>CM029405.1:26515332-27986352 GCA_017139565.1 Luffa aegyptiaca | reverse complement strand
CCAGGAGCTCATTCCCTCAAGGAAGAGCATAGTGATGAGGCACCTGAATCAAGGATCTAGGCTGTATCATCATTTTCCACTATACACGTTTCAATGACCAATAAGTCACATTATTTTCATTGAGATGTGCTAAGCAGTCTATGTCATATTCATCATGAACAATTTCAGATGAATTAGACATGTGGGCCTGAGGACAATCCTCAATTAAGACCAATTACACACAATTAGTGTTTAAGTTTAATTTCTTAGTTGTATTAGCGATATCAGTTTTATTACATACGACGTTATTCGAGGCATACAATGAACGATTCATGCTAAAACAAAAAAATTAATTTAATTAGTATTGTTGCATTAACCCATTACAAAAATAAATATTATCATTTTAATCCAATCACTTTAGCAAAAGTAATGATCGACCCATAGAATAAACATTCATTTTGCAACGATACTTCAAAGGTTTAGAATAACAGCAACCGTAGGGCAGTCAACTACTCCTCCCCTGAATTGAGACAATCTCAACCAATCCCTCTTCCCAGAATAACTCATATTCCAATAGTTCTTAGATAACGTTGTTTTTCAATCAGGAAATTATTAACAACTTAACAATTTCCCGTAAGTGTGACCCTCTTATTTTCATATCTCAGAGGTCGACCACAACAATGCTACCGTAGGGAAAGTCAAAGTTGGAAATGGACCTAAGAAACCCTATCCATTTATGGAGTTTGCGTTGTTCCGACTCCCATGATCAAGCCCTCCGTAGGGTGATCGCTCCCAGGGTGACTCGCAGGCAGATCATGGGGATCTCACGGTGCAACATAATGGAGGAGACCGTAGGCTACGTTGACACGTGTCCTGCTCCCACTTACTATATAATCTCCCTCATTCACCTTTATATTGATCCATGCAAACACCATCCGTAGGGGGCCACTCCCAGGGTGACTCAAAGCCAAGCATGGACCTCACGTTGTGAACTCTTGAGGACGTGAGAGCAAAACTTGATTTATGAAAATCTTTTTTGATATATTTCCTCCCACTAAGTATTTTTTTTATAATTAAAGGGTCTATTACTTAGGTAAATTCCGGCTAAGTGAATCTATCTAAGTCTATGCCTGAATATAACTCTTATATAAAGGTCTTTACTCTAATGTCTAGGTGAATTAAACCCTTTTAATTACCTAGTGTCATTGCATGCTAACATTAAACTATGATTAATTCAACTCAGGTTCCGGGGCAGTTCCCAAGTAGAAGGTGTTCCGTAACCGTCAACTTAAGTACCCCCAACCTTGACAGAACTTCACCGGGAGAGTTCCCTTATAACCATAGTAATGTTTTTCCTACTTAGTACATTAAAACTATTTAATCCTAAGTAAGAATATAATTCTAATCCTATTAGAATTAAAATGAGCTTAGGTCTAATTAATTTTAAACAATTTAAAATTAATTCATTTTAACCTAAGGTCCTATGTTTGCATGCAACTCTTTGTTATAGGTTGACGGTTTCTAATCAATTTTATAACTATTATAAAATTTTAATAAGTAGTCGTATAACATGCTTCTATGGTGTTGGAAAAAAATAACAATCAAATTCCAGTTATTAAACACCATATAATCATGACGCCGTTTACGAAATTAATATAGCGATTATATTAATCTAAAGTGGTGTCATGCTCAATGCTTTTCAACTTTCATATAATTAATATAACCAATTATATTAAAACATACATGAAAACCAAGCATTGATTTTTTATTATTTCCATTCATAATATAAAGAATTATATTAATACACATGAAAATAAATCTAAGCATGCATGCTACATTAATAAAATATAACATTTTATATTTATCTAATTAATGTCATCCATCATGCTTCACCAATTTCATATATTTAATATAACAATTATACTATATAACTCATGAAATTTAAATCATGCATAATTACCATACATTATAACAATTATAACATAAATATGCATGAAAACATGCTTAACCTATGGTGGGATCTAACTAAATGACATTCATAAACAATAAATAGCTATAAAGACCAATATTTTGGCATCCTAGGGCAAAAATAATGAAAAATTACATTAATAATTCAAAATCTAGCCCTAAAACGCTTTGTAATTGGTCTGAACCGCCTCGAACCGCCTAGAACCAGCCCGTATTATGTATGAACCGCCCGAACCGGACCCAAATTTCAGTGAACCAGACCATTTAGCAACGAACCGGACCCATCTTCGCTAAAAAACCGCTAAACCGAACCGCTGTAACCACCAAACCGCTGCACGCACTCACGAATTTGCATCTGACTGTAACTCCCGCGTGCTTTGACCGGAAGTGCCGCCAGCGTCGAGACGCTGAAGACATAGCGTTGCGACGCTGGCCCGAAAAAACTCCATTTCGCTCCGCGATCGTTCTACAGCGTCGCGACTCTAATGAGCAGGGTCGCGACGCTACGCCTTTGGACAACATTCTGTCCTTCGATTCCAGCAGCCGTTTTCGCCCAAATTCATCCCGGTCCGAGCAGAAATCAACAAATTTGACTCCTAAATTCTAGACACGGACTTACAAGGAAGGATTTACAACAATTTGCTCCAAAAACATGGGCCCTTACATGATCAAATCATACAAAAATTGTAAATCTAATGCCAAAACACCTAAACAGTCTTTAAGCAAACCAAACATTCAAAATGCATAATGATCCCCACCAATCCAACCAATGCAATTTTTGAAAAAAACAAAATTGATTAAACAACCTTGGATCTTAGTTTATTGGATTTAGGGTTTATTAATGCAAACTCGATTATTCAATAACCAAATTATTGAATCACTCAAATAACGCTTTATTGAGATCGATTAATTTGTTTCATTTACTATCTACGAGTTTTAGGACATAAAACCCAACACCAAGAGCCTAATATGCGCCCAACTTTGCACTCGCAAGTAACTCAAGCAATGCACAACGTCTAGAGAATACTGCCTATTAGTGCCCACATAGACATGGTACAGACAAATTGCTACCAGTTTGCCCCCGCAATTGCCCTAACAACTTAGTTGTTAGTTAAGGTCAACTCCTATTCAGCTCTACTGTAGGTGCCTTTAGAAGACTAAGCTAACTAGGACACCTATTTCTAGGGCTAATTAAAACTTAGATAAATAATGAACACGACTCTTAAAACCCTAGTGGTTTCAGTCCTATTTCTAGGATGCAAGAAACAAAGTTCTTTTTTCTAGGATCTTTTCCACTATTGTTTTTGCGAACTCACGCACTCAACTCCAATCTTTCGGCCACCAACTGAACAAAAACTATGCCAACTTAATCGATCAGTTTAAGCAAACAATGAAACTTAAACTTCACCAAAAACAAACAATGCTAAGAAAAAGCAAGGTTGCCTTTGCATTAGTGGGACTTTCTTCTACTCAAGGCATCCACATATTTTTGTTGGCTTTTATGCCCTAAAACTCGTAGATAGTGAATGTACACAAATTCTATACTTGTTCAATAAAATGTTGAGGTTTTTGCAATAAAGTGTTATTGTTATTTTAAGTCTAGAATTGCACAATTGACCCAAATCCAATAAACTAAGATCCAAGGTTGTTTAAATGAAACTTGGACGAGTATGTGGGGACATACGGGGATCAATGTTGAAGTAACAACCTAAAAGGTCTATAGTATAGGGATAAGGCTAGGTACCTTATCTTCGTGACACTATGTGATACGACTCGCTTTGTATATGATATAGATGCATTGATCCAAAGCGTCCATGTAGTAAACATGCGAGCGAGGGTATCCTATGCAATGAGTTTTCATAAGACTGGACTGCAAAATAGTAACCACTAAATGTAACACCGTTCAGTAGTTAGGTTTCTATTTCAATAAGATGACCTAGGTAACTCAATCTTAATCCTGAGTGTGTTATGAACTCCTTTTCACGAGGGATTGTCTTTTGATTTGTATGGATGAGAGTGGCCAGTTTTTCCGACTCAATAAGCCTACCATTTTGGGGACATGACCGAGTGGGGGGCTCGAGACATAACAACACAAGATGAAATTCACTCGTTCTCGCTTCTAGTAGAAGTGGATGAGTGTTCCCTTAAGTGGTGACTTCGGGTCTTGAACAAAGGGATCTCGCCCACTCATTGGCCCGAGAGGGACTTTCTGTTTATTGGTTGGACCATAAACAGGTTGTTCATTAGAGGAGCACTGGTACTTAAGGAGACAGAGGTAACTTAGGGGAAAAATGGTAATTTAACCCAACTGTAGTTACGAACACGCGTTAAACATTGACTTACCGCTATTGGTCTATATCCATGGACACATAAACATTCTAAAGTGAGAAGAGTGCAGCTGTGGGTCTTTAGTGGAGTGACCAATAGTTAATGAATATTGGTTAACCTGATTAATGAGTTTAGTCAGTTAACCTCATATCATTGGAGCTTCTAATTTGTAGTCCATTCGGTCCCCCTGCTAGCTCGTAAAGAGTAATTAGGAACATTTTATCTTGAAAAGAATTTGAATAGTTCAAATTCACCATGGGAATTAAGTTAATTTTATGATATACAATTAATATAATGTATGGTGATACATTATAATATAAAGTTTAATTTGAGATTAAACTTTATTTATTGAGAGAATAATATATTTGAAAGAGTTCAAATATATAGCTAATTAAATATATGATATTTAATTAGTGAATAAATTAATTAAATATGTATTAATTAATTATTCTATTTAGTTTAATTGAATGTGATTTAATTAAAACTATGGTAAATGAGAGATTAAATTAGAATATGATTCTAATATGTAATTAATTAAATATGGATGATATTCAATTAATTATAAAATTAATTAATTGTTAAATTTAATTTAGTTAAATATGATTTAATTAAATTAAATCTATAGATTAATTTTAATGTGAATTAGATTAATATTAAAATTAACTATAGGTTATAAGAGAGATGCACATTTGAATATGATTCAAATGTTTAATTAATTAAATAGGTGATATTCAATTGATCTAACAATTAATTAATTTTGAATTACTTAATTGTGTAGTTTAATTAATTTAATTAAATGTGATTTAATTAATTTTAATTAAAACCATATATTATGTGAGGGATGTGCATTTGAATATGATTCAAATACACATATAATTGAATATGGGATATTTAATTATATATATTAATTAATTGTTAATGAATTAATATTTAATTAATTAAATTAAATTTTGATTTTATTTAATTAATTTAAAATTGATAACCAACTCCCTAATTAGGGAGTGGTTATCAGATGGTTACGATGTATCCTCTGTACCACACGCCAGACTCCCTCCTTTTTAGGGTCCCTCTCTATACTCTGCAACCACTCTCTTCTCTCAGATTCTCTCAACCCAGAAAGTTACAGAGATCCTTCCATCTCTGTGAGTTCTTCCAAAAATTCTCTCAACCCACAACCAAGTTTCTGATCTCAGAGGTACAGCGGGGAAGCCCTTGTGGTGGTGTTCGACGTTGCTGCACTTTTAGTCCCTGCGCAATCAAGAGGAGATCTGGATTTCCAGAGTCATCAACGAAAGTAACTGTAATGCTTCTCTTTTTCCTTTAGATTAGATCTACTGTGAATGTATGCTTAGCCTTAGAAATTTATAGAATCGTTCTATGTATGTAAATTGTCAATGTATTGGTATTTTAGGAAAACCTTATTAAACTACGATTCGATCTAATACGCTTCTGCCAGGAATTAGGGAATTCCAATCCTTCAATTTGAACCCCCGAAAAGAAGCTTAGCTCATTGATGAAATTAAAGAACAAAGCATAAAAGTAAAGGTACATAAAGTAAGAAATAAAATTGCATTCATATTGATAAATGAAAAGTACATAAGCTTGAGCTTACAATTGAAATAAAATAAATCATAATGTAAAAGACAACTTATGAAGAAATTCAAAAGAAAGACTCTAAGAATCAACTAAGGTTCTTTCTCCTCTCTATCTAATTTCCTCTTACCTTCTTCAAGGGGAGACAAGTTTTTCTCCTCTTATTCTTTCGAATGGAGGAACCGACAGAGGCTAGAAGAACCAAAACTCGGATTAGTTACAAGATGCGAAAGAAAGAAAAACATAAGGACTATCCTAGGACGAAAATCCGAGCTCCCTTTGCTTCATGCACCTTGATCGTCTTATATAGACCTTGGAAGGTAGGGTTGGCTACCGAGATCAATGTCAGAAGTCCCTTGAGAGTGAAAATCCAAAATCCTTGGAGATCTGGTACGAGATTTATGATTTTCGAAAGATTTTGTGCAAATCCTGCGAATCTCGGAATTTTGTCGAAAAGCCTAGTGTACTGGTTGCAAATGGGGTGCAATTTTCTTTGAGTGCTCTGCTTCGATTCATTTTGCCATAAGCTTCGATTCATTTTGCCGTAAGCTTGGGGCTCTTCCCTTATCAGTTTGCGGGGTGCATCTTGGATGCAAAAACCACATCTTTTGTTATCTCATACTCTGCTAGATTTCTTCTTTTTCTATATTGTGGGCGCAAATCTTTAACTTCGCTAAACTTTCCTTCATTTGTGGGCGCATTTCAAATGCAAATATGGACTCCTGCAAAAAAACATTAACTTTGATAAATTCTTACAAAAATACTCTCTTTTCAACATTTTAAGATTTCTATCATGATCCGTAGACTTTTTGCTAATATTGACTCTAAATGATATGAATTTAAGCACAAAGTCCTTGCCTTCCTAGCAATAACCTAAGTTTTTAAGGCTAAATGCACATAAATGAGCGTCATCACACCCCCCAAACTTAAGTCATTTCTTGTCCTCAAGCATTTTTAACAAGAACAACATAATCAAGAAAGAAATAGTGCATTTCATAGGTAAGTTTAGTTCGTGAGGTTGCCTTTCAGGGAAGATCTCAACTCCTAACACTTTGAGACAACAACAATTCCTAACATTAGACCCTCACTCACTTCTCTCAAGATAAAACATTCTCATGCATTCCCACCCCTACTACTTGTTATTCCACCTAGCCCTTATTCAGAGTAGTCTATCTCTTTCACAAGTTATCCTAACTCTTGGAATGGAAAAAGAACATTTTACTTCCCTCCCCCAAACTTATTATAAGTTGCTGCTAGGCTTTATTCTTCTCTCTTTTTCCTTTTTCTCTTTTGTTTTTCTAGGAGAGCCTCATAGTCATCTATACCTTCGTTCCAACATACTAACAACTTTATGGTGAAAGTAGTTGACTACGAGTATAGCTCACTATTGAGACTGTAGTGCACACTCACTTCCCAAACTCACCTTTCATGTAGTGGAAATCATGGGTGTCATGATCGCCCCTGGTTACTTGGCTTGCTCGAGGAAGGAGAAGTATCTCCTTGGTTTTTCTACTCTTTTTTAGCACTAGCAAAAGACAACATGATGCATGACACAAAGCGTATTAAAGCAAAACTATCCCCCCCCCCCCCCCCGAACTTAAGCGGGTCAATCTCCCCATTGACTAAGACATGAAAAACATAATAGGAGAGACCAAAGGATTGACAAGCTAAGATCAAGTCTAAACTTCCTAAAGGTTTTGACAGTCAAAGCTTACGTGAGTTTGGACTTGAATCTGTTATGGAGAGAAAATTTTATTCAGGTTTCCTGTTTTGAAAAGCTCGAATGTTGCTAAAGTATTTAAAGAAACAAGAGAGCTTTAGTTATCATCATTAAAGGCGCTAAAAAACAAACAAACCACAAAAGCACACTCAACTTTTTAGAAATCTTTTAGGGAAAAATACACTTTTAATCCCTGAGGTTTTGAGTTAGGTTTCATTTTGGTCCCTGAGTTTTTCAAACTCAACAATTTAGTCCCTAGGTTTGGTTTTAGTTTTATTTTGGTCCCTCCATCCAATTTCCGTTAAAGTTAACGGATTGATGATGTGGAAATTTTTTTTTATTAAAAAAATTATTTTTTAAGTTTTTAAAAATATAAATATAATAAAATAATACAATATTATTTTTTTATAATTTTTTTAATATCTTTCTCCTTCTCCTCTCTCCTTCCTCTTCTTCTTCATCCAACTCTTCTTTTTTCAACTGATCTCCGGAGACTGCTAACACCGGCTTGGCCGGGCGGCGACCGATGGCGGCGACAAACTTTTTTCTTTCTTTTTTTTTTATTATTTTTTTATTTTTTTTTTATTTTTTTTTCTTATTTTCTTTCTTTCTTCTCCCTCTCTCGCATATCCACTGTTCAATTTCTTTCTGCCGCCATCGCCGGAACCTCGTTCCCTGTCGATTTCTTTCGCCACCATGGCCAGAACTGCCTTCGCCAAATCTCTGTTTAAAACAGACACACGAAACGGATTCGACGTTCGGAGAGGGAAGGGAAGGGAGCCTCGTTCCAGATCTGGTGTTTGAAATCGACGAGGTTCGTTCGAATCGACGAAACGAGGCTGGAATGATCGAAAGCAGGGCTCGTTCTGGAACAAAGAAGAAGAAAAAAATCGAGATCTGGAACAAGTGGAAGACGACAGATCTGGTACTCGACGGAGACGACGGCAAGGGAACCCACGTGGCTTGTAGAGAGGAAGCTTCTGGTTAGGATCAGCAAGTACTCACGGCGACGTCTTTAGCGGCAAGTGAACCCACAACGACGGCAGATTTGAAAACTGAAAGCTTGATTGCAGAAGGCTCTGCCGTGGAAGTACAACAGGAGAGGAACCTTCTGGTTCGGATCGGTGGGGACTGGATGAAGCACGCGTTGAGACGGCTAGATCCTGTAGACACCGTATTTGGTCCGGCTTGATTTTTAGTAATAATATTTGAATTTTTTCAATATGTGGTGGTCAATTTGTTTTTTGGTATGCAACCAAGAGTGTAGCTCAATTGGCATGAAACTGTACTGGTAACCACAAGATCTGTGGTTCGAATCCCCCTCCCCACATATCAAAAAAAATTGTTTTTGGGTTTGAATTGTTTATTTTCATTTTATTTTATTTTCTTTTTTGTTTTTATTTAATTTATTTCTTTTTTTTATTTTTTTTTCTTTGGTCTTCCACTCCCCCTTCCTTCTCCTTCTCCCTCTCCCCCTTCTTCTCCCAACCTTCCACTCTCTCCCCCTCTTTCTCAACCCATTCCCCTTTTCCCTCAACCGTTTCTCCAAGCTCTCCTATAAAAGGAGAGCTTATGGAGGATGAAGAGGGGAGCGACCTAGGAGAAAAACTACTAAGAGCAAGGAACGAAGGGGACAAAAAAGGAGGAAGAACGAAAGGGGAGAAGCATTTCAACGGTGAAAATCTTCTCCATTTTTTCTTCCTCCTAATCCTACATCTCGCCACCATTATTTGTCCACTACCGTTCCGACGAACGCAACCCCGCCTCCATCATAGTCTTGATCCAATGCTTTCATTCGCAACGAACCTGTGCACACAACCTCCGATGACCCACGACT
Organism: Luffa aegyptiaca; assembly: GCA_017139565.1. Taxonomy (NCBI): domain Eukaryota; kingdom Viridiplantae; phylum Streptophyta; class Magnoliopsida; order Cucurbitales; family Cucurbitaceae; genus Luffa; species Luffa aegyptiaca. The sequence continues at coordinate 27,976,927 of CM029405.1, read as the reverse complement.
TCGTTCTGGTGAGCTGATCCATGGATTAGGTGAGAGGAAAGGTTGGTGGGAGAATGAATTGAAGAATCTCCCTCATTCTTTATTTCTTTTTTTTTTTTATTATTTATTATTATTTCTTTTCCTTATTTGCATGGAAGCAGTTTTTTTTTTTTTTTTTTTTATTAGTTTAAAATGAGGTTTTTTGGTGTTTCTTCTTTCCATCTTGATTTTAACTTAAAGTTTTTTAATTTGAATTTTCAAATTAATTTAAATTGACTTGATTTGGATATCACAATTCAATTCTAATTTAATTTTAATTTGAAGTGTTGGTTTCAATTCCATTTTGATTTTAAATTCGGATTTCCAATTCAATTTCATTTTAGTTTTAAATTGATCCAATTTAATTTGGTTTAATTTGGAATTTTAGAAATTAATCTCAATTTGATTTAGTTTAGGTTTTTTTTTGTTTTTTTTTATTTTTGATTCAATTAACCAAATAATTTCAATCTGATTTTAAATTAAATTTTCGAAATCATTTTTAGTTTGGTCTAAGTTTGAAATTAAATTTGGGATTTCAACTTTCCTTTGTTTTCAATTTGACATTGTCCAAATGAATTTAAATTGGAACTTAATTTGGAATTTCAATTTTTCCTCAATTGGTTTTAATCTCGAATTCAAAGAGTTTCAAAGTTATTTTGGATTTTTTTTTTCAAATGAATTTCAATTTAATTTTAATTTAGATTTTCAAAATTGATTTCAATTGGATGTAAATGGGGTTTCTTAAATAAATTTCAAAATAGGTTTTGATTGAAAATTTTGAAGTCAATCTTAATTTGGTTAATATTTGAATTCCTTCAAACGATTTAAATTTGAAATACCCATGAATTTCAAAGTGAATTTTAATTTGGTATTTAAATTTGAACTGTTTAAGTGAATCTCAAATGGGATTTAATTTGAAGTTTCAAACTGAATTTCAAGGAAAGTTTTTTTAAGTTGATTATGGAAACTTTAGGCTAATTTTGTCTAAAAACGGGTACTTAAGCTGACCGAAAGGGAACACCCTGCCTGGAAATTAGTCTAAAGTCTAACTAGTCAATTATTTTGGCAATCAAAATTTCAATTTGATCTTAGTTTAGAATTTTTCAAATCAAACTTCAATTTGATTCTAAATTAGATTTTCCAAATGAATTTCAAAGTAGTTTTACTTTAATTCCAAATGAATTTCTAATTGAATTTGGTTTAAAAAAAAAAAGGATTTCTTTTTGTTGAATGGTGTCATACCACTCATAATTATTAATTCACATTTTATTTCTAAAATGTGAAATAATAGACATGAGACAAATAAAATCATGTACAACCTATGACGGAGTTGAGATAATTTTTCAAATTCTTGAGGTGACAAATTTTCTTTAGTTAAAAGAAAATTCCCACATGACAAGCAATTATTGGGTATAACCCCACCACTACATCAAATCCTTACTTTATTTTTTTAAAGCTAAGGTAAGATCAAGTGGGACATTTGTTATTTGATTTTTCTTTCTTTAAAATATAGGACTGTTTCATGTTATAAAAGGATAATTTTAAAATAAAATGTGGTAACCGTTTTTAAACGGGTGTTGTAGGGGTGCTAACACCTTCCCTACACTCAATCGACTCCCGAGCCTAATTTTTGGTTTTCAAAGACCGGTTTTTCTTTAAAATGGGTGACCAATCACACCCCAAGATGATTGGTGGCGACTCCAAACCTTTCCTCTCGAAAGAGACCCTTAGGGAAGGACGTCGGCCGCTCCGCGTCGCGATGACGTTGCGACAGCTTGGCGACTCCACTGGGGACAATAGGTGATTATATCGAAGAGAGTCAAGCCGTTATTTTATTTTATACTATCCTTATTGTTTGGTTCATGTATACTTATTGCTTGTAATTTGCATTTTTTTTTTGTACATAAATCTATATTTTTATTTTTCACACACACTCACAAGCCTCCTACCTGGGCTTTACCCTTTAAGGTTAGATTTGAGGACTGAGTAGTGTTACCTTCGTGGAGCTTCGGCTCCCGTGTAGGGACATGAAATTCCTCACTCAAGCAAATCCATGTTATTCTGGACTCAGATTAGTCAATGGGTTAGCTTGAGAGCCGTTTCATTTTCTAGGAATGTTAGAACCCAAACTTACACTGTTATGCATCCTAGAGCCAACCAATAATCATTGCAAATTTGAACTTTAGGATACACCCATTTGTTTATATTACATGTTTGATTTTCATGTAGTGTGATTATCTCATCAATATATATAAAGTTCATAATTTAATGTGTATATTCATTGTATATATATATATATACATTATTTTTCAAATATTTTTCAAATTCTAAAATAGTTCAATCACAATTCTATACTTAAACTATACTCGTTGTGATTGGAATCGAGGATATAATAGTGCCGACCTTCGAAGGGACATGATTGTCCTCGTGTAGGCACACAAAAATTCTCCCTCCAATCGATTCATTGTGTTTTTAACATTGGAATTAATTTGAGGTCCTTTGTCCTCTAGAATTGGAATTTTATCCTCATATCACATGTTTTTACTACTCAAATTAATTCAATTTTTATAACATTGAAATTGATTTGAGATCCTTTGTTTTCTAGGATTAGAATTCTAACCTTACATTGTACTCACCATTCAAGTTAATTCAATTGTTATTTATAACATTGAAATTAATTTGAGGTCCTTTATCAGGATTTAAAATATTCTCCATCATTTTATTCTTTGTTCAATATCTCTTGGTTGCTTTAATTTTATCATCTCATTTGTAAATAAATAGTATTCGTTTTCTTTGGAAAAAATAGGATCTATTGTGAAAAAGAAAAGAAACAAAAAGAATTTTCTTTTATTGGTTTTTTCTTTATTGTTTTCTTCAAAAAATGAAAGAAAGAAAGAAAAAGGTTCCCTTTAATTTGTGTGAATCTCTCTATTTTTTTTTTTTTTTTTTTCATTTGAAATAAATTTTTGGAGATAAATTTTCACCTCGAATTTAACTCTCCACACTTTTTTTTATATAAAATTTTTCCCCTCATCTAAGCGCGTATTGCATAGTCTAGGTTCATACTTAGCCTTTGGGATCATATTCTTCATTTAAGATGAAGTGGTATTCGATCTTCGAGGGTATATGATAGCATTCTAAGATTAATTCTTTGTTATTTTATAGCACTGAAATTAGTTTTTGAACCATTGTCTTCTAAGATTAGAAATATTCTCACTTTTTTTTTCCACCATTCACTTTCATTTTAGATTTTTATTTTATTAAACAAAAAAAAAAGCATAACATTTTCCTCTCATACACCATCATCTAGCATATGATAGAGTATTCTTGATCTTTAATACCCTCACATGTAAGATCTTTTCTCATATCCACTCATGCATCATAAAAATCCTAAGGAATTCATCTTTATGTTGATGTACCTTAGAATAGAAGTGTCATGCTTTTCAACTCATGGTCACACTTGTATAGAGTTATAACATTGACTCTCATGCAAACATAAAATCTCACTCATGATTATGATTAGGAGAGAGACATTTTTCCCTTTCTGAGATGCATTTAGGTCCTCAGGTTGCACTTTCATGAATTTCGATCCATGTACACATTTTTTTTTCCCTCATGCATCATTATCTCATTTTGCATGTCAAGGTCTTTTTTTTTTTTTTTTTTTTTTTAAAAAAAAAAAACATTTTCTATTTATGATTTAATAATGGCATAATATAATTTTTCATGCATGCATATTTTACCGCACAATTTCCATTTTTTGTTTAATCACGTTCTCCAATCATTTCATTCACTCGCATTTTATTATATTTTTTTTTTAAAAAAACTTGCATAGCTCCTTGGTTCTCTATTTAAAAGAAAATAGCTCAATAACCACATGTTCTCATTTTTATAAAATACATGGCAAAGTAATGGAGGAGCAAAATGATGAGTTGAAGAAGATGAGACAAGTTATCGATTGGGTTCAAGAGTTAGTCATAGAGATCCAAAATGTTGAGCTAGGGAAGTTCGGCCTAATCCAAGAGAAAATATTGGAAATTCAAAATCAAGAGCTAAAGAGGATGAGACAAGACATTGACAAGATCCAAAGTAGCGAGAATTCTTAATGTCTTAGGGAATGTTGGAAAACTACAAACATTTTTCAACCTACATAATTAGTTGGTGAACCTCATGATCTACCTAGTTGTGACATACCAACAAAAGGGTTCACTCAACAAAGTTGTTTTATGTTCGACAATGTCAATCTTTATTTTCCAAGGCAAGTCAATAAGCTCATGCAAGTTGTCAAATTGGAAAGCAAAAAGAACTACCCAATACCAATGACATAGGCAATTCTGGAATGTTTGAAGAAATTGAAGAAATTATTCTTCCAGAAAAATGCAGGCATAATCTAAACATAGTTGATGATCAGTTGGGTATGCAACAAGTGCTTTTAAAGGAGCCAAAAATTCAATAGCCCTTTAGGAGCAATGAAGATCCTACAAAGGAAAGATATAGAACCATTAGCCACCTTATCCAATATGGTATGACTTAAGCACTCATTGCAATACAGGAGCTGTGAGACACTCAACAACAAACGGCCTTGGCCTCAAACATAAAGTCCATACTCTGATCAAAACAAAATGACTAAATTCTTCAAGTGTCAATCACTGGGGTTAAGAATTTATGTTTCGAGGAAAGAAACATCTTTTGTACATGACTATGGAAATCAATGTAATCTATTATCCTTCTTCATCATCAATAAAGTCTAACTCCTTTGAATTATTTGTGAAATTATGAAATCTCAAAGGTGAAGAATAACTCCTAGCTTTATAACGGGCCATGAGATATCATCAAACCATTTCTTAGCTAAGTATTGGGAAGAATATGAATATGTGGAAATTGAGCTATTCTACTTTTCAAAAAGGGGCCACAGTTTCATCATACACGCATGTATGCACCATTCATTTCATATAGTTTTTCAAAAAGTGATTTTTTTTGTATTGCAAATGAAATTACGTGCTCCTTTTATTATTCAAGAAAACTCTTCGAGGATCAAGACTTTCAAAAGCTTACTTTGATAATTTTTGTCAGTTAAGACATTAGCAAAAATCTTCGACAACCATAGAAGTTGTCATTGGGAGGAAATGTAAAAAAAAAAAGAAGCAAAAAAAAAAAAAAAAAAAAAAAAGAAGAAGAAGAAGAAGAAGAAGAAAAAGAGAAGCAAAAAAAGGAAAATGAATGTTTTCACTACTCTCATCGAGAAAAAGGAAACGTGGTCAATCATTTTTGTTGCCTTCTAAAGGGTTTTCACACTTCATTATTGCCAAGCCATAGTTTCAATTAAAGCCAATTTTATCCTGACCTCCATATTTCTCATGTGCTAAAGAATTCATATCATCTTGTCTTTTCGAATAAAGTTCCAATTATCACACTGGGGCAAATACCCTCTTGAAATGAGAATCCAAAATTACCCACTATGAAACCCTAAGCCTAGTCCACCACACATGTGATTTTTGTGGTAAACCAACCTGAATTACCAAATCACCGTCAAACTATTTGCTAAGCTTATCGAGTACAACCATGGTGAATCTCCATATATTGGTTAGCCCACCTAAGAGCCCTTTGTTAAGCCTGTCACATTTAACCATGCATGTGGCAAACATTCCAAAATTATCCACCCACTGTCACCGAGAGAGTTTTGATGGTAATGAAATAGCATTGAACTCTTATGATTCACTGCTCCATCATTAAGTCTTGTAGTTCTGTGAATAATGTATATTTCAACTTCTTTGATACACATCTCTTTCCATCTCTATCTCTATCTTTTCTCTTTCCTTGAATAGAAATTGACTCCAAGACTGAGGATAATAGTTTTGAGAACTAAGAAGTTTGTAACTTGAGAAATAGTCTCGAAGTCTCAATTTCTTTCAATGAGTTTTGCTCGAAGGACAACCTTATCATGATACTAAGCAGCATTGACAAATAAACATCATGAAGTGACTATTGGAATTGCAAAAGATGATTTACACATGATCAATCTTCTATATGTGATCTACACCTTATTTTGCTAATCATGTAGCAAGTATGTCTGGCCTAAAGAAAAAAAGAGTTATGAAAAGAAAAGAAAAAGAAAAAAGAAGTATGAATAGAAGAAAAAAAGAAAAAGAAAAAAGGAAATATTTAAGGTCATGACAAGTCTTAGGTTGCAAGATTTGAGCGATCAATATAGATCAAAAGGCTGTAGTTTCAAAGTGCTTTAAAGGTCTTCTGTGCAAATCACCACACTGGGGCAAAGCCAACGACAATGCACTGAGGAAAAGCTTTCATTGCTATATTGAAGCAAAGTTGTCATTATTAAATTGGAGCAAGAGCCTTTATCACTTCACTGGGGCAAAGACCAAGTTAAGAGAATCACACTTCTCTTATGAAGAATCTTTCAATTTCGAGTGGTTCTTCAGGTTCAAGAATAGAAAGTTGAACCACATTTTCATAGAAGAATTGCATGCAGAGAAAGAATAAGGACAGTAAAGAAGATTTTTCATCAAAGACCTTGAGCTTACTTAAAGAAAGAATGAGATATAGGAAATGAACTCTTGAAGAGCTACTCCTTGTTCTCACTACTGTTATCCAAAGAAATGGGGTCGCTTTAGCTCATACTTCCATTTGGATTATATTCTAATTATTCAAATGCTCAAAAATATGTTCAATCTCTTATTGTTCAGGAGATTTTTCATGAAGGCGTTCGTGAACCAGTTTTCCTTTTACATTTCTCTCTCTTTGGAACAAGTGACTTGGTTTCTTTCTTTGTTGACTATCATCCATATTTGTCTCTAAGCCAAATGCATCTTTTTATATCCAACCTTCTTGTCCACTACAAGGCTAACGATATGAAGCAATTTAATCAAGTAAGTTGTTCGATGCTATGAATTACCTTTGATAATTCTCTAGAGTAGCACATGAGACACTTCCAAAAAACTTACCATGCTTGATATGGTTGAACAATCTATAAGTGACATCCACGATCCCTTTCAAGTGAAAGCATTCAAAAAAAAAAAAAAAAAAGAGAGAAAAAAAGAAAAAGAAAGAAAAGAAAAGAAAAGTGGAGGGAAGGGGAATGAAAAAATACATGTTTCCTCCAATGATGACAGTACTTTTCTTCGTTGATTATTTGCTAAATGTTGGTTGATATGAAGGATGGAAGTATGCAAAAATGATCAGTTTGTCAAATATGAAAAAGCATTTTGTTATCATAATTTTACAGATCAAGTTCCTCTTGACCAATTCAACATCGTTTGCTGTCACTATTCCTTATAAAAAAATCATTCTCATATCATGTTCAAATGGGAAAATAGGTCATATGAACATCATGCATACATGTTGCATCCATGACACTCATTAATCTACCTATAGCATGCATATGCATTACTGCATCATGACTTAGAGTCAAATTTATTTACTTAGCCAATTCATCATCGGGGCACAAGTCATCATACATGGTTAGTTGCATTATCATTGCATAGAGTGATCAATGAGCATGTTTAATCCATGACACTGGGGCAAATGCACTCATGTATTTTATATGCGTCATATCTATGGGATCTTGCATAACAACATTTGCATAAATATTGTAGCTTGCATTTTAATTTCTACTCAACCTCTTTCGAGTGTTGTTTAACATTTCAAAAAATGGTTTCCAAATCTTGTGGAAATATTCACATCTCAAGCATGAAGCATCCTCCATTCGTGAGAATTTTAAATAAGTTCACACGAACTCTGTCTTCTTGGCAACTAAGTTTTGAAATAAAAACCGTTGTCTCTTTTAAAACAAATTTCTCTCTATTTTTGTTTTAACGAAGATTTGTCATTGGTTAAATTGAACCTGACTATTCAGTTGAGGTCGAAGCCTGTGTCAATCCAGGTCCGTTTTTCAGTTTTGCTTTTGGTTAAATCGAACTCAACTATTCAGTTGAGGTCGAAGCCTGTGTCAATCCAGGTCCGTTTTTCGTCTTGCTTTCGGTTAAATCGAACCCGACTATTCAGTTGAGGTCGAAGCCTGTGTCAATCCAGGTCCGTTTTCAGTTTTGCTTTCGGTTAAATCGAACCCGATTATTCAGTTGAGGTCGAAGCCTGTGTCAATCCAGGTCCATTTTCAGTTTTACTTTCGGTTAAATCGAACCCGACTATTCAGTTGAGGTCGAAGCCTGTGTCAATCCAGGTCCGTTTTCCAGTTTTGCTTTTGGTTAAATCGAACCCTGCTAGCTAGTAGTGGTCGAAGCCTGGTCAGAGTCAGGTCCATTCTCTTTTCTTTTGGTTAAATCGAATCCTACTAGGTAGTAGAGGTCGAAGCCTGGTCAGAGTCAGGTCCATTCTCTTTTCTTTTGGTTAAATCGAACCCTGCTAGCTAGTAGAGGTCGAAGCCTGGTCAGAGTCAGGTCCATTCCCATTTCCTCTTGGTTAAATCGAACCTTATTCTTGTTTAGAGGTCGAAGCCTAGTCAGAGTCAGGTCCATTTCCTATTTCTTTTGGTTAAATCGAACCCTGCTAGGTAGTAGAGGTCGAAACCTGGTCAGAGTCAAGTCCATTCCCTTTTCTTTTGGTTAAATCAAACCCTGCTAGCTAGTAGAGGTCGAAGCCTGGTGAGAGTCAGGTCCATTCCCCTTTTCTTTTGGTTAAATCGAACCCTATTCTTGTTTAGAGGTCAAAGTCTGGTCAGAGTCAGGTCCATTTCCTATTTCACTTTGTTGGTTAAATCGAACCCCGTTCTTGTTTAAAGGTCGAAGCCTGGTCAGAGTCAGGTCCATTTCATTTTCTTTTGGTTAAATCGAACCTTATCTTTGATTAGAGATGAAAGTCTGGTCAAAGTAAGGTTCATTTTCTTTTTTCCAATTTTAGGCTATGTTTGGTTTAAGCATGAAACTCTTCCTTTTATTTTTAACTAAAAATCTTCACCCTCCCAATACTTTGTCTTTTTCCTTTGTTTACCCTTTCAATCCTTCAAGGATACACAATGGGGGGCAAACTGTAGACACCGTATTTGGTCCGGCTTGATTTTTAGTAATAATATTTGAATTTTTTCAATATGTGGTGGTCAATTTGTTTTTTGGTATGCAACCAAGAGTGTAGCTCAATTGGCATGAAACTGTACTGGTAACCACAAGATCTGTGGTTCGAATCCCCCTCCCCACATATCAAAAAAATTTGTTTTTGGGTTTGAATTGTTTATTCTCATTTTATTTTATTTTCTTTTTTGTTTTTATTTAATTTATTTCTTTTTTTTATTTTTTTTTCTTTGGTCTTCCACTCCCCCTTCCTTCTCCTTCTCCCTCTCCCCCTTCTTCTCCCAACCTTCCACTCTCTCCCCCTCTTTCTCAACCCATTCCCCTTTTCCCTCAACCGTTTCTCCAAGCTCTCCTATAAAAGGAGAGCTTATGGAGGATGAAGAGGGGAGCGACCTAGGAGAAAAACTACTAAGAGCAAGGAACGAAGGAGACAAAAAAGGAGGAAGAACGAAAGGGGAGAAGCATTTCAACGGTGAAAATCTTCTCCATTTTTTCTTCCTCCTAATCCTACATCTCGCCACCATTATTTGTCCACTACCGTTCCGACGAACGCAACCCCGCCTCCATCATAGTCTTGATCCAATGCTTTCATTCGCAACGAACCTGTGCACACAACCTCCGATGACCCACGACTTCGTTCTGGTGAGCTGATCCATGGATTAGGTGAGAGGAAAGGTTGGTGGGAGAATGAATTGAAGAATCTCCCTCATTCTTTATTTCTTTTTTTTTATTATTTATTATTATTTCTTTTCCTTATTTGCATGGAAGCAGTTTTTTTTTTTTTTTTATTAGTTTAAAATGAGGTTTTTTGGTGTTTCTTCTTTCCATCTTGATTTTAACTTAAAGTTTTTTAATTTGAATTTTCAAATTAATTTAAATTGACTTGATTTGGATATCACAATTCAATTCTAATTTAATTTTAATTTGAAGTGTTTGTTTCAATTCCATTTTGATTTTAAATTCGGATTTCCAATTCAATTTCATTTTAGTTTTAAATTGATCCAATTTAATTTGGTTTAATTTGGAATTTTAGAAATTAATCTCAATTTGATTTAGTTTAGGTTTTTTTTATTTTTTTTTATTTTTGATTCAATTAACCAAATAATTTCAATCTGATTTTAAATTAAATTTTCGAAATCATTTTTAGTTTGGTCTAAGTTTGAAATTAAATTTGGGATTTCAACTTTCCTTTGTTTTCAATTTGACATTGTCCAAATGAATTTAAATTGGAACTTAATTTGGAATTTCAATTTTTCCTCAATTGGTTTTAATCTCGAATTCAAAGAGTTTCAAAGTTATTTTGGATTTTTTTTTTCAAATGAATTTCAATTTAATTTTAATTTAGATTTTCAAAATTGATTTCAATTGGATGTAAATGGGGTTTCTTAAATAAATTTCAAAATAGGTTTTGATTGAAAATTTTGAAGTCAATCTTAATTTGGTTAATATTTGAATTCCTTCAAACGATTTAAATTTGAAATACCCATGAATTTCAAAGTGAATTTTAATTTGGTATTTAAATTTGAACTGTTTAAATGAATCTCAAATGGGATTTAATTTGAAGTTTCAAACTGAATTTCAAGGAAAGTTTTTTTTAAGTTGATTATGGAAACTTTAGGCTAATTTTGTCTAAGAGCGGGTACTTAAGCTGACCGAAAGGGAACACCCTGCCTGGAAATTAGTCTAAAGTCTAACTAGTCAATTATTTTGGCAATCAAAATTTCAATTTGATCTTAGTTTAGAATTTTTCAAATCAAACTTCAATTTGATTCTAAATTAGATTTTCCAAATGAATTTCAAAGTAGTTTTACTTTAATTCCAAATGAATTTCTAATTGAATTTGGTTTAAAAAAAAAAGGATTTCTTTTTGTTGAATGGTGTCATACCACTCATAATTATTAATTCACATTTTATTTCTAAAATGTGAAATAATAGACATGAGACAAATAAAATCATGTACAACCTATGACGGAGTTGAGATAATTTTTCAAATTCTTGAGGTGACAAATTTTCTTTAGTTAAAAGAAAATTCCCACATGACAAGCAATTATTGGGTATAACCCCACCACTACATCAAATCCTTACTTTATTTTTTAAAGCTAAGGTAAGATCAAGTGGGACATTTGTTATTTGATTTTTCTTTCTTTAAAATAAAGGACTGTTTCATGTTATAAAAGGATAATTTTAAAATAAAATGTGGTAACCGTTTTTAAACGGGTGTTGTAGGGGTGCTAACACCTTCCCTACACTCAATCGACTCCCGAGCCTAATTTTTGGTTTTCAAAGACCGGTTTTTCTTTAAAATGGGTGACCAATCACACCCCAAGATGATTGGTGGCGACTCCAAACCTTTCCTCTCGAAAGAGACCCTTAGGGAAGGACGTCGGCCGCTCCGCGTCGCGATGACGTTGCGACACTAATTACTCTTTACGAGCTAGCAGGGGGACCTAATGGACCTACAGATCAGAAGCTCCAATGATATGAGGTTAATAGATTAAACTCATTAATCAGGTTAACCAATATTCATTAGCTGTGGGTCATTCCACTAAAGACCCACAGCTGAACTCTTCTCACTGTAGAACATTTCTGTGTCCATGGATGTAGACCTATGCCGATAAGTCAATCCTTCAAGAGTGTTCGTAATCACAGCTGGGTCAAATTACCGTTTTACCCTTGTGTTACATCTGTCTCCTTAAGTACCAGCGCTCCTCTAATGAGCAACCTGTTTATGGTCCAACCATTAAACAGAAAGTCCCTCTCGGGCCAGTGAGAGGGCGGGATCCCTTTGTTCAAGTCCCGGAGTCACCACTTAAGAGAACACTCATCTACTTCTCCTAGATGTGGGAAGGAGTGAATTCCTTCTTGTGTTGTCATGTCCCCAGCCTCCCACTCGGTCTTGTCCCCAAAAAGGAAGGCATATTGAGTCGGCGTATTGGCCACTCTCACCCATGCTAATCAAAGGACAATCCCTCATGAGAAGGAGTTCATGACACACTCAGGATTAAGACTGAGTTACCTAGGTCATCGTATTGAAACAGTAACCTAACTAGTTAACGGTGTTACATCTAGTGGTTTACTATTTTGTGGTCCGGTCTTATGCAAACTCATTGCATAGGATACTCCCGCTCGCATGTCTCCTACATGGATGCCTTGGATTAATACGTCTGTATCGAATACAAAGCGGGCCGTATCACATAGTGTTACCAGGATAAGGTACCCAGCCTTATCCTTGTACTATAGACCTTTTAGGTTGTTACTTGAACACCAATCCCCGTATGTCCCCACATACTAGTTCAAGTCACATGTAAACAACCTTGGATCTTAGTTTATTGGATTTGGGTCAAATTGTGCAATATTTAACAATAACACTTTATTGTAGAAACTCAATAACACTTTATTGAAACAAGTATACAATTTGTTTACATTCACTATCTACGAGTTTTAGGGCATAAAACCCAACAGTCCCCCCAAAAAGCCCTAATCGCAATCGTTAAATAAGGCAAAAATTGGTCGTAGCGTCGCGACGCTGTAGGGGTAGCGTCGCGACTCTACCGCGAAATCACGGATTCTGGAAGTTCGCAGAGAGCGTCGCGACGCTATGAATTTTTTTTTTTTTTTTTAGATTGAAAACTCCATTTAACTCCAATTGCTCACTTTAGCTTCAAACACATACTTCCTACAAATAAAACATATAAATGCATAAATTTGGCCAAATAATTGTAAAAGACTAGCTTAATTAATTAGAGAAAAATAGCTAGCTATGCTCGCTATCAGGCTACAGCCCCATTGTTATCACAGTATAATGTAATGGGCAAGTTCATATTTGAAACTACTTCCAAATCTGGCAAGAACTTCTTGAGCCAAACTACTTCCTTAGCTGCTTCACAAGCAGCTACATACTCAGCCTCCATAGTGGAGTCTGCTATGCATCCTTGCTTGATGCTTCTCCAGACTACAGCTCCCCCGTTAAGGGTGAATACTGACCCTAACGTGGATTTCCTAGAATCCTTGTCAGACTTGAAGTCAGAATCAGTGTATCCTATAAGGACCAAATCTTTAGCTCCATACACCAGCATTTAGTCTCTCGTTCTTCGAAGATACTTGAGGATACCTTTTACAGCGATCCAGTGGTCTAACCCTAGATTAGATTGATACTTGCTGACTATCCCTGCTGCATAACAAATGTCAGGCCTAGCTCAAAGCATAACATACATTAAGCTGCCCACAATTGAGGCGTAGGGAATGCATCTCATGTCCTCAACTTCTTGAGGTGTCTTAGGACATTGCTCCTTAGACAAATGAACCCCATGTCTGAAAGGCAATAAGCCCTTCTTGGAGTTCTGCATCGAATATCGAGACAACATCTTGTCGATATACGTTGCTTGAGACAGTGCTAGTGTTTTGTTCTTACGATCCCGAATAATTTGGATCCCAAGAACATATTGGGCCTCTCCTAAATCTTTCATTTGGAATTGGGTCGCTAGCCAATTTTTAACGTCAGACAGGTATCCTACATCATTCCTAATGAGTAGGATGTCTGTTGGGTTTAATGTCCTATAAACTCGTAGTTTGTAAATCATTAAACATATTCTATTTTCAATAAAGACGTTATTGAGGTTATTCAGTAAAAGATGTTATTGAATATATACATTGCGAATGATTAACCTAAATCCAATAAACTAAGATCCTTGACTATAAAATGAATACTCGAACTATATGTAGGGACATATCGTAGGATCAAGTTCAAGTTTATAGTCAAAATAGTCTATAGTATAAGGATACGGTTGGGTGCCTTATCCTGGTGACACTATGGACGCGGCCCACTTTGTATTAAGTACAAACGATGAGATCCTAAGTCGTTCATGTGGAGACATGCGAGTGGGGGCGTCCTATGCAATGAGTTTGCATAAGACAGGACCACGAAATAAGTCACTTTCTCTTTATAACGCCGTTTACCGTAGAAACTGACTATTTCTCATAGATGACCTAGGTAACTCGTTCTTAATCCTGAGCGAGCTATGAACTCCTGTTTATACGAGATTATCCTTTGATCTGCATGGGTGAGAGTGGCCAGCATCGCCGACTCAACAAGCCTACCATTTTGGGGATAAGATCGAATAGATAGCTGGGGACATAGTTTCGCAAGACGGAATTCACTCCTACCATTTTCAGGGATAGCAGAGAGGTTGTTCTCTTAAGTACTAACTCCAGGACTTGAACAAGGGGCCCCACCCTCTCGTTGGATCGAGAGGGACTTAGGTTTGATGGTTGGACCACAAACCGATTGTTCATTAGAGGATTAGTGGAACTTAAGGAACAAGAAGTACTATAGGGGTAAAACGGTTATTTGACCTAGCTATAGCTACGAACAACCTGTGAAGGAACGACTTACTGAACATGGTTAAATCAAGTTGACGGAAATATATCTATAGTGAGGGGAGTGCAACTATCGGGCTATAGTGGAGTGTCCCAGTAGTTAACGAATGTTGGCTAGCTTTGATAATGAGTTTAGTCGGTTAGTCTCGAATCGTTGGAGCCCATGATCTATAGGTCCATTAGGTCCCCCTACTAGCTCATATCGGAATATAGCCTAGAACAAATTGATAGGATTCTTTGAATTGTTCAAAGTCGGGAAAAAGGGTATTATCGTAAAATTGTGTTTAACACAATAATTTAATTATGAATTAAATTAGAAAATGAGAGATAAAGTATTTAAAAGGGTTTTAAATACTATATACATGAATTAAGATTCATATATAAAAGATGCACAATATTAAGGTGATTAACTTGCTTAATCATTTATAATCAATTGGGCAAGGTTCAAATATGATCTTATATATTAATGTCACATTTAGAATTGATATTAATATCATAAATGAATATTTGAAATCTGATTTTGAATCATGGTAAGTGGAAAATGTTGTAATTCCACTCTTGCATGAAGATTCAAAGTGGAATTACACCACAAACATGCATACTTGCATGTAATGTTGCTTGAACACCTAGCTTCCACTTTCACCCTTAAGACCACCATGTGTCTTGCATCTTGCATGGATTCTCTCTATAAGTAGAAGAAGAATCAGATTGGAGGAATAGAGAGCATTTACCTTAATGTTATGCTGCTGAATTTCTTCCTCAATCACTCTCTCATCTCATATCTCCATAGAGCTTGAACCTTCAAGCATTCCCTTCCCATTCCCTATCACTATAGACTCCCACAGGTCGTTCTCGGCCCGGAGAATAGTAGGGAAGACTCTAAAGGTTGTCCAAGAGAAGTTGGAGAAGGAAAACACCACAAGGAGTACCTCATTTGTGAGCTACAAAGGTTGGTTTTCTATAAACTCTTTTTTCTGTCTTTTATAGAACATGCATGCTTTAGGAGCAAAATTGAATGTCATAAGTGCTTTCGATCTTCAATTGCTTCCGCATGTGTAATATGTACACCTTCAATGTCATCTACATATAATACTAGAAAGTTACCTTGTTTTTGTTGATTTTCTTATAAACACAAGGCTCATCAACGTTTTGGTCAAAACCAAAAGATTTGATCGCAGTATCGAATCTAAGATCCCAAGATCTGGATGCCTGTTTCAACCCATGAATGGATCGATTCAGTTTGCAAACCTTTTGAACCTTGGTTTATGAACCTTTCGGGCTGAGACATGAAGATATTCTCTTCAAGATTACAATTCAAAAAGGCAATCTTGACATCCATTTGCCATATTTCATAGTCATAATATGTGGCTATGGATAAGAGAATTCTTAGGATTCGTCACAAGCACATGTGCTGGACAACCCCAAATACGAAAGTAATGCAAACTAGGTTTATGCCCCCTTCATAGCTCGAAGGTGTTTCAGAAACGCTTTTCAAGGGAACATTGTTCAGAGTGTGTACTGCAGTCTCTACTGCATGCCCCCAAAACGAGCTAGGCAATTGTGCATAGTTCATCATCGAACGAACCATGTCCAAAAGGTTCTATTTCTCTTTTCTAATACACCATTTTGTTGAGGTGTACCAGGGGCTGAGAGTTGGGATTGTATTCCATGTTCTATCATATAATCTTGGAATCGTTGATCCATATACTCTCCTCCTTGATCTGATCGAAGTGTTTTAATAGTTTTACCTAACAGGTTTTCAACTTCAGCCTTAAACTCTTTAAACTTTTCAAGAGCTTCAGACTTATGACCCATCAGGTATAAGTAATCATATCTTGAATAATCATCTATAAAAGAGATGAAATATTCATACCCTCCTCGAGCCTTTACATTCATTGGACCACAAAGTTTCGAATGTATTAACTCTAAGGGTTCTTTGGCTCTGTAACCTTTTCCAGTAAAAGGTCTTTTGGTCATTTTACCCTTGAGACACGATTCACAAAGTGGCAGTGAATAATCTTCCAACTCAGTTAGAAGTCCATTCTTTACCAAACGATCGATCCTATCGATATTAATATGACCAAGTCTTAAATGCCAAAGATATACGTTGTTACTTTTAGGAGAAGTTCTTTGCCTTTTACTTTGAGTTTCAGCAGTTTTAAACATTTCATGATTTAAAAGTGCCTTTGTATCAGTTGGTCTTAATATATATAAGTTGTTTTCTAATCTTGCTGAACAAATATAAACACCATTTTTGAAAATGAACGCTTCATTGCAATCAAACGAAATAGTGTATTTACATTCAATAAGACTGGAGACAAAAATTAAATTTCTCTTAATTCTTCGTACTATGTACAAATCATTAAGAAAAATAAACCTTTCTCCAAAAACAACTTAGCAGCTCCCACTGCACGAGCTGAAATGACATCTCTCGTTCTGACCCTGAGCGTCATCTCACCCTCTTCAAGCTGCTGAAAAGAATTAGTTCCCTGAAAAGAAGAACAAACATGATTAGTTGCTCCCGAATCTAATATCCAGACAAACTGATCATGCTCAACAAAGCATGTTTCTAAAACGAGTAAATCAAATTTACCTTCCTTCTCTTTCTTCTTCTCTGCAAGGTACTTTGGGCAATTTCTCTTCCAATGCCCATCCACATTGCAATGGAAGCATTTTTCCTTGTCGGTCACCACCTTGCCCTTGCCCTTGCGTTGAGGAGCAACGAGAGCCTTTCCCTTGTTATCCTTCTTCTTCTTCTTCTTAATCTTCTTAGATGAAAAAGCTTGAGATACAGTCTTAGTTCCCGAGGATGAACCCTTGAGGAACTTTCTCTTGGAATGGACAACATTTGCCTCTCCTTCGACCAGTCTCTTATTCTTCATAAGAGATTGGTAAGACTGTAACTCGTTAAGAAGGTTAGTCAGGTTGAATTCAATCTTATTCAACATTGCATTTGTTCTGAATTGCAAGAACTCTTCGGAAGAGATTCTAGAATGAACGTAACCTGATTATTCTTGCAAATGATCGCCCTGTTAGCCGCTGCCACATTGAATTGGACCATCATATCCAGGACATGATCCCGAACAGAAGTGCCCTATTGCATGAGGCAGTTATAGACATATTTTAGAGCCTCATGCTGGAGTTGATAGGACGGTTGTCCAAACATCTCCCTAAGAGATCCCATTATCTCTCTAGCGGTCTCTAGGGGCTCACACTTCTTGACAAGAACGTTCGATAAACTTGCAAAGATGTAGGCTCAAGCTTTGTCATTATCCTTCACCCATCGGTCATGTGCATCTCTAGTAGCTTGAGATGCATTGCGAGCTGGGACTGGAGGACATTCCTCTAATAAGACGAACCATAAATCATCGACGATTAAAATCATATTCAGCGTCGATAACCATGCAGAATAATTTTCGCCAGTAAATTTATCGTTCTTAAGCAGTGATATGATTAAGGAAGACATTGCTGAAAAACAAACATTTACCATATTAGTTATCTTTGCCTTAACCCATCACACAAGCAATACAAACAATTGCATGAAGGTGTTCATATAACACATTCGGAAGCAATTTTAGGATCGGAGGCACTTAACTACATCAATTTTAGAAAACGAAAACATGTTGTAAAATATACGAAAAACAGAGGAAAAACAACTAACCTCTTGAAGCTTCGAATTCTTTCAACTCCATGGATGATTCTTCACACGAACACATCGTGGACTACCACCGAGATCATCCCCGCTATTCTCCAGACTTAGAACGGGCTTGTGGGAACCGAATCGTGATGAATTTGGGAGAAAGAAATTGGGCTTGAGAGAGTTTTCCTTATGGTTTCTTTGAGAGAATTCTAACACCAAGAATGAATGAAAATTTCTGTCAAAATCCATTCTAACCAAAAGAAGAAGATGATCTTTATATATGGGGAGGCAATGCTTGGTGGAACTTGATTAGTCATCAAGTTTTGTCAGGGTCCAGTGAGTGCATTGGCTCTGAAATCTCCTTTCATTTGATTATGCTTGTCTTGTGCATATCTGTTGGCTGTTGTGTGGATGTGCCATAGTGCTTAGATTCTCTGTTCCTTATTTGTTTCAAGGCTCTCTTGGTGTCGCCTAGTTTCTAAGGAGTTGAGAAATTTCATTGAGATCAGCAGAAGGTTTCCTTAGGATATTTTTGTATCCAGCCTCCCTAGCTAAAGGTCAAGGAATTGCCATTCCAAGGATGCCTAAGAATCCAAGTTTGAATGTTGCAAGTTGTTGTTATGTCTTCGAACTCATGGATAGCCTTGCCGCTGCTTGGATTTCATGAATCAAGTCTCGAGGTTTTTAGACTTGCTCATGACGATGCTCTTAATGGTGTTGGTTTCTCAAACCAAGAGTCAAAGCATTTCCCTCACGCAGTGAGATCTCAATCCAAACCAAGGTGATATTGAAAGTCAGTAACGAGCCATGAATGCAGCGTCAGTTGTCGTCACGATAGAATTACTGTGGTAAGCGGTTTAAGGTGGTGCCAATGGTGGCGTTAGTGTCATCTCATAACCATTCTAGGAAGGATGGTTTGAAAAAGTGAGTTGGCAGTGAAAGCCGATTCGAAGTTATTGTTCCTTCTTTAGTAATGTCTATTTGAAGTTGGTGGTTGAAACTTACCAACTAATTGGGCTTAAGTTGGTGAAGTTGCTGATGAAGCTTCCTGCAAGTTGGAGTTATGTTTAAGTCGTTGATGGTGAGTTGTAAAGTGTCTAGCTCAAGGTTTAAGCTGGCATTGACAACCTATGTGGTGTAAGTAGCATCAGCGAATAGAAGTTTCTTGTAGGTCGTGCAAGATCGGAGTTTGAATTCGATTTTGTTAGGCCATTTGAGTTCTTGGTGTGAAGTCAAGTTGCTCGTAGGCAAGTTCCGCTACAAATGTTGCATGTCCTACTCAACTCGTCTCAAGAGTTGTTGTTGAGGATAGACATCAACTATTTCTCTTGTGCCTTAGTTTTAAACTATGGAGTTTGAGTTGGAGTCAAGGCCAGTTGCCTAGTGTAGTTAGGCGAGCACTTCCGAGATCTGGAGTTCCTTATTGGTGATCTTGTGTTCTTGCCCATGAAATATGAAAAGGGTTATTCGCTTTTTGATAAGAAGCTTAACCTGGGTTCATTGGATCATATGAGATCTTGGAGCGCATCGAGCCTATTGCCTACAGGTTGGCGTTATCACCGACCATGTCGACTGTGCATGATGTGTCCTATGTTTCCATGTTGTGGAAATGCGTGCGTGATCCTTCGCACGTGTTGAATCCTGAACGCCTGGCGTTGAACGAGGACTTGACGTATGTGGAGAAGCCTGTCAAGATCCTAGCCAAGGAAGCAAAGGTTCTGAGAAGCAAGACCATCGATTTGGTGAAGGTGCTTTGGAAGAACCATCAAGCAGAAGAAGCTACTTGGGAAAGAGAAGCCGAAATTAGAGCCAAGTACCCAGAGTTGTTCGAGCAGTAGACTTTCGAGGACGAAAGCTTTTAAGGTGGGGAAAATGTAACACCCCGAACATTTCAATGTGTTAATCTCTTGTATTCAAGTCCAAGGTTAATTTAATTGTAGCCTGGCTTGTACTTTGGGAGATAATAAATATCTTATTGTTTGAATGTTCTTCTCTTGGGAACTAAGCGTTATTAAAATAAAAATCCCTCCCTAAAACTTGTTGGACTTGGTTTGTATTTGGTTGAAGAATTTCAGCGTTGTAAATTTTAAGTTACGCTGAATATCGGGTGTTGGTTGTGTGAATTGCTATTCTAGGGTTATTTAGAGAAATAAGAAAAAAGAATTAATAAGAAAAGGAAGAACAAAAAGCCCTAAAGCCCCTTATCTCTCCATTTCTTTCTCTTCACGCGTGTGACTCCCCCCCCAGCCAAGAGCTTTAGCCGCCGCCGCCGCCGTCTGGGTCGTGCTGCCTTCGCTGTTCGAGCCACGCCGCCGTCGCGTGGGTCGTCTCTCCGCGATCCCTCTCTCTCTCCGCGAGCTGTCTCTCTCTTCGCGACCTCGTCTTCCTCACTATGCCGTCGTCGATCCTTGCCGAAGATCAAAGACCTAGCTGCCGGAAGCATCGCCGCCAGCCGTGGGTCGCGTCTGAAGGACTTCGCGCGGCTCTGTCTTCCCCGTTTCGCTGTTTTTGTGCCGCCTCTCTCTGTCCTTGCGTTTTCGGCCAAAGAATCTCGTTGGTAAGTCTTCTTTCTCGCGATCTAGTTGATTTAAGGCTCGATCTAACTCTCCTCACTCTCGTTCAGTCTGATCTGCGCACGTCCAGCAACCCGAGCTTCGTTTTCGCGCACCCTCGCCTCTGTTCAGCGGCGTTTTGACTCCGTTCTGGATCGTTGCAGCATCATTTAACCTTGTCGGTAAGCTTTAGTGCTGACCCTCGCTCTTTTGGTTTTAAAATCTGATTACCCATGTCTTTTAGGTGCTGAAACTTTGGTTAATAGTGAAGTTCTGATCTGCAGCGCCGTCTAGGTGATCGTTTGGGGTTCGAATCACTGGAACTTGAATACCCACTGCCCAAGGAGCGTTCTGACTCGCTGGTTGTGGTTTATATAACCCGTCTAGCGTTGAAACGGGACCGTTTGGGTAAGATTCGTTGTTGTCTTCAGTTTGTTAGTATTGAGTTTATTGGTCATTAGTTGTTTAAGCCTTAGAATGTTTCCCAACCCCTTAAAGGTTCTTAGAATGTGATAAAATATGGTCGAATGCTTGTTGTCCAGTGGCTGTATAGCCTTAATATCGACAACCAACAAATACCCACCGCCCGTAACGCCTTAGACGTGGTTGCCCATGGTTTAATGGCATTGGGTTTTCAATGTGGGTTATGTTTAGGTGTTGTCCAGCAAGGAAAGTGGTGCGTCGTCAGCTGAATGGATGGAATGTGAGATAAGATGAATAATATTAATAAAGAATAATTCAGCTAACACTTAGTGCAAGTATACACTGTCGCACGTAGTAATAAAAAAAACCTTAGAAGTATTCCAAGGGTATCGATCCCACGAGGACTAACTGGAAATTCATATTTGAAGAAGAAACTGCTCAACTTGATTACTTAAAAATATAGGTAACCAAAGAAAATAAGATTGATTGATTGGGTTTTCGAAAAGATAAATAAAATAAGCAAATAAATAAAAGAATAACAATAATAAACAACGAGGTATTCAACATGGATTCATCCCTAAGGCAATAATTTTAATCATGCAATATTTAATCCTAAGCCTATTCAATGCATTGGGTCAGATTTAACTTCTATTTGGCCCTTGCTCCCAAGAACCGTTAGAAGGCTAAGCGAGTACCGTTATGCACATTTCTGTGACTCGACTCCGACATAGATAATTCACGAATGCAACCTATAACCCTATAGTCGATATAGGGTGCCTTAGGCCGCTTGCCCTATACCGCCGAACAATCTCTTTCGAGCTTTTTCTCCTATATCACCTTTATGAGAATCGATATCGTTTGTCCCTTTCGAGATCAAACTCACATAGCATGCAAAGTCTAAGTGATCAAGTTAAACTCAGAAAGATTAGAGTGATAATCAATAAAGAATGACATGCATTGAACAGAAACTTAAGCAAATAAAACACTTTCAAGCTATTGAACCATAAGAGAATTCACCATATTGAACCCCTCAACGGAATTTAGCTACTCATGGTGAGATAAAGAGCAAATGAACACATTTTCATTGAAATAAGAATGTAAATAATACAGAATAATGAAAAGATTCAAGACCTGGAAATAAAGGAGATAGCTAAATATTATGGGTTTTTCTATTTACTCAATCCTTCTAGAGTTCGCTAAGACACTCCACTCTCTCGCTTTTACAAGTGGGAATGGGTGAAAATCCCTACAAACCCTAAGGTTTGATGTCTAACTCAAGTTAGAATTTGGTCATCTAAGAAGGACCTCGGGCATCCCTACTCATAGGCGTCGAGCCAGGGTTCTGTCACCACCCTTTTCTTCCAAATGAGTTCTGCTTGAATTTGACTTCGAATCTTGAGCTTAAATAGTGTATAAAATGGTTGAGGAGCTGCGAAATAGGTGCTGGAAGGTTGTCCAGTCGGTTTCGGGGTCAAAACAGCCAGTTAGGTGCGAAGAAGACTCGTCAACAACGACCCGCGGACGACTCGAAACGGCCTCAGTTTTTCCAGAAATGCGGTCGCATTTCATTTTTCCTTCCCAGAAATGCAATCGCATTTCTGGGGAAATTCCAGCTTTTCCTCTGTTTTCCTGCACAACAACAAACTAAGTCAAATTATCTTAAAATGAAGTCTTTTTAAGCACAAATGAGCATAACTTGACAAAAGTGATTTTTAACACCCTAACTTAGCAACTTAAGCATATTTTGAGCTCGGGAACAGTAAATTGATCACAACATACAACATTTGACCAAGAAATAAGCTAAATATAAGGGCAACATAGGTATATTTTTTACCCTTATCAGAAAGACTCCGTTATTGGTTAAGTTTTGCCCTTAACATTATGTTTTAGGGTGTTTTCCTTTAGTGTAGGCTTCCTTTAATAGCTGGTAGTTTATTTGTAGCTGGAAGTTCGTTTTGGAGCGAGATTGTGCAATTTTCAGCTAGTGTGGGTTTATTTTAAAGTGATTTGGTAAGTAGTTTCTACTTGCTGGATTTTGGTTGATTGTGTGGAGCATGATGTTGTTTTTATGTTTTGTTTTTGTACTTGTGAAAATCATGTTCAGTTGTATTTAAATGTACTGAAATGCTTGAGATGAGCATGTATTGATTATCATTTGTGATAAACATGAAGTGTGATTGTTGAGTTATAGTTGTTCAAGTGCTTGTGTGTAGTATGTATGTTTCTCTTGCATTGCCTGGGATGGGCGTGTTTGGGTGTCAAGCATGTTTGGTTAGGCTAGCATGTTGTCACGGGAGGTGTAGCATAAGTCTAGCAGTTGCGTTGCATGACGCGTAATTCATGTGTAGGTGCGTAGCGTGGCGCGTAATGCACGTGTTTGGTTTTGCGTAGCATGGCGCGTATAAAGGTGTTCATATAACACATGCAGAATCAATTTTAGGATCGGAGGCACTTAACTACATTAATTTTAGAAAATGAAAACATGTTGTCCAAATACCATAAGCAGAGAGCAGAATTTGTACCAACCTTTTTGGAGACCGATTTAGCAACTCCCTTTGATTCCTTTGATCACGAACTGTGTGTGGACCACCTCTAGTGTCTTCCCTACTATTCTCCGGGCCAAGAACGACTTGTGGGAGTCTATAGAGATAGGGAATGGGAAGGGAATGCTTGAAGGTTCAAGCAATAGAGAGATATATGGAGATGAGTGTGTTTGAGACCAAAATCCAGCAGCATAACAACATGTTGTCCAAATACCATAAGCAAGGAGAAACCTCATGACACAAGACACATGGTAGAATTGCAACTCAAAGTGGATTCTAGGTGTTTAATTCACAACACATACAACTAGTGCATGGATGTGTTGTTTTCCACTTTGTATCAACATGCAAGAGTGGGAATCCAACTAAATCCACTAAATTGAATTCATGATCTGAATATTTAGCTTGCAATTAACCCTAATTTCAATTCTAAATTGAAATTGATTTCTTGGTAATTAATTTGGGACATTTCCAATTAATTTGATATGATTAATCCAATTAATCATTGTCACCTTGTGCAATCCATTATATATGATTCCTAATACATATATATTGTATTTAAAACACTTTTAAATACTTTATCTCTCATTTTCTAATTTAATTCATAATTAAATTATTGTGTCAAACACAATTTACGATAATACCATATTTCCCGATTTTGAATGATTCAAAGATTTCTATCAATTTGTTTTAGGCTTTATTCCGATATGAGCTAGTAGGGGGACCTAATGGACCTATAGATCATGGGCTCCAACGATCCGAGACTTAACCGACTAATCTCATTATCCAAGCTAGCCAACATTCATTAACTACCGGGACACTCCACTATAGCCTGATAGTTGCATTCCCCTCACTATAGATATATTTCCGTCCACTTGATTTAACCATGTTCAATAAGTCGATCCTTCACAGGTTGTCCGTAGCTATAGCTAGGTCAAATGACCGTTTTACCCCTATAGTACTTCTTTTTCCTTAAGTTCCACTAATCCTCTATTGAACAATCGGTTTGTGGTCCAACCATCAAACCTAAGTCCCTCTCGATCCAACAAGAGGGTGGGGCCCCTTGTTCAAGTCCTGGAGTTAGTACTTAAGGGAATAACCTCTCTACTATCCCTGAAATGGGTAGGAGCGAATTCCGTCTTGCGAGACTATGTCCCCAGCTATCTATTCGGTCTTATCCCCAAAATGGTAGGCTTGTTGAGTCGGCGATGCTGGCCACTCTCACCCATGCAGATCAAAGGATAATCTCGTATAAACAGGAGTTCATAGTTAGCTCAGGATTAAGAAAGAGTTACCTAAGTCATCTTTGAGAAATAGTCAGTTTCTTCAGTAAATGGCGTTATAAAGAGAAAGTGACTAATTTCGTGGTCCAGTCTTATGCAAACTCATTGCATAGGACGCCCCCACTTGCATGTCTCCACATGAACGATTTAGGATCTCATCGTTTGTACTTAATACAAAGTGGGTCGCGTCCATAGTGTCCCCAGGATAAGGCACCCAACCGTATCCTTATACTATAGACTATTTTGACTATAAACTTGAACTTGATCCTATGATATGTCCCTACATATAGTTCGAGTATTCATTTTATAGCCAAGGATCTTAGTTTATTGGATTTAGGTTAATCATTCTCAATTTACATATTCAATAACATCTTTTACTGAATAACCTCAATAACGTCTTTATTGGAAATAGAATATGTTTAATGATTTACAAACTACGAGTTTATAGGACATTAAACCCAACAAACTCCCACTTGGACTAGAAACTCTAGTGGCATATAGGAAGTTAGGTGTGAGAGATACATAAAGACAATAAACTAGGGCATCAACCATACCCTTACATTTCTCCCACTTGCCCTAGTCTAACAAAGCTCGTAGTCCTAGATTAACTAGGTGACCCTCAAAAACTTTAGCCGTGAGGGGTTTTGTAAACGAATCAGCCATGTTGTGCTCCGAAGCAATCTGCGTGACGATCACATCTCCTCGTTGCACGATCTCCCTGATGAGATGATATTTGCGCTCAATATGCTTTCCTCGCTTGTGACTTCGAGGTTCCTTAGAGTTTGCAACTGCTCCACTGTTATCACAATAGAGGATGATGGGCAGTTGCATATTTGGAACAATTTCCAACTCTGTTAGGAATTTTCTTAGCCATACTGCCTCTTTTGCTGCTTCGCAAGCGGCTACGTACTCTGCTTCCATGGTAGAGTCAGCAATGCAACCTTGCTTAATACTCCTCCATACTACTGCTCCTCCATTTAGAGTAAACACAGATCCCGATGTTGATTTCCTTGAATCTATATTGGTCTGAAAATCTGAGTCAGTGTATCCTGTAAGGATCAAATCTTTAGCTCCATACACAAGCGTATAATCCCTAGTTCTCCTTAGATACTTAAGGATGTTTTTAACGGCAGTCCAATGCGCATGTCTAGGATTAGACTGATATCTGCTGACAATTCCTACGGCATAGCATATGTCAGGTCTGGTACACAGCATGGCATACATCAAACTACCAACTGCTGATGCATAGGGAATACGTCTCATTTCCTCAACTTCTTGAGGTGTCTTAGGACTTTGTTCCTTTGACAGGTGAACCCCGTGCCTAAAAGGTAATAACCCTTTCTTGGAGTTCTACATTGAATATCGTACCAACATTTTGTCGATATATGATGCTTGAGACAGTGTTAGCGTTTTGTTCTTTCTATTTCTTATGATTTGAATGCCCAGAACAAATTGAGCCTCACTCAAATCTTTCATTTGGAATTGAGTTGCTAGCCATTGTTTTACGTCAGTCAGAAATCCTACATTATTCCCAATAAGTAGGATATCATCTACGTATAGAACTAGAAAAGCTACAGTGGATTTGACGATTTTCTTGTAAACACAAGGTTCGTCAACATTCTGCTCAAAGTCATACGTTTTGATCGCAGTGTCAAAACGTATATTCCAGGATCTTGATGCTTGTTTTAATCCATAAATGGATCGTTTAAGTTTGCAAACCTTTTGCTCACCTGGACTATGAATCCCTCTGGTTGAGCCATATAGATAGTCTCTTCAAGATTGCCGTTCAAAAAGGCTGTCTTGACATCCATTTGCCATATTTCATAATCATAAAATGTGGCAATGGATAACAGTATTCTAATCGACTTAAGCATGGCAACAGGGGAAAAAGTTTCTTCAAAATCCACTCCTTCCCGCTGGGTAAAACCCTTTGCCACAAGTCAAGCCTTAAAGGTTTGAACCTTACCGGCTTGGTCTCATTTTCTTTTGTAGATCCATTTGCAACCAATAGGTTTTACCCCATCCGGCTGCTCTACAAGTTCCCAGACCGAATTTAAGTACATTGACTCCATTTCGAGATCCATGGCTTTGATCCACTGGTCCTTATCAACATCATTTATTGCCTGATTAAAGGTCAATGGATTCTCTATACCATCATCAGATATGATGGTTTGAGTTTCTGTTAAACCCATGTAACGGTCGGGTTGTATTATAACCCTCCCACTATGTAGAGGCTCTCTCACTATTTGAGATGGATGTGTTTGATCAACAACTTTTGATGGACCAGCTTGATCAACAACTTTTGTAGATTCTTTTGTAGTTTTTCTTGAAATCTCATCTAATACTAGTTTACTGCGAGGTCGATGATCTTTTATGTGATCTTCCTCAAGGAATGTAGCGTTTGTCAATACAATCACTTTATTTTCCTGAGGATCGTAAAATAGACCACCTTTTGTTTCTTTAGGATATCCCACAAACAGGCACAGTTTTGAACGTCGTTCCAATTTCTTTGGGTTTTGCACCAACACGTGTGCCGGGCATCCCCAAATTCTGAAGTGAAGTAAACTACCTTTATACCCTCTCCATAACTCATAGGGTGTTTCAGAAACACTCTTAGAGGGAACCATGTTCAAAATGTATACGGCAGTCTCAACTGCATATCCCCAGGACGAATCAGGCAACTGAGCATAGCTCATCATTGATCGAACCATGTCTAACAAAGTTCGGTTTCTCCTCTCTGATACACCATTTTGTTGTGGTGTAGCAGGGGCTGAGAGTTGGGACGTGATTCCATGTTCTATCAAATAGTCTTGGAATTGTAGGTCCATATATTCTCCACCTCGATCTGATCGTAGTGTTTTGATCGTTTTACCTAAGTGGTTCTGAACCTCGGTCTTGTACTCTTTGAACTTTTCAAGGGCTTCAGACTTGTGATGCATTAGGTAAAGGTAGTCATACCTTGAATAATCATCAATGAAACTGATGAAATATTCATACCCTCCTCGTGCATTGACATTTATAGGACCACAGAGATCCGAATGCACGAGTTCTAAGGGTTCTTTGGCCCTATAACCTTTTTCCGAAAAAGGTCGTTTGGTCATTTTTCCCTCGAGGCAGGACTCACATGGTGGCAACGAGTCATCTTCTAACTGATTTAGTAGTCCACTTTTTACCAATCTTTCAATCCTATTGCGATTTATGTGGCCTAATCTCAAGTGCCAAAGATAGGTATTAGGAGAAACTTTTCACCTTTTGTTTTGAGTTTCCGCTACTTTAAGCATTTCCGTATTAAAAATAGCTTTAACTTGAATTGGCCTTAACACGTATAAGTTGCTTTCAAGTTTTGCAGAACATATATGCATACCTCTTTTGTTAACAAACACTTCATTAATATCAAAAGATACTTGGTATTCATGTTCAATCAAACAAGAGATAGATATTAAGTTCCTTTTAATATCGGGAACGTACAAGACATTTTCAAGTAATAAAAATCTATCTCCAAAAGACAACTTGAGAGTTCCTGAAGCTCTGGCTAAGACGACCTCTCCAGTTCCAACTTTGAGAGTTACCTCGCCATCTGCCAGCATGTGCCAGGAACTAATTTCCTGTAACGAAGAGCATACATGGTTAGTCGCTCCTGAATCTAATATCCAGGCAGAGCTATCTTGCTCAACTAAACATGTTTCGATAACGAGCAAATCAAATTTACCTTGTTTTTCCTTTTCAGCCTTCTTTTCTGCAAAAATACTTATGACAATTGCATTTCCAATGTCCATCTACATTACAGTGGAAACATTTTCCTTTATCTGCAGCTTTTGTTTTTGCCTTGCTTCCCATTGGAGCTTTTCCTTTCCCTTTTTCCTTCTTTTTCTTCATCTGAATACTCTTATTCTTAGAAGTGGAAGGTCCAGACTTGGTTCCTGAAGATGATCCTTTTTGGAACCTCTTGGTGGTGGCAACGTTTGCTTCCCCTTCTTGTCCCCTTTTTGTGAGACTTTGGTAGGTCTGGAGCTCGTTCAGCAAAGTAGTCAGGTTATAGTCTATTTTGTTCATGACAGCGTTTGTCCTGAACTGAATGAACCTCTTCGGAAGAGACTCCATTATAAAACTAACTTGACTACCCTCGTCTATGGTAGCACCGTTTACTTCAGCGATATTGAACTGAACCATCATGTTCAAAACATGTTCCCTAACAGAAGCACCTTCCTTCATTCGGGAATTGTAAACATTCTTGAGAGCTTCGTGTCTAGTTTGTGAGGACAGTTGTCCAAACATACCTTGCAACGAAGTCATGATCTCCCTTGCGGTGACCATCCTCTCGTGTTTTTTAGACAAGACATCTGAAATGCTTGCTAAGATATAGACTCTTGCTTTTTCATTTGCGCGAGTCCATTTCTCATATGTTTCCCGAACAATTCGCTTTGTTGACGAGCCAGGGTTAGGTGGACACTCTTCGGTTAGGACAAATCTAAGATCCTCGATTACTAGTATGGTATTCAGATTAGACTTCCATGTTCCATAATTATCTCCGTTAAGCTTATCCAAAGTGAGTAATTGTACTAGTGAGCTAGACATGCTGAAAAATTAAACAAAACTATTAGTAATTAGCTAATTAACCATTTTTGACAAAATCCAATCAGGTTTTAGCAAAAGTAATAATGTACCCAAGATTATTATTATTTTGCAACGACACTTTAGTGAGTTAGAGCAACTGCTACCGAGGGACAGTCAATTACTCCTTCACTAAACCAAGACGTTTTTTACTAAATACTAATTCCAGAATAACTCTTATTCCTATAGTGGTTTAGTTATCGTTTACATTTGGTCAGGAATATACTAACACTTAGTAACCCTTGTAAGTGTGACCCGCCGTTTTAAGATTACAGAGAACGGCCCCAACAATGCTACCGAATGGAAAAGCTAATGTTGGAAATGGTCCTAAGTAATCCTATCCATTTCTGGAGTTTGCGTTGTTCCGATCTCCATCCGAATGGTTAGTAGCTCCAGGTCATACAAGTAGGCGGAACATGGAAATCTCACGGTGCAACCTAACGGAGGAGACCGCAGGATGTGTTGACACACTTCCTTCACTCACTTACTATAAATACTTTCTCCATTCACCTTGTTATTAATTTATGCAAACACCTTCCGAATGGAGCAGTTGAGGTATAATCAACACAAGGCCAAGCATAAATCTCACGTTGTGAACAAAAGGGAGAACGTGAAAGGGAAATGGATTTGATATATCTCTCCCCTCCCACTAAGTATTTTAAACGGTTTTGGGTATACTTATACTTAGGCGAATTTCGGCTAATTGAATAAACCCTAAGTCTAACGATTAAAACCTCACATCACACACGTGCATGCTCATAAAACTGGGTTAACTTTAACTCAAGAACCGACTCGATGCCCAGGTAGGAGGTGTTCCGTAAACCGTCAACTTAAATACCTCCAGCCTTAGACAGCATCTTGTCGGGTGAGTTCTCTTGTAACCTATGTTTTACAAGCTTATCGACCTATTTGAATCTAATTGAAATTGATCGAGAATTTGGATTCAAATTAAACCTAAGTGAGCATGCACCTTTTCTTTGTTATAGATTTTAAATTTCTATCTCATTTATAACAATTATAAAATCAATCTATAACAAGCCCAATTTGAATATAACATTTATAATCAAACTAAAGAAGTTTCATGCTTCATGCTTTGTATATTTTCTCTTTTAATTAATATAACTTTTATATCAATTAATCAATTTTGAAAATAACCATTCAAGCATGCATCTCCCTAAATTAATACAACATTTATATTAATTATCATGAAACTTTATACATGCATTTAATTAATATCATAACTCTTATAACATATTAATTAATGCATGATTCATGCTTTCCTATGGTGAGATTTTAAATCTAAATGGCATACATTATGCACATAAAATACTATTTAATTAAAACATACATTCAATAATGCATAATTAATTAAATTAACTAAAGTGAATTGGTTTTGGGATTTTTAATCAAGCAAAAATAAAAACTAAAATTATTACAATAATAATTTCAAATAGGGCTTGGACCGCTCCCGAACCATTCGAACCGACCCGAACCACCCTTGGATTGCTTGAACCGGACCATTTTACCTTTAAGTGAAGAACACACTTGGGCTGGAACTAAAAAACAACATGCTGGAATTTTCGGCCAACAGCGAACAGTCTCGGAATTTCTTCAAATTGACGACCTAAATGGACTCTATTGACTCTCAAATTTTACAGACTCCATATGAACACATTAATGCCCAAAAACATGTAGGCAATTACAATTAATTCCAACAAATTGACTGAGAATTAAATTCAATCCCAAAACCAATTTTCTTCAGTTTCTACACAGTTTCATCATATGAAAAGCTACCCATCAAGCTAATATTAATGCATGTTAGGTGCCTTAATCATGCTATGATACCAATTAAAGATGTTCATATAACACATGCGGAAGCAATTTTAGGATCGGAGGCACTTAACTACATCAATTTTAGAAAATGAAAACATGTTGTCCAAATACCGTAAGCAAGGAGAAGCCTCATGACACAAGACACATGGTAGAATTGCAACTCAAAGTGGATTCTAGGTGTTTAATTCACAACACATGCAACTAGTGCATGGATGTGTTGTTTTCCACTTTGTATCAACATGCAAGAGTGGGAATCCAACTAAATCCACTAAATTGAATTCATGATCTGAATTTTTAGCTTGCAATTAACCCTAATTTCAATTCTAAATTGAAATTGATTTCTTGGTAATTAATTTGGGACATTTCAAATTAATTTGATATGATTAATCCAATTAATCATTGTCACCTTGTGCAATCCATTATATATGATTCCTAATACATATATATTGTATTTAAAACACTTTTAAATACTTTATCTCTCATTTTCTAATTTAATTCATAATTAAATTATCGTGTCAAACACAATTTACGATAATACCCTATTTCCCGATTTTGAACGATTCAAAGATTTCTATCAATTTGTTCTAGGCTTTATTCCGATATGAGCTAGTAGGGGGACCTAATGGACCTATAGATCATGGGCTCCAACGATTCGAGACTAACCGACTAATCTCATTATCCAAGCTAGCCAACATTCGTTAACTACCGGGACACTCCACTATAGCCCAATAGTTGCACTCCCCTCACTATAGATATATTTTTGTCCACTTGATTTAACCATGTTCAGTAAGTCGATCCTTCACAGGTTGTTCGTAGCTATAGCTAGGTCATATGACCATTTTACCCCTATAGTACTTCTTGTTCCTTAAGTTCCACTAATCCTCTAATGAACAATCGGTTTGTGATCCAACCATCAAACCTAAGTCCCTCTCAATCCAACGAGAGGGTGGGGCCCTTTGTTCAAGTCCTGGAGTTAGTACTTAAGGGAATAACCTCTCTACTATCCCTGAAATGGGTAGGAGCGAATTCCGTCTTGCGAGACTATGTCCCCAGCTATCTATTCGGTCTTATCCCCAAAATGGTAGGCTTGTTGAGTCGGCGATGCTGGCCACTCTCACCCATGCAGATCAAAGGATAATCTCGTATAAACAAGAGTTCATAGTTAGCTCAGGATTAAGAACGAGTTACCTAGGTCATCTTTGAGAAATAGTCAGTTTCTTCAGTAAACGGCGTTATAAAGAGAAAGTGACTAATTTCGTGGTCCAGTCTTATGCAAACTCATTGCATAGGACGCCCCCACTCGCATGTCTCCACATGAACGATTTAGGATCTCATCGTTTGTACTTAATACAAAGTGGGCCGCGTCCATAGTGTCCCCAGGATAAGGCACCCAACCGTGTCCTTATACTATAGACTATTTTGACTATAAACTTGAACTTGATCCTACGATATGTCCCTACATATAGTTCGAGTATTCATTTTATAGCCAAGGATCTTAGTTTATTGGATTTAGGTTAATCATTCGCAATTTACATATTCAATAACATCTTTTACTGAATAACCTCAATAACGTCTTTATTGGAAATAGAATATGTTTAATGATTTACAAACGACAAGTTTATAGGACATTAAACCCAACAGCGTAATGCATGCGAATGGTTTTGCATAGCATGGCGCGTAATGCATGCGGTTAGTTTTGCGTAGCATGGCGCGTAATGCATGTGGTGGTTAGCGGAGCATGACGCGCAAATCATGTGTGGTCTAGTAGAGAGTGGGTGCATAGTGTGGGAAGCATATGCATGATGGTCATTTATTGCTTTGTGAGCATGTTGGCTTTTTATTGCTTTTGGAAGCATGTTGTATGCGTGTGAATGTTGTTTGTGTTGTTTGATGTTTGTGATCTGGCCTGTATGAGCTGCTTACCAGTACCGCGGTTGTACTGATACCCCCTTCCCCACCTTCCCCCAACATTTTAGATGTTGCAGGTTATGATGATCCGGACCTTGGTGGCGAGGAGGAGGACTACGAGGAAAATTCCTAGGGCATTGGTTCTCTCGTTGTCATGTTGTTTCTAGATGCTTATGAATTGGCTGGTAGGATTGTTATTGTAGTTTCTATTAGTGAGGGATTCACCTGAGAAAGGTTTTGTTTTCGAGTTTAAAACTCGACTGGATAGTCTTACTAAAGTTTAATAAAATGTTTTAGCTAGTAGGTTGCTAGTGGATTAGCTATTCTTGTTAATAAGATGTCTTAATGTTCTGCAGCATGGTTCTTGTTTATTGAATGATGCTACGAGGTCTGTCTCGTATAGAGGAGATAGGTTGTGTATCTGGCTATAGTTTGGTGGAGTTTGGCTTTATGCATGTTTAGAAGTGTTAAATGTTTTTATCAGGTTAAGGGAAAAATTTTGGGATAACCGTTTTACGCCGTTATGCTGCCGAAATTTTCGGTACATTTGGTTTCAAGAGGGTTGTTGATTGTTGTCGTCAAAGTGTTAAATAATTAAATATAATACTGTCGTAGGTTTTAATCAATCCAAGTATAAACTGACGAAATCAAGTAATAACTGGTGAGTCCAGGGTCGAATCCGCAGGGAAGGTTATTTGCAAATGCTTTTAATAATATTTACTGATCTAAACTCAAGACGTATGATATTATATAAAAGAATAAGTGAGAGAGTTGGTAAGAATAAAACTTACAAGAAAACTAAACATGCGACAAGAGTGAAAGAAAAGTATAAAGGGAAATGGTATCAAGGCTGTTGCGGTTGCAACCTCATGCGTTTATAAGAACTTTGTAGCGCATACTTTGATTAATTGATCCATTAATGCCTAAGTGAGAAAAAATCATAAGTTTCCCTTCCAGTACTCCTTCTGCATTTGGCATAAAACTATCAATTGGTTGTTTGGCTAGTTCTTGCATGGGGCTTAGTTCTCTTAAAACTTACAAGGGACTGCGTCAGTCACAACGCAATCGAAGCTCATGCATGCATTATCTTTTAGCGGCAGTACTTCCTTGCTACCAAGACTACATGTCATGCGCTAACTTGTTCTACCTAGAGATGTCCGCATGCATTACCTGTCAGGGATTTAGCATACAGTTACCGCATCCGGCTGGCCAAGCGGGAGTTAGTAATGAAAAGATTATCGCAATAAGTAGAATGCAATTAATGTTTCATTAAATCAAAATATGCGCTTACAAAATATACTTATCACCGCATGAGGTGCTTGCGCTAAGCCTTGAAGAAGTGATTAGCTCATGCGAGAAAAACAAAATATCATGAAATGGAACATTACAAACGCAAGTTTGCTCCTAATCACAGCTCGCTGTGATTTCTCTTTCTCCTTGATCTTTGTTTCCTCTCCCTCTTGATCGAATCCAATCTCCCTGTCCATGGTCTCTCAAAATGGCTTCTATTTATAGGCGAGGGAAGCTTACTTCTCCAAGAAATTATCAACTTGCTTTAGACATCATTAGCCAACTTGTAACTTTTCAGCCCGTTTTTCGCCCACTTGCGTTGGTTGTATCGGTTGTGTCAGCGTTGTCCGTTTGTCCATCTTGTCTGTCTCTTGATCGTCTTGGGATGTGTGCCTGCGCTGAGAATAACTTTGGAAAATAACTGAATTAGTTGCGTTAGCGTCCTATATTTTATAATTTCTTATCGCATACATGAATATAGCTCGCCGCATAGAATTATCACCTTTTCCTATCTTTTTGCGCTGAAGTGACGCATCATTGGATCTTTTGGCCTTGTTTTAGCTTAGGTTTAAAGGATAAATAACTTGCTTTTTGCAAGTTATCAAACCCCCAAACTTAAACTATTGCTTGTCCTCAAGCAATGCATATTATCAACTCTGTGATGATTTACTTAGCTCTTCATTGCCTGCGATCCTAGCATCCTCTTTTCTCTTTTTCTTGCGCGCATTACAAAACAGGGTTAACTTTTGCCAAATTTCCTTCATTGCTTAAAGAAAGTCCTTTGCGCTTAGATTCTTCCTTGCGTTAACTCAGCCAATCTTTCTCCTGCATGTCCTGGGCGCATATAAATTTTACTCTTATATATTTATACCTTTTTTTTATTTTTTATTTTTTTTAAGAAGGCAATTAATGAAAACAATAGACATCAAAACGCATGCTTTCGTTTTGGCTTACCCACATTTGTGATGAAAGGTATCCAACTTCGGGCATTGCATTTTTTTACTGTCCTCTACGCTCATGGGTTGCGTTTGTCTTCACGCAGTGGCAAACTATGGGTGTCATAAATGCCCCTGGCTACAAACACGTCGCATTCTACAAACTTACACTGGAACGCATAGACTGAAGGAGATTAAGGCTGAGCTGCGGCAAGTCGAAAATGCGAAGGGATTTTCCTTAAGGTCTGAGGAAATGAAGACAAAAGTTAAACCAAATTAAGTAATGTGTTTAAGAAAATTCAGAAGATTAGATGCGTGGATGCAAAAGGAGCTAACGCAGAGAATTTGTTAGAAAAGACAGTATATTAAGGCAAACAGAAAATTGCGATGAGATAATCAGCGAGATATATTAATGTAGTGCGATACAAAATTATACAACAAGGGTGCATACATTTAAAATAAAAAGGAAACAAAAATAGTTAAGTGTTATCTATCCCTACGGTGGTGGTGGTGGTGGAGCTCTTGGATCCCTTGGCGCAGGTGGAGGCATAGTTCCGCGTAATTGTGATGGGCCTGCACCAGGAGGTCTTTGTTGCCCAGTAGGTCGTGCAAACAGGTTCGACGGGACTGACAAGCGGCCAAAACCTTCAGTCCATCGCATCAGGAAAAGGACTAAGGCATTGACCCGCTGCGATAGCTCCTCTTGTTGCTTGCGGAGCAATTCTTGCTGCTGGCACATCCGTTCTTGCTGCCGGCGTAAGAGCTCTACACATTCGCGAATTATTTGCCGCAGCTCTGAAAAGATAAGGGCTGAATCTACATCAATGAGTAGATTAACCGCATTCTGATTTGCGTTTGCAGAAGCTGTGGCCTGCGGTGTGGAGCTCGGCGTAGGAATATCTTCATTGCGAGTGGGGCTAGGAACGGCGGCTTCAAAAATCTCCTCTGATCGTATTTCTTCGTTGTTTTGCGGAGGAGGTGTGTTCTGGACGATTGGTGATTACGGTGGCGGTGGAGGAGGCGGTGGCTGCAAGTTTTCTTGCGATTGTGGCAAGGATCCCTGAGTTTGGGTGCAGACAGTGTTTCCCTGCGTTGGAGGAGTTGATTGTGGGATCCTTGCGGCTGGAGGTGGATTTCTGCCCGCGGTTTGCTTTTGCCTCTTCTTCTTCTATGCGTCAGGCGCAGGCGAAGGCTCGGCGGGGTGGGATGCGGGGGCTGATGGCTGCTGCGTGCTTCCTTGCAGACGCTTATTGCGAGTGCTGGTTACACGCGCCCACCATTGTTCATCAAAATCCTTCTGCATTGTTCGGAGTTCTTCATCGACTGCGGGCAGGAGATTGGATGCACGACATAAAGATGTGACAAGGCCAGGACAAAACCTTGTGCCTTTAGGTTTTGCGACAGTCTGGCACAAGGTGTCGACGAGGATGCGGCCTAAGTCAATTGGGGTTCCCTTCACGATGCAGTAGACAAGGATTACCCGCTGCAGGCTCAACGTCGCATCATGCGTTGTGGGCATGATGCAATTCTTCACCCAATGCATCCAAAGTGTGGCCTCAAAATCGAGCAGCTGCGACTTCAGAGTCCTCGCAGCGCCGTGGCCATCCCATTTGGCCCCAAGTCTGGCCACTGCAAGAAGTACTACGCTCAGGAAGTCATCATCGAGGCAGTCGAGGAGCGCGTTTCCTTCTGCGTCAGGGATATCTCGCAGCTCATACACATTGTTGATGTGCGCTGAGGAAAATGCGATTCTGTGGCCCCGAACTAAGACTTCGTCGAGCTCATCTTGCCATTGCGCCCGGTAGAAGTCATGGACTAGCGCAGGGGTGTAGCTGCGAGGGTTTTCGCAGAGGTTTTCCCATTTGAGTTGGGAGATCTGCTCAGTCATCGTTTGCGGTA
Organism: Luffa aegyptiaca; assembly: GCA_017139565.1. NCBI lineage: Eukaryota > Viridiplantae > Streptophyta > Magnoliopsida > Cucurbitales > Cucurbitaceae > Luffa > Luffa aegyptiaca. Next base: position 27,939,578 of record CM029405.1, on the reverse strand, counting down.
GAGGGCAGCTGAATCCACGTTCTTCTTGGAACTTGCCCCAGTTGTCGCCCACCTTTTCTTTGCCTTTGCTTTTGGATGCGGAGGGCGCTTTCCGCTTCTTACTTGGGGCTGCAGCAGGTTGTTCAGTGGGTTCTCGGATGACTACCCCCGTGGGCTGGATATTGCGGCGAAGAGTGAGGGGGATCTCATCCTCGGAATCAGACATTTCCACTTCCATGGCTGCCGCAATGATAGCTAGGTTGGTTGCGGCGATTTCTGCGGCAGCCGGATGTTCCGCCTGCTTGCTGGAGCTTTCTTTTTCTTTTGTCGCCGCTTCCTCTGCAGTAGCTTTGCGTGCAATTTCTTCTGCGGCGGCTTTCTCAGCTTCTCACAAGCTAATTGCGTCGCCTTCCTCTCCAAGTTCTCCCAGTAGGGAGTTCCATGCGGCCACTTCCCGCTCAGAAAACTGCGGCGAAGTGGATTGCGCTGAAGTGGATGGTGGGTGAGAAGTCTTTGCGGGGGAAATGGAGGAAGATAAAAGGTTAGATGATGATGCGAAGGAAGTTGAGGAATCTGGAGGTGGAAGAAGGAGGGGAACAGAGGGGAATGGTGATGGAAATGGGGTTAGGTTACGAGGGGTGGAAAGATTTTGGGCGGGTTGAAGGTTGACAGGTTGGACGATGAAGGTCGAGGTGTCCAGAGGTGCAATATTGAGCACTTCTGAAGGGTTGGCTGTGGAGATGGGTGGTTGCTTGAGGTCGATAACCTCATTTTCCTCTGTTTCCATGGGGTTTTGCTTTGGCTCCCCCTCGGCTTGGTTCGTATTTTCCTCTCTAGATGAGGAACGTTCGCTTCTGAGAGGTCCTTCAACCTCCGGTGATGACAGTGAGGCGTCATCGGCGTAGCCACCAACTGAAAGGTTTTGGGAATCCGACATTGCAAGAGTTCGGTGAAGCTTTTAGAGAGAGAAACAAGGGTTTAGGGCTTTTGGTAAGGATGAAGAAGATGAAGATTTTAGGAGGGCAGGTGCAATTATAGCCAACGCAAGGCTTAGTGCTCTTTGGTATTGATGCCCTTTCATATCCACGTAGGTAGGTGATCATGATTAACATGAGGGAATGTGGGCGGTTGCCTCGGGTAGTGTGCAAAGACAGGGATTAGTGCGGCTCATTAAATGTGAAATGACTGTGGCTGCGCCTCCAATGCGAGAGATATACAGATGGATTGAGACATGCGTTAGGGTTTTACTCCTAAGGCTTTGTCGCAACAAAAGCTACTAACGCAATGATTCTATCAAAATTCTAACGCAACTAATGCGAGTCAATCATGTGATGTGATCTAGATTAACAAAAGTATTAACGTAATAAAATAAACATGCGGAAAGAAACAAATAATTACAACTTCTAACCTGTTGTGCTCTTACCTTGCGCTAGGTCCTGACGCAACTGAGAGCACTTTTTGTCCTGGACCTATTTTGTCTTGCTACTTTAAGGCGAATGTTTTAGAAGGATAATTTCAACTACCTCGTCGAAGGTCCCTTCAATTTATGGCTTTATTCTTTGCCTGTTGACCTTGAAAATTCTCTTTCCGTCAGTAGAATGTAGGTCCACTGCCCCATGTGGATATACTTTATGGATAGTATATGGGCCTGACCACCTGGATTTTAGCTTACCTGGAAAGAGACGTAAGCGAGAATTAAATAATAATACCTTCATACCTTCTCTAAGATCCTTCTTGCATATCCTTCGGTCATGCCATTGTTTTTGCTTTTCTTTATTGATCTTGGCATTTTCGTATGCGCATCTTCTGAATTCTTCTAGTTCTGACAGCTGGCGCAATCGTTCTTGTCCTACCGCATCTGGATCAAAATTAAGACGTTTCATTGCCCAATGCGCCCTGTGTTCCAATTCCAAAGGTAAATGACAAGCCTTGCCAAACACCAACGCATAGGGAGACATTCCTATGGGTGTTTTAAAGGCTGTGCGGTATGCCCATAATGCATCATCCAGGTCTTGCGCCCAGTCCTTCCTACTTGCGCTAACCACCTTCTCGAGAATTTTCTTTATTTCCCTGTTCGATACCTCGGCCTGTCCATTGCTTTGCGGGTGATAGGCTGTTGCGATATGATGTTTAACATTGTATTTTTGCAACAGCTTATTCATGATCTTGTTTATGAAATGGGTCCCTTCATCACTGATAAGCGTACGTGGCACACCGAATCTTGTAAAAATATTCTTCTTAAGGAACTTTGCCACGGTCGCCACATCGTTTTTAACGCAAGCGATTGCCTCCACCCACTTTGTGACGTAGTCAACTACGAGGAGGATATAGTGGTATCCTTGCGATGATGGGAAGGGTCCCATAAAATCAATGCCCCAGACGTCAAACGGCTAAATTTCTATTATATAGTTTTGTGGCATCTCGTTCCTTGCGCTGATATTACCAGTGCGTTGACATTTGTCGCAACTGTCCACATATTTCTTTGCGTCATGGAACAAGGTTGGCCACCAGTAGCCACTCTGCAACACTTTAGCCGCTGTGCGTTGGCCTCCAAAGTGTCCTCCATATGGAGCTTTATGGCAAGCTCCCAAAATTCTCATCGCATCCGTTCGTCCAACGCATCTCCGGATAATCTGGTCTGGTCCTCTGCGGTATAGATAAGGGTCATCCCATAAATAAAATTTTAGTTCATGAAAGAATTTCTTACGGTGTTTGCGCTGAGTATTCCTCACGTAAGACCCCTGCGGCAAGGTAGTTTGCGATATCCGCAAACTAAGGCTCTTCTTCTTCTATCATTAGTAACTTCTCATCGGGAAATTCCTCTGCGATAGGGGTTTCTGTCGCATCTATCTTCTCAGGATTCTCCAAGCATGACAAATGATCTGCGACCAAATTTTCACTCCTCTTTTTGTCCTTGATCTCTAGATCAAATTCCTGTAGAAATAAGATCCACCTAATCAACCTGGGCTTCGCATCTTTTTTTTTGTGATTAGGTATTTTATCGCCGCATGATCTGTATAAACAATGACTTTGGAGCCGATTAAATAAGCACGAAATTTGTCAAAAGCATAAACAACCGCCAATAACTCATTATTGGTTGTTGTGTAATTGGTTTTTGCTTCATTCAATGTCCTGCTGGCATAATAAATAGGGTGCAGAATCTTTTCCTTTTTCTGTGCCAGGACTGCTCCAACTACCACGTCACTCGCATCGCACATTAAGACAAAAGGTTACTTCCAATCGGGAGTTGTGAGAATGGGTGCACTGACTAGCGCGAGCTTCAGATTCTTGAATGCCTTGGCGCATTCTTCTGAAAATTCAAATTTTCTGTTTGTTTCTAACAATGCGCATAATGGCTTTGTAATATGCGAGAAGTTCCTGATGAATCTGCGATAGAATCCTGCATGGCCCAAAAAGCTTCGAATTCCCTTTACGGAGGTAGGAGGTGGTAATTTCTCAATGACATCAATTTTCGCCTTGTCAACTTCAATTCCTGCGCTGGATATGCGATGGCCTAAGACGATGCCTTCTTCAACCATAAAATGGCATTTCTCCCAATTCAGCACGAGGTTAGTCTCCTCGCATCGTTCTAAAACTATTTCCAACTGCGTTAGACAGTCTGCGAAAGATTTTTCGTATACTAAACAATCGTCCATAAAGACTTCTACTGACTTTTCTAGCAACTCTGAAAAGATGGCCATCATACATCTCTGGAATGTTCCCGGCGCATTGCACTGCCTAAAAGGCATTCTTCTGAATGCAAAGGTTCCATATGGGCAAGTAAAGGTCGTCTTTTCTTGGTCTTCCGGCGCAATGGTAATTTGATTGTACCCTGAGTATCCGTCAAGAAAACAATAATATGCTTGTCCAGCAAGTCGATCCAGCATCTGATCAATGAATGGAAGAGGGAAATGATCCTTCTTAGTATTTGCGTTTAATTTGCGATAATCCATGCATATGTGCCATCCCGTAGTGGTGCGAGATGGGATCAACTCATTGTTTGCGTTAGGTACCACTGGCATCCCTCCTTTCTTGGGCACGCATTGTATTGGCCTCACCCATTTGCTGTCTGCGATGGGATATATCACACCTGTGTCGAGCCACTTGATGATTTCCTTTCGCACGACTTCCATCATCGCAGGATTTAGCCTTCTTTGTCGCTCAATAAATTCATTGGATTTATCTAGCAGACGAATTTTATGCATGCAATATGAGGGGCTAATTCCCTTAATATCTGCTAGACTCCATCCAATGGCCTTTTTGTGCGTTGCGAGGACCTGCATCAAAAGGTGCTCTTGAGATGGATTAAGCTTTGATGAAATGATAACTGGGAGTGATTCTTTTTCTCCTAAAAACCTGTACTTCAAATGCGTTGGGAGTGGCTTAAGTTCTAGCGCAAGGGGTTGCATTATGGAAGGTATGGCGGGGATTCTTTCTTTCAGATCCAGCGCATGGATAGTTTCTTCATGTTGCGCTAGAGTGCAATTTTCTTCCACCTGTTCTTCCTTGTTTTCCTCTCGCATGGAACTGAACGCATTTGATTGTAGTATCTCCTGCGGGGAGCATACATCTATGCGAGCCACCATGTCGCATTCTTTGTTGTCATCAGGGTATTTTAATGAAGAGAGTACATTAAAGACCACTTTCTGATCGTTCATCCGCATCGTCAGTTCTCCTTTTTGTAAGTCAATCAATGTTTGGCCGGTGGCAAGGAATGGTCTTCCCAAGATAATGGGAACTTCTCTGTCAGCTTCATAATCAAGTATGATAAAATCTGCAGGAAAAATAAACTTGTCAACCTTTACCAAAACGTCTTCAATTTTTCCTTCCGGGTGGACCACAGATCTGTCTGCCAATTGAAGTGTGATAGTAGTCGGTCTTGCTTCTCCGATCCCTAGGCTCTTGTAAATTGATAGTGGCATGAGATTTATGATTGCGCATAAATCTCTGTCAGCTTCCCAAGATAATGGGAAGGAATGGTCTTCCCAAGATAATGGGAACTTCTCTGTCAGCTTCATAATCAAGTATGATAAAACCTGCAGGAAAAATAAACTTGTCAACCTTTACCAAAACGTCTTCAATTTTTCCTTCCGGGTGGACCACAGATTTGTCTGCCAATTGAAGTGTGATAGTAGTCGGTCTTGCTTCTCCGATCCCTAGGCGCTTGTAAATTGATAGTGGCATGAGATTTATGCTTGCGCCCAGGTCACATAAGGCCCTGCCAACATCAATTCCTCCTATCGAGCAAGGAATTGTGAAGCTTCCAGGATCTTTCAATTTAGGTGGAAGCTTGTTGGCAAGTATTGCGCTGCATTCACTTGTCAGCGCAACAGTTTCAAACTCTTTCCATGGTCGTTTATTCATTAGAATGTCTTTCAAGAATTTTGCGTAGCTAGGCATTTTTTCTAATGCCTCTACAAGTGGAATGTTGATATGCAGCTCTCGCAAGACACTTAAAAACTTCTTAAATTGGGCTTCATCATTTTTCTTTCGCAATCTTTGGGGAAAAGGGATTGCGGGCTTATATGCGTCAGGCTTCTTTCCTGCATGAGCCTCCTTCTCTCTGGGTTCTTCTTTTTCAGCTACTTTTTCTTTTTGCACTTGGTTGTCGTCTCCTGCGGTTGTATTTTTGGTCAAATTTTCCTGCGTTGGCACAGGGTCATTTGCTTGCAATTGTCTTCCACTGCGAAGAGTCACCGCATGGCAGTGCTCCTTCCCCTTTGAATCTTCTGTATTGTTGGGCAATGCTCCCGCAGGTCTATTCTTTAACTCTGACGCAAGCTGTCCTACTTGCATCTCCAGACTGCGCAGGGATGCGGCCTGGCTCTGAACCACTGCATCATTTTTTGCCATATACTCTTTCTGACTCGCCATAAACTCTTTCATCATAGTTTCCAACGCATTCGAAGTTCATGCTCTTTGGCTTCCACCGTCTGTGTTGCACTGAAATTGTCCTTGCGAGGACTGTTCATTGTTAGAATTAAATAATCTGGGCACAGGGTTTACATTACCTTGTTGTGGTTGTTTATTTACGCCACCATTCCATGAAAAGTTCGGGTGATTTCTCCATCCTGGGTTGTAAGTGCTTGAAAATGGGTTGTTGAGCACAGCTCCCTGCGGTCCAACGTAGAAAACTGATTCTGGGTTTGAAGGACACTGGTCATGCCTGTGCCCTTCACCGCAGATCCCGCATCCAACTGCGTTGAGTTGGGCGATCAAAGGTGTTGTACTAGCCGTGAGAGCATCCATTTTCGTGGTTAACGCATCAATCTTTGCGTTGACTGAAGTTATTGGATCAACTTCAAAACTTTCCGAGCTGGTTTTGACAGGTCTCCTTCTTCTATCTTCCGCAGTGCCCCACTCGTAATTGTTGCGTGCAACCCGCTCAAGGATTGTGTGAGCTTCGTCATATGTTTTTCTGAGTAGTGCACCATTTGCGGACGAGTCCACCAACACTTGCGAGTTCTTGTTAAGACCTACATAGAAAGTCTCTAACTGAATGCAGAGGGGTAGTCCATGATGCGGGCACCTCCGTAGTAAGCTCTTAAAACGTTCCCACGCCTCACTCAATGTTTCATCTTCCATTTGCGTGAAAGTCATGATTTCCTTCCTCAATCTAGAGTTTGCGATGGGTGTAAAGTATTTTTCTAGAAATTTCTCTACCAGATCATTCCATGTTGCAATGGAATTTGCTAGCTGCTGATTGAGCCAAACTTTCGCCGCATCTCTTAATGAGTAAGGAAATAAGATTACCTGAAATTGCTCATGCGTTACTCCTGGAATAATAAATTTATTACAAATATCCAAGAATGACTTTAGGTGAGAGTGTGGGTCTTCTGCTAGACTTCCTCCAAACTGTCCTCCAGCTGTCAGCATTTGAAACATGACAGGTTTTAATTCAAACCTTTCTGTTTCTAGAGTGGGCTGAACTATCCCTGGATTAAAATTACAGTTTGCAGGGGCTGCATAATCTCTAATTCCTCTAGCCCTATCATCGGCCATTTGGATGGGATTCAATGGTCTGTTTGGTTGATTAGGTGCTGCCATTTCTCCTGATTGTCTTCGTGCTCTTCGATTTCTTCTTCTTCTATGATATGCTCTATCAATTTCAGGATCAACTTCGAAATCGATTTGTCGGGCGGCACGCATACAACCTCTGGTTACCTGGAGAAGGAGGTACTCAACAGGGAACACAGTAGATAATATCAACGGAGTGTCAGATCAGAAATTATTAAAAATTGTGTTGCCCCTCCCCGGCAACGGCGCTAAAAACTTGATTGCTGTCGTCAAAGTGTTAAATAATTCAATATAATACTGTCGTAGATTTTAATCAATCCAAGTATAAACTGACGAAATAAAGTAATACCTGGTGAGTCCAGGGTCGAATCCACAAGGAAGGTTATTTGCAAATGCTTTTAATAATATTTATTGATCTAAACTCAAGACGTATGATATTATATAAAAGAATAAGTGAGAGAGTTGGTAAGAATAAAACTTACAAGAAAACTAAACATGCGACAAGAGTGAAAGAAAAGTATAAAGGGAAATGGTATCAAGGTTGTTGCGGTTGCAACCTCATGCGTTTATAAGAACTTTGTAGCGCATACTTTGATTAATTGATCCATTAATGCCTAAGTGAGAAAATATCATAAGTTTCCCTTCCGGTACTCCTTCTGCGTTTGGCATAAAACTATCAATTGGTTGTTTGGCTAGTTCATGCGTGGGGCTTAGTTCTCTTAAAACTTACAAGGGACTACGTCAGTCACAACGCAATCGAAGCTCATGCATGCACTATCTTTTAGCGGAAGTACTTCCATGCTACCAAGACTACATGTCATGCGCTAACTTGTTCTACTTAGAGATGTCCGCATGCATTACCTGTCAGGGATATAGCATACTGTTACCGCATCCGGCTGGCCAAGCGGGAGTTAGTAATGAAAAGATTATCGCAACTAAGTAGAAGGCAATTAATGCTTCATTAAATAAAAATATGCGCTTACAAAATATACTTATCACCGCGTGAGGTGCTTGCGCTAAGCCTTGAAGAAGTGATTAGCTCATGCGAGAAAAACAAAACATCATGAAATGGAACATTACAAACGCAAGTTTGCTCCTAATCACAGCTCGCTGTGATTTCTCTTTCTCCTTGATCTTTGTTTCCTCTCCCTCTTGATCGAATCCAATCTCCCCGTCCATGGTCTCTCAAAATGGCTTCTATTTATAGGCGAGGGAAGCTTACTTCTCCAAGAAATTATCAACTTGCTTTAGACATCATTAGCCAACTTGTAACTTTTCAGCCCGTTTTCCGCCCACTTGCGTTGGTTGTATCGGTTGTGTCAGCGCTGTCCTTTCGTCCATCTTGTCTGTCTCTTGATCGTCTTGGGATGTGTGCCTGCACTGAGAATAACTTTGGAAAACAACTGAATTAGTTGCATTAGCGCCCTATATTTTATAATTTCTTATCGCATACATGAATATAGCTCGTCGCATAGAATTATCACATTTTCCTATCTTTTTGCGCTGAAGTGACGCATCATTGGATCTTTTGGCCTTGTTTTAGCTTAGGTTTAAAGGATAAATAACTTGTTTTTTGCAAGTTATCAGTTGTCCTAGTTGCTTAGAGTCTAGAGTAAGTAGTAACATCGCTAGGCTAGAGGTTGGAAAACCTGGGGCGTTACATTAATCATTTATGGAAATAATTGTTTATTTGTGAATATTTTATTCATCGCCTTTTTCCTATAAATAGAACCCTAAACCTAGGGTTTAGGAACACAACAAAAGGCCACAAGAATGCACTCTTGCATCCTCCCTAGCCATTCTCTCATATTCTCTCAACCAAGAACACAAAGAGGAACTTTTTCCTCTTGTGTTTTTCCCATTCAAGATTGTGTAGTCCCACAACTACGTTCCTAATCTTAGAGTCATAGTGGGGAAGATCAAATTGGTGGTGTCCCAATTGTTGACGCAAACCAAGAAAGGCATTCTTGATATTTCAGAGACGACAACGACGGTATGTATGCTTCTCCCCTTTAGATTAGATCTAAGGTTGTATGCTTAGCCTTAATAAATAAATCATAGAATAATTCTAAGTTTTTTACCAATGTATTGGTATTTTGGTAGAAACAAAATTAACTATGAATCGGTCCAATTACGCTTCCACTTTACCGAATTGGAGAATTCCAATCCTACAATTGGTATCAGAGTCGATCGTAATTTCAATTTTGTTTTACAAATTTTGCATTGGTTGAATGGTGGGATTAATTCATGCATTGGCTGTATGGAATTTTGCTAGTAGATGTATAAGGTCTTGGCATTAGTTTTTCAATTTTTTCGTTGATTTGGGAAAGAATGTAAGGGCCCTTTGTTTTAGGGCATATTTAGATTAATTAGTGTAATTTTTCTATTGCATTTTATCCTATGATGCCAAAACTCGTCTACTTAGCTATTTATTTTGCTTTATGGATGTCATATAGCTTAAAATCCCACCACAGGTTAAGCATATTCATGCATATTTAATTATAATTGTTATAATATAAGTATTATGCATGAATTTAATTTTCATGAGTATTTAATATAAATTTTTATGATTAAATGGATGAAAATTAAAGAGCATTGAGCATGAAATTACTTTAGTAAAAATATAAGAGTTATATTTATCAAAGTAATTTGTATGTTATATTTAATTTTCTTGAGCAATTAATAAATGTTATGTTAATGTATGAAAATGGAAATGCTTATTTTTATTTTCTTGTATAATTAATTTAAGAGTTAGATTAATTAAAGGAAATAAATTTGCATTGAGCATGAAATTACTTTAGTTTAAAAATGTAAGAGTTATATTTATATAAGTAATTTTCATGCTTGATTATTTTTTCATGAGCTATTAATATAAAGAGTCATATTAATGTATGAAAATGGCAATGCGAATTTTAATTTTCTTAGGTAATTAATTTAAGAGTTAGGTTAATTAAAAGGAAATTAAATTGCATTGAGCATGACATTACCTTAGTTTAATATAATTGTTATATTATTGTATGTCATGTATGCTAGTGTATGATTTATAAATTAATTAGAATTCGATTGTTAATTTATGTCACCATAGTAGCATGATTATAGGTTTAATCATTAAAATTTGAAATAATTTTAAAATTAATGATTAGAAACCGTCAATCTATAATCAAGAATTGCATGCAAACATAGAATCATAGGATAAATAAATTAATTTTAAATTGTTTAAAATTAATTAGACCTAGATCACTTTAATTCTAATAAGATTAGAATTTTCTCTTACTTAGTGTTAAAATAGTTTTAATAAACTAAGTAGGAAAAACATCACTATGGTTATAAGGAAACTCTCTCGGTAAAGTTCTGTCTAAGGCTGGAGGTATTTAAGCTGACGGTTTACGGAACACCTCCAACCTGGGAACTGACCCGAAACCTGAGTTGAATTAACCATAGTTATGTTAGCATGCAATGTCACTAGGTTGATTAAAAGAGTTTAATACACCTAGATCTTTAGAGTAAAGACTTTACATTACTATGGTTAAAAGGGAACACTCCCGGTGAAGTTTTGTCTAAGGTTGGAGGTATTTAAGCTGACAGTTTACGGAACACCTGCTACTTGGGAACTGACCCAGAACCTGAGTTGAAATAACCATAGTCATGTTAGCATGCAATGTTGCTAGGTTTGTTAAAAGAGTTTAATTTACTTGAAACATTGCAGTAAGATCCTCTTCATAAGAGTTATAATAAGATTAGACTTAGATAGATTGACTTAGCCGAATTATCTAAGTTAAATAACCCTAAAATACAGTAGGAAATTTTAGTGGGAGGATAAATATAAAAACAAGATTTTCATATCGAGTGTTACTCTCACGTTCCCCTGTGTTCACACCGTGAGGTCCATGCTCGGCTTCGTGTCGTCTTTGGCGCGGCCTCCCTTTGGAAAGAATTTGCATGGGTCAATAACAAGGTGAATGGGGAAAATGTCTATAGTAAGTGGGAGTGGGACGCGTGTCAACGTATCCCTCAGTCTCCGCCCTTAGTTCACACCGTGAGAGTCCTATGGTCCGCCTGCGTGTTGCCCTGGAGCAACCATCCCTTCGGAGGGCCCGATCATAGGATTCGGAACATTGTGAACTCCTGAAAAGGATAAGGACTCTTAAGTTAATTACCAACAGTTGGCTTTCCCTTTGGTAGTCTGTTGGTGCGTGCCTCTGAGATCTGAAAGTGGGAGGGTTACACTTACGGGGATGAGTTAAATGTGTTAACAAATCCATGACCAAACAACGGTAACTAAACACTTACGGAATATGAGTTAAATGTGTTAACAAATCCTTGACCAAACAACGGTAACTAAACACTAACCGAATATGAGTTATTTTGGTGTTAGGGTTTGATTGAGATTGTCTCAATTCAGAGGAGGAGTAGCTGACCGCCCTTCTCGGTGGCTGTTGTTCTAAACCTTTGAAGTATCGTTGCAAAAACTAAATCAATAGTTGTCTAGGATTTGTTTGATTGCTTGTGTGTTTTTGCTAAATTTTATTAGATTAGATGTAATGGGTTAGTGCAATTAATAATACGAGTAATTTGTTACTTCAGCGATTAAATGTATGTGCATTGTCTTACGCCTATTTAATAAATAACGGTGATTATACAACAAACTTAAACGATTAATTTGTGGTGAATGATTTAAGATTAGTCTTAACAGAGGAATGTCCTCATGTCCCAAATGTCTAACTCATTAAGAAGTGTTCCTAATGAATGTGACATTGGACCTTGCTCTGCCAAAGAAGACTTGTCTAAAGACAGTAAATTTGATTTACTAGTCTTGGAAGCGTAATTTGTGTAGAATGGTGATTCTGCCTGAATACTTGATTCAGGGGTCATAAACCACATTTGTTCTTCTTATTAAAAGGAATACGTTCCTGACAACAACTTGATGCTGGTTATATAACTCTCAAAGTTGAAACTAGAGAAGTTATCTTGGCTATGACAGTGGGGAACATTAAGTTATTTTTCCCAGTGGGAGAAAATACATATTATTAGATAATGTGTATGTATTTCCTAAGATTAACAAAAATTTGATTTTTGTATCTTATTGGTCGGAACAATGTTACTCTGTACCTTTCCCTACTAACGCAGTTCATTTCAAGAAAGGGAGTTAACTTTTGTTCAGTTGAACTGAAAAATAACATAAATGTTTTAAGACTAATCAAGAGTAAAGAAATCATGAACATTGAGTTGTTTGAGGCTACTACTACTCAAAGAAATGAGAGGCAAAGAATTTCTCCTAAAGGAAAATACCTTTCTTTGGCGCTTAACGTTAGGCCATATTTATCTCAATATGATTGGGAGCTTGGTTAAAAGTAGACTTCTAAGTGAGTTAGAAGATGACTCTCTACTACCTTGTAGGTCATGTCATAAGGGCAATATGACTAATAGGTTCTTTTGCTTGAAAAGAACTATAGAGCCAAAGAGCCCTTGGAGCTTGTACATTTGGATCCTTGTGGTCCAATATGTTAAAGCAGTGAGAGGGCATGAATAATTCATCTATATTATAGATAATTATTCAAGGTATGGTTATCTCAACCTAATGCAACTTAAGTCTAAAGCTCTTGAGAAATTCAAAGTGGTTTGAGATTGAAGTTGAAAACTTGTTAGGTGAGATGATAAAAGCACTTCGATCTGATTGAGGTGTAGAGTATATGGGACTTGAGATTCCAAGACTACTTAATAGAACATGGAATTACATCCCAACTCTCAACCCTTGGTACACCTAAGAGGAAGGTGTATCAGAAAGGAGAAATTGAACCCTGTTGGATATGGTTCGGTGCATGATGAGCTATCTATAAGTTATGCTCATTGTCTGACTCGTTTTGTGGTAATTTATTGTTGACTATAGTCTGCATTTTAAACAACGTTCTATCAAAAGTGTTTCTGAAACATCTTTTGAATTGCGGATAAGGTGTAAAAGTGGTTTACGTTATTTTTTGGGGTGTCCAACATACGTGCTTGTGACTAACCCAAAAGAAACTAGAACACTGTTCAAAAGTATACCTATTCATAGGCCACCCCATGGAAACGAGAGATGTGGATACTTCTTCAATCCACAAGAGAATAAAGAATTTGTACCGACAAATGCTGCATTCTCAGAAGAAGACCACATGAGAAATAATAAGGCAGCGGACAGATGATGGTGGTCGAAGCCGAGCCGACCATGACCATGGTCGAGGTCAAGCACATCCCTTTGGTAAGTTTCAGAAATATACACCAACTGCTATTCCACAGGAGCAAGTTCTGATGGAGATTTGAAACACGAGTCTTCTTAAATTCTCAGGGAAGATGAACTCAAATCCCGATAGAAGAGACAAGAGCCAATACTGTCTTTTCCACCAGGACCACAGGCATTCAACTAGAAACTGTATTCAGTTGAAAGATGAAATTGAGGCACTGATCCAAAACGGATATCTGAAGGAGTTTGTTACTGAAACTGGGGTTGAGGCCGAGGCTGAGCAAAGATGGTCAGGACAAAGAAGAACCCCCATGGGAGATCAGAACCATCTTTGGAGGACCAGCTGGAGGAGGTTCAAGTAGAAAAAAAAACTATTGCCAGAGAAGCAAGGTTCGAACCGGAATACCGAGCTATGTACTCTGTCCATCTAGCAAAGGCACATTCCCCTTTGGAGTTCACTAAGGCTGAAGCAGTAAGCATACATCAACCACATAATGATGCTCTGGTAGTCACTTTAATGGTGGCCAATGTGAAAATCCATCAGATTTTGATCGATGGAGGAAGTTCGGCCGATGTCCTTTCTCTAATGGCCTTCGAGGCAATGAAGTTAGGGAGAGAACTCTTAAAACCAAGCCTTACACCACTTGTAGGGTTTGGGGGAGAACGAGTGACACCAGAGGGCAACATAGTGCAGGGATTAAAGCCCTTGCGCATCGGAAATTTACCAGATCATTAACTCATTTTTTAATCATGAATAAAATACTCATACGTTGACAATTCACATTAAACAAACAATTTAATCTACTTCTATAAAAATAAGGTTAAGCATGCTTTGAGTTAATTTAAATCTAAGATCTAATCCTAGATTCAAATCTATACAAAGAAGTAGAAATTCCCAAACCTTCGTTGTTGACTCTAAAGGGCTTCACCAACGCCTTTTGGGAGGAAGATCTTCTCTGCAACTTGGCTTCTTAAAATTCCAAGCGACACCACCAAAAGTAATCTCACCAGTATTCTCTTTGGGCTAGAGAGGTAGAAGGAGGTGGGATCCTTAGATTTTGGTAGAAGGAATTCTTGGGAGAATTTTTTCTCTGGCTTGAGAGAGCACTTGTAGGGGAAAAATCACATAATGAATCGTCCTTGTGATACACACCACAACGCCAGAAGAGGAAGGCCAGTCTAACTCCCCTCCAATCATGAAGGTCAGTGAAGGAAGAGAGACGTGGAAATCCTTCCACCTGTCCATCAGTTTATTAACTGATGTGAATATTTAATTTTAACATAATATTAAAATTAAATATAAATTAATTAACTTAATTAAAATAAATAATTAATTAAATTAAATTTAATTAATTCATTCATTTATTCATTTAAATCATATTTAAATGAATATCTCTCACATAACCTATAGTTTAATTCAATTCATTTAATTAAATCAAATTTAATTAAATTAATCAAATTAAATAATTAATTAATTCACTAATCAATTAATCACCAAATTAAATATCACATATTTAATTTAATCTATAATTGAACCATAGTCAATTATATTTCTCTCATATAACCTATAGTTTTTAATATGCATCTAATGCACATTAATTTTAACCTATAGTTTTAATATGAATCCAATTCATATTAAATTTAATATTTGAACTTCTTCAAATATTTAATTCTCCCATAAATTAATTTTGAATCTATATTCAAAATAAATATATATTATAAAGTTTAATGAAAAATATAAACTTTATATTATAATGTATCACCATACATTATATTATTTCTCTTAGTAAATTTGAACATTTCAAATTACATAAATTACCTCAATGAAGGTGTTAATATCTAACAAACGAAAGCAATTTTGGATCTTAGGCACTTAATAACTTCAATTTAATCATACAAAGCACGGTGTTCATATGAAGAAAAACAGGGGCAGTGAGTACCAGCCTCTTTGTTTTCTTCAAATTAGATGAATTGGTTGCTTGTTTTTCTTCACCAAATTGTCACCATCCACCACTTGATCTTACTTGCTATCCTCAAGCCTTTGGAACGGATTGTGGGATCCTCTAGTGATGAAATTTGGAAGGGAAAGAGCTTGAAAACCAAGCTTCAATGGAGGTTTTGAGTTCTTGAGTTTTGGAGAGATTTTGGCAGTATTTCTTAAGGATTCAACATTGTTTCTGCAGCAAATTCACCCTCATATATAGAGGAACTCAAGTTGAGAAGAAACACCAAAATTTGACACAAAATTACTCAAGATTAAGTGGGTAATTTGGTGGCTTAATGAGGGGGATGTTGGGTTTTATGCCCTAAAACTTGTAGATAGTAAATGTAACATTTGATCAAACATTAATAAAATGATTTATTTTGTTTGTATTGAGTAAATATTGTCTTATTAACCCTAATCCAATAAACTAAACATCCTAGGCTGTTAGTATGAGGCTTGAACTAGTATGTAGGGACATATGGAGATCAATGTTCAAGATACAGCCTAAAGGGTCTATAGTATAGGGATAAGGTTGGGTACCTTATCCTGGTGACACTATGGATATGGCCCGCTTTGTATTATGATACAAACGCAATGATCCAACGCGTTCATGTAGTGGACATGCGAGTGGGGGTATCCTGTGCAATGAGTTTGCACAAGACCGGACCGTGAGATAGTTAACCACTAGCTCTAACACCATTAGCTAGTTAGGTTTTTATCTCACTAGTATGACCTAGGCAACTTGGTCTCAATCCTGAGTGGATTATGGACTCCTGTTCACGAGGGGTTGTCCTTTGATTTGTATGGGTGAGAGTGGCCTGCACGCCGACTCAATAAGCCTACCATTTTGGGGACGATACCAAGTGGGGAGCTGGGAACATAATCACACAAGATGGAATTCACTCCTTCCCGACTCTAGGGTAAGTAGAGGTGTGTTTCCTTAAGTGGTGTCTTTGGGTCTTGAACAATGGGTCCTGCCCTCTCTATGGCACGAGAGGGACTTCTGTTTGTTGGTTGGACCACAAACAAGTTGTTCATTAGAGGAGCACTGGGAACTTAAGGACAAAGATGTAACCCAGGGGTAAAACGGTAATTTGACCCAGTTGGGGTACGAACACACGTGAAGGACTGACTTGTCGTTATTGGTCGATATCCGTGGACACAGAAATATTCTACAGTGAGAAGAGTGCAGTTGTGGATCTTTAGTGGAGGGACCACAGTTAACGAATGTTGACTAACTTGGTTAATGAGTTTCGCCAATTAGTCTCGTATCGTTGGAGCTTCTGATATGTAGGTCCATTAGGTCCCACTGGTAGCTCGTAAAGAGACTTGAGGCAATGAAGTATAAATTGTAAATTGAAAGTGTTCAATTTATTTAGGAGAATTATATAATGTATGTTGATGCATTATAATATAAAGTTTATGAAACTTTATAATATAATTTTTAAATTAATTTCAAAAATTAATTATTGAGAGAAAATATTTGAAACAATTCAAATAATTAATATGAATTAGATTCATATTAATGTAAATAATTTAATAAAACCCTAAGATTAAATATGTGATATTTAATTGGGTAATTAATTAATTATTTATTAAATTAAATATGAATAAGATAATAGATTTGATCTTATTCATGACCTTTACCTATAATAGGACCCCTAGGGTGAGGTGAAAGGTATCCCATTCATTCTACTTCTCTCAGAGATCTCTCCTAAAAGACTCCCACCAGTCTCATGCCTTCAGTAGTCTCAGAGATATACCGGTGTAACCAATTGGTGGTGTTCGCACAAGAAAGGTTGCTGCATTTTCGATCTCACAAGCAAGAAAAGGCGAATCGATCAAGGCTTCCTACAAAAGTAAGTTTCCTTTGTAAACCTTGATCACTAGGATCATCTAGATTAGATCTAGACAATTATTTAGCATGTTTATAACCGTTGTACAACACCTTAAATATTGATTTATTGTTGTATTCTTTTGCAAATTGTATTGGTATTTCAATTAGAATCTATGACTCTGAGTACGTTCTGTCCACGCGCCCCACCTCTTCCGCTGCGCGATGGGCTCTCATTCCCTTCAGGGGAGTGCATGGGTTTAGTCACCATGCACTCCACCTCCTAAAATTCAATTTAATTTTGAATTTTCATAATTCAAATTAAATTGGATTTTAGTTTATTTAATTCCATGATTAATAATCTGAAATTTTAAAATCCAATTTTGTATTTTCAATTTTAAATTAATTCAAAATTAATTTAAAATAATTAGTAATTAAATAATTAAATATATAATTAATTTAATATCTAATATTAAATTAATAATTTACTACCAATCCCGAACATTTCCGAAATGTTATTTTTCAACCATGAATCCCTATTCATGTGCTCGATATTTAAATCATATTTAAATATATTAAATCTCTCATAGCTCGATTTATCCAAAACCCGACGTGTCGGTAATATCAAATATGACCAACCATTTCCCTAAATCGAATCCGAACTTATTCTAATTCCTTCCATCATATTGTTCCAAAGGTTATTCTCAAGCTAGCAAGGGGACCTAATTGACCTACAGATCATGGGCTCCAACAGTTCGAGGTTTAACCGACTAAACCCTTTTAACCTAGTTAACCAACATCCATTAACTACCAGGTCACTCCACTATAGCCTAGTAGTTGAACTCCCCTCACTGTAGATATATTTCCGTCCACTTGATATAACCATGATTAGTAAGTCAATCCTTCACAGGTCGTTTGTAACTATAGCTAGGTGAAAAGTTCGTTTTACCCCTATAGCACATCTTGATTCCTTAAGTCCACTAGTCCTCTAATGAACAATTTGTTTATGGTCCAACCAATAAATATAGTCCCTCTCGAGCCAATGAGAGGGTGGGGCCCCTTGTTCAAGCCTCGGAGTCAACACTTAAGGGAACAACCTTTCTACTATCCCTGATTCGGGTATGAGTGAATTCCGTCTTGCAATACTATGTCCCCAGCTATTCATCTAGTCTTATCCCCAAAATGGTAGGCTTATTGAGCGGCGCTGTTGGGTCACTCTCACCCATGCAGATCAAAGGATAATCCCAAACAAACAAGAGTTCATAGAAAGCTTAGGATTAAGATCGAGTTACCTAGGTCATCGCATGAAATAGTCAGTCTTAACAGTAAACGACATTAGAAAGTAATAGTGACTTATTTCTTGGTCCAGTCTTACGTAAACATCTTTTACACAGGATGCCCCTACTCGCATGTCTCTACATGAACGATCTAGGATCACGTTGTTTTCCTCGTTCACAAAGTAGGTTGCATCCATAGTGTTACCAGGATAAGGTACCCAGTCTTATCCCTATTAATAGACCATTTAGGTTATATACTAGAACTTGATCCCTATCCATATCCACGATATAGTTTGAGTATTTCATATTATAACCATGGATGTTTCTAATGGATTTATAGTATGAAAACAAACAATTCACTAAATAACATCTTTATTGCAAAAGGATTACAAACTTTGAGTTTTAGGACATAAAACCAACACTCAATACCCTTTATGAGCTACCGGTGGGACCTAATGGACCTGCAGATCAGAAACTCCAACGATATGAGATTAATTGGCTAAAGTCATTAACCAAATTAATCAATATTCGTTAACTGTGGGTACACTCCACTATAGACCCACAGTTGTACTCTTCTCACTGCAGATATATTTCTGTGTCCACGGATATTGACCAATAACAGCAAGTTAGTCCTTCACGAGTGTTCGTAACGCCAGTTGGGTCATATTACCATTTTACCACTGGGTTACCTCTACATCCTTAAGTACCAGTGCTCCTCTAATGAACAACCTGTTTGTGGTCCTACCATCAAACAGAATCTCTCTCGTGCCATTGAGAGGGTAGGGCCCTTTGTTCAAGACCTGGAGACATCACTTAAGAGAACACTCATCTACTTACCCTAAAGTCGGGAAGGAGTGAATTCCATCTTGTGTGATTATGTTCCCAGCTCCCCACTCGGTCTTATCCCCAAAATGGTAGGCTTATTGAGTCCACGAACTGGCCACTCTCACCCATACAAATCAAAGGAAAATCCATCGTGAACAGGAGTCCATAACCCACTCAAGATTGAGACTAAGTTGCCTAGGTCATCCTAGTGAAATAGAAACCTTACTAGTCAACGGTGTTACAGCTAGCGGTTACTATTTCGCGGTCCGGTCTTAGGTTGTACCTTGAACAGTGATCCCCGCATGTCCCCACATACAGTTCAAGTCTCATACAAACATCCTAGGATGTTAGTTTATTGGATTAGGGTTATTTAGGCAAGACAAACATAATACAGACAATAATAATTTATTGAATAATACATCAATATCATTTTATTAATGTTCGGTCGATTGATACATTTACTATCTACAAGTTTTAGGGCATAAAACCCAACACATAGAACTTCCTGTGACCGTTGGGGATGGACAGAATACAGTGACGAAGATAATAAACTTCTTAGTTGTGGATTGCATTTCAGCCTACAATGTAATCTTAAGAAGGTCGACCTTGCATGATATGAAGGTCATAGCTTCAACTTATCATCATTTGCTGAAGTTTCCAACTCAGAATGGAGTATAAATTGTCAGAAAAGAGTAGAAGGCATCGGGGGAGTGTTACTGGACAACACTGAAAGAAGTCAAGCCACATAAGGCCGAGGCCGACCAGGGCCGAACTGAGTCGAGGCCGACCAAGGATTGAGCCGAGGCCGAGTAGGTCACACTTCCACCAACACTGAATATAAACTTATGGAGTTTTAGGGGTTTTTTTTATTACATTTCATCATGTAATTGAACATTAGTTGTTCTCCTTTTACTTCCAGTATGTAGGAATAGGTTAAGTGTTTTTCCTATTCCTTTTACTTCCACCAGATCTACCTCGCCTCATCCAGCTCGAGCCCACATATTCATGCGAGCCTGGACCATCGAGTCTACCTCGCCTCAATCCAGATTTGAGATTATGCGAGCTTGGACCACCGAGTCTACCTCGCCTCATCTGACTTGAACTCATCACTTTAGGCGAGCTTGGGCCCTCGGATCTATCTCGCCTCATCCAGATTTGAGATTATGCGAGCCTGGACCATCAGGTCTACCTCGCCTTATTTGGCTTGAACCCATCACTTTTCACAAGCCTAGGCCACCAGGTCTACCTCATCTCATCCAGATTTGAGCATATGCGAGCTTGGGCTACCTAGTCTACCTCGCCTCATCTGGCTTGAGCCCATGCACTTCATCTGAGCTGAGCTCACCTGGCCGAAGCCGAGGCCGACCCTAAACTTTAAAGGTATTCTTCTCGTTACTCAACTATATTTTATTTTCCAGTAAAAATATTACTTAAGTAAGGGGGCTACACATGGGATATGCACTCCCTATTAAACAAAAAGCAAGTAACAGGGGATATGCGCTCCCAATTAACAAAAAGCAAGCTAGCTTAGCATGATTACGTGTTCTAGCCTTTTCCCTCATTTTTCTTTTGCAAAAACTAAAGTATGAGTGCAGGGGACTGACATTTGAACTAACAGGGGCTTGAGGCCGAGGTTGACCCTAGCCTCTTCCCTCATTTTTCTTTTGCAAAAACTAATGTATTAATGTAGGGAGCTGACATTTGAGCTAACAGGGGCTTGAGGTCGAGGCTAACCCTAGCCTCTTCCCTCATTTTTCTTCTGCAAAAACTAATGTTTTCGCATAGGAACGCAAAGTTTTCAATAACATTAAAAGTGGTCGAGATCGACACCATGGTCTTACGACGTGTGCCACGTAAATGGCTAAGCAAAAAAAGTACTTACACAGGGGGCTTCGAAACAAAGGAATCAACTGAACAACGTTCAAGTATGAAGGAATGAGAATGGGAGGGTCAAAAAGAAAGGCACGAAGGTTTGAACTCGTACCAAACCTCAGCCTCGACCTTATCTTGAGGTCGGGGTCAAGGCTCGTCCAACCATTCCTACAATCCCTCACTTTTCTCATTTTTATCCTACCTAACTCCTATTCAGGGAGCCTCTGTTTTGTTAAGTTTTGTCCTCTTTTATAGGATAACAAGAAATTCACACATGAGTCAGCACAGGACAAGGGTCATACTCTTAAATTGGGCTTAAGGAGCTCGACTTATAGTGATAAGCCACACTTGAATCCCAATTCAAGAGTAAGGGCTTAATGTTATATATATGTAATTCTGGATGACTCCGAAAATCAAGGAACTGACAGAGCCAGCGCAACATCAATCTAAAACGCAACCAAGAGCCCAACCACCAGAGAAACAGAGGGCCGAGGCGATTAGGTCGAAGCCCAATCCCTAGCTTCCAAAGTCGAGGCCGACCATGCCGACCCCGGGCACAAGCTCGGGTTTAACCCAATCCCACTTATTCTTGGTCCCCTGAGTTCAGGCTAAGCCCGGTTTGATCAAATCTGACCTCGAATCGTCTCCAAAGATAGGAGAAACCCTAAAAACAAGAGAAGGTATATAAATTATTCTTCAACCTTGAAGAAGGGATCAGAAACTCATTCTCTAAACTCTCTTTTCTCTTACTCTAGCTCTCCACTTGCTTCCCATCTATCTCCTTGCTGACTTAAGCATCAGAGGAGCTGTGGCAAGCACCACACTGGTTTGTAGGTTTTCTTGTCTTGTAGACCACGTCTTCCCCCTCTTCAAACAAATTTGCCCTTGGTCTCACGTGAAGGTCAGGTGAGTTCTTCCTGCCCGGATTTTGGCAACAACAATAACTTTTCATGCTGCCATGAAACTTAAGTTATTGGACATTATGAATATATGCCACATAAGAGTAAAAATTCAAGACTAACCTATTTACTTAGAATTGTTTTATACCAAATGAATGGTCTTATCTAATAATAAACTTGAACTAAATACATGTTTTGCAATAATCACATTGATAAGAAGAAAATACAAGCATTCAGGATCTTGAAAGTCTATATAGACATCTTATAAAAAACAGAGTCTCCCTTCTCAACATCCTAAATCACTAGGGACGGAATTAAGATTACAATATCAAACTTTTGTGTTAAATTCCATGAGAAAAAATTCTTATGAGATAATTCTTAATTTATCAAAATCTGGGTTTTTGAGGTCACCCATCTCTCTCCATCAATTTTGATTTTGAAGGACGAGTGGTTGAATGCAGCCATGACTGACGACAACTTTTTTTTTCCTCCCAATCTTCCTTTCGTGTTATTTTCTTCTTTGGTTTTAGGTTTAGATACAGAGCCTCCGATCTGCAATTCCTTTCTCTCGTGGATTTGGCAAATTCCTCAAATGGCGGCGACTAGTATTTCTCTCATTTTTCTTTTGTTTTTCGTTCTTAATAGCCTTATTAAAGTCAAAGGTGTATTGTTTTAAACTTTCACTTTCATCAAATCGAACCCTAAACTTAGCCGATTGTATCAATTTTAACCCCAAACTTGTATAAGTGCTGCAATGTAGACCTTTCGTTAATTTTCCACTTAAATCACCATTAAAACATGGGATTGACAATTTCCTCTTTTTTTTTTCAAAAAAAATTCTCATTATACCTGAGTTACGTTGATTTCTTGTAAGAAATTTGTTGGAGAAAATTTTTATTTTAAGAAATCAAACACTCTAGACTTATTCTTCTCATTGTTATTTAGCCTAAAAAACTCACAAAGTTATTAGCAACAAGAAAAATCCAGCAAATATGAGAAAAGAAAAATGAAATTACTTTCTGTTGGTTTCTTACACTTGCATGTTCTAATTAGCAAGGAAAAAAAACAAGGAAAAAAAATCCTCACCAAGTTCTTAGCAAAAAAAAAAAAAAACCTTCAAACATTTGAAAAACAAAACTCCAAAATTGTTTTGCTTTTGTAATCCTTGTATTGACAACAACAAAAAAAAAAAAAAAAAAAAAAAAAAAAAAAAAAAAAAACTCACAAACTTCTCGACAACAAGAAGGAATCATCTTAATGAAAAGGAAAAACTCCAAAATTTTTCATCTCACAATTGCACGTTCTTCTAAGCAGCTAAAAAACACAATAAAAATAGAGAAATTTTGGTAGATAGACCATTTTGGAGACATATTTTCACATATGTCCAAAATTTTTGATATTTACAAGATTAGATTTTCGGATATATTTTCTTACATTTATACCCTTGTTCTTATCATTTATTCTCAAATAATATTAAAAATGATAATAATATATTCCATAGATAGCCAACCGAATATGCTTCATTTTAGGAAGGTTAATTTTCACCAAATCCCCTAAATTAAGGAATGTTCCCATAATCGTGGTTTACTCTCCTTCATTCTCCGTCTGTCCTTCGTTTTGGTTTTATTTCCGGCCTCTTCCCATTTATTTTCTTCTTTTTTTCGGCAGCATTTTCTCTCACTTTCTGTTGCCCATTGTCGACGGTTTTCATATTTTTTTCCCTCCTCTGTTTTTGTTGTTTCGGACTGCATACAGCAGTTCATAGGAACTTTGCTTGTTCGTGGTATTTTTTCTAGTGGTTTCCCTACTGTATTTTGGTTTTTTCTGTAGCTTTCCATTGGTTTCGGACTGCATATAGTGAGCCTTTACGTTCCGTTTTCCAGTCGTTTGAAGATGGGTACGTTTTAAGTTTTTATATTTTATATATTCCAAGAGATATATCGTTTTAGTCTATGTAAGTTTCGTATACAATACACATTATAAACACGTTTTTATATGGATACGTTTTAAGTTTTTATATTTTATATATTAAGAGGGATATATTGTTTTAGTCAATGTAAGTTTCGTATATATTTCATACACATTATAAACATGTTTTTTTATGGCTACGTTTTCAATTTTAATATTTAATATATTCCACGGGGTATCTCATTTCAGTCAATTTCAGTTTCATTATCAGTCAATATATTCTTCTTCTTATTATTATTCACTGTGTTTGGTTGCTTTTAATTTCAGTTTTTAAATATGCTGGGTTTTTTTTTATATATCTTCATATTTGGTATATTGTGTTTATATGTTGGGTTTGTATATATTAGGTTTTTTTCATATATTTTCTTGTTATTCTGATTATATTGTTATATCTTGTTATTCGGGTTTATAGAACATGTTATATCTTATATATTTACGTGTATATATCATATTTTAAATATTATATATTCCTAAGCATAACAAAGTATATTGTGATTATATGTTGGGTTTGTATATATGTTGGGTTAGTATATATTAGTTTTTTTTAATATATTTTCTTGTTATTCTGATTATATTGTGTTCGGGTTTATAGAACATGTTATATCTTATATCTTTATATGTGTATATCATATTTTAAATATTATATATTCCAAAGCATAACAAAATATATATCATATGTAAGAATACTTATGTTTCATATATAACATGTGTGTCTGATACATATTATGTGGTTTATTCCTTATATATATTTTTAAGGTAGCGTAATTGTTCAAATGGGATGACTTTGGAACGATAGTGAGAATTATGTGGACTACAAAGTATCACAGCTGTTATTGAATGATGGGATTACTTTTACTGAGTTTCAGCATTGTATCATGCAAAAACTAGGCAGTTTAGGTAATTTGGATTCCCCCAATATATTTGTTAGCATAGGCTCCCAAAATTTTATAAAGAAGGATGCAGAAGTCTCTGAAGATAAGGACGTAAGATGGTTGTTTAGAATAGCCTCAAACAATGTTGAACAGTACTGTGTTGTAATTGTTGATTCAAATAACAACCTATCAGTTATTTTGGACAATATCCCCCTCACAACTACAGACTCTAATGAACCGGTCGGTGAAGGACGCTTTTTCCACACCATTTATGTTTCAAAGATGTCTTCCAATTTTGAGATTTGTGTGGACGACATGTTCTCTTCCAAGATTGTGTTACAGAATGCGATTCGATCAATTGCCATCAGAGACAACTTCCAATTCAAAACCGTGAAATCTAACCGTGATTTTTTGGTCGTGCAATGTGTTGTTGAGGATTGTGAGTGGTTCCTTGGAGCATGTCGGTTCGGAGATGACGGTAGTGTCACTTGGGTTGTCAAGAGATTTGACAATGATCATACATGTTCAATTGATGTTGTATTGACTGACCACAAGCAAGCGACATTTACCTTCATTAAGGATTGTATTAAGTGGAAGATTAGCATTGCGGCCAGTGAATTACCCACTCCTAAAGACTATATCATTTATTCGATCAGAATATGGTTTGCGTATTAGCTATCAAAAAGCTTGGCGTGCTCGTGAAGCTGCATTAAATGAGATTAGAGGATCTCCAGAAGACTCATACAAAATGATCCCATCATTTGCTCATATGTTGAATATTAAAAATCCAGGTTCGTTTAATATATACAGCAGTTTATATAATATTTACTATAAGCTATCACATTTACTATAGTTGATATAATATATACCTATTCTTTGTATTCATTCAGGTTCAATAACTGAATATAAGATTGATGGTGATGGGAGATTTCAATACTTTTTCATGGCGTTATCAGCATGTATTTCTGGTTGGAAGCATTGTCGTCCAATTGTTTCTGTAGATGGTACACAAATGAAAAACAAGTTCGTCGGCACTCTGATAACAGCTTCAACTCCTGATGCGAACGATCAAATATTCCCTTTAGCATTTTGTGTTGTCGATTCAGAGAACGATAGGTAATGGAAATGGTTTTTCCAGCAATTAAGTAAAATTTTTTGTTATCGTAAAGATATAGTTATTGTTTCCGATAGGCATAAGAGCATTAGCAAAGCAATTCACGACGTCTTGCCTGATGCGTTACATTGCATCTACATGGTTCATTTGTTGAGGAACTTGAAATTGAAGTATAAAGAAAAGCTTGTCGACAATATATTTTATGCTTGTGCAAAAGCTTTTAGCGTCGTGGATTTTGAATTTCAGATGCGTCAAATGGTGCAAGATGCAAGGGGTATTCGAGCTGAATTGGAGTCGATTGGTTTATACAGATGGTCTCGTGCTTACTCCACTCGTAGAAGATATAGGGTCATGACCACGAATATATCAGAGAGCCTGAATGCTGCCGTTAAAGAAGCAAGGGAATTACCTATTGCATCCATGCTAGAGGTTTTAAGGATGATGTTACAAAGGTGGTTTCATGATAGAAGGAACGAGGCAGCTTTTCAAGTAACTGATTTTACCAAAAATACAGAAAAACATATATAAGAGACCAAATTGCAATGGGTCACTCGATGCAGGTCAGTACATCCTATTTCTGTATAGTATGCTTTGAACTCTCGATATTTATATTTTATTTTTTTTCAGGTCAATCCAGTGGACAATGTCCAATTCCAGGTAATAGATGGTACTAGTCAACATGATGTTCATTTAACCGCCAAAAGATGCAGTTGTAGGATGTGGGACATTTTGGAGATTCAATGTTCTCATGCTTGTGCCATTTTGACTTCGAAGCACTTGTCTATTAAGGAGTATATATCAAATTTCTACTTGAATAGTACTCTCTCTTCAATATACAGTGGTCTAATCCATCCATTAGGCAATGAGTCTAGCTGGCATATCCCCGATGACATCAAAAGTATATCAGTTCTCCCCCCAAATGTTAAGCGTTTCGTTGGTAGGCCAAAGAAGATCAGAATCCCCTCACAGATGGAGTTCAAAAGACGGGTTAAATGTGGTCGTTGTGGCAGGATTGGGCATAATAAGAAGACTTGCAGATTTGCACTAACTCAGTAGTTATTTTTGTATTTCAGTTTTTTAAGAACATTTGAATTTCTTATTCCTTTGGGTTGTTATCTTTTATGTTTCAATTTGTTGAGAACAATTATCCTTTATGTTTGAACGTTGTTTTTCATTGGAACGATTTATCGTTATAAAAGTTGGTTTTTATTCCCTCATATATAGTGGTTGAAATTCGATATCTACAATAATATATATACATTCATTATCTAGTTATACCTTATACTAGGCATCGTTATAGTTAATGCAAAATTACAGTTAATATATTATTAACCATATTTATACATATACATTATATATTCATTATCAGTACTCATATATTCCCCTATATATTCAAAACAGGTATTATGTGTACACGAACTTTTGTTGTATGTACATTAACATATATCATATATACACGAACATATATGTTCGACAAGTTGAAGCACCTGAACGTATATAATATTAAACGAAACACCTGTACATATATAACATAACAGATATATCATATTTAAATCTTAATATATCATCTAGTCAATCCCAAGAAAGAGATATCACAACAAAATCAGTATTCAACATCCCAACTGTAACGCCCCGCGTTTCGAAATCGAGCCGTTTTAGTATTAATTAGACGTTCTTATTCTAATTTGGAAATTAGAATTTAAGTTTAGCCTTGGGTCGTTAAATTAAATTTCGATAATTTAGGGAAAAGAGATTTTTTTAATTAAATCTTTAATTCCTAAGTTTGGAGGTTTAATATTGATATTTATTTTAGATATCAAAAGACCCAAATCCTAAATCAATTGGGTTATTTTCTTTCTCAAACCTTTTAGGAGTTAGTGTTCTAATTAGAATTCTAAATCCTAATTAGAATGGGTTTTTCATTCTTAATTTCTATTTAAAAGGAATTAGAAATTATGAATTAAGGAAAAAGAAAAATAAAAAGAAAAGCTCTCAATTCTTTCTCTCCCTCCCTTTAGCTCTCTCTCCCTCGTGCATCCAAACCCCCCTGCGTTTTTTACCACTGCCGTAGACCCCCTCCCTGTGACTCTTCTTCTCGTCGGCCAGCTCCGCACGGCCACCACCGCCCTAATCGCGTCGCCGCTGTCGCCTTTCCGTCCAGCCGCCACCGCAGATCCCACCGTCAGCTGTCGCGCCGCAAAGCCCCGCCTTCTCGAACGCTCTCTCTCTCTCTTCGTCGGGTTTCTCTCTCTCTTCGTTCTGCCGCAAACAGCCGCTGCTGCCGCCTGTGTTCGAAGCACCGCCGTCCAACTCGCCATCGCCACCATCCATCGAGTAGCGCCGCCGCCAGCCCGTGGGTCTCGCCTTTTCTCTCTCGTTCCACTGTAAGTCGCGCCGTCTCCCTCTCTTTTCGTTGTTCGGCCAAGATTTTGGGTGTAAGCTCTCGATTTCTTTTGTTCCTAGTCGATCTAAGGCTGATTTAACTCCCCTCTCTCGTTTCGATCAGATTGGTGCTTGTCCAGCAACCCAAACATCATTTTCCTCACGTTTTCATCTCTGCCCAGTGGGTAATTTGGCCTGGAATTGCTTTGCTCGGTAAGTTTAAGCCTTACCCATGCTTGGTTAGTGCTAGAATTAGAATACCCATAAGTTTAGGTGCTGGAAATTTAGTTTAGTAATGAAATTTCTATTCTGCAGCACCGTCTAAGTGATCGATTGAGTTCGAATCGCTGTAAGCTTGAATACCCACTGCCTATAGGTCTTTTGGTGAGCCTTCCAAGGTTAGCGAGACCCGTCTCAGCAAGATATCGGGTTCGTTTGGGTAAGTATGGTGGTTGTTTTGCCTTAAAAGCATAATTAGATCGATACCCATTGATTAACTAGACCTTGTAAGCATTGTCCATCTCCTATAGGTCCTTAGCATGTGAAGTTTATAAGTTTCTGCTTGTTGTTTATGGTTTAAAAGCATGCTAAATCGATTCTCATTAGTTATCTAGGCCTTAGAAGCATTGCCCAATCGTTAGGAGTCCTTAGAATGCTACTTACGTCTTATTTACTTGCTGTCCAACGGCTGAAAAGCCTTGAATATAGCCATTTGGTGAATACCCATTGCCCGTTGTGCCTTAGACATGGTTGCCCATGGTCTAAAGGTTTGGACTTTTATTTTGGGGAATTTTTGAGTGGCTGTCCAGCAAGGAAATAGACTTTCCTCAGTTGATTTAGGCCTTTTTAGCATGTTTAAAGTATTCAGTAGGTTGGTTCTAATTTTTAGAAGTTATTCTTGTTATTTAGGAGCTTATCTGAATATTTTGAGCGGTTTAAGGAGTTCTTAGGAGCGCTCGTAAGCTTTTCGGTAAGTAGTTCTTGCTTGATTGAGTCTGTTTGATTGCATGAGCATGATGGTTGTTACTCGCTTTTCTAATATACAGTGTTGGTTGTTATATAACTTGCATTATGTGTTAGAAGTGTTGTTTGATCGATATTAAAGCATGATGAACTGTTGGTTGTTTTAAGCACGTTGTCTTATTGTTTTTGAGCTATACTGCATGAGAGTCAAGTTGCATGGTCTTGTCTCATTGAGAGGTGAGCTGGGTTGTGTGAGCGGAACGTGAAGCGAAAATCACGTGTTAAGATTGGGCCACATGACGCGGAATTCATGTTATTGGTGCGGAGCGTGACGCGTAAATCACGTGTGAGTGTGTGCTGCGCATGGCGCGTAATTCATGTTATGATTAGGATTATCCCAATAATTAGGATTTAATTATTATCAAATAATAATTAAAACCAAAACCATATGTTATGCAAAATTAATTTAATTAAGTCGTAATTTAACTAAATTAATTTTACTATATAGTTTTCAACTAACCAATTCAATTAAATCTTACTTAATTGAATTAATTCTAGCCAACCAATTAATTCAATAATTAATTGTTCCCAATATTAATTAAATATCATATACTTAATTAATATTGCATTTGAATCATATTCAAATGTGTCTCTCTCTTTTAACCTATAGTTTTAATGTGCATCTAATGTACATTAAATATTAATTTAACTAAATCATATTTAACCAAATTAAATTTAACTAATTAATTAATTGTCCAATTAATTAATTCTTTAATTAAATATCAAATATTTAATTAATTATCTATTTGAATCAAATTCAAATAATTCTCTCATATACTATAGTTTTAATATGAATCTCTATTCATATTATTTTAACCTATAGTTTAATATGAATCTAATTCTTATTTAATATTTGAACTCCTTCAAATATTTATTTCTCTCATTAATTAATTTTGAATCACATCCAAAATTAATTTTATGTAATAAAGTTTAATTCACTAATTAAACTTATATTATAATGTATCTCCATACATTATATTAATTGTATCAAATACAATAAAAATCCCTTAATGAATTTGAACACACTTCAAATTCTATTCAAGACTGTTTAACCTCAGAACTCTTTACGAGCTAGCAGGTGGACCTAATGGACCTACAGATCAGAAGCTCCAACGATACGAGACTAATTGGCTAAACTCATTAACCAAGTTAGTCAACATTCGTTAACTGTGGGTCACTCCACTAAAGACCCACAGCTGCACTCTTCTCACTGTAGAATATTTCTGTGTCCACGGATTTTGACCAATAACGGTAAGTTAATCCTTCACGAGTGTTCGTAACGCCAGTTGGGTCAAATTACCGTTTTACCCATGGGTTACCTCTGGATCCTTAAGTACCACTGATTCCTCTAATGAACAATCTGTTTATGATCCAATCAATAAACAGCAGTTCCTCTCAGGCCAGGAGAGGATAGGCACCCTTGTTCAAGACCCGAAATCAGCCCTTAAGGGAACACACATCTACTTACCCCAATAGGGGAAGGAGTGAATTCCATCTTGTAATGTTATGTTCTCAGCCCCCACTCGGTCTTGTCCCTAAAATGGTAGGCTTAGTGAGTCGGCGAACTGGCCACTCTCACCCATACAAATCAAAGGACAATCCCTCCTGAAAGGGGTTCATAACATACTCAGGATTGAGATTGAGTTACCTAGGTCATCCTATTGAAATAGAAACCTAAACTAGTTAACGGTGTTACATCTAGTGGTTACTATTTCGCGGTTTGGTCTTATGCAAACTCATTGCACAAGATACCCCCACTCGCATGTCTCCTACATGGATGCTTTGGATCATTGCATCTGTATCGAATACAAAGTGGGCCGTATCACATAGTGTTACCAGGATAAGGTACCCAGCCTTATCCCTATACTATAGACCATTTAGGTTGTTACTTGAACACTGATCCCCGTATGTCCCCACATACTAGTTCAAGTTTCATCTAAACAACCTAGGATCTTAGTTTATTGGATTTGGGTCAAATTGTGCAATTTTAGTAACAATAACTCTTTATTGTACAAACCTCAATAACAACGTATTGAGACAAGTGAACAATTTGTCACCATTCACTATCTACGAGTTTTAGGGCATAAAACCCAACAATTCCAACATCCAGAATTCATTATCAGTACTCATATATTCCCCTAGATATTCAAAACAGGTATTATGTGTACACGAACTTTTGTTGTATGTACATTAACATATATCATATATACACGAACATATATGTTCGACAAGTTGAAGCACCTGAACATGTATAATATTAAACGAAACACATGTACATATATAACATAACAGATATATCATATTTAAAACTTAATATATCATCTCATCAATCCCAAGAAAGAGATATCACAACAAAATCAGTATTCAACATTCCAACAAACAGATTCCTTTATATATTCCAACATCCAGAAATCCAACAAAGAGATTCCAACAAACATATTCCAACATCCAGAATTCCAACAAACAGATTTTCTATTGATAACTATATAAGAAGCTAAAACAAACATCCATAATGCAAAAACTTAATTTCCCATCTAACCAACAAACAGATTGCAAAAACTTAGTTCCAAAATCATAATAGTTCCAGTAGTCTTCATCCTATTCATAACTATATAAGAAGCTAAATTACTACTGAGAAAGCAAATTGAAATTCGGTCCATTATAGTCTTGTGTGTTCACCAAACTGTCTTTCTTCTTGCCCTCTGTCGATCCGAACTTTGATGTGTATGGCGACCTCAAGATCATTGAAGGAACCACGACCCTGCGTTCTCTTTTTTGCACGAACTCATTTTTTGTAGCAAATGGTCTTGTCCCTTTCATCTGCATTCATAATGTAAATAATTTGACGATATATTCCTTTATATATTTCAAATAAATCAGATAGTTCAAATAATTTATTCTAAATACTTACAGCATGAATGTATGCGTTATCGACCATATTTTCAACTTCTTTCTTCACAGTTTGTTTTTTCGCCTATAAACCCATTAGTCAAAATACAGTGAAACATTCATATACGTATTCAGATTGAAATACATATTCAATGCATATTATTTACATACCTTTAAGACCTTTGCTTCCTGTTCAATCTTGTCAGCCTCTTTTAGGAAGTTTGTGCTGACAATATCATCCTCCATCAGTATCCTTATATCCTATATTTGAGCAAGTAACAAAATTCACATGACTATGAACAAGAATACACGAACATTTGTAACATAAAATCAACAAAAATAACATAAAATCATACCGTAATTGGAGTTTGTTGATGTTCATTTCTACCCTTTCCATCATTATCGTCTATATCCTCTCCAGATTTTCCATGCTCTGATTTATCCCCCCCCCCCTCTCTATTGTTGCTTTCCCCCTCCTCATTTTCTACATCCCCCCTCTATTTTCTTCTGCTCCATCATTTTCTCCATTGTCATCATCCTCCCCTCTTTCTTCCTCTCTACCATCCATTACTTCAGGTTCATTGTCCTTATTCATCATCTTCTTAAGGTTTTCAATCTCATTAAAAAGCCTATCAAATTTTCTATTCAACACTTCAAAGCAAGAAATTATTGTAGCTCTTATGTCTGAAGGAAGATTTTCTACCATTGTATGTATTGTATCTCCCTCTTCTCGTCCAGATTTTCTCGTAGAAGTTTCTGCTTCAAAATGTTGTCCTCTTTCTGATCTGTTGTTCCCACCATGGAACAAAGCGTCTTCTCTCTCATCCATCATCTCATAGAAGTCAAACTGAAACACATGTTATCAAATAAATAGACATATATATTATTCATTCTGGGGTATATATGAAAAAATACATATGAATACTTACATTTTCATTCTCAAAGACCTTAATTGCCAAGTCCTTCCACTCTGGATGGCAATCAGCAACCCAGTTGATCATTTTAAGCATCCCACTTGACACCTTTTGGGCACAAATCATCGTGGGTCCAGATAGAAGAGGGATGCACTCATATGCCCAGACCAACAGTGCATGCTGGAAACCAGCTATTCCTACTACCAATGCATCCAGATTCTTTATAGCCTTCTTTATAGAATCTAAAGTTGTGGAATATGCTAGATGACCCCAAGGATATTGATCAAATTAGACTTCATCATCCAACAAATTAATGATATCCATCTCTATCTCCGTGCTTACTTGCTTCCCTAGAAGGAAGTTGGTCAAGAAATACAGCTTTGCCAAGTTCACTTTATCCTTCTTTTTTACCCCATCCATTGACAAAAAAAAGTTCATTCACATATGACCATTTGATTGGTTTGTCGGCCTGGAAGTACTTGTTTAAAAACCTACCATTGAGCTTTTCTAAGTCCATTTCTGGCAAATCTCCACAATTTAGACTCGTGATTCTCTCAAAATCTTTCAAACCAAACTTTACAACCTTTCCTTCAAAATTGAACCAAAGTTCGTCCCCCTTGGTTTTGGCGCATTGCCTTCTAATCATGTGGTGTAGAAGTTGGTTTGGAAATCTATTAATCTTTAGGTCCAAAAATCTCCCAAACGGACTCTCCAAAAACCTAGCTAAGTGTTTTTTACTCAGCCTCTCTCTAATATTTTTTAGGACTTCATATCTTGAATATATATTCAGTTTTTGGAGACTCGACCACTTATACCTTGGGAGCAATAATGGGGCAGTCTGAATTAAGAAAAACAAAGGAATATTTTTTAAACAATATTCTAACTAATATATGTATGCTATATTTAATATATACCTCATACACATCTTCACGGGTCTTTCCCAATATAGACCCCCTAGCATACGTTTCAACCTTCATAATTTTCTTCTTCGCGTTAGTTTTCTAATAAAAAAACAAACCAGATTAGCCTTCATATTAACCATTAATCAAGTCTGGGTTTATATTAGTAAACATTAAACAAGCTAAATTTTACCTTCTTTTGATTTTCAAATTTGGATAGGGAAACCTTCCTTTTTTTGGCAGATATGTTCACTTTTTGCTTCATCTTTGCTGCAGATTGCCTTGTAACTCTTTTTGAATCTGTGGTGTCAACAGTTCTTGACCTCTTTGCATTTTTTTCCTGCAATGACAATATTAATCTTTAAGAATCTAAACTATTCGAAACATTAGAGATTGTTAGCTTATGTACCTTAGGAGTTAGTTCAGTCTGTTTCCGCTTCCCTTTATTTTCATTTCCGTTCTTCTTGTTTTTCGGCTCTACAATATCATTGGCCTGTCCAACGATCTCATCATTTTTGTCACCGTCGGTTGGAATTGGTATATCTTGTTGTCCCACCTGTTAAAAGAATGATAATGATATAATGTATAATATATCACATATATACGAATATATACGTAAATTAAATATCATATATACCTGTTGAATAACGTCATCGCCTTCGTTATTCTCTTCAATCTCCTCCGTGATATTCACTTCTGTGTGATCAGCTGGATCAATATCATGTTGTGCATCCTGTATTCATTTCAAAGAATTATATTAGTATAAAATTATAATTATAAATATGTTAGGTTTGTATCGAATATTTTTACCTCAGAAGAATCTTCATATAGGACAATTTGGGTCCCTAAAATATCTCCAACAGCTTCTTGTTCCGTGCCCCCTTCCTGTTCTGTTGTTATTTCTTGTGTTTGCTCAATCTCTTATTCAATTTCTATTCCTACATTCCGCTCGTCAGAATCTTGTCTTTGTTCCCCAGACATATTCGTAGATATAGATTCCGAGCTTTCGTTATGCAGTTGAAGATACATAGTTAGCAAAATCAAAGAATCATATCAGCCACCAATGTATTTATAAAAAAAAAAAAAACATACCTCCGAATCTATTGTCACAACCTCATTTTCATTGCCTTTTTTAGTTGACTTTCTGCTAACCATATTCAAAAGCCTTTGACTCCTGCGTATATTTTCATTCCCTCCCAAGTTCTAAATCTATATTCCCTAATAGTTTTTTTTTTTTTTTATATTCGAAAGTATATATTCAAAATCAGTATTATAATATTTAAATTATTTCCACCCCACCAGTAGTTACCACATAAACATGTATGAATGGTATATACGATACAAAGCCATATCAATAGTTAATATATCGAGGGGCAATGTCATATTTCGTTGTATATATGTAATTAACTATTTTATTTTTAATAGTCAGAGGTAGTTTGGAATCGAGTTATTATGTTGCAATCCCCTATTTCATATATATAAAGTAACAGTTTATATGTCCTATGGTTTATATCGTTAATAACAGTGTAAATGTCATATGGCTTTTGAATAAATATACCAGATTATGACTAAAACAGAGGATCATAATGAAACTTTTCTCTAATACGACTTCAAACAGAATGCATGTGGAATATAGCTTATAATCCTGAATGTTTTTAGTTTCAACAATCTTTAATGAAATGTATTTAACATTGTTGAAGAAGATTAAACCCTAGACATTTTCAAACAGTGAAGAAT
Organism: Luffa aegyptiaca; assembly: GCA_017139565.1. Taxonomy (NCBI): domain Eukaryota; kingdom Viridiplantae; phylum Streptophyta; class Magnoliopsida; order Cucurbitales; family Cucurbitaceae; genus Luffa; species Luffa aegyptiaca. The sequence goes on along the minus strand of CM029405.1, from coordinate 27,903,876 downwards.
TAAGGACACTTCGAAAAAACAGAGTGTCGACGCTTAAGGCACAGTGGGCATGAAAAAACCCTAAAAAACCGTGGGAATGTCGTGCATGTACTATGGATTTCAAAGAAATATACCAGATTATTTGAATGTAAACAAGAGGAAAAAAGCCCTAAATAATATACCTCTGTAGTTCGAAATATACCAGAGGATTTCTCCAAACAGCGGCCCGTCTTCTTCCCGAAATTTATGTGTCTTCTTCTTCGCAAAGTCGCCGGAAAAATGAAGCAAAAATCGTGGGTTGAACTGAAGCCAAAATCGTGGTTTTTTTTGCCTCCCCGATTGCACGCCCTTTCCTTTTCCGTTCAGTCTCTCTCACCGACAGTCTGAAATTGAAAATGGAAGGAAACGGTTTGTATTTCCTTTTTTGGTTTTATTTTTATTTTTATTTTTTTTAATCGTTAGTGGGAACGTATAAGGGCCGAATCGTAAAAGAGCCATGATTTTTATGAAAAATATTTGGGCCATTAGGCCTTTTCTGTAAAAAATGGTAAATTTGGACATTTATGAAATGGCTAAAATATACAAAATACCCCTGAACTTGAAGGTTTGTTTAAAAAATACCCTTATATTTTTAAAAGTTTCAATAATACCCTCCAACTTTTAAAAACGGTTAAAAAATGCCCCTGAATAGAAATTCCGTTAGTGAAGAGACGGGAAGTGGGCGTGGTTGGTGACTTGTCAATGGCAACCTACATTAGGTGGAAAAAGGAGATAACGTGGCATAAAACAAAATGCTACTCATGACAAGACTAGGTTCATGTTCATCTCTTTACACACACCCTAGACCTTTCATCTTCCCTTGACTGCACTGTAAACAAAATGAAATAGATTCAGGAGTTTGCACCGCCCAACACCATGAACACCATCGACATTGAAAAATTCCATCTGCAACCAATTACCACCATTTCCAACCAACTTCTCCCAACACCTATCTCATTTTCTCTACGTACCTCTTGTGTTCTCCAAACCACTCCACTTCACCATGAACATCAAGCTCGCCTACATTCTCGACACCGCTAGTCAACTGCCTTTTCTACTACCTCAGTGACTCCTCCGCCAACGACAGAAATGAAAACTTTCTTGTTATTTTTCCATTCGATGTGTAGCATATAAGAACAGAGAGGGAATATTAGACTCATAACTTGGTAAGGAAAATAAGCACTCCCTAAGGAAAGTCATGCAAATAAGGATAGAATACTTTTCTTGATATTCTTTAGGTTGTAACTTCTTTGTAAAATCTCTGTTAAAAGAAAAACACATAATAGATATAGGTAAAATACCTTATGGAACCACTTTAAAAAATAAAAACTATCTCCTCTTTTGAACTTCTTGATTCTTTTCTGCACCATGTTTGCGTGGTTGTTGAAGAGGAGTTTTCTCCCTCCTCTTAAAATTTTCCCAACTATTTTCATGTCTAATTTTGCTATTATGAAAAGGAGGAGATACAAAGAGAGTAAGAGTTTGAAAGGCTATAACACACAGTGCAACCACGTCCTTTTTAGTGGATCTTGACAACAATGTTTTCCATTTAACAAGTGTCAGCCATAAGAACTCCCACTTTTGATTCACGCTGAAAGGAATTATATAACTGAATGGAGTCGGTCACAAGCTAGAAGTGAAAAAAACCCATTTCAATAGCCAAAGTAACACCGAAATTAAGTGCCCAAGCTTCTGCCATATCAACAGAAGCAACATTCCGACGAAATTTCATTGCCGTAAGCAAAACATGTCCAGAATGGTCATAAATAATAACCTCCAGGTAGATTAGATTATTACCTAAATGCTATTTTTTTCTATTGCAAAGAGAAGTGATCCTACCCACGATCCAAAAATGATCCTTTATTATTAAATCTTTCACATAAGGAGTCGTTGATATCTTCACAGAGGTGAAGAATATTTCTGATGCAATTTGCTCTCTGTGCGCGGATTGGGGCGATGTTCAGTTTTGCTTCTGCCCCAGGGAAGATAATTGGATCGCCCACACCATCGCTCGCATGGCTGCGAAGCGTTGTTTTGTTCCTTCTCCGGAAGTTTCCCAATGTCAGGAAGTTGGGCATTTCCTTTTCCTTGTTGGTTTAATTCCCTCCTTTATGAGGGTAGTTGTAACGATCTGTTTAATGAAGTTTTTCTTTTTCCAAAAAAAAAAAAAAAAAAGGTCAGCAGCCATGTCCATTTTCCGTCTCTCTTTCTAACTGAATTTCTATTCAGGGGCATTTTTGAACCTTTTTTAAAAGTTGGAGGGTATTATTGAAATTTTTAAAAGTATAAGGGTATTTTTTAAACAAACCTTAAAGTCCAAGGGTATTTGGTATAATTTAGCCTTTATGAAATATATGGGCCTAATTTGGGCTATCTATGTACTTTTTCCATAAAAATAAAATTAGAGGAAACTCATGTGCAACTTCTCAACGGAAAAAGTTTACCTAAATAAAAAATTTCTCCAATAAATGTCTTATTAAAACTAACTCATGTGCAATGTGAATTAAATATTAAAAGAAGAAAAATGAAAAATATTGGAGATATTGTTAATATTGTTACATTTGTTATGTTGTAAATTAGTAATTAGTTCAGATTTTGTTAGTTGCCTTCTATTTTAGGATGGTTAGTTTTAGTCAGATTGCCCTCAGGTTTTCACATTCTGTATATTTATATGGAGTAGTTTAATCACATGATATCAAGGCAGAATATTCATTTTCTTTCCTCTTTTCTCTTGTACGTGTAAAATGGTATCAGAGCATTAAAGGGAAAGAATGAGGGTTTCTACCACTAAAGCAATTCCTTTTCTCCTTTTTGTTTCAACACTGGAGAGTTAGTGGTCTTCCTTCTCAATTTAATCGCTGGTTCCCTCAGATCAGAAGCGATTTTTTGTTCTTCAAACTCTAGTGCCATTATTTTGCCTTTTTGAATCTTCAAACTCTAGTGCCATTATTTGGCCTTTTTTTTTTTTTTTTTTTTTGCTGCTTGTATTCATCATCTCCAGAAATTTCTAATTTCTTGATTCAATTCGTATCATGGCGGATCAAGGTAAGCAAAAAACTCAAGAGAAGCAAATCCAAGACATGCAAAATCTGGAGACGGCGACAATCGATACTCAATTAAATCCTTATTTACTTCATCATTCACTCGGCCCTACAACAGTCTTAGTCACTCAGCAATTAACAGGAGCAAACAATTACAATTCATGGAGCAGAGCGATGTTAATTGCTCTATCTGGAAAAAACAAGGTTGGTTTCATTAATGGATCAATCAAGAAACCAGAGGGAAATCTATTAAGTGCTTGGAAATGTAACAACGACATTGTTACTTCATGGATCATGAATTCTGTCTCCAAAGAGATAGCTGCTAGTCTCATCTATTCGGAATCCAATAAGGACATTTGGGATGAGCTCAAGGACAGGTATAAACAGAGCTCAAGGACATTTGGTCACTACCGTTCAAGGCTCTATGTCTGTTGAAGCATATTACACCAAATTAAAAACAATTTGACAGGAATTGAATGAATATCGTCCACCAAGCGAATGTTCTTGCGCGGGATTGAAGCCAATTTTAGCTCATTTTCATTCAGAGTATGTTATGATATTCTTAATGGGGCTTAACGAAACTTATGCAGGTGTCAGGGCTCAAATCCTTCTTATGGATCCCATACCTTCTATTAATAAGGTTTTCTCTCTAATTATTCAAGAGGAGCATCAACGCGCGGTGGGTCATATATCATCCGGAGTTGAATCAGTTGCCCTTTTAGCCTCAAATGCATCAAAGAAGAATTCCAATGACAAATTTCTCAAGAAGGAATCTCAACGACCAATATGTTCTCATTGTGGAATCAAAGGTCATATCATTGATCGTTGTTATAAGCTACATGGGTACCCTCCTGGATATCGACAAAAGACTTTGAACTCGACCCAGTCTGCTCCCCCACCCACTACTGATGAGGTTGCAAATGTCGCTTCACATTCCAATTCTCAGTCTGCTTTTTTTACAAGTTTGAGCGCCAGCCAATATTCAAAATTAATGGATCTTCTTAATTCCCACATATCTACTGCAAAGACAGATGCCATCACATCTTCTACCCCTACTACACATATGGCAAGTACATCATTCTTGGTTTCTTCTTCCATTACATCTAATCAAGCCAATTATTGGATAGTTGACTCCGGTGCATCGACTCACATTTTCCATTCTAAGGGACTATTTCTAAATTTGCGGCATGTTTCAAATATCTCTGTTATATTACCAACTCATTCTCGAGTTTATGTTGAGTTTATTGGTGATATTCGTATATCAGAGGATTTTATGCTTCGTGATGTTTTGTTCGTGCCTCAGTTTACATACAATCTTATATCCGTCAGTTGTTTGTTGCAATCTGGACAATATCTGGTTAATTTTCATGCTGATTTTTGCCTTATTCAGGACAAGTTGAATTCGAGGATGATTGGCAGGGCTGACTGCTTGAATGAGCTTTACTTGCTCTCTGCACCTGTTAATGCACATATTCATTCTTCTTCTGTTATTCGTAAGGAATCCATTGCCACTTGGCATTGTCGTTTGGGACATATCTCACCTAAACATTTAGAGTTGTTGAAAGATTTATTGGATTTTTCTGGCAATTGTTTAGATGCTTGTCATGTTTGTCCTCTTGCCAAACAACGTAGACTTTCATTTGTTTCTCATAATAACATTGCTGATGCCGCATTTGATTTATTACATTGTGATGTTTGGGGGCCATTTAAGACTTCCACTTATGCTAGTTATTCTTACTTTTTGACTCTGGTAGACGATCACTCTCGTTTTACTTGGGTATATCTCATGCGTCATAAATCAGATGTTTTGGTCATCATCCCACAATTTTTCAGAATGATTCAAACTCAATTTTCAAAAACTATAAAGGTTTTTCGTTCCGACAATGCTCCAGAGCTTCAGTTTACTGATTTCTTTGCTTCTGTGGGTACTATTCATCAATTCTCTTGTGTGAAACGACCTCAACAAAATTCTGTTGTTGAGCGGAAGTATCAACACTTATTAAATGTTGCACGTGCTCTGTTTTTTCAATCACATGTTCCCATCCGTTTTTGGGGGGATTGTGTATTAATTGCTGCATTCATTATTAATCGGACTCCCATGCCATTATTATCCAATCGATGTCCTTATACTGTTTTATATCATATGGATGTTGATTATTCTTCTATGTGGATTTTTGGATTCTTGGCTTATGCCTATACTTTGAGTTTTCGTCGCTCCAAGTTTGATCCACGTGCAACACCTTGTGTTTTTATTAGTTATCCACCCGACATGAAGGGCTACCGGTTATATGATATTACGAAGCGCCAGATTTTTATATCGCGAGATGTTTTTTTTTAGACTCATTTTCCATTCCACAAGCTTCAAGACTATTCTGATACTTTGGTGGATGAATTGTTTACTGACATTGTTTTGCCTTGCCCAGCTTTAGACATTTCTCATCCATCTTCAGATACTGATGTTTCAACTAATGAGACACAAATTACGGACGCTCTAAATGATGTTTCTAATCCACAGACAACAGCTTCATCAGAGGACAATTGTAATCACACATCTGCTCTCCCTTTGGTCCCAGCAACTGGTGTTATTGATTCACATAGTGACTCAACTATTGTAGATGATTCGGCCGTTGTTCATCATTCGACACGTAAACGCTGTCCTCCTAGTTTCTTACGAGATTTTCATTGTAATCTCTTGGGGAAGTCCTCTGCTTCAGTTGTTGACATGTCATCTCCTCATTCTTTATGCAATTATTTGGCCTACACTAATCTTGCTCTTGCCCACCGCCATTATCTTCTTAATGTATCTACTGAATTTGAACCGACTTATTTTCATCAAGCTATCAAACTTCCACAATGGCTCAAGGCGATGGATGAGGAAATTGCGGCCATGGAACGCACCAATACATGGAGCTTGGTCCCTTTGCCCCCAGGACATCATGCTATAGGGTGCAAATGGGTTTATCGTGTCAAGTACAAGGCTGATGGTTTAGTAGATCGATACAAAGCTCGCTTTGTTGCAAAAGGTTATAATCAACAAGAAGGTATCGATTTCATTGATACTTTTTCACCTGTGGCTAAAATAGTTACCGTCAAGGTTTTATTAACTCTATCAGCTTCTTTTGCTTGGCCTTTGGTCCAAATGGACGTAAATAATGCTTTTCTCAACGGTGATCTCTTTGAAGAAGTTTACATGTCTTTACCCTCGGGATATTATTCTACTGCATCTCCCAGGAGTCAACCTATGGTTTGTAAACTTCATAAGTCAATTTATGGTTTGAAACAAGCCTCCAGACAATGGTTTTCAAAATTTTCTGGAGCATTGCTCACTCATGGTTTTAAACAATCAAAGGCTGACTATTCTCTCTTTACTCGAGGTCAAGGTTCTAACTTTGTTGCGTTGCTTGTTTATGTGGATGATATTTTGATCACAGGGCCTTCTCTCACTGAGCTTAATTCTGTAAAGACCATACTCCGATCTCATTTTATGCTTAAAGATTTGGGTACGACCAAATATATCATTGGTTTGGAATTATCTCGGTCTCAACGTGGCATTTATCTTTCTCAAAGGAAGCATTGTTTACAAATTCTTGAAGATACTGGATTTCTTGGTGCCAAGCCTACTTCTGTTCCCATGGTACCAAATTTGAAATTATCTAGTTCTTCTGCAGATGTTCTTTCAAATGAGGAAGCTACTTTGTACCATCGTTTAATTGGTCGTTTATTATATCTTCAACTTTCTCGGCCTGATATTTCTTTCACTGTGCATTGTCTTAGTCAATTTTTAGCAAAACCTTGTGCTGGTCATTTAGCTGCCGCCCATTACCTTTTGAGATATCTCAAAGGTACCGTTGGTCAAGGTATATTACTTCGTTCATCGTCTTCGTTCCAACTAAAAGCATTTGTTGATTCAGATTGGGGTTCATGCTTAGATACTCGTCGTTCAGTAACTGGATTTTGTATATTTTTGGGAGAATCATTGATTTCTTGGAAGTCTAAAAAGCAACCCACTGTTTCTCGCTCATCGGCTGAAGCTGAATATCGAGCTCTTGCTGGTGTTTCCAGCGAATTAGTATGGATTGCCCAGCTTCTTACTGATTTATGTATTACTTCTCAATTACCGTCTCTTGTTTATTGTGATAATCAGGCGGCCATTTCCATTGCTTCAAACCCGACATTCCATGAGCGCACAAAGCATATTGAGATCGATTGCCATTTTGTTCGGGACAAAATTCTTGCTGGTGTGCTGAAGCTCTTACCCATCCGTTCTCATTCCCAACTTGCTGATATGTTCACGAAGGCTTTATCCGCTTCTGTTTTACGATCCTTTATGTCCAAGATGGGTGTTTCTAACATCCACACTCCATCTTGAGGGGGGGGTGTATTGGAGATATTGTTAATATTGTTACATTTGTTATGTTGTAAATTAGTAATTAGTTCAGATTTTGTTAGTTTAGTCAGATTGCCCTCAGGTTTTCACATTCTGTATATTTATATGGAGTAGTTTAATCACATGATATCAAGGCAGAATATTCATTTCCTTTCCTCTTTTCTCTTGTGCGTGTAAAAAAAAAATTCAATTATGTGTTTCAACGTTGGTTCAAAAAAAAAAGTAACTGAAGGTTTACATTGCAACACTTATGCAATTTTGGAGTTAAAATTGATACAAGCCGCAAAGTTTGAGGTTCAATTTGATGAAATTGAAAGTTTAGGATTGAAATTGATACAATATGCTAAGTTCAGGATTAAAAATGAATTTTTCCCACCCTTTTTCAATAAGTGAGTTTCTTTTAAGAGGAAGATAATAGCTCATTTTGGACTTGCTCATTAAAATTATTAAAAAATATTTAATTTTAAGTCAGCATATTTATTAAAATTAAAAAATAAATATTTGATTTTCAAATTAACCATATATTTAAAGTAACATCTACGGTTCATTTTAAATTTAGTCCTATTAAAATAACATAAAGATGTTATTTTATTTTATTTCAAAAAAAAAAAAGATGTTATTTTATTTTTAACATAATCATTTTAAAATAATTTTAAAATAAGTTAAAAAATATATATATATTTTACTTTTAAGTTGGTCAAATTATTAAAACAACAAAAACATTAAAAAAACAATTTAAATTTTAAGCTCAGTTGTATTTGAATAATAATGAAAATATAATATTTAAGTTTTAACTTAACCATACAAATAATAATAATAATAATAATAATAATTGTCCGAAAAAAAAATTATCTAAAAGGAGAAATTTAAACAAAATTATTATCCAATAATCGATTTAATACACAGTTAATTAAAAACTTGAACCTAATCTGAGTGGATGAAAACAAATATTTTATTTTAAAAAATTAAAATATTTGGGGTTTGACGTAAGGCGAATTTTTTAGCATCATCTGACCTCAATTATGTTTTTCTTACATTTAAGTGATATAAACTCGCACTCAAAAAAAAAAGTGATATAAACTCTCCCAACAAACCCCAAGTTACTTAGAGCTCATCCCTTCTCCAATGGGCAAGACGACGTTTTCTTTATTGGACCAAATCGAAAGACAATTTGAAAACTATTCCTGTATTCAACAATGTATTTCTTTTTTTTTTTTTTTTTAAACTCGCCGTTATTATAAATAAATAAATAAAAAATAAAAAAAAAATCAAATTGGGTAATTGTCAAAAATAGGACAAAAAAGATGGTACTAAAGAGAAATGAGATTGATTTTGAATGGGAAGAGAAATGGGATTTTTAGGACAGTGAAATTACGAAAATACCCTTACTAAAAATCCCCCCATCTTTAACCGTAATTCACTTTATTCTTCTCTCACCCTTTCTTTCCATGATTTTCTCCCTTCTTCACGCACGCAGAAAGTGACCAAGCGACCAAGGCAACGACGGAGATCAAGTGACCATGGCAATTAAAGGAGGCCGATTGCCTTCTCCTGGAACCTTGCCGACTTTTGGAGAGATGAAGGAAATATTGGGTTTCAACTCTTATTACAAAGAAGAGAAGAAATATGCTTCTGCTGTTAGCCAACCTTCGATAAAAGGTTTGTAGATCTTTCACTCTCTCCAAGTGAAGGTGAACCTATTGCACTTCATGGGCCGAGCCAGAAGCTTTTACAAGGAGTAGCAACATTTTCCATCCTTATTTTCTTTCATATGTATAACCTTTCCAATTTTGATAATTTAGGAGAGAGAGATTAGAAGGGAACTTTCAAGATTTTATTTTTTTGATTACTTCCCTTTTGTATGTAAACTTCCAATTTCACTCTATAATTTTTTCTAGTTATATTTTTCTACCCAATTCTATAAATTTTTCTTCAGCCAACTATGGAGACAGTAGCAAATAAGACTAAAATCACAATTTTGGATTACAAGAAAGGCCGATTAACTGAAAAATTTGTAGATGATCCCTTCATGCATGGTTCCAATAAAAATTTCAAAGCAATGGAAACCTAAATCAATTGGTGGATTTCTAGACACATTTTGTGGTAAAAAAATTGTAATCTTTTGTATTAAGAAACTATATTGTAATTCAAGTAAATATATGTTATATTAAATGTCCAGATGTTTGTGGCGATGCTTACTCTACAGGGATTTGAGATGAGAAATCAGGAGATCACTTTTTTTTTTTTTGTCTTGCAAAGTGTAATTGCGAGAAACAAGGCAGCAAGTCATTTTAAGCTGTGCTTTTTTTTTAGAAATAATTTGAGCTACCGATACTCCAAATAACGTGAAACTTAAATATATGTTATGTTATATTAAGTTACGAGATGTTTGTGGCGATGCTTACTCTACAGGGATTAATGATGAGAAATAAAATTACAGGGGATTATTCCTAAATGCCGAGATGCTTGTAAAACTTAAATAATTGTTATTGTTTATTAAATGGCAAGAAAAAAATTCTCCCAGTGAGATTGCGAGAAAAAAAATTCTCCCAACAAGATTGCGAGAAAAAAAAATTCTCCCAGCGAGATTGCAAGAAAAAACATTCTTCCAGTGAGATTGCGAGAAAACAAAATTCTCCCAGCGAGATTGCGAGAAAACAAATTCTCACAACGTGATATTGCGAGAAACAAAAATCCTCCCAGCGAGATTGCGAGAAAAAAAATTATCGCAACATGATATTGCGAGAAAAAAAACAGCAAGTCAAACTGATATCATTTCCTTGCCTAATTTTAAACACAATTGACAGTTCATGTCATACAATAATGAAATTAACTTCTTAAACATCTCATGACGTACAACAAGTCTATCCAAAGAGAGCCCTTGTCACGGTGTGTTGATTCGTGCGTGAGAGAATAAGAAGGATGAGTTGTTGTCGCTTGATAACCGGTCATCAATGGAGGAAGAAACCGTTCATGAGTGAGAGAAAGAAGAAATAAGAGTTGGTCATTTTGGCGTGAGAGAAGAAAGATGAAAAGGGGCTCCATGCGTGAGAGAAGAAGAAAACAGCGTTGGAGAAAAATCTACGTGAGAGAAGAATCCTAAAGATTTGGGGATTTTTACTTGGGGTATTTTTGTAATTTCACTACCCTAAAAATCCCAATTGATTTCCAATTGAAAATCAGTCTCATTTCTCTTTTATGCCTTGTTTTTTGTCCTATTTTTGACAAATCAATTCAGATACTAATTTGATGAAATTGAATTTTAAATTTGAAAACGTAGTGAAATAAGTACCATTCTCAAAACCGAGCTAAAAAATGGTGTAAAACAACCCAACAGAAAGATATAGTCGTAAATTAAAATTTCAAGGTTAAATTGAACTCATCCAATCAAGTAAAATGGAAAAAATGAAATTTCCTCCAAAAGAAATAATCGAACACATAGAACAAAACTATTTATGATAAAAAGATTATTACAATAACACTGAATATTTCCCAAGAAAGGAACTAAAAAATTTTCAATTTACCATAAGCAAAATATTTTTAGAAAACTAAAGAAAAAATTGAAAAAAATTAGACAAAAAAGGTTTCTTTGAAAATAATTAGACATATGGGGTGTCGCGTCTCTTTGAGATACGCAATACCCCTTTTCTCCCACCAGTTTTGCTTTTTTTTATTTTTTTTATTTTTTTAATAGATTAATAAATTAATAAATTTATTTATTTATTATTATTATTAAATTAAATTAATTTTGTTTAATAATTATGTTTTTTTTATAAATATTAGTATGATGAACCCGATGATTATATTTCTTAATGATTTTTTATTTATTTTAAAGTTTACATTTTTTTTAATATATATCTATAATTTACATGTTTTAAAGTTTGCATTTTCTTTTTGTTGTCTATATCATTTAATACAAAATATCACATATTAAATTCAACTGATGCTACGAATAGATTTTTCGAAAATTGTACATTAGTTTCACGTATTTTTCAAAAATTGTATATTAGTTTCACGAATTTTTCGATAAAACTGTATATAGTTAAACCATAATTAAATTTATGTATACATAAAAAAACACAATTACGTTTTAAAAACTAATCATCCTTAAACAACTTCAATTCAATTTCAAGTACAATTAGTTTAAAAATAAGTATATGGATTTTTACTTGTATTATTCCATTTAAGATAATACTTATTTTTACTTGCATTTAAAATAAATATATATGAATTTATAATACAATGCAATGGATCGCGAATCTAAATTAATTATATAGTTTACTAAAATTGCTAGTCAATAATTGTTATTCTTAACAGAAAGAAAAAAGAAAGTTGTCCTTGTAGAATTTTATTGGGATGAAGTTAAAATGTTTTAAAATATGTTAATAGTTCTTTCTAACAATAATATATTTGAAATAAAAGCTCTCAATTTGATTTGTAATCATTTTTTTTAAATACAAATATGTTTCACTTGAGAAAGACATTGCTAAAAGACACAACAACTCATTAGTTAATTGATTATTGATTTTTAAATTAATTGTACTTGAAATTGTATTGGAGTTGTTTAAGGATGGTTAGTTTTTAAAATGTAATTGTGTTTTCTATTTATACATAAATTTAATTATGTTTTGACTATATAGAGTTTTATCAAAAAATTCATGAAACTAATATACAATTTTCGAAAAATTCGTGAAACTAATGTACAATTTTCGAAAAATTTATTATAAGCATTAGTTGAATTTAATATGTAATGTTTTGTATTAAAAAAATGATATAGACACCAAAAAGAAAATGCAAGCTTCAAAGCATGTAAATTATATAGATATATCTTAAAAAAATGCAAACTTTAAAATTAAAAAAAAAAAAAAAAAAAAAAAAACATTAAGAAACTTCATCGGATTCCAAAAAAGAAATAAAAATTAATATTTATAAAAAAAAAAACATAATTATTAAACAAAATTAATTTAATTTAATAATAATAATAATAAATAAATTTATTAATTTATTAATCTATTAAAAAATAAAATAAAAAAAAAAAAGTAAAAAAAAAGCAAACTGGTGGGGGAAAAGGGGTGTCGAGAGACGCGACACCCCATATGTCTAATTATTTTCAAAAAAAACCTTTTTTTTTCTAATTTTTTTCAATTTTTTCTTTAGTTTTCTAAAAGAAATAATCGAACACAGAGAACAAAACTATTTATGATAAAAAAAATTATTACAATAACACTGAATATTTCCCAAGAAAGGAACTAAAAAATTTTCAATTTTCCATAAGCAAAATTCTATGCATGGAGAACTGACCGTATATATGAAACTGAATGTTAAAGCAGCCGTGTATACCTGAAAGTCAAGCTCGAATAAATATAGAAAATAATACGTATGAACTGTTTTTATTAAATAGATAGAAAATAAATAAAAGAATGAAAACTGATGGATAAATAATGCTAACAATGCTTTCAGTAGACTATAGTTATGTCATACATTACATTAAAACTTCATATAGGGGTTAAGAGATTTAATGTTCAAGAAGACCTTGAATGTTAAAGTAGCCGTTTGTATACCTGAAATTCCAAGCTCGAATTCACTGGCTCATTCAGTCATAGGGATTTCTAAAGTTCTTCAAAAGTTCTGGGACATCGTATCCCAGCATGTCGTCGACAGTCTGAATCATTTTTGGTTTCAACTTGTCAAATTTGTCAAAGTTGAAACCGGCTAATGTCTCCTTGAATTGTTCGACGTTCGGGAAATCTCCGGCGGGTAAGTGATGTTCCCTTTGTACCTGTGAGTAGCTAAACATTTTAAGTATACCATTGCTTGGAAGTTGTTATCTGTAGAGAGGACTTGAGAGCGTAAAGAAATTAAAAGGAAATACCTTTCCGAATTCATCAGCCAAATTATCGATGAGTCGCTGTTGGGTCTTGGCTTTGCCCATCATGGCAGGCATCTCCTTTCTAAGATGGCTTATGATGTAGGCATGAATTTTAGCAGCTCTTGCACGCTTGACAAATTCATTTATCTGCCAGAAACAAATATTATCAGAAACTACTTTCTTCTTTCCTGGGGGGAGGGGAAGAGCATTTTCAAAGAGACTATATTGATTCCATAAAGCTCCATATTTCACAAATAAATACCATTTTCAATCAGAAAAATATGGATAGTACACTTGGAAAAGTTACTTTTCGATCACAGGCCTTCTTTGGAATATCCTTCAAATCAGAAAGAAGATCATCCTGTTCCTTTTCAAAGAGCTCTTTCCCAAGCGGACCTGTAGCAGCTTCGTTAACTGGTTTGTCATTAAATGAGCTGTCACAAGGAAATATGTGAGGTATGAGTATAATACATCCCAGTCAAGCCTATCAAAATAATGATCTAGAGAATAAAATGTCCTATAGATGGCAATATATGAAAAATGAATAGCTAAAAATTGATGCTAGAACATCCTTGAACATTTTTCAACTAAATGTGAACTGGCAAGATACATCATTGTCAACCATTCCATTAGAAACCACTTAGCATTGAATGAGGCCAAATTATATCACCACATTAGTCAATGTAGGCTGAGAAAGTTTTAAACAAAAATTCACTAGTGTGTATCATCAATATCAAGCAAGATACCGCACCCAATATAAACACGCACGACCTCAGGAGTATTCAGAACCTTCCCAAGCGACCACATTAATGCTCCATAAACCCTCATCAGCTGAAATGTTCAAAAGATTAATTAGATTCACTGAGACCACATATAATTTCAGCCTGTAAAATAGTAAAACCAAAGAAAATATAAAATAATAATAATGATTATAAGTTACTTGTTGCGTGTCAACTTGGTCTGCCTTGTTCAAGACTACTCGGATCTTGTCATCATGCCCACGTAATGATGATATAACCCGCTTGAATTCATCACTAATATCAAGTTTATGGGGATCAAATAACAGTAGAATAAGATCGCACTTAGCAGCAAACCATGACGTTACAGCCGTAAACTCATAAGCTCGCTGTGTTCGTTGCTTTTCTCCAGACAAAACTCCAGGAGTATCCACAAATGTAATATGTTCTAGCAGCTTCATAAAAAAGAACCGTTTAAGGCCATGAAAAGAATATGCAAATCAATATTCATGTAATAACAGTATATTCTTACAGGATGTGGCATTTGTGAACACTCAAATTTGGATAGAAAAGAAGTTCCAAATGTTGTAAGACCATTAAATGGCATGTCTGCTTGGACAGCAACTGTATTTCCAGGAATGCTTCTTTCATCAGGTCCAGACTAAAAAGAAGCAAACAACAAATAATTGGGATTTGAAGAACCAATGATCATCTAACTTTTTATAGTTTACGAATTTAAAAACCTACAAAGTCAACATCGATCTTTGATACTAAGGAAATCTTCAGAGAAGCGTAAGAAGAAATTTCCCAACAAAACCAAAAAGAATGAATAAAATACTTAAAAACACATATTCAACTGAGTCCTTGAACATTCAGGTTTGTGTCAATTTGGTCCATGAACTTTAAAGTATCTAATAGGTCTCTTAACTTTCAATTTTGTGTCTAATAGGTCCCTGAACTTTCAATTTTGTGTCTAATAGGTCCCTGACATATTTGAGATTTTTAAAAATTAACCAAATTTGTATTAGATATAAAATTGAATATTATGCCTACCCTAAACTTCCAATTTTATATCTAGTTGGCTTGTGAATTTCAAAAAAGCGAATAGATCAAGAACTTATTAGATACAAAATTGAAAGTTGAGGGACCTGTTGGACACAAAAGTGAAAGTTTAAAGACCTACCGAATACTTTTTAAATTTCAAGGACCTATTGGACACAATTGAAAGTTTAAGGACCTATTTGACACTTTTTAAAGTTCAGGGACCAAATTGATGCAATCCTCAACGTTCAAGGACTAGTTGAACCAATACTTAAAATGGAATTTATTTTTTCCCCTTCCAAGAAACAAAGGACTCAAACAGATGCATATGACCGCATTGAAAAAGCTATTAACATGTAAACTTATCATTTTTCACATAATAAAGAGCAAGCGCCATGAAGACAAAGCCAGATAGAGAATCTTCAAAATAAATAGACATATTCAACTTTGCATTGAAAGAGTGAAAATACAATTAAGTAACAGCCACCTATGTTCTTGTTGGAATTTCTAATATCTGTGTGTAATCTTTGTTGTAGAATATTTGGTCTTTATGGTTTTTGTTCTTTTCCATATTTGTAATAGGTCTTTCTCCTATACAAGAGGACCTATATTGCACATATTAGATATGAAAATAATTTTTAAACTCTCAAAATTAAGATGGTATCAGAGCAGAAAATAAAACCCCCTAGAAATATTCAATCTTAACCCTAAAAATAACCCTAGCTCCCAACTGCCGCCGCCGTCAATCATCATGGTTGAACCGTTGTCATTTACCTCTGACATCGCCGTCAATTACCTTGTTTGTTGTCGTCGGTTAATTTGTGACCCAGCCCCTGCAACCCGCGACCTGCGAAAGCTTGCTTCTGCAAGTCGTCGTCGTTCGTCACTCGCGCTATCCAACCACTTCACCACCGACAGACAGGGTTGTCTACCCGGGCTTCTAAATCTGTGGGTTTGTGTTAGCGTCACTACATGAGACAATGAGTCACAAGACATTGAATACATGGGTTGAGTCACGTGTTGCCGTGATTCCATCGACAGTCGATCAGAACCTCACAGCCAACTTCAAACGACAACCTCTAATTCTGATCTGTGTCTCAAACTTCTCAGTGTTCACATCTGGTGTGTTTCATGATTAGCTCAAGATCAAGATCTAGGGCTCACGGTGTAGTTGGGTTAGTTCACTAGTTTGGTTCATATCTGGTCCGGTTTGTGTCGGTTCAGTAGTTATTTGCGTGGTTTGGTTCAGTTCTGATTTGTTTGGTTTGGTTTATATTTTATTATTTCTCATCAACTCATTACTTGATATCATGTCAAAGGAGCAAGTTCATCAAATTTTAAAACAACTACCAACCAATTATCATCTAATTATTCTTCTGTTTCATTGGCACAGACAAACAATTATCCTCGAGTCTTCTCTTGTGGCACTTCTTCTCCGTGGATTATGGATTTTGGAGCTTCTGATAGTATGACTAGTGATTCTCATTTTTTTTTACTCTTACTCTCCTTCAAATTCTAATGAAAAAATTTGAATTGCAGATGCTAGTTTCTCTTTCGTTGCAGGAAAATGACCTATTAAATTGACTGAAAATATCTCTCTAAAGTCTGTCTTACATGTTCCAAAATTAACCTGTAACCTTTTATCCGTTAGCAAGCTTTCTAGAGACTCTAACTGTCATGTTATATTCTTTGAATCTCACTTATTTTTCCGGATCATGAATCGGAGAGGATGATTGGAAGTGCTAAGATGTTTGATGGCCTCTACTACTTTGATGAAGGTTCTTTTAACAATGAAATAACTCAGGGTTTCAATAGTATTAGTTCTCTTTCTGGTAAAGAACAAAATATGTTTTGGCATTTTAGGCTAGCACATCCCAGCTTTCCTTATCTCAAGCATTTATTTCCAAATTTATTCAAGAGAATTGATTTCTCCTCATTTGATTGTGAAAGTTGCATTTTAGCAAAAAATCATCGTTCCACGTACTTACCTAAACATTACAAGGCTATCAAATCTTTTTATTTAATTCATAGTGACATTTGGGTGCTTACAAAATTAGGACTCATAGTAGGAAAAGATGGTTTGTTACTTTTATTGACGACCATATGTGTCTATCTTGGGTACACTTAATGGAAAAGGAAATCTGAGGTGAAAGACATTTTTATAAATTTTTACAATATGATCGAAACTCAATTTCAAACCAAAATTTGCATTTTACACTCTGATAATGGAACTGAATATTTTAATGAATCTTTTGGTGAGTTTTTAAAAGATAAAGGTATTCTTCACCAATCTACTTGTTGAGATACTCCTCAACAGAATGGTGTTGCTGAAAGAAAAAAATAGGCATTTACTTGGAGTAGCTCGTGCTATAATGTTTTCTATGCATGTTTCGAAATATTTATGGAGCGAAGCAATTCTCACATCTACTTATCTAATAAATAGAATGCCTAGTAAGATCTTAAATTTTAAAACTCCCATTGATTGCTTTAAAAATGTTTTTCCAAAATCTCGCCTATATTCTAATTTACCTCTCAAAGTTTTTGGGTGTACTACTTATCTAATAAATAGAATGCCTAGTAAGATCTTAAATTTTTAACTCCCATTGATTGCTTTAAAAATGTTTTTCCAAAATCTCACCTATATTCGGATTTACCTCTCAAAGTTTTTGGGTGTACTACTTATGTTCACATCTTTAGTTACTTTCGGTCAAAACTTGATCATAGAGCTGTTAAATGCATTTTTTTGGGTTACTCTTCAAGTCAAAAAGGTTATAAATGTTTTGATCCTCAGACAAAAAAATGTTTTGTGAGCATGGATGTGTCTTTTTTAAAAAATCAATCATATTTTACCCAAAGTTCTCTTCGGGGGGAGAAACCAGATTTGGAAGATAACTATTGGGATGTTTGAATGTTTCTACTCCTCTTCCTAACCTTATTTGTCCAAATGTTACTAGTCCTTTGGTGTCAAGTATAGAAACTTCTCAATCAGGGGGAGAAATACTACATAATTATCTCACTAATCAAGCTCTTGAGTTTAAGTTTTATACTAGAAGAAAATTCAATCAGAGGAACCAAGTCCAAATAGTTGATCCTTCACAGAGCCAATCTGAGACTTCGACGATTGAAACTAGAAAACCTAGTAATCCTTCTTCCATTCCTACTTCAACTATTCAAAATACTTTGCCAGTTGTTTTTGATCTTGATATTCCCATAGCCATTAGAAAAGGTACTTGAAGTTGTACCAAATATCCTATTGCAAACTACATGTCATATCAAAATTTGTCAAATAGTCATAAAGCCTTCATATCTAAATTTGTCAAATAGTCATAAAGCCTTCATATCTAGGATAAATGACTTGTTTGTTCCAAATAATATACACGAGGCCTTGAAGATCCAAATTGGAAAGTAGCAGTTATGGAGGAGATGAATGCTCTAAAACAAAATGGGACTTGGGAAATAGTTTGTTGCCAAAAGATAAGAAACCAGTGGGTTGTAAATGGGTGTTAACCATAAAATACAATGCAGATGGTAGTATTGAGAGATATAAAGGCCAGACTGGTAGCTAAAGGCTGACCCAAACATATGGGATTGATTATCAGGAAACATTTGCCCCAGTTGCTAAAATTAACTCTATTCGAGTTCTTTTGTCTCTTGCAGTCAATTCAGATGGGTCATTTTACCAACTTGACGTAAAAAATGCATTTTTAAATGGCGATCTCGAGGAAGAGGTTTTTATGGACTTACCACCAGGTTTCGAAAAAGAACTCGGATGTTGTAAAATTTGTAAATTAAAGAAACCCCTTTATGGTCTAAAACAGTCTCCGAGAGCTTGGTTTGAGCAGTTTGGGGATGTTGTGTCTAGCTATGGATTTATTCAGAGTCAAGCAGATCATACTATATTTTATAAACACTCCGAGAATAATAAAATCTCAATTTTGATTGTCTATGTAGATGATATTGTTCTCACGGGTGATGATGAAGCTGGTCTAGCAAATCTCAGGAAAAACCTTGCAAGAGAGTTTCAAATCAAGGACCTAGGGCCGTTGAAATATTTTTTAGGGATGAAATTTGCAAGATCAAAAAAGGACATCTTTGTTAATCAAAGAAAGTATGTTCTCGACTTGCTTGAGGAAATTGGACTACTTGGTTGCAAGGTTGTAAAAACTCCAGTTGAACCCAATCTAAAGTTACAAGTAGCAAAAGCAGAAGACATAAAGGACAAGGAACGATATCAGAGACTTGTTGGAAGATTGATTTATCTATCTCATACGCGTTCCGATATTGCATATGCGGTAAGCATGGTGGGTCAGTTTATGCATGCACCAGGACCAACTCATTTTGAAGCTGTTTACAAAATTTCGAGGTATCTAAAAGGGACTCCTGGAAAAGGCATTTTATTTAGAAGACATAATCACTGTCAGATAGAAGTTTATACTGATGCAGATTGGGCAGGAAATACTACAGATAGAAGATCTACCTCTGGTTATTGTTCCTTTGTTGGAGGGAACTTGGTTACTTGGAGAAGTAAAAAACAAAATGTGGTGGCTAGGAGCAGTGCTGAAGCAGAATTTAGAGCATTAACGCATGGAATTTGTGAGGGTATATTGATCAAAAGGATACTTGAAGAATTAAAGATTTTCCTTTGAATACACCTATACGGATTTATCGTGATAATAAAGTTGTCATCTCTATAGCCCATAACCCAGTTCTACATGATAAAATGAAACATATTGAGGTTGATAAGCATTTTATCAAGGAGAAAATTGAAGCAAATACAATATGTATTTCTTATCTTCCTACATCAGAACAGATCGCTGATGTACTAACTAAAGGACTTCCAAAGAAGTAGTTCGACAAGTTGATTACCAAGCTGGCTATGGAAGACTTTAAACCAGCTTGAGGGGGAGTGTTGGAATTTCTAATATTTGTATATAAATCTTTGTTGTAGAATATTTGGTTTTTATGGCTTTTATTCTTTTCCATATTTGTAATAGGTTTTTCTCCTATATAAGAGGACCTATATTGCACATATTAGATATGAGAATAATTTTTAAGCTCTCAAAATTAAGAGTTATTCTATTTGGAATCTTTTCTTTTTTTTTTTCTTTTTTTGAGAAACTTCTATTTGGAATCTAAGAAAACAGATTGTGGTGAATGAAATTACTAACTTGATTACATGATACAAGATTTTATTTCCTCCCATCATTCCAGCATTAGCCAACCCATGCCCCTCGGCAGGGGGAGAGTGGATTTGAAAAAGAATTAAGCACTTACCATAACAACAACAAATCTGTCAGTTGTAGGTTCTGGTCCAATGTGGGCTCCTGTAAAAGTGGATAAAATGGGCGGAAAAGTATTAAAACCACATCAGACGTATAACAATCTCGCACTCTTTCTCTCCCTCACTCCTCTCTATCTCTCACTCAAACACACTGACACAAACATGGGCCCTGCTAAAAGTAGGGGGAAAAATTGGTGTGTTGGTGGGGTGGGGGGAAGAGGGGGCTATAGATCATCCCATCCCCTCTTACATTCATGGAACCTCATACTTGGGACAACTGCTTTTGGGGAAGTACTTTGTATAACTGTCAGCATAAAAAAATAAAATATCTCACCTGGATAATTGCTTTTCAGCATATGCTTGATA
Source organism: Luffa aegyptiaca (assembly GCA_017139565.1). Classification (NCBI taxonomy): domain Eukaryota; kingdom Viridiplantae; phylum Streptophyta; class Magnoliopsida; order Cucurbitales; family Cucurbitaceae; genus Luffa; species Luffa aegyptiaca. Next base: position 27,883,136 of record CM029405.1, on the reverse strand, counting down.
AATGTCGTTTTTCCAGTAGAGTATTGACCCAAAAGCATAACCATCGGTTTAGCATCGAAGTCACTATTCGTCTGAGTCAAAGGACAAGCCAACATAATAATAAAATCACATTGTAAACCATGAACCACCATATCATGAATGTTAAATAAAAAGGATATATATTTAAGAGAGATAATCTCAGATATGTAATGAAATATAAAATATAAATGCAAAAACATACACAATACTCACCAGTAATGGGGAAACAAAATCATTAAACCGATAAGTAACTTCTAAGGGCTTCAGCTTCTGAATGTACAGCCTTTTCAAACCATCAACGATTGATGTAACGGAAGAAAGTGGTATCTGAAACAGCATTTTGGAGGGGGAGTCATAAGGCCAGACACCAAGGCTAGAATGACTGCAGTAACTAACAACTGATACATATATGATAATATGATCAACATAAAATAAATGAAATGCTCATGATCACAAACTTTTTTAGATGACTTCGTTGAAAACCAACTAGCTGAAACAGGTGACTGCCCTTTAGAATTACCTGCATAGTCATCATCAATTGCCAAGTTAAAAAGGGAAAGCAAAAGTATGAAGCAGCTTCGTTTCATTACTTGCAAAGATAAAGTTGCTACCATTTGTCTCATGGTCATTTGATTTCTGTTTACGGGCTTTCTTCTGTGTGATAGACAAATAAAAGAGTTAGAACTTTGAACAAAATTGCAAAAGGTGTGCCTTCCTAATCCTGAGTCCTAAATACTCACACTAGCTGTGCCTTCCTACTCCTAAGTCCTACAATACTCAAACTCTTTATGTTAGCAAATATGCAACTTCTAACTCCAGCCTCATCAGAAGCCCCATGGCCCAAAGGCAAGCCCAAGCCCTGCCCAACCCAAAGTTAAAGTTTGATCGACCCAACCTGACTTGACCTGTCTATTCATTGGATTGGATATAGATGTCTCTATTAGGGAGCTTATTTTTTTAAGGTGTTAAAGAAGTAAGGAAGAGACCTGAGCCACAGCTTTAATGGAGTCTATTTTTCATTAAAAAAAAATAATTGTACTGTCTGCATAACAGAAAGCTATGAATGAGTGAGCTACGAGCCATCAAGCAGACTATTTTAAGGGTGACTGGGTGAGGAGCCACCAACAAGGTACTCTTTGCATGGAGGATATTATTACTAGGTAAACTGGTCTTACCTAAAGACTCCCTAACTATTCCATTATTGCCTTTAAACTTTGATTCCCCACTAACATTGGGATATGGAGGTGGGAGATGATGTGGCAAAAGAGGTACATTGGAAAGGAAGAAGGTGTTTGAGAGTGTGCATGTTCTTTGCCAGTAAACAAAATTTTTAGCTTTGGTTCTAGTGGGTTTGCTTCAACCTTTACCAATTCCATATCATACTTGAGAGGGCATTTCGATATATTTCGTGGGTTGAAGGTTGACCTAAGTCTGAAAGGTATGATTCAATTTTGGTTGTGGTGGATCTTGATTAAGGTATGTCCACTACATCATAATGGGAAATCCTTTTACAACCAGTATTTGAAAAACATGCCTAAAACGTGCCTCACTTCCAAGGCCCCACTAGCGCAAGAATGTTAGGCACCTCATTGCCTTGTACCTTTTCTTTTTGGTACTTTTTAACAAAGAATTTGAGCAGTATCCTCCCAAAAAACCCTAATTTACCTTTTTTTGTCTTCTGGTTTAGTTGTTTACCCTGGAAATAGTGAGGATGCGTCAATACATGATGGTTGGGGTGAAACCTCAAATGGCTGGTCACTGATACATTTCAAAGGAAACCTCTCAAATTTGAGACAGCCGAGTGACTCTTTCTTTTTTGAGTAGATTAGATGGTTTTCCCTTTCTGAGTATAAGGATCCATGGACTTGGTATGGAGAAAATTCAAGAGATGTTTTCCTTTTCCCCTATATTTTTCCAAAAGTGATTTACTTGAAAACACAATCGACCCTCATGCCACTTATCATAGGATTTGGAAACAATATTACCTAAGGACCTAGACACTCATTTGTGCTTGTTGCCTAGTTGGTGTGTTTACGTGGAAAGGATGTATAAACACAAGCCATCTCTTCTTGTGGTTATCTTATTCCTTCAACTCCGCAACTATTTGGCAGAAGCTTAGGTGTTTTTCTAGTTACCCTTCTGTCACTCCTGGCTCCCTAGGAAATTTCCGAATTTCCTTTGATGAAGTCTTGATTTTCAAGTAAGCAGAAGTGTTTTAGTTTACATTTTAACTGCTATATGGGGCACATGGCTAGTAAAGAATGGAAATTTTTTCGAGGGAGTAAAGACCTCTACATGTTTCATCAATCGTTGAACGTGCTACTGCATACTTAAATAATGGAGTAGTTTGGATAAAAAAATTTATTCTAATATAATGTTAATTAACTACTAATTATAAAAATGAGTTCTTTTAACAATTCATTTAGGCTACAGCAAAACCATACTCACAGCTAATATGACATCCAGGCCTTCCATTCTAGGAGGATTCAAACCCTTCAAATCAACTGCAATACATATGAGCAATAATTTCAAGTCAAAAGGCTAAAATTGCAGGAAAAAAAGCATGGCAAATTGAACAGCACAGAAAAGTTACCAACAATTTGAAAATTTTGGCAGTGTTTGCTTAATAAGGGGTCATAACTGGCACAAGGTAGCATACATTGAAAAACATGCAGTCGCACTAGAAAACTGACCTTCACTGTTTGAAGTCAATACATCATGAGTTACTTCCCCTCCAGATTGCGCCAAAGAAACAAGCTAAGCACAACAGAAGCATATTACTTTAGAATATAAGTTGACATTTTAAATCTAGATACTCAAAATTCTAACTACAACCTGCATTGCAGTAATAAACTCCTTGAACCCAAGATATCCTTGCCGCTTAGAATCTGCAATTGCCCACACCTTTGAACAAAATGTTAAATAGGAAATCATTGTCATAATAAAGAAAATGAAAACTGAAGACTGAATCACATATCTTTTTCCCCCAAGTTCACTTGATCACATTAAATTTAAAAAATTCACGTAATGTTGTCGGAACAGGGAGCTACAGTTAGTTGTACATAGCACAAGAAATTAAGCAGAATTTTCAAAATATAACTGAACTCTATTTATACTGTAGTGAAATTCAATAATTACCAACGACCAGAAACGAAAAAAAAAACACCGAAAAGAGAGAGCCAAAGAACAAATACCGAAACGCAAAATTGCAAAAGGCAGAGAAATGGAGAAAGCCGAACCTGCTTGAGATCTTGCCGAGGCAAACTCGACATGGAAAAGAACTTAATAGCATCATTCCCCGTAATACGCCCGTCTCCATCTGAAATGAAACCGCGCAGAAATTAGGAATCCAACAATGACTCAGAGATCAACGGCAAGACAACTCAAAGGAAAAAGAAAAGAAGCGTAGATACCGGTATCGGCGTAATCAAACCATTCTTGATAGATCTTCTGGTGCTCTCGGGAACAGGAACCGATAGGATAGGAAGCGATTTCCATGGAAACCGATCAGAAACAGCGGTTACCTCTCGTGAACTGGTTCCTCCTCCAGTTGATTCCGCTCCAGTTCCAGGCGAATTCCGGGATCACGAAAAGGAGAAACAATCGTTGAAGAAGAATGAAATGCGAAATGCAGAAGAATTGATTCCGTAGTTCTCTCCCTTTGGGTTCGTTCCTCTTTAGAGGAGAGAGAAAGAAGGGAGAAGGAACTGGAACGGAAGCGGGGAGAGAGAGAGAAGGAAATGGGAAATTGGGAAATAGAGGTTTTGTTTTGTTTGTTAACGTTTCATGCCGACGAAGGTGTAAAATGTCATGAATGATGGTAAGAAACGGGGTCGTATTTTAAAATCCAGTTGGGTGCCCTCCACGTGGCAGCCACATCGAATGGGAACTGTCCGATGTGTCCATGCATTCATTTTCAGCATTTTTTTTTTTATATTTGCTGTTTGTCTATATATATACAATTTTTTTTTTTTTTTGAAACAATAAGGGCCCATTTGGTAACGTTCTCGTTTCTTGTTTCTGTTTCTTCATTTTTAATAAAGAAAAATAGAATTTCATGACCCTAACACCTATACATTCAATAATAATAAACCTATATTCTTATTTATGTTTGGAAAAAATTGGAAACAAGAACAAAAAAGGAGAAACTAGTTTTAGTTGTTCCCAAAAGTTCTATACAAATTTTGGGAGTGTTTCTAAAAAATGAGAAACAAGAAACATACATAGTTATTATATCTTAGATTTCTTAATAAAATTGGAAACAAGAAACAAGAAACGAGAACGTTACCAAACGGGCCCTAAGGTAACTTTCATTACTCAATAGAATTTCCCCATTGGGTACAAAAAGTGCAACCTCACTAGAAGCAAGGTTCTCAATCCAATAAGGAAAATTGTCCAACCACAATGTTGGCCCTGAAAACAACGCTGACCGAGCCAGATTATGAGCAAAATAGTTATGACCCCTATTGACATAATCAAAATGAACGGACTCAAATAAAATCCTCATCTCTTGAATGTCCCAAATAGTTGCATGTATATCCGAAGGACATAATGACACACCATTCAATATAGACACCGCATTAAGAGAATCAGAACAAACTCGAATCTTCTTAATATCCAACCGATGTCTATATATATACATACATATTATTTACTTATGATTAAATTAAGGATGCATTGTCAATGTGAGCATAGCTCGACGGTAATTGACATATACACCTAATCAATAAAACACATAGATGTATTTCTTTTTTTTTTCTCAAAAAAAAAGATGTATTTCTTTTTTTTTTTTTTTTTGTTTTTTTAACAAAAAAACAGAGTTGTATTTCAGATATTTACTTAATTCAATGAATCTGAAAAAACAAAGTAGTGTTTCATGTTTTCAGATATTCACTTAACTTAGTGAATCTGAAAACATAAAAAAGAATCTAGATTGTCTACCAAACATACCCTAAAATTGTCCTTAAACTTTTAGTCTAATGTTCAACGGGAAATTTGTACGGATGACCTAGTTTCAGGGGCCCTAATGAAATTTGTCCTACCTTTTCAGAATAATGGAGAATGCCCCTTTGTTGATGTCACCGCGTACACTTCATGATCGCCTTGCCCCTCCGGCCCAACGCACTTTAAGTTCCCGTTCTCGATACGCGATCTTGATTCTCGCTCTCGCTCTCACTTTTCGGACCACCTCAGTAACTTAAACAACCTTGGCTTCCTCGGTTACTTGAACAACGCTATGACTTCTTTCTCTTCACTTTATGTAAACCCGAGACTTCCCTTGGATTATCTGCTCTTGTCACATATTGTAGGAAGTTGGATTAAAGTTGTTGTTGTTTCATTGTTGAAGAAGAATGGCAAAGCTTTTGGTTGAAGTTGTTTTTGATCATTTTTTAATTTATTAATTTAAAAAAAATAAAATAAAGAAAATAAAGAAAAAGAAAAGAAAAGGGGAATTCGGTGCTTAGTGATTCTAAGGTCATTCCACCACCGCCTAAAGTCATTCCAACCCATTTTCTTTTCATTTCCCATCAAATTCGCAGAACCATTCGAGAGAGAGTTTGAAGGAAGAAGAAGAGGAAGCTTACTGGAGTTTTGAGGTTGAAGAAGAGAGGGGAAAACTCAAGCAAGTGCAACCATGGCAGAATCTTGGTTCAATCTGCCCATCTCTGGTTTTTAATTCGGTTTGAGCTACACAAGAAGAATTAAGAGGTGAGGCTTGACTTTCTTGAACGTTAATTCATTTTCTAACAAAATTCATGAAGAAAACTTGAGTTAATTCTGATGTTAAGTTAATGATTTTTGAAGAGGAAGACAGAGCACAAAATTTTTGCCCAAATCTAAAGAGTCTCTGGTTTTTCAAACGTCTCGGAGTGTATAGATTGAATTAGAAACTCAATTTGGTATGGTTGGAAAGCTTATTCAATTTCCTATAACTTCCATGAGGAACTCGTGAGCCAAAAATGACTGGAAGTAGGTTTAATTTCAGGAGAAAAGTAGAGGGTAGCAGAAAACACGAATTTGAAATAGTTGTGTTCGGGGGATTTATGGACAAATCCGTTGGAAATCCCATTTTCATTCCTTCAAGTAAGTTGTAGAAGGTTACAAAATAAAGAGTTTTATATAAAGTACATTAATTTTGGTCAAGTATTGAGGAAGTTATGAGTGTTTGAAGTTAGGGTATTGAATCTGGAAAATTATGGGAAAAGTGTGAAATGTGATTTTATTTCTAAAGTTTAGAATTCATGAGCGATATTTTGTACGTCATCTTAAGCTTATTATAGAAAGACAAGACTATTTAAGGTTCTGATGCTCTGTTTTGGTTTGTTTGACAGGCCAAGAGGAAATAGGCCGAGTCTACAGGCCAGGGAACTAGTCCAAGGCAGTGAGTGACAAAACAAATTTCGGAAATGATTTCTAAACTGTTATTTATGATTAAATGTTTTACATGCTTGAATCTGACCTTATGAATAATACATGATTTCTTTGAATGGTTTCAAGCATAAGTTTCGAGCTTAGATTTTCTAATGAAATTTATATGTGAGCACGTAGTTATTGACTTTCTGAAAAGTAGTTGAAACGATATCATTTTAAGCAAGTATGTATTAGCGAGTATTGTTTAAAGACATTCAGTTTTCCACAAACAAGCTGAGTAAGCTTGAGTTTTACAAAAGATAAAGATAAGTAGGCATGTCTTAATGTTTTCATGTGATTTTCTGAGACTTCTATTGACTACATGACTGAGATATTGAGCCCGAGGCTGTATGGTACCGTGTGCACACAGGTTATATTTCGTTGTTGACGTTGAGTGTACTCTGTGACAACAATGCTGTCGTGAGTGCTGGGCGGGCTCCACTACGACAAAGACGATGGGAGTGTTGGATGGGCCCCACTACATCGTAGAGCTAGTAAACGTTGGTTGTACTGGGCGTGCCCTACACAACGTAGATTTGTCATGTTAGTTAAAATGTTTAGGGAAAAATACACTTTTGGTCCCTGAGGTTTGGGTTAAGTTACACTTTGGTCCCTGAGTTTTCAAACTCAACAAAAATACCCCTGAGGTTTGAGATAAGGAGCAATTTGGTCCCTGCCGTCCATTTTTCTGTTAAACCCTAACGGCAAGCTGACGTGACACTATTATTTTAATAAAAAAAATGAATTTTTAATATTTTTAAATAAAAATATATAAAAATATTAAAAATATTAAAAATATTATTATTTTATTTTTTTTAAATTCTTTCCTTTCTCTTTCTTCTCCATCGTCTTTCTCCTCTCCATCTTCTTCCTTCCCCATCCCATCTTCTTCAGCTCCGGTGGCCGGCCGGCGAACGGCAGCTGGCGCCGGATTTTTTTTCCTTTTTTCTAGGTTATTGATTGATAGCATGCATAAATGCTATCTTTTTTCTAGGACTTTGAGCCACTCCTATTGTTTTGCCTCGCTCTTGAGATAGGCAGCTTGAAAAGTCCTTTTTTCCGTCTTCGAAAGCGGCCATTGAGCCCCTTCTATCCCCACCTCTTGAACAGCTGCGTTTAGCTGCTCGTTAGATGGGGCTGCTGCCATCTCATTATATCCAGAGTGGGGGAAGTCCTGCAGGTTGAATAGAGAATTTATTGCTCCTGGGCTCCAATCTACTACTACACTGATGCGTGTCGGGCTGAATGATGGATGTAGATGTTAGGAAAAGATGGTAAATAAAGATTAAGAATAATTCAGCCAACCTAGTGCAAGTATACACTATTGCATGCAGTAATAAAAACCTTAGATGTATTCCAAGGGTATCGATCCCACATGGACTAAATTGGAAACACAGATTTGAAGAAGAAATTGTTCAAGGATTGCTTAGACAAGGTAACCAAAGAAATAGTTGATGATGACTTTTGGAAAATAAACAAAATAAACAAGTAAAGAAAAATAATGATAAATAGGCGAGATATTCAATATAGTTTCAACCCTAAGGTAAAATAACTCTAATCATTGCTTATTTAAACCTAAGTCTATTCATGCATTGGGTCAGATTTAACTTCTATTTGGCCTTGCTCCCAAGAACCGTTAGAAGGTTAAACGAGTACCGTTATGCACATTTCTATGACTCGACTCCGACATAGATAGTTCATACATGCAATCTATAACCCTATAGTTGTTATAGGGTGCCTTAGGTAGCCTCGCCCTATAACACCGAATACACTCTTTCGAGCCATTTCTCCTATATCACCTTTATGAAAATCGATATTGTTCGTCCCTTTCGAGATCAAACTCACATAGCATGCAAAGTCTAAGTGATCAAGTTAAACTCAGCAAGATTCAGAATGATATTCAATAAAGAGTGACATGCAATGAATAGAACTTAAGCAAATAAACACTTTCAAGCTATTTAAACCATAAGGGAATTCACTATATTGAACCCCTTAATGGAATTTAGCTACGCATGATGGAATAAGATGCAAAAGAATAACTTTTCATTGACAAAATGAATGTAAGAATACAGAAATAATGAAAAGAACAATTGCTGGAAATAAGGTGCAGTAGCTAAAACTAGGGTTTTTTCTTTTATCCAATCCTTCTAGAGTTCGCTCGACACTCTACTCTCCTTTACAAGTGGGAATAGGGTGAAAATCTCTACAAACACTCAGGTTTGATGTCTAACTAAAGCTTAGAATTCAGTCATCTAAGAAGGACCTCGGGCATCCCTACTCATGGACGTCTACTAGGGTTCTGTCACCACCCTCTTCTTCCCAGTGAGTTCTACTTGGATTTCTCTTCGAATCAAGGCCTTATATAGTGTGGGGACTAGTTGAGGAGCCACGAAAATGGTGCTGGTAGGTAGTTCAGTCGGTTTCGGAGTCAAAACAGCCGGTTAGGTGGGCAAAACACTCTTTCAAAATGACCTGCGACAGATTTGGAACTACCTCTGTCTGCCTAGAAATGCGGTCGCATTTGGATTTTGCCTTCCCAGAAATGCGGTCGCATTTCTGGGTTTTTCCAAATATCCTCTCTTTTTCTACATAACACCAAACTAAGTCAAATTCATATCAAATTGGGTCTTTTTAAGCACAAATAAGCATAATATTGACATACATGACTCTCAACTCCCTACTTCATCAACTTTAACACTTTTAAAGCTTGAGAATAGTGAATTTGATCTAAACATGTAATTTTGACAAGAAAATGAGCTAAATATAAGGGTAAAATAAGTATATTTTTTACCCTTATCATACCCCAAACTTAACTCATTGTTTGTCCTCAAGCAATAGCCAATCAGAATGTTAGAGATCAATTTTTAATTGCCAATCAGAATGTGAGAGCTCAACAATAATTGCAAATCAAAATGTTATGGATCATATGTAATTGCCAATCATGGTACTAGCACATATCTTAATTGCAAATCAAAATGTCATGAATAAACCATATGGAATCAAGTAAACATGTTTCTCAAGATCGTTTTCTAAAAAGTTTGCCTTTCAGGAGAGGTTTCTACTCTAGTGCCAGTCACAACTTCTAAGTTTCCTAGGCATGAAGATTTCTATTGTTCTTTTTCAAAGCAAAACTGTCCCTAGTCCATCCTAACCAATATGTTTAAACTACCTAACTACTACTCATTGAGCCTAGTGTAGTCCTTTTAGTTAAGAAAAACAAGACTTGAGGTTCCTTGAGCATACATGAGTTACTAGACCTTTTTCTATCTCCCCCAAACTTATTTGACTGCTGGTGCTCTTTTTATTCAAGTTCTTTTTCTCCCAAGAGAATCCTTGTTGTCACCTTTACCTTTGTTCTAGCTTATCGACACTTTGTGGTGAAGATATCTAGCTACGAGCAAAGATCACTAACTTGGACTAATACTCACTTCCCTAAGTAAACCTTTCATGCAGTGGCAAACCATGGGTGTCATGAATGTCCCTGGTTACTCAGTAAACTCTAGGAAGGAGGAGTAACTCTCGGTTTTTCTTTTTCTTTTTCTTTATTTTTTTCTTTTTTCTTTTTTTTTCGGATGATATATACTGAGCATATATTTTCTTTCTAGCAGTTCAAACTTACACAAAAATGCATATTTACAAAGTAAAGCACCCCCCCAAACTTAAGATAGGCAATGCCCTCATTGACTTTTGTTTTTGAGGCATGGGCTTAACATGAGACTTTTTGTTTTTCAAAACATCAAGGCTAAACTCTCCTAGTGTGCTAGAGAGGTTAAACATGAGGAAGTTTAGACTTAAGAAAATTTTGTAAAGAAAAAGACTAGTGGAAAGCCTATGACTAGAAAACAAATCGGTTGTGATGGTGGCACTTTATGAGATAGAAATAAGCTCTAGTTATCATCATCAAGGACTTAAAAGAAGACTCAAATGAAAACATATTTTTTCAAAACATTTTTTTCAATCCAAAAATAGTCATAAAGTTGATTTTTTTCAAGAATTTCATAGATTCAACCAAAAAAAAAAAAAAAAAAAACAGCAAGCAGACTTTTTCAGAAAAGTTTAAAAACCCAAGTTATTCTAAACTATCCTAACAACAAGCTATCATAAAACTAATCTAGAAACATAAATAACAACTAACTCAACATTTAAAACAATAAAAACAACAACGAACACAAGTAAAAACAGAAACTAAACATGCTAAAAACTAAAAATAGCAACTAAATTATTCACAAAAACAGATTTAAACTTGTAAAAGGGGATCGGAAAACTCCTCTATTCCTCTTCCGAGGAACTCTCTTCATCTTCTTCATCTTCATCTTCAAATTCTTCTTCTTCTTGAGGCAGCAAGGCTTGAGGGAAGTCAGGGAAAACAGGAGCGATGCTTGGGGCGATAGAGAGATAGAACTCTCTAATTGCTTCATCTCTTTCCTTTGCATAGACCCAATATGTTTTTAGCTCATCTTCAATCCAGTACAGCTGTCGAAAGGCAAATGCAAGGGCCTCTGATGATGGTGTAGGGCCTGAAACAAGAGTGTGCTGTGGAGGGGAAGCAGGAGTCAGCCCTAGAGATGGAGTAGCATGGGATGTGGAAGCCTTGTCCTTTTTCTGCGCATTGTTCTGTTGAAACTTCCCTATCCAAGGCAAGTCGATAGTAGGCCTGAAAAAGTGACGTTCCTCATCTTTACCAGGAACGATCTTGACTCTCTGACATAATTGGGTTATAAGAGACCCAAAAAACAGCTTCCCAACTCTCTTCCTCCCACATGAAAGGACCTCCTATCTGATGATGCTCCCTATGTTGATCTCCAACCCCTTCATAATGTTGTAGAGAAGCATAACTCTCTCTACTGAAATGGTACTATCGTGGGTTGTGGGCATCAGTCTGTTTTTGATGAAGTGAAGCCACACTGCCGGTTCTGGCTTGAGATCACTGGGCACTAGTGTCTTCACTTTGGTTTGAGACTCCTTCCACTAGACTCCCTTATTGGCCACCATCTTCAAATCTTCTTTCAATTGTTTGGCCGAAGGGTTCTTGATAGCATCATTCCCTCTCGGATGCAAAGAAGCTTTGATTCGATATACCCTGTTGATGTCGACCGAAGAGAAACTCACCATTTTCCCTCTCACCACTGCCATGCTCATGCTATCCTCCCTCAATCCAGCATAGAACTCTCGAACTAGATGCACCACGGCCTCCTGAGGGTGAGCACAGAACTCTTGCCATTTGTATTGTAAACCCGAGACTTTCCTTGGATCATTTCCTCTTGTCATCTATTGTGGTTTCATGGTTGGATTAAAATTGGTTGGAAGTTATTAATTTAAAAAGAAAAAGAAATGGGAAAGGAAAGAAAACCAAAAAAAAAAAAAAGAAAGGAGATGGGAAAAGACAGCAAGCGGTGGTTTAAAACCCACCACCGACAGCCTTCTTTACCAGCCCATTACCAGCCATTTTTCCATCATTTTCCATCCAAATTTCAGAGCACTTGAGGGAGAGAGTGAGGGAAGAAGAAGAAGAAGAATTTCGTGGTTTTGAGGTTGAAGAAGATAGCAAAAAGCTCATGCAAAGCCAGCCATAGCAGAATCTGAGTTCAACCTGTCAACCTCTGGTTTTTTATTCGGTTTGAGCTACACAGAAGAAAATAAGAGGTGAGGTTTGCTTTTCTTGAAAGTTAGTTCATTTTCTAACAAATTTCATGAAGGAAGCTTGAGCTAAATCGTATGAGAAGTTAATGGTTTTTGGAATGGAAAACAGAGCACAGGATTTTCGTGCAAACCAGGAGGATCTCTGGTGTTCTCTGGTGTTTTGAGCATTCTGGGTTGTACAAGTTGAATCAGAAGCTCTATTTGGTATGGTTGGAAAGCTTATTCAATTTCCTACAACTTTCATGAATAATTAGTGAGCCAAAAATGACTTGAAGTAGGTTTAATTTCAGGCGAAAGATAAAGGGTAGCAGAGAACCTCGAATCTGTGTTGTCTGTGTTCGGGGCATTTCTGGACAAATTGGTTGAGAATCGCTTTTTCATTTCTTCAGGTAAGTTGTAGAGTGTTCGAAAATGAAGAGTTTGATGTGTATTACATTAATTTTGGTTAAGTATTGAGGAAGCTATGAGTGTTGGAAGTTGTGGTGTAGAATCTGGAAAATCTGGAAAGTAGAATGTGAATGTGATTCTTAATCCAATTGTTTAGAAATTCATGAGCATGGAAAGACAAAGCTATCTATGGTTCTAATGCTCGGTTTTGGTTGTATGACAGGCCAAGAGGAAATAGGTCGAGTCTACAGACCAGGAAACTAGCTAAGATTGTGAGTGACAAAATGAATTTCGAAAATTGTTTCCAACGGTTGTTCATGTTTAGATGTTTTACATGTTTTCCTATGAATGATTCATGATTTCTATTAATGGTTTCAAGCAAGAGTCTTGAGCTTAGATTTTCTAATGAGGTTTATATACGAGCATGTGGCTAATGACTTTATGAAAAGTAGTTGAAACAATATCTTTTAAAGTAAAGTATGTGTTAGCAAGTATTGTTTAATGATTTAAAGTTTTTCACAAGCAAGCCGAATAAGCTTGAGTTTTACGAAAGATAACGATAAGCAGGCATGTTTTAATGTTTTCATGTGATTTTCTGAGATTTCTATTGACTACATGACTGAGATATTGAGCCCGAGGCTATATGGTATCGTGTGTGAAGGTGTTCATATAACACATGCGGAAGCAATTTTAGGATCGGAGGCACTTAACTACATCAATTTTAGAAAATGAAAACATGCTGTCCAAATACCGTAAGGAGAGAGCAGAATTTTTACCAACCTTTTGGAGACCGATTCAACAACTCCCTTTGATTCCTTTGATCACGAACGGTGTGTGGACCACCTCTAGTGTCTTCCCTACTATTCTCCGGGCCAAGAACGACTTGTGGGAGTCTATAGAGATAGGGAATGGGAAGGGAATGCTTGGAGGTTCAAGCACTAGAGAGATATATGGAGATGAGTGAGTTTGAGACCAAAATCCAGCAGCATAACAATATGGAAAATGGCTCTCCTTCATTTGAATCTGATTCATACTCCTTATATAGACATCTTCCATGCAAAGAAAAGCCTCATGACACTAGACACATGGTGAAATTGCAACTCAAAGTGGATTCTAGGTGTTTAATTCACAACACATGCAACTAGTGCATGGTTGTGTTGTTTTCCACTATGCATCAACATGCAAGAGTGGGAATGCCACTAAATCCACTTAAAATTGAATCTAAATTCTCAATTTTCAGCTTGCAATTCATTCCTATTTCAATTCAAAATTGAAATTGATTTCTAGGCAATTAATTTGTACAATTCCAAGTAATTTTTACATGATTAATCCAATTAATCTTTATCACCTAGTGCCATGAATTATATATGATTCCTAATACATATATATGGTATTCAAAACACTTTTAAATACTCCATCTCTCATTTTCTAATTTAATTCATAATTAAATTATTGTGTCAAACACAATTTACGATAATACCCGTTTTCCCGATTCTGAACGATTCAAAGCTTCCTATCTTTTTGTTCTAGGCTTTGTTCCGATATGAGCTAGTAGGGGGACCTAATGGACCTATAGATCATGGGCTCCAACGATTCGAGGCTAACCGACTAATCTCATTATCCAAGCTAGCCAACATTCGTTAACTACCAGGACACTCCACTATAGCCCGATAGTTGCACTCCCCTCACTATAGATATATTTCCGTCCACTTGATTTAACCATGATTAGTAAGTCGATCCTTCACAGGTTGTTCGTATCTATAGCTAGGTCAAAAAGCTGTTTCACCCCTATAGTACTTCTAGTTCCTCAAGTCCCACTGATCCTCTAATGAACAATTGGTTTATGGTCCAACCAATAAACCGAGTCCCTCTCGGGCCAATGAGAGGGCGGGATCCCTTTGTTCAAGCCCCGGAGTCAGCACTTAAGGGAACAACCTCTCTACTATCCCTAATTCGGGTAGGAGTGAATTCCTTCTTGCACGACCATGTCCCCAGCTATCTACCCGTTCCTATCCCTGAAATGGGAGGCTTATTGAGTCGGCGATACTGAGCCACTCTCACCTATGCAGATCTAAGGATAAGCCCGAATAAACAGGAGTTCATAAATAGCTCAGGATTAAGATCGAGTTACCTAGGTCATCATATGAAATAGTCAGTCTCATCAGTAAACGGTGTTATAAAGCGAGAGCGACTTATTTCTCGGTCCTGGTCTTATGCAAACTCATTGCATAGGACGCCCCCACTCGCATGTCTCTACATGGACGATTTAGGATCACATCGTCTATACCATCTATAAAGCGGGCCGCGTCTCATAGTGTCCCCAGAATAAGGTATCCAGCCCTATCCCTATACTATAGACTGTTTTGGCTATTACTCGAGCTTGATCCATTTTTATGTCTCTACATAAAGCTCAAGTGTTCATCCTATAGCCATGGATCTTAGTTTATTGGATTTGGGTAATTATATGTGCAATTTACTTTATTCAGTAATAACTTTACTGAATTAGTCTCGATAACGCTTTTATCGAATAAGTATATAATTCGTTTAACATTCACTATCTACGAGTTTTAGGACACCAATCCCAACAGTGTGCACACAGGTTATATTCCGTTGTTGACGTTGAGTGTACTCCGTGACAACGATGCTGTCGTGAGTGCTGGGCGGGACCCACTACGACAAAGACGATGGGAGTGTTGGGTGGGCCCCACTACATCGTAGGACTAGTAAACGTTGGTTGTACTGGGCGTGCCCTACGCAACGTAGATCGGTCATGTTAGTTAAAACGTTTGATGTACTTGATATGCCTTGCTAGATTTTTAATGACGAACTTGCGAGATATTTTAGAAAGCCTTTATCATTACACGTTTATGTTAAACGCTTTGATTGAGCATATTTATACGTTTAAAGGTTTATCACGTGTTTTGACTTTTGGATTTAGAGTTTTAAAGTTAGTCACTCACTGGGCTTCGTAGCTCATTCTTTCAAAATATTTTTCCACTTTTCAGGTAGAGATCGAGCTCCCGGTGCCTGATACACTGCCAACGTCTGTTGAAAGTTTCAGAACAAGCTCCAGTACGTGGGTGGAGTTGTATATTGAGTCTGTTCATATTGTAAACGTTTTGTAAGGATTGGATAATATAGTCCTAGAGGTCGTGGTTGTATAAACCCTAGTTGTATATGTTTTTGATTGTGATATCTATATCAGGTTATTATTCGAACCAAGTTATGTCAGGGCGGCACCTCGTGTTTGTTAAAAGTGTTTTCAGAGATTCCGCTGTGTTGTGTTTCATGTAGAATGTTTCATGTCTGGGATTAGTATGTTTATCAGGTTCAACGTTCCAGGAGGGTCAACGAGTATCGTTAGAGGAGGACGATGTTCGTTGGCTTCACGCCATCTTCCGGATTAAGCTAGCAGGTGGTCCAGGAGGGGGGTGTGAAATGTATTGAGTGATGACCTTAGTTACAAAGTCTGGCAAAGTTCCCGCTCTATTTGAGAATCCTTTCTCGTTCAAGAAGTCCCTTTTACTCATAATCTCCATTTTCTCCTGGAAATTAACATCCTTGAAGACTTCAGGGAACAGATTCTTTGGTGATGGAGCTTTAGGCAATTTAATCTTTGGCTTGACGGGTGTGATGGTTGTAGGTGGCATTGGAGAGGAGTCCATGGACCTTGTCCTCGGCCTCTTGGCAAAAATAGGGTCATTTTTATTCTTTGTCCTCCTCTCAGCTCTCAGTTTTCTTCTTCTTTTCTTCCTCAAAGCAGCAGAAATCGGAATTTGGTCATCGTCCAATTCCCTGATTTCAGAATCTGACTCAGTTTCACTCTCACTATAGGTCTCGACCTCTTCTTCTTCAATTTTCTCTTCATCCTTTTTCTCTCTTGAAGATGTGCTTTCAGCAGTTGGTGGGGGTCCCCTAATGTGATACTCGAATAATGGATCAAGGGGCTCATCAGCTTGTTGCTCATCCACGGCCCCAGCTTGGCCTTCCTCAAAATGTTGCCCAATTGCGGTCGCATTCTGCCTTTCACTATCTTTTTTTTTTTTTTTTCACTTCTCTTGCCTTTTCCTGGTTTCTTTCTTCCTTAAACAGCTGAGACAAATAACAAACTTATTAAAATGCTCACACACTTAAACATGATTATTTGTGTGGAAAAGTTTTAAGTAAAAATTCAAAATAACTCGGGCAATTCAACTCCCAGGTAAATCCCCAAGAAAAGGTGTTCCCTATGGTCATCTTAAGTACCTTTTCCTAGACAGAGTTTACTCTTGCCTATATATATATATTTATTTATTTTTAACTTCTAAGAATTTCCTTATTATATTTTTTTCTTCTTTTAAAAACTGAAACATCAATAAACTCATAAGAATTTTCACACACATATTCCTTTTGAGTAAAAATTTTTCTAAACCAGTTCAAGTTAAAAATCTTAGCTACTTCAACTCTCAAGAAAATCTCTAGGTATTTATCAAAGCTCTTAAAAGAAAACAACCTTGAGCATCAGCAAACTAGACGAACAGTCTAAAAAAGTAATATAATAAAAAGAATATGCTCAGAACAAAAGTAACAATTCTAAACCTAACTAAGCAAACAAAAGAACAATGATTTATTGCATGAAACAAATTGCTAAGCAAATGAAAAACAAAGGAATGGAAGCAATAAGAAGTAAAGAAGAGTGAGAATTTCCCTAGTTCTTGGAAGGTTTGTCCTCCATATCAGAGTTCTCAGGCTCATCCAGGAGGGATGATGAAAATGGAGGGGAATTGGAGCTTCATCAGATGAGCTGGCCAGGAACATTGGTTTGATAGCCTCATCCCACACTCGAGCATATGTCTAATGGTCCTTGTTCTGCTCTTTTTTTCTTTTGACCTTTTCTCTCCCTCAAGTTCTCTTCCTCTTGTCTTCTAACTTCCTTCTACTTATTAACTTCCTGAAACATAAACAAACAAATCAAAAAGTTCAAAAGCTCAAAATCTGTTATATTTTCTTTTTCTTTTTTTTTTCTTATTTAGGCAAAGAAAAAGAATGACTTAGCGAATCTCCAAAAGGGAGATTAAAGCTTTATTCCTACTTCTTGCACCACAAACTTTCATCTTGACCCTAGGTCTTGATAATGGACGAGATTTGAGTCTTAATTGAGGCATTTTAATCATGAAGTGATTTGTTTCTATTATCATCTCACTCAATCTGCTCTTGAATGTAGACTTTGTAGCCTCATCCTTTATCGTATATTGCATATTTTCATCCTCCATGATTTCCTCTTTGATTTCTTCCTCAAATAGCATTTTCTGCAAGCTATAACAAACAAAGGAATCAATAGGATCAAAATCAAAACATCCATTCATTTCATCAGAGTGTTCGAATGCCTAGAGCACATCGAAGTTCACTTTCTGGGAAATGACATCTGCTTGGCTTAATGCAACTTCTTTTTCTAGTGCCTTCTCTTTATTCTCTTTTTAAGGCGATTTTTCTTTAATCACTTCTTTTTCTTTTGTCTCCTCAGCACTTTCAAGTGTTGGAATGCTTCTTGCTTCAACTGGGAGTTCAGGGTCTTCATGCTCCAATCCACTTTGAAATGTTATCTCCTTGTATTGCTCTTGTGCTTCTTGTTCCACATTCTCATTGTTGTCAGGCAAGATTTCTTGTTGATTGTTTTTCAATTCCTCTATCAATTGACCTACTTGAATCTCCAAGCTCTTTATCATGGCATCATTCCTTGCCATGTATCTCTTATGAGTTCTTCCAAGCTGGTTGACACTTGTGGTTCTATCTCTTGTTGCATCTCTTGTTGGGCATACTAATCTTGATATTGGTCTTCAAAAGTAAACATACATTCTTGCTCTAAATGGGTGTTGGATTATTTTTGCTAACATCTTGCTGGTGTTGCAACCATCCTCGATAAGGATTGAAAATAGGACTCTGGTTGTCTGTTGTCCTGTATAATAAGGATTAGATGAACAAGTTTCAAACGAAGAATGAATCTTAGCACAATAAATACGAAAGAAATTTGAATGACAAGCCATGATGTGATATGTGCACTCAAGGTTGTGATGATGTCTTCTTCCACATGTGGATTATCTTGAGCTATCAAACCCTTTTGTTGTCCTTATCTTCTATCGCCTTTTTCCTTTTCTTTTTTTTTTGGCCAACAAGAGGATCGACTCCGGGTAAATCTATTAGAAGTTCTCGAGTATAAGAAGCTTCTTCAAGATGTTCCCGTGTGCTCAACTCCTGTTGCTCTTTCTTTCTATCTCAAGGTCTAGCTCGAAGAGATGATACTCTTTGCTCATGCACCTGTTGGGTTTTATGCCCTAAAACTCGTAGATAGTAAATGAAACAAATTAATCGATCTCAATAAAGCGTTATTTGAGTGATTCAGTAATTTGGTTATTGAACAATCGAGTTTGCATTAATAAACCCAAAATCCAATAAACTAAGATCCAAGGTTGTTTAAATGAAACTTGGACTAGTATGTGGGGACATACGGGGATCGGTGTCCAAGTAACAACCTAAAAGGTCTATAGTATAGGGATAAGGCTGGGTACCTTATCCTGGTGACACTATGTGATACTTACTACCCACCTTGTATTTGATACAGATGCAATGATCCAAAGCATCCATGTAGGAGACATGCGGGTGGGGGTATCTGATAGCGGGCAGAAATGCCGCTATTTTAGTCCTAAATTATTAGGCTTTTGTATGTTTTTATTGTGTTTTTATATAGAATATTTAATTAATTTCATTATTTTGTCCCTAGGAGCAATTTGTGGAAATATGGAGTAAAAGAGCCCAAAATTGAGTAATCCAAGCCATATTTCCAAGGTTGGGTCAAGGGGGAAGCTCAAAAGTCATCATTTTAAATGTTGATCCAAAAAGAATGGAAGAAGCCCAAAAGAGATGTCCAGCCCGTGCAGTGAAGCTTTTGGAATCGTCGCATCGTCGCGACGCTGTCCCATTTCTTGCCGAGCAAGTCGAGTGACGTCACAGCGTCGCGACGCTGTCCCATTTCCGGGCCTATAAAAAGCGCCCATTGGTTCCCCATTTTAGCATCAATCATCCATCAATCATTCTACAATTCCTTTCCTTTCTCTCCTTTAACATTTTTCCAAGGCTTTTAAGCTTTTTTGAGGGTCGAGTGTGAGATTTTTGTGGGAAGTTTTGTAGCGAGCAATTTAGGAGGCTCGGAGCGTGGTTCGAAGGGACTCCAAGCGCAAGCAACGGGGTTCTCGACGGTCACTTTCCTTACTCTTATTTTGCTCTATTTTCATGCTTTATATCATGTACATGTGGGAATTTTTGACCATGTATAGCTAAACTCATTTGGGGGTCTTGGAATGAAAGTTTATAGATAATTGTTATTATAATTGCCTATCTCTTGTCCATTTACTAGTTATTTGTATGGATGTTCGTAATGCTTTATATGATCTGGCCAATTATATATTGAATTGATTCCTAATGGAAACTCGACGGAGAGAAATTAGGATAGATCATAATCCATGCAACTGAGTTTAACTGCTCGTAGTGACAGCAAGATTAGTTGGTTAGACTTAGATTCCAATAATGAATCAAAGCGTATTAATTAACGAATTTAATAGCGCTAAGGACACTTAGGTTATTAATATGAATTAATTACAATTAGGGGAGACCGAAAGGAGAACCTATGTGATACACGAAGATTCTAGGATTATAATTAGTCGGGCAATGAGATAGGATAATTAGAATAATTAATTAGCTATATTCTGATTTTCAAGACCCCGTTTCTCACTCGATTCTTTCTCCACATTTTTATTCTTGATTGATCGCCTGATTTCTTTTATTGCTTTAATTCTTAATTTATTTTAGCATCATGAATAGGTTCCTAAATAATATTCGGCACTAGTATTTTTAGTGATCAATTAATTACTTTGCTTAATTACCGTTCTTCCTCCCTGTGGATTCGATACTTGGAATACTTTCCGTTTTATTATTACTTGCGGCCCGTGCACTTTGAGGTCATCAGTATCCTATGCAATGAGTTTGCATAAGACCGGACCGCGAAATAGTAACCACTAGATGTAACGCCGTTAACTAGTTTAGGTTTCTATTTCAATAGTGAAGGGATAAAAGCCCCACGCAGCGGAAAGTATTACCGAACCTACTCAGAGTCTTAGATTCTAATTGAAATACCAATACAATTTGCAAAATATTACAGCAATAAATCTATATTTAATGGGCTATACATAGGCTATAAACATGCTAAAAGATCAACTAGATTGATCCTAGTGATCAAGGATTTCATAGAAAACTTACTTTTGTAGAAAGCCTTGATCGATTTGCCTTTTCTTGTCAATAAGATTGAAAACGCAGAAACCCTCTTGTGCGAACACCACCAATCGGCTACACCGGTATATCTCTAAGACTTCTTGAAGTAGGAGACTTGTGGGAGTCTTTTGGGAGAGATCTCTGAGAGAAGGAGAGACAATGGGATGCCTTTCACCCCACCCCAGGGGTCCTATATATAGGTAAAGGCCAAGACCTTTTCCTAATAGGAAAAGGTCTATTAATAAGTTCAA
Organism: Luffa aegyptiaca; assembly: GCA_017139565.1. Classification (NCBI taxonomy): domain Eukaryota; kingdom Viridiplantae; phylum Streptophyta; class Magnoliopsida; order Cucurbitales; family Cucurbitaceae; genus Luffa; species Luffa aegyptiaca. The sequence continues at coordinate 27,862,128 of CM029405.1, read as the reverse complement.
ATCTATTATCTGAACAATATCTAATTTTAATAAATAATTAATTAATTACCCAATTAAATATCATATATTTAATCTTAGGGATTTTATTAAAATTAAAATTAATATGAATCCAATTCATATTAAATTTATTTGAACTCTTTCAAATATTTTCTCTCAAGAATTAATTTTTGAAATTAATTAAAAAATTATATTATAAAGTTTCATAAACTTTATATTATAATGTATCAACATACATTATACGATTCCCCAAATAAATTGAACATTTTCAATTTGTAATTTATATTTAATTGCTTCAAGTCTTTTTACGAGCTACCAGTGGGACCTAATGGACCTACAGATCAGAAGCTCCAACGATACGAGACTAATCGGCTTAAACTCATTAACCAAGTTAGTCTCATTCGTTAACTGTGGGTCACTCCACTAAAGACCCACAACTGCACTCTTCTCATTGCAGAATATTTTTGTGTCCACGGATATCGACCAATAATGACAGTTAGTCCTTCACGAGTGTTCGTAACTCCAGTTGGGTCAAATTACCGTTTTACCCCTAAGTTACCTCTACCTCCTTAAGTACCAGTGCTCCTCTAATGAACAACCTGTTTGTGGTCCAGCCATCAAACAGAAACCCCTCTCGGGCCAGTGAGAGGGTAGGACCCTTTGTTCAAGACCCGGAGACACCACTTAAGGGAACACTCATCTACTTCCTCAAAAGTTGGGAAGGAGTGAATTCCATCTTGTGTGATTATGTTCCCAGCTCCCCACTCGGTCTTGTCCCCAAAATGGTAGGCTTATTGAGTCGGCGTACTGGCCACTCTCACCCATACAAATCAAAGGACAATCCCTCGTGAACAGGAGTCCATAATCCACTCAGGATTCAGACTAAGTTGCCTAGGTCATCCTAGTGAAATAGAAACCTAACTAGTTAACGGTGTTATAGCTAGCGGTTACTATTTCGCGGCCCGGTCTTATGCAAACTTATTGCATAGGATACCCCCACTCGCATGTCTACTACATGGAAGCTTTGGATCAAAACGTCTGTATCAAATACAAAGCGGGTCGTATCACATAGTGTTACCAGGATAAGGTACCCAGCCTTATCCTTGTACTATAGACCTTTTAGGTTGTTACTTTGAACAACGATCCCCGTATGTCCCCACATACTAGTTCAAGTTACATACAAACAACCTTGGATCTTAGTTTATTGGATTTGGGTCAAATAGTGCAATATTTAACAATAACATTTTATTGCAGAAACTAAATAACACTTTATTAAACACAAGTATAAAATTTGTTTACATTCACTATCTACGAGTTTTAGGGCATAAAACCCAACAAATAGGATGACCTAGGAAACTCAATCTCAAATCCTGAGTCTGTTATGAACCCCTTTTAGGAGGGATTATCCTTAGATTTGTATGGGTGAGAGTGGCCAGTTCGTCGACTCAATAATCCTACTATTTCAGGGGCAAAACCGAATGGGGGCTGGGAACATAACAGTACAAGATGGAATTCACTCCTTCCCCTATTGGGGTAAGTAGATGTGTGTTCCCTTAAGGGCTGATTCCGGGGCTTGAACAAAGGAGCGCCGTCCTCTCCTGGCCCGAGAGGAACTCCTATTTAGTGGTTGGACCCTAAACAACTTGATCATTAGAGGGATCAGTGATACTTAAGAAATTAGAGGTAACCCAGGGGTAAAACGGTAATTTGACCCAACTGGTGTTACGAACACACTTGAAGGATTGACTTACTGCATTGGTCGATATCCGTGGACACAGAAATATTCTACAGTGAGAAGAGTGCAGCTGTGGGTCTTTAGTGGAATGACCCACAGTTAACGAATGTTGACTAACTTGGTTAATGAGTTTAGCCAATTAGTCTCCTATCGTTGGAGCTTCTGATCTGTAGGTCCATTAGGTCCCACTGGTAGCTCGTAAAGAGACTTGAGGCAATTAAGTATAAATTGTAAATTGAAAGTGTTCAATTTATTTAGGGAATCATATAATGTATATTGATACATTATAATATAAAGTTTATGAAACTTTATAATATAATTTTGAATTAATTTCAAAATTATTCTTGAGAGAAAATATTGGAAAGAGTTCAAATAATTAATATGAATTGGATTCATATTAATATAAATAATTTAATAAAATCCCTAAGATTAAATATGTGATATTTAATTGGGTAATTAATTAATTATGAAATTAATTAATTATTTATTAAAATTAGATATGAATAAGATAGTAGATTTGATCTTATTCATGACCTTTTCCTATTAGGAAATGGTCTTGGCCTTTTTCCTATAAATAGGACTCCTGGGGTGGGGTGAAAGACATTTCATTCATTCTCATACTCTCAGAGAATTCCCTTTAAGGCTCCCTCTAGACTCCCACCAGTCTCCTGCCTCTAGAAGTCTTAGAGTCATACCGGTGTAGCCATAGTGGTGGTGTTCGCAGTAGTTCGTGATTATTTCATAAGCAGTTGGTGAATTTAATCTGAGTCGTCAACGAGAGTAAGTAATTTGTTATTATATAAATTAGATTTAGATCTAATATTTTTGTATGCTTAACCTTAATATAAATTTAGAATAGTTCTAAGATTATTGCCAATGTATTGGTATTTTAGATTAAACAAAATTAATTACGAATCGGTCCCAATCACGCTTCCGCTTTACGGAATTACGGAATTCCAATCCTTCAGCACCAACCTCAACCTTCAAAAGAAACTGCAAATCAAAGTTAGATTCTCTTAAGATAGAAATGCGGTCGTAATTAAATCGCAATTTCAACAAACAAAAACTGGTTTCATTTTTAGTCCCCGACAACGGCGCAAAAAACTTGATGCGTGTCGGGCTGAATGATGGATGTAGATGTTAGGAAAAGATGGTAAATAAAGATTAAGAATGAAGGATTGGAATTTCCAATTCCGTTACAGCGGAAGCAATTGGACCGTTCGTAAATTAATTTTGTTCTACAAAATACCAATACATTGGCAAAAGGTTAAGCGGTGAAAAACATACCTCCGTTGACGACTCTGAATACTTCAACGGACACCACCACGAGGCTATCCTGCTATTCTCTGAGATTAGAAACGTAGTTGTGGGACTACTAATCTTGATTGAGAAAAACTCTTAGAGAGAAAATTTCTCTCTAGAGTTCTTGAGAGAATATGTGAGGGAGGCTAGAATGAGACCTTAGGGCTAGGGTTCTCATAACCTTTCCTTTTATAAGAGAGGAAACCCAAATGTGAGGTTAGGAAACAATCTTGACCGTTAGATCAAGATCAATTAATTAATTGATTAGATCAATTAATTAATTGATTAGATCAATTAATTAAATGATAATTAACTAATCATATTAATTAATTAAATGTTAATTAATTAATCATATTAATTAATTAATCTCATGCACATTTAAATCTTATTTAAATGTAATTTCCTCACATAATATATTTTAATTAAACTTAATTAAATCACATTTAATTAATTCAATTAAACTAATTAATTAATTAAATATCTCCCATATTCAATTAATTACATATTAGAATCATATTCTAATAATTCCCTCATAGACTATAGTTTAATTAAATCTCATTTATTTAAACTAAATTGAATAATTAATTAATTCATCTTCTAATTAAATACCATATATTTAATTAGACATATATTTGAACTCTTTTAAATATATCAATCTCTCAATATAATAAAGTTTAATTTCAAATTAGACTTTATATTTTAATGCATCACGATACATTATATTAATTTGTATCTCAAACAATTAACTTAATTCCCAATGTGAATTTGAACTATTCAAATTCTCTCAAGATATATTTGTTCCTAATTACTCTTTACGAGCTAGCAGGGGGACCTAATGGACCTACAGATCAGAAGCTCCAATGATATGAGGTTGACTAATTAAACTCATTAATCAAGTTAACTAATATTCATTAACTGTGGGTCATTCCACTAAAGACCCACAACTGAACTCTTCTCACTGTAGAACATTTCTGTGTCTATGGATGTAGACCTATGCCAGTAAGTCAATCCTTCACAAGTGTCCGTAATCACAGCTAGGTCAAATTACCGTTTTACCCCTGTGTTACATCTGTCTCCTTAAGTACCAGCGCTCCTCTAATGAACAACCTGTTTATGGTCCAACCATTAAACAGAAAGTCCCTCTCGAGCCAGTGAGAGGGCGGGATCCCTTTGTTCAAGTCCCGGAATCACCACTTAAGGGAACACTCATCTACTTCTCCTAGAAGCGGGAAGGAGGGAATTCCATCTTGTGTTGTCATGTCCCCAGCCCCCCATTCGGTCTTGTCCCCAAGAAGGTAGGCTTATTGAGTCGGCGTGCAGGCCACTCTCACCCATACTAATCAAAGGACAATCCCTCGTGAGAAGGAGTTCATGACACACTTAGGATTAAGACTGAGTTACCTAGGTCATCCTATTGAAATAGTAACCTAACTAGTTAACGGTGTTACAACTAATGGTTGACTATTTCATGGTCCGGTCTTATGCAAACTCATTGCATAAGATACCCCCGCTCGCATGTCTCGTACATGGACGCCTTGGATCAATACGTCTGTATCGAATACAAAGCGGGCCATATCACATAGTGTTACCAGGATAAGGTACCCAGCCTTATCCCTGTACTATAGACCTTTTAGGTTGTTACTTGAACACCGATCCCCGTATGTCCCCACATACTAGTTCAAGTCACATGTAAACAACCTTGGATCTTAGTTTATTGGATTTGGGTCAAATTGTGCAATATTTAACAATAACACTTTACTGTAGAAACTCAATAACACTTTATTGAAAACAAGTATACAATTTGCTTACATTCACTATCTACGAGTTTTAGGGCATAAAACCCAACAAAGAATAATTCAGCCAACCTAGTGCAAGTATACACTATCGCATGCAGTAATAACAACCTTAAAAGTATTCCAAGGTTATTGATCCCACAGGGACTAAATTGGAAACACAGATTTGAAGAAGAAATTGTTCAAAGATTGGTTAGACAAGGTAACCAAAGAAATAGTTGATGATGATTTTTGGAAAATATACAAGTAAAGAAAAACAATGATAAATAGGCGAGGTATTCGATATAGTTTCAACCCTAAGGTAAAATAACTCTAATCATTGCTTATTAAACCTAAGTCTATTCATGCATTGGGTTAGATTTAACTTCTATTTGGCCTTGCTCCCAAGAACCGTTAGAAGGCTAAGCGAGTACCGTTATGCACATTTCTGTGACTCGACTCCGACATAGATAGTTCATGCATGCAATCTATAACCCTATAGTTGTTATAGGGTGCCTTAGGCAGCCTCGCCCTATAACACCGAATACACTCTTTCGAGTCATTTCTCCTATATCACCTTTATGAAAACCGATATTGTTCGTCCCTTTCGAGATCAAACTCACATAGCATGCAAAGTCTTGATCAAGTTAAACTCAGCAAGATTCAGAATGATATTCAATAAAGAGTGACATGCAATGAATAGAACTTAAGCAAATAAACACTTTCAAGCTATTTAAACCATAAGGGAATTCACTATATTGAACCCCTGAATGGAATTTAGCTACGCATGATGGAATAAGATGCAAAAGAATAACTTTTTATTGACAAAATGAATGTAAGAATACAGAAATAATGAAAAGAACAATTACTGGAAATAAGGTGCAGTAGCTAAAACTAGGGTTTTTTCTTTTATCCAATCCTTCTAGAGTTCGCTCGACACTCTACTCTCCTTTACAAGTGGGAATAGGGTGAAAATCTCTACAAACACTCAGGTTTGATGTCTAACTAAAGCTTAGAATTCAGTCATCTAAGAAGGACCTCGGGCATCCCTACTCATGGACGTCTACTAGGGTTCTGTCACCACCCTCTTCTTCCCAGTGAGTTCTACTTGAATTTCTCTTCTAATCAAGGCCTTATATAGTGTGGGGACTAGTTGAGGAGCCACGAAAATGGTGCTGGTAGGTAGTTCAGTCGGTTTCGGAGTCAAAACAGCCGGTTAGGTGCACAAAACACTCTTTCAAAACGACCTACGACAGACTCGGAACTACCTCTGTCTGCCTAGAAATGTGGTCGCATTTGGATTTTGCCTTCCCAGAAATGCGGTCGCATTTCTGGGTTTTTCCAAATATCCTCTCTTTTTCTGCATAACACCAAACTAAGTCAAATTCATATCAAATTGGGTCTTTTTAAGCACAAATAAACATAATATTGACATACATGACTCTCAACTCCCTACTTCATCAACTTTAACACTTTTAAAGCTCGAGAATAGTGAATTTGATCTAAACATGTAATTTTGACAAGAAAATGAGCTAAATATAAGGGTAACATAGGTATATTTTTTACCCTTATCATACACCACGAACAATCGCCTGAAAGCCTTCTTCCTCATCAATATTTGCGTAAAACTCGCGAACCATCTGCGAGTTAACAGGCTCCGGTTTAGCGCAAAATTGCTCCCAATCGTGATATGTGATCCTAGCTCTTAAGAAGTGCGGTAGGTCGTCGCCAAACCCTCTCTCAAACAGAAAATCCCTCTTCAGCATATCCAGGTATTTTTCCCTAGCAAGATTGTTGACGAAGCGTTCATACGGCAACCGCTGTTCCTCAGGCTCTACCTCCTCTGTTTCAGTTGCTGCTTCTGCAACTCCTTTGCCTCTATCTTTACGAGTCTTCTTCTCAGCCGCATCGTCCTCTGCCTTTTTGTCAGCCTCTACATTTTCTTGCACCTCTGCCTCCGTGTTCTCCTTCTCAGATTCAGTGGTGGGAGGAGATGAAGTGTCAGTTCTTACCCGGCTTAATTCGCCCAGCCTTTTGCTTACGGCGGCGGCGTGGTGGTTGAATCGAAATGACCTCCTCCTGCACCTCAGCTTGCTGACCTTGAGTTTCTTGTTGAGGTTTGACTGGCTGTTCTCTTTGCTCTTCTCCAGCCACCACTTTTGCGATATCTTCAATGACTTTTTGCAGAACTTCTGTGGCTTCAGCCTGCTGCTGTCTCCTCAATTGCTTGGCTTCCTTTTCTTGTGGCATTCTTTTTTTCTTTGTTTTCTTTTTAGGTACCTCAGGCGTAACCGACACTTTTTCTTCCTCAACCTTTCTTTCCCTCTTTCTTCTTGTCTTGGCCATTTTGGAGTTCAAAGAATTTTTGCCAAACACTCGAGAATAAAAGCGAAGAAGAAGACGTAATGAAAGAAAACGTACCAGGGCTTAGGTATAAATAAGGTGCTTGCAATTAAGATCCTAACAGAAAGATCTTCCTATATTAATTAAAATGTTATCGTTTAATCGCATGCAATCATCCAAATTAAATCCCAATAAACGGTAAAAATGCCCCGTGGTAAATGTCTGATGCGTTGGCTAACGGCTAGGTCGTTGGATCTACACTGCGGACACGTGGAGACTTCAGATGCCCCGCGCGTTTTACCTGCCCACAGAAAAATTAATTCCAAACGGTAAAAATAATTAAATCACAACCAATCCTGTTATATTCTGACGAGAATAATTTGATCCTAACCAAAAGATTGCAAAAACAAACTGATCTTCAAAATTGATTCTTCTAGAAGGATCTTTTATCCGAAAAAATTAAAATTCAAACCGCCAAAGTCAAATCAAATCTTTATTTGCAGAATAAATTAGAAAATAAATTATTATAAACTTAATCTAGACAGAAATTAAAATCAAAATACAACTAAATTAATCCGATAAAAATAAAAATCAAATCGGCCAAATTAAAAAAAAATAATAAAAATAAAATCCAACTTAAACGGAAATTAAAAATACCCACGAATAAAAATAAATCGGATAAAAATAAACAAAATCTAATTCAAAATAATTCAAACCAGAAATAAAATCGAACCTCACGAAATCAAATAAAACAGAATTGCAACAATCACTGGGAGCTAAAAAAATTGCTCAACACATTGCTCTTGCAAAACCTTTACTCGCTCATTCTTCAACCAATTTCAGAGAAGAATAATTCGAACGAAATTCCTCTCCCCAGTAATGCTTCACTCGCTGTCCATTAACCTTAAACACTCGCCCATCTTTTTCATCTCTCAAAGTAATTGCTCCAGGAGGAAAAACTTCAATCACAACAAACGGTCTAGACCATTTAGATTTTAATTTTCCAGGGAACAATTTTAATCTAGAGTTATACAATAATACCTGTTGACCCTTTACAAATTCCTTAGGTTTTAATTTCTTATCATGCCACTTTGTTTTTTCTTTAAACATTTTCGCATTTTCATAAGAAAGCTGACGAAATTCCTCTAACTCATTAAGTTGCATCATTCTAACTGCACCTGCATGACTTAAATCAAAATTCAATTTTTTCAAAGCCCAAAATGTTTTATGTTCAAGCTCTAACGGTAAATGGCAAGCCTTTCCATATACTAACCTATAGGGAGACATACCTAAAGGAGTCTTATAGGCTATCCTATAAGCCAAAAGAGCCTCATCTAACCGAAAAGACCAATCTTTCCTCGATGGATGTACTACTTTCTCTAATTTAGATTTAATTTCCCTATTACTAACTTCAGCCTGACCATTCGCTTGTGGGTGATAAGGTGTAGCTATCCTATGCTTAACTCCATATTTAGCTAAAAGCTTAGCTAAAACATTATTCACAAAGTGTGTACCCTCATCACTCACAAGAGCCCTAGATGTCCCAAACCGCGCAAAAATGTGCGATTGACGAAACCTTGACACTGTTTTAGCATCACTCTGATGGCATGCAATGACCTCTACCCACTTGGACACGTAGTCAGCTGCCAACAAAATAAACGCATTGTCGTTAGAAGGGGAAATGGCCACATAAAATCGATACCCCATACATTGAATAACTCTAATTCTAAACATAGGTAAGAGGCATTTCATCTCTATGTCCTAAGTTTCCTCTCCTTTGACACGCATCACATTGTTTGTAGAACCAATGGGCATCCTTAAATAAAGAAGGCCAGAAAAATCCACATTGTAAAATCCTCATAGATGTCCTCTGACTGCTGAAATGACCTCCATACGGGGAAGAGTGACATTGCTCCAGGATTTCCTTTGCTTCATCACCTGAAACACATTTCTGAATAATACCATCAGAACATTGTTTATACATAAATGACTCATCCCAATAAAAGAACTTTGCATCATGCCTAAACTTTTGCAGTTGCCTCCTATCCATATCAATAGGAGTAACTCCCCTTACCAGAAAATTGGATATATCTGCATACCAAGGAGCACTATGCACTACCTTAACATCAACAACAAAGAGCTGCTCATCTGTAAATGAATCTGAGATAATAGATTACGTGAGCACAGATGACGATGGATCAAGACGAGACAATGATCTGCAATAACATTTTTCGATCCCTTCTTGTCTTTTATCTCTAAGTCGAACTCCTACAATAACAAAACCCAACGAATTAATCTAGGTTTTGCATCTTTTTTAGGCATTAAGTACCTTACTGCTGCATGATCCGTAAACACCGTGACTTTGGATCCCACTAAATATGGGTGGAATTTGTCAAAGGCAAATACAATTGCTAACAACTCCTTCTCAGTAGTTGTATAATTGATTTGTGCCTCATTCAAAACTCTGCTTGCATAATAAATAGGATGGATAACATTGCCCTGCTTTTGCCCCAACATTGCACCTACTGCCACATCACTGGCATCGCACATCACCTCGAATGGCAAACTCCAGTTTGGTGCACAAAGAATGGGTGCTGAAATCAATGCAACCTTTAAAGTCTCAACAACCTTCCTACAATCTGCATCAAAGTCAGAAACACTATCAACACACAACAATTTACAAAGAGGTTTACTAATGTTAGAAAAATCCATTATGAACCTTCTATAAAATCCAACATGACCTAAAAAACTACGAATCCCTTTAATTGAATTCAGTGGTTCTAACCTTTCAATAACCTCTATTTTTGCTCCATCAACTTCTAGACCTCCCTTTGAAATTTTATGACCTAACACTATGCCCTCCTTCACGATGAAGTGACATTTCTTCCAATTAAGAACTAGATGAGTATCCTCACATCTTTTTAGGACCTTACCTAAATTATTCAAACATTGCTGAAAAGACCCTCCAAAAACTGAATAATCGTCCATAAATACCTCAATAGTGAACTCAATCATATCAGAAAAAATAGCTAGCATACACCGCTGAAATGTTGCTGGAGCATTGCAAAGACCGAAAGGCATTAGCCTGAAAGCAAATGTCCCATATGGGCAGGTGAAAGTTGTTTTTTCCTGATCCTCAAGAGCAATGGTAATCTGGTTATACCCAGAATAACAATCCAAGAAATAGTAGTAAGCCTGACCAGCTAACCTATCCAACATCTGGTCAATAAATGGTAGAGGGAAATGGTCCTTATGGGTAGCTTTGTTAAGCCTCCTGTAATCCATGCAAACCCTCCAGCCAGTTACTGTCCTAGAGGGGATCAATTCATTGTCCTTATTAGTTACTACTGTCACACCTCCTTTATTAGGAACACATTGGACATGACTTACCCAATTGCTCTCTGCAATTGGATAAATAATCCCAACATCCAACCATTTAATCACCTCCTTCTTAACAACTTCTTTCATTGTAGGGTTAAGCCTTCTTTGCTGCTCAATACTCCTAAAGGATCCCTCCTCTAGAGTTATTTTATGCATATGGGCTAATTCCCTGAATGTCAGTCAGCGTCCAACCTATTGCTTTGCGGTATTGTTGCAGCAACTTAACCAAGGCCTCTTCATCCTTCGACAATAAATCTGATGCAACAATAATGGGCAACGTCTCCCCCTTCCCAAAATACGCATACTTTAGATGATCCGATAAAGGCTTCAAATTTAAAGTAGGTGCCTCAATTAGGGATGGCTTAATAGGAGGAACCTTCCTTTCATCCAAATCTAATGACTCAAAAACATCGTCACATCTAGACACATCTTTTTCATTTTTTCTCTCTAAAGTACAAACTGCTAAATCCTCCATACTAATCTCTCCGTAATCCTCAAAATGTTGATCTGTCAAATCCTCCATTGTTGTCTCAACCATTGTGTTCTCCAAAATCCGAATGAAAGAGCAATCTTCCACTTCATCTGGATACTTCATGGCTTTAAAAATATTAAACCTCACTTCCTCATTATAAACCCTCATCGTTAATTCCCCTTTCTGAACATCTATCAATGCCCTACCAGTAGCCAAAAATGGACGACCAAGAATAATTGGGACATCTTTATCTGCCTCATAATCTTAGATAATAAAATCAATGGGAAATAGGAATTTATCTACTTTAATTAAGACATCCTCAATCTTACCCTCAGGATATGTGATAGACCTATCAGCTAGTTAAAGTGTGACTATGGTAGGCCTAGCTTCACCAATACCTAGCTTTCGATAGACCGAAAGACGCATAAGGTTAATGCTCACGCCTAAATCACAAAGTGCTCTACCCAACGCTTTTTCACCTATAGAGATAGGAATAGTAAATGACCCTGGATCCTTAGCCTTGGTCGGTAACCCATTCTTAAGAATAGCACTACATTCCCCAGTAAGAGATACAATTTCAAATTCACCTAACCTCTTCTTTTTAGTCAAGACATCCTTAAGAAATTTTGCATAATTTGGCATTTGCTCTATAGCTTCCACTAAAGGAATATTTATATGCAACTGCTTAAGAATTTCTAAGAACTCTTTAAATTGACCATCCTGGTTCTTAGGCTTCTGCCTTTGTGGAAAAGGTAGAAGTGGTACATAAGGTGGGGGCGGTACATAAGGCGGTTCTACATCTGGAACAGAACTAGTTGCTCCAGCAATTTTATTGCTGCCTCCACCATTCTTACCAGACTCCAACTCTTTCTCAACAACAATATTTTTATCACTACTCTTCTTTATATGCTGGGGTTTGCTAGGCTCTCTTCTCTCTTCTAGTGGCTTACCACTCCTTAGAGTCACTGCCTGCACCTGCTCCTTACCTTCCCTTCTAGGGTGTTCAGTATCAGGATTTTTTCCTTAAGGTCGTGCCTTCAGCTCATTAGCTAGCTGACCCGCTTGCAATTCCAGAGCTCTCAATGAAGCCTGATTACTTTGAACTGCGGCATCAGTACGAGCCATATATTCTTTCATCAATGACTCCAGAGAACTCTCTGAATTTTGCTGGGGCATCACAGGCTTATTTTGCTGGGGAATTCCCTGCGATTTAGCAAATCCTGACTGGTTCACCACCTTTTGCTGTGCTTGGGGGGCTTGCGAATTGTTTCCTCGCCCTCCCCACGCAAAGTTAGGGTGGTTACGCCAACCTGGATTATAAAAATTTGAATACGGGTTATTCCTTTGATTACCTACAAAAAACACAGAAGATGGATTCTTAGGACAAAACTCATAATTATGCTCTTCACCACAATAGACACAAGATTCTTCTGCCATTTGGTTTACAACCGCAACAGGCTCCACCACTGGCGGCTGCTGAACATGGCTTACCACAGTTACGTTTTTAACAGCATTAGCTAACATTGCAATATCGGCCCTAATGGTAGACACAACATCAACTTCTATTACACTCTTAACTTTCTTACTAGAGCCTCTAACATCTGACCACTGACAACTATTGGTTGATATTCTCTCTAAAATCTCATGGGCTTCATTAAAGGTTTTTGCCAAAAGGGCCCCTCCCGCAGAAGCATCTACGATTCCTTAGGTTGCTACGTTTAGCCCATTGTAAAATGTTTCCATTTGGATATAATGAGGTAAACCATGGTGAGGACACTTTCGCAAAAGCTCTTTAAACCTCTCCCAAGCCTCACTAAAAGTTTCATCTTCATTCTGCCTAAATCCCACTATCTCACTCCTCAACTTCACATTCCTAGTTGGTGGAAAATACTTACTAAGAAATTTCTCTACTAACTCATTCCAAGTACTAATTAATCTTGGAGCAAAAGAATTTAACCACGCATTCGCTCCATCTCTAAGAGAATACGGGAACAAAGTCAACCTAAGGGCAACTCTCGACACTCCCTGAATAACAAACGAATCACTAACTCCTAGAAAAGACTAAAGATGTAAATGGGCGTCCTCAGATGGTAAACCATGAAATTGACCCACGGTTTGCAACATCTGGAATATTACCGATTTCATTTCAAAATTTGCTGCCTCAATTTGAGGACGCATAATTCCTGGATTTAACTCAACAAACATCAGGAAAGCATACGCTCGAATGGCTCTGGCCTTATCATTTGCTACCAGAATAGGTTCCTCAGCCTGATTATTTTACTGTCCATTTTGCTCCAACGGTGGATTTTGCTGCAGCTCACGGTTCCGCTGGGGATCAGCTTGATCTTCTGGAATATTTGGAAGACGCGGAAGGGCATCCATCAGATTGATATTCCTTTGCTGCTCTCTCCTTCTCCTTCTGAATGTTTGCTCAATCTCTAGATCAAGTTCAAATCTCACCTCAGGAGGATCGATCATGCACCAATCTCACACCTACAAAACAAAAATAAACAATAAAAAAGTTGACGCACCAAATCACTAAAAACACATACACAAAACAGATAAGATAAAAACTAATTCAAGTCATCGGAAACGGTGCCAAAAACTTGTTGCTTTTCCAGAGTGGTTAAAAACATGATATAAATTGACTCTAGAATACTATGCAAGTGCACATAATCCGCAGTAAGTGATAAGTAATTTATCGTATCCACGAGAATTTGAACAGTCTCACTTTACCTATTTTGTTTAGTCTTTTTAGTGATTTCAAAGTTGATAAAATGATTGGGTTTTGAAATAATGCTAGAACAAAAGAAATAACAGAGCAGAAATGTAAACGAATAAAGAAGACAGATTGGAAACAGGCGTTGGTTAAGACTTTGGTAATTGTTAAAAAGATGCTCTAGCAATTATATTGATAAGGCAATCTCTTGCAGTCTTATCAGCAGGATCCTCCCGGAACTCTGGATTTTTTGGATTGTGTTTCAACTCCAATGACGTTCTATCGATCAAGCACTAGGCAATTGGCTATCCCTAACTCAATCACTGGCGTTCACCAACACATAATGGCCTAGTGTGATTACAAGCCACACATCCCTTAAATCATCCCTGAAACTAAGAGAAGTTATTCATACTGGCTGGCGAGGCGGGCACAAAATAGAATTAAAACAACAAGTAATCAAGATGCTAAAAAATCTATATAATTTGCTAGGTTATTAAAGAAATGACAATTACATGGTCCTAACCAACACCTAAAGCAAATTAGTTCATGAAATTGGAAACAACACACGCTACAATCTATTCACGTGCATCCATAACTACAAACTTTTACAAGAAAGAATAACTCTCCTTGAAGAAATCCGTAGTTGATGGTCTTCTTGGGTCTCCAATCGTTCCTCCTCTATTCGGCTCCCAAAAATGGAAAGAACTAGACTTCCCTCCTTGTAATTATTTGACTTGAGGCAGCTACTTCCTTTTATAGAGTGGAATCAACCCTAATTAGGTCAAATTCTACACGTGGAATGCTCTCCAAGCTTCTTAAATCTGATATCACTACTGGAAACACCACCTCATTCATGAATCACATGCAGCTCACGTGGCCAGTTTTGCTCCCAGCTTTGCTGGATCATGGATTTTGCTCCCTCAAGTCGCTCAGCATTAATTTCTCTGGAAAAGAACTTCCAAAGCATCAATTCTTATGAATAGGATAAAACACATTATATTCGACTAATAACACACCTATTTGGCACAAATGTCATATAAATCATGATAGAATAAGGCCTAAATAACTCGCTTTTGGAGAGTTATCAAGGACCTATACACATATTATACTCATTTTAAAGCATTTTTCACAAGGAATTCAACTAAGATAAGCAAATTGGGAGATTCTAAATGTATAACAAATTAGACCGATCACCTCACTCACATGTCTTATACATGAATGATTAGGATCACATCGTTTGTCTTTAGAGAACAAAGTGAGTCGTGCCAATAGTGTCCCCAGGATTGAGGTACCCAGCCTTATCCATGTACTATAGATCCTTTAGGCTATTCACTTGAACTTGATCCATAATTGTGTCATACACAAACTTCAAGCATACATAATATAGCCATGGGTTCTTAGTTTATTGGATTTGTGGTTATATTTAGGTAAAACAAATATATAGAAATAATACTTCATTAAAGCAACTCAAATGTTACATTTACTATCTAAAAGTTTTAGGGCATTAAACCCAACAGCTCTTGCTTGCACCTTTCCTGTAGCCTATCACGAGCGACTCTGTACGATCTTTAGAGTCTTCAAAAGTTTTGAATATATCTTTTTCATTCTGGACTTTAACAGTGAGCTGCCTGCGCTCAATGTCAATAATAACTCGCCCAATAGCGAGGAATGGTCTTCCTAAAATGATAGGTATTGAAGGATTTTCCATCATATCCATGACATATAAATCAATAGGGAGGAAAAATCTACCTACCTTGATTAAAACATTTTCTACAATTTCACTTAGTCTAACCACAGACTGGTCAGCCAACTGGAGCCTAACAGGGGTAGATTTAATCTCACCTATATCTAATTTCTTGCATAAGGATAAGGGAATAATATTAATGCTAATACCTAAGTCACACAATGCTCTAAAAGAATAAGTACTGAAACTACAGGGAATAGAAAAACAACTTGGATCTGCCAATTTCTCAAGTACGTTCTGTTGAACTCGGGCACTACATGTCGAGGCTAGGTACATCGTGTCAACCTTATTCTCCTTCCTCTTCTTCGCTAGCCATTCCTTCATGAATTTGTTATATTGGGGCATCTCTAATGCTTCTGCAAAAGGAATATTAATATTCAGATTCATAAAAACATTCATAAATTTATCAAATTGAACCTGATTGTTCTTTTTCTTCTTTTTCTTCTCTTTGAGGACCAACATAGTGGGAGAAGGAATAGGAGGCTTAGGGTCAAGCCTTTCAGCTTCGTCTGATGATGTGTCCTCCTCCGCTTCTCCAGTAGGAGTGTCATATTCTTTAGTCTTAGGCTCCTCAGTCTCTTCAATATCCTCCTCCTGGTGCACGGTGAGGGCCTTACAGTACTCCATCTAGGGTCTCTCCTGCTCAGCTAGGGCTTTACCTTTGTGCATGGTGTTTACAACACTTACCAACTGTCCCAGCTGAGTCTCAATGTTTTTTATGGTTGCACTGTGGTCGGTCACCGTGGTGTTGATTGCAATAACGACCTCCTCAAGGTTATTTGTCCTATTACTAGACCCTGCAATGAAAGCTCCAACAAGATCCTCTAAATATTGTTTATTTTCTTGCTTTTGACGGGCAAAACCAGAAGGATTTAAAACATTTTTATTATTAGCATAAGAGAAGTTTTCATGGTTCCTATTGTTAGGGTGATAATGTGTAGGTGTAGAATTATTATATCCCCTAAAATTAGAATTAGATACGTACTGAACTTGTTCGATGGTCTCCTCCTGAGACTGGGATGCAATAGCAGCAGCTGACTCAATGGTTTGTGCACTCCCTGTACCTGAAAACTTCAAGAAAGCATTAGCAAGAGTAGACATCTGGGCTTGGAGGGCACTTACATTATCGATCTCAATGATAGCATGCATAAATGCTATCAATTTCCTATTATTTTTAGCTAGTTTTATGCTTGAATTGAGTACTTTAATGCTATTTTATGTTTAAATTTCAGAAAACCGAGCCAAGGAAGCAAAACCGGAAATTTGAGAGATTTTGGATGATTTTGGGGGCTTTTTGAAGCATTTTGGAGAAGTCCATTGAAGACCCAAGTCCAAAAGCCCAAGAAGAATGAGTTAGAAGCCCAAATTCATGTATTCCAAGCCTTAAAGTATCAAGTTGGGTCAAGAAAAGAGCCTAAGATCCATTACATGAAGCATGTGGGCCAAAAGAAAGTTGGAGGCCCAAAAATTGAGTAAAAATCGGGCCATTCTAGAAGATCCAAGGCCTAGCGTCGAGACGCTAAGCCTTGAGCGTCCCGACGCTTGGCAGCCGCGCGAAAAGATCCAGAAATGGGACAGCGTCGCGACGCTGCGACGCTGCGACGACTTGGAGCCCAAGACAAAAGTGACTTCAGAGCGTCGCTACGCTACGTCCTGGGAGCCTATAAATAGAGCCATCCAAGTTTGGGGAGCCAATTTGTGGGTTTTCACCCCATTCTAGAGTCCACACTAAAATTTGGGATTTTTGGGAGAGTTTTGGAGCTTTGTTGAAGATCTTTGGAGCTCGGGATCGAAGAAGGTCGCCATGGGATCAAGGAGATCGACACTTTTATGAGCATTTCTCTTCCCTTTTCCTTAATGTTTTAGTTTCTAGAATTGTTGTGATTAGGAATTATTGGATTTTAGTGATTATGAGTAGTTAATTCCTAAATTCTTTGAGATTGATTTAGTTGTTGAACCTTTGCTAATTAATGAATTGATTTGGTTTAATTGTCATTATTGTTCATTTGTGCATTTTGTCCTTAATGCTTTTAATCAACTGATCACTGATTAAATGAATCGTTACTAAGTGGAAACTTGACGGAGAGAAGCTTAGACTAAAACTGAATGCATGACTGACATTTATTTACCCGAGTGACACGGGATAAAATAAATAACGTTAGAGGTTGTATTGAAGGGTCGTAATGCCATGCTACGTAAATAAAGAGGAAACCGAAAGGAGATTCTTTATTGAAAGGTATGAGATAGGAGGAAACTGACAGGAGAGTAATTAAAATTAGGCTTCTAGACTTATGAATTGAATGATTAATTAATCTAAGTTAGTTAATTGATTAATAGATTAAAGGTCCAATTGATGAAATCAACCACTCTAGAATTATCCCTCCAAATTGTGTCTCCATTTATCTTTTGCTTTCTAGATTAGCTTGTTAGTTTATCTTTTCGGCATTAGATTTTGTTCTCTAAATAAAGCATCACATGATTATTCATGGTAATTAATTGAATAAATTCAATCCCTGTGGAGACGATACTCTTATACTCAAAATCACTATATTACTTGTGACGACCCGTATGCTTGCGGTAAAATCGTGCAACACTCAAATACCCCAGTTGCAACCTTCTTCGGTGTAGACTGCTCAGATGGCCACTGATAGCTGTTGGTGGCCATATCCTCCAATAAAGTATGTACATTCTCCACGGTCTTGGACAACAGAGTCTCTCCTGCAGCTGTATCAACAATAGTCTTAGTTCTTGGAATTAAACCGTTATAAAAGAGTTGAATTTGCAACCAATCAGGATATCCATGCTGGGGGCACTTCCTCAACAGCTCTTTGTAACGCTCCCATTCCTCAAACAACTACTCATCAAACTGCTGTTGGAATGTTCCAATCTCGGTCCTCAGCTTGACTGTCTTTGGAGGAGGGAAAATTTTCTTAAAAAAGGCCTGGACCAAAGCATCATAGGTGGTGATGCTTCCAGGGGGAATAAACTGCAACCAATCTCGTGCTTTATCCTGCAAAGAAAAAGGAAACATGCATAAGCGAATGGCATCCTCAGTGACTCCATTTATTTTTACCGTTCCACAAATGTCTAAAAAGGATTTTAGATGAGAGTTTGGGTCCTTTGTGGGAGATCCTCTGTATGCAGAATCACGAGCCATCTGGATGAGATCAGTTTTCAGCTCAAAGTTGTTGGCATTAATCGGGACGTAGACAATCCCCGACTGTTGCCCTTGAAACACGGGTTGAAAATAGTCTCTAATGGAGAGTTATCATACCCCCAAACTTGAACTATTGCGCGTCCCGAGCAATACTAACTTACTTCCCCAGAAATTTCAAAACATTAAACATAGCACAACTTGATGGACCGCAAAGTGCACGGGCCGCAAGTAATATAAAACGGTAGTAATACCGAGTATCGAATCCACAGGGAAGCGAAGCGAAAATTAAGCAAAAAAATCTCTTGAGCACTAAAAGTACTTAGGCAAAATAATATTTAGGGAACAACTCATGCAAATAAGAGAAATTTAAAATTCAAAGCAGGAAAATAATTTGATCAATCAAATAAAAAAAAATATGGAGAAAGAGATTTCTTTTAATGGGAAGAGGGGTCTTGAAAATCAATTATGAGCTAAACAATTGTTATAATAATCCTATCTCATTGCCCAACTAATTATACTCCTAGAATCTCCGTTAATCACATAGGTTCTCCTGTCGGTTTCCCCTAATTGTAATTAATTCATTTTAACAACCTAAGTGTCCTTAGCGCCATTAAAAATCATTAATTATTACGCTCTGATTCATTTTAGGAATCTAAGTTTAATCAACTAATCCCGGTGTCACGACGGGCAATTAAACTAGTTGCATGGATTAGGATCTATCCTAACTTCTCTCCGTCGAGTTTCCATTAAGAATCGAATCATTACACAATTGGCCAGATTGAATAAAGCATTAAGCACATCCATACAAATAATTAGGAAAAAGGGCAAGAGACAGGTAATTATAACAACGTTTCAACTATAATTTCATTCCAAGACCCCAAATTGGGGTTTAGCTATACATAGCTAAAATATCCACAACATTTACAATAGAAAGCATAATTTAAGAGCATAAAAGGAAAGGAATTGACCGTCGAAAAACCCCTTCGCTTGGCGCTCAGAGCTCCGCCGAACACTCCTTTGAGCTTCCTAAGATGCTCCCAAAATTCCCCAAAATATTTCCCACTAAAGAATTCTCTCAAAAAGGCTAGAAAGCCTTGAGAGAGGCTCCAAAGGAGCCAAAGGAAGGAAAGAATGGATTGAAGAATGAATTGATTGATGGTAAATGAGGCACCCAAGGGTGCCTTTTTATAGGCCCGGATTGGGGGTAGCGTCGCGACGCTGCAACGCACGCGGCTTGGGCAACACGAAAAGGGTAGCGTCGCGACGCTGCTTACATAGCGTCTCGACGCTGCCCTAAAATTCCAGATTTTTCAGCTTCTTTTTGGGCTGATTTTTGGGCCTTCTTCTTCATTTCTTTTGGGCATTTTTTCATGAGTGTCTTCTTTGGGTCCCCTTTTGATCCATGCTTGGATTTGGGCTTCATTTGCTTCATTTTTTGCACTTTTTCTCCCAAAATCACCATCTTCGCTCCTAGGGACCAAATAACGGAATTCATTAAATATTTTCATTAAAAACACGATTAAAGCACAGAAAAGCCTAATAAATTGGGACTAAAATAGCGACATTTCTGCTCGCTATCACACCCCCAAACTTAAGCTTTTGCTAGTCCCGAGCAAAATAAATTCTAAAGATGCATGAAATAGAATTGCTCAAGCCTCAATGATTTTGGAATTCTCAAGATAGAATGGAAAACATGCAAGTGGAATAAGCAAGCACCGCATACTCTTGAAGAAATCTTAAACTAGATTGAACTTAAGATTAATGAATAGCATGCTCAAGACTTATCTATTGATTCTTTTACTAACCTAGATTAGTCTTATGACTTTCTCCATTTGTTTTCCCCCTACACTGGCTAAGAGCCCCTAATAGGTCGGAGTCCTTCTATCATGCAAAAAAAAAAAAAAGAAAGAAACTAGGGTGCCTGTCATTTTCTTTTTCATGGGGGAGCAAAACTCACAATTGATTTTTCTCTTTCTTTTGCTTTTTCTTTTGCTACTCCCCCAAACTTGCATTTTGATATCTAATGGTACTAGCTTTCACACTACGGTGCAGGGACCCTTAACCCGAATTTTATTCTCTGGTTGGCCTAACTGATCACACCGCAGGTAGCTCTTTTTACCCCTAGGCTTTTTCTTTTGTGCAAGCAAAAAATTTTCTTTTTCAACAGATTTTTCTTTTCTCTCATTTTCTTTTGTTGCTTTTGCTTTTCTCTCAGCAGGCATAACATTTTTTTGTGCCTAGCTCTTTAGAACAATCAAGCATGAACTTCCTAATATTAGAAACTAAGCCTATCGGGGTGACAACAAACTTTAAAAATCATAATAAGAATCTAGATTTTCAAAGACGTCATTAGATAAGGCTATTGCATGCTTTAGACATCAAAACTAAGTATCAAAAAATTTTAAAATTTCACAATTTCTGCCGTGCTCCCAGATTCCACAACATATAAACTATTTTCTCCCAAAATTTCTAAAATCACATCCCTGGCTATCATAGCTATCTATTCATGCATCCAAAAGAATTCAAATATGCTCAACATAGCGGAAGCCTCCCCCCCAAACTTAAACTAAACATTGTCCCCAATGTTTTTTTTTTTAGACAGTAAAGCAAATAGAGGGATACTGAGACTTCCCTGAGCTAGGAGCGCTTTATCCTCTTCCTTTCGATCCAGAAAAATGGGATTCTTGGAATTTTGGGATTTGCTTAAGGTGATCCTGCAAAAAAAAATTGGATCACGAAGCAAAGAAAATTATTTACCGCAAAAACAACTGTTTAAACTTTAATCCTTGGGTTGCCTCCCAAGCAGCGCTTTCTTTAACGTCTTTAGCTAGACGAGGCTCGGCACGCTTACGGAGGCTCGAAATAAAAATTTTCATCATCCTCCGGGCCTTGTAAAAAATCACGCACCGAGTTGCATACCGCAAACAGGGGAGAAAAAAAACTTTCCCTTGGCCCATCATCACTAAAGAGATTATCATAATAACATTGCAGAAAATATGTAACAACATCAAATCTCTTTTCTAAGTCTCTATTCACAAAGCAATTGTTAACCGAGTCATCAAGAGTTATAATATCTACCGGTCTAGGATCTAAAGATGGCCTATCAATCATGCCAGACCATTCATCAGAAAAAACATTTACATGCTCCTCAGATTCCTCAGACTCAGTATTAAAAAATGATTCGACTAGGCTATCACATGGCTCACTATCAGAATTAAAGAATTCAAGCTCTTCAGGGTCAGATTCTATACTATGCACAGATTCGAGTTCCTCTGGGTCAGATTCTATGCTATATACATTATCAGGACACGAATCAAAGGTATTAACATTATCAGGGTTCATGCATTCAGGAATGTCAAGATCAGACTCAATAGATTCAGTGTAATCACGATCAGACTCAAAATTATCTACCAAGTAATCTTTTTTATGCATTTCATGCTCATCCTCAATGTCAGGCAACTCTATATCATCATCAAAATTATCCATTTCAGGCAAATCTAATTCATTCTCAAAGGAAGGTAAATCATCAACTGCAGATCTTTCATTGTCACAAGCAGGCAAGTCTAATTCATTTTCAAAGTCAGGCAGTTCTAAATCATTCTCAAACAGAGGATTATTCAAATATGCATTGTGATCAAAATCCTCATCATCCATAGGCACTTCTCCTAAGCCTAAGCCAAGATTAAACTCTACCTCCTCATCATCGTCAGTCAAGTATTCAGGACCAATAGAAAAACATGTATGCAAACTACATACAGACTCATCTTGTCCAAAAATACTAAACACAACTTTTTCATCATCAATGTTCAAGGTAAGCTTACCTGTGTGGACACTGATCTCAGCTTTACCTGTAGCTAGGAAAGGTCTGCCTAGAATAATGGGCACCTCCTTGTCCTCCTTCATGTCTAGTACCACAAAATCTACGAGGAAGATAAACTTGTTGACCTTCACCAGTACGTCCTCCACAACACCCATTGGTTGGGTAATTGATCTATCAGCAAGCTGGAGAGTGACGTCGGTGTCCTTCATACCTGTTAAACCAATCCTCCTGTAAACAGAATAGGGCATCAAGTTTATACTTGCTCCTAAATCACATAAGGCCCTATCGAAAGATGCTTCTCCTATGGTGCAGGGAACAGTAAAACTCCCTGGATCTTTTTGTTTAGAAGGCATCTTCCCAGATACTATGGTACTGCTACTCTCAGACAATTTAAAAATTTCTTTTTTCAGAATTTTCTTTCTAGAAAGCATTTCTTTCATGAATTTCCCATAATTAGGCATGTTATACAAGGCATCTACTAAGGGAATATTCACAGACAATTTCTTAAACATTTCTAGAAATTTTTGAAACTGCTCATCTAATTTAACATTCTTAAAGCGCTGAGGAAAAGGTAACTCCCTGTAGTCAAAGGTTGGACATTCGCCCCTTCGCCTGGGCGGGCTAATGTGCGAGCCTTTGTCATGGTGGTTGCATGGGACCACTTCTTCCTCGTACAGTTTCTTGTTGTGCCTGCCATCCTGCTTTTTATCTTCTTTTCTACCTGCAAAATTGTTAGAAAAATCACAATTTAAGTCAATAGAGTCAGGAGGATGTTGGGACCTTTCAGGGAAGGCTTTTTGTGCCTCAGCCCTTTCATCTTCATCCCTTCTCTTTTCTTCTTCCTTCTTCTTTTCTGAACTGTTCTCCAGCTGTCTACCACTTCTCAGTGTCACCATCTTGCACTGCTCTCTTGGGTTAGGCTCAGTGTCGCTTGGAAATTTTCCCTTTTGAAGGGCATTCACTGCTGAAGCGATCTGTCCTATTTGAACTTCCATGTTTTTCAGAGCTGTGTCGTGGTTATTGACTGCTGTCTGGAGATTGACGTTCAAAACTTTCTGTTCCTTTACAAACATAGCCACCAACTCCTCCAGGTTATTCTTCTTTTCAGGCACACTAGATGATGCAAAACCTGGCGGTGGCTGCAAGACATTCTTTGTATTTGAGTATGAGAAGTTCTCGTGATTGCGTAGACTGGGGTGGTAGAAGTTCGGTATTCCTTGCGTAAATGGTCTATTTCCTACGTACTGGACTTCTTCCACATCTTGACCTTCCTTCTTTGAATGACCTTCAGCTAAGGTGGAAATGGACTTGACCACCTCAGACGAAGTCAACTTGTTCAGCGCATTGGTCAAAGATGCCAGCTGTGCCTTCAGTGAACTTGACTCATCCAATTCATATAATCCAGCCTTCTTCGAAATTGCTCCCCTCTCGGTTGGCCATTGATAACTGGTTGCCGCCATTTCCTCTAACAGATCTTTGGCTTCTGTCACTGTTTTTGAAAGAAAACTTCCTCCTGCTGATGTGTCTAGGACTGTCTTCGTGGAGGGATTCAATCCATTATAAAATAACTGTACTTGAAGCCAATCAGGATATCCGTGTTGGGGGCACCGCCTAAGCATTTCTTTGTATCTTTCCCACGCCTCGTACAACTGCTCCTCGTCAAGCTGCCTAAATGTTCCGATTTCAGTCCGGAGCTTGGTAGTCTTGGCAGGCGGGAAAAATTTTGTCAGAAAAGCCTGGGCAAGCTCATCCCATGTACTTATGCTGCCCGTCTCGACTGATTCGAGCCAATCCTTTGCTTTATCCTGTAGAGAGAATGGAAATAACCTCAATCTGATAGCGTCGGCCGGAACTCCGTTCATCTTCACCATCCCACAAATTTCCAGGAATGATCGCAGATGTGAGTGTGGGTCCTCAGAAGGGTGTCCCTTAAACGAGTTATCGCGCGCCATCTGAATCAATCCCGTCTTTAACTCAAAATTTGTAGCTTGGATTGGGGCGTAGACAATCCCAGAATTCTCGGTGGGGAGAACTGGCTGTAAGAAATCTCTAATTGCCTTGGGAGCTTCCTCTTGGTGGGCCATTGCTTCTGCTAATCTTTTCTCTCTTCGAATGGATCTAAGAGTCCTGTCAATTTCAAGATCTAACGGAAACAAATTAACCACCTTGTTCCTTCGCATACAATACTCCCAATCAATCAAGAGAACCAAACAAAATAAAACAAAAACAAATGATATTCACAAAATAATAAAAGAAAAATATTTACACCTAAATTACTATTTATCCCTTTCTTTTCGATGTCAAGAAAAATTAATTTTGCTTAAAAATCAAGCTTCCCCGGCAACGGCGCCTAAAAACTTGATGGACCGCAAAGTGCACGGGCCGCAAGTAATATAAAACGGTAGTAATACCGAGTATCGAATCCACAGGGAAGCGAAGCGAAAATTAAGCAAAAAAATCTCTTGAGCACTAAAAGTACTTAGGCAAAATAATATTTAGGGAACAACTCATGCAAATAAGAGAAATTTAAAATTCAAAGCAGGAAAATAATTTGATCAATCAAATAAAAAAAATATGGAGAAAGAGATTTCTTTTAATGGGAAGAGGGGTCTTGAAAATCAATTATGAGCTAAACAATTGTTATAATAATCCTATCTCATTGCCCAACTAATTATACTCCTAGAATCTCCGTTAATCACATAGGTTCTCCTGTCGGTTTCCCCTAATTGTAATTAATTCATTTTAACAACCTAAGTGTCCTTAGCGCCATTAAAAATCATTAATTATTACGCTCTGATTCATTTTAGGAATCTAAGTTTAATCAACTAATCCCGGTGTCACGACGGGCAATTAAACTAGTTGCATGGATTAGGATCTATCCTAACTTCTCTCCGTCGAGTTTCCATTAAGAATCGAATCATTACACAATTGGTCAGATTGAATAAAGCATTAAGCACATCCATACAAATAATTAGGAAAAAGGGCAAGAGACAGGTAATTATAACAACGTTTCAACTATAATTTCATTCCAAGACCCCAAATTGGGGTTTAGCTATACATAGCTAAAATATCCACAACATTTACAATAGAAAGCATAATTTAAGAGCATAAAAGGAAAGGAATTGACCGTCGAAAAACCCCTTCGCTTGGCGCTCAGAGCTCCGCCGAACACTCCTTTGAGCTTCCTAAGATGCTCCCAAAATTCCCCAAAATATTTCCCACTAAAGAATTCTCTCAAAAAGGCTAGAAAGCCTTGAGAGAGGCTCCAAAGGAGCCAAAGGAAGGAAAAAATGGATTGAAGAATGAATTGATTGATGGTAAATGAGGCACCCAAGGGTGCCTTTTTATAGGCCCGGATTGGGGGTAGCGTCGCGACGCTACCTTGCACAGCGTCGCGACGCTGCAACGCACGCGGCTTGGGCAACACGAAAAGGGTAGCGTCGCGACGCTGCTTACATAGCGTCTCGACGCTGCCCTAAAATTCCAGATTTTTCAGCTTCTTTTTGGGCTGATTTTTGGGCCTTCTTCTTCATTTCTTTTGGGCATTTTTTCATGAGTGTCTTCTTTGGGTCCCCTTTTGATCCATGCTTGGATTTGGGCTTCATTTGCTTCATTTTTTGCACTTTTTCTCCCAAAATCACCATCTTCGCTCCTAGGGACCAAATAACGGAATTCATTAAATATTTTCATTAAAAACACGATTAAAGCACAGAAAAGCCTAATAAATTGGGACTAAAATAGCGACATTTCTGCTCGCTATCACACCCCCAAACTTAAGCTTTTGCTAGTCCCAAGCAAAATAAATTCTAAAGATGCATGAAATAGAATTGCTCAAGCCTCAATGATTTTGGAATTCTCAAGATAGAATGGAAAACATGCAAGTGGAATAAGCAAGCACCGCATACTCTTGAAGAAATCTTAAACTAGATTGAACTTAAGATTAATGAATAGCATGCTCAAGACTTATCTATTGATTCTTTTACTAACCTAGATTAGTCTTATGACTTTCTCCATTTGTTTTCCCCCTACACTGGCTAAGAGCCCCTAATAGGTCGGAGTCCTTCTATCATGCAAAAAAAAAAAAAAAAAGAAACTAGGGTGCCTGTCATTTTCTTTTTCATGGGGGAGCAAACTTCACAATTGATTTTTCTCTTTCTTTTGCTTTTTCTTTTGCTACTCCCCCAAACTTGCATTTTGATATCTAATGGTACTAGCTTTCACACTACGGTGCAGGGACCCTTAACCCGAATTTTATTCTCTGGTTGGCCTAACTGATCACACCGCAGGTAGCTCTTTTTACCCCTAGGCTTTTTCTTTTGTGCAAGCAAAAAATTTTCTTTTTCAACAGATTTTTCTTTTCTCTCATTTTCTTTTGTTGCTTTTGCTTTTCTCTCAGCAGGCATAACATTTTTTTGTGCCTAGCTCTTTAGAACAATCAAGCATGAACTTCCTAATATTAGAAACTAAGCCTATCGGGGTGACAACAAACTTTAAAAATCATAATAAGAATCTAGATTTTCAAAGACGTCATTAGATAAGGCTATTGCATGCTTTAGACATCAAAACTAAGTATCAAAAAATTTTAAAATTTCACAATTTCTGCCGTGCTCCCAGATTCCACAACATATAAACTATTTTCTCCCAAAATTTCTAAAATCACATCCCTGGCTATCATAGCTATCTATTCATGCATCCAAAAGAATTCAAATATGCTCAACATAGCGGAAGCCTCCCCCCCAAACTTAAACTAAACATTGTCCCCAATGTTTTTTTTTTTAGACAGTAAAGCAAATAGAGGGATACTGAGACTTCCCTGAGCTAGGAGCGCTTTATCCTCTTCCTTTCGATCCAGAAAAATGGGATTCTTGGAATTTTGGGATTTGCTTAAGGTGATCCTGCAAAAAAAAATTGGATCACGAAGCAAAGAAAATTATTTACCGCAAAAACAACTGTTTAAACTTTAATCCTTGGGTTGCCTCCCAAGCAGCGCTTTCTTTAACGTCTTTAGCTAGACGAGGCTCGGCACGCTTACGGAGGCTCGAAATAAAAATTTTCATCATCCTCCGGGCCTTGTAAAAAATCACGCACCGAGTTGCATACCGCAAACAGGGGAGAAAAAAAACTTTCCCTTGGCCCATCATCACTAAAGAGATTATCATAATAACATTGCAGAAAATATGTAACAACATCAAATCTCTTTTCTAAGTCTCTATTCACAAAGCAATTGTTAACCGAGTCATCAAGAGTTATAATATCTACCGGTCTAGGATCTAAAGATGGCCTATCAATCATGCCAGACCATTCATCAGAAAAAACATTTACATGCTCCTCAGATTCCTCAGACTCAGTATTAAAAAATGATTCGACTAGGCTATCACATGGCTCACTATCAGAATTAAAGAATTCAAGCTCTTCAGGGTCAGATTCTATACTATGCACAGATTCGAGTTCCTCTGGGTCAGATTCTATGCTATATACATTATCAGGACACGAATCAAAGGTATTAACATTATCAGGGTTCATGCATTCAGGAATGTCAAGATCAGACTCAATAGATTCAGTGTAATCACGATCAGACTCAAAATTATCTACCAAGTAATCTTTTTTATGCATTTCATGCTCATCCTCAATGTCAGGCAACTCTATATCATCATCAAAATTATCCATTTCAGGCAAATCTAATTCATTCTCAAAGGAAGGTAAATCATCAACTGCAGATCTTTCATTGTCACAAGCAGGCAAGTCTAATTCATTTTCAAAGTCAGGCAGTTCTAAATCATTCTCAAACAGAGGATTATTCAAATATGCATTGTGATCAAAATCCTCATCATCCATAGGCACTTCTCCTAAGCCTAAGCCAAGATTAAACTCTACCTCCTCATCATCGTCAGTCAAGTATTCAGGACCAATAGAAAAACATGTATGCAAACTACATACAGACTCATCTTGTCCAAAAATACTAAACACAACTTTTTCATCATCAATGTTCAAGGTAAGCTTACCTGTGTGGACACTGATCTCAGCTTTACCTGTAGCTAGGAAAGGTCTGCCTAGAATAATGGGCACCTCCTTGTCCTCCTTCATGTCTAGTACCACAAAATCTACGAGGAAGATAAACTTGTTGACCTTCACCAGTACGTCCTCCACAACACCCATTGGTTGGGTAATTGATCTATCAGCAAGCTGGAGAGTGACGTCGGTGTCCTTCATACCTGTTAAACCAATCCTCCTGTAAACAGAATAGGGCATCAAGTTTATACTTGCTCCTAAATCACATAAGGCCCTATCGAAAGATGCTTCTCCTATGGTGCAGGGAACAGTAAAACTCCCTGGATCTTTTTGTTTAGAAGGCATCTTCCCAGATACTATGGTACTGCTACTCTCAGACAATTTAAAAATTTCTTTTTTCAGAATTTTCTTTCTAGAAAGCATTTCTTTCATGAATTTCCCATAATTAGGCATGTTATACAAGGCATCTACTAAGGGAATATTCACAGACAATTTCTTAAACATTTCTAGAAATTTTTGAAACTGCTCATCTAATTTAACATTCTTAAAGCGCTGAGGAAAAGGTAACTCCCTGTAGTCAAAGGTTGGACATTCGCCCCTTCGCCTGGGCGGGCTAATGTGCGAGCCTTTGTCATGGTGGTTGCATGGGACCACTTCTTCCTCGTACAGTTTCTTGTTGTGCCTGCCATCCTGCTTTTTATCTTCTTTTCTACCTGCAAAATTGTTAGAAAAATCACAATTTAAGTCAATAGAGTCAGGAGGATGTTGGGACCTTTCAGGGAAGGCTTTTTGTGCCTCAGCCCTTTCATCTTCATCCCTTCTCTTTTCTTCTTCCTTCTTCTTTTCTGAACTGTTCTCCAGCTGTCTACCACTTCTCAGTGTCACCATCTTGCACTGCTCTCTTGGGTTAGGCTCAGTGTCGCTTGGAAATTTTCCCTTTTGAAGGGCATTCACTGCTGAAGCGATCTGTCCTATTTGAACTTCCATGTTTTTCAGAGCTGTGTCGTGGTTATTGACTGCTGTCTGGAGATTGACGTTCAAAACTTTCTGTTCCTTTACAAACATAGCCACCAACTCCTCCAGGTTATTCTTCTTTTCAGGCACACTAGATGATGCAAAACCTGGCGGTGGCTGCAAGACATTCTTTGTATTTGAGTATGAGAAGTTCTCGTGATTGCGTAGACTGGGGTGGTAGAAGTTCGGTATTCCTTGCGCAAATGGTCTATTTCCTACGTACTGGACTTCTTCCACATCTTGACCTTCCTTCTTTGAATGACCTTCAGCTAAGGTGGAAATGGACTTGACCACCTCAGACGAAGTCAACTTGTTCAGCGCATTGGTCAAAGATGCCAGCTGTGCCTTCAGTGAACTTGACTCATCCAATTCATATAATCCAGCCTTCTTCGAAATTGCTCCCCTCTCGGTTGGCCATTGATAACTGGTTGCCGCCATTTCCTCTAACAGATCTTTGGCTTCTGTCACTGTTTTTGAAAGAAAACTTCCTCCTGCTGATGTGTCTAGGACTGTCTTCGTGGAGGGATTCAATCCATTATAAAATAACTGTACTTGAAGCCAATCAGGATATCCGTGTTGGGGGCACCGCCTAAGCATTTCTTTGTATCTTTCCCACGCCTCGTACAACTGCTCCTCGTCAAGCTGCCTAAATGTTCCGATTTCAGTCCGGAGCTTGGTAGTCTTGGCAGGCGGGAAAAATTTTGTCAGAAAAGCCTGGGCAAGCTCATCCCATGTACTTATGCTGCCCGTCTCGACTGATTCGAGCCAATCCTTTGCTTTATCCTGTAGAGAGAATGGAAATAACCTCAATCTGATAGCGTCGGCCGGAACTCCGTTCATCTTCACCATCCCACAAATTTCCAGGAATGATCGCAGATGTGAGTGTGGGTCCTCAGAAGGGTGTCCCTTAAACGAGTTATCGCGCGCCATCTGAATCAATCCCGTCTTTAACTCAAAATTTGTAGCTTGGATTGGGGCGTAGACAATCCCAGAATTCTCGGTGGGGAGAACTGGCTGTAAGAAATCTCTAATTGCCTTGGGAGCTTCCTCTTGGTGGGCCATTGCTTCTGCTAATCTTTTCTCTCTTCGAATGGATCTAAGAGTCCTGTCAATTTCAAGATCTAACGGAAACAAATTAACCACCTTGTTCCTTCGCATACAATACTCCCAATCAATCAAGAGAACCAAACAAAATAAAACAAAAACAAATGATATTCACAAAATAATAAAAGAAAAATATTTACACCTAAATTACTATTTATCCCTTTCTTTTCGATGTCAAGAAAAATTAATTTTGCTTAAAAATCAAGCTTCCCCGGCAACGGCGCCTAAAAACTTGATGGACCGCAAAGTGCACGGGCCGCAAGTAATATAAAACGGTAGTAATACCGAGTATCGAATCCACAGGGAAGCGAAGCGAAAATTAAGCAAAAAAATCTCTTGAGCACTAAAAGTACTTAGGCAAAATAATATTTAGGGAACAACTCATGCAAATAAGAGAAATTTAAAATTCAAAGCAGGAAAATAATTTGATCAATCAAATAAAAAAAAATATGGAGAAAGAGATTTCTTTTAATGGGAAGAGGGGTCTTGAAAATCAATTATGAGCTAAACAATTGTTATAATAATCCTATCTCATTGCCCAACTAATTATACTCCTAGAATCTCCGTTAATCACATAGGTTCTCCTGTCGGTTTCCCCTAATTGTAATTAATTCATTTTAACAACCTAAGTGTCCTTAGCGCCATTAAAAATCATTAATTATTACGCTCTGATTCATTTTAGGAATCTAAGTTTAATCAACTAATCCCGGTGTCACGACGGGCAATTAAACTAGTTGCATGGATTAGGATCTATCCTAACTTCTCTCCGTCGAGTTTCCATTAAGAATCGAATCATTACACAATTGGCCAGATTGAATAAAGCATTAAGCACATCCATACAAATAATTAGGAAAAAGGGCAAGAGACAGGTAATTATAACAACGTTTCAACTATAATTTCATTCCAAGACCCCAAATTGGGGTTTAGCTATACATAGCTAAAATATCCACAACATTTACAATAGAAAGCATAATTTAAGAGCATAAAAGGAAAGGAATTGACCGTCGAAAAACCCCTTCGCTTGGCGCTCAGAGCTCCGCCGAACACTCCTTTGAGCTTCCTAAGATGCTCCCAAAATTCCCCAAAATATTTCCCACTAAAGAATTCTCTCAAAAAGGCTAGAAAGCCTTGAGAGAGGCTAAAAAGGAGCCAAAGGAAGGAAAGAATGGATTGAAGAATGAATTGATTGATGGTAAATGAGGCACCCAAGGGTGCCTTTTTATAGGCCCGGATTGGGGGTAGCGTCGCGACGCTACCTTGCACAGCGTCGCGACGCTGCAACGCACGCGGCTTGGGCAACACGAAAAGGGTAGCGTCGCGACGCTGCTTACATAGCGTCTCGACGCTGCCCTAAAATTCCAGATTTTTCAGCTTCTTTTTGGGCTGATTTTTGGGCCTTCTTCTTCATTTCTTTTGGGCATTTTTTCATGAGTGTCTTCTTTGGGTCCCCTTTTGATCCATGCTTGGATTTGGGCTTCATTTGCTTCATTTTTTGCACTTTTTCTCCCAAAATCACCATCTTCGCTCCTAGGGACCAAATAACGGAATTCATTAAATATTTTCATTAAAAACACGATTAAAGCACAGAAAAGCCTAATAAATTGGGACTAAAATAGCGACATTTCTGCTCGCTATCACACCCCCAAACTTAAGCTTTTGCTAGTCCCAAGCAAAATAAATTCTAAAGATGCATGAAATAGAATTGCTCAAGCCTCAATGATTTTGGAATTCTCAAGATAGAATGGAAAACATGCAAGTGGAATAAGCAAGCACCGCATACTCTTGAAGAAATCTTAAACTAGATTGAACTTAAGATTAATGAATAGCATGCTCAAGACTTATCTATTGATTCTTTTACTAACCTAGATTAGTCTTATGACTTTCTCCATTTGTTTTCCCCCTACACTGGCTAAGAGCCCCTAATAGGTCGGAGTCCTTCTATCATGCAAAAAAAAAAAAAAAAAAAGAAACTAGGGTGCCTGTCATTTTCTTTTTCATGGGGGAGCAAAACTCACAATTGATTTTTCTCTTTCTTTTGCTTTTTCTTTTGCTACTCCCCCAAACATGCATTTTGATATCTAATGGTACTAGCTTTCACACTACGGTGCAGGGACCCTTAACCCGAATTTTATTCTCTGGTTGGCCTAACTGATCACACCGCAGGTAGCTCTTTTTACCCCTAGGCTTTTTCTTTTGTGCAAGCAAAAAATTTTCTTTTTCAACAGATTTTTCTTTTCTCTCATTTTCTTTTGTTGCTTTTGCTTTTCTCTCAGCAGGCATAACATTTTTTTGTGCCTAGCTCTTTAGAACAATCAAGCATGAACTTCCTAATATTAGAAACTAAGCCTATCGGGGTGACAACAAACTTTAAAAATCATAATAAGAATCTAGATTTTCAAAGACGTCATTAGATAAGGCTATTGCATGCTTTAGACATCAAAACTAAGTATCAAAAAATTTTAAAATTTCACAATTTCTGCCGTGCTCCCAGATTCCACAACATATAAACTATTTTCTCCCAAAATTTCTAAAATCACATCCCTGGCTATCATAGCTATCTATTCATGCATCCAAAAGAATTCAAATATGCTCAACATAGCGGAAGCCTCCCCCCCAAACTTAAACTAAACATTGTCCCCAATGTTTTTTTTTTTTAGACAGTAAAGCAAATAGAGGGATACTGAGACTTCCCTGAGCTAGGAGCGCTTTATCCTCTTCCTTTCGATCCAGAAAAATGGGATTCTTGGAATTTTGGGATTTGCTTAAGGTGATCCTGCAAAAAAAAATTGGATCACGAAGCAAAGAAAATTATTTACCGCAAAAACAACTGTTTAAACTTTAATCCTTGGGTTGCCTCCCAAGCAGCGCTTTCTTTAACGTCTTTAGCTAGACGAGGCTCGGCACGCTTACGGAGGCTCGAAATAAAAATTTTCATCATCCTCCGGGCCTTGTAAAAAATCACGCACCGAGTTGCATACCGCAAACAGGGGAGAAAAAAAACTTTCCCTTGGCCCATCATCACTAAAGAGATTATCATAATAACATTGCAGAAAATATGTAACAACATCAAATCTCTTTTCTAAGTCTCTATTCACAAAGCAATTGTTAACCGAGTCATCAAGAGTTATAATATCTACCGGTCTAGGATCTAAAGATGGCCTATCAATCATGCCAGACCATTCATCAGAAAAAACATTTACATGCTCCTCAGATTCCTCAGACTCAGTATTAAAAAATGATTCGACTAGGCTATCACATGGCTCACTATCAGAATTAAAGAATTCAAGCTCTTCAGGGTCAGATTCTATACTATGCACAGATTCGAGTTCCTCTGGGTCAGATTCTATGCTATATACATTATCAGGACACGAATCAAAGGTATTAACATTATCAGGGTTCATGCATTCAGGAATGTCAAGATCAGACTCAATAGATTCAGTGTAATCACGATCAGACTCAAAATTATCTACCAAGTAATCTTTTTTATGCATTTCATGCTCATCCTCAATGTCAGGCAACTCTATATCATCATCAAAATTATCCATTTCAGGCAAATCTAATTCATTCTCAAAGGAAGGTAAATCATCAACTGCAGATCTTTCATTGTCACAAGCAGGCAAGTCTAATTCATTTTCAAAGTCAGGCAGTTCTAAATCATTCTCAAACAGAGGATTATTCAAATATGCATTGTGATCAAAATCCTCATCATCCATAGGCACTTCTCCTAAGCCTAAGCCAAGATTAAACTCTACCTCCTCATCATCGTCAGTCAAGTATTCAGGACCAATAGAAAAACATGTATGCAAACTACATACAGACTCATCTTGTCCAAAAATACTAAACACAACTTT
Source organism: Luffa aegyptiaca (assembly GCA_017139565.1). Classification (NCBI taxonomy): domain Eukaryota; kingdom Viridiplantae; phylum Streptophyta; class Magnoliopsida; order Cucurbitales; family Cucurbitaceae; genus Luffa; species Luffa aegyptiaca. The sequence goes on along the minus strand of CM029405.1, from coordinate 27,827,708 downwards.
TTCATCATCAATGTTCAAGGTAAGCTTACCTGTGTGGACACTGATCTCAGCTTTACCTGTAGCTAGGAAAGGTCTGCCTAGAATAATGGGCACCTCCTTGTCCTCCTTCATGTCTAGTACCACAAAATCTACGAGGAAGATAAACTTGTTGACCTTCACCAGTACGTCCTCCACAACACCCATTGGTTGGGTAATTGATCTATCAGCAAGCTGGAGAGTGACGTCGGTGTCCTTCATACCTGTTAAACCAATCCTCCTGTAAACAGAATAGGGCATCAAGTTTATACTTGCTCCTAAATCACATAAGGCCCTATCGAAAGATGCTTCTCCTATGGTGCAGGGAACAGTAAAACTCCCTGGATCTTTTTGTTTAGAAGGCATCTTCCCAGATACTATGGTACTGCTACTCTCAGACAATTTAAAAATTTCTTTTTTCAGAATTTTCTTTCTAGAAAGCATTTCTTTCATGAATTTCCCATAATTAGGCATGTTATACAAGGCATCTACTAAGGGAATATTCACAGACAATTTCTTAAACATTTCTAGAAATTTTTGAAACTGCTCATCTAATTTAACATTCTTAAAGCGCTGAGGAAAAGGTAACTCCCTGTAGTCAAAGGTTGGACATTCGCCCCTTCGCCTGGGCGGGCTAATGTGCGAGCCTTTGTCATGGTGGTTGCATGGGACCACTTCTTCCTCGTACAGTTTCTTGTTGTGCCTGCCATCCTGCTTTTTATCTTCTTTTCTACCTGCAAAATTGTTAGAAAAATCACAATTTAAGTCAATAGAGTCAGGAGGATGTTGGGACCTTTCAGGGAAGGCTTTTTGTGCCTCAGCCCTTTCATCTTCATCCCTTCTCTTTTCTTCTTCCTTCTTCTTTTCTGAACTGTTCTCCAGCTGTCTACCACTTCTCAGTGTCACCATCTTGCACTGCTCTCTTGGGTTAGGCTCAGTGTCGCTTGGAAATTTTCCCTTTTGAAGGGCATTCACTGCTGAAGCGATCTGTCCTATTTGAACTTCCATGTTTTTCAGAGCTGTGTCGTGGTTATTGACTGCTGTCTGGAGATTGACGTTCAAAACTTTCTGTTCCTTTACAAACATAGCCACCAACTCCTCCAGGTTATTCTTCTTTTCAGGCACACTAGATGATGCAAAACCTGGCGGTGGCTGCAAGACATTCTTTGTATTTGAGTATGAGAAGTTCTCGTGATTGCGTAGAGTGGGGTGGTAGAAGTTCGGTATTCCTTGCGCAAATGGTCTATTTCCTACGTACTGGACTTCTTCCACATCTTGACCTTCCTTCTTTGAATGACCTTCAGCTAAGGTGGAAATGGACTTGACCACCTCAGACGAAGTCAACTTGTTCAGCGCATTGGTCAAAGATGCCAGCTGTGCCTTCAGTGAACTTGACTCATCCAATTCATATAATCCAGCCTTCTTCGAAATTGCTCCCCTCTCGGTTGGCCATTGATAACTGGTTGCCGCCATTTCCTCTAACAGATCTTTGGCTTCTGTCACTGTTTTTGAAAGAAAACTTCCTCCTGCTGATGTGTCTAGGACTGTCTTCGTGGAGGGATTCAATCCATTATAAAATAACTGTACTTGAAGCCAATCAGGATATCCGTGTTGGGGGCACCGCCTAAGCATTTCTTTGTATCTTTCCCACGCCTCGTACAACTGCTCCTCGTCAAGCTGCCTAAATGTTCCGATTTCAGTCCGGAGCTTGGTAGTCTTGGCAGGCGGGAAAAATTTTGTCAGAAAAGCCTGGGCAAGCTCATCCCATGTACTTATGCTGCCCGTCTCGACTGATTCGAGCCAATCCTTTGCTTTATCCTGTAGAGAGAATGGAAATAACCTCAATCTGATAGCGTCGGCCGGAACTCCGTTCATCTTCACCATCCCACAAATTTCCAGGAATGATCGCAGATGTGAGTGTGGGTCCTCAGAAGGGTGTCCCTTAAACGAGTTATCGCGCGCCATCTGAATCAATCCCGTCTTTAACTCAAAATTTGTAGCTTGGATTGGGGCGTAGACAATCCCAGAATTCTCGGTGGGGAGAACTGGCTGTAAGAAATCTCTAATTGCCTTGGGAGCTTCCTCTTGGTGGGCCATTGCTTCTGCTAATCTTTTCTCTCTTCGAATGGATCTAAGAGTCCTGTCAATTTCAAGATCTAACGGAAACAAATTAACCACCTTGTTCCTTCGCATACAATACTCCCAATCAATCAAGAGAACCAAACAAAATAAAACAAAAACAAATGATATTCACAAAATAATAAAAGAAAAATATTTACACCTAAATTACTATTTATCCCTTTCTTTTCGATGTCAAGAAAAATTAATTTTGCTTAAAAATCAAGCTTCCCCGGCAACGGCGCCTAAAAACTTGATGGACCGCAAAGTGCACGGGCCGCAAGTAATATAAAACGGTAGTAATACCGAGTATCGAATCCACAGGGAAGCGAAACGAAAATTAAGCAAAAAAATCTCTTGAGCACTAAAAGTACTTAGGCAAAATAATATTTAGGGAACAACTCATGCAAATAAGAGAAATTTAAAATTCAAAGCAGGAAAATAATTTGATCAATCAAATAAAAAAAAATATGGAGAAAGAGATTTCTTTTAATGGGAAGAGGGGTCTTGAAAATCAATTATGAGCTAAACAATTGTTATAATAATCCTATCTCATTGCCCAACTAATTATACTCCTAGAATCTCCGTTAATCACATAGGTTCTCCTGTCGGTTTCCCCTAATTGTAATTAATTCATTTTAACAACCTAAGTGTCCTTAGCGCCATTAAAAATCATTAATTATTACGCTCTGATTCATTTTAGGAATCTAAGTTTAATCAACTAATCCCGGTGTCACGACGGGCAATTAAACTAGTTGCATGGATTAGGATCTATCCTAACTTCTCTCCGTCGAGTTTCCATTAAGAATCGAATCATTACACAATTGGCCAGATTGAATAAAGCATTAAGCACATCCATACAAATAATTAGGAAAAAGGGCAAGAGACAGGTAATTATAACAACGTTTCAACTATAATTTCATTCCAAGACCCCAAATTGGGGTTTAGCTATACATAGCTAAAATATCCACAACATTTACAATAGAAAGCATAATTTAAGAGCATAAAAGGAAAGGAATTGACCGTCGAAAAACCCCTTCGCTTGGCGCTCAGAGCTCCGCCGAACACTCCTTTGAGCTTCCTAAGATGCTCCCAAAATTCCCCAAAATATTTCCCACTAAAGAATTCTCTCAAAAAGGCTAGAAAGCCTTGAGAGAGGCTCCAAAGGAGCCAAAGGAAGGAAAGAATGGATTGAAGAATGAATTGATTGATGGTAAATGAGGCACCCAAGGGTGCCTTTTTATAGGCCCGGATTGGGGGTAGCGTCGCGACGCTACCTTGCACAGCGTCGCGACGCTGCAACGCACGCGGCTTGGGCAACACGAAAAGGGTAGCGTCGCGACGCTGCTTACATAGCGTCTCGACGCTGCCCTAAAATTCCAGATTTTTCAGCTTCTTTTTGGGCTGATTTTTGGGCCTTCTTCTTCATTTCTTTTGGGCATTTTTTCATGAGTGTCTTCTTTGGGTCCCCTTTTGATCCATGCTTGGATTTGGGCTTCATTTGCTTCATTTTTTGCACTTTTTCTCCCAAAATCACCATCTTCGCTCCTAGGGACCAAATAACGGAATTCATTAAATATTTTCATTAAAAACACGATTAAAGCACAGAAAAGCCTAATAAATTGGGACTAAAATAGCGACATTTCTGCTCGCTATCACACCCCCAAACTTAAGCTTTTGCTAGTCCCAAGCAAAATAAATTCTAAAGATGCATGAAATAGAATTGCTCAAGCCTCAATGATTTTGGAATTCTCAAGATAGAATGGAAAACATGCAAGTGGAATAAGCAAGCACCGCATACTCTTGAAGAAATCTTAAACTAGATTGAACTTAAGATTAATGAATAGCATGCTCAAGACTTATCTATTGATTCTTTTACTAACCTAGATTAGTCTTATGACTTTCTCCATTTGTTTTCCCCCTACACTGGCTAAGAGCCCCTAATAGGTCGGAGTCCTTCTATCATGCAAAAAAAAAAAAAAAAAAGAAACTAGGGTGCCTGTCATTTTCTTTTTCATGGGGGAGCAAAACTCACAATTGATTTTTCTCTTTCTTTTGCTTTTTCTTTTGCTACTCCCCCAAACATGCATTTTGATATCTAATGGTACTAGCTTTCACACTACGGTGCAGGGACCCTTAACCCGAATTTTATTCTCTGGTTGGCCTAACTGATCACACCGCAGGTAGCTCTTTTTACCCCTAGGCTTTTTCTTTTGTGCAAGCAAAAAATTTTCTTTTTCAACAGATTTTTCTTTTCTCTCATTTTCTTTTGTTGCTTTTGCTTTTCTCTCAGCAGGCATAACATTTTTTTGTGCCTAGCTCTTTAGAACAATCAAGCATGAACTTCCTAATATTAGAAACTAAGCCTATCGGGGTGACAACAAACTTTAAAAATCATAATAAGAATCTAGATTTTCAAAGACGTCATTAGATAAGGCTATTGCATGCTTTAGACATCAAAACTAAGTATCAAAAAATTTTAAAATTTCACAATTTCTGCCGTGCTCCCAGATTCCACAACATATAAACTATTTTCTCCCAAAATTTCTAAAATCACATCCCTGGCTATCATAGCTATCTATTCATGCATCCAAAAGAATTCAAATATGCTCAACATAGCGGAAGCCTCCCCCCCAAACTTAAACTAAACATTGTCCCCAATGTTTTTTTTTTTTAGACAGTAAAGCAAATAGAGGGATACTGAGACTTCCCTGAGCTAGGAGCGCTTTATCCTCTTCCTTTCGATCCAGAAAAATGGGATTCTTGGAATTTTGGGATTTGCTTAAGGTGATCCTGCAAAAAAAAATTGGATCACGAAGCAAAGAAAATTATTTACCGCAAAAACAACTGTTTAAACTTTAATCCTTGGGTTGCCTCCCAAGCAGCGCTTTCTTTAACGTCTTTAGCTAGACGAGGCTCGGCACGCTTACGGAGGCTCGAAATAAAAATTTTCATCATCCTCCGGGCCTTGTAAAAAATCACGCACCGAGTTGCATACCGCAAACAGGGGAGAAAAAAAACTTTCCCTTGGCCCATCATCACTAAAGAGATTATCATAATAACATTGCAGAAAATATGTAACAACATCAAATCTCTTTTCTAAGTCTCTATTCACAAAGCAATTGTTAACCGAGTCATCAAGAGTTATAATATCTACCGGTCTAGGATCTAAAGATGGCCTATCAATCATGCCAGACCATTCATCAGAAAAAACATTTACATGCTCCTCAGATTCCTCAGACTCAGTATTAAAAAATGATTCGACTAGGCTATCACATGGCTCACTATCAGAATTAAAGAATTCAAGCTCTTCAGGGTCAGATTCTATACTATGCACAGATTCGAGTTCCTCTGGGTCAGATTCTATGCTATATACATTATCAGGACACGAATCAAAGGTATTAACATTATCAGGGTTCATGCATTCAGGAATGTCAAGATCAGACTCAATAGATTCAGTGTAATCACGATCAGACTCAAAATTATCTACCAAGTAATCTTTTTTATGCATTTCATGCTCATCCTCAATGTCAGGCAACTCTATATCATCATCAAAATTATCCATTTCAGGCAAATCTAATTCATTCTCAAAGGAAGGTAAATCATCAACTGCAGATCTTTCATTGTCACAAGCAGGCAAGTCTAATTCATTTTCAAAGTCAGGCAGTTCTAAATCATTCTCAAACAGAGGATTATTCAAATATGCATTGTGATCAAAATCCTCATCATCCATAGGCACTTCTCCTAAGCCTAAGCCAAGATTAAACTCTACCTCCTCATCATCGTCAGTCAAGTATTCAGGACCAATAGAAAAACATGTATGCAAACTACATACAGACTCATCTTGTCCAAAAATACTAAACACAACTTTTTCATCATCAATGTTCAAGGTAAGCTTACCTGTGTGGACACTGATCTCAGCTTTACCTGTAGCTAGGAAAGGTCTGCCTAGAATAATGGGCACCTCCTTGTCCTCCTTCATGTCTAGTACCACAAAATCTACGAGGAAGATAAACTTGTTGACCTTCACCAGTACGTCCTCCACAACACCCATTGGTTGGGTAATTGATCTATCAGCAAGCTGGAGAGTGACGTCGGTGTCCTTCATACCTGTTAAACCAATCCTCCTGTAAACAGAATAGGGCATCAAGTTTATACTTGCTCCTAAATCACATAAGGCCCTATCGAAAGATGCTTCTCCTATGGTGCAGGGAACAGTAAAACTCCCTGGATCTTTTTGTTTAGAAGGCATCTTCCCAGATACTATGGTACTGCTACTCTCAGACAATTTAAAAATTTCTTTTTTCAGAATTTTCTTTCTAGAAAGCATTTCTTTCATGAATTTCCCATAATTAGGCATGTTATACAAGGCATCTACTAAGGGAATATTCACAGACAATTTCTTAAACATTTCTAGAAATTTTTGAAACTGCTCATCTAATTTAACATTCTTAAAGCGCTGAGGAAAAGGTAACTCCCTGTAGTCAAAGGTTGGACATTCGCCCCTTCGCCTGGGCGGGCTAATGTGCGAGCCTTTGTCATGGTGGTTGCATGGGACCACTTCTTCCTCGTACAGTTTCTTGTTGTGCCTGCCATCCTGCTTTTTATCTTCTTTTCTACCTGCAAAATTGTTAGAAAAATCACAATTTAAGTCAATAGAGTCAGGAGGATGTTGGGACCTTTCAGGGAAGGCTTTTTGTGCCTCAGCCCTTTCATCTTCATCCCTTCTCTTTTCTTCTTCCTTCTTCTTTTCTGAACTGTTCTCCAGCTGTCTACCACTTCTCAGTGTCACCATCTTGCACTGCTCTCTTGGGTTAGGCTCAGTGTCGCTTGGAAATTTTCCCTTTTGAAGGGCATTCACTGCTGAAGCGATCTGTCCTATTTGAACTTCCATGTTTTTCAGAGCTGTGTCGTGGTTATTGACTGCTGTCTGGAGATTGACGTTCAAAACTTTCTGTTCCTTTACAAACATAGCCACCAACTCCTCCAGGTTATTCTTCTTTTCAGGCACACTAGATGATGCAAAACCTGGCGGTGGCTGCAAGACATTCTTTGTATTTGAGTATGAGAAGTTCTCGTGATTGCGTAGAGTGGGGTGGTAGAAGTTCGGTATTCCTTGCGCAAATGGTCTATTTCCTACGTACTGGACTTCTTCCACATCTTGACCTTCCTTCTTTGAATGACCTTCAGCTAAGGTGGAAATGGACTTGACCACCTCAGACGAAGTCAACTTGTTCAGCGCATTGGTCAAAGATGCCAGCTGTGCCTTCAGTGAACTTGACTCATCCAATTCATATAATCCAGCCTTCTTCGAAATTGCTCCCCTCTCGGTTGGCCATTGATAACTGGTTGCCGCCATTTCCTCTAACAGATCTTTGGCTTCTGTCACTGTTTTTGAAAGAAAACTTCCTCCTGCTGATGTGTCTAGGACTGTCTTCGTGGAGGGATTCAATCCATTATAAAATAACTGTACTTGAAGCCAATCAGGATATCCGTGTTGGGGGCACCGCCTAAGCATTTCTTTGTATCTTTCCCACGCCTCGTACAACTGCTCCTCGTCAAGCTGCCTAAATGTTCCGATTTCAGTCCGGAGCTTGGTAGTCTTGGCAGGCGGGAAAAATTTTGTCAGAAAAGCCTGGGCAAGCTCATCCCATGTACTTATGCTGCCCGTCTCGACTGATTCGAGCCAATCCTTTGCTTTATCCTGTAGAGAGAATGGAAATAACCTCAATCTGATAGCGTCGGCCGGAACTCCGTTCATCTTCACCATCCCACAAATTTCCAGGAATGATCGCAGATGTGAGTGTGGGTCCTCAGAAGGGTGTCCCTTAAACGAGTTATCGCGCGCCATCTGAATCAATCCCGTCTTTAACTCAAAATTTGTAGCTTGGATTGGGGCGTAGACAATCCCAGAATTCTCGGTGGGGAGAACTGGCTGTAAGAAATCTCTAATTGCCTTGGGAGCTTCCTCTTGGTGGGCCATTGCTTCTGCTAATCTTTTCTCTCTTCGAATGGATCTAAGAGTCCTGTCAATTTCAAGATCTAACGGAAACAAATTAACCACCTTGTTCCTTCGCATACAATACTCCCAATCAATCAAGAGAACCAAACAAAATAAAACAAAAACAAATGATATTCACAAAATAATAAAAGAAAAATATTTACACCTAAATTACTATTTATCCCTTTCTTTTCGATGTCAAGAAAAATTAATTTTGCTTAAAAATCAAGCTTCCCCGGCAACGGCGCCTAAAAACTTGATGGACCGCAAAGTGCACGGGCCGCAAGTAATATAAAACGGTAGTAATACCGAGTATCGAATCCACAGGGAAGCGAAACGAAAATTAAGCAAAAAAATCTCTTGAGCACTAAAAGTACTTAGGCAAAATAATATTTAGGGAACAACTCATGCAAATAAGAGAAATTTAAAATTCAAAGCAGGAAAATAATTTGATCAATCAAATAAAAAAAAATATGGAGAAAGAGATTTCTTTTAATGGGAAGAGGGGTCTTGAAAATCAATTATGAGCTAAACAATTGTTATAATAATCCTATCTCATTGCCCAACTAATTATACTCCTAGAATCTCCGTTAATCACATAGGTTCTCCTGTCGGTTTCCCCTAATTGTAATTAATTCATTTTAACAACCTAAGTGTCCTTAGCGCCATTAAAAATCATTAATTATTACGCTCTGATTCATTTTAGGAATCTAAGTTTAATCAACTAATCCCGGTGTCACGACGGGCAATTAAACTAGTTGCATGGATTAGGATCTATCCTAACTTCTCTCCGTCGAGTTTCCATTAAGAATCGAATCATTACACAATTGGCCAGATTGAATAAAGCATTAAGCACATCCATACAAATAATTAGGAAAAAGGGCAAGAGACAGGTAATTATAACAACGTTTCAACTATAATTTCATTCCAAGACCCCAAATTGGGGTTTAGCTATACATAGCTAAAATATCCACAACATTTACAATAGAAAGCATAATTTAAGAGCATAAAAGGAAAGGAATTGACCGTCGAAAAACCCCTTCGCTTGGCGCTCAGAGCTCCGCCGAACACTCCTTTGAGCTTCCTAAGATGCTCCCAAAATTCCCCAAAATATTTCCCACTAAAGAATTCTCTCAAAAAGGCTAGAAAGCCTTGAGAGAGGCTCCAAAGGAGCCAAAGGAAGGAAAGAATGGATTGAAGAATGAATTGATTGATGGTAAATGAGGCACCCAAGGGTGCCTTTTTATAGGCCCGGATTGGGGGTAGCGTCGCGACGCTACCTTGCACAGCGTCGCGACGCTGCAACGCACGCGGCTTGGGCAACACGAAAAGGGTAGCGTCGCGACGCTGCTTACATAGCGTCTCGACGCTGCCCTAAAATTCCAGATTTTTCAGCTTCTTTTTGGGCTGATTTTTGGGCCTTCTTCTTCATTTCTTTTGGGCATTTTTTCATGAGTGTCTTCTTTGGGTCCCCTTTTGATCCATGCTTGGATTTGGGCTTCATTTGCTTCATTTTTTGCACTTTTTCTCCCAAAATCACCATCTTCGCTCCTAGGGACCAAATAACGGAATTCATTAAATATTTTCATTAAAAACACGATTAAAGCACAGAAAAGCCTAATAAATTGGGACTAAAATAGCGACATTTCTGCTCGCTATCACAACTCAATTACAACAGCTCGGCTATATTATCAGACATTTTTGACAAACTTTCAGGGGTTTATTCTTTTGTTCTTCAGACTAAAAGCAACCCTACAGTCATAAGCTTTTGAGCATGAGATGACCCATTTTATGATGTAGTATACCCTTGCCTCAAGTTTATCACCAACTAGGCTAAACACTCATTGCTAAACCCAAAAATCTTTAGTTATCTATCCTTTGCTTCTCAAAATGGCGACATGTTATGATGAAGCTCACTTAAGCCCTGGGAGATAGAAAACTGTCAGATTATCATTCATCCTTCAAAAGTTTTGCTCTATCAATTTTCACAGCAAAATTTTCACTTTTCTTTCATAAATATATTTTATCATCATTTTTTTCTCAATATTCCCTAGGCCATCTTTTGACGCAAAGACAAATTGTGGGTATCACAAATGTCCCTGGTTATTCAATAACCTAGAAAAAATTATGAAGGAGATGAATGCTCGGGCAAAACAAGAGGAGTGGCTCAAAGTCCCCCAAACTTAAATTATTCATTGTTCCCAATGAATTAGTAACATACAAGCATTTCCCCCAAACTTAATTTTTTTTTATTCTGAATTTTAAACTAAGTGTGGCACTAGGACTAAGCTTAAGGTGGATCAAATAAGATAATGCTACCTCAAATCTTCTTGCCGCAACGATGACCAGGCTAGAAGGAATGCTCAAGCAAAAGGTTTCTGAAGATCAGAATACCTTGATCTAATTAAGCTAACTAGTCCAAGCTTCAAAAATTCAGAAGAAAAGTTAAGTTAGGAATACTCAGGTGTGCCATAGAATAAAAAAAAAAACTTCGAAAATTTCATTAAAATAAAGAAAAAGATTTACATCATCAGAGATAAATTTTTTTTCAGCCAGCAAAAATAAAAACAGAAACAAACAAAAGCAGATTTTCCTAAAAGCAGAAAAAAAACAAAGGCATGCAAACAAGAGAGCAACAAAAATGATCAGACAAAATAAATGCTCGCTAGACTTTTTTTCCCTTTTTAATCTTATTGGGTAGCCTCTTCTTCATCTTCTTCTCTCTCAACCGGCGGGGGTGGGATCCAAGGATTCATAAGATCATCCGGAAAAATGGGGAAGGTTCGATATGGTTTGGAAAAATTTGATTGCAGAGCCCTCCTAAGTGTGGCATCCCTTCTCTTAACATAGTTCCAGAACATTTGAAATTGCCTTTCAGCAAATTCCATACGGCTAGACAAAAGTTGAAGTTGTTCTTGGATATTGTGGATGCCGCACACCAGTCCACCTTGGCGAGCTTCCTGCGTCCTTTGCAGCCTTGCCAAGTTTGGTGTGTCCATAATCCCTTTGTCCATTAATATCACATCTTCAGCGCTTGTGGGAAGCCCTGCCCTTTGGCATAGCATAGTGATCGTGTTAGGGAAAAACAATTTGCCCACCTTCTTTCTCCAGCAACTATGAATCTCACTGGAGATGATCTTGCCGACGTCAATACTCAGTGATCTGAAAATCGCAAAAACTAGAAGAACTCTATCCCGAGAAACTGTGGAGTCATGAGTTGTAGGAAGCAACCTTTGCTTGATAAATCCCATCCAAGTATTGGTTTCGCTCTTCAAATAGGCAGCCTGGAAGGTCCTCTTTTCAGTCTTCGAGAGTCACCACTGTGCCCCCTCAATCCCCACTTCTCGAACAGTCGCATTCAACTGCTCGTTAGATGGCGTTGCCGCCATCTCGTTGTAACCAACATGTGGGAAATCTTGAAGATTGAATAGTGAATTTATAGCCCCAGGGCTCCAGTCAACAGCCACCCCACGAACGATCACTTGGAATCCTTCCTCCTCGTCGATGTTTGATAGCGAGCATAACAAGCTATTTTTCCCTATTTATTTTAGTTAGTCTTTGATATTAAATTGGCCAAATTTATGCATTTTAATGTTCTATTTGTAGGAATCACTTATTGGAACCAAATTGAGAAAATAGGAATGACCGGGTGCTCGGGATGTGAAAAGAGGCCAAAGAAACAAAGTTGAATAAAAGTTGGAAGCTTATAATTGAGTTCAATCCGTGAACCAGCGTCGAGACGCTAGTTTCTAGGCGTCTCGACGCTGGAGTTTCCTTAATTGATTCAGGCGACAAAAGAGCACACCGTCTCGACGCTGTACTATAGCGTCTCGACGCCCTCAGGTTTTTCCTAAACAGAATGCGCGGTATGCGACAGCGTCGCGATGCTTGCCTATAGCGTCTCGACGCTGTCGACAAAATTCCTATAAATAGAATGCGATTAGGACTGGCGAAGGGGACTTCTTTTGATGAAATTTTAGCCTAAATCTCGACTAAAAACCTTTTGTGGAAGTTGAAGCAAGTGGAGAGGAGCAGGATTCAAGGCTTTGTTCGGGGAGATCGTGATGGGGACGTGCGGTTTCGACGACTTAGTGTTTAATCTTCTTTCCCTCTTACTTTAGTTGTTTTTAATGGTTGTTTTAGACTTAGTTTATATCCTAACGCGTTGTATGAGTAGCTAGGTTTATTATCTTAGGGATTGATGTAGCCTTTTGGGCAATTATAGATTGATTTTTGGATGTATGTTATGCTTTCATTTATGCATAATCTTTCCTTAATGCTTTCAATTTATTGGCCATGAATTCAATGATGTTTTGTCTAAATCTTGCTCGAGAGAGGGGTTTTAGCTTAGATCTTGTTATGCATAACTAGGATAGTCTTGAGATTGGGAGATGAAAGATAATCTTAGAAATCGTTAAAAAAAGGATTAGACTTAAGGATTGGATTCATTACTTGTGAGAGAATTATTTATGCTTGGGAGAGATAAATATGATTTAAGTATTCCTAGATCTATTAATCATAGCATGTTAATCATCCATAAATTAATTCATAATCCTAATTGGTGAAATCAATTCCCTAAGAGTTTTCCATCATTTGATTTCCATTCTTTTAATTTTGTGTTTGTTTACCATTCATTCTCACTAAAAATTGTTCCCTAGATAAAATTGGACTTAAGTATTTACGGTAATTAAATTGATTAGAAAACCAATCTAGAAGACGACATTCGATTGGATAAATCACTATATTATAACTTGGCCCTTACACTTGCGGTAAGCAATTTGCGCATCAATGTTCGTGTAGAACTCGCGTACTACCTGCGAGTTCGCGGGCTCTGGCTTGGCACAAAACTGCTCCCAGCCATGGTTTGTGATATCTGCTTTCAAAAAGTGCAGTAGATTGTCACCAAACCCTCACTCGAACAGAAAATCTCGCTTCAGCATATCCAGATATTTTGCCCTAGCAAGATTATTGACATAGCGCTCGTAAGGTCAGCGCTGTTCTTTAGGCTCTGCCTCCTCTGCTTCAGTCTACGCTTTCGCAACTCCTTTGCCCTTATCTTTGCCAGTCTCCTTCTCAGCCTCATCTTCCTCAGTCTTTTTCTCAACCTCTACATTTTCTTGCATCTCTGCTTCCGTGTTTTCCTTCTCGGGTTTTGTGGTGGAGGGAGATGGAGTGTCTATTCTTACCCGCTTAATTCGCCCAGCCTTCCGCTTACGGCAGCGGCGCGGCGGTTGAATCGAAATGACCTCCTCCTGCACCACTATCTGCTACTCTTGCTTTTCTTGCTGATCTACAACTTGTGGTCCACTTGGTTCCGGAACCTTTTCTACCTCAGGGCTTGTGGTTGATCTTCTCCAGCCACCTCTTCTACGATATCTTCATTTACCTTTTGCACAACTTCCGTGGCTTCAGCCTGCTGCTGTCTCCTCAGCCATTTGGCTTCCTTCTCCTGCGGTGTTCTTCTCTTCTTGGTTTTATTTTTACGTGCCTCAGGCATAATCGACACTTCTTCTTCCTCAACCTCCCTTTCTCTCTTCCCTCTTATCTTAGCCATTTCAGAATTCAAAGAATTTTGCCAAACACACAGAAAGAAAATTTGAAGGAAAAAGACGCTATGAAAAGAAAACGTACCAGGGCATGGATATAAATAAAGACGCTTGCAATTAAGATCCTAACCGAAAGATCTTCCTCCATTAAATAAAATACTACCGTTTTTTATGCATGTAATCATCAAGATTAAATCACAACCACCCCGTTACATTCTGATGAGAATAATTTGATCCCAACCAAAAGATTGCAAAAACAAACTCATCCTCAAAATTGATTCTTCTAGAAGGATCTTTTATCCGGAAAATTTAAATTAGAATACAAACCGCCAAAATCAAATCAAATCTTTATTTGCCGAATAAAATTAAAAATTCATTATTATAAACTTAATCTAAACAAAAATTAAAATCAAAATACAACTAAATTAAAACACAAATTAATTCGATCAAATAAAAATCAAATCAGCCAATATTACAAAATAATTAAACCAAAATTAAAATCCAATTTAAACGAAAAATAAAAATAACGACGAATTAAAATAAATCGGATAAAAATAAAATAAACGAACCTAATTCAAAATAATTCAAACCAAAATAAAATAAAATCTCACAAAATCAAACAAAACAGAATCGCAACAACCACTGGGAGCTTCTAAGAATATTGCAACACGAAATGCTCCTACAAAACCTTTACTCGCTCATTCTTCAACCAATTTCAGAGAAGGATATTTCAAACGAAATTCCTCTCCCCAGTAATGCTTCACTCGCTGTCCATTAACCTTAAACACTCGCCCATCTTTTTCATCTCTCAAAGTAGTTGCTCCATGCGGAAAAACTTCAATCACAACAAATGGTCCAGACTATTTAGATTTTAATTTTCCTGGAAACAATTTTAATATAGAGTTATACAACAAGACTTGCTGACCCTTTACAAATTCCTTAGGTTTTAACTTCTTATCATGCCACCTCTCTGTTTTCTCTTTATACATTTTCGCATTTTCATACGAAAATTTCTGGAACTCTTCTAACCCATTAAGCTACAACATTCTAATTGCTCCTGCATTATGCAAATCAAAATTCAACTTCTTTAGAGCCCAAAATGTTTTATGCTCAAGCTCTAACGGTAAATGGCAAGCCTTTCCATACACTAACCTGTAGGGAGACATACCTAAAGGAGTCTTATAGGCTGTCTTATAAGCCCAAAGAGCCTCATCTAAACGAAAAGACCAATCTTTCCTAGATGGATGGACTACGTTTTCTAATATATATTTGATTTCCCTATTACTAAGTGCAGCCTGACCATTTGCTTGTGGGTGATAAGGGGTAGCTATCCTATGCTTAACTCCATATTTAGCTAAAAGCTTAGCTAATACATTATTCACAAAGTGTGTACCATCATCGCTCACAAGAGCCCCAGGTGTCCCAAACCGCGCAAGAATGTGCGATTGCAGAAACCTTGACATCGTCTTAACATCACTCTGATGGCATGCAATGGTCTCCACCCACTTGGACACATAGTCAATTGCCAACAAAATAAACACATTACCGTTAGAAGGGGGAAATGACCTCATAAAATCACCCCATACGTCGAATAATTCTAATTCTAAAACATAAGTAAGAGGCATTTCATCTCTAGGTCCTAAGTTTCCTCTCCTTTGGCAAGTATCACATTGTTTGCAAAACCAATGAGCATCCTTAAATAAAGAAGGCCAGAAAAATCCAAATTGTAAAATCCTCATAGCTATCCTCTGACCGCTGAAATGACCTCCATACGGGGAAGAGTGACATTACTCCAGGGTTTCCTTTGCTTCATCACCTGAAACACATCTTCGAATAATACCATCAAAATATTGTTTATACGTAAATGGTTCATCCCAATAAATAAAACTTTGCATTACGCCGAAATTTTTGCATTTGTCTCCTATCCATATCAATAGTAGCAACTCCCCTTACCAGAAAATTAGCTATATCCGCGTATCAAGAAGTACTATGCACTACTTTTACATTAACAACAAAGAGCTGCTCATCTGGAAATGAATCTGAGATGACAGTTTGCTCGAGCAAAGAAGATGATGGATCAAGACGAGACAAATGATCTACAATAACATTTTTCGATCCCTTCTTGTCCTTTATCTCTAAGTCGAACTCCTGCAATAATAAAACCCAACAAATTAATCTAGGCTTCGCATCTTTCTTAAACATTAAGTACCTTATCGCTGCATGATCTGTAAACACCGTGACTTTGGATTCCACTAAATATGGGCGGAATTTCTCAAAGGAAAATACAATTGCTAACAACTCCTTCTCAGTAGTTGTATAATTGATTTGTGCCTCATTCAAAACCCTACTTGCATAATAAATAGGTTGCGTAACTTTGCCCTGCTTTTGTCCCAACATTGCACCTACTGCCACATCGCTAGCATCACACATCACCTCAAATGGCAAACTCCAGTTTGGTGCACAAAGAATGGGTGCTGAAATCATAACAGCTTTTAAAGTCTCAAAAGCCTTCCTACAATTTGCATCAAAGTCAAAAACACTATCAACACACAACAATTTACAAAGAGGTTTACTAATGTTCGAAAAATCTTTTATGAACCTTCTATATAATCCAGCATGACCTAAAAAACTACGAATCCCTTTAACTGAATTCGGTGGTTCTAACCTTTCAATAACTTCTATTTTTGCTAGATCAACTTCTAGACCTCTCTTTGAAATTTTATGACCTAATACTATGCCCTCCTTCACCATGAAGTGTCATTTCTCCCAATTAAGTACTAGATGGGTATCCTCACATCTTTTTAGCACCTTACCTAAATTATTCAAACATTGCTGAAAAGACCCTCCAAAAACTGAAAAATCGTCCATAAATACCTCAACAGTGGACTCAATCATATCAGAAAATATGGCTAACATACACCGCTGAAATGTTGCTGGAGCATTGCAAAGACCGAAGGGCATTCGCCTGAAAGAAAATGTCCCATATGAGTAGGTGAAAGTTGTTGTTTCTTGGTCCTCAGGAGCTATGGTAATCTGGTTATACCCAGAATAACCATCCAAGAAGCAGTAGTAAGCCTGACCAGCTAACCTATCCAACATCTGGTCAATAAATGGTAGAGGGAAATGGTCCTTTTAGGTAGCTTTATTAAGCCTCCTGTAATCCATGCAAACCCTCCAACCAGTTACTGTCCTGGTGGGGATCAACTCATTATCCTTATTAGTTACTACCGTCACACCTCCTTTCTTAGGAACACACTGGACAGGGCTCACCCAATTGCTATATGCAATTGGATAAATAATCCCAGCATCCAACCATTTAATCACCTCCTTCTTAACAACTTCTTTCATTGCAGGGTTAAGCCTTCTCTACTGCTCAATACGCCTAAAGGATCCCTCATCTAGAGTGATTTTATGCATACAAAAAGATGGGCTAATTCCCTGAATATCAGCTAATGTCCAACCTATTGCCTTGTGGTATTGCTGCAGCAACTTAACTAAGGCCTCTTCATCCTCCAACAATAAATCTGATTCAACAATAGTGGACAACATCTCACCTTCCCCAAGATACGCATACTTTAGATGATCCGATAAAGCCTTCAAATATAAAGTAGGTGCCTCAATTAGGGATGGCTTAATAGAAGGGACCTTCCTCTCATCCAAATCTAACGACTCAAAAACACTCTCCAACCTAGACACTTATTTTTCATTTTTCCTCTCTAAAGTACAAATTGCTAAATCCTCTATACTAATTTCTCCATAATCCTCAAAATGTTGATCTGTCAAATCCTCCATTGCTATCTCAACAATTGTGTTCTCCAGAATCCGAATGAAAGAGCAATCTTCCATTTCATCTGGATATTTCATGACTTTAAAAACATTAAATTTTACTTCCTCATTATGAACCCTCATTGTTAATTCCCCTTTCTGAACATCTATCAATGTCCTACTAGTAGCCAAAAATGGACGACCAAGAATAATTTGGACATCTCTACCTGCCTCATAATCTAAGATAATAAAATCAGCAGGAAATATGAATTTATCTACTTTAACAAAGACATCCTCAATCTTACCCTCAGGATATGTGATAAACCTATTAGCTAGTTGGAGTGTGACTGTGGTAGGCCTAGCTTCACCAATACCTAACTTTCGATAGATCGAAAGAGGCATAAGGTTAATGCTCACGCCTAAATAACAAAGTGCTATTCCCAACTCTTTTCCACCTATAGAGACAGGAATAGTAAATGACCTTGGATCCTTAGCTTTGGTTGGTAGCCCATTCTTAAGAATAGCACTACATTTCTCAGTAAGAGATACAGTTTCAAACTCTCCTAACCTCTTCTTTTTAGTCAAGATATCCTTAAGAAATTTTGCATAATTTGGCATTTGTTCTATACCTGCTACTAAAGGAATATTTATATGCAATTGCTTAAGAATCTCTAAAAACTTCTTAAATTGACCATCTTGGTTCTTAGGCTTCTGCCTTTGTGGAAAAGGTAGAGGTGGTACATAAGGTGTGGGCGGTACATAAGGGGGTTCTGTTGGGTTTAATGTCCTGTAAACTCGTAGTTTGTAAATCATTAAACATATTCTATTTCCAATAAAGATGTTATTGAGGTTATTCAGTAAAAGATGTTATTGAATATGTAAATTGTGAATGATTAACCTAAATCCAATAAACTAAGATCCTTGGCTATAAGATGAATACTCGAGCTATATGTAGGGACATATCATAGGATCAAGTTCAAGTTTATAGCCAAAATAGTCTATAGTATAAGGATAGGGTTGGGTGCCTTATCTTGGAGACACTATGGACGCGACCCACTTTGTATTAAGTACAAACGATGAGATCCTAAATCATTCATGTAGAGACATGCGAGTGGGAGCGCCTATGCAATGAGTTTGCATAAGACTGGACCGCGAAATAAGTCACTTTCTCTTTATAACGCCGTTTACTGTAGAAACTGACTATTTCACAAGATGACCTAAGTAACTCGATCTTAATCTTGAGCTAACTATGAACTCCTGTTTATATGAGATTATCCTTTGATCTGCATGGGTGAGAGTGGCCAGACTTCGCCGACTCAATAAGCCTACCATTTTGGGGATAAGATCGGATAGATAGCTGGGGACATAGTCTCGCAAGACGGAATTCGCTCCTACCCATTTCAGGGATAGTAGAGAGGTTGTTCCCTTAAGTACTAACTCCAGGACTTGAACAAGGGGCCCCACCCTCTCCATGGCACAAGAGGGACTTAGGTTTGATGATTGGACCACAAACCGATTGTTCATTAGAGGATTAGTGGAACTTAAGGAACAAGAAGTACTATAGGGGTAAAACAGTCATTTGACCTAGCTATAGCTACGAACAACCTGTGAAGGATCGACTTACTGAACATGGTTAAATCAAGTGGATGGAAATATATCTATGGTGAGGGGAGTGCAGCTACTGGGCTATAGTGGAGTGCCCCGGTAGTTAACGAATGTTGGTTAGCTTGGTTAATGAGATTAGTCGGTTAGCCTCGAATCGTTGGAGCCCATGATCTATAGGTCCATTAGGTCCCCCTACTAGCTCATATCGGAATAAAGCCTAGAACAAAAAGATAGGAAACTTTGAATCGTTCAAAATCGGGAAAAGGGTATTATCGTCAATTGTGTTTGACACAATAATTTAACTATGAATTAAATTATTAAATGAGAGATAAAGTATTTTAAAGTGTTTTAAATACCATATACATGAATAAAGATTCATATATGATGAATTGTAGGGGTGAGCATCGGTCGGTCGGGGTCGGTTTTGGCCCCAAACCGACGCCGAACCTACCATGTCGGTTTTCAGCCTTCTGAAAAACTAATTTTTTTTCTCTTAAATTTTCACCGACCGATCGACCGACCAGTCGATCGGTCGGTTTTGTCGGTTTAAACCGATGGCCGTGACTGGTAAGAAATGGAAGAGCGCACGACTGAAGCGGCGAAGACGACATGGCGAAGCAGCAACACGACGGAGAGGAGGAGCGGTACGACGAATCGAAGGAGCGGCGACGTGAGGTTTGGCTTCGACTGTGTAAGGGAGAACGGAGAAATCGAAGCTTCGACGGAGCTCCAACAACACGACTTCAGCGGCACGACGAAGCTTCAACGGAGGAGCGGCGGCGTGGGTTGAGAAGACTCTGTGAGGGAGAAGAGAGGACTCTGTGAGGGAGAAGAGAAAAATGAGGGTTCTTGTCTTGGGGGAGAAGATGAAAGGTTGAAGAACAAAAAAACAATATTTTTTTTTTAAAAAAAAGTAGTAATCGTTACCTAGGATATCATTACCTATATAGGTAATTATTTTACTTTTGTCTTTTCTTACATGGGAAATATGAACTTGCAGACAGCTTCTCCTTTTCCTTTTCTTTTTTTTTTGTTTTTTTTTTTTAAATGAATGAGATTTCAGTCGGTTCGGTCGGTTTGGGCCTTTTTAGGCCCACCGACCGACCGATTGATCGGTTTTTCTTAAGGAAAAACCGATTCCGACCGAAATTGCTTGAAAACCGACCGACCGACGTCGGTTCGGTCGGTTTTGGTCGGTCGGATCGGTTTTTCGGTTTGTGATGCCCACCCCTAATGAATTGCACAAGGTTGGTATGATTAATTGGATTAATCATAAGAAATTATTTTTGAAAAAGTCTCAAATTAATTACCTAAAGTTAACTTCAATTCGGAATTGAAATTAACATTAAATTGCAAGCTAAAATCAGATTATGCATTGAAGTTAGTGGATTTAGTTGGATTCCCACTCTTGCATGATGATACAAAGTGGAATACAACACATCCATGCACTAGTTGCATGTATTGTGACATGAACACCTAGAATCCACTATGGCTTGCATCTCCAACATGTGTCTTGCTTCATGAGGCCTCTCCTTGCATGGATTCACTCTATAAGTAGAGTATGAATCAGATTGAGAAAAAAGAGAGCCATTTCCATACTGTTATGCTGCTGGAATTTGTTCTCATACTCACTCATCTCCATATATCTCTCAAGTGCTTGAACCTTCAAGCATTCCCTTCCCATTCCCTATCTCTATAGACTCCCACAAGTCGTTCTTGGCCCGGAGAATAGTAGGGAAGACACTAAGGTTTGTCCTAAGAAGATTGGAGAAGAAAAGAATTCTCGGAGGTCCACCTATTGAGCTACAAAAGGTTGGTTCTTCTTATCTCTCTGTTTTTGTTTTTCATAAAACAAGCATGCTTTAGGAGTAAAATTGATGGTTAAGTGCTTTCGATCTACAATTGCTTCCGCATGTGTTATATGAACACCTTCAGGTTCTACATCTGGAACAGAGCTAGATGCTCTAGCATTTTTATTACTACCTCCATCATTTTTACCAGACTCCAACTCTTTCTCAACAACAACATTTTTATCACTACTCTTCTCTACTTCCTGGGGTTTACTAGGCTCTCGTCTCTCTTCTAGTGGCTTACCACTCCTTAGAGTTACTGCCTGCACCTGTTCCTTACCTTCCCTTTTGGGGTGTTCAGTATCCGAAGGAAGTTTCCCTTGAGGTCGTGCCTTCAGCTCATTAGCAAGCTGACCCACTTGCAATTCCAGGGCTCTCAATGAAGCCTGATTACTTTGAATTGTGGCATCATTACGAGCCATATATTCTTTCATCAATGACTCCAGAGAACTCTCTGAATTTTGTTGGGGCATCACCGGCTTATTTTGCTGGGGCATTCCCTGCGATTTAGCAAATCCTGACTGGTTCGCCACCTTTTGCTGTGCTTGGGGGCTTGCGAATTGCTTCTTTGCCCTCCCCATGCAAAGTTAGGGTGGTTACGCCAACCTGGATTATAAAAATTTGAATATGGGTTATTCCTTTGATTACCTACAAAAAACACAGAAGCTAGATTGTTAGGGAAAAACTCATAATTATGCTTATCACCACAATAGACACATGACTTGTCTGTAACTTGGTTTACAACCGAAGCAGGCTCCACCACTGGCGGTTGCTGAACATTGCTTACCACTGTTATGTTTTTAAGAGCATTAGTTAACATTGCAATATCGACCCTAATGGTAGACACACCATCAACTTCTATCACACTCTTTACTTTCTTACTAGAGTCTCTAACATCTGACCACTGACAACTATTGGTTGATATTCTCTCTAAAATCTCATGGGCTTCATTAAAGGTTTTTGCCAAAAGGGCCCCTGTCGTAGAAGCATCGACCATACCCTGGGTTGCTATGTTTAACCGATTGTAAAATGTTTCTATTTGGATACAATGTGGTAAATCGTGGTGGGGACACTTACGCAAAAGCTCCTTGAACCTCTCTCAAGCCTCACTAAAAGTTTCATCTTCATTCTGCCTAAATCACACTATCTCACTCCTCAACTTGGCATAGTTGGTTGAAAATACTTCCCAAGAAATTTTTCTGCTAACTCATTCCAAGTGTTAATTGATCCTGGAGCAAAAGAATTTAACCATGTCTTTGCTCCATCTCTAAGAGAATACGGGAAAAAAGTTAATCTAAGGGCATCTCTCGACACTCCCTGAATAACAAACGAATCACTAGCTCCTAGAAAAGACTTAAGATGTAAATGGGGGTCCTCAGATGGTAAACCATGGAATTGACCCACAGTTTGCAACATCTGGAACATGACCGGTTTCATTTCAAAATTTGCTGCCTCAATTTGAGGACGCACAATTCCTAGATTTAACTCATCAAACATCGGAAAAGCATACGCTCGAATGGCTCTTGCTCTATCATTCGCTACTAGAATACGGTTCTCAGTCTGGTTATTTTGATGTCCATTTTGCTTCATCGGTGGATTTTGCTGCAGCACACGGTTCTGTTGGGGATCAGCTTGATCTTCTAGAATATTTGGAAGACGTGGAAGGTCAGCCATCAGATTGATATTCCTTTGCTGCTCTCTCCTTCTCCTTCTGAATGTCCGCTCAATCTCTGGATCAAGTTCAAATCTCACCCCAGGAGGTTCGCTCATACACCAATCTCACACCTACAAAAAAAAAAGAAACAATCAAAAGGTTCACGCACCAAATCACTAAAAACACATACACAAAACAGATCAGATAAAAACTAATTCAAGTCCTCGGCAACGACGCCAAAAACTTGTTGCAATTTTGGAGTGGTTAAAAATATGATGTGAATTAACTCTAGAATACTATGCAAGTGCACATAATCTGCAGCAAGTGATAAGTAATTTATCGTATCCACGAGGTTTTGAATAGTCTCACTTTACCTATTTTGCTTAGTCATTTAGTGATTTCAATATTGGTAAATTGGTTTGGTTTTGGAATAAAGCTGGAACAAAAGAAATAACAGAGCAGAAATGTAAACGGATAAAGAAGACAAATTAGAAACAGGTGTTGGTTAAGACTTCTGTAATTGTTAAAGGATGTTCTAGCAATTCTATTGTTCAGGCAATCTCTTGCAATCTTATTAGCAGGATCCGCTCGAAACTCTGGATTTTTTGGAATAGGTTTCAACTCCAATGACGTTTTATCGATCAAGCACTAGGCAACTGGCTATCCCTAGCTCAATTACGAGCGTTCACCAACTCATAATGATTTCATCCCTGAAACTAAGAGAAGATATTCACACCGGCTGGCCAGGCGGGCACAAAATAAGATTAAAAACAAGTAATCAAGATGCTCAAGAATCAATATAAATTGCTAGATTATTAAAGAATGACAATTACATAATCTCAACCAACACCTAAAGTAAATTAGTTCATGGAATTGAAAACAACACACGCTACAATCTGGTTAAATGCATCCATAACTACAAACTCTACAAGAAGAAATGACCCTCCTTGAGGAAATCCGTAGATGATGGTCTTCTAAAGTCTCCAATCGTTTTCTCCTCTACCCGACTTCCAAAGACGGAAAGAATTGGACTCCCCTCCTGGAATATTTTGACTTGAGACGACTACTTCCTTTTATAGAGTGGAGTCAACCCTAATTAGGTCAAGTATAACATGTGGAACTCTCTCAAAGCTTCTTAAATCCAAGATCACTGCTGGAAATGCCACCTCATTAATGAATCACGTGCAGCTAACGTGGCCAGTTTTGCTCACAGCTTTGTTGGATCATGGATTTTGCTCTCTCAAGTCGCTCAACATTTATTTCTCTACAAAAGAAACTTCCAAAGCATCAATTCTTATAAATAGGATAAAACACATTATATTCAACTAATAACACACCTAATTGGCACAAATAGCATATAAAACTTCATAGAATAACGCCTAAATAACTCCCTTTTGGAGAGTTATCAGAAAGCAAAAACAAATATGGAAAAATACAATTAAGGAAAAATACCAACTAGGAACAAAAATCTAAAAAAGAAAAGAAAAATCAAAGACAAATACAGAAACTAAAAAATAAGGAAAAAAAAATCACACAAATAAGAAAAACTCTAAACTAGAAAAAACAAATATGAAAAGAAACTAACAAATAAGGAAAAATGCAATCTACATAAAAAATAAAAATACACCCTAAATTAAGACCGAACAATTTTTTCACAATATTAATTTAACTAAATATGTCAATCCCCGGCAACGGCGCCAAAAACTTGATGTGGATTTTCCCTACCGCAAGCACACGGGTCAAGTAATAATATAGTGATTTGTAAAATCGAATGTCGTCCTTTGGATTGGGTTTTAACTTAAACTAAGTACCGCGAATACTTTTGCTCAATTTTATTTAGGGACCAAAAAGTAGTGAAATCTTGAAAACAAAGGTGAAGCAAATTAAAGATTTGAAATTCAATTGAAAGATTTCTTAGGGAATTAATTTCGTCAATTTAGTTTAGGATTAATTAACGGGAATGAATTGTAACGTGCAACTATTTTATGAGTCTAAGAACCTTTAATCACAACTATCTCTCCCAAGCATAATTGATTCTCATGCATATAATTAACTTGATATCCCTATCTAAGTTCATTAAAATGCACGACTTTTAGTTCTTTTGACAAATTCTAAAGCTATTTTAAATTCCGTCACGATCTTAGAATTTCTTCTTTAGTCATGCAATCTTAAATAAGTCTACGCTAAACTCCCTCTCTCGAGCAAGATTCAACACTTAGATCATTCAACTAGTGGCCAATTAATTGAAAGCATTTAAACATGATTGCATACATAAAACAATTGCACAAAACATCCCAAAAATTAATCCATAAACATAAACGACTACATCAATCCCTAAGAAACACGTTTAGCTACTCATACATGGCGTTACGATATAAGCTAAACATGATAAAGCTGTAAAATCTAACTAAAGGTAAGGAAAAGGAAGGAAAAACTCTTGAATCTGTTGAAACCGGCATGTTCCCGTCACGATCTCCACGTCTTCAAGCTTGGTTCCCACTCCTTGGCCTTGCTTCAGCTCCCACATAAGGTCTCTAATCGAAATTAGGGCTAAAATCTCTCCAATTGGGCTCCCCTTGATCGTAGCAATTAAGGATGTATTTATAGGAAATTAGCCGATAGCGTCGCGATGCTGTCCCTGCTGCGGCCAAAAACATAAAAGGAAAGCCACCGTCGAGACGCCCAGAAAGTAGTGTCTCGACGCTAACTCTCGGGTTTGCCTCAAACTTAAGCCTCCAACTTTGATTCTTTTTGCTTCTTTTGTTCTTCTTTTGGTCCCGAGCACCCGATCAACTTCTTAATTCAACATTTCCTAGAAGAATTTATATCCTACAAAATAAACATTAAAGTGCATAAAAACGACCAATAATACTCAAAGACTAACGAAAATAAACAAGGAAAAATAGATCGCTATGCGCGCTATCACCCAACCTCAAGTGCCAAAGATAGGTATCTTAAGAAATTCTTTACCTTTTAGGTTGAGTCTTATCAGTTTTAAACATCTCATGATTAAAGTTGTTTTAGACTCTATTGGTCTTAACATATATAAGTTATTCTTCACTTGAGCATTACACATCAATACCTCCTTTTGTTATGAACACTTCATGAATAGAAAAAGAAATTGAATAATCATGTTCAATCAAACAAGATATAGAAATCAAATTTGTTTTAATCTTCGGAACTATATACACATTAACATGTATTGTTCCTTGGAGAAGAATAACTTTATGTCTCCCACTGTCATAGTTGAGATGACCTCTCCTGTTTCATCACTAAAAGTCATCTTATCAGCTCTCAGCTGTTGTCCAGGAACTCATTCCTTGAAGAGAAGAACATACGTGATTAGTGCCCTCAGAATTAAGTATCTAGGCGGAATCATCTTTCTCCACTAAACACGTTTCTAATAAATCATTTTTAGAGTTTTGGGCTATGTTCTTCTTGGCTAAGCAGTTTCCTATGTTATATTCATTATGAACATTTCGAGATGAATTTAGACACAGAAGCCTGAGCACGTTCCTCAGTTAAGACCATTTCTCGATCACTTTCCTCGAGTAAAGTGTTTAAGTTCTTTTTCTTAGTCGTATGTTATACTTGGTGTGAAATGAGGCACTTACAGAACTATACATGCTGAAAATAACAAATCAATCTTAAATTAGTTGATTGCATAAACCCATTACCTAATTCAATTATTTTAGCAAAAGTAATTAAGCACCCTCTGAATCATAATTCTTTTGCAACGATACTACAGAGGTTTAGATCAACAATCATTGAGGGGTGATCAACTACTCTTCCTCTGAATTGAGACATTCTCAACAAAACCCTAACACCAAAATAACTCATATTTCGTTAGCGTTTAGTTATCATTTGTTTGGTCAAGGATTCCTTAACATTTAACTTATACTCGTAAGTGTAACCCTCCCACTTTCAGATCCCAGAGGTACGCACCAATAAGCTTACCGTTAGGAAAAGAAAACTGTTGGTAATTAACCTAAGTGATCCTATCCATTTCTAGAGTTCGTGGTGTTTCGAACCCTATGATGAGGCCCTCCGAAGGGATGGTCGCTCCAGGACGACACACGGGTGGATCATAAGAATCTCACAGTGCGACTTAGGGATGGAGACCATAGGATGCGTTGACACGCGCCCTTCTCCCACTTACTATGAACACTCTCACCATTCACCTTGGTATTGACTCACATACAAATACTTTTCGAAGGGAGGTCGTGCCTAGGGCCACACGAAGCCGAGCATGGATCTCACGGTGTGAACACAAGGGGATGTGAGAGTAAAAACTTGAAATGAACATCTCGTTTTTATACTTTTTCTCCCATTAAAGTGTCCTATTGGTATTTTAGGGTGTATTACTTAGGTAAATTCTGACTAAACAAATCTATCTAAGTCTATACCTTATAACTTTTAAAATAAGGTCCTTATGCTGATGTCTATGTGAATTAAATCCTTTTATTTACCTAGTGACAATTGCATGTTGGTGTGTGTCGGGCTGAATGATGGATGTAAGAAAAGATGGTAAATAATGATCAAGATAAATTCAGCCAACCTAGTGCAAGTATGCACTATCGCAGGTAGTAATAAAAACCTTAGAAGTATTCCAAGGGTATCGATCCCACGAGGACTAAATTGGAAACACAGATTTGAAGAAGAAACTGTTCAAAGATTGCTTAGATAAGGTAACCACAAAAATAGTTGATGATGATTTTTGGAAAAATAAACAAAATAAACAAGTAAGGAAAAACAATAATAAATAAGCGAGGTGCTCAATATAGTTTCAACCCTAAGGTAAAATAACTCTAATCATTGCTTATTAAACCTAAGTCTATTCATGCATTGGGTCAGATTTAACTTCTATTTGGCCTTGCTCCCAAGAACCGTTAGAAGGCTAAGCGAGTACCGTTATGCACATGTCTGTGACTCGACTCCGACATAGATAATTCACGCATGCAATCTATAACCCTATAGTTGTTATAGGGTGCCTTAGGCAGCCTCGCCCTATAACACCGAATACACTCTTTCGAGCCATTTCTCCTATATCACCTTTATGAAAACCAATATTGTTTGTCCCTTTCGAGATCAAACTCACATAGCATGCAAAGTCTAAGTGATCAAGTTAAACTCAGCAAGATTCAAAATGATATTCAATAAAGAGTGACATGCAATGAATAGAACTTAAGCAAATAAACACTTTCAAGCTAAGTTAACCATAAGGGAATTCACTATATTGAACCCCTCAATGGGATTTAGCTACGCATGATGGGATAAGATGCAAAAGAATAACTTTTCATTGACATAATGAATGTAAGAATACAAAAATAATGAAAAGAACAATTGCTGGAAATAAGGTGCAATAGCTAAAACTAGGGTTTTTTCTTTTATCCAATCCTTTTAGAGTTCGCTCGACACTCTACTCTCCTTTACAAATGAGAATACGGTGAAAATCTCTACAAACACTCAGGTTTGCTGTCTAACTAAGGGTTAGAATTCAGTCATCTAAGAAGGACCATGGGCATCCCTACTCATGGGCGTCTACTAGAGTTCTGTCACCACCCTCTTCTTCCCAGTGAGTTCTGCTTGGATTTCCCTTCGAATCAAAGCCTTATATAGTGTGGGGAGTAGTTGAGGAGCCACGAAATAGGTGTTGGTAGGTAGCCCAGTCAGTTTCGAGGTCAAAACAGCCAGTTAGGTGCGCAAAACTCTCGTTCAAAACGATCCGCGACGGACTCGGAACTACCTCTGTCTGCCCAGAAATGCGGTCGCATTTGGATTTTGCCTTCCCAGAAATGCGGTCGCATTTCTGGGAAATTCCAGCTTTCCTCTGTTTTCCTGCACAACACCAAATTAAGTCAAATTCATATCAAAACAGGTCTTTTTAAGCACTTTTAAGCATAATTTGACATATGTAACTCTAAACTCCCTAATTCATCAACTTTAACACTTTTAGAGCTCAGGAATAGTAAATTTGATCTAAAACATACAACTTTGACAAGGAAATGAGCTAAATATAAGGGTAAAATAGGTATATTTTTTACCCTTATCACATGCTAATAAGACCGTGGTTAATTCAACTCAGGTTTGACCAATTGCCGGGAGAGTTCCCTTATAACCAAAGTCTTATTATCCTACTTTACCATATTTTAAATCTATTAAAATACTAAGTAAGACAATTTTCTAATCCTATTAGAAATGGTGATCTTAGGTCTAATTAATTTTTAAACGTTTTAAAATTTAATTTATTTTTCCTTAAGATCCTATGTTAGCATGCAACTCTTTGTTATAGATTGACGGTTTCTATTCATTAATTTTATAACTATTACAAATTTTAATGAATTAGCCCTATAACATGCTTCTAATGGTGATGGAAAGCATATAACAATCAAATTCTAATTATACATACACCATTATAAAGCATCAAAATTACCTACATCTAGGTGAGTATAATGATTATACTACGATGTTTCGGTGATAAACTCTTTAAAACCTCACATCGCTCATGCATGCTCATTAAACCGGGTTAACCTAACTCAAGTACCAGCTATATACCCAGGTAGGAGGTGTTCCGTAAACTGCCAACTTAAATACCTCCAGCCTTAGACGGCATCTCACCGGGTGAGTTCTCTTGTAACCTTAGCTTTACAAGATATCGACCTATTCTATGAAAGATTGATCGATTTTGAGGTTCGTTATCCCTACATGAGCATGCATTTATCTTTGTTTAAGATTTTAACATCTATCTCGTTTTATAACACTTAAAATATAAACAACCTATAACATCCATCTATCATGCATATATAACGCTTATATAATGCTAAGGAAGTTTCATGTTGCATGCTTCGTTTATTTTCGTTTAATTAATATAACGTTTATATTATTCATTCATTACCGAAAAATAAATCATCCACCATGCATCTCTAAACTAATATAACTACTTATAGTAAATTCATGAAACCCCTAATCATGCATACTATATATATATATATATATATATATATATATTGTAGCTCTTATAACATACTATTAATTTGAAACATGTTTTTCCTATGATGGGATTTTAAATCTATATGACATACTTTATGCATATTCAATTCTATTTAATTATAACATACATTCTAAATGCATAAATAATTAAAACACACTAAAGTGGACCGGTTTTGGCATCCAAACAATTAAACTATCTAAATTATTACAATAATAATAAAAAAACTTGCTCGAACCGGCCCAAACCACCTCAAAATTGCTTGAATCGAACCAAAATAGGCTGAACCAGACCTCCAAAGCATCATATGGGTCTGAACCGGGCTTGAAAAGACTGAACCGAACCGCTGGTAGGCTGAATTGGACCGAACCACCGTTTGAAAAATTGCAAGTTCATGGAATTGTTCATCAGCGTCGAGACGCTGACGCGTCTGGTGCCATCCCCTGTTTTGTTCCAGCTTTGGTTCTTCTCCTTCTTTCTTCGAATTAACAGCCTAATTGGACTCTAATGACTCCAATAAGATTACAGACTCTTGCTCACACATTAAAGTCCATAAACAATTGGGCAATTACAATTATAACAAATTGAAAGCAAATTTGATGCCAAAACCATAATATATCCAACTTTAGCTCCCATTTCATTCAACTCATGAAATTCTACCCACCAAGCTGAAATTAATGCAAGTGCCCAAACCACGCTCTGATACCAATTGAAGGAGTGTACAACACTCGTGCGGAAGCGATTTTGATCTTAGGCACTCAAATTTACATTAATTTCTCAACTAAAAGCATGCTGAAAATGAACCGAAAAACAGGGGAACCGAGACTAACCTCTTGTAGACCAAATTCAAGCAACTTCGTTGGTTGTTTTGCATCACAAACAAGTTGTGGATCACCGCTAGAGTCTTCCCCGCTACTCTTCGGCCTTAGAACGGCTTGTGGGAGCCAAGAACGTGATGAATTTTTTGAGGAGAAAAAATGGTGAGCTTGAGAGGTTTTACATACTATTTTTTAGAGAGATTTTTCAGGCTTTTCAAGGACTAAAACTTCAGCATTTTTCACTTACTTTTTGTGTTTTTAAAGAAGGAAAACATGCAAGTCTTTGAAACCAAATGAAGACACAATCTTAGAAAAGGATTAGTCAATGTATAAGTGTCCATCACATGGATTTTGTCTCTTGGGTTTTAATAAAAAAGAAACCCATTTTATAATTTAATTTCAAAATAAATTAATTCAAATAATTATTATAAATGAAATTAATTTTAAATAATTATTATAAATGAAATTAATTTTAAATAATTAATTATAATTATTTAATTTAATATCAAATATCAAATTAAATAATTTATACCAATCTCGACCTCGCTAAAAAACAGATGAATATGAATCATTATTCAATTTCAAATTAAAATACATATCCTATACATATTAACGATATTTAAATCATATTTAAATATTTCCAATTCTCTCTAATTATAGTTTAATTCATAATTAAGCTATTACGTCAATGATATCGTATGTAATTGATGTTAACTCCCTAAACCGAATTTGAACGATTCAAATTCTCTCATCACTCTGTTCTAAGGTTTAGTCTGTATGAGCTAGCAAGAGGACCTAATGGACCTACAGATCATGGGCTCCAACGATCCGAGATTTACCGGCTAAATTCATTAACCTAGTTAACCAACATTCGTTAACTACCGGGACACTCCACTATAGCCCAGTAGTTGCACTCCCCTCACTGTAGATATATTTCTCTCAACTCGATATAACCATGATTAGTAAGTCGATCCTCCAAAGGTCGTTCGTAACTACAGTTGGGTCAAATGTCCGTTTTACCCCTGAAGTTACTTATTGCTCCTTAATTCCCACTGATCCTTTAATGAACAATTGGTTTGTGGTCCAACCACCAAACCAAGTTCCTCTCAGGCCAAGAGAGGATGGGCGCCCTTGTTCAAGACCCGGAGCCAGCACTTAAGGGAACAAGCTCTCTACTATCCCTAAAAACGGTCGGGTGGGAGTGAATTCCATCTTGCCGGACTATGTCCCCAACTATCTACCCGATCTTATCCCCAAAGTGATAGGCTTATTGAGTCGGTGATGCTGAGTCACTGTCACCCATGCAAATCAAAGGATAATCCCGAATAAACAGAAGTTCATAGTTAGCTCACAATTAAGATCGAGTTACCTAGGTCATCATATGAAATTAGTCAGTCTTAATAGTAAACGGCGTTATAAAGTGAAAGTGACTTGTTTCGTGTCCAATCTTATGAAAACTCATTGCATAGGACGCCCCCACTTGCATGTCTCCACATGAACGATTCAGGATCACATCGTTGTACTAAATACAAAGTGGGTCGCGTCTCATAGTGTCCCCAAGATAAGGTACCCAGCCTTATCCCTATACTATCGACCGTTTTGGCTATTACTCAAACTTGCTCCACTTTTATGTCTCCACATAAAGTTCAAGTATTCATACTATAGCGAGGGGTTTTAGTTTATTGGATTTAGGTTAATTAATGCAAAACTAAACAATCATTCAATAACACCTTATTGAACAACCTCAATAACATTTTATTGCTCATAATTAACTTGTTACATTTACTATCCACGAGTTTTAGGACATAAAACCCAACACCTACAATTATCTTTGTTATAGATTTTAACGTCCATCTCGGTTTATAACACTTATAAAATAGACAACCTATAACATTCATCTAACATGCTTATATAACGATTATATAACGCTAAAGAAGTTTCATGCGGTATGCTTGTTCATTTTCGTTTAATTAATATAATGTCTATACTAATCGAGTTTTAACGAACTTAAACATACAACATACATCTAATGAAACCCCAATCATGCATAATATATATTATAACTCTTATAACATTTTATTAATGCTTGAAACATGTTTTTCCTATGGTGAGATTTTAAATCTATATGACATACAATATGAATATTCCATTCCTATTTAATTAAAATATACATTCGAAATGCATTAAACACACTAAAGTGGACCGATTTTGGCCTCTAAAGCAAACCATTAACTAAATTATTACAATTATAATTCAAATTGAAGCTCTAACTGGTCCCGAACTCTTTGAACCGACCTAAACCGCCTTCAACTAGCTTGAACCGAACCAAAAATGGCTTGGAAGGGGCTGAACCGGACTGAACCAGGCCGAAATCAACTGAATCGGACCGGGTTGAAGCTCTCCCACTCGAATTGGTTTGAAATTTGCACGCTGGGTTGAAAAATCATCAGCGTTGAGACGCTGAAGAACAGCGTCTCGGTGCTGACCCGTCTAGAGGCAGCTCCGTTCTTCGGCCAACTGAGGTCTTCTCCAAATCTCGTCCAATTGACCCCCTAAATGGACTCTAATGACTCTATAAAAAGTACAGACTCATATACACACATTAAAGCCCATAAACAATAGGCCAATTACAAATTATATCAACAAATTGAAGAGAAATTGATGTCAAAACCGTAATCTATCCACTTTAGCTTCCAAACATATTCATCTCATGAAATTCAACCCACCAAGCTAAAATTAATGGAAATCGAGTGTCCAAATCATGCTCTGATACCAATTGAAGGAGTGTACAACACTCGTGTAGAAGCGATTTGGATCGAAAGCACACAAATTTCATTAATTTTAGGAAAGAAAAACATGCAATCAAGTGGGCCGAAAATAGAGGTAGTTTGGTTACTAACCCTTTGGACCAAGTTCAGCCACACCGATTGGTTTCTTTGAATACGAACGGTATATGGACGACCACGAGAGTCTTCCCCGCTATCCTCCGACCTTAGAACGGGTTGTGGGACCCGAGATTATGATGAATTGAGGGACATTTTCTTGACAACTCAAGTAAAACAAAGTGTGGCAGTCGCCCGCCGCTGGTGATTTTTTTCTCTTTTCTTTTCTTATTCTCTTTTCTCCTTCTTCTCCAACTTTTTTTTTTCAGATCTGAAACAAGGAGGGACTCAACCTTAGTTTTTTTTCCTTCTTTATCCATCTCCTTCTCCCTCAACCGAGAGACTCAACCTTCATAGTGACCGGACCGCCAAGAGGGTGTCGAATTCTCCCTAAGTCGTCAAATAAAATTTATAATCCACGGCACTACTACTAATTTTTGTAGCAATAGCGGCTAAGGTCGAACACAGGGAAGGGGGATCTAGTAATTGTAAAATTTTGTGTTTATGAAAACAGGGGGGATTTTTGATGATGAAGACAAGCAAAAATAAAATAAAACAAAATAATTGAATGCTAAATTTTAAAAGACAAAAAGCTAAAAGCATGCAGAATAGAAATAAGATGGGATCAATAACATAAAAGGGATCGTTGGATTGGGATTTATTATACTTGATTCTAATTCATTGGCTTCCTAGTTTTCTCTAATAATCATTCTCAACTGATTTCATTAGTCCGGTCGGCTTCTAGGTTACTTGGAGGACCCCCCTACACTAACCTGTGCTAATTAACTCGCTAATCGTGAATTCGGCAATTAACAAGATTAATTAATATAGACTTTATCGCTCGCCACCCCTTATGCATAATGTAACAACCATCCGAGACCTCTGCAACGGTTACTACTTATATCTAATTAGTTTATTAACAAGCAATTTTGCAACCACCTATTAAAACTAGCCGCTTTGGGATCGTGAGTCCGGAATCGTAAGAACGAAATTCAAATATAATTCAAATCTAATTCCTAGAGGCAGGAGAGGCAGGAGACTTCTAGAGGCAGGAGACTGGTGGGAGTCTAAAGGGAGCCTTCAGGGGAATTCTCTGAGAGTAGGAGAATGAATGAGATGCCTTTCACCCCACCCCAGGGGTCCTATATATAGTAAAGGCGAAGACTTTTTCCTAATAGGAAAAGGTCTCTAATTTTAATAAATAATTAATTAATTTCACAATTAATTCATTACCCAATTAAATATCATATATTTAATCTTAGGGATTTTATTAAAATTAAAATTAATATGAATCCAATTCATATTAAATTTATTTGAACTCTTTCAAATATTTTCTCTCAAGAATTAATTTTGAAATTAATTCAAAATTATATTATAAAGTTTCATAAACTTTATATTATAATGTATAAATATACATTATATGATTCCCCTAAATAAATTGAACACTTTCAATTTACAATTTATACTTAATTACCTCAAGTCTCTTTACGAGTTACCAGTGGGACCTAATGGACCTACACATCAGAAGCTCCAACAATACGAGACTAATTGGCTAAACTCATTAACCAAGTTAGTCAACATTCGTTGACTGTGGGTCACTCCACTAAAGACCCACAGCTGCACTCTTCTCACTGTAGAATATTTCTGTGTCCACGGATATCGACCAATGCACTAAGTCAATCCTTCACGTGTGTTCGTAACACCAACTGGATCAAATTATCGTTTTACCCTGGGTTACCTCTTGTTCCTTAAGTACCACTGATCCCTCTAATGAACAAGTTGTTTAGGGTCCAACCACTAAACAGGAGTTCCTCTCGGGCCAGGAGAGGACGACGTATGTCCCCACATACTAGTCCAAGTTTCATTTAAACAACCTTGGATCTTAGTTTATTGGATTTAGGGTTTATTAATGCAAACTCGATTATTCAATAACCAAATTACTGAATTACTCAAATAACGCTTTATTGAGATCGATTAATTTGTTTCATTTACTATCTACGAGTTTTAGGGCATAAAACCCAACAACTCCCACTTGAACTAAAACTCTAGTGGGCAATGTGCATCAACAATCAAAATTGAATGAATAATCATTGAAGTAGGAATAGTAGTTTGTATTAATACTGTATAATACATGAAAAGTACAAATACAGATAAATACAATAAACTAGGGCATTCACAATACCCATTACACTTCTGCCACTTGCCCTAGATTATTCTAAGTACATATCTCGCAGACCTAGACCCTCTAGATGACCCTCGAACACTTTAGCCGTGAGAGCCTTCGTAAATGGATCAGCAATATTGTGCTCAGAGGCTACCTTTGTGACAATCACGTCCCCTCGTTGCACGATCTCTCTGATGAGATGATATTTGCGCTCTATGTGCTTGCCTCTTTTGTGACTGTGAGGTTCTTTAGAATTTGCCACTGCACCACTATTATCACAGTAAAGGGTGATTGGCAAGTTCATATTTGGAACAACTTCCAAATCCATCAAGAACTTCCGTAGCCATACAGCCTCCTTAGCTGCTTCACAAGCAGCGACATATTCGGCCTCCATGGTGGAGTCTGCAATGCATCCTTGCTTGATGCTACGCCAGACTACAGCTCCCCCGTTGAGGGTAAATATTGACCCTGATGTGGATTTCCTAGAATCCTTATCAGTCTAAAAGTCAGAGTCTGTGTATCCTGTAAGGATCAAATCCTTAGAGCCATACACAAGCTGATAGTCCCTCGTTCTCCGAAGATATTTGAGGATGTTTTTAACTGCAGTCCAGTGGTCTAACCCTGGATTGGACTGGTACCTGCTGACTATCCCAACTGCATATCAAATGTCAGGCCTAGTACACAACATGACATACATAAGACTACCCACAGCTGAAGCATAAGGGATCCGTCTCATATCCTCAATTTCTTGAGGTGTCTTAGGACACTGTTCCTTAGACAAATGAACTCCATGCCTGAAGGGTAGTAAACCCCTCTTGGAATTCTGCATCTTATATCTAGACAACATCTTGTCTATATATGATGCTTGAGATAGGGCTAACGTTCTGTTCGTACAATTCCTGATAATTTGAATCCCTAGAACATACTGAGCTTCACCCAAATCTTTCATTTGGAACTCAGTCGATAGCCATTTTTTAATGTCAGCTAGATATTCTACATCATTCCCAATGAGAATAATATCTTCTACATACAACACCAGAAAAACTACTGAACTGTTGATAATCCTTTTGTAAACACAAGGCTCATCAACGTTCTGATCAAAGCCATAAGATTTGACAGCAGTGTCAAACCTTATATTCCAAGATCTGGAAGCTTGCTTCAACCCATAAATGGATCGTCTAAGCTTGCAAACTTTTTGCTCCTGACCTTGAGTAATGAACCCCTCTGGTTGAGACATAAAGATGTTTTCATCAAGATTGCCATTCAGAAAGGCAGTTGTTGGGTTTCCAGAGTGAGTAAAAATAAGATATAAAAAGACTCTAGAACTCTGTGCAAGTATACACAGTCCGCAGCAAGTAATAAGTATTTATCGAATCCAAGGTCTGAATGAGCTTTCACTTTATCTATTTTGTTTATCTTTTTAATGGTTTCAAAGGTGGTTAAAATGATTGGTTTTTATAGAATGGTGAAGCAAAAGAAATGACAGAACAGAAAATAAACAAATAGGCAGACAGATTAGAAACAGGCGCTAGTCAGGATTTAGTAATTGTTTTAAAAGATGCTCTAGCAATATTATTGATCATGCAAAACTCTCGCAGTCTTATTAGCGAATTCCTCCCGGAACTCCAGATTTTTTAGAATGTTTTTCAACTCCAATGAAGCACTACCGATCAAGCACTAGGCAACTGGCTATCCCTAGCTCAGTCACTGGCGTTCACCAATACACAATGATCTAGTGTGATTAACCGCCACACACTCCCTAAATCATCCCTGAAACTAGAGAGAGGTATTCATACCGGCTGGCCAGGCGGGCATAAAATAGAAATGAACACAACAATTAATCAAGATGCATCAAATCAATATTTATTACTAGAGATTAAGCACGACAATTACATGCTCCCTAACCAACGCCTAAAGCTACTTAGTTCATAAAATGCATGGAAACACACGTTACAATCTGAGTAAGCATATCCATATTCACAAAATAATACAAGAAAATATTAATTCTCTTGATCAGCTTGCAAATGATGGTTTCCTTGATGGTCTCCAATCTCTCTCCTCTATTCGGCTCCCAAAAGTGAAAATGAGAGTGATCTCTTCCCCAAAAGTGGAATGGAATTGACTTGGGCGGCTATCTCCTTTTATAGAGTGATAGGAGGCTTGAATTAGGTTGACCTAGACACGTGGATGGCTCTCCTTGCTCCATAAATCCGAGAATAGCTTAACAGAATTCAGTTTGTTAAATTGGCTAACGAGCTGTGACGTGGCAGTTTTTGCTCCCAACTTTGCTCCAGCACAGATTTTGCTCCCTTAAGTCGCCCAGCAACATATTCTGCACAAAGTAATTTCCAAAGCTTCCATTCTTTCAAATGGGTTAAAACATATAATATCTATCTAAAAGCAACCCTATTTAGCACAAAAGACACACAAATTCCTATAGAATTAAGGCTTAAATAACTCCCTTTTGGAGAGTTATCAGCAGTCTTGACTTCCATTTGCCAAATCTCATAATCATAAAAGGTGGCAATGGAAAAGAGAATCCTTATCGACTTTAACATGGCAACTGGGGAGAAGGTTTCCTCATAGTCCACCCCCTCCTTTTGGGTATAACCCTTTGCCACAAGTCGAGCTTTGAAAGTCTGTACTTTCCCAGTTGCATCTCGTTTTCTCTTGTAGATCCATTTGCACCCTATGGTTTAACCCCTTCAGGTAGGTCTACAAGATCCCAGACTTGATTGAAGTACATAAACTCCATCTCTAGGTCCATAGCTTTGAACCACTGGTCATGATCCACATCATTCATTGCCTATCTAAAGGTCAATGGATCCTCAGCCCCATCATCAGGTATGACAGCTGAAGTTTCTGCTAAACCTAGATAGCGTTCAGGTTGAATAACAATCCTCCCACTACGTCGAGGCATTCTCAAGTCTTGAGAAAGATGTGCTTGACTAGATGTACTGGACTCATCAACAACTCTTGTTGAAGGTCCAGCCTCTGAACTGGGCTCATCAACAACTCTTGTTGAAGGTCCAGCCTCATCAACAACTCTTGTTGATTCATTTGTAGCTTCACCAGAAAGTTCACTTAACACAATTTTACTGCGTGGTTTGTGTTCTCTAACGTGGTCTTCTTCCAAGAAAGTATCATTTGTCGATACAAACACTTTATTTTCTTGTAGATCGAAGAAGTATCCACCTCTTGTTTCTTTTGGGTAGCCTACGAATAGGCATATTTTGAACGTGAATCCAATTTCTTTGGGTTTGCCACTAACACATGTGCAGGGCAGCCCCAAATTCTGAAATGACGTAAACTAGCTTTACGCCCTTTCGGGAGCTCAAATGGTGTTTCAGAAACACTCTTTGAGGGAACAATATTCAAAATATAAACTGCATTCTCTACTGCATAACCACAAAAAAAACTAGGCTACTGAGCATAGCTCATCATAGATCGAACCATGTCTAACAAGGTTCTGTTTCTCCTTTCAGATACACCATTCTGCTGAGGTGTACCTGGTGCTGAGAGTTGGGACGAGATTCCATGTTCCATCAAATAGTTCTGGAATTTTAAGTCCAAATACTCTCCACCTCGATCAGATCGAAGTGTTTTAATGGTCTTACCTAACAAGTTCTCAACTTCAGTCCTGTACTCCTTGAACTTTTCAAGGGCTTCAGAC
The DNA here is from genome assembly GCA_017139565.1 of Luffa aegyptiaca. Classification (NCBI taxonomy): domain Eukaryota; kingdom Viridiplantae; phylum Streptophyta; class Magnoliopsida; order Cucurbitales; family Cucurbitaceae; genus Luffa; species Luffa aegyptiaca. Next base: position 27,788,629 of record CM029405.1, on the reverse strand, counting down.
TTATGACTCATTAGGTATAAATAACCATACCTTGAATAATCATCTATAAAAGAGATGAAATATTCATACCCTCCTCGAGCTCTTACATTGATTGGACCACAGAGATTCGTATGTACGAGTTCTAAGGCTCCTTGGCACGATAACATTTTCCAGTAAAAGGTCGTTTGGTCATCTTACCTTCAAGACATGACTCGCATGGAGGTAAAGTACCATCTTCTAACTGGCTTAGAAGTCTGTTCTTAACCAATCTCCCAATCCTATTGAGATTTATGTGGCCAAGTCTCAAGTGCCAAAGATAGGTACCTTGAGAAACTTTTTGCCTTTTTGGTTGAGTCTCAGTTGTTTTAAACATTTCATTGTTCAAAATAGCCCTAGACTCTATTGGTCTTAAGACATACAAATTGTTCTCCATTTTTGCAGAACATATATCAGCACCCCTTTTAGTAATGAAAGCTTCATTCACTGAAAAGGACACTGAATACCCTTGTTCTAGCAAAATAGAAATCAAATTTCTTTTTATTTTGGGAACTATACATACGTTATCTAATAACATATAGCGTTCCCTAGAGAAGAACAATTTAATATCTCCCACTGCTTTAGCTGAAATGAGCTCCCCAGTCCCAACTCTGAGAGTCATTTCCCCAGCATCTAACTGTTGCCAGGAGCTCATTCCCTCAAAGGAAGAGCATACGTGATGAGTGGCACCTGAATCAAGGATCCAGGCTGTATCATCATTTTCCACTATACATGTTTCAATGATCAATAAATCAAATTTATTTTCATTGAGATGTGCTAAGCAGTCTATGTCATATTCATCATGAAAAATTTCAGATGAATTAGACATATGGGCTTGAGGACCGTCCTCAGTTAAAACCAATTCCACGCATTTAGTGTTTAAGTTCCTTTTCTTAGTTGTATTAGAAATACCAGTTTTGTAATTGGTGTTATTAGAGGCATACAAAGAACGTTTCATTGCTGAGAACAAACAAATTAACTTAATAAGTATTGTTGCATCCATTACACAAAATAATATTATTATTTTAATCCAATCAATTTAGCAAAAGTAATGATCGACCCATAGAATAAACATTCATTTTTGCAACGATACTTCAGAGGTTTAGAGCAACAACAACCGTAGGGCAGTCAGCTACTCCTCCTGTGAATTGAGACAATCTCAGCCAATCACTATTCCCAAAATAACTCATATTCCAATAGTTCTTAGTTACCATTTTTTCGGTCAGGAAATTATTAACACCTTAACAATTTCCCGTAAGTAAGACCCTCCATTTTTCAGATCTCAGAGGTCGGCCCCAACAATGCTACCGTAGGGAAAGTCAAAGTTGGAAATGGACCTAAGAAACCCTATCCATTTCTAGAGTTTGTGTTGTTCCGACTCCCATGATCAAGCCCTCCGTAGGGTGATCGCTCCCAGGGCGACTCGCAGGCAGATCATGGGGATCTCACAGTGCAACCTAATGGAGGAGACTGTAGGATACGTTGACACGTGTCCTGCTCCCACTTACAATAAAATACTCCCTCATTCACCTTGATATTAATCCATGCAAACACCATCCGTAGGGGGTCACTCCCAGGGTGACTCGAGGCCAAGCATGGACCTCACGTTGTGAACTTTTGAGGACGTGAGAGCAAAACTTGATTTATGAAAATCTTGTTTTGACATATTTCCTCCCACTAAGTATTTTTATAATTATAGGGTCTATTACTTAGGTAAATTCCGGCTAAGTGAATCTATCTAAGTCTATGCCTGCGTATAATTATATATATATAGGTCTTTTCTCTAATGTCTAGGTGAATTAAACACTCTTAATTACCTAGAGACATTGCATGCTAATATAACTATGGTTAATTCAACTCAAGTTCCAGCTTAGTTCCCAGGTAGCAGGTGTTCCATAGACCGTCTTCTTAAGTACCTCCAGCCTTAGACAGAACTTTACCGGGAGAGTTCCCTTATAACCAATAGTTATGATAAATCTTTACTCTAAAGATCTAGGGGAGTTAAACTCTTTTAATTGACCTAGTGACATTGCATGCTAACATAACTATGGTTAATTCAACTCAAGTTCCGAGTCAGTTCCCAGGTAGTAGGTGTTGCGTAAACCGTCATCTTAAGTACCTCCAGCCTTAGACAGAACTTCATCGGGAGAGTTCCCTTATAACCATAGTAATGTAAACTCTTTACTCTAAAGATCTAGGTGAATCAAACTCTTTTAATAAACCTAGTGACATTGCATGCTAACATTTAACTATGATTAATTCAACTCCGGTATTCCGGGTTAGTTTCCTGGTAGGAGGTGTTCCGTAAACCGTCATCTTAAGTGCCTTAGACAGAACTTAGGCTTCGTTTGGGATTGCGGTAACTTTTAAAATAATTGCTGGCAACTGTGCTTTTAAAAAAATCAGTTGTAACTAGAAGTAAATGAGTGTTTGGTAAATTTCATTGTCAAAAATGAAAAAGCAGGTTATAGTGTTTGGTAAATTCAAGCGAGATTGTTGCGATTTAGCTATAATGACGAAAGTGGACAGATCCATTTTTATTATTTTTATATTGATACTCAATATTTAAATTGTTATAAGATAATTATTTAAATTTTATTATAGTTTGAATTTAAATTTCTATTTTGTTATTCTAAAAATTTATACTTTGTTATTCTAAAAATTTATACTTTGTTATTTAAATTATATGATAAAATATTATAACATTGTAATGAACAGATATTATTCCAATTTAAGTACAAACAAAATTTAAGGAAAAATATGATTAAGATAAAAAAAAAAAAAAAAAATAAGAAGAAAGAAAACACAAATTTGATAAACCAATAACACAAATTATTGAAAATTCAATCATTGTTTGTATCATCTCAAATGTAGAAGAACGATTACGAAAAAAGTTTTTAAAAAAATTAAAACTAACCTGGCAAAGGGATCGATAAGAGGCGTGAAAATAAAATTAGGGAGGGATATAATTGGTATTTTGTAAAATTATTAAAATAGGCGCCTGATTGTTCGGGAAGTTATTTTCAAAAGCTAAAATTGAATAGATTTTGTAAATGTAAAGAATTCGAAATAGATTATCCATAAATTAATAAAAAATCAGGTTTACCAAACATCTAAGTTAGTTAAGATTTTCCTATAATCACTGGTAACCCCATTCACAGCAACGCCAAACGAGCACTTAACCGGTGGAGTTCCCTTATAATCATAGTAATGTTTTTCCTACTTAGTCAATTAAAACTATTTCATATATTAATGTCATGCATCATGCTTCACCAATTTCATATATTTAATATAACAATTATACTAAATAACTCATGAAATTAAATTCATGCATAATTACCATACATTATAACAATTATAACATAAATATGCATGAAAACATGCTTAACCCATGGTGGGATCTAGCTAAATGACATTCATAAAGCATTAAATAACTGAAAAACCGGTATATTGGCCCCTAGGATAATTAAAATAAATAAAATCACAATAATTTTATTGCTAATTATCCTACTGAGTCTTGAACCGCTCCAGAACTGACCCGAACTAGCTTGAACCGCTTCAAACCGGACCGAACAGCAACGAACCGGACCACCCACGAAGTAACCGCACGGAAAAATAAACTGCTAATAATAACTACCATTCTTGAAGCTTGAACACACGACCTCAAGTTTGCTAGTAAAGTGCGCTACCAACTCCTCCAGCCACCCCGGTTCGATTCTTGGAGAACGCAAATAATTATTATTTGTAACTGCTCAAATAACCACCAGAATTCACGTTCCGCACAACGCGTTCAACGCTCCGAAAATTCCCGTCAGCATCGAGACGCTGAAGGCAAAGCGTCTCGACGCTGGCCCGATTTTTCCAGCACCTGTTCATGAGCGTCACGACTCAGTTGAGCAGGGTCGTGACGCTACGCCTCTGGACAGCGTACTGACCTTCGTTTCCAGCGCCGATTTCGATCAAATTGATCCCAATTCTCTAGACACGAACTTACAAGACTCGATTTACTTAATTAAATGCCCAAAAACGCAGGGACCTTTACAAATTGATTAAATCAAATGCAGTAAATCTAAGGCCAAATACCTAAACAGTTTATCAGCAAACCAACATTCATAATGCAGAATAAATCCCACCAATAGCCAATGCAAATTTTTAGAGAAACAAAATTAGATCTACGATCGGCTCTGATACCAATTGAAGGATTGGAATTCAGTAATTCCGTAAAGCGGAAGCGTGATTGGGACCGATTCGTAATTACTTTTTGTTTAATCTAAAATATCAATACATTGGCAATAAACTTATAACTATTCTAAGGCTAAGCATACAAAAATATTAGATCTAAATCTAATTTATATAGTAACAAATTACTTACTCTCGTTGACGACTCAGATTAAATTCACCAATTGCTTGTGAAATAATCACAAACTAGTGCGAACACCACCACTATGGCTACACCGGTATGACTCTGAGACTTCTAGAGGTAGGAGACTGGTGGGAGTCTAAAGGGAGCCTTCAGGAGAATTCTCTGAGAGTAGGAGAATGAATGGGATGCCTTTCACTCCACCCCAGGAGTCCTATATATAGGCCAAGACTTTTTCCTAATAGGAAAAGGAAGGTCTTTTCCTAATAGGAAAAAGTCTCTAATTTTAATAAATAATTAATTAATTTTATAATTAATTAATTACCCAATTAAATATCATATATTTAATCTTAGGGATTTTATTAAAATTAAAATTGATATGAATCCAATTCATATTAAATTTATTTGAACTCTTTCAAATATTTTCTCTCAAGAATTAATTTTGAAATTAATTTAAAATTATATTATAAAGTTTCATAAACTTTATATTATAATGTATCAATATACATTATATGATTCCCCTAAATAAATTGAACACTTTCAATTTACAATTTATACTTAATTACCTCAAGTCTCTTTACGAGTTACCAGTGGGACCTAATGGACCTACATCAGAAGCTCCAACAATACGAGACTAATTGGCTAAACTCATTAACCAAGTTAGTCAACATTCGTTGACTGTGGGTCACTCTATTAAAGACCCACAGCTGCACTCTTCTCACTGTAGAATATTTCTGTGCCCACCGATATCGACCAATGTAGTAAGTCAATCCTTCACGTGTGTTCGTAACACCAGCTGGTTCAAATTATCGTTTTACCCCTGGGTTACCTCTGGTTCCTTAAGTACCACTGATCCCTATAATGAACAAGTTGTTTAGGGTCCAACCACTAAACAGGAGTTCCTCTCAGGCCAGGAGATGACGACGCGCCTTTGTTCAAGCCTTGAAATCAGCCCTTAAGGGAACACACATCTACTTACCCCAATAGGGGAAGGAGTGAATTCCATCTTGTACTGTTATGTTCCCAGCCCCCATTCGGTCTTGCCCCTAAAATGGTAGAATTATTGAGTCGGAGAACTGGCCACTCTCACCCATACAAATCTAAGGACAATCCCTCCTGAAAGGGGTTCATAACAAACTCAGGATTGAGATTGAGTTACCTAGGTCATCCTATTGAAATAGAAACCTAAACTAGTTAACGGCGTTACATCTAGTGGTTACTATTTTGCGGTCCGATCTTATGCAAACTCATTGCATAGGATACCCCCACCCGCATGTCTCCTACATGGATGCTTTGGATCATTGCATCTGTATCGAATACAAGGTGGGTCGTATCACATAGTGTCACCAAGATAAGGTACCCAGCCTTATCCCTATACTATAGACTTTTTAAGTTGTTACTTGGACACCGATCCCCGTACGTCCCCACATACTAGTCCAAGTTTCATTTAAACAACCTTGGATCTTAGTTTATTGGATTTAGGGTTTATTAATGCAAAACTCGATTATTCAATAACCAAATTACTGAATTACTCAAATAACGCTTTATTGAGATCGATTAATTTGTTTCATTTACTATCTACGAGTTTTAGGGCATAAAACCCAACAGTAAAAGCGACAAATAACAGAAAGGAATCCATAGAATATGGCAAACAATAGCCTACAAGAGTGCTGGAATGTAAAAGAGGCAAAGAATCGTAAAAGGGACCAAAATTCTAACCTAACGACAGACTAAGCCGAGACTACATATATATAGAAAACACGCCGGCATTGAGACGCCAAGGTGCAGCGTCGAGACGCTGCGAACATTCATCTTCGGCTCGAAATCGCGCCGGCGTCGAGACGCCAGCCTCATGACTCGACTTCCTGCTCTATTTATCGGCTTGGTATCGCTTCTTCTCGATTCGGGGCTTCAATCTTTGGCTTTTGGTGTCACAATTCAAGCCCGCTTCAGAACAATTGGGTCTCTTCACCTCCTCGCCGTCCAAGACATCGAGATGGCTCCAAAAACTCCGTAATTGGCCTAAATTAACCCGAATTAGCGTGATCGGCTCCCGACACGGCCTAAGCTTAATTAACCTGTAATTAGGACAAGTAAAGCATAAAATGACTCTAACAAGCTTAGATTAGAGGTGATAAAATAGGACTATTTAGGTCCTATCAAATACCCCCAACCTAAATCTTGCTAGTCCTCGAGCAAGGCACACACAAAACAGAGAGAACGACGTTGTGCATATAATTGAAAAGTGATTTTTTTTTTTGACAATATATGGGATGGGGGGATTCGAACCACATACCTTGTGGTCATCAGTACAACTTTGTGCCAGTTGAGCTATGCTCTTGTTGGCAATTGAAAAGTTATTTAATCCTCAAGACTCAAACATTCCAAAAACTAAAGCAATCAAGAGACAAACGCAAGAGAGACAAATGAGGAGACAAATCAAAATTTTTCAAAGATTATCTTGCACAAGAGAGCTCCATCCCACCTAAAGAAGACTTTACTAGCCCGGGATTGGCTTACTCAACTCTCATCCTATCTTCTCCCTACACTTGCACTAAGGTTTTGCTAAAAGGCCCAAATGGAACAAACTAGGTTGCTTCCTCTTGCTTAGGCACCTGATCAAGGAATTCCTTTTTCTTCTCTCTATTTTTTTTTCTTTCTTTTTGCTTTTTGCTTTTGCTCTCTCTTTTTCTTTTTGCATTTTTTCTTTCTTTTTGCATTTCTTTTGGATAGGGCACTAGCTTTCACACTACAGTACAGGGACCCATAACTCGAGTTTTACTCTTGGTTGGCCTAACTGATCACATTGCAGGTAGCTCTTTTTACCCCTAAGCGTTTAAGCTCAATGCAAGCATGCTCTCTTTTTTTTTTTTTTCTTTCTCTCTCAAAGATGGCGAGCATATGACTTTTTTTTCTTTTCTTTTGGCTCACCACCACTGACTTATTTTTCCACTCTTTTTTTTTTATTTGCAGGCATATTTTCTTTTTCTCTCCTAGGCAAGATTCCACACACTATTTTGGAAAAAATTTAGACTTTCTCGCTTAACCTTACACCTATCGGGGTGACAACAAAAATATGACTTAAGTAATTCGCTCCTAAGCATTCAAGTCCTACTTTGAAGCAAAATAGACACTCAACAGGTGCAAGACATATCCAAGAAAAGTTTTAAAAAGGCTCCTTTTTTTAACACTCTCGGTCACAACTCATCGAAAGCAATAAATTTTTGAAAAAATTTGAGTCAATCCAAGGAAATCATCATCACTTAAACAAGCATATACACAACAAGCATGCAAGACATTCATTAAGCACAAACGATGGCCTGACGCTCAGATGCTCAAGGCCCAACAAGAATGTAAAGTAAATTCCCCACCCCCAACCTAGAATTTACATTGCCCTCAATGTAATAAATCATGAAGAATAAGACGATGCATAGGGAAAGAATAGAACTTCCCTGAATGTTGCGCTCATGGGTGGTGAATCACGCTTTCTATAAATGTAGAAACTTCGTTTTGGTACCGCCAATCCTAAAGAACAAACAAAAACAATGAAACAAACATAAAAGCAACTAATAAAAATAAACCTATCTAAGAATTGAAATAATAGAAAGCAATAAAATTATAGGGTGCAATTGTTTAAGGTCGTTTGCTCGACCACGCTCTCCTCTATTTCTTCTTAGGGAGGCTTCTCTCCACAGGTCCAGAATACATCGTTTTTAGAGATTTCTTGTTTCAGTAATTTCGGGGCCTGCAAGGAAGAATCAGTAGAAGCAGAAAAAATATCGGAAGCAGAGGTGGGCTGACAGAAAATGTGCTCAGCCCTAATCCTAGAAGACGAACACTTGGTGATGTTGGGTTTTATGCCCTAAAACTCGTAGATAGTGAATGTAACCGTTGACCGGATATTAATGAAATAATATTGATATATTTTTCCATTAAATTTTATTAGTTATTTTATATTTGTTTTTGCCTAAAAATAACCCTAATCCAATAAACTAGACATCCCAGGCTGTAATATGAGTCTTGAACTATATGTAGCGACATATGGGATCATTGTTCAAGAAACAGCCTAAAGGGTCTATAGTATAGGGATAAGACTGGCTGCCTTATCCTGGTGACACTATGGATACGACCCACTTTGTATTTGATACAAACGCTACGATCCAACGCGTTCGTGTAGGAGACATGCGAGTGGGGGTATCCTATGCAATGAGTTTTCATAAGACCGGACCGCGAAATAGTAACCACTAGTTATAACACCGTTAACTAGTTGGTTTTCTATTTCACTAGGACGACCTAGACAACTTAGTCTTAATCCTGAGTTGATTATGGACTCCTGCTCATGAGAGATTGTCCTTTGATTTGCATGGGTGAGAGTGGCCAATACGCCGACTCAATAAGCCTACCATTTTGGGGACAAGACCGAATGGGGAGCTGGGAACATAATCGTACAAGATGGAATTCACTCCTTCCCGACTTTAGGGAAGCAGATGAATGTTCCCTTAAGTGGTTACTCCGAGTCTTGAACAAAGGGCCCTACCCTCTCAATGGCACGAGAAGTTTTTTTCTGTTTGATGGTTGGACCACAAACAGGTTGTTCATTAGAGGAGAACTGGTACTTAAGAAAATAGAAGTAACCCAGGGGTAAAACGGTAATTTGACCCAGCTGGTGTTACGGACACTCGTGAAGGACTAACTAGTCGATATTGGTCTATATCCGTGGACACAGAAAATATGTCTGCAGTGAGAAGAGTACAACTGTGAGTCTATAGTGGAATGTACACACAGTTAACGAATATTGATTAATTTGGTTAATGAGTTTGACCAATTAATCTCATATCGTTGGAGCTTCTGATCTGCAGGTCCATTAGGTCCCACTGGTAGCTCATAAAGTAATTTGAGGCAACTAAGCAATAAATGTAAATTGAAAATGTTCAATTTACTAAGGGAAACAAATATAATATATATTGATATATTATTATGAGAGAAATTAATATTTGAAGAAATTCAAATATTAATATAAATTTATGGAAGTTTGAAAGAGTTCAAATAATGAATTAATTAATTTAAGGCCTAAAATCTATTTGGGCAAATTAATTAATTCAAGGCCGGAAATTAAATATGTGATATTTAATTGGTGGTTAATTAATTAAAGAATTCATTAACCGGGAATTAATCAATTATGGAAATAATTAATCACTTAAGGAAGTGATTAATCATTTATGGAAATGATCTAATCACTTATGGAAGTAATTAGTCATTTGTGGAAAAGATTAATCAATTATGGAATTGATTGATCATGGATTGATTAAATAAGGAATAAGATTGAATCAATTTTGGAAAAGATTGATTTAATTGAATATTTTATTCATGGCCTCTCTTCTATAAATAGAACACTAGACCTAATTGGTCCAAGACACTCTCCTCTTGCTCTTAGACTCACAAGACAAGACCTAGAATTCTCTTTAGCCTCCCTCTTAGAGAAAGACTCCCACAAGTCTTTTGCCTCCTAGACTTAGAGACATACCGGTGTAACCTCTGTGGTTATTGTGTCAATCAAGAAGAAATTTCCAGCAATTATAAGACAAGGAGGCTGCTGCGTTTTCGATCGTTGGAGCGTCGTTGGCGAAGAACGGTCAAGTCTACAACGAAGGTTTGTAACGGTTCTTGCCCTTTTCTTTAGAAAAGGATGAAAATAAATTTAGATTTATTTTTCAGCATGTTTAAACCAATTTTCCAGCAACTTTAAAGTGTGTTTAAAGTGTATTTGAGTTTTTCGTAACGGTATTTTAATGTTAATTAATATACGGCGTAAGGTCCTTTCGATGCGCTTCCGCTGCGTGGGGACTTTTATTCCCTTCAGGTGACTCCACCTGATTTATCAGTAAGGGTTATCTGGTGTTCATCAACTACATCAATTAACTCTCCATCTAAGTCAGGGCATCTAACAGTAGAAGAATGCATCTCATTATTAGTGACCATGCATGATTTAGAATTTAAAGTGCGATCATTCACTAGGTCAGGTTCATGCATATAGTATTCAATAGAAAATGCATGAGGATTTTCAATGTCATTAAAAATTTTAAAGTATAAGGTTTTATCCTGAAATCCTCATGATACAACACCTTCATCTACATCAATGACAGTCTTGGCAGTCTTCATGAAGGGACGACCAAGGAGTATCGTAGCAAAAGATGGATTGTAATCAAGATTAGGAGTATCTAAAACATAGAAATCAGCAGGAAAAACCAAATCCTCCACCCTAACTAAAACGTTTTCAACTATTCCTAGAGGTTTAATGCAAGACTTATATGCTAGTTGAATGACTATGCCAGATGTTTTAATATCAGTTAAATTCAATCTTTTATAAACAGACACAGGCATAACATTGATCGATGCTCCTAGATCTAACATGGCATATTTTATCTTGTAATCTCCGATCATACATGGTAAAGTAAACATGCCAGGATCAGAACATTTAACAGGTAAGTTTTCATAAAGTAGAGCACTTACATTTTCACTAACCTCTTCTTTACCTGAGGACTTTTCCTTACCTTCATACCAAGTCCTTAAGAACTCAGCGTAGGCTAGGATTTTCAGGATTGCTTCAAGCAATGGAATGTTCACCTTGACTTTTCTAAAAACATCTAAATCATCATGCACACTTGGAGTAGCAGGGTCAATGAAGTTCAAAGGTGAAGTAGAAAAGGAATTTTTATCATTTAAATTTAAAGAAGAAAATTTGCCAGGAGAAGTAGAAAACTTATCAGAGACAGTGGGGAATCTAGGGGGATAGTCAGGTGTGGCCACTTCACTCCACACTGCATTCACATTTGCCTTAGGATTTACCTCATGTTGGGTAGGCAGTTTACCAGAGCTTTTATTGTTCATCTTACTGACTTGGGTTGCCAGCTGAGTGATTTGGTTTCCCAAATTTTGAATGGCGTTCCTGGTCTCTTGCTAGAATTGTAAAGAGTTGTCAGTAAGTTTCTTAAGTGCCTCATCGAAGGATGTGCCTGAAGTTGAGGTGGAAGCCTGATTTTGCTTGAACATCAGTGGCTTCTGTTGGTTCCCATAACTGAAATTTGGATGGTCTCTCCATCCTGGATTGTAAGTGTTGTTGTATGGGTCGTACTGCCTTTGATTTCCATTGAATCCACCAATGGCATTCACCTCTCCATTGTCTTGTATCTCAGGGCAGGCATCAGTAGTGTGGGTAGTCATCGAGCAAAGTCCACAGGCTTTTGCCTGCACTTGTCCTGAACACAAAGAGCGAACAAGTTTAGTTAATTCACTCATTTCAGAGTGCATTTCGCTTACCTCACTTTTTGTGGCGGCTTGTACAACTGCAGGTGGTCCTCTAGTCCCGAATTGCTGAGAGTTTTCAGCCATACTTGAAATTAGTTGTCTAGCCTCGACAGGGGTCTTGTTGACTAGTGCTCCTCCACTAGCTGCATCTACCATACTACGGTCCATAGGAAGTAGCCCTTCGTAAAAGTATTGGATCAACAACTGATCTGAGATCTAATGATGTGGAAAACTGGCGCACAGACGCTTGAATCTCTCCCAATATTTGTGGAGTGTCTCCCCAGTGATCTGCGAAATTCCATAAATCTCCTTTCTAATGTTTGCAGCTCTACTGTCGGGGAAAAATTTCTCGAGGAATTGCTTCATCATCTCGTCCCATGTACTGATAGAGTCGGAGGGAAGGTAATAAAGCCAATCTTTCGCTGAATCCTTTAGCGAAAAGGGGAATGCCCTTAGGCTCAGCACTTCCTCTGTCACTCCATGAGGTCTCATACCAGAACATACTATGTGAAATTTCTGCAAATGTTTGTGCGAGTCCTCTCCTGCACTACCACGGAAAATAGGAAGTAAGTGTATCAAACCTGACTTTAATTCAAAAGTACCTGTCGTCTCGGGGTAGGTAATACAGAGTGGCTGCTGGTTCAGATCTGGCGCTACCAACTGCCTTAATGTCCTTTCAGCCATGGTTGGTGTTTCAACCTCGCTGAGATTATTAACTCTTCTTCTTCTTGCTTGCCTTCTAAATCTCGTCTCCGCTCTAGAAATTTCAGGTTCAAATCTAAGATCGTTTCCCTGCGAAGAACGTGTGATCATAAACCATGCAAACAAGAATGAAAAACTCAAAATCCTAAAAATACTAGAAAAACACCCTTCCCCGGCAATGGCGCCAACTTGACCGGACCGCCAGGAGGGTGTCGAATTCTCCCTAAGTCGTCAAATAAAATTTATAATCCACGGCACTACTACTAATTTTTGTAGCAATAGCGGCCGGGGTCGAAGACAGGGAGGGGGAATTTGGTAAGTGTAAAATTTTGTGTTTATGAAAACAGGGGGATTTTTTTATGATGAAGGACAAGCAAAAATAAAATAAAACAAAATAATTGAATGTTGAATTTTAAAAGACAGAAAGCTAAGCATGTAGAATAGAAATAAGACGGGATCAATAACATAAAAGGGATCGTTGGATTGGGATTTATTATGCTTGATTCTAATTCATTGGCTTCCTAGTTTTCTCTAATAATCATTCTAAACTGATTTCATTAGTCCAGTCGGACTCAGACTCGTGAGAATAAGAAAAAGAACACTCATTATCAAGAGAGGATGGAGAGGATAGAACAGACAAAGACCCTTCAACCTTAAACTCTTTCTCTTGAAACTCCTCAAACACTATGGGCTCATTTTCTTTTTCTTCCTCACTAACTTGTTCTTGATGGGTGCTAAAACTATCCAATTCTTCCTTACTATCGATACAACTCACCCCTATGTGCTCGAACTCAGCAAAATTGAAAGAATTAGGCTCCTGAATCGGCACTAATGAATCACTGGCCACATGACTCACTAGACACTCTATGGAAGTGGATCCTACTTCCTTATCCTCCCTTTGGGTCTGGAATCTCTCCATAGATTTTTCTAATTCGAAATTCATGGCTCTAGACTCCTCAATAAAATCTTCAAGCAAGCTCTCTAAGGAAGATTTTTCTTCTATGGAAGCGGATTGCACTTCACTCTCCTCCCTTCTTGGCTGCAATAACCCCCTGAATTCTAGAGCTAATTTGGTGATTTTATTGTCCTCTATAAATTCTTTAAGTATGCTCTCTAGGGGAGATTTTTCTTTAGAGGGGGGACAATTTGAAAAGGAATAATTGGACAATGGTGTTGGTTCTTCGGGCTCAGATTCCCTAAAGGGCCACCCGAAATTATAAAAAGCCATTTAAAACAATAAATCAACAATAGACAGGCTCTCAATCAGATGCAAACACCAATTAAATGCACAACAAGAACAATGGACTAGGATAAAAATAAAACAAAAAAAAGCAAAATAAAACCTCTAATCTAAAGCAAGCAATTTCTTCACAATATTAATTGAATGAAATTAGCCAATCCCCGGCAACGGCGCCAAAAACTTGTTGCTCACCCCAAGCGTACGGGTCGTCACAAGTAATATAGTGATTTTGAGTATAGAGTATCGTCTCCACAGGGATTGGATTTATTCAATTAATTACCGCGAATAATCTTGCTTAGCTTTATTTAGAGAACAAAATCTAATGCCGAAAAGAATAAACTAAAAGTTAATCTAGAAAGCAAAAGATAAATGGAGACGCAATTTGGTGGGATAATTCTAGAGTGGTTGATTTCGACAATTGGACCTTTAATGCTTAATCAATTAACTAATATGGATTAACTAATCATTTGATTCATAAGTCTAGAAGCCTAATGACAAGGACTCTCCTGTCGGTCTCCTCCTATCTCATACCTTTCAATAAAGAATCTCCTTTCAGTCTCATCTTTATTTACTTAGCATGGCATTACGACCCTTCAGTACAACCTCTAACGTTATTTATTTTATCCCGTGTCACCCGGGTAAATAAGCGTTAGTCATGCATTCAGTTCTAGTCTAAGCTTCTCTCCGTCGAGTTTCTGCTTAGTAACGATTCATTTAATCAGTGATCAGTTGATTAAAAGCATTACGGACAAAATGCACAAATGAACAATAATGACAATTAAACCAAATAAATTCATTAATCAAGCAGAGGTTCAACATCTAAATCAATCTCATAGAATTTAGGAATTTACTACTCATAATCACTAAAATTCAATAATTCCTAATCACAACAATTCTAGAAACTAAAACATAAAGGAAAAGGGAAGAGAAATGCTCATAAAAGTGTCGATCTCCTCGATCCCGCGCCGACCTCCATCGATCCCGAGCTCCAAAGATCTTCAACAAAGCTCCAAAACTCTCCCAAAAATCCCCAATTTTAGTGTGGATTCTAGAATGGGGTGAAAACCCACAAATTGGCACACAAAACTTGGATGCAAATGGCTCCTTTTATAGGCTCCCAGCAGGCGTAGCGTCGAGACGCTACGTCACAGCGTCGCGACGCTCTGACGTCATCTTTTCTTGGGCTCCAAGTCGTCGTAGCGTCGAGACGCTACATGGACAGCGTCGCGACGCTACCTGATTGAATATCAGTATAGTTGGTAGAATAGTCGCAGATTTAATTCAATCCAAGTATAAACTGATTAAATCAAGTAGTACCTGATGAGTTCAGGGTCGAATCCACAGGGAAATGGAACAAAAAAAAAATTATATATTCACTGATTTAATCTCTCCACATGCTAGGTAAGTAAAGAAAATTGAGTGGTGTAGTTTGAAAAAATAGATGTATTGCGGAAAGAAAATAATATAATTTGAGGAAAGGACTTAAATGCGAAAAAATATCAAGGCTATTGCAGTGGCAACCTCATGCGTTCATAAGAGACTTGTAGCGCTAATTTTTGATTAATTGATCCATTAATGCTTAAGTAAGAGAAGAAATCATTAAGCTTTCCTTCCGGTGCTCCTTATGCATTTTAACAATAAACTAGCAAATGACTCTGTGCCTAGTTTTATGCGTGAAGTTCAGTTCTCGTAATACTTACAAGGGATTGCGTTAGTCATAATGCAATCAAAGCTCAAACATGCAATATCTTTTAGTGGTAATAATTAAATGTTACCAAGACTACATGACATGCGCTAGCTTGTTCTACTTAGAGAGATCCATATGCATTACCTGTCAAGGATTTATCATACTGATACCGCATCCAGCTGGCCAAGCGGGACTTAGCAATAAAAGAATTAACACAACTAAGTAGAAAGCAAACAATGTTTCTATTAAACCAAAAATATGCGCTTACAAGTGATGCTTATCGCCGCATGAGGCGCTTGCGCTAAGCCTTGATGAGAAGATTTAGCTCATGAAAGCAAAACAGATAAACTTGAAAAGATACATAACACACAAGTGTATTCCCCTTTACAGATTTCTGCAGCTCCTCTCTAAGGTTCTTCTCCTCTCTTTTCTCCCTCCCTTCCTTTGAATAAGTGAGGGGAGCAAACTTCTTCAAGTCACCAACGGTCAACTTGCAAGTCCACTTGCGCTAGTTGTGTTAGCTTTAATCATCATTTAGGCCACTTGCGCCCTTTTTTAAACCTCCTTTATCGCCTACTTGTTCTGGCTGCGCCGGCGCTTGTCTTTTCACCCATCTTTTTCTGTCTTTTGATCATCTTGGAAAGTGTGCCTGCGCTGAAAAGATACTTAAAATGTCTAGATTAGTTGCGTTAGCGCTCTGTGTTTATAATTTCTTATCGCATACATGAATATAGCCTTCCGCTTATATCAAAGCACTTTCCCTTTTCTTTATGCGCTAAGATAACGCATTGGAGGCTCTTTTTGCCTTCTTTTAGCCTAAATTTAGAGAGCAAATAACTTGCATTTCGCAAGCAATCAAACCCCCAAACTTAAACTATTGCTTGTCCCCAAGCAATGCCTATTATCTACTTTGCGTGAATTACTTAACTCTTCTATTGCTTGCGATCTTGGCATCCTTCTACTTCTTTTTCTTGTAAGCATTACTCCAGTAGTTTTGACTTTTGTCAAATTTTCTTCATTGCTTAAAGTAGGTTCCTTGCGCTTAGATTCTTCCTTGCCATAACTCAACCATTCTTTGCCTGTTCTGGGCGCATACGTTCAACTCTCCCCTTTTTTTTTTTTACAAAGCAAACAATGGATATCAAATGGACATCAAAACGTATACTTTCGTTTTGGCTTACCCACATTTGTGATGAAGGGTATCCAACTACGGGTATTACATTTTTTTACTGCCCTTAACGCTCATAGGATGCGTTTGTCTTCGCGCAGTGGCAAACTATGGGTGTCATAAATGCCCCTGGCTACAAACATGCCGCATTCCTAGAGGAACGCATATGTTATTTATTTAATACTTATGCGCCGACTCCCCCAAACTTAAGATGGACAATGTCCCTATTGTCCCCCAAACTTACTTTGGCGCGCATTTGACAGAGGAAAATAGACGTGGAGTTTCGGCAAGGTTGAAACTGCGAAGGAATTTGCCTTATGTTCTAAGGAAAATTAAGACAAAGGTTTAAATCAAGCGAGGTAATGCGGACAAGAGAAATTAGAAGTCAGATGCGTTGATTAAGACAAAAGGAGTTAACGCAAAGATTTTAAGAGATAAAGAGTCATTATTAAGGCAGAGAAAAGTGATAAGAAACATGCGTTGAGATATATTTATGTATTATGATAATTCAATTAAAACACGGCGCATACATGAAGGGAAAACAAAAGAAAGAAAGGAAAGATAATTTAATCCTGCGGTGGTGGAGGTGGTGGTCTAGGGAACCTTGGAACCGGAGGAATGTTTTGTGGACGCATCTGAGAAGGCCCTGCGCCAGCTGGTCTTTGCGTGAAAAGGTTTGGTGTGATAGGCAGGCGGTGGAAAGAGTTGGTCCAATGTGTGAGGAAGAGGAGCAAAGCATTGACTCTTTGCGACAACTCCTCTTGTTGCCTTTGCAGTGATGCCTGCTGCTGACACAGTCTTTCTTGTTGCAGACGCAGAGGTTCCGTGACTTCTTTGAACATTTGCCGCAGCTCTGAGAAGATGAGGGCTATGTCTACATCGAGTGGTCGAGCAGATGCGCCTTCGCCTGATGTTGTGGTTTCAGGAGTTTGGTCAGGGATGTCATTGATGTGAGGAGGACTGGGCTGGGTTTCTTCGACAGCAACTTCTTCAGCATGAGTTTCAAAGCAGGGCGGTGAGTGCTGCGCTGGTGGTGGAGGTGGTGGCGCATTTTGAGGCTCATCGCAGACAGTGTTTTCCTGTGCTGGGGATTTGTGTTGATGGCCTTGCGCCGTCTGGTGAGGGTATCTTCCTGCGATGACCTTGCGCCTTTTCGTTTTCTGCTTCTCAGGCACTGGTGCAATTGATTCCGCTGCGGGGGCTAAAGGTCTGCGGCTGACACCTTGCAGGCGTCTGTCTCGCGTGCCCGTCACACGTGTCCACCATTGCTCGTCAAAATCCTTCCGCATTGTTCTTACTTCTTCATCTGCTGCAGGAAGGAGGTTTGATGCGCGACATAACGAGGTGACGAGGCCAGGACAAAAGAGCGCGCCTCTGGGCTTAGTGGCAGTGTGGCGCAAGGTGTCCACAAGGACTTTCCCTAAGTCAATTGGCGTGCCCTTCATGATGCAGTACACGAGGATCACGCGTTGGAGGCTGAGGGTTGCGTCGTGCGTTGTTGGCATGATGCGGTTTTTGATCCAGTGCATCCACAAAGTTGCCTCGAAATCCAGCAACTGCGATTTCAGGGTCCTCTTTGCGCCATGCCCATCCCACTTAGCCCCAGGACTGGCTACCGCGAGAAGGACTGTGGTGAGGAAGTCTTCATCCAAGCATTCGAGCAGCCTATTCCCTTCTGCGCTGGGGATGTCCTGCAGCTCATAGACGCTGTTGATGTGTGCTGAGGAGAATGCGATGGCGTGGCCGCGTACAATGACTTCGTCAATTTCATCTCTCCATTGTGCGTGGAAGAACTCATGGACCAACGCAGGAGCGTAAGTTCCCGGATTCTCGCAGACTATTTCCCATTTGCGTTGGGAAATCTGGTCAGTCATTGTCTGCGGTAGGGGGCAACTGAATCCCCTCTCCTCCTGAAATTTTCCCCAGTCCTTTGCTTCGGCCTCGACGCCTACTTTTTGTTTTCCCTTGTCTTTGGCTGAGGTAGGTGCTTTCCGTTTCTTGCCTTGGGTCGCCGCAAGTTCCTCGCTTGGTTCTCTGATGGCGACCCCTGTGGGTTGGATGTTGCGGCGACGTGTGAGGGGGATTTCATCCTCTGAGTCCGACATTTCCATAGCCACTGCGATAGTCGCCAGGTTATGCGCTGCGATGGCTGCTGCTTCCTCATTGCTCGGTCCTTCGCCTTTATTTGCTGCGGTGGACTCTCCGGCAGCACGTTCTCGTTCTTCTCTTTGGCGAATTTCATCGCCTTCTTCACCGAGTTCTTGCAGCAAGTCGTTCCATGCAGCGACTTGCTGTTCTGAGAAATGTAGAGGCGAGGAAGTGGTGTTAGATGGGAAACAGGAAGGTGAAGGCTCAATGGAGTGGGCTACGGTAGAGGGAGGGTTTGCGGCTGGAAGCAGGGGAATAGATGGGAATGGAGAGGAAAAAGGAGTGAGGTTTCGAGGGGTGGGAATGCTTGAAGCTGGCTGTAAAGTGATAGGTTGGATGGAGAAGGTGGATGTATCTAGTGGGGCGATGTTGAGTGCCTCATCGCCACCGGAGGTTGAAGGTGCGGCAGGGGTTTGTGCGTTTGAGCTGGTTTGAGGAGGTTCTCCATCTACCACTTCCGGTTCTTCTTCTTCCATTTGCGCAAGGTTTTGGCTGCCCTCTTCTTCATCCGAAGAAATGATCACATCTCTGTTTGGTCCTTCGACTTCCGGCGAAGAGATGGCGTCATCCGCATAACCGGCGATGGAGAGATTTTGTGAGTCCGACATGGCTTCTTCGGGAAGGGAGAGGAGAAGATTCAAAAATGGTTTAGGGTTTCTGGTACGAGGGAGGCGCAGAAATGAGGAAGAAGCCAGCAGGGGCTTCTCTTTCTTATAGTTAACGCAAGGCATGCGTCCCTAGGTACTGACAACCTTTCGCATCCCACTAGAGTGGGAAATCATGATTGTTTTGGAGGAATGTGAGCGGTTACCTTGGGTAATGTGAGAAAAACAGGGGTTAGTGCGCCTCATTAAATGCTAATATGATTATTATCGTGTGAGGTGGAGATGCGGATGCGAGTTGGCCAGCGGTGGGATTTCCTTCTAGACACAAAATTTTCTTAACGCAGCGACTTTTACTTAAACCAAAAACTCATGCGATGAGATTATCTCCTTAAAGCTCAACCTATCAAAAGAACTAGATTATGCGGAAAGGAAATATTTACAACTTCTGACCTGTTAGTGCTCTATGCGCTAGGTCCTGGCGCATTTGAGAGCACTTCCGTTCTGGACCTATCTAGTGTGGCTTCTTCAAGGTGGATCTTTCAGAAGGATTAACTCAACTTCTTTATTCAAAGTTCCTTCGATATATGGTTTTACTTTTTGCCCGTTGACTTTGAAAATCCTCTTTCCATCTGTGGAATGCAGGTCTATTGCCCCATATGGATAAACTTTATGAATTATGTAGGGTCCTGACCATCTGGATTTCAGTTTACCTGGAAAGAGTCGTAAACGTGAGTTAAACAATAACACCTTCATACCTGCCTTGAGATCCTTTTTTTGTATCCTGCGGTCGTGCCATAGCTTTTGTTTTTCCTTATTTATCTTGGCATTCTCATATGCATTTCTTCTAAATTCTTCCAATTCAGTCAGTTGACGCAATCGTTCTTGCCCTGCAGCATCTAAGTCAAAATTTAGGCGCTTCATTGCCCAATGCGCCTTATGTTCCAACTCCAATGGTAGATGACATGCTTTTCCATATACCAGCGCATATGGAGATGCACCTATGGGTGTTTTGAATGCAGTGCGATATGCCCATAGCGCATCATCTAGGTTATGCGCCCAATCTTTTCTACTGATATTTACAACCTTCTCAAGAATTCTTTTTATCTCTCTATTTGAGACTTCCGCCTGACCATTGCTCTGCGGGTGGTAAGCTGTTGCGACATGGTGTTTGACATTGTATTTTCGCAACAACTTCTCCATAATTCTGTTTATGAAGTGGGTTCCTTCATCACTAATCAACCTGCGCGGCACTCCAAATCTTGTGAAAATATTCCTTTTTAGGAATTTGGTCACGGTTATCGCATCGTTTCTAACGCAGGCGATTGCTTCTATCCATTTTGTCACATAATCCACTGCGAGGAGAATGTATTGGTTTCCTTGCGATGATGGGAAGGGTCCCATGAAATCAATGCCCCAAACATCGAATGGCTCTATTTCTATTATGTAATTTTGAGGCATTTCATTTCTGGCGCTGATGTTTCCAGTGCGCTGACATCTATCACAACTTTCGACGTGTTTTCTAGCGTCATGAAACAAAGTAGGCCACCAATATCCACTTTGAAGAACTTTGGCCGCAGTGCGTTGACCTCCGAAATGGCCTCCATACGGTGCTTCGTGACAGTCTTTCAATATTTTCAACGCATCGCTATGCCCAACGCACCTTCTGAGAATATGGTCGGGTCCTCTGCGATAAAGACAAGGATCATCCCATAAATAAAATTTTAATTCGTGAAAGAATTTCTTACGGTGCTGCGCTGAGTATTCTTCTGGCAGAATTCCTGCGGCAAGATAATTTGCAATGTCTGCAAACCATGGTTCTTCCTTGTTGATGACGAACAGCTTTTCATCCAGAAATTCTTCTGCGATAGGGACCCTTGGTGCAGCATCTTTCCCATTATCTTCCAGTCGCGACAAGTGGTCAGCAATTAAATTTTCACTTCCCTTTTTGTCTTTGATCTCTAAATCGAATTCTTGCAGCAATAGAATCCATCTAATCAGTCTAGGCTTTGCGTCCTTCTTTGAGATGAGGTATTTTATTGCCGCATGGTCTGTGAAAACTATGACTTTTGAGCCAATCAGATAGGCACGAAATTTATCAAACGCATACACAACCGCCAATAATTCCTTCTCGGTTGTTGTGTAGTTTGTCTGCGCCTCATTTAATGTTCGGCTAGCGTAATAAATGGGGTGAAGATTCCTTTCATTTTTCTGTGCCAATACTGCACCTACTGCCACGTCACTAGCATCACACATTACGACAAAGGGCTCTTTCCAATTTGGGGTTGCCAAGATAGGTGCACTCACTAACGCATGCTTAAGATTCCCAAATGCTTCAACGCATTCGTTGGAGAATTCAAATTTCCTATTAGCTTCCAGCAATGTGCAGAGTGGTTTCGAGATTTGTGAGAAGTTCCTGATGAATCTGCGATAGAAACCCGCATGCCCAAGAAAACTGCGAACTCCCTTAACAGATGTAGGCGGTGGTAAGTTCTTAATAACATCAATTTTTGCCTTATCTACTTCAATACCTGTGCTTGATATGTGGTGGCCTAAGACAATTCCTTCTTCTACCATAAAATGGCATTTTTCCCAATTCAACACCAGGTTGGTTTCCTTGCATTTTTCTAGTACTTGCTCCAGTTGCTTCAGACAACTTGTGAAGGACTTCCCATATACTGAGAAGTCATCCATAAAAACTTCCACGGATTTTTCTAGAAGTTCGGAAAAAATCGCCATCATACATCTCTGGAATGTTCCAGGCGCATTACACAGTCCAAAAGGCATCCTTCTGAATGCAAAGGTGCCATATGGACAAGTGAATGTTGTCTTCTCTTGGTCTTCTGGTGCAATGGTGATTTGATTATATCCTGAGTACCCATCTAGAAAACAGTAGTAAGCTTGTCCTGCAAGTCTGTCTAACATTTGGTCAATGAATGGAAGAGGAAAATGGTCCTTTTTGGTGATCGTATTCAGCTTGCGATAATCCATGCAGATGCGCCAACCTGTAGTGGTGCGGGATGGAATTAGCTCGTTGTTTGCGTTTGCCACCACTGTCATGCCTCCCTTCTTTGGCACGCACTGAATTGGGCTCACCCATTTGCTATCTGCGATGGGATATATCACACCTGCGTCGAGCCATTTAATTATCTCCTTTCGTACTACTTCCATCATTGCGGGATTTAGCCTTCTCTGTCTCTCAATGAATTCATTAGATTCATCTATCAAACAAATTTTGTGCATGCAATAAGCAGGACTGATACCTTTTATGTCTGCTAAACTCCACCCAATGGCCTCTTTGTGTCTTGCGAGAACTTCCATTAGTAGATGTTCTTGCGATGAGTCAAGCTTCGATGAGATTATTACTGGGAGTGATTCTTTTTCCCCCAAGAACTTATACTTCAAATGCGTTGGCAAGGGTTTAAGCTCTAGGGCAGGAGGTTGCATTATGGAAGGCAAGGCGGGAACTCTTCCTTCCATGTCTAATATGTGGGTCACTTCCTCATGTTGCGACAAGATGCGGGTTCCTCTTTCCTGATCTTCCTTGACTCCTTCTTCTGGGGAACTGGCCGTATTTGAAAGTAACTCTTGCGGAGAGCATATATCCATGCGGGCTATCATGTTGCATTCCTTAGGATCATCAGGATATTTTAGGGAAGAGAGAACATTAAAGACAACCTTCTGATCATTCATGCGCATAGTCAGTTCTCCCTTTTGTACGTCAATCAGAGTCTGTCCTGTGGCAAGGAATGGTCTTCCCAAAATAATGGGAATCTCTTTGTCAGCTTCATAGTCCAAAATGATGAAATCTGTAGGAAAAATAAATTTGTCAACTTTGACTAATACGTCTTCGATCTTCCCCTCAGGGTGGACTACAGATCTATCTGCTAACTGAAGTGTAATAGTGGTTGGTCTTGCTTCTCCGATCCCTAGGCGTTTGTAGACAGATAATGGCATTAGATTGATGCTTGCGCCTAGATCGCATAATGCCTTGCCGACATCAATTCCTCCTATCGAGCAAGGAATTGTGAAACTGCCAGGATCCTTCAATTTTGGGGGAAGCTTGTTGGCAAGTATTGCGCTACATTCACTGGTTAACGCAACCGTTTCAAACTCCTTCCATGGCCTTTTGTTCATCAAGATGTCTTTCAAGAATTTAGCATAGCTTGGCATCTTTTCTAATGCTTCCACAAGTGGGACATTGATATGCAATTCTCGCAAAACATTCAAAAATTTCTTAAACTGAGCCTCATCATTCTTCTTTCGCAACCTTTGCGGGAAAGGTAGCGTGGGCTTGTATGCGTCAGGCTCTTCTTCTACGTGCGTTTTTTTCTTTTCGGATACATCTCCTTGCATCACTCTTTCTTCAAGCGGCAGGCTGTGCCCTTCTGTGGTTGCACTTTTGCATGGGTCATCTTGTGTTGGTAGAGGTTCATTCACCTGTAATTGTCTTCCACTTCGTAGAGTCACCGCATGGCAGTGTTCTTTCCCTTTTGGATCCTCTGTATTGCTGGGCAATGTTCCTGCAGGCCTGTTTCTAAGTTCTGACGCAAGCTGTCCAACTTGAATCTCTAGGCTGCGGAGAGATGCGGCTTGGCTCTGAACTACTGCGTCATTCTTGGCCATATATTCTTTCTAACTAGTCATGAATTCCCTCATCATGCCTTCTAATGCGTTTGAGGCTGATGCTCTGGAGCTTCCTCCTCCTTTCATGTTGTGCTGGAAATGTTCCTGCACAGATTGGCCATTGTTAGAATTGAATAATCTTGGCACATGATTTATATTACCTTGTTGTTGTTTATTCGCGTTTCCATTCCATGAGAAATTAGGGTGATTTCTCCATCCTGGTTTGTATGTGCTTGAATATGGGTTGTTGTGCGTCACTCCTTGCGCTCCCACATATAGAACTGCTTCTGGGTTTGAAGGACATTGGTCATGCGTGTGTCCTTCTCCGCAAATTCCGCATCCTACTGCGTTGAGTTGTGCGATCAAGGGTGCGGTGCTGGCTGTGAGCGCATCCATTTTTAAGGTCAACGCTTCAATTTTTGTGTTTACTGATGTCATAGGCTCCACTTCAAAACTTCCTGAATTAGCCTTAAATGGTCTTCGTCGCCTATCTTCCGCAGATCCCCATTCATAATTATTTCGTGCAATTCGATCTAGAATTTCATGGGCTTCATCATATGTTTTTCTGAGTAGTGCACCATTTGCGGATGAGTCTACCAAGATTTGTGAATTCTTGTTAAGACCCACGTAGAAAGTTTCTAGATGAATGCACAGTGGTAAACCATGATGCGGGCATCTTTGTAGCAGGCTCTTGAATCGTTCCCAAGCTTCGCTCAATGTTTCATCATCTTGTTGCGCAAATGTCATTATTTCCTTTCTTAATCTGGAGTTTGCGGTAGGTGGAAAATATTTTTCTAGGAATTTTTCTGCCAAAACGTTCCATGTTGCGATGGAGTTTGCTGGCTGTTGATTTAACCATACTTTCGCCGCATCTCTCAGAGAGTAAGGAAATAATATGACCTGAAGCTGTTCTGGTGTAACTCCTGGGATGATAAATTTGTTGCAAATGTCAAGGAATGACTTGAGGTGAGAGTGAGGATCTTCTGATGGACTTCCTCCGAATTGTCCTGCAGCTGTCAACATTTGAAACATAACAGGTTTTAGTTCAAACCTCTCTGTTTCTAGAGTGGGTTGAATTATCCCTGGATTGAAATTGCAATTTGCAGGAGCTGCGTAATCTCTAATTCCTCTGGCCCTATCATCGGCCATTTGGATGGGGTTTAATTGTCTATTTGGTTGGTTTGGTGCTGCCATTTCCTTTGTTTCCCTTCGGGGTCTTTGATTCCTTCTTCTTCTGTGGTATGTTCTATCGATTTCAGGATCTACCTCGAATTCAATCCCTCGGGCGGCACGCATGCAATATCTCATTTTCTTTTTCTTCCTCACTAACTTGTTCTTGATGGGTGCTAAAACTATCCAATTCTTCCTTACTATCGATACAACTCACCCCTATGTGCTCGAACTCAGCAAAATTGAAAGAATTAGGCTCCTGAATCGGCACTAATGAATCACTGGCCACATGACTCACTAGACACTCTATGGAAGTGGATCCTACTTCCTTATCCTCCCTTTGGGTCTGGAATCTCTCCATAGATTTTTCTAATTCGAAATTCATGGCTCTAGACTCCTCAATAAAATCTTCAAGCAAGCTCTCTAAGGAAGATTTTTCTTCTATGGAAGCGGATTGCACTTCACTCTCCTCCCTTCTTGGCTGCAATAACCCCCTGAATTCTAGAGCTAATTTGGTGATTTTATTGTCCTCTATAAATTCTTTAAGTATGCTCTCTAGGGGAGATTTTTCTTTAGAGGGGGGACAATTTGAAAAGGAATAATTGGACAATGGTGTTGGTTCTTCGGGCTCAGATTCCCTAAAGGGCCACCCGAAATTATAAAAAGCCATTTAAAACAATAAATCAACAATAGACAGGCTCTCAATCAGATGCAAACACCAATTAAATGCACAACAAGAACAATGGACTAGGATAAAAATAAAACAAAAAAAAGCAAAATAAAACCTCTAATCTAAAGCAAGCAATTTCTTCACAATATTAATTGAATGAAATTAGCCAATCCCCGGCAACGGCGCCAAAAACTTGTTGCTCACCCCAAGCGTACGGGTCGTCACAAGTAATATAGTGATTTTGAGTATAGAGTATCGTCTCCACAGGGATTGGATTTATTCAATTAATTACCGCGAATAATCTTGCTTAGCTTTATTTAGAGAACAAAATCTAATGCCGAAAAGAATAAACTAAAAGTTAATCTAGAAAGCAAAAGATAAATGGAGACGCAATTTGGTGGGATAATTCTAGAGTGGTTGATTTCGACAATTGGACCTTTAATGCTTAATCAATTAACTAATATGGATTAACTAATCATTTGATTCATAAGTCTAGAAGCCTAATGACAAGGACTCTCCTGTCGGTCTCCTCCTATCTCATACCTTTCAATAAAGAATCTCCTTTCAGTCTCATCTTTATTTACTTAGCATGGCATTACGACCCTTCAGTACAACCTCTAACGTTATTTATTTTATCCCGTGTCACCCGGGTAAATAAGCGTTAGTCATGCATTCAGTTCTAGTCTAAGCTTCTCTCCGTCGAGTTTCTGCTTAGTAACGATTCATTTAATCAGTGATCAGTTGATTAAAAGCATTACGGACAAAATGCACAAATGAACAATAATGACAATTAAACCAAATAAATTCATTAATCAAGCAGAGGTTCAACATCTAAATCAATCTCATAGAATTTAGGAATTTACTACTCATAATCACTAAAATTCAATAATTCCTAATCACAACAATTCTAGAAACTAAAACATAAAGGAAAAGGGAAGAGAAATGCTCATAAAAGTGTCGATCTCCTCGATCCCGCGCCGACCTCCATCGATCCCGAGCTCCAAAGATCTTCAACAAAGCTCCAAAACTCTCCCAAAAATCCCCAATTTTAGTGTGGATTCTAGAATGGGGTGAAAACCCACAAATTGGCACACAAAACTTGGATGCAAATGGCTCCTTTTATAGGCTCCCAGCAGGCGTAGCGTCGAGACGCTACGTCACAGCGTCGCGACGCTCTGACGTCATCTTTTCTTGGGCTCCAAGTCGTCGTAGCGTCGAGACGCTACATGGACAGCGTCGCGACGCTACCTGATTGAATATCAGTATAGTTGGTAGAATAGTCGCAGATTTAATTCAATCCAAGTATAAACTGATTAAATCAAGTAGTACCTGATGAGTTCAGGGTCGAATCCACAGGGAAATGGAACAAAAAAAAAATTATATATTCACTGATTTAATCTCTCCACATGCTAGGTAAGTAAAGAAAATTGAGTGGTGTAGTTTGAAAAAATAGATGTATTGCGGAAAGAAAATAATATAATTTGAGGAAAGGACTTAAATGCGAAAAAATATCAAGGCTATTGCAGTGGCAACCTCATGCGTTCATAAGAGACTTGTAGCGCTAATTTTTGATTAATTGATCCATTAATGCTTAAGTAAGAGAAGAAATCATTAAGCTTTCCTTCCGGTGCTCCTTATGCATTTTAACAATAAACTAGCAAATGACTCTGTGCCTAGTTTTATGCGTGAAGTTCAGTTCTCGTAATACTTACAAGGGATTGCGTTAGTCATAATGCAATCAAAGCTCAAACATGCAATATCTTTTAGTGGTAATAATTAAATGTTACCAAGACTACATGACATGCGCTAGCTTGTTCTACTTAGAGAGATCCATATGCATTACCTGTCAAGGATTTATCATACTGATACCGCATCCAGCTGGCCAAGCGGGACTTAGCAATAAAAGAATTAACACAACTAAGTAGAAAGCAAACAATGTTTCTATTAAACCAAAAATATGCGCTTACAAGTGATGCTTATCGCCGCATGAGGCGCTTGCGCTAAGCCTTGATGAGAAGATTTAGCTCATGAAAGCAAAACAGATAAACTTGAAAAGATACATAACACACAAGTGTATTCCCCTTTACAGATTTCTGCAGCTCCTCTCTAAGGTTCTTCTCCTCTCTTTTCTCCCTCCCTTCCTTTGAATAAGTGAGGGGAGCAAACTTCTTCAAGTCACCAACGGTCAACTTGCAAGTCCACTTGCGCTAGTTGTGTTAGCTTTAATCATCATTTAGGCCACTTGCGCCCTTTTTTAAACCTCCTTTATCGCCTACTTGTTCTGGCTGCGCCGGCGCTTGTCTTTTCACCCATCTTTTTCTGTCTTTTGATCATCTTGGAAAGTGTGCCTGCGCTGAAAAGATACTTAAAATGTCTAGATTAGTTGCGTTAGCGCTCTGTGTTTATAATTTCTTATCGCATACATGAATATAGCCTTCCGCTTATATCAAAGCACTTTCCCTTTTCTTTATGCGCTAAGATAACGCATTGGAGGCTCTTTTTGCCTTCTTTTAGCCTAAATTTAGAGAGCAAATAACTTGCATTTCGCAAGCAATCAAACCCCCAAACTTAAACTATTGCTTGTCCCCAAGCAATGCCTATTATCTACTTTGCGTGAATTACTTAACTCTTCTATTGCTTGCGATCTTGGCATCCTTCTACTTCTTTTTCTTGTAAGCATTACTCCAGTAGTTTTGACTTTTGTCAAATTTTCTTCATTGCTTAAAGTAGGTTCCTTGCGCTTAGATTCTTCCTTGCCATAACTCAACCATTCTTTGCCTGTTCTGGGCGCATACGTTCAACTCTCCCCTTTTTTTTTTTTACAAAGCAAACAATGGATATCAAATGGACATCAAAACGTATACTTTCGTTTTGGCTTACCCACATTTGTGATGAAGGGTATCCAACTACGGGTATTACATTTTTTTACTGCCCTTAACGCTCATAGGATGCGTTTGTCTTCGCGCAGTGGCAAACTATGGGTGTCATAAATGCCCCTGGCTACAAACATGCCGCATTCCTAGAGGAACGCATATGTTATTTATTTAATACTTATGCGCCGACTCCCCCAAACTTAAGATGGACAATGTCCCTATTGTCCCCCAAACTTACTTTGGCGCGCATTTGACAGAGGAAAATAGACGTGGAGTTTCGGCAAGGTTGAAACTGCGAAGGAATTTGCCTTATGTTCTAAGGAAAATTAAGACAAAGGTTTAAATCAAGCGAGGTAATGCGGACAAGAGAAATTAGAAGTCAGATGCGTTGATTAAGACAAAAGGAGTTAACGCAAAGATTTTAAGAGATAAAGAGTCATTATTAAGGCAGAGAAAAGTGATAAGAAACATGCGTTGAGATATATTTATGTATTATGATAATTCAATTAAAACACGGCGCATACATGAAGGGAAAACAAAAGAAAGAAAGGAAAGATAATTTAATCCTGCGGTGGTGGAGGTGGTGGTCTAGGGAACCTTGGAACCGGAGGAATGTTTTGTGGACGCATCTGAGAAGGCCCTGCGCCAGCTGGTCTTTGCGTGAAAAGGTTTGGTGTGATAGGCAGGCGGTGGAAAGAGTTGGTCCAATGTGTGAGGAAGAGGAGCAAAGCATTGACTCTTTGCGACAACTCCTCTTGTTGCCTTTGCAGTGATGCCTGCTGCTGACACAGTCTTTCTTGTTGCAGACGCAGAGGTTCCGTGACTTCTTTGAACATTTGCCGCAGCTCTGAGAAGATGAGGGCTATGTCTACATCGAGTGGTCGAGCAGATGCGCCTTCGCCTGATGTTGTGGTTTCAGGAGTTTGGTCAGGGATGTCATTGATGTGAGGAGGACTGGGCTGGGTTTCTTCGACAGCAACTTCTTCAGCATGAGTTTCAAAGCAGGGCGGTGAGTGCTGCGCTGGTGGTGGAGGTGGTGGCGCATTTTGAGGCTCATCGCAGACAGTGTTTTCCTGTGCTGGGGATTTGTGTTGATGGCCTTGCGCCGTCTGGTGAGGGTATCTTCCTGCGATGACCTTGCGCCTTTTCGTTTTCTGCTTCTCAGGCACTGGTGCAATTGATTCCGCTGCGGGGGCTAAAGGTCTGCGGCTGACACCTTGCAGGCGTCTGTCTCGCGTGCCCGTCACACGTGTCCACCATTGCTCGTCAAAATCCTTCCGCATTGTTCTTACTTCTTCATCTGCTGCAGGAAGGAGGTTTGATGCGCGACATAACGAGGTGACGAGGCCAGGACAAAAGAGCGCGCCTCTGGGCTTAGTGGCAGTGTGGCGCAAGGTGTCCACAAGGACTTTCCCTAAGTCAATTGGCGTGCCCTTCATGATGCAGTACACGAGGATCACGCGTTGGAGGCTGAGGGTTGCGTCGTGCGTTGTTGGCATGATGCGGTTTTTGATCCAGTGCATCCACAAAGTTGCCTCGAAATCCAGCAACTGCGATTTCAGGGTCCTCTTTGCGCCATGCCCATCCCACTTAGCCCCAGGACTGGCTACCGCGAGAAGGACTGTGGTGAGGAAGTCTTCATCCAAGCATTCGAGCAGCCTATTCCCTTCTGCGCTGGGGATGTCCTGCAGCTCATAGACGCTGTTGATGTGTGCTGAGGAGAATGCGATGGCGTGGCCGCGTACAATGACTTCGTCAATTTCATCTCTCCATTGTGCGTGGAAGAACTCATGGACCAACGCAGGAGCGTAAGTTCCCGGATTCTCGCAGACTATTTCCCATTTGCGTTGGGAAATCTGGTCAGTCATTGTCTGCGGTAGGGGGCAACTGAATCCCCTCTCCTCCTGAAATTTTCCCCAGTCCTTTGCTTCGGCCTCGACGCCTACTTTTTGTTTTCCCTTGTCTTTGGCTGAGGTAGGTGCTTTCCGTTTCTTGCCTTGGGTCGCCGCAAGTTCCTCGCTTGGTTCTCTGATGGCGACCCCTGTGGGTTGGATGTTGCGGCGACGTGTGAGGGGGATTTCATCCTCTGAGTCCGACATTTCCATAGCCACTGCGATAGTCGCCAGGTTATGCGCTGCGATGGCTGCTGCTTCCTCATTGCTCGGTCCTTCGCCTTTATTTGCTGCGGTGGACTCTCCGGCAGCACGTTCTCGTTCTTCTCTTTGGCGAATTTCATCGCCTTCTTCACCGAGTTCTTGCAGCAAGTCGTTCCATGCAGCGACTTGCTGTTCTGAGAAATGTAGAGGCGAGGAAGTGGTGTTAGATGGGAAACAGGAAGGTGAAGGCTCAATGGAGTGGGCTACGGTAGAGGGAGGGTTTGCGGCTGGAAGCAGGGGAATAGATGGGAATGGAGAGGAAAAAGGAGTGAGGTTTCGAGGGGTGGGAATGCTTGAAGCTGGCTGTAAAGTGATAGGTTGGATGGAGAAGGTGGATGTATCTAGTGGGGCGATGTTGAGTGCCTCATCGCCACCGGAGGTTGAAGGTGCGGCAGGGGTTTGTGCGTTTGAGCTGGTTTGAGGAGGTTCTCCATCTACCACTTCCGGTTCTTCTTCTTCCATTTGCGCAAGGTTTTGGCTGCCCTCTTCTTCATCCGAAGAAATGATCACATCTCTGTTTGGTCCTTCGACTTCCGGCGAAGAGATGGCGTCATCCGCATAACCGGCGATGGAGAGATTTTGTGAGTCCGACATGGCTTCTTCGGGAAGGGAGAGGAGAAGATTCAAAAATGGTTTAGGGTTTCTGGTACGAGGGAGGCGCAGAAATGAGGAAGAAGCCAGCAGGGGCTTCTCTTTCTTATAGTTAACGCAAGGCATGCGTCCCTAGGTACTGACAACCTTTCGCATCCCACTAGAGTGGGAAATCATGATTGTTTTGGAGGAATGTGAGCGGTTACCTTGGGTAATGTGAGAAAAACAGGGGTTAGTGCGCCTCATTAAATGCTAATATGATTATTATCGTGTGAGGTGGAGATGCGGATGCGAGTTGGCCAGCGGTGGGATTTCCTTCTAGACACAAAATTTTCTTAACGCAGCGACTTTTACTTAAACCAAAAACTCATGCGATGAGATTATCTCCTTAAAGCTCAACCTATCAAAAGAACTAGATTATGCGGAAAGGAAATATTTACAACTTCTGACCTGTTAGTGCTCTATGCGCTAGGTCCTGGCGCATTTGAGAGCACTTCCGTTCTGGACCTATCTAGTGTGGCTTCTTCAAGGTGGATCTTTCAGAAGGATTAACTCAACTTCTTTATTCAAAGTTCCTTCGATATATGGTTTTACTTTTTGCCCGTTGACTTTGAAAATCCTCTTTCCATCTGTGGAATGCAGGTCTATTGCCCCATATGGATAAACTTTATGAATTATGTAGGGTCCTGACCATCTGGATTTCAGTTTACCTGGAAAGAGTCGTAAACGTGAGTTAAACAATAACACCTTCATACCTGCCTTGAGATCCTTTTTTTGTATCCTGCGGTCGTGCCATAGCTTTTGTTTTTCCTTATTTATCTTGGCATTCTCATATGCATTTCTTCTAAATTCTTCCAATTCAGTCAGTTGACGCAATCGTTCTTGCCCTGCAGCATCTAAGTCAAAATTTAGGCGCTTCATTGCCCAATGCGCCTTATGTTCCAACTCCAATGGTAGATGACATGCTTTTCCATATACCAGCGCATATGGAGATGCACCTATGGGTGTTTTGAATGCAGTGCGATATGCCCATAGCGCATCATCTAGGTTATGCGCCCAATCTTTTCTACTGATATTTACAACCTTCTCAAGAATTCTTTTTATCTCTCTATTTGAGACTTCCGCCTGACCATTGCTCTGCGGGTGGTAAGCTGTTGCGACATGGTGTTTGACATTGTATTTTCGCAACAACTTCTCCATAATTCTGTTTATGAAGTGGGTTCCTTCATCACTAATCAACCTGCGCGGCACTCCAAATCTTGTGAAAATATTCCTTTTTAGGAATTTGGTCACGGTTATCGCATCGTTTCTAACGCAGGCGATTGCTTCTATCCATTTTGTCACATAATCCACTGCGAGGAGAATGTATTGGTTTCCTTGCGATGATGGGAAGGGTCCCATGAAATCAATGCCCCAAACATCGAATGGCTCTATTTCTATTATGTAATTTTGAGGCATTTCATTTCTGGCGCTGATGTTTCCAGTGCGCTGACATCTATCACAACTTTCGACGTGTTTTCTAGCGTCATGAAACAAAGTAGGCCACCAATATCCACTTTGAAGAACTTTGGCCGCAGTGCGTT
Organism: Luffa aegyptiaca; assembly: GCA_017139565.1. Classification (NCBI taxonomy): domain Eukaryota; kingdom Viridiplantae; phylum Streptophyta; class Magnoliopsida; order Cucurbitales; family Cucurbitaceae; genus Luffa; species Luffa aegyptiaca. The sequence goes on along the minus strand of CM029405.1, from coordinate 27,755,733 downwards.
GACCTCCGAAATGGCCTCCATACGGTGCTTCGTGACAGTCTTTCAATATTTTCAACGCATCGCTATGCCCAACGCACCTTCTGAGAATATGGTCGGGTCCTCTGCGATAAAGACAAGGATCATCCCATAAATAAAATTTTAATTCGTGAAAGAATTTCTTACGGTGCTGCGCTGAGTATTCTTCTGGCAGAATTCCTGCGGCAAGATAATTTGCAATGTCTGCAAACCATGGTTCTTCCTTGTTGATGACGAACAGCTTTTCATCCAGAAATTCTTCTGCGATAGGGACCCTTGGTGCAGCATCTTTCCCATTATCTTCCAGTCGCGACAAGTGGTCAGCAATTAAATTTTCACTTCCCTTTTTGTCTTTGATCTCTAAATCGAATTCTTGCAGCAATAGAATCCATCTAATCAGTCTAGGCTTTGCGTCCTTCTTTGAGATGAGGTATTTTATTGCCGCATGGTCTGTGAAAACTATGACTTTTGAGCCAATCAGATAGGCACGAAATTTATCAAACGCATACACAACCGCCAATAATTCCTTCTCGGTTGTTGTGTAGTTTGTCTGCGCCTCATTTAATGTTCGGCTAGCGTAATAAATGGGGTGAAGATTCCTTTCATTTTTCTGTGCCAATACTGCACCTACTGCCACGTCACTAGCATCACACATTACGACAAAGGGCTCTTTCCAATTTGGGGTTGCCAAGATAGGTGCACTCACTAACGCATGCTTAAGATTCCCAAATGCTTCAACGCATTCGTTGGAGAATTCAAATTTCCTATTAGCTTCCAGCAATGTGCAGAGTGGTTTCGAGATTTGTGAGAAGTTCCTGATGAATCTGCGATAGAAACCCGCATGCCCAAGAAAACTGCGAACTCCCTTAACAGATGTAGGCGGTGGTAAGTTCTTAATAACATCAATTTTTGCCTTATCTACTTCAATACCTGTGCTTGATATGTGGTGGCCTAAGACAATTCCTTCTTCTACCATAAAATGGCATTTTTCCCAATTCAACACCAGGTTGGTTTCCTTGCATTTTTCTAGTACTTGCTCCAGTTGCTTCAGACAACTTGTGAAGGACTTCCCATATACTGAGAAGTCATCCATAAAAACTTCCACGGATTTTTCTAGAAGTTCGGAAAAAATCGCCATCATACATCTCTGGAATGTTCCAGGCGCATTACACAGTCCAAAAGGCATCCTTCTGAATGCAAAGGTGCCATATGGACAAGTGAATGTTGTCTTCTCTTGGTCTTCTGGTGCAATGGTGATTTGATTATATCCTGAGTACCCATCTAGAAAACAGTAGTAAGCTTGTCCTGCAAGTCTGTCTAACATTTGGTCAATGAATGGAAGAGGAAAATGGTCCTTTTTGGTGATCGTATTCAGCTTGCGATAATCCATGCAGATGCGCCAACCTGTAGTGGTGCGGGATGGAATTAGCTCGTTGTTTGCGTTTGCCACCACTGTCATGCCTCCCTTCTTTGGCACGCACTGAATTGGGCTCACCCATTTGCTATCTGCGATGGGATATATCACACCTGCGTCGAGCCATTTAATTATCTCCTTTCGTACTACTTCCATCATTGCGGGATTTAGCCTTCTCTGTCTCTCAATGAATTCATTAGATTCATCTATCAAACAAATTTTGTGCATGCAATAAGCAGGACTGATACCTTTTATGTCTGCTAAACTCCACCCAATGGCCTCTTTGTGTCTTGCGAGAACTTCCATTAGTAGATGTTCTTGCGATGAGTCAAGCTTCGATGAGATTATTACTGGGAGTGATTCTTTTTCCCCCAAGAACTTATACTTCAAATGCGTTGGCAAGGGTTTAAGCTCTAGGGCAGGAGGTTGCATTATGGAAGGCAAGGCGGGAACTCTTCCTTCCATGTCTAATATGTGGGTCACTTCCTCATGTTGCGACAAGATGCGGGTTCCTCTTTCCTGATCTTCCTTGACTCCTTCTTCTGGGGAACTGGCCGTATTTGAAAGTAACTCTTGCGGAGAGCATATATCCATGCGGGCTATCATGTTGCATTCCTTAGGATCATCAGGATATTTTAGGGAAGAGAGAACATTAAAGACAACCTTCTGATCATTCATGCGCATAGTCAGTTCTCCCTTTTGTACGTCAATCAGAGTCTGTCCTGTGGCAAGGAATGGTCTTCCCAAAATAATGGGAATCTCTTTGTCAGCTTCATAGTCCAAAATGATGAAATCTGTAGGAAAAATAAATTTGTCAACTTTGACTAATACGTCTTCGATCTTCCCCTCAGGGTGGACTACAGATCTATCTGCTAACTGAAGTGTAATAGTGGTTGGTCTTGCTTCTCCGATCCCTAGGCGTTTGTAGACAGATAATGGCATTAGATTGATGCTTGCGCCTAGATCGCATAATGCCTTGCCGACATCAATTCCTCCTATCGAGCAAGGAATTGTGAAACTGCCAGGATCCTTCAATTTTGGGGGAAGCTTGTTGGCAAGTATTGCGCTACATTCACTGGTTAACGCAACCGTTTCAAACTCCTTCCATGGCCTTTTGTTCATCAAGATGTCTTTCAAGAATTTAGCATAGCTTGGCATCTTTTCTAATGCTTCCACAAGTGGGACATTGATATGCAATTCTCGCAAAACATTCAAAAATTTCTTAAACTGAGCCTCATCATTCTTCTTTCGCAACCTTTGCGGGAAAGGTAGCGTGGGCTTGTATGCGTCAGGCTCTTCTTCTACGTGCGTTTTTTTCTTTTCGGATACATCTCCTTGCATCACTCTTTCTTCAAGCGGCAGGCTGTGCCCTTCTGTGGTTGCACTTTTGCATGGGTCATCTTGTGTTGGTAGAGGTTCATTCACCTGTAATTGTCTTCCACTTCGTAGAGTCACCGCATGGCAGTGTTCTTTCCCTTTTGGATCCTCTGTATTGCTGGGCAATGTTCCTGCAGGCCTGTTTCTAAGTTCTGACGCAAGCTGTCCAACTTGAATCTCTAGGCTGCGGAGAGATGCGGCTTGGCTCTGAACTACTGCGTCATTCTTGGCCATATATTCTTTCTAACTAGTCATGAATTCCCTCATCATGCCTTCTAATGCGTTTGAGGCTGATGCTCTGGAGCTTCCTCCTCCTTTCATGTTGTGCTGGAAATGTTCCTGCACAGATTGGCCATTGTTAGAATTGAATAATCTTGGCACATGATTTATATTACCTTGTTGTTGTTTATTCGCGTTTCCATTCCATGAGAAATTAGGGTGATTTCTCCATCCTGGTTTGTATGTGCTTGAATATGGGTTGTTGTGCGTCACTCCTTGCGCTCCCACATATAGAACTGCTTCTGGGTTTGAAGGACATTGGTCATGCGTGTGTCCTTCTCCGCAAATTCCGCATCCTACTGCGTTGAGTTGTGCGATCAAGGGTGCGGTGCTGGCTGTGAGCGCATCCATTTTTAAGGTCAACGCTTCAATTTTTGTGTTTACTGATGTCATAGGCTCTACTTCAAAACTTCCTGAATTAGCCTTAAATGGTCTTCGTCGCCTATCTTCCGCAGATCCCCATTCATAATTATTCCGTGCAATTCGATCTAGAATTTCATGGGCTTCATCATATGTTTTTCTGAGTAGTGCACCATTTGCGGATGAGTCTACCAAGATTTGTGAATTCTTGTTAAGACCCACGTAGAAAGTTTCTAGATGAATGCACAGTGGTAAACCATGATGCGGGCATCTTTGTAGCAGGCTCTTGAATCGTTCCCAAGCTTCGCTCAATGTTTCATCATCTTGTTGCGCAAATGTCATTATTTCCTTTCTTAATCTGGAGTTTGCGGTAGGTGGAAAATATTTTTCTAGGAATTTTTCTGCCAAAACGTTCCATGTTGCGATGGAGTTTGCTGGCTGTTGATTTAACCATACTTTCGCCGCATCTCTCAGAGAGTAAGGAAATAATATGACCTGAAGCTGTTCTGGTGTAACTCCTGGGATGATAAATTTGTTGCAAATGTCAAGGAATGACTTGAGGTGAGAGTGAGGATCTTCTGATGGACTTCCTCCGAATTGTCCTGCAGCTGTCAACATTTGAAACATAACAGGTTTTAGTTCAAACCTCTCTGTTTCTAGAGTGGGTTGAATTATCCCTGGATTGAAATTGCAATTTGCAGGAGCTGCGTAATCTCTAATTCCTCTGGCCCTATCATCGGCCATTTGGATGGGGTTTAATTGTCTATTTGGTTGGTTTGGTGCTGCCATTTCCTTTGTTTCCCTTCGGGGTCTTTGATTCCTTCTTCTTCTGTGGTATGTTCTATCGATTTCAGGATCTACCTCGAATTCAATCCCTCGGGCGGCACGCATGCAATATCTCTGTTCCTGGAGAAAATGACTCAACAGGAGGCACTGTGAGTATTAATTCAGTGAAAGCTGGAGTAAACTTTTGTTGCCAGATCCCCGGCAACGGCGCCAAAAACTTGATTGAATATCAGTATAGTTGGTAGAATAGTCGCAGATTTAATTCAATCCAAGTATAAACTGATTAAATCAAGTAGTACCTGATGAGTTCAGGGTCGAATCCACAGGGAAATGGAACAAAAAAAAAATTATATATTCACTGATTTAATCTCTCCACATGCTAGGTAAGTAAAGAAAATTGAGTGGTGTAGTTTGAAAAAATAGATGTATTGCGGAAAGAAAATAATATAATTTGAGGAAAGGACTTAAATGCGAAAAAATATCAAGGCTATTGCAGTGGCAACCTCATGCGTTCATAAGAGACTTGTAGCGCTAATTTTTGATTAATTGATCCATTAATGCTTAAGTAAGAGAAGAAATCATTAAGCTTTCCTTCCGGTGCTCCTTATGCATTTTAACAATAAACTAGCAAATGACTCTGTGCCTAGTTTTATGCGTGAAGTTCAGTTCTCGTAATACTTACAAGGGATTGCGTTAGTCATAATGCAATCAAAGCTCAAACATGCAATATCTTTTAGTGGTAATAATTAAATGTTACCAAGACTACATGACATGCGCTAGCTTGTTCTACTTAGAGAGATCCATATGCATTACCTGTCAAGGATTTATCATACTGATACCGCATCCAGCTGGCCAAGCGGGACTTAGCAATAAAAGAATTAACACAACTAAGTAGAAAGCAAACAATGTTTCTATTAAACCAAAAATATGCGCTTACAAGTGATGCTTATCGCCGCATGAGGCGCTTGCGCTAAGCCTTGATGAGAAGATTTAGCTCATGAAAGCAAAACAGATAAACTTGAAAAGATACATAACACACAAGTGTATTCCCCTTTACAGATTTCTGCAGCTCCTCTCTAAGGTTCTTCTCCTCTCTTTTCTCCCTCCCTTCCTTTGAATAAGTTAGTTCTATTTATAGGTGAGGGGAGCAAACTTCTTCAAGTCACCAACGGTCAACTTGCAAGTCCACTTGCGCTAGTTGTGTTAGCTTTAATCATCATTTAGGCCACTTGCGCCCTTTTTTAAACCTCCTTTATCGCCTACTTGTTCTGGCTGCGCCGGCGCTTGTCTTTTCACCCATCTTTTTCTGTCTTTTGATCATCTTGGAAAGTGTGCCTGCGCTGAAAAGATACTTAAAATGTCTAGATTAGTTGCGTTAGCGCTCTGTGTTTATAATTTCTTATCGCATACATGAATATAGCCTTCCGCTTATATCAAAGCACTTTCCCTTTTCTTTATGCGCTAAGATAACGCATTGGAGGCTCTTTTTGCCTTCTTTTAGCCTAAATTTAGAGAGCAAATAACTTGCATTTCGCAAGCAATCACTACCCCATTTTCTGGATTTTTCCGCATAGTTGCCTAGCGTCGGGACGCTCAAGGCTTAGCGTCTCGACGCTAGGCCTTGATCTTCAATGAATTGCCCGATTTTGACTCAATTTTTGGGCCTCCTTCATTTTCTTTGGCCCAAATGCTTCATGTAATGGGTCTTGGCTTCTTTTCTTGACCCAACTTGATAATTTAAGGCTTGGAATTCAAGAATTTGGGCTTCTAACTCATTCTTCTTGGCTTTTTGGATTTGGGTCTTCAATGTAATTCTTTAAATTGCTCCAAAAGCCTCCAAAATCATCTAAAATCTCTCAAAATTCTGATTTTTCTTCTTTGACTTGGTTTTCTGAAATTTAAACAGAAAATGGCATTAAAGCACACAATTCATGCATAAAACTAGCTAAAATTAATAGGAAAATGATGACATTTTTGCATGTCATCACACCCCCAAACTTAAATCTTTGCTAGTCCCGAGCAAAGCTAAAATCACATATATGAATCAAATATTGTAAATGCATGACTCTAAGCTCAATGATCAAAATAATGAACTCTAACAATTAAAGGAAATATTAAAACACATTCATTCATCACGAAATTTAAATTTAAACTCTTCATCCCTTGCGTGTGTGTGTGCGAGCTTCCTTATTAGGTCTTTACTAGCCTAGAAAAGGTTTATAAAATCCTCAGTTCATCTTCCCCCTACACTGGCCCTAAGCTCTAATAATCCAGCTTCCCAACAATCAAGAAAGCAATATCCCACTAAGGTGCCTGAAATAACGGGGTATGCCTCCCCCAAACTTGCATTTTTATTTTTATTTTTATTTTTTAATCCTTTTAGATGTAGCGCCTTCGTTTTGGCTTGCCAACATTGGTGATGAAAGCATCCAACTACGAGCGCCTCATCTTTCAGGTTGTCGAGGCATGCTCATTTCTTTCCAACGCTTTCATGCAAAGGCAAACGATGGGTGTCATGAATGCCCCTGGTTACTAACGCTCTCAAGAAAGTGGAGCATTTTTTTTTTATATATATATAAATATTTTTCACACTTTTCTTTTCTCATTTTTTTTTCTTTGCAGGCTAATAATCATGATTTTTCTCCCAAGTAAAACATTACAAACTCTCATGCAGTTCAACTTTTTAATCAGATCTTAAGCCTATCGGAGTGACAACAAACATCTAGATAATACAATCAAGTTCTAAGCATTCAAAACCATATAAGTAGGCTAAGTGCTCAACATGTGCAAGGAATTCAAAGAAAAAATTTAAATTTACATGAATCTTGAACATGCTTTCATATTTCACAAGAATTGTACAAGATTCATTATCTAGATCATATCATAGACTGTCCTCATCAAAACATATGCAATAGAATCATCATGAAAAAATTTTCAATTAGCTCAGATCAAAACAGCAAAGCCTCCCCCCCAAACTTAAATCATACATTGTCCTCAATGTATTAATTATTCAGACTCATTAAGCATGCATAAGGACAATTAAAAAGATAAAGGGAGAAGGATACTGCCCTGAAGTGTGAGAGAAACCATGGATGCCAGCCTTCAACATCATTGGGGTTGTTTTTGGAAGAAATTATGGTCTCGAGCTCCTTCAAAAATTGATCAACAAGAACGAAAGATCGACATGCTCTAACTACAAAAAAACTGAAAAACAAAGAAAAGAAAATTGACTGAAATTAAACTTGGGTTGCCTCCCAAGAAGCGCTTTTTTAACGTCTCTTAGCTAGACGAGTTTGTGCAGGCTTTCAAGGCACATAAAAATTCTCGTATTTCTTCGGGCCCTTCTTCCTTGAATCGATGAAGCCAACTATTGCTAGCAAGCTCACTAGCTTTTCATGGGCCCCAGAAGCAGAAATATTTTTGGGATTTTTTAATAATAAAAACATAAAAGGAGAAAGATCAAAATAAACGGACTCAGACTTAGACTCAGACTCGTGAGAATAAGAAAAAGAACACTCATTATCAAGAGAGGATGGAGAGGATAGAACAGACAAAGGCCCTTCAACCTTAAACTCTTTCTCTTGAAACTCCTCAAACACTATGGGCTCATTTTCTTTTTCTTCCTCACTAACTTGTTCTTGATGGGTGCTAAAACTATCCAATTCTTCCTTACTATCGATACAACTCACCCCTATGTGCTCGAACTCAGCAAAATTGAAAGAATTAGGCTCCTGAATCGGCACTAATGAATCACTGGCCACATGACTCACTAGACACTCTATGGAAGTGGATCCTACTTCCTTATCCTCCCTTTGGGTCTGGAATCTCTCCATAGATTTTTCTAATTCGAAATTCATGGCTCTAGACTCCTCAATAAAATCTTCAAGCAAGCTCTCTAAGGAAGATTTTTCTTCTATGGAAGCGGATTGCACTTCACTCTCCTCCCTTCTTGGCTGCAATAACCCCCTGAATTCTAGAGCTAATTTGGAGATTTTATTGTCCTCTATAAATTCTTTAAGTATGCTCTCTAGGGGAGATTTTTCTTTAGAGGGGGGACAATTTGAAAAGGAATAATTGGACAATGGTGTTGGTTCTTCGGGCTCAGATTCCCTAAAGGACCACCCGAAATTATAAAAAGCCATTTAAAACAATAAATCAACAATAGACAGGCTCTCAATCAGATGCAAACACCAATTAAATGCACAACAAGAACAATGGACTAGGATAAAAATAAAACAAAAAAAAAAAGCAAAATAAAACCTCTAATCTAAAGCAAGCAATTTCTTCACAATATTAATTGAATGAAATTAGCCAATCCCCGGCAACGGCGCCAAAAACTTGTTGCTCACCGCAAGCGTACGGGTCGTCACAAGTAATATAGTGATTTTGAGTATAGAGTATCGTCTCCACAGGGATTGGATTTATTCAATTAATTACCGCGAATAATCTTGCTTAGCTTTATTTAGAGAACAAAATCTAATGCCGAAAAGAATAAACTAAAAGTTAATCTAGAAAGCAAAAGATAAATGGAGACGCAATTTGGTGGGATAATTCTAGAGTGGTTGATTTCGACAATTGGACCTTTAATGCTTAATCAATTAACTAATATGGATTAACTAATCATTTGATTCATAAGTCTAGAAGCCTAATGACAAGGACTCTCCTGTCGGTCTCCTCCTATCTCATACCTTTCAATAAAGAATCTCCTTTCAGTCTCATCTTTATTTACTTAGCATGGCATTACGACCCTTCAGTACAACCTCTAACGTTATTTATTTTATCCCGTGTCACCCGGGTAAATAAGCGTTAGTCATGCATTCAGTTCTAGTCTAAGCTTCTCTCCGTCGAGTTTCCGCTTAGTAACGATTCATTTAATCAGTGATCAGTTGATTAAAAGCATTACGGACAAAATGCACAAATGAACAATAATGACAATTAAACCAAATAAATTCATTAATCAAGCAGAGGTTCAACATCTAAATCAATCTCATAGAATTTAGGAATTTACTACTCATAATCACTAAAATTCAATAATTCCTAATCACAACAATTCTAGAAACTAAAACATAAAGGAAAAGGGAAGAGAAATGCTCATAAAAGTGTCGATCTCCTCGATCCCGCGCCGACCTCCATCGATCCCGAGCTCCAAAGATCTTCAACAAAGCTCCAAAACTCTCCCAAAAATCCCCAATTTTAGTGTGGATTCTAGAATGGGGTGAAAACCCACAAATTGGCACACAAAACTTGGATGCAAATGGCTCCTTTTATAGGCTCCCAGCAGGCGTAGCGTCGAGACGCTACGTCACAGCGTCGCGACGCTCTGACGTCATCTTTTCTTGGGCTCCAAGTCGTCGTAGCGTCAAGACGCTACATGGACAGCGTCGCGACGCTACCCCATTTTCTGGATTTTTCCGCATAGTTGCCTAGCGTCGGGACGCTCAAGGCTTAGCGTCTCGACGCTAGGCCTTGATCTTCAATGAATTGCCCGATTTTGACTCAATTTTTGGGCCTCCTTCATTTTCTTTGGCCCAAATGCTTCATGTAATGGGTCTTGGCTTCTTTTCTTGACCCAACTTGATAATTTAAGGCTTGGAATTCAAGAATTTGGGCTTCTAACTCATTCTTCTTGGCTTTTTGGATTTGGGTCTTCAATGTAATTCTTTAAATTGCTCCAAAAGCCTCCAAAATCATCTAAAATCTCTCAAAATTCTGATTTTTCTTCTTTGACTCGGTTTTCTGAAATTTAAACAGAAAATGGCATTAAAGCACACAATTCATGCATAAAACTAGCTAAAATTAATAGGAAAATGATGACATTTTTGCATGTCATCAGGTTCATCAGTGGGTTTTCATCTCTCTTCCTAGTGGTTTTTAGCGAGGTTTATCTCTCTCCCTATCTCTCTATTTTCGAAAAATGCCTGAAGAAGAAAACCCACTACTTTCGACAACCGGAGAACGCCTAGAGACGATGTTGGAGATGAGGAATTGTGGCCGACGGCTTGAATAAAAAAAAGAATAATAAGAAGGCTATGGAGGTTGAGTCTCTCGATTGAGGGAGAAGAAGATGGAGAAAGAAGGAAAAACTGAGGTTGAGTCGCTCCTCGTTTCAGATGTAAAAAAAAATTGAAGAGAAGAAGAAAAGGAAAAAAAAAGTTATAGACAGCGACCAGTCACTGCCGACTAGTGTGCTAAAGAAGAAGGAGGAGAATGATGAGGAGAGAGAAGAATAAAAATTTAAAAATAATAATATTTTTATTTTAAAAAATTAAAAAAATATTGTTTTAATAAAAAATAGTGTCACGTCAGCAAACCGTTAGTTTTTAATGGAAAAATGGATGGAGGGACTAAAATGAAACGAAATCCAAACCTCAGGAGCTAAATTGTCGAGTTTGAAAACTCAGGGACCAAAATGAAACCTAACCCAAACCTCAGAGACTAAAAGTGTATTTTCCCTTAATTTAATTTAATTTGGTTAAATGTGGTTTAGTTAAATTAATTAAATTAATACCTTAAGTTATATTAATTAGATTAATATAATATATGATTATTAATTAAATTGGTTTAATTAATTAATTATATTAATTATATTAATTTAATTTAATTAACATTATTAATTATTAATTTTAATAATTAATTAATAACCAACTACCCATATGTGTCTGGGTAGTGGCTATGTGGCAGGTGGAGGGAGTTATAACTCCCTCCCTTCCTCTCTCTTCAGATGGTATACATAGGTCTTTGTGATTCTTTTTTTTTTTTTTTTTTATCATTCTTCTCCAAGGATCTATCTGAAAGAATTCTCTCTCAAATATCACAAGAAGAACATTCTCCTTCTTGGTGAAATTCTCCCTGCAAGTTCAAGGCTTTGGTCCCACAACCATCCCTCTGCATTTATCCAGCAAATAGTAGGGTAACACTTATGGTGGTGTCCTACTGCAATTTTGGTCCCAAGAACTTGTTGTGTTCGTGATTGGAGTTCCAGATCGAGAGAGTCCTTTGTTGTTGTACGGTCTACAAAAGTGAGTATATATCTAATCCATTTTGTAGAAATTCGCATGTTTAATCGTAGAATTAATATAGAAATTGTTCTGTATTGAACAATGTATGGGTTTCTCGGGAACCAAATTAAATTACAACGATTCAATTCGCTTCTGTTGGGGATTCAATCCCTACAAAGACGTGGCTTGCAAAACAAGGAAAATCTACACATTGGTGTGGTACTTTCCACACCAACTTCGATGCTTAAGTTGGCAATGAGAAAGATGAGATATGGCAAGTAGGGAGCAAGAGGTAGAAGAGAGAGTTCAAAAGCTAGGGTTTCGAATCGCTTCTCCAAGGTTGTAGAAGGGTTTATATACCTTGACTTTCTTTAGGGTCTTCATTTATTCAAGGACGGTTTGGGGTTGAACTAGGTCGAACCAGACTGGCCAATAACTCCAGAAACCAATTGTGGGAAGAGAAACTCAGCCCATGTTTGTGGGTCGAGGGTTGGCCTCGACCTACCCTCGACCTTGGCCTCAGCCTGGCCGAGGCTAGGGATTGGGCTTGGACAATCCCTTGAGTCCTTTGTCTCCTCCGGGGTCTGATTCTGACCGTATCCTCAAGTTGATGTTGCACTGGTCTAGCTAGTTTGATCAGTTCCTTGCTTTTTGAAATGGTCTAGAATTACCTACAATGACCTCCATGCTCTAGAATCTTAGGATGAGTCTCATGTATTGACTTCTCGATATGCACAACATCTTTATGGTCATTAAAGCCACTCACTAAAACTAGAAAATCGTATGATGAACTCAAATAATTAGCTTCTTGTGACCAATACTCCTAAATTTCCAACATTGTGGAGCTAAAGTTGGGGCTCTGAACACCCGTTTTCTCTCTGCTGAGGGGAAATAATGTTCATGAGCGATTGATGGCAACTTCTTTGCTTTTGGGATCCTTGGTGATCGGGCAGGGTTAGAGAGGGGTTTCTCTCAATGGAGGAAGACAAAACTCTCAAGGAATTCAGCAAAATAAAACTAACAGAAGATGAGAAAGGAGGTGTTGTTGAAGTGGAAGACAACGATATTGATAGTTGATAACTCTTAGAAATAAGAGTTATTGGCCATGATTTTAGGGCTTTTAGGCTTAATTTTACCTTAAGTTGATGCTAATTGAGTTGGGTCTTAATGAATTTTGTGGTGTTTAATGAGAGTGTTTATTGATGGCTTTGGGTGTTTAATTTCACGCTAATTTCGTACTTAAGCTGACCTGGAGCTTCAATTTGCACAGATAATGCTACAGCGTGAGCTGGCAGAGGCAGAATGGCAGCTGGAGCTGTTTTACACGTGGACAGATTCATTAATTGATCTGGCATTCCCAGCTGGAGGCTGAAGCTATTTTCAGCCATTAAAAGGGTGTCCAAGTGGGCAAGGAGTGTCTAATCAGCCCTTACTTCCACGAATTGAAGCTGGGTATATAAGGAAAGAGGCCCTAATTTGGAAAGGGAGGCGGGGAGAAGAAGGAAACTCACGATTGGGAGCTGATTGAAGGAGAAAAACAGAGGAAAAACAGAGGTGGAGATGCCGTGGAGTCCATATTCAGCTTGGGAAAGCTGGATTTGAGCTTGGGAGCTTCTTCTTTGGCCTTTTCTTCTCATCTTTTATCTTCCTATTGATATTAGTTGTGTTAGAAGCTGAAATCATGTTTTGTATGAGCATTCTCTGCTGTATTGAACTTGTTTCTTCTTTTATCATGAACTAATCCTCTTTAGGTGAGGATTAGGGATCTCATATTGTAACAAGGGGTTGTTTATAGTTGAACCGTGCTATTTTCATCTTAAAGTAAAGTGTTCTTTATTGTTTAAGCTGGAATTTCGATTGGCCATCCATTTTCTAGCATTGTTATTGGGTGTTTGGGAGAACATTTGATAGCCGATTACTTTACTTTACCTTAGTCTTTAACGATCATGAAAATGAGTGGGTATTTAGGGATAAATCACCCCCTAAGGCACTAATTAGATTGAGTTAGAAATAAGGGGTTAAATGGGAGTTTAATCGCCTTAATCTATGGAGAATTGGAAAATTCCCGTTGAAAATCTGGGTGAGATGAATTAGCACAGTTTTCGCTATAGCAATCCCTGGAAACAATACAGAGTATCCCTAATCCGAGCCTTAATTCTCCTCTGCTTTCAGCTGTTTTTCTTGCATTATTTGCTTTCAATACTCTTTAATTTCATCCAAGTTAGTTTACATTTGTGCACTTTAGTTAGTAAATGATCTTGGTGTCCTTGGTTACTTGAATTTCGCCGAAAATCACGCTTAGAAGTAGTAAATTTCATTAACTTAATCCCTGTGGAGACGATCTTGAATTACTTATCACTTGCTGCCATGATGTGTATACTTGCACGTTTTTGAGCTATTTGTGAAGATTTCTTGCATTATTATAATCACATTGCACAAGGCAACAATAGTACAGACAAAGACATAAAGAAAGTAGCAGTGTGCAAGATTCATACTTCTAAAGGAGTCAATGCAGAACATTTCCAGCGATTAATTCCAAAGATCTGGGGAGCCGAGGGGAAAGTTCAAATGAAAAAAAACGGGAAAAAACACTTATGTATGCAAGTTCAAAAATAGGAAAACGAAAAGAAGAGTAATCGAAGGGGGACCATGGATATACGACAAAGCTGTCATCCTCTTTGATGAACCAAAAGGAAATCGGGAAATTAATGCTTTGGAATTCAGGTACGCAAGTTTTTGGGTTCATTTCCATAACATTCCTGTGGTGTGTTTAAACAGGAAATATGGGATGGCTTTGGGCAACTCAATCGACACCTTTGTGAAGATGGAGGAGATACTTGAGGAAGATAGAGTCTAGGGAGAATCATTAAGAGTTAAAGTAAGAATGGATATCAAGAAACCTTTAAGGAGAGGAACAAAGTTAAAAGTGGGCTCAATGGCAGAAGAAAAATGGATCCCGATAACAATAGAAAAGCTCCCAGACTTTTGTTACCAATGTGGAAGATTAGGACATGTGATGAACGAGTGTGAGGAGGAAGATAGTGAAGATGAGGAGGAAGAAGACACACAGTACTGACCATGGCTCAGGAAAAACTCGGTATACAGAAGAGAAACAAAAGGAAAAAAATTGATAGCGAAAAACAGTTCAGAAAGAGAGGGGGAAGAAGGTCAAAACCACGAAGGCAAGGTAGAGGAGATCTCAAAGTTGCTATCAGAAGTGGTTGGAACATCCATCGGAGAGGAACACCGACCGAAGAACCACTAGCCACTACCAGAAGAACAAAACAAAAAGGACAAAGAGGACAGGGACAGATCAAATCAGAATGTGCAGTTGTCAGATGCAGCAGGCAAAGTAGCCGTTATGACCCAAAAAATGTTGGGATTGGTGTCCTAAAACTCGTAGATAGTGAATGTTAAACGAATTATATACTTATTCGATAAAGGCGTTATCGAGATTAATTCAGTAAAGTTATTACTGAATAAAGTAAATTGCACATATAATAACTCAAATCCAATAAACTAAGATCCATGGATATAGGATGAACACTTGAGCTTTATGTAGAGACATAAAAGTGGATCAAGCTTGAGTAATAGCCAAAACGGTCTATAGTATAGGGATAGGGTTGGGTACCTTATTCTGGGGACACTATGAGACGCGGCCCACTTTATAGATGGTATAGACGATGTGATCCTAAATCGTCCATGTAGAGACATGCGAGTGGGGGCGTCCTATGCAATGAGTTTGCATAAGACCAGGACCAAGAAATAAGTCACTCTCGCTTTATAACACCGTTTACTGACGAGACTAACTATTTCATATGATGACCTAGGTAACTCGATCTTAATCCTGAGCTAACTATGAACTCCTGTTTATTCGGGCTTATCCTTAGATCTGCAAGGGTGAGAGTGGCTCAGTATCGCCGACTCAATAAGCCTCCCATTTCAGGGATAGGAACGGGTAGATAGCTGGGGACATAGTCGTGCGAGAAGGAATTCACTCCTACCCAAAATAGGGATAGTAGAGAGGTTGTTCCCTTAAGTGCTGACTCCGGGGCTTGAACAAAGGGATCCCACCCTCTCATTTGGCCTGAGAGGGACTCGGTTTATTGGTTGGACCATAAACCAATTGTTCATTAGAGGATCAGTGGGACTTAAGGAACTAGAAGTACTATAGGGGTAAAACGGGCTTTTGACCTAGCTATAGCTACGAACAACCTGTGAAGGATCGACTTACTAATCATGGTTAAATCAAGTGGACGGAAATATATCTATAGTGAGGGGAGTGCAACTATCGGGCTATAGTGGAGTGTCCCGGTAGTTAACGAATGTTGGCTAGCTTGGATAATGAGATTAGTCGGTTAGCCTCAAATCGTTGGAGCCCATGATCTATAGGTCCATTAGGTCCCCCTACTAGCTCATATCGGAATTAAGCCTAGAACAAAAGATAGGAAGCTTTGAATCGTTCAAAATCGGGAAAAAGGGTATTATCGTAAATTGTGTTTGACACAATAATTTAATTATGAATTAAATTAGAAAATGAGAGATGGAGTATTTAAAAGTGTTTTGAATACCATATATATGTATTAGGAATCATATATGATTAATTGCACAAGATTAGTATGATTAATTGGATTAATCATAAGAAATCATTTTGAAATGCCTCAAAATCAATTACCTAATGTTAAATTCAATTTGGAATTGAAATGAACATTAAATTGCAAGCTTGAAATTAGATTTCAATTTGTATTTAGTGGATTTAGTTGGAAATCCACTTATGCATGAACATTCAAAGTGGAAAGACAACTCACTCATGCATTGTTGCATGTCTTGTGAGATGTACACCTAGAATCCACTTGAACTTGCAAATACACCATGTGTCTTGTGTCTTGAGGCTTGGCTTTGCATGGAGAATGTCTTTAAAAGGAGCTTGAATCAGATTCAAAGCGAAGAGAGCCATTTTCCTTAATGTTATGCTGCTGGAATTTGGACTCAAAGTTCTCTCATCTCTCATTCTTCTCCATTGCTTGATGCTTCAAGCATTCCCTTCCCATTCCCTATCTTATATAGACTCCCACAAGTCGCTCTTGGCCCGGAGTATAGTAGGGAAGACTCTAGAGGTTGTCCAAGGAGCATAGGAGAGGCAAACACCACAAGGAGTTCAACATAAGTGAGCTACAAAGGTTGGTGTTTTCTAAACTCTCTATTCTGTCTTTTCTAGAACATGCATGCTTTAGGAGTAAAATTGAATGTCTTAAGTGCTTTCGATCTTCAATTGCTTCCGCATGTGTAATATGTACACCTTCAAAAAATGGAAAACAGTTCGGGAAGAGAGATTAAAAGTCTGACTCATGAAAGTGTCCAAAGGTCAATAGATGAAAAAGGCAAACAAATTAGTGGTGATTTAAAGCGGGGGGATGGGACACATGAGTGGGGCCCACAGGAAAGGCAAATGAGAGAAAGAAGTCCAAAATATGATCTAAGCCCAACAAAAGCTACAAACCCAACGGGCAAAGGAATTCAGCAATCAGAGGGCAAGAATAACAAGGGAGTCATGAATACTAAAAGCAATCTCAGCCCAAAAAAGAATTTGAAATCATGGAAGAGGCTGGCCAGAATACAGCCCATACAGCAAGGGGAAGTACATTTCATGGCCAGACAATTAGGAAAAAGACATGGGCTGGAGAATACTGTAGATTGTGACACAAGCAAAAAACACAAAACCAACTGCTTCGAGGGACTCGGAGGGATATCGGCGGAGGCTGTGGAACAGCCCCGCCGGACGCCATGAAAACATTATGTTGGAACGCTCGAGGTTTGGGGAATCCTCGAGCGATCCGAGCGCTTCGCCACTTGGTTGGTAAAGAAAAACCCCAATTGATCAAGGTTGGTCTGCAGTATGAGTTTATGTTTAGTGTGCCAAGTATCGGTAATAGTGGGGGGCTCATGCTTCTTTGGAATTCGGAAACTGAAGTTTCAATTAACTCCTACTCCGAAGGCCATTTTGATGCTTTGATAAAAGGTAAGCAAGTTTCGTGGAGATTCACTGGGTTTTATGGAAACCCCGAAACATACAAAAGGCACTTTTCTTGGGATTTGTTGGAGAGGCTTAAGGTTTGTTTTGAAGGGCCCTGGCTTGTGGGGGGCGATTTTAATGAAGTGATGTCTATCGATGAAAAGAAAGGTGGCTCAACTAGAAGCTTAAAGCAAATCAGGCCTTTCACGGAAGCGATTAACAGATGCGGTTTAATGGATGTGGGTTACTCTGGTGATAAGTTTACTTGGAAAAGGGGGAAAAAAGCTGTAATCAAATAAAGGAGCATCTGGACAGGTTTTTTATGAACCACTCTATGTCCATCATGGCCCCAAATATTAAAGTCACTCACTTAAATTTTCACAGTTCTGATCATAGGCCCATTGTCGCTCAGTGGGAGAAGCAATCTGCTCATAGTAGGACAATTAAGGCTACAAAGCTGTTGAGATTTGAGGAGGGTTGGATTAAGCTAAAAGATACAAAAAAGATCATAGCAGATGAATGGAAGGTCTCGGCTGGCAGTGGTGCTCAGTTTTTTAGCGCAAAAATTTTAAGATGCATCCACAAGCTCCACAAGTGAAACAAAAATCGTCTAAAAGGCAGCCTAAAAAGTGCAATAGCAAGAAAAGAAGAAGAAATTCAGGCTTTATACCGGGAAGAGAATGAGCAGAACTGGGAAAGCATTTTTACGGCAGAGAGTGAGCTGGATGACCTTTTAGAGGAAGAAGAAGAATACTGGCGGATTAGATCAAGAGATGATTGGCTGAAAAGTGGGGACCAAAATACAAAATGGTTCCACGCAAAAGTTTCACAACGCAAGAAAAGAAACAAAATTGAAGGTTTGTTCTCGGAATCTAGGGAGTGGATGGAGGAAGAAGTTAAAATCAGTGAGGTAGCCACAAACTATTTCAAAAGTCTCTTTCGATCATCAAATCCCAATCCACAAGCAACCCAGAAAATAGTAGAGAGCATTTCAAGCACGA
Organism: Luffa aegyptiaca; assembly: GCA_017139565.1. NCBI lineage: Eukaryota > Viridiplantae > Streptophyta > Magnoliopsida > Cucurbitales > Cucurbitaceae > Luffa > Luffa aegyptiaca. The sequence goes on along the minus strand of CM029405.1, from coordinate 27,737,490 downwards.
TTTCAGAGCAACAAAAGCAAGAGTTGGATTAGCCTTACACAAAAAATGAAATTGAAGCAGCTATGAAAAGCTTAAGCCCAAGCAAAGCTCCAGGAAGGGACGGTACTCATGCATCCTTCTACCAAGCATATTGGGAAGTGGTAGGTGAGGATACAGTTAATACTTGCCTTCAAATTTTAAATAATGATGCTGAATTGGCTCCTATAAACAAGACTGTGATCGCGCTTATTCCTAAGACAAAGAATCCAAAATGTATGCAAGAGTTTAGGCCTATTAGCTTGTGCAATGTAAGCTACAAAATCATTGCCAAGACTATAGCAAATAGACTCAAGAAGGTTTTGGATGTTGGGTTTTATGCCCTAAAACTCGTAGATAGTGAATGTAACCGTTGACCGGATATTAATGAAATAATATTGATATGTTTTTTATTAATTGTTATTAGTTATTTTATATTTGTCTTTGCCTAATAATAACCCTAATCCAATAAACTAGACATCCAAGGCTGTAATATGAGTCTTGAACTATATGTAGCGACATACGGGATCATTGTTCAAGAAACAGCCTAAAGGGTCTATAGTATAGGGATAAGACTGGGTGCCTTATCCTGGTGACACTATGGATACGGCCCACTTTGTATTTGATACAAACGCTGCGATCCAACGCGTTCGTGTAGGAGACATGCGAGTGGGGGTATCCTATGCAATGAGTTTGCATAAGACCGGACCGCGAAATAGTAACCACTGGTTATAACACCGTTAACTAGTTGGTTTTCTATTTCACTAGGACGACCTAGACAACTTAGTCTTAATCCTGAGTTGATTATGGACTCCTGCTCATGAGAGATTGTCCTTTGATTTGTATGGGTGAGAGTGGCCAATACGCCGACTCAATAAGCCTACCACTTTGGGGACAAGACCGAATGGGGAGCTGGGAACATAATCGTACAAGATGGAATTCACTCCTTCCCGACTTTAGGGAAGCAGATGAGTGTTCCCTTAAGTGGTTACTCCGAGTCTTGAACAAAGGGCCCTACCCTCTCAATGGCACGAGAGGGTTTTCTGTTTGATGGTTGGACCACAAACAGGTTGTTCATTAGAGGAGAATTGGTACTTAAGGAAATAGAGGTAACCCAGGGGTAAAACGGTAATTTGACCCAGCTGGTGTTACGGACACTCGTGAAGGACTAACTAGTCGATATTGGTCTATATCCGTGGACACAGAAAATATGTCTGCAGTGAGAAGAGTGCAACTGTGAGTCTATAGTGGAATGAACACACAGTTAACGAATATTGATTAATGTGGTTAATGAGTTTGACCAATTAATCTCACATCGTTGGAGCTTCTGATCTGCAGGTCCATTAGGTCCCACTGGTAGCTCATAAAGTAATTTGAGGCAACTAAGTAATAAATGTAAATTGAAAATGTTCAATTTACTAAGGGAAACAAATATAATATATATTGATATATTATTATGAGAGAAATTAATATTTGAAGAAATTCAAATATAAATTTATGGAAGTTAGAAAGAGTTCAAATAATGAATTAATTAATTTAAGGCCTAAAATGTGTTTGGGCAAATTAATTAATTCTAGGCCGGAAATTAAATATGTGATATTTAATTGGTGGGAATTAATCAATTATGGAAATAATTAATCACTTAAGGAAGTGATTAATCATTTATGGAAATGATCTAATCACTTATGGAAGTAATTAGTCATTTGTGGAAAAGATTAATCAATTGTGGAATTGATTGATCATGATTGATTAATTAAGGAATAAGATTGAATCAATTTTGGAAAAGATTGATTTAATTGAATATTTTATTCATGGTCTCTCTTCTATAAATAGAACACTAGACCTAATTGGTCTAGGACACTTGACACTTTGCTCTTGCTCTTAGACTCTCAAGACAAGACCTAGAATTCTCTCTAGCCTCCCTCTTAGAGAAAGACTCCCACAAGTCTTTTGCCTCCTAGACCTAGAGTCATACCGGTGTAACCTCTGTGGTTATTGTGTCATTCAAGAAGAATTTTCCAGCGATCACAAGACAAAGGAGGCTGCTGCGTTTTGTTCGTTGGAGCATCGTTGGCGACGAACGGTCAAGTCTACAACGGAGGTTTGTAACGGTTCTTCCCCTTTTCTTTAGAAAAGCATGAAAATAAATTTAGATTTATTTTTAAGCATGTTTAAGCTGATTTTCCAGCAACTTTAAAGAGTGTTTAAAGTTTGTTTGAGTTTTCGTAACGGTATTTTAATGTTAATTAATATACGGCGTAAGGTCCAATCGATGCGCTTCCGCTGCGTGGGGACTTTTATTCCCTTCATTGGATACGATAATATCAACCCACCAAGCGGCCTTTATACCTAGAAGACTAATATCGGACAATGTTACTATTGGTTTTGAGTGCATTCATGCGATTACATCAAAGAGAAAAGGAAAACAGGGTCAAATGGCCATAAAGCTCGATATGAGCAAGGCCTATGATCGGGTGGAATGGAGTTTCATCAAAGCAGTGCTTATAAAGATGGGATTCAGTGAGAAATGGATATCAACTCTTATGAAATGTGTGGAGTCCGTTTCTTTCTCGGTCCTGATTAATGGTGAACCAAAGGAGGAATTCAAGTCGTCGAGGGGAATCAGACAAGGGGATCCATTATCCCCTTACATTTTCTTAATATGCGCAGAAGGATTCTCAAGTTTGATCAACAGGGAAGTTTCTTTAAATAATCTACAAGGTTTTCGTATAAATAATCATTGCCCCATTGTTTCTCACTTATTCTTCGCTGATGATAGGTTGATTTTTTGCAGGGCGACCAGGAACGATTGTAACACTATCAAAGGAATATTTAAGAGTTATGAACAAGCTTCAGGGCAAATGATAAACCTGGACAAGTCCATGTTTATGGTGAGCAAGAACATATCGAAAGAAGCAGCAGCAAAGTTTAGTGAAATAATGGGCATTAAAAAGACAACCTCTCTAGGAGTGTATCTTGGCATGCCTTCCCAAAGCAATAGGAAGAAGTCCAAGATGTTTGAGAAGATAAGGCTGAAAATTGAGAACCTTCTCTAGGGATGGAATGAAAAACTATTTTCAGTAGGTGGGAAGGAAGTTCTTATAAAAGCGGTCATTCAATCGATTTCCACCTATACAATGAGTTGTTTCCAACTCCCTAAAGGCTTGTGTGAGGATATTCATAAATTATGTGCCAAATTTTGGTGGGGGGCAATAGGCGATAAAAAGAAAATCCATTGGGCCAGCTAGAAGAAACTGTGTAGAAGTAAAGATAGGGGTGGAATGAGATTTAGGGACCTAGGCTTATTCAATCAGGCTCTTTTGGCAAAGCAAAGCTGGAGGATATTAAGAAATCTGGACAGCTTACTTAGCCGAGTATTGAGAGGTCGATATTTCAGAAATGGGGACTTCATAAATGCCTCGGTGGGAGCAAACTCATCCCTAGTTTGGAGGAGTATCGTTTGGGGGAAAAGCCTTTTCAAGGAAGGCTTTCGATGGAGGGTGGGAGATGGCCAACATATCTACATAGATCAAGACCCATGGATCCCTAGAAAAGGAAATAGATTCCCCCACTATAGTTCACCCGAGCCTCAAGGGAAGAAGATTGAAAGATCTAATCATGGATAATGGGGGTTGGAACGAGGAGATTATTAAAAATTCTTTCATCCCCATGGATGCTGAAGCTATATTGTCGATTCCTTTGAGCCAAAGGAGAAATAAGGATGAGATAATTTGGGTCAAGAAGCCAAAGGAGTTTTCAGTGTTAAAAGTGCTTACCATCTTGCAACAAATGTGCAGTATACCCTTGAGGCTTCAAGTTTGAGAGTAGAGGCTCAAAAGAATAGGTGGAGATCCATATGGGATCTTAACATCATCCCGAGAGCTAAGATTGGGCTTTGGAAGATTATAAAAAATCTTATTCCTACCAAACCCAATCTTCAATTAAAGGGCATGAATATTAACCAAGTTTGTGATTTGTGCAGGTGTTCTATTGAGAATCCAGTACACACTTTCTGGAGATGCAAGAAGGTAAAACACATTTGGGAGCATTTTTTCCCTAATCTAATGGAACTTCCTTTACTGTGCAGGGAAAGTGCAGATATGGAAAGTTTGTGGGAGAACATTACCAATCATCACAACAAAGAAGGCTTGGAGAGAATTGGAAGAATCTTATGGACAATATGGACCTTTAGAATTCAAGCTACAATCAGCAAGGCAATACCAGAGGAGGGGCAACTAGTTCATAGAGTTCAAAGGAATTTGGAAGATCAAAGAAAACGCACCTCCCTTTCCATTTCGGCGATTCGACTGGAGAGCCTTAGAAAAAAAGAGTTTTGGACCCCCCCTCCACCGACTTTTCTGAAATTAAATTCGGATGCGTCTTGGAACGAAGCTACAGGGACGGGAGGCGTCGGCTGGGTGATCCGCAATTCTTCAGGGTCTCTGGTCCAAGCAGGAGGGAAACGATTAAAGCGGAAACGGGACATCAACTTGCTGGAATTTGCAGCGATTAAGGAAGAGTTATCTTCTTACCTTTCAATTGATCGGCAAAGGCGATCGGCAGTGATCGTGGAAGTTGATGCCCTTGAGGTAATCCGAGTCCTGAATCGTGAGAGCGTGGATAATTCTGAAGTGAAGGCTTTCGTGCTTGACATTGAAGATCTAGCGGCAAAATCAGATGTTTTAGCCTTTGTGAAATTCCCAAGAGCAGGCAATCGTGTGGCGCATTCGCGCGGGCAGCGGCGGGCCTCCCTCCGGTGTCTTCTCCATCGACCGTTGAAGCTGGTGGTTTTTTTTAGCTTTCTTTCTCTTCCACGCTGGAAGAAGCTATTTTTTGTAGGGATGATTATATCCCCTTATGGCTTACCTCTTTAATTGAAGAGGATGTTTGTTGCAACTAACTCTGTTCCTTTTTAATGAAGTTTTATTTTTTCAAAAAAAAAAAATTCCAACATTGTGCTGTGTGGACACCCTAGGCCAACTACAATTTAAGAAGCAACATACTCTTTAACCTAATCACCGAACCATGAGGGAAATTTTTGACCGGCTAACCTAAAAATTGAGCCAAAACAAAATTTGACCAGACTTTCTGAAATAAGTTTTCTAATCCTTTTTAAACTTTTTTTTAATATTTTGTTTCTCTTCCTTCCTCTCGTTTTCCCTCTACCACCTCTCGAATCCACTTTCTTCTTCCCATTCTTCCAGATTTAGAAATTATTGAATACTGAGAATAAGGGTGTGTTTGGTTTAACTTTTCAAGTGTTTACTTTTTAAAAAAAATCATTTTAAAAAAATTTCTAGTGTTTGGCAACCACTAAAAATGACTTATTAGAAAATGAGATTGAGAAATAAACCATTTTGAAAGAAACACTTAAAACCAACATCTTTAAAAAGAGATTTTAAGGATACAATAGCTTGTGTATAAAAACATTTATGAGGAAATGTAACCAAACATATGAGTGTTTAAATTCTAAACAATTTTTATACAAAATGTTTTTTAAAAAATGCACTATTGAAAAACATTTAAATTAAAATGTATTCCAAACGGACCTTCAATAACTTTTGCATACTTTATTTATTAAGAACAAAGACATATAAATAGCTTGTAAAGTACAAATCAGTTACAATTATGAGAAGGTAATAACAGGCTCACTTAACTGACTAAAACCAACTAATACAAGCTAAAGTTTGTTAATTCTAATAGAAATTTCAAATCATAAATTTTCTAGGTCTAACAAATTTCAAATTTGAAAATTTCATATATGAGAAACTCTTAGATATGAAGTAGAGGGGTGTGATCTCTACCTCGTCAACATCCATAGCTCTACTGCGTTTATTGACAAGGGAAAAGAGAGTGAGAGAAGAAAAATGAGAAAAAAGAGCAAGGAAAAAGAAGAAGTCAGAGCCAAAGCGAGTGTGAAAATAGGGAGTCAGAGCTAGAGTGAGAAGGAAAAAATATTTAAAAAATGTTTGTTAATGCTAGCAAAAGAAAAACTTCTTTTGAGAAATCGAGTCAAATATCATTTTCACACAATTTTTAGGTCATTTGTACAAAAATCCCAAGTGTGAGCATGTCTATTACTCTCTTATTCACCTTTTTTTTTTTTTGTTATCTCTCTAAATATTACCTTTCATAGTCTAGAGAAGACTTCAAATTTAGCCCTTAGAGCTCCTTGGGGCAACACAAGAGTGGAGTGCCTAACTTAGTCGCCTTCTCCTTTCTTATGTTTAGAGAGCCTTTGGCATTGGGTTCCAACGACAAACCACAAAACACACAAATATCTTCTTCTAAAAGTATTTTGAACTCCTTTTAACTACTTTTAACTATAAAAATCACTTTTGGCATAATGTAAAACAGTAATAAATATGTCCTAATTGTGCTTTTAATTTAGTTCAACAATCGTAAAGGTGCAAATTGTTTAAATTCACACCTAATAGGTTAGTTGCAAAATGAACTCCAATTTCAATTAAAATACTCTATTAAAAAAATTAAGAATATAGTTTCTTGGCAAAAGTTTAAATATTGAATTTTAAAAAATAAAGAATAAAATAAATAGCAAAATTGAAGACCCTAAAATAAAATAGAAGTGGTTGTGTGGGTCATAGTGATGGTGGGTTCAGTGGGAACAGAAGAGCCATACCAACACCACACGGTTCGCAACGAAGAAAGCAAAAGGAGACCCAATATCCCGGTGGCCCCGATTCCATTCTCATTCCGAATGAGGTACAACCCAATCCCATTTCCAAACACTCCATAATTCGGTTGCCTAACACAAAAAATTTACCAATCGTTTTGCTTTTGGTGGCATTTCATTTCCAATCCCACCTTCTCCCTCGCCTGAATTTGGAACATTGCGAGTGATTCCCTTGTTTTCCATGTGAAAGAGAGAGAAGAAAAAAAAATAGATTTATGAAAGATTTGTACCAATTTTCCACTTTCCCTCATAATAATCAGAAAAATAAATTATCCTGAATCCGATTCCATCCAAATTTGAGAGAAGACATTTTTCTCGGGAACCAAACACCCCCACTAAATTTGAACAGCCCAGATGGTCTTGTTTGTAAAATTGGTAAAATATCAAATCATTTTCTAATATCTAATCTCAGATGGGGAAATAGAAATGCTCATAACCACTATTCCATTACATATCTAAACCTAACGCCCTGACTGAAAAAGAAAAAGAAAGAGAGAAAAAAGAAAAAGGAAAAATAGTTCTCTGAATAAATCATTGCTTTTGATTTTTCATAATCTTGTCGGGTAATTTCTCTTTTCTCTATGCCTGCCAGCACAGTGAAGTAAAAGGAAAAAAAAAAGATAAAAAAAAAGGTGGAGATTAATAATAACAATAACAACAATAAAATATTGAATTATTGATGGGCATCATCATCATCATCGCCACCAGTCGCCGCCGCCGGTGGGTCAGAGGCAGAGGGCAGTACATCGAAGATCATCGGCGGAAAAATCAAGATGATCCGACGGCGGAATGTTAAGATCGAAGGGCAGAGGGGGTTTCCGACGAATCATCGACGAGGAAGCGATGTCGCCGTCGTCGATGACTGAGGACGAGGAATCGCAGTCGCTATGGCAATCCTCAGGGACGAGCGGCGGCCTGCGAGAGAATCGGCGGGAGGCGGAAGTGCTAGTAGCGACGGCCATGGGCGCGGCGGCAGAGGGCGGGCGGGGCCCGCTGAAGGACTCGACGGTGGAGCTGTGGCTACTGGAAGTGGGTCTCTGTGGATTAATCTCGAATCGGTGATCGGGGAAGGGATCTGGAGCGTTGACGGTGTGAGGGTAAGGGGGGTAGTCGAAAAACGACGTCGGATTGGGGAGGGGGAAATTGGTTTTGGCTTTGGGGCCGCGGAGTTTTCTGGCGGCGAAGTCGTAAGCACGGGCGGCGTCCTCGGCGGAGTCGAAGGTGCCAAGCCAAACTCTGGTCTTCTTCCAAGGGTCTCTGATCTCCGCCGCGAATCTCCCCCATGGCCTTTTACGAACTCCTCTGTATCTCCGCTCCGATCCGGTTGGTGCAGCCTCACGCGCCGCCGTCTCCACCGCCGCCGCCGTTCCTCTCCCTCTCCTCATGACTACTAGGATTCTCGTCAAATCTGGCAAAATCTGATGATGGTAAAGAAGAAGAAGAAGGGTTCACGATCTGGAGAAGGAAAATTGCAGAGATTGTTGTGTTGTGGGATTTCAGAAATGGCAGAGCCAAGTTGAATGTTTGTTTGGAGAGAGAGAGAGAGAGAGAGAGAAAGATAGAAAGAGAGAAAGAGAGAGAGATGGAGAGGAAAGGGTCAGGTCCGTGAGGAGGAAAAACTGGATGCCACCAGCTCCACCTTCTCAGCTTCTTCACCAAAATTAAATTATTTTCTTTTTTCTTTTTTCAATTTTTAATTCTCAGTTTTGTATTTTTCTCTGGCTGTAGTAATCCCCTAATTCCTAATTACGTTTTTCTTTTTTTCTTTTTTATTGTTTTGCTTTCTCGATTTCTCTACCTTCGCTCGCCCCCACAAACCGACTGGCCCCTCCATTGCTTTTCTTCATAGACCAGTTTTTTTTTTTTTTTTTTTTTTTTTTCCTTTGAAGAAAAAGAGAATAATAATTAATAATTTCGTGTAGTGCTAGCAGGTCAAAATTATCTCGTGTGGAATTACGCATTTGTCCTCCCGCGTTTGAAGCAAGATTACTAATATGCCCCCTCACATCCTCGCCGTTTGCTTGACGATTCAATTTCAAAATTATTAGGGACTGTCGATTTCTCAGGCTGTCCTCGCCATCTCCACTATTCAAATTAATTATTAAATTATTAGTTACCAAATTTTTTGAAAAATTATTAGTTACCAAATTTAAATCCTACTTTCGTCCCTAACTTTTGTATCTTTTTCTTTTTTTTTTTCTTCTTTTTTTACATATTCTACTTTTGGCCCTTCACCCTTTAAATGTTCTAATTTGGACCTTCAAATTTTACATTCAAAACTGTTTTATTTTTATCATTAATTTTTTTTACTAAGTAATTACTTAATTAGAATTAAAGTACATTTTGAGACCCAACATCTAAGTAGATATTTGTCAGCTTAAACTTTTTGTTTATACAGACATCTATTAAATATGTTAATGAGAAAAAATATGTCTATATCAAGTTTTTGTTTAATAATTTAAAATTACTCATTTAGTCAATACTCATTAAAAATTTAGGATTGTGTTTAACATGTCTCAAGACTTTCAATTTTGTGTCTAATAAAAGTTTCTAACGAGTCTTTCCCTTATTGCATGTTTATGTATTAGACATATTTGTATGGTTAAAGTTCTAGTAAACACCAAGATTAGGTATGTGAATTAAAAAAAAAAATGTAGCATTGGTCAAAAACTTAATAGATTTACAATTAAAAGTTTAAGAATCTACTGCACACTTTTAAAGATCAATAGATGGGTGCTTTTAAAGCTTAGGGACCTATCTACCTTCAAAGTTCATAACCTAATTGACATAATTCTGAAAGTTCAAAAACTATAATTGCAATTTAACTAATAATTTGTGAATAATCTTATATCAAGGACAAATATATTTTTTTTAATATTTTTCTTTTTTGAGTTCAAATAATTTTTTTAATATAAGCACTAAATAAAATGTTGAAAATCTTAGATACCAAATAAATATTTAAAAACTAAGAATATTAAAAATAAAGGAAAATGGTAAAAATTACATAAGATTAGGTGGGAGTTAATACTTCTTACTATTGAAATCTCAAGCTTCTAATTTTTTTTATTTTTTTTATTTTTTTGATGCTCTCTCAAGCTTCTAATTACCGCAATTACATTTTTAAATTTCTAAACATTATCATGATTAAATTCTATCATTAAGCTATAGATTTTCTTATGCCTTAGTATAAGGAGAATGACAAATGTATAAACTACTTCTATTACGTGCTAAAATTTTAAATATTAAAATGTTAATAAATAAATTTTCTTTTAGAACCATTTATTTTTGTCCTTTACACTCTCCGAAACTTGAAAACTACCATACTAATTATTTGAATTTAATAATTAAAATATTAACTTTAAAATGAAGGAAATATATATTATGTGTTGTATGTGTTATGTTATTCAAATTAAATTGCTATTTTACAAATTTAGAAAAGGCTGACGACAAAATATACTTTATTATTCGTTTAGATCGTTAACATTCAGAAAAATTATAACAATTAAATCAATGTTTTATTATTATTGGATCCAATGAGATCTCTCTATTTATCTTTATTCTAAGTTGGTAGTGTCATCAATCAGTTGGTGGAATTGGAGAGTATACGTGTAGTTTATATATACTGGTAGTGAAACAACACGACAAGAAAACGGTTATGTACTATTGTCATGTTAGGGAACCTTCTTAACCTTTTAGACGAAGAGTTGTTCGTTTTGTCAAAGTCAAACTCTTATAATGGCTAAGTAAATTGTGTTTAGATCAACAATGTAAATAATAATACAAAATTAAAAAATTAAAAAAGAAAAAGAAAAAAAAAACAGAGAGTTAAGTAACAACCACCTAATTCAATCAATTTATTCTTCACATATTTTTATGGAAGGTTATTTTATAGTCCTTTTGTGAGGAAGGAAAATTTTCACGTCATAACAGGAAACTATTAACATAAGTTAAAAAAAAAAAAAGTTTGGACGATTTAACCTAAGTTAAAACTAAAAGTACACCAAACTATAAATCACTCCCAATTTAGAATTAATAAACTAGTTTAAAGTTTCTATTATTATAACTGTGCAAATGTCAAAGTGAATATAGTTCAACGATAATTGATATAAAGTCATCGATCAAGAGATCAAAACCTTGAATCCTCTCATAAGGGAGAGAAAAAAGTATGCATAAGTGAAAAATAGTAGTAATAATTGATGGCTCTAAAATATATCTGTTGAGTGAGAAATTTCGGCTAATCACAAATTGTCACATCATTAATTTAAATTAATGATAAAATAAATTTGAGACCAATTACAAATTTACACGTGTCCCTAAATTAAATTAATAGACATTAAAATTCGGCAAATCAAACAATGCCACTTGTCTATTATTAATCTATTAGATGACATAAGCCGAGTCCAATCAAATTATGCCACGTGGCAATTGGACCCGAGACTAATGCAACCCGAGATCATTGAAGAAATTGGGCTAAATTAAAACAATCCAACTTTATTAAAAAGGGGTTGGATTAAAGCCCAATATAGCCCAAGTCCAAAGGTTGGACCCTAGCCCAAGCCCATATGAGGTCCATCAAACTCAATAAATAGAGGAGGTCACCATTCATTTTGGGCATTCAGACAGAGTCAGATAACTTAGAGTCAAGAGCATTCTCCCAAAGTCCAGAGTCGTCAAAAGTCAGAGAGTCCAAAGATTTTTTTTTTTTTTTACATATTCTACTTTTGGCCCCTCGCCTTTAAATGTTCTCATTTGGGCCTTCAAATTTTCCATTCAAAACTGTTTTCTTTTTATCATTAACTTTTTTTTAGTAGGTAATTACTTAATTAGAATTTAAGTACATTTTGAGACCAAACATTCTAATCTACTACATATTTGTAAGCTCAAACTTTTTGTTTATATAGACATCTATTAAATATGTTAACGAGAAAAAATGTCTATGTCAAGTTTTTGTTTAATAATTTAAAATTACACATTTAGTCATTAAAATTTTAGGATTGTGTTTAACATGTCCCTAAACTTTCAATTTTGTGTCTAATAAAAGTTTTTAACGTGTCTTTCACTTATTGCGTGTTTATGCATTAGACATATTTGAATGGTTAAAGTTCTAGTAAACATAAAAATTAGGTATGTGAATTTGAAAAAAAAAAAATAAAATGTAGCATTGGTCAAAAACTTAATAGATTTAAAATTAAAAGTTTAAGAATCTTATAGCACACTTGTAAAGATCAATAGATGATGCTTTTAAAGTTTAGGGACCTATCTACCTTTAAAGTTTAGAACCTAATTGACAGAAAGTTCAAAAACTATAATTGTAATTTAACTAATAATTTGTGAATAATCTAATAACAAGGAAAAATAATTTTTTTTTAATATAAGTGATAGAGCGACTTGTCGAGGGTCATATCAAAGCAAATTTATAATCCACGATCACTAAACTACTTGCAGTAGTAGTGGCTGGGTCAATCACAGGGAACAACTGGTTTACTTCTAATCTCTTTTGTGTTTGGTAACAGAAAAGGGGGGTTGGGAAGGATGGTGAAAATTGTGAGGAAAATAAAATAAAATTGCGGGAAAGTAAATTGACGAAAAATTAAATGGCAGAAAAGTAAATGGGGAGGTTGGCTAATCTCACCTTGCCGCTCACTCTAGCTGGAGACACTCGGGATTAGTACATTTACTTTTTACTCATCGATTAGCAGATAATGATTTACATGCATGTTGTCTAATTGGTACTCTAAATCAATTGACTCGATCCCAACGTCTATCGATTCAATTACTAGCTACTAATTAATTAATCTCACGGACCTGTCAAAATTAATCAATTGAGTAACTGGGTTCAGATCAAGATACCCCTAGAGTGCTAACCCAACGAACCCGTTGAACCAACATGCAATTGATAAATAAATTAACCTGGCCACGATTAATAAATTAACTAATTGTTGCTCTAGGCTAGAACACCCATAATCAACTAGAAGAAATCTAATTAATCACAAATATCGGCTTAGACCCTAGATCTATCGTGTCAAGCAACAAAGTTAGAGTCTGCTCTTGGGACCTGTGCCCACGAATCAATCTAATGCTAACTATTGAACTAACCATCCATTAGCTACGTGGAAATTAGTTCCTTAGCGGGTTATTAACATACGAGCTGCGAGTTAGGGCGTCAATCTAACCTACGACGCATGCTAATTATAAAAGCGGGAATCTAAAGCCATGAACAACAAGTAAATCATGCATAAAGCTCAGCAAACATCAAGATATGACCATTAAGTTCAAAAAGCTCCAAGAATCTAATAAAAAAGACAAATGTACTTACAATCCCGAGGTTCCAACTACAACGAACGGTGCTTAGACCATAGACAAGCCTAATCCAAGCCAAAGGCTCGAAAAACCAACCTAATCTACTTAGAAACTATAAAATACAAAGGGAGAATGAAAAAGGTCGAACTAAGTCGAGAGAAACGGCTGCTAAAACTCCCAATCTGATTCTCCTCTTCTCCTCTTTTTTGCCCTAAATGCAACTGTGTATTTAAACAGTGAAGCGGCTTCGAGACACCGTGGCCAGCTTCTCAACGCCGACGGTGATTTCGCTGGTCCTTCTTTTCCGAAGCGTCGAGACGCCGGAGGATGGCATCGAGACGCCATCTCTCGGGTCTTCCTTGTTTGGCTGCTTCAAAACTTGATCCTTTGGCGTTGTTTTCGAGTCTCGAGTGCTCCACTTTGGTCTTTTCACCGTCTCGGCATCCCATGGACTTCAAGATGGATCAAAACAATGTTAATTTCCTCGAATTAACTCCAATTCTGAATATGGACTCCCTAGAAGCACTTGATACCAAACCCCTACAAAATATAACTTTAAGCAAGATAATTACCGTAAAACTAGTAAGATTAAGAACAAATAAACAGGGACAATTTGGTCCCATAAATAAGCACTGAATAAAATGTTGAAAATCTTAGTTACTAGAAAAAAAATTTAAAACAAACAATGCACCAGTTCCTGAGGTGCAACAGCACAAGCAAACTCCACCACCACCACATGAGGAAGAAAATGTGCCCGAGGACCTGTTCGAGCACCAGAATGAAGAAGTGTCCGAGGACCTGTTCGAGCACGATGAAGAAGATGATGAAGAGGAACAACATACTCCTATTCATGAAGATGAGGTCCAAGAAATTTCTAAGGACCAAATGCCCAAAAGGGGCAGAGAAAAGGATGAAGACAATGAGGCTGAGGGGAAGACTAAGAAAAGAAAGACAACAATTTCCCTAAGGAAACCGAGTACACGGGGAGCAACTTCTGTGCCACCCTAAGTCCAGACACCACCACCAACACAGCCTGCAAAGGAAGAATCCTCTGCTCCTCGGGTAATAAGAACGCCAACAACGAAATCGAGAGTGGAACGCCAGGTGAAGCCCCATGCTGACGCCAAGGGGAATACGTCCTGAAGGTGTTCATATAACACATGCGGAAGCAATTTTAGGATTGGAGGAACTTATCTATGTCAATTTTAGAAAATGAAAACATGTTGTCTTTTAAACCAAAACAGAGAGCAGAATTGTGACCAACCTTTTGGAGACCAATTGAGCAACTCCTTTTATTTCCTTGGATCACAAACGGTGTGTGGACCACCTCTAGTGTCATCCCCGCTATCCTCCGGCCTTAGAACAACTTGTGGGAGTCTATGGTGATAGGAATTGGAAGGGATATGCTTGAAGGTTCAAGCTTTACAGAGTATTGAGAGAGTGAGTTTGAGTAGAAATTTTGGAAGCATAACATTACTCAAAAAAACCCATACTTCTCCATCTTCCAATCCCCTACTTATATAGGATTTTCATGCATCTTACATTCACCAATGTAAGACACATGGGGAGGAGAATGACCTTAGTGGATTCTAGGTGTTCTATGGAGATTACATGCAAGATTGCATGTGGGAGGTGTTATTCCACTTTCTTCATCCATGCAAGCGTGAATTTAGTTGTGTAATTCCACTATCTCCATCCACGCAATAGTGAATTTAGTTGTGTAATTCCACTATCTCCATCCATGCAAGAGTGAATTTAGTTGTGTAATTCCACTATCTCCATCCATGCAAGAGTGAATTTCTACTCTTGGATTTAATTTAAAATGCAATTCTCAATTGTCTTTCAATTTATCAATTAATTGAACAATTTCAATTAATCATATGACATTAATCAAATTAATTCATATCACCCAATTCAATCCACTAATCTTGAATTTCCATAAATTCAAGATTGAAATTTCTATCTCAATTTTAATTAAAAAACAATTCATAATCATTTTTCAATTAAAACAATAATTAATTAAACAATTTAATCAATTATGTAATATTAATTTAATATCATATATCAAATTAATACTATGCACCTAATATGAATCTCTATTCATATATATTGTATTTAAATCATATTTAAATACTTTACTCTCTCAATTAATAGTTTAATCCATAATTAAACTGTTGTGTTGATAATATCGTATATAATCGACACTAATTCCCTAAACCGAATTTGAACGATTCAAACTTTCCTATCACTATGTTCTAAGGTATAATCCGTATGAGCTAGCAGGGGGACCTAATGGACCTACAGATCATGGGCTCCAACGATCCGAGTTTAACTGACTAATCTCATTAACCTAGCTAACCAACATTCGTTAACTACTGGGACACTCCACTATAGCCCAGTAGCTGCACTCCCCTCACCGTAGATATATTTCTTTCCACCTGATATAACCATGATTAGTAAGTCATCCTTCATAGGTTGTTCGTAACTATAGCTGGGTCAAATGTCCGTTTTGCTCTTATAGTACTTCTTGTTCCTTAAGTCCCATTGATCCTCTAATGAACAATTGGTTTATGGTCCAACCAATAAACCGAGTCCCTCTCGGGCCAATGATAGGGCGAGATTCCTTTGTTCAAGCCCCCGAGTCAGCACTTAAGGGAACAACCTCTCTACTATCCCTAACTCGGGTAGGAGTGAATTCCTTCTTGCAGGACTATATCCCGAGCTATCTACCTGTTCCTATCCCTGAAATGGGAGACTTATTGAGTCGGCGATGCTGAGCCACTCTCACCCATGCAGATCTAAGGATAAGCCCGAATAAACAGGAGTTCATAGTTAGCTCAGGATTAAGATCGAGTTACCTAGGTCATCACATGAAATAGTCAGTCTTGTCAGTAAACGACGTTATAAAGCAAGAGTGACTTATTTCTCGGTCCTGGTCTTATGCAAACTCATTGCATAGGACGCCCCCACTCGCATGTCTCTACATGGACGATTTAGGACCACATCGTTTGTACTATCTACAAAGTGGGTCGCATCTCATAGTGTCCCCAGGATAAGGTACCCAACCATATCCCTATACTATAGACCGTTTTGGCTATTACTCGAGCCTGGTCAACTTTTATGTCTCTACATAAAGCTCAAATGTTCATCCTATAGCCAAGGATCTTAGTTTATTGGATTTGGGTTATCTAGTGTGCAATTTACTTATTCAGTAACGACTTTACTGAATGAATTTCGATAACGACTTTATCGAACAAGTATATAATTCGTTTAACATTCACTATCTACGAGTTTTAGGACACCAATCCCAACAATCTCCCACTTGAACTAAAATTCTAGTTTAGTGGGATGCACTATAATCCATAATAGCAGTGGGTGAATAAATACTTGTATTAATAACAGAGTACAAATACAATAAACTAGGGCATCTAAATAACCACTATACTAAGGTATTGATATACTGGTTACAATTCTCCCACTTGCCCTAGATTATTTCCCGTACATATCTCGCAGACCTAGACCTTCTAGATGACTCTCAAACACTTTAGCCGTGAGAGCCTTCGTGAATGGATCAGCAATATTGTGCTCCGATGCTATCTTCTTGACGATCACGTCTCCTCGGTGCACGATCTCTCGGATGAGATGATATTTCCTTTTGATGTGCTTACCTCTCTTATGGCTGCGAGGTTCCTTTGAGTTTTCAACTGCGCCGCTATTATCATAGTATAGGGTGATAGGCAGATGCTTATTTGGAACGACTTCCAAATAAGTTAGGAACTTCCTGAGCCATGCTGCCTATTTCGCTGCTTCGCAAGCAGCTACATATTCGGCCTACATGGTCAAGTCTGCAATGCATCCCTGCTTGATGCTACGCCATACTATTGCTCCTCCATTCAGAGTCTACATATTCGCCCTACATGGCATACATTAGGCTGCCTACTGTAGAGGCATAGGAAATTCGTCTCATGTCCTCAACTTCTTGAGGTGTCTGAGGACACTGTTCCTAAGACAAATTAATTCCATGCCTGAAAGGTAATACTCCCTTCTTGGAATTTTGCATCTTATATCTAATCAACAATTTGTCGATATAAGACGCCTGAGACAGGACTAACGTTTTATTCTTTCAGTCCCGAACAATTTGGATCTCTAGAGCATATTGTGACTCACCCAAATCTTTCATTTGGAATTAAGTTGCTAGACATTTCTTAATGTCAGTAAGATAACCTACATCATTCCCGATGAGTAGGATATCATCCACATACAGTACTAAGAAAGCTACGGAGCTGTTGATGATCATTTTGTAAACACAAGGCTCATCAACGTTCTGTTCAAAGCCATAAGATTTGATCACATTATCAAATCTTATATTCCAGGATCTAGACACTTTGATAACTTGCAAAAAGAAAGTTATTTATCCTTTAAACTTAGACTAAAACAAGGCCAAAAGAAGCAAAGATGCGTTACGTCCGCGCAAAAAGAGAGGAAAATGTGATGATTTCATGCGGCGAGCTATATTCATGTATGCGGTGAGAAATTATAAAATATAAGGCGCTAACACAACTAATTCAGTGTTTTCCAAAGTTTTTCTCAGCGCAGGCACACATCCCAAGATGATCAAGAGGCAGATAAGATGATGAAAAGACAGCTCTGACGCAAACGGCGCAGCCAATGCAAGTTGGCAGAAAAAGAGCTGAAAAGATGAGCAAGTTGACTAAAATAATGATTACCGCAAGTTGATAATTACTTAGAGAAGTCATCTTCCCTCACCTATAAATAGAAACCATACGCAAACGAAAAGGGGGGGGGGGGAATTTTTCTGATCTTGATCAGGAGAGAAGAAGGAAGATCAACAGAGAAATCACATAGATCTGTGATTAGGAGCAATCTTGCGTTTGTAAATTTCATGATGTTTTGTTTTGCTAGTATGAGCTAAATTCTTCTTCAAGGCTTACCGCAAGCACCTCATGCGGTGATAAGTATATTTTGTAAGCACATATTTTGAGTTAAATGAAACATTAATTGCTTTCTATTTAGTTGCGATACTATTTTCATTATTAATTCCGGCTTGGCCAGTCGGATGCGATAGCAGCATGCTAAATCCCTGACAGGTAACGCATGCAGACATCTCTAAGTAGAGCAAGTTAGCGCATGTCATGTAGTCTTGGTAGCGTTAAAACACTACCGATAAAAGATAGTGCACGCATGAGCTTAGATTGTGTTGTGACTAACGCAGTCCCTTGTAAGTTTTAGAGAACTACACCTAAAGCATGAACTAGCGGAATAATCTCTTGATAGTTTTATGCCAGACGCAAAGGAGTACCGGAAGGGAAACTTATGATATTTTCTCACTTAGGCATTAATGGATCAATTAATCAAAATATGTGCTACAAGGTTATTATAAACGCATGAGGTTGCAACCGCAACAGCCTTGATTATTCTCCTCATAAATTTTCCTTTCATTCTCATCGCATGTGTTGTCTTTATGCAAATAATCACTCTTTAAATATACCAATTTTATATATATATATATATATTTTTTTATATAATATCATACGTTCTTGAGTTTAGATCAGTAAATATTTTAAAAAAAAAGACTTTGTGAATATCCCTTCCCTGAGGAATCGACCCTGGACTCACCAGGTATTACTTGATTAAAGTCAATTTATGCTTGGATTGATTATTATCTACGACAATATTTCTTATTATACCAAGACAACTGACAACCAACCAAGTTTTTGACGCCGTTGCCGGGGAAGGGCAACGAATTTTTTTTTTATGAATTTTTCTGATCTGACACTCCGTTGATATTATTTACTGTGTTCCCTGTCGAGTACTTTTTCTCCAGGTAGCCAGAAATATTATGCGTGCCGCTCGACGAATCGATTTCGAAGTTGATCCTGAAATTGATAGAACATATCATAGAAGAAGAAGAAATCGAAGAACCCGAAGACAATCACGAGAAATGGCAGCACAACCAAACAGACCATTAAATCCCATTCAGATGGCTGATGATAGGGCCAGAGGGATTAGAGACTTTGCAGCCCTTGCAAATTGTAATTTTAATCCAGGGATAGTTCAGCCCACTCTTGAAACAGAAAGGTTTGAATTAAAACCAGTTATGTTTCAAATGTTGACAGTTGCAGGACAGTTTGGGGGAAGTCCAGCAGAAGATCCTCACTCCCACTTAAAGTCATTTCTGGATATTTGCAATAAATTTATTATCTCAGGAGTAACCCATGAGCAATTGCAAGTTATCCTATTTCCTTACTCATTAAGAGATGCGGCGAAAGTGTGGCTTAATCAGCAGCCAGCAAATTCCATCGCAACATGGAATGATTTGGCTGAAAAGTTTCTAGAAAAATACTTCCCACCCACCGCAAACTCCAGATTGCGAAAGGAAATAATGACATTCACGCAAATGGAGGAAGAAACGTTGAGTGAAGCATGGTAACGATTCAAGAGTTTGCTACAAAGATGCCCGCACCATGGTTTACCGTTATGTATTCAGCTAGAGACCTTCTATGTAGGTCTCAACAAGAATTCGCAAGTATTGGTAGACTCATCTGCAAATGGGGCATTACTCAGAAAGACCTATGACGAAGCTCACGCAATCCTTGATCGAATTGCGCGAAATAATTATGAGTGGGGCACTACGGAAGACAGAAGAAGGAGACCCATTAAGACCAACTCAGGAGGCTTTGAAATAGATCCTATAACTTCGGTAAACGCAAAGATTGATGCGTTGACCATAAAAATGGATGCACTTACAGCTAGCACCGCACCTTTGATTGCGCAACTCAACGCAGTTGGAAGATGCGGGATTTGCGGCGAAGGACATACGAATGATCAGTGTCCTTCAAACCCAGAATCAGTTTTCTTTGTGGGACCGCAAGGAGCTACACGCAACAATCCATATTCAAACACATATAATCCAGGGTGGAGAAATCACCCGAACTTTTCATGGAATGGAAGCGGGAATCAACAGCAACAAGGTAATGTAAATCCTGCGCCAAGATTATTCAATTCTAACAATGATCAATCTTCGCAGGGACATTTTCAGCGCAACATAGACGGAGGAAACCAAAGAGCATCATCCTCAAATGCGTTGGAAAACATGATGAAGGAATTCATGGTCAGTCAAAAGGAGTATATGGCCAAGAATGACGCAGTGGTTCAGAGTCAGGCCGCATCCCTTCGTAGTCTGGAAATACAAGTCGGACAGCTTGCATCAGAGTTAAAAAATAGACCTGCGGGAGCACTGCCCAGTAATACGGAAGATCCAAAAGGGAAAGAGCACTGCCATGCGGTGACTCTTCGCAGTGGAAAGCAATTGCAGGTACATGACCCTGCACCGACACAGGACAATTTGCCTAAAAATGCAGCCGCAGAAGATCATAACCAAACGGAAGAAGGAAAAGTAGCTGAGGATGAAGAATTCAAAAAGAAGGAGGCTCACGCAGAAAAAGAGCCTGACGCATATAAGCCCGCAATACCTTTTCCTTAAAGGTTGCGAAAGAAAAATGATGAGGCCCAGTTTAAGAAGTTCTTAAATGTTTTGCGAGAGCTGCATATCAACGTCCCACTTGTAGAGGCTTTGGAAAAAATGCCGAGTTATGCCAAATTCTTAAAAGACATTCTGATGAATAAACGGCCATGGAAAGAATTTGAAACGTTGCGCTGACAAATGAATGCAGCGCAATACTTGCCAACAAGCTTCCCCCAAAGTTGAAAGATCCCGGAAGCTTTACCATTCCTTGTTCGATAGGGGGTATCGATGTTGGTAAAGCATTATGTGACTTGGGCGCAAGTATAAATTTAATGCCATTATCTGTTTACAAGCGCCTAGGGATTGGAGAAGCGAGACCAACAACCGTGACACTCCAATTGGCAGACAGATCTGTCGTTCACCCAGAAGGAAAGATTGAAGATGTTTTGGTCAAAGTTGACAAATTTATTTTTCCTGCAGACTTTATTATCCTAGATTATGAAGCTGACAAAGAAATCCCTATTATTTTGGGAAGACCATTCCTGGCCACCGGACAAACACTTATTGACGTACAAAAAGGAGAACTGACAATGCTCATGAACGATCAGAAGGTGGTTTTTAATATTCTCTCCTCGCTTAAATATCCTGATAATCCCAAAGAGTGCGACATGGTAGCCCGCATAGACGTGTGCTCTCCGCAAGATATACTATCAAATGCGTTCAGCCCCATAGAAGAAGGGAATGAGGAGGAACAGGTGGAAGAAAACTGCACCCTAACACAGCATGAAGAAGTTATCCACATACTGGATCTGAAAGGAAGAGCCCCCACCATGCTCTCTATAGCGCAACCTCCTGCACTAGAACTCAAACCATTGCCAGCGCATTTGAAGTATAGATTCTTGGGAGAAAAAGAATCACTCCCAGTCATAATCTCACCAAAGCTTGATTCATCGCAAGAAACCATGCTGATGGAAGTTCTCGCAAGGCACAAAAAGGCCATTGGGTGGAGTCTAGCAAATATTAAAGGTATTAGCCCTTCATATTGCATGCATAAAATTCGGTTATTAGACGAATCCAATGAATTTTTTGAAAGATAAAGAAGGCTAAATCCGGCAATGATGGAAGTAGTACGAAAAGAAATAATCAAGTGGCTCGACGCAGGCGTAATATACCCTATCGCAGATAGCAGATGGGTAAGTCCAATCCAATGCGTGCCCAAGAAAGGAGGCATGACAGTAGTAACCAACGCAAACAATGAGCTGATTCCATCCCGCACCACTACAGGATGGCGCATTTGCATGGATTATCGCAAGTTGAACGCAAATACCAAGAAGGACCATTTCCCTCTTCCATTCATTGACCAAATGCTAGATCGACTTGCAGGACAAGCTTATTATTGTTTTCTCGATGGATACTCTGGGTATAATCAAATTACCATTGCGCCAGAAGACCAAGAAAAGACTACATTCACCTACCCATATGGCACCTTTGCGTTCAGAAGGATGCCTTTTGGACTATGTAATGCACCTGGAACATTCCAGAGATGTATGATGGCCATCTTCTCAGAACTTCTGGAAAAATCTGTGGAAGTTTTTATGGACGACTTCTCAGTATATGGGAAGTCTTTCGCAGACTGTTTAACGCAGCTTGAGCAAGTATTGGAAAGATGCGAAGAAACCCACCTCGTGCTAAATTGGGAGAAATGCCACTTTATGGTGGAAGAAGGCATTGTCTTAGGCCATCGCATATCTAACGCAGGTATTGAAGTGGATAAAGCGAAAATTGACGTCATTGAGAAATTACCACCTCCTACATCTGTAAAGGGAATCCGCAGCTTCCTGGGACATGCAGGATTCTATCGCAGGTTCATCAGAAACTTTTCACACATTACAAAGCCATTATGCGCATTACTAGAGTCAAACAAAAAATTTGAATTTTCAGAAGAATGCGATAAAGCATTCAAGAATCTGAAACTTGCGCTAGTAAGTGCACCCATCCTCGCAACCCCCGACTGGAAGAAACCTTTTGTCTTGATGTGCGATGCCAGCGACGTGGCAGTAGGAGCAATGTTGGCACAGAAAAAGGAAAAGATTCTGCACCCCATTTATTATGCCAGCCGAACATTAAATGAAGCACAAACAAATTACACAACAACCGAGAAGGAATTATTAGCGGTTGTTTATGCGTTTGACAAATTTCGTGCTTATTTGATTGGCTCTAAAGTCATAGTCTATACAGACCATGCGGCGATAAAATATCTGATCACAAAAAAAGACGCGAAGCCAAGATTGATTAGATGGATTTTATTGCTACAAGAATTTGATCTAGAAGTTAAAGATAAAAAGGGGAGTGAGAATTTAGTTGCCGATCATTTGTCGCGCTTGGAAAATCATGAGGAGGAAGGTGCATCAAGAGTCCCAATCACAGAAGAATTTCCTGACGAGAAGCTTTTTATGATGAACAATGAAGAACCTTGGTTTGCAGACATTGCCAATTATCTTGTCGCAGGGGTCTTGCCAGAAGAATACTCAGCGCAACACCGTAAGAAATTCTTTCATGAGGTAAAATTTTATTTTTGGGATGACCCTTACCTTTATCGCAGAGGACCTGACCAAATCATTAGGAGATGCGTTGGCCAAAAAGATGCAATAAAGATATTGAAGGATTGTCACGAAGCTCCGTACGGAGGCCATTTTGGAGGACAACGCACTGCAACCAAAGTTCTACAGAGCGGTTATTGGTGGCCTACCTTGTTCCAAGACGCAAGGAGACATGTTGAAAGCTGCGACAGATGCCAGCGCACTGGAAACATCAGCGCAAGAAATGAAATGCCTCAAAACTACATAATAGAAATAGAGTCGTTCGATGTCTGGGGCATTGATTTCATGGGACCTTTCCCATCGTCGCAAGGGAACCAATACATTCTCCTCGCAGTTGATTATGTCACCAAGTGGGTAGAAGCAATTGCTTGCATTAAGAAGGATGCTGCGACCGTGGCAAAATTTCTCAAAAAGAATATTTTCGCAAGATTTGGAGTGCCACGCAGACTGATTAGTGATGAAGGGACCCACTTCATAAACAAGGTCATGGATAAGTTATTGCGAAAATACAATGTTAAACATCACATCGCAACAGCATATCACCCGCAAAGCAATGGTCAGGCCGAGGTCTCAAATAGGGAAATCAAGAGGATTCTCGAAAAAGTTGTCAGCACTAGCAGGAAAGATTGGGCGCAACACCTAGATGATGCGCTATGGGCATATCGCACAGCTTTCAAAACACCCATATGAACATCTCCATATGCGTTGGTATTCGGAAAAGCTTGTCATTTGCCCTTGGAATTAGAGCACAAGGCGCATTGGGCAATGAAGCGTTTAAACTTTGATTTAGAAGCCGCAGGACAAGAACGATTGCGTCAATTGTCAGAATTGGAAGAATTCAGAAGGTGTGCATATGAGAATGCCAAGATAAGTAAAGAAAAACAGAAGCAATGGCATGATCAAAGAATATGCAAAAAGGATCTCAAAGAAGGTATGAAAGTATTACTATTCAATTCTCATTTACGACTCTTTCCAGGGAAATTAAAACCCAGATGGTCGGGCCCCTATACCATTCATAAGGTATACCCATATGGGGCAGTAGATCTACATTCTACTGATGGAAAGAGAATTTTCAAAGTCAATGGGCAAAGAGTAAAGCCATACATCGAAGGAACTTTGAATGGAGTAGCCGAGATGATTCTTCTGAAAGATCCACCTTAAAGCAATAAGACAAAATAGGCCCGAGAAAATGCTCTCAGTTGCGTCAGGGCCTAGCGCAAGGTAAGAGCATGACAGGTTAGAAGTTGTAAATATTTTCTCTCCGCATGTTTTGTTTTTATTTTTAATATTTTGATAGGTTGAGCTTTAGAAAGAAAACCTCATCGCATGATTGGCCCGTATGTTTCTTTTCAATAGCATAGAATCACTGCGTTAGTAAAGTCTTGTCGCAACAGAGCCTTAGAAGGAAAATCCCATCGCATGTCCAAATCCATCCGTATTTGAGGCGCAGCCATAATCATGACAGCATTTAAGGAAATGCACTAATCCTTGTCTTATCACGTTACTCAAGGCAACCGCTCACATTCCCCCATAATAATCATGATCACCCACTTACATGGGATGAGAAAGGGCACCAGACCCCAGGAACGCATGCTTTGCGTTAAGCTATAAAATAGGGATGCGACTTCACTTCGTCTTCTACATTTGCTCGCAAAAACCCTAAAACTCCTTGCCTTCCTTCTCGTGGAAATTTTCCCCTGAAACTCTTCGAAAACCAGCCAATCAGCCATGTCAGACTCACAAAACCTCTCGATTGCCGGTTATGTGGACGACGCTCCTCCATCCTCACCGGAGGTGGAAGAGCCGCACAGAGATGTGATTATCTCCTCGGATGAGGAAGGAAGCGACCCACAAAATATCGACCAAATGGAGGAAGATGAGCCAGAAGTCGTCGACGGAGAGCCGCCCATTGCTAACACAGACGCTCAACTCACCGCCGCTCCATCATCTTCAGGCGCAGACGAAGTACTCAACATTGCCCCATTAGACACATCCACCTTCTCCATCCAACCTGTCACCCTTCAGGCAACCCCAAACGTCTCCGCCCCTTGAAACCTAACCCTCTTTCCATCACCATTCCCGTCGGTTGCCCTCCCTCCACTTCCAAACCCTTCCACTACTACAGCCCAAACCACCGATCCTTCCCCTTCCTCCGTCCCGACTGAAACCATTTCCACTCCTCTTCCACCATCATCTTCTACGAGCCCCACACTACCGCAGTTCTCAGAGCAACAGGTCGCTGCATGGAACGACCTGCTAGAAGAACTAGGCGAAGAAGGCGAGGAAATGCGCCAAAGAGAACAAAGAAAGCATGCCGCCGCAGTAACAAGTGCGGCAAACAGAGACGAAGGATCAAGCAATGCGGAAACCGCACTTGCCGCAGACATTGCTACGCACAACCTCGCTGCCATTGCAGCAGCCATGGAGGTAGAGATGTCTGATTCGGAGGATGAAATCCCCCTCACTCGTCGCCGCAATATCCAATCTACAGGGGTGGTCATCAGAGAACCGTCTGAACAACCTGCGGCGGCCCCTAGTAGAAAAAGGAAAGCGCCCACCGCAGCCAAGGACAAGGGAAAACAAAATGTGGGCGCAAGCAGAGAGGCAGAGGCCAAAGATTGGGGGAAATTCCAAGACGAACGAGGATTTAGTTGCCCCCTGCCGCAGGCAATGACTGATCAAATTTCCCAGCGCAAGTGGGAAACAGTCTGCGAAAATCCCAGATCCTATGCCCCTGTGCTTGTCCACGACTTTTACCACGCACAATGGCGAGAAGAAATTGATGAAGTCCTGGTTCGCGGCCACGCCATTGCCTTCTCTTCCGCCCACATAAACAGCGTATATGAACTACAAGACATTCCCAACGCAGAAGGCAATGCGCTCCTTGAATGTCTGGATGATGATTTTCTGAGCGTAGTACTTCTTGCAGTGGCCAGCCGGATGCGATAGCAGCAAGGACACTCAAAGCGCAACTACTCGACTTTGAGGCCACACTTTGGATGCACTGGGTTAAGAATCGCATCATGCCAACAATGCATGACGCGACATTAAGCCTACAACGAGTAGTCCTTGTCTATTCCATAATGAAGGGGATTCCAATTGACCTCGGACGCATCCTAGTAGACACCCTGCGCTAGACAGCTGCAAAACCAAAGGGCGCTAAATTTTGTCCTGGATTAGTCACATCCCTCTGCCGCGCATCGAATCTATTGCCCGCAGCAGACGAAGAAATCCGGACGATGCGAAAGGATTTTGATGAGTAGTGGTGGGCGCGTGTCACCAACACGCGCAATAAGCAGCTACAAGTGAGCATGCCGCAGTTAGTCCCTGCGCCCCATCCTACTGAGCCTTCACAGGCGCCTGCGCCGCAAAAGACGAAGAGGCGCAAGCAGACTGCGGGCAGATATCCACAACAAACCGCAAGGACCTCCCAATCCACTCAACCAGCACAGGAAACTACTGTCTGTGCCCAACCACAGAGACCCTTGCCAGAAAATTTGCCGCCACCACCACCACCAACGATTGATCTCAACCCACCTCCCCCTCAGCCCACTGAAGATCTGCGACCAGAGGAGATTCTTGAAGGCACTTTACCAAGCCCTCCTCGCAATAATGAAGAACCTGCTCCACCATCAACGCCACATACAACCGCTTCTGCGAGCACAAGTCACGTTGCGCCTGATTTAACAGTTGATATCGACGCAGCTCTTATCTTTTCTCAGATGCGGCAGATTCTTCAAGAAGTTATTCAGCCTTTGCAAAGGCAGCAGGAACGGTTGTGCCAACAGCAGCAATTACTGCGTCAACAACAAACCGAGTTGTCGCAAAGAGTTAACGCATTGGTCCTCTTTCTCACGAGATGGACTGAGAGTTTTGGCCGCCTGCCTGTTGCGCCCAATCTATTTGCGCGGCCAGCTGGACAACAAAGGCCCCCTAGCGCAGGCCCAGCCCAAATGCGTGGAGCTATGCCTCCTCCTGCGCCAAGAGAGCCAAGAGCACCTCCACCGCCACCACCGCAGGAATAATCATCTACTTTCCTTGTCATCTTTTGCTTTCTTTCTAATGAATGTGCTCTTGTTTATAATTTTGGGTCGCAATGCATTAATATAACCAGCTGTTTATCTCATCGCATTTTTCTCTCTGCCCTACACTTACATGTCTTTATCTAGCAAATTCCTTGCGTTAGCTCATTTGCTTTACATCCGCGCTTCTAATTTTCTGAATTTTCTTACACACATTACTTAACTAAATTTAACTTTTGTCTTCATTTCCTCAGACCTTAAAGAAAATTCCTTCGCATTTTTGACTTGTCGCAACTCAGCCGTCTTCTGCTGCAAGTCCATGTGCTTCAAAGTAAGTTTGGGGGACAATGGGGACATTGTCCATTTTAAGTTTGGGGGGAGTCAACGCTAAAATAAATAATACATGCGTTCCTCTAGGAATGCGACATGTTTGTAGCCAGGGGCATTTATGACACCCATAGTTTGCCACTGCGCGAAGACAAGCGCATCCCATGAGCGTGAGGACAGTAAAAAAATGTAATGCCAGTAGTTGGATACCTTTCATCACAAATGTGGGTAAGCCAAAACGAAAGCATGCGTTTTGATGTCCATTGTTCACATTAATTGCTTTAAAAAAAAATTTAAAGAGAGAGAATAATAATAATAATAATATATACATGCGCCCGGACCATGCAAGAGAAAGATTGGCTGAGTTAACGCAAGGAAGAATCTAAGCGCAAGGAACTTTCTTTAAGCAATGAAGGAAATTTGGCGAAAGTTAATCTGGTTTAATAATGCGCGCAAGAAAAAGAGGAAAAGAGGATGCTAAGATCACAAGCAAAGATGAGCTAAGTATCTATCGCAGAATGGATAATAAGCATTGCTTGAGGACAAGCAATAGTTTAAGTTTGGGGGTTTGATAACTTGCAAAAAGCAAGTTATTTATCCTTTAAACTTAGACTAAAACAAGGCCAAAAGAAGCAAAGATGCGTTACGTCCGCGCAAAAAGAGAGGAAAATGTGATGATTTCATGCGGCGAGCTATATTCATGTATGCGGTGAGAAATTATAAAATATAAGGCGCTAACACAACTAATTCAGTGTTTTCCAAAGTTTTTCTCAGCGCAGGCACACATCCCAAGATGATCAAGAGGCAGATAAGATGATGAAAAGACAGCTCTGACGCAAACGGCACAGCCAATGCAAGTGGGCAGAAAAAGAGCTGAAAAGATGAGCAAGTTGACTAAAATAATGATTACCACAAGTTGATAATTACTTAGAAAAGTCATCTTCCCTCACCTATAAATAGAAACCATACGCAAACGAAAAGGGGGGGGGAATTTTTCTGATCTTGATCAGGAGAGAAGAAGGAAGATCAACAGAGAAATCACAGAGATCTGTGATTAGGAGCAATCTTGCGTTTGTAAATTTCATGATGTTTTGTTTTGCTAGTATGAGCTAAATTCTTCTTCAAGGCTTACCGCAAGCACCTCATGCGGTGATAAGTATATTTTGTAAGCACATATTTTGAGTTAAATGAAACATTAATTGCTTTCTATTTAGTTGCGATACTATTTTCATTATTAATTCCCGTTTGGCCAACCGGATGCGATAGCAGCATGCTAAATCCCTGACAGGTAACGCATGCAGACATCTCTAAGTAGAGCAAGTTAGCGCATGTCATGTAGTCTTGGTAGCGTTAAAACACTACCGATAAAAGATAGTGCACGCATGAGCTTAGATTGTGTTGTGACTAACGCAGTCCCTTGTAAGTTTTAGAGAACTACACCTAAAGCATGAACTAGCGGAATAATCTCTTGATAGTTTTATGCCAGACGCAAAGGAGTACCAGAAGGGAAACTTATGATATTTTCTCACTTAGGCATTAATGGATCAATTAATCAAAATATGTGCTACAAGGTTATTATAAACGCATGAGGTTGCAACCGCAACAGCCTTGATTATTCTCCTCATAAATTTTCCTTTCATTCTCATCGCATGTGCTGTCTTTATGCAAATAATCACTCTTTAAATATACCAATTTTTTATATATATATTTTTTTTATATATAATATCATATGTTCTTGAGTTTAGATCAGTAAATATTTAAAAAAAAAAAGACTTTGTGAATATCCCTTCCCTGAGGAATCGACCCTGGACTCACCAGGTATTACTTGATTAAAGTCAATTTATGCTTGGATTGATTATTATCTACGACAATATTTCTGATTATACCAAGACAACTGACAACCAACCACACTTGTTTTAATCCAAAAATGGATCATTTAAGCTTGCAAACTTTTTGCTCTTGATCCTGAGCAATGAACCCTTCTGGCTGAGACATGTAGATACTTTCTTCAAGATTGTCGTTTAGAAAGGCATTCTTGACATCCATTTGCCATATTTCATAATCATAAAATGTGGCAATGGATAAAAGTATCCGGATCGACTTCAACATGGCAATAGGGGAGAAGGTTTCCTCATAGTCAATCCCTTCCCGCTGGGTAAAACCCTTTGCCATAAGTCGTGCCTTAAAGGTCTGTACCTTTCCAGCAGTGTCTCGTTTTCTCTTGTAGATCCATTTACACCCTATGGGTCTAACCCCTTCTGGCTGATCTACAAGATCTCATACTGAATTAAAATGCATGGACTCGATTTATAGGTCCATGGATTTAATCCACTCGTTCTTGTCAATGTCATCCATTACCTGTTTAAAGGTTAATGGATCCCTGACCCAGTCATCAGGTATGACGACTGGAGTTTCAGCTAAATCCAAATAGCGGTCAGGCTGTCTGACAACCCTCCCACTACGTCGATGTTCTCTTATTTCTTGAGAAGGAGGTGATTAACTCGAGGTGCCAGTTTCATCAACAACTCTTGTTGATGTTTCTGTAGCTTCGTTAGAAAGTTCACTTAAAACGACTTTACTTCATGGCTTATGGTCTCTAAGGTGGTCTTCTTCTAGGAATGTAGCATTTGTCGATATAAGTACTTTATTTTCCTCTAGATCAAAGAAGTATCCACCTCTTGTTTCTTTGGGATAGCCTACAAATAGGCAAAATCTAGAACGAGGCTCCAATTTCTTTGGGTTTGCCTCTAGCACGTATGCAGGACATCCCCAAATTATGAAATGTCGTAAACTAGCTTTACTCCCTTTCCAAAGCTCAAACGGTGTTTCAAAAACACTCTTTCAGGGAACTACGTTCAAAATATAAATTGCAATCTCTAATGCATAACCCCAAAACGAGTTAGGCAATTGAGCATAACTCATCATCGAACGAACCATGCCCAACAAGGTTCTGTTTCTCCTTTCTGATACACCGTTTTGCTGAGGTGTACCAGGAGCTGAGAGTTGGGACGTAATTCCATGCTTTATCAAATAGTCTTGAAATCTCAAGTCCATATACTCTCCACCTCGATCGGATCGAAGTGCTTTTATCGTCTTACCTAATAGGTTCTCAACCTCGGCCTTGCCTTGAACTTTTCAAGGGCTTCAGACTTATGATGCATTAGGTAGAGATAGTCATACCTCGAATAATCATCAATGAAACTGATGAAATATTCATACCCTCCTCGAGCTCTAATGTTCATTGTGAAGGATTGGAATTCCCAATTCCGTTACAGCGGAAGCAATTGGACCAAATCGAATTTTAATTACGTTTTACAAAATACCCATACATTGGAAAAAAGTTACAGAATTCTAAATTCACTTAGGCTAAGCATTTAATTTAGAAGCACATACCGTCGTGGTAGACTCTGAATTCAAGAACACCTTCTTAATTGTGCTTCAATGGCGAACACCACCATAAAGCCTTCCCCGCTATCCTCTGAGATCAAGAATGAGATTGTGGGATCTTTGAATCTCGAATTTGGGATGAAAAACATAGAAGAATTTCTCTCTGTTTTCGTGTTGAGAGAGAATGAGAGGGTGAGAAATCTTGAGAGAATGTCAATCTTGCAGAATACTCCCACGGCCAAAAGACCCCTTTTGCGTTAACTTAATCCTTGGTGTGAGCGATGGTGACATGTGTCATACATCAGATAACACCTTAAAATTAACAATTAATTAAAATTAATTTAATACAATTAATTAAAATATAATTTAATTGATCATATTAACTAATCAATTAAATATCTCCATATTTAATTGCATGTACATTTTAATCATATTAAATGCATTGCCCTCACATATTATATGGTTTTAATTAAGATTAATTAAATCATATTTAATTAAATTAATTAATTTATAATTAATTAATTCAATGATTAATTGAATATCACATATTTAATTAACCCATCGTTTGAATCATATTCAAATGTGCATCTCTCTTATAACCTATAGTTGTAATATGAATCCAATTCACATTAAAATTAATCTATAGATATTAATTTAATTAAAACACATTTAACTAAATTAAATTGAACAATTAATTAATTCAAAATTAATTAATTATTGTGATTAATTAAATATCACATATTTAATTAATTACATATTAGAATCATATTCTAATTAAATCTCTCATATAATATATAGTTTAAATAAATTACATTTAATTTAAACTAAATTTAATAATTAATTAATTAATTATATATTTGAACTCCTCCAAATATATTATTCTCTCAATTTAATAAAGTTTAATCTCAAATTAAACTTTATATTATAATGTATCACAATACATTATATTAATTGTATCTCATACAATTAACTTGATTCCCAAATTGAATTTGAACAATTCAAACTATTTTCAAGATAATTTGTTCCCAATTACTCTTTACGAGCTAGCAGGGGGACCTAATGGACCTACAGATCAGAAGCTCCAATGATATGAGGTTAACTGACTAAACTCATTAATCGAGTTAACCAATATTCATTAACTGTAGGTCACTCCACTAAAGACCCACAGTTGCACTCTTCTCACTGTAGAATATTTTTGTGTTCACGGATATTGACCAATAACGGTAAGTCAATCCTTCACAAGTGTTCGTAACTACAGCTGGGTCAAATTACCGTTTTACTCCTGAGTTACCTCTGGCTCCTTAAGTACCAGTGGTCCTCTAATGAAAAACCTGTCTATGGTCCAACCAATAAACAGAAAGTCCCTCCTCGGGCTAGTGAGAGGGCGGGATCCCTTTGTTCAAGACCCGGAGTCACCACTTAAGGGAACACTCATCTACTTCTCCTAGAAGCGGGAAGGAGTGAATTCCATCTTGTGTTGTCATGTCCCTAGCCCCCCACTCGGTCTCGTCCCCAAGAAGGTAGGCTTATTGAGTCGGCGTGCAGGCCACTCTCACCCGTACTAATCAAAGGACAATCCCTCGTGAGAAGGAGTTCATGACACACTAAGGATTAAGACTGAGTTACCTAGGTCATCCTATTGAAACAGTAACCTAAGTAGTTAACGGTGTTACATCTAGTGGTTTACTATTTCGTGGTCTGGTCTTATGCAAACTCATTGCATAGGATACCCCCGCTCGCATGTCTCCTACATGGACGCCTTGGATCAATACGTCTGTATCGAATACAAAGGAGGTCATATCACATAGTGTTACCAGGATAAGGTACCCAGCCTTATCCCTGTACTATAGACCTTTTAGGTTGTTATTTGAACACCGATCCCCGTATGTCCCCACATACTAGTTCAAGTTACATATCAACAACCTTGGATCTTAGTTTATTGGATTTGGGTCTTATTGTGCAATTATAGACTTAAAATGACAATAACACTTTATTGCATAAACCTCAATAACATTTTATTGATACAAGTGTATAATTCGTTAACATTAACTATCTACGAGTTTTAGGACATAAAACCCAACACATTGGTCCACAGAGGTCCGAATGTATGAGCTCTAGGGGCTCTTTGGCACAATAACCTTTTCCGGTAAAAGGTCGTTTAGTCATCTTGCCCTCAAGGCATGACTCACAAGGAGGTAATGAGTCGTCTTCTAACTTGTTTAGAAGTCCACTTTTGACCAATCTCCCAATCCTATTGAGATTGATATGACCTAACCTCAAGTGCCAGAGATAGGTATCTTGAGAAACTCTTCGCCTTTTAAGTTGAGTCTCAGCCGTTTTAAACATCTCATGATTTAATATAGCTTTAGACTCAATTGGTCTTAAAACATACAAATTATTGTTCATGTTTGCAAAGCAAACATCAATACCTGTTTTAGTTATGAACGCTTCATTAACAGAAATGAAACTTGAATAACCTTGTTCAATTAAACAAGATAAGGAAATCAAATTTCTTTTTATTTTCGGAACTATGTACATATTATCTAATATCATGTAACGTTCCTTAGTGAAGAACAATTTTATGTCTCCCACTGCAATTGCGGAGATGACTTATCCTGTTCCGACTGATGCACGATTTTGCTTACCGCAAGTGTACGGGCCAAGTTATAATATAGTGAATTTTAATTCGAATGTCGTCCTCTAGATTGGGTTTCTAATCAATTTAATTACCGAAAATTCTCAAGTCCAATTTTATTTAGGGAACCAAACTTAGTGAAAAAGAATGCAAAATTAACACAAGCAAAAAGTGTGACAATCAATTGATGGCAAAATTCTTAGGGAGTTTATTTCACCAATTGGGATTATGGATTAATTAATGGATAATTCACATGCTATGATTCATAAATCTAGGAAAACTAAAATCATACATAACTCTCCCGAGCATACATAATCCTCTCACGTGCAATGAACCCAATATCCCTATCTAAATTCATTAACATGCAAGGCTTTAAGGTTAGTCATTTTTAACGATTTCTAGAATTATCTATTATCTCCTGATCTCAAGATTAATCCTAGTCATGCATAACGATTTCTAAGCTAAATCCCCTCTCCCGAGCAAGATTCAAACACAAACATCAATCAACTTATGGCCGGTAAATTGAAAGCATTAAGGACACGTTATGCATAAATGAAAGCATGAAATACATCCATAAATCAATCCAAAATTGCCCAAAGGCTACATCAATCCCTAAGATTAAGAACTTAGCTACTCATGCAACACGTTAAGATATAAGCTAAACCTAAAACAGTCATTAAAACTAACTAAAATCAAGAGGGAAAAGAGATTAAACGCTAAGTCACCGAAACCGCACGTTCCCGTCACGATCTCCACGACCCGAGCCTTCGAATCCCCCTCCTCCAACTTGCTTCAGCTCCCACATAAAGTATTAGTCAGAATTTAGGCCAGAATTGCATCAAAAGAGGTCCCCTTCATCAGCCCTAATCGCATTCTATTTATAGGAAAAAAAGTCGACAGCGTCGAGACGCTATAGGCATAGTGTCGCGACGCTGTCGCTATACCAAGCATTCTATTTAGGAAAAATCCGAGTGTCGAGACGCTATTGTCTCAGCGTCGCGACGCTGTGACCTTTTGCAGCCTGATTTAAATGAGGAAAGTCCAGCGTCGAGACGCCCAGAAGCTAGGGTCTCGACGCTGGTCTGCGGATGTCACTAATTCAATAAGCTTCCAACTCGATCCAACTTCGTTTCTTTGGCCTTTTTTCGCATCCCGAACACCCGATCATTCCCAATTTCTCAATTTAGCTCCAATACATATTTCCTACAAATAAAACACTAAAATGCATAAATTTGGCCAATTAAATATCAAATACTAGCTCAATTAATTAGGGAAAAATAACTAGCTATGCTCGCTATCACCGACTTTAAGAGTCATTTCTCCAGCTCTTAGCTATTGCCAGGAACTCATTCCTTGAAATGAAGAACATACGTGATTAGTGACACCTAAATTGAGTATCCAGGCAGAATCATCGTTCTCCACTAAACAAGTTTCCTAGACTAATAAATCGTATTTAGAGTCGTGGATCATGTTTTTCTTGGCTAAGCAGTTAGCCTGAGGACATTCCTCAGTTGAGACCAAACCTAAATTATTTGCCACGAGTTTAACGTTTAAGTTTGTTTTCTTAGTTGTATGTACTAAACCGTTTAGCTTGGCATTTGACAAAGCACATACGTTTTTCGACATATTGCTAAAACAAACAAATTAATTTGTATTAGAAACTTACACCAAACCCATTATACATATTATCCAATCAGATTTAGCAAAAGTAATCATCGACCACCCATATATATTATTGATTTATTTTGCAACGATACTTCAGGGGTTTTGAATAATCGCTACCGTAGGACAATCAGCTACTCCTCCTCTGAATCGAGACAATCTCGCCAAATATTATTACCAAAATAACTCTTACTCCAATAGTTATTAGCTATCGTTAGTTCGGTCAAGACAATCTCGTAAGTGTGACCCATCATTTTCAGATTGCAGAGGACAACCCCAACAATGCCACCGTAGGGAAGAGCTAATGTTGGGAATGGCCCTAAGAAACCCTATCTATTTCTAGAGTTTGCGTTGTTCCGAATCCAATGCGCAAGCCCTTCGTAGGGTGATCGCTCCCAGGGCGACTCACAGGCGGCGCATAGGAATCTCACGGTGCAACCTAATGGTGGAGACCGCAGGATACGTTTGACATGTTTCCTTCACCCACTTACTATGAACACTTTCCCCATTCACCTTGATATTGCCCCATGCAAACATCATCCGTAGGGGGACGCTCCCAGGGCACCTCGAGGCCAAGCATGGATCTCACGGTGTGAACACAGGGGGACGT
This sequence comes from Luffa aegyptiaca, assembly GCA_017139565.1. Classification (NCBI taxonomy): domain Eukaryota; kingdom Viridiplantae; phylum Streptophyta; class Magnoliopsida; order Cucurbitales; family Cucurbitaceae; genus Luffa; species Luffa aegyptiaca. The sequence goes on along the minus strand of CM029405.1, from coordinate 27,701,752 downwards.
GAGAGTAGAAACTAAATATGAATATTTCGTTTCTATACTTTTCCTCCCACTGAAGTGTTCTAAGATTTTAAGGGTCTATTACTTAGGTAAATTCCGGCGAAATGAATCTATCTATGTCTATGCCTTATTAACTAAGGTCTTTACACTAAACGTCTAGGTGAATTAAACTCTTTTAATTACCTAGTGACATTGCATGCTAATAAGACTATGGTTAATTCAACTCAAGTTCCGGACCATTTGCCGGGAGAGTTCCCTTATAACCAAGGTCTTATGTCCTACTTACCCATATTTTAACTCTATTTAAAATACTAAGTAAGACATTTTCTAATCCTATTAGAAATGGTGATCGTAAGTCTATTTAATTTTAAACCGTTTAAAATTATGTCATGATCCTAAGATCCTATGTTAGCATGCAACTCCTTGTTATAGGTTTTACGGTTTCTATTCATTAAATTTTATAACTCTTATAACTTTTAATGAATTAATCCTATAACATGCTTTATAATGGTGATTTAAAGCATATAACAATCAAACATTTAAAGCATATAAAGCACCATTTAGAAACAACCTATGTCTAGGTGTGTATAACACTTTATACTACGATGTCTAGGTGATAACTCTTTAAAACCTCACATCGCTCACGCATGCCCATAAAACTTGGGTTAACCTGACTCAAGTACCGATTCGATGCCCAGGTAGGAGGTGTTCCGTAAACCGTCAACTTAAATACCTCCAGCCTTAGACAACATCTTACCGGGTGAATTCTCTTGTAACCTTAGCTTTACAAGATATCGACCTAATCTATGCAAGTTGATCAATTTGGAGGTTCGTTAACCTAAGTGAGCATGCATTTATCTTGTTATAGATTTTAAGTCTATCTCGGTTTATAACGCTTATAACGAACGAAAAATCTATAACATGCTTTATTTTGAATATAACTTTTATAAACAAGCTAAGGAAGTTTCATGCTGCATGCTTGGTTTATTTTCGATTAATTAATATAACGTTCATATTAACCATTCATTTAAAATTAAACCATCCATCATGCATCTCCTAAATTAATGAAACTTCTTATATTAATTTCATGAAACTTTATACATGCATTTAATTAATATCATAACTCTTATAATATACTAATTAATGCATGAATCATGTTTTCCTATGGTGGGATTTTAAATCTAAATGGCATACATTATGCACAAAGAATTGAATTTAATTAAAACATATATTCATAAATGCATAATTAATTAAATTAACTAAAGTGAATAGGTTTTGGAATTTTAACCAAGCAAATAACCTAAAATTATTACAATAATAATTTCAAATAGGACTTGGATCGCACCCAAACCATTCGAATCGACCCGAACCGCCCTTTCCTTGCTTGAACCAGACCCAAATGGCTTAAAAACACATTGAACCGACCTAGGACGAGTGAACCGAACCGCCTGGAGGCTGAACCGGACCGGACCGCGCTTGGAAATGATGAACAAACCTAGGTTGGAACTTGAACAACATTGAGACGCTGATGAACAGCGTCGACGCTGTTCATCAGGACAACACTCCGGAATTTCCGGCTAGCTTTGAATAGTCTCCGAATTTCTTCAAATTGACAGCCTAAATGGACTCTATTGACTCTCAAATTTTACAGGCTCCATATGCACTCATTAATGCCCATATACATGTAGGAAATTATAAATTTATTCAAAAAATTGAACAAAAATTAAAGCCAATCCCAAAACCAATTTTATTTAGTTTCAGACACAGTTTCATCATATGAAAAGCTACCCACCAAACTAAAATTAATGCATGTTAGGTGTCTTAATCATGCTCTGATACCAATTGAAGGTGTTCATATAACACATGCGGAAGCAATTTTAGGATCTGAGGCACTTAACTATGTCAATTTTAGAAAATGAAAACATGTTGTCTTGTAAACCAAAACAGAGAGCAGAATTGTAACCAACCTTTTGGAGACCAATTGAGCAACGTCTTTTGTTTCCTTGGATCACGAACGGTGTGTGGACCACCTCTAGTGTCTTCCCCGCTATCCTTCTGCCTTAGAACAACTTGTGGGAGTCTATGGTGATAGGAATTGGAAGGGATATGCTTGAAGGTTCAAGCTTTAGAGAGTCTTGAGAGAATGAGTTTGAGTAGAAATTTTGGCAGCATAACATTACTAAAAAAAACCCATACTTCTCCATCTTCCAATCCCCTACTTATAGAGGATTTTCATGCATCTTAGATTCACCAATGTAAGACACATGGGGAGGAGAATGACCTTAGTGGATTCTAGGTGTTCTATGGAGATTACATGCAAGATTGCATGTGGGAGGTGTTATTCCACTTTATTCATCCATGCAAGAGTGGATTTAGTTGTGTAATTCCACTATCTCCATCCATGCAAGAGTGAATTTCTACTCTTGGATTTAATTTAAATTGCAATTCTCAATTGCCTTTTAATTTATCAATTAATTGAACAATGAAATCTCTATCTCAATTTTAATTAAAAAACCATTCATAATCATTTTTCAATTAAAACAATAATTAATTAAACAATTTAATCAATTATGTAATATTAATTTAGTATCATATATCAAATTAATACTATGCACCTAATATGAATCTCTATTCATATATATTGTATTTAAATCATATTTAAATATTTTACTCTCTCAATTAATAGTTTAATCCATAATTAAACTATTGTGTTGATAATATCGTATATAATCGACACTAATTCCCTAAATCGAATTTGAACGATTCAAACTTTCCTATCACTATGTTCTCAGGTATAATCCGTATGAGCTAGCAGGGGAACCTAATGGACCTACAGATCATGGGTTCCAACGATCCGTGGTTAACTGACTAATCTCATTAACCTAGCTAACCAACATTCGTTAACTACCGAGACACTCCACTATAGCCCAGTAGCTACACTCCCCTCACCGTAGATATATTTCTGTCCACCTGATATAACCATGATTAGTAAGTCATCCTTCACAGGTTGTTCGTAACTATAGCTAGGTTAAATGTCCGTTTAACCCCTATAGTACTTCTTGTTCCTTAAGTCCACTGATCCTCTAATGAACAATTGGTCTATGGTCCAACCAATAAACTGAGTCCCTCTCGGGCCAATGAGAGGACGGGATCCCTTTGTTCAAGCCCCGGAGTTAGCACTTAAGGGAACAACCTCTCTTTATCCCTAATTCGGGTAGGAGTGAATTTCTTCTTGCAGGACTATGTCCCCAGCTATCTACCCGTTCCTATCCTTGAAATGGGAGGCTTATTGAGTTGGCGATGGTGAGCCACTCTCACCCATGCAGATCTAAGGATAAGCCCGAATAAACAGAAGTTCATAGTTAGCTCAGGATTAAGATCGAGTTACCTAGGTCATCACATGAAATAGTCAGTCTTATCAGTAAAAGGCGTTATAAAGCAAGAGTGACTTATTTCTCGGTCCTGGTCCTATGCAAACTCATTGCATAAGACGCCCCCACTCGCATGTCTCTACATGGACGATTTAGGATCACATCGTCTGTACTATCTACAAAGTGGGTCGCATCTCATAGTGTCCCCAGGATAAGGTACCCAACCATATCCCTATACTATAGATCGTTTTGGCTATTACTCGAGCCTGATCCACTTTTATGTCTCTACGTAAAGCTCAAGTGTTCATCCTGTAACCAAGGATCTTAGTTTATTGGATTTGGGTATCTAATGTGCAATTTACTTATTCAGTAACGACTTTACTAAATGAATCTCGATAACGACTTTATCGAACAAGTATATAATTCGTTTAACATTCACTATCTACGAGTTTTAGGGCACCAGTCCCAACACGTCCTTACGACCTTACCATCTTCCACGAGGGATACGTCAGGTACGTCATGTTCGGTCAACTTTTTTTCCAATTTTATTTTTACTTAAACAATCAAGTTGTTTCCTGTTTGCCCTCAGATGGTACATCCAGGACTTTAAGGAACAAGTATGGCTTTAGACGGAATCTTCTCTTGGACCATCATGTCATGAGATACGATAGAATTCCGATTACAATCGATCTAGAGGTGAAAAAACCAGTTGAAAAATGGGCGACGCAATTTAGCTTAGCGATTGGTACGGTCGTCCGGGAGTCTTTCTCTGTTCGATTCAACACATGGGATGATGTAACTGAAGAGGCTAAGAACCTAGTAAAGACTCGACTACTAGTGAGTAGAACATCTTCTCTTGTTGTTACATTATGTGCTACATCATAGTTCCATACTCAGATATCTATTGCTTTTTTCCATTAACATTTTTAGATTGATCTGAATTTACCTGCAGTCGTGCGCTTTATAGATCGCCAAATGATGAACTCATTTAAGGAGTACAAGGGGAATTATCTAGACATGACAGAGCCTTCGAGACTCCTGAACATACACGAGAGAATCCACATGATCGGCTAAAAATTTGATTGGAAGATTGGCATTATCCGTGCAACAGGTTCGAGGACCCGAATTGGAAGGTAAGAGTATATTCTTGTTGTTGGTTTCGATTTGCTTTGTAATGTTTAGATCCTTATGTTTGTTAACTTATGCAGAAAACTTCAGAATCGAATAAAAGGAGTCGATCCATGTTGTTGTTTAACCACAAGGTAGGGTCAAAGTCATTTATAAACATTCAACCCGAAACGGTAAGATATGAATAAACTAATTAAGTTATCTCTACGATTATCAATAAGTGGATTCTTAAAATTTCACTTGTATATGAATTGCAGAAACAGAAGAAGGGTCAAGATATAGATCCCATTGAACTGTTTGAACTGACCCATTCCCGAGATGGAAAATGGGTGAACCAGGCAGCGGAGGATGCACATGTAAGAATCTAAACTTTAGTTACTTTGTGGAGTTCTAAAGGACTTAATTGTATATTTCATAAATGTAGTGGCAGATGGTAGATCTGCGGGATGCTCCTACTCCATAAGGGTCTCAACCACTCACTAGACCTCTCATACGTGAGACGGTTTTGGGTAGACAACCCGACCACATTAAAGGCATGGGTTGGGGACCTAAGCCATCTCAATCAAGCACGAGTGACGGCACATCAGTCAATTCGGGACCCACGCAGAGAGAACTTGAACAACAAGAAGAGATTAACACCCTAAAGGCCAAGTATGAAAAATATGGAGTTCTAGACCAGCAAGCAGCAGACGAGGGAGGAAATAAACGTCCTGAAAGACATGCTCCGACATTTAAGGGAATCAAATAATTTAATGGACTCACAGCCCATGGACACCCCAAACTTAGGTACGAAGAATTTTTATACCTTTCTTACTTGCATATTTATAATATCAACGTCATGCAAGTTTAGATTTGGATTACTGTGTTATGCGAGATCTGACTTGCTTTTATTTGGAGATTGTGGTGTTGCCCAGATGTTATGAGGGCTGTAGTTGGGTGTTTCTAGCTATATTTAGGTGCATTTCTCTTGTTTAGCAGGTTTAAAAAAATATGGGTTAGTCTTATCTATGTCGTTATGCTGTCGAATTTTTCGAAGCATTTAGTTAATAACTTAGACTTAGTTTCACGGGTTGGTTTTAGTGTTAGTGTAAAACTTAGTTTCAAGGGTTGGTTTTAGTGTTAGTGTAAAACTTAGTTTCAAGTTGTATTTAGTATATTAAGCATTAAGTTTATGCTCAAAAGATTGATTTTAACATAATTGTTCCTTTTTAACTTAAGACTTTCTCTTCTAGCTTCTTGGATGGTTTAAATTTCAATGAGTGTCGATTGATTTTCTTCCTTTGATTTTTTTGTAGATGATTTGACTCAACCTTGATATGGAAGGACACATCTATGTCATTTGGAGGCCGCCACAAGCTTGTTAGATAACTTTTTAACTTAAGACTTTCGCTTCTAGCTTCTTATTAGAATTTTCATGGACTTCAATTATGTGTAACAAACAATACTTTTAATTTTGTGCACTTTTGATCACTTTAGTCTTCTGTACTTAAATTTATAATGTATGGTTTTTATATCTTTCGAGTTTAATGTATATGTGTAATTAACTTTTTAATGTATGAATTTATTTTTGGAAATAAAATTGAATGCATTTTGATTTGTATATCTTGTATGTATGTATTTTAGATTGTGATTTAGATATTTAATTTAGACTTTAAAAAAAAAAGCAAAAGAAAAAAAAATTGATAAATAAAGGCTCTGTCGACGCCATATGACAGGCGTCAGCAAAGCCATTTCCTGGGCTTTCTGTCGACTTGTTGACTTACATGTCAGTAAAGGCCATCTCTCCTGACGCTTGCAAAATACGCATCAGCAGAAGCTCTGCCGACTCCTTTTTTTCGACTTCTTTCCAGACGTCTAAAAATGCATCGGGAGAACTTTTGTCGACGCATTTTTCGATCTTTCCCGATACCTTGGTGCATCAGGAGAGACCTTAATTGTTGTAGTGAAGAAAAAGAAAATAAGAAAGGAAGGAGAAAACAGAGAGAAAAAAACAAGAGAAATTTTGGTGGATGGGTCATTTTGAACCCATATTTTCATAAATGTCAAAAGTTTTCAAGATTTTCAAGATGCACTTTTTTCTTACCATTATACCCTTATTGTCATTTTATTTCTTTAATTTTAATTTTATTTTATAGAAAATAGTCAGATTTTATTTCATTCCTTATTTCAACATTTCCATATTTAGTTTTGATTTCCCCCCATTTTTTATTTCACGGATTCCGTAGCTTTAATTTCCCACATTTTTTATTTCACGGCTTTCACCCTCTTCCTGTTCCTTTCATCCAACTGGCGGTATCGTCTTCAACCGGAGGCGACATTTTTCTCAGCAGGCGGCGGTGTACTTTCATCCTGGCGGTAATTTGAGTATCAAACTCGTGGTCCTCGCGTTGTTTTCTTCTCCACGGTAGTGTCGTCATCTTCAAAATACCGGCAGCGACATTTTTATCAGCAAGCGGCGGTGGGTTTTTTTTTTTCGGAAAGTCTGGCTTCTGGTTGTTTTTTGGCGAGTCTGGCTTCGTTTTATTATTTTCTTTTTTTTCATTCACGGTATTGCCTTATTCCTCATTTGCTTTTGGTTTTGCAGATTATTCCTCATATTTTTCACGTTTTTTCCAGTATCGTCTTCCTGTTCTTCACGGCTTTTCCGGCTGTTAGTTCAGAAAATCGATTCTTGAAGTCTCGACATGGGTATGATTCATATATTATATGTATATAATATCCCAAAAAGAAACTGTTGTATGTGATACTCATACTACATATATTCATCTGATCATATATATTCATGCTGTATATTCTGTTCAACATGATTATATTCTGGACGGGTTTATAGAACATATCATATATTATATTTATATATCATGTTCTGTACATTTCATGTATTTGTATATTATATCCCAACATATACCGACGTATATATGTCAATATACTTATGAGGAATATGTCAATATACCTATGTTTATATATCGTTCGTCATGATTATATTGTGATCGAAATTACAGAACACCTAATATATTATATATTTATATGGATATATCATATAATGTATTTCATGGTTTATATATTATAATCCTCAGTATTTTGAAATATATATCTTATGTTTCATACGTGTCTGATACATATTTTATGGTTTATTCCTTATATATATTATCAAGGAAGCGTTATTGTTCAAATGCTGCACGATGGTCGTTGGAATGAGAGTGATAATTATGTGGACTATAAAGTATTACAGGTATTATTGAATGATGAGATGACTTTTATTGAGTTTCAAGATTGTATCATGCAGAATCTGGGCAGTTTAGGTAATTTGGATGCCCCTGAGTTATTTGTTAGCATAAGCTCCAAAAATTTCATAAAGAAGGATGTCTACATCCTTCTTTATATTAAGGGCGTAAGATGGTTGTTTAGAATAGCTTCAAACAATGTTGAGCAGTACTGTGCTGTAATCGTTGATTCTAAGAACAACCTATTGGTTATCCTGGATAATATCCCCCTCACAGTTTCAGACTCTAATGAACTGGTAGGTGGAGGGCGTTTTTTCCACACCATTGATGTTTCCAAGATGTTTTTCAATTTTGAGATTTGGGTGGATGACATGTTCTCCTCTAAGCTTGTGTTACAAAATGCTATTCGAGCTATTGCCATTAGAGACAACTTCCAATTCAAAACCGTCAAATCTAACAGTGATATTTTGGTTGTGCAATGTGTTGTTGAGGATTGTGAGTGGTTCCTTAGAGCATGTAGGTTCGGTGACGATGTTAGTCCCACTTGGGTTGTCAAGAGATTTGACAGTGATCATACGTGTTCGATTGATGTTGTATTGACTGATCACAAGCAAGCGACATTTACATTCATTAAGGATTGTATTAAGTGGAAGATTAGCATTGCTGCTAGTGAATTACCCACTCCTAAAGACATTATATCATTCATCCGATCGGAATATGGCTTGCGTATTAGCTACCAAAAGGCTTGGCATGCTCATGAAGCTGCATTAAATGAGATTAGAGGATCTCCAGAAGACTCGTACAAAATGATCCCATCATTTTCACATATGTTGAATACAAAAAATCCAGGTTCGTTTATGATGTAGCAATTTATACTATATTCATCGGTATTTATCACAGATATAACAGTTATATTATATTTATATGGATTTATATCAAATATAGTAGTTTATGTTTAATATACACCATTTTATCGTCTTCACACAGGTTCAATTACTGAATATAAGATAGATGGCGATGAGAGATTTCGATATTTTTTCATGGTGTTATCAGCATGCATTTCTGGTTGGCAGCATTGTCATTCAATTGTTTCTATAGATGGTTCACAAATGAAAAACAAGTTCGCCAGCACTCTGATAGCAGCTTCAACTCCTGATGCGAATGATCAAATATTCCCTCTAGCATTTTGTGTTGTCGATTTAGAGAATGACAGGTCATGGAAATGGTTTTTTCAGGAATTAAGTAAAATTGTTGGTCATCGTAAAGATATAGTTATTGTTTCCGATAGGCATAAGAGCATTGGCAAAGCAGTTCGCGAAGTATTGGCCGATGCATTACATTGTATCCGCATGGTTCATTTGCTGAGGAACTTGAAACAGAAGTATAAAGAAAAGTTTTTTGACAATATATTTTATGCATGTGCAAAAGCTTTCAACGTCGTAGATTTTGAATTTCAAATGCGTCAAATGGAGCTAGATGCAAGAGGTATTCGAGCTGAATTGGAACCGATAGGTTTATGCAAATGGTCTTGTGCTTACTCACCTCGTAGAAGATATAGGGTCATGACCACAAATATATCAAAGAGTCTGAATTATGCTGTTAAAGAAGCAAGGGAATTACCTATCGCATCCATACTGGAGGTTTTAAGGATGATGTTACAAAGGTGGTTTCACGATAGAAGGAATGAGGCAGCTTTTCAAGTTACAGATTTCACAAAAAATACGGAAAAACATATAGAGACCAAATTGAAAAGGTTCGTTCGATGCAGGTCAGCATGCCATATTTTGTGTATAGGTCAGCACACCAGATTTTTCCTACCGCATGCGCACGGGTCAAGTAATAATATAGTGTTTTCGTGATTAAACGAGTGTCGTCCTCTGGATTGGTTTTCTAGCAAATTAAGTACTGTGAATAATCTTGTCCAATTTTATTTAGGGAGCCAAACTTCATGAAAAAGATAAATCTAAAGGCAAAAAGTATAAAATAAAAGGGTGGAGACTCAAATGGAAAGACTCTTAGGGAATTGATTTCATTGATTAAGATTGAGGATTGATTAATTGGAATGAATTGATCGTGCAATTATTCTACAAGCCAAGGAAACTTTTATCACGATTACCTCTCCCTAGTATAATTGATTCTCATGCATATAACTAACTTGATATCCCTATCTAAGTTCATTAACATGCAAGGCATTATTCGGTTTAGTCCTTGTTATACTTCTAGAGATATTCCAAATCCCGTCACAAACTTAGAATTTCTACTCTAGTCATGCAATTAAACAAGGTAAGTCGTAGGCCAAATCCTCTCTCCCGACTTAGATTCAACACTTAAATCATTTAATTAGTGATCAAGTAATTGAAAGAATTACACAAAATTGCATGCATAAAATAACAACACATTCATACCAAAAATCAATCCAACAACTAAAACAACTACATCAAACCCTAAGACAAACAACTAGCAATTCATAGTCTTTAAACCACAAACTCTAATTGCAAGAAAAGCCATAAAAACTACAAGAGTTAAGGGAAAGAGAGGAAAACTCGAATCTGTCGAAACCAACACGTCCCCGTCACAATCTCCACGTCTTCTCGCTTGATTCCCACTCCTTAGCCTCGCTTCAGCTCCCACCAAAGGTCTCTAGTCGAAATTAGGGCTAAAATCTAACCAATTGGACTCCTCTTGACCTTGCAAGAAAAGGATGAATTTATAGAAAATCTATCGACATCGTCGCGACGCTGTCGCTACACCACCTAATCTGATTTGGAAAAACCGAGAGCGTCACGACGCTGTGGTCACAGCGTCGCAACGCTCTAACCTTTTGCCGCCTGAAATAATTAAGGACATTTTACCAGCGTCGAGACGCTGGCCCACAGATTGCACACTTCAATAGGCTTCTAACTTCGATTCATTTTGGTTCTTTGGCCTCTTTTCGCGTCCCGAACGCTCGATTAACTCCAATTTCTCGTTTTAGCTCCAATACACATTTCCTACAAATAAAACACAAAAATGCATAAATTTGGCCAATTAAATATCAAAGACTAGCTAAATTAATTAGGAAAAAATAGCTAGCTATGCTAGCTATCACTTGACGGTTTTGGAAGAAGCCGATTGGCAGGTTTCCCTCCTACAAGTAGTTGAATCTTGCTCGGTTCGCTTCCTTTTTGGCGGTTTCTCCTGTTTTCAAATCTCAAAATTGTAGACAATTATGAAATTATGGAAAGAATTTAAAAACTTATTTGGTTGAACATATGTACCTTTGGTCGGTCGTGTGGTTGCTTCCGCTTCTCCCCACCTCCCAGTGGGCTCGTGTCTTTATCAGTCTCCATGTGAGTATCTTCCTGATATTGCAAGCAAAATATATGTAATTAAACATAGGTATATTACATATATAGTTTCCATTATAATATATATACACATATTCATATATATATATATAGGATATATATAACAACATTAAATGGAATATTATGTTACCTCATAGACAACCTCAGTTTCATCATCTGTTGTTTCCTGCATTATCGCATTCAAAATGAGTGTTACAGTGGACATACATATGTATATTCTGTGTATAATTATTACTCATATATACCTGCTGTAAAACCTCATCTTCATCCGATGTATTCTCTATTTCTTCTGTAGCCTCCGGAAGCACATCCTATATGTCCATTTAGTTTGTGAGTTTCATAAGATTACATTGAACATACTCGCATCATATTAGTTTGTTTAATATACTTACATCGAAACAATAACCATACGGGACTATCTGGGTCCCGGGAACCTCTTCGGTCTGTTCTTTTTCCACATTCGTATTGATTGGCTGGCGCTGTTCGCTTGCATGTTCAACATCTTCATGTGGGATTCTGCTGTCCATCGTTGTGGCTATTGAATCAGAGGTATTTTCCTGCGAGTAAATATGAATATATAGTCAAATGAAATAAGGATGTTAGATTCAAATGTATTTATAACCGAAGATACCTCAGAATCTATTGTGATAACCTCATTTTCAGTTGCTTTATTAGTTGCTTTTAGGCAACCCATATTCAATATCCTTTGACTCCTTCGTCTATTTTTATTCAACCCCCTATTTTTATATCTATCCATTGCCTATTACTTTTTTTTTTTTGTGAATATTCGGAATATATGTCAAAGTCAGTACCATGACATGTTATATATTCCAGCCCATCAGTCAATAACCATAAACATATATGACCAAGATAGCAACCAAATACGAGACACACTAAACTGTATATGAGGGGTTATTTATAGAGTATTCTCAAATTTATCTGAAACATACTTTGACACATCACTTACATAGACACGCTAAATTGTTTCCTTTAATCAGCATTCTCGATGACATATCAAACATACTTACATGGACCATAATAGAGGTACATTTCATATATGAATACCTTATATTATACACTATCTCATGTTTATATGAAACAAACCGACACTAACATAGGAACATTCAGAAATAACTTATTAATATACCTTATATTATACACTATCTCATGTTTAAGATTCATAAACCAAAATCAAGGAACCAATATGTTCGGACAACAAGCAGAGGAATGGGGGGGGGGGGGGCGGGGTTTGGGGGTTGAACAGTCAAGATTTTTAGTTCAATAACCCCCCTAATATACCTAATATATACAGTGAATAAACCAATATCTTCTTTCAATCTCACATTTTATATGCAACATAACAATGTATACAATATGTTCTTAAAAAAAAACCCTAATATACCAGTCACCGATTCAAAAAAACAGAGTAATGGATGGAATCGTTTCTGAGATTAAACCCAAATAAGGCAGATAGATGTCATGCATATACCAAATATTCACTACGAAGCCCTAAAATGTACATCATGTGACGAAGAAGAAGAAAAACCACTGAAGTTCGAAATATACCAGTCACCGGAAGTTCGAGATCTCTTCGTCTCCTTTGCGCGAACTTTCTACCGTTTTCGCCGGAACTTCTTCGCAAGGTTGCAGGAGAAAACAGAAGAAAGCAAAACGTCGTTGCTCTATGCCTTTTCGTTCCCTTTTCGCCGAAGAAAAAAGCCCTCGCCCGCGTTTTTTCCTTTTTCGATAGCTTCTGTCGAAAGGAAGTTTTTGAAAATAAGAAACCGTTTGGTTTCTTTCCTTTTTTATTATTTTTTTTAAAAAAATGCTTCAATATTGTGTAAAATAAGAAGAGCTTGACCGTAAAAGGCCTCCAACTATTGTGTAAAATATTTGGGCCTGATGGCCTTTTAAAATAGGAAACTTGGACATTTGTGAAATATAGGGCCCATTTTTGGGCTATCTACTTTTTCCAAAAAAAAAAATAGCTGCTGGAATTTTCAAATAAAGATCCATTGCGTTTATGAAATGGTTTTTGCTTCATAACCCATCTTTCAAATGTGTGATTTGTCTAGGTTTTTTTTATTTTTGGGGGTTTAATCTTGCAGGAGTTGGATATGTGCAGTGGCTCAAAGAATAAAGTTGCTTCCTCGAATTCCGCCATGGAAGCCAAGTCTCAGAAGCTTAACGATGGGGCTTTTTTCTCTGCGAGTTCAATCTTGTTTGAACTGTCGGCCTTTGATGATGTAGAATAATGGTTCAAGAGAGAGGTTGAAGAAAAGGGTTTGGATGTTGATGAACCAAGTTGCTGGTATGGAAGAGGAATTGGGTCTAAGAAGATGGGTTTTGAAAAAAGGAAGGATAAAGAAAAAAGGAAAAAAAAAATTATGGTTGCCGGCTGGCGGTGGACGGCTACGAGCGGCGGAGCTTGAATTAGGGTGAAGAAGGAAATGGGGAAGAAGATGAAGAAGATGAAGAAAGGAAGAGGATTAAGAAAAAAGAAAAAGAAAACAAAAAGAAAGAGAAAAATAATTTTAAAAAAGTAATATATTATTTTATTTGAAATTTTTTAAAATATATTTTTTAATAAAAAATGCATGCCACATCATCAACTCGTTAGAATTAACAGAAAATTTGACGGAGAGACCAAGAGTGTAACAAAATCAAAACTTCAGAGACTAAAATGTCGAGTTTTTGAAAACTCAGGGATCAAAATGAAACCTAACCCAAACCTCAGGGATCAAAAGTGTATTTTTTTATGTGTTGTATGTGTTAGATTATTCAAATTAAATTGATATTTTACAAATTTAGAAAAGGATAATGACAAAATATACTTTATTATTCGTTTAGATCGTTAACATTAAAAAAAAGTTATAACAATTAAATGAACGTTTTATTATTGGATCAAATGAGATCTCTATTTTACGTTTATTCTAAGTTGGTAGTGGCATCAATCAATTGGTGGAAATTGGAGAGTATAGATGTAGGGTATGTTTGGTTTAACTTTTCAAATGTTTAATTTTGAATAAAAGTCAGTTTGAAAAAAATTCTAGTGTTTGGCTACCACTAAAAAGGACTTATTAAAAAATGAGATTGAGAAATAAATCATTTTGAGAGAAACACTTGAAAGCAAATTTTAAAAAAAGAGTGTTTAAGAATATAATAACATGTGTATAAAAACACTTATGAGTAAATGTAACCAAACATATGAGTGTTTAAATTCTAGACAATTTTTATACAAAATGTTTTTTAAAAAATACATTATTAAAAAAGATTTAAATTACAAGATATTCCAAATAGCCTGTAGTTTATATATACTGTTAGTGAAACAACACGACAAGAAAACGGTTATATACTATTGTCATGTTGGGGAACCTTCTTAACCTTTTAGACGAAGAATTGTTGTCGTTTTGTGTCAAAGTCGAACTCTTATAATGGCTAAGTAAATTGTGTTGAGATCAACCATGTAAAAAAAAAAAAAAAAAAAGGAACAACCACCTAACAGGAAACTATTAACATTAAGTAACCAAAAAAAAAGAAAAAAAGTTTGGACGATTTAACCAAGTTAAAAGTACACCAAACTATAAGTTTCTAAGCTCATTTCTATACCCTTGTCAAAATCACTCCCAATTTAGAAATTAGAATTAATAAACTAGTAAAACTTTTCCATTATTATAACTATGCAAGTGTCAAAGTGAGTATAGTTCAACGATAATTGACATAAACCCCTCGATCAAGAAGTTAGAGACTTGAATTCTCTCGAAAGAGAGAGAAAAAAAAACAATTGTGCAAGTGAAAAATAGTAATAATAATTGATGGCTCTAAAATATATCTTCCTTTTCTTTCTACTAGATTTTTATCCCGTGTGTTGCACGTGTAACAATTTAAGTAAATATTATGAACTAAAATGAATTTAAAACTAATTAAGATTAGTTCTATACATTCTCATATAAATTTAAACAGTCGCGTAAGATTCACGTTTTGATACGTACTTATTGTCCATCAATATAATCTCTCTCTTTTTTAAATGATTGGCATTAGTTCTTTTTATAGATATCGGTTTATCATTCGTCAGGATTTCAAAATCAACCAAATTTTGACTCTTTGTGTTGTATACTTCTCCTTCTAGTTCTTCTATCTCAGTCATTTGAGATAACGAGATCTCAATAATTTTGATACCTAATATCATTGGTTTTATATTACAGTTATAGATCATATATAATTTTCCCTTTTCAAGTTTTTCACTGAATATGTCAATGAGTTTATTGAACACAGTGATCTGAACACATGTTCTCTGCATATAAGATATTTGTTTAAAAAATATGAAATTATATATGTTAAACATGGAGAAAATAACAAAATGTGTTCCTCAATGTCCATAACAACCAATTTCATAATTCTCACCAGATCTCCCTTTTCGGTTTTGAATTGTTGGACTCAGAATTTTCTAAGTACAAACGTTTTGACCATCCGTCCTTTGCCAAGAGGTTTGAGTTCTCCAATTAACATATCTGACATCTACATAGAAAGAAACATGTAAGAAATTGTTTGAAAAAAAAAGAATACACACAAAAAAACCATGACATTACGATTTTGAATTCAATTCAATGTTTATCAAATTAAGATTTCTAATCTACCTCATTTGAAATGAAATTATCATGTTTGATTTTAAATTGAAAAATTCAAATTTTAGTGAAAATTGATTTAAAAAAATGACAAAATCAAAGTCTTCCTAGTAGACACAAAACGTGAAACAAAAAAAAAATGACAAAAAAAATTAATGAAACTTGATTTTTCAAAACAAAGAAAATTAACAAAATCGAAATATTTTCAGTTAACACAAAACGTGAAAAAAAATAATTAAATTGAAAAAAATAATTTTTAATAAAACTTGATTACAAAATCAAATTTTGTTGTGATTTAAAAAAAATTGAAAAATCGAAATCGTTTCCAGTAGACACAAAACGTGAAAAAAATAAATAAATTGATAAAAAATCAAATTTTTATGGAACTTGATTTTTTTAAAAAAATAAAATTGACAACATCAAAATATTTCCAGTAGATACAAAACGTGAAACAAAAAAAAATTAATTGACAAAATAAAATTTTAATGAAATTAAAAAAAAAATCGACAAAATCGAACTCTTTCTAGTAGACACAAAAAGTGAAACAAAAGAAAAGTTACAAAATCAAATTTTAATGAAACTTGATTGTTTTTTTTTTTTTTTTAAGAAAATTGAAAAAATCAAAATCTTTCTCAGCAAACACAAAATGTGAAACAAAAAAATAAATAAAATTGACAAAATTAAAATTTAATGAAACTTGATTTAAAAATTGACAAAATCGAATTCTTTCCTTGTAGACGCAACGAAAAAAAAATTAAATTGAAAAAACAAAATTTTTAATGAAACTTGATATTTACAAAAATTGACAAAATAAAAATCTTCCATGGTAGACACAAAACGTGAAAAAAAAAATTAATTGACAAAATCAATTTTTAATGAAACTTGATTTTTTTTTTTTTTTTTTTATCTAAAAATGTTTTTCAGAAATCCTTATAGTGTAGATTAGAAAACCAATTGGAGAAGATGAAAAATTTATAGAAGGATAGATTCAAATCAAATATTCTTTTGAATTTTATTAAACTACAAATTTTGATTATCGAATTTGAAAACAAAAGGATAAAATCACATATTATTTTGAATTTTATTAAATTACGAATTTTGATTGTAGAATTTGAAAATTAATTATGCAATTATATAAAATTTAAAAGGGTATATATTTTGGTCTAAAAATGTTTTTTTAGAAATCTTGCCTTTTAATATAGATATAGATATACATATGGTTATAGATATAGATATAGATATAGATAAGTTAATGAAGAAAGTTCGGACTTTTTTTATTAATATTATAAAATTTTAAACTTATTAGAATAATAAGTTTATGTAGAAACTTATTATTTCAATATTGTTGTTTTTTTTTCCAGCGAGAGACGACCTATCCACGTGTCAGCTTTCGATTCGTTTCCTTAACAAAAATTATTTTTTTGGTTGGTCGTTTCTTCAAGAGACGACCTACAAATGGAATTTAAAAAAAAAAAAAAAAAAAAAAAAAAAAACTGCAGCAGATCAGGTCGTCTGAGACGACTTGTACATAATTAGTTTGAAATCTTGTATTTGGCACGATGACAAGGTAATGCTCCTAATATTTGAAAGTGCATGGGTTCAAATGTTGCCTAGCGTGAAATTTGTTTTTCTCATTTTTTTCCCTTTCCTCCCTCTTTTTTATCTTCATTTTAAATTTTTTTCTTTTCTTTTCATTTTCTTTTAAAAAAAGAAAATGAAATAACCTACCTTTTTTTTCCTCTATTATTTTTTTTAATCAAATAAAGTAATTTCCCTTTTTTCTTTTATTTGTTTTTTAAATCAAATAAATTAGTTACATTTTTTTGTTTAATGTTTTAAAAACATATTAAATATTATATTGCAATTTATTATGTTTTGTTAAAGAAATTAAAATTTAATTAAGTGTTAATTATTATAATTTTTTTTCTTTTTCACAATTTAATGTTACTTGCAGTTTATTTGTTTGAATTTCAATTGAAGAAATTGAAAAAAAAAAAAAAGAAAAAAAGAAAATGAAAGCATATGAATAGACTTACTACTCACCAAATGTCATAAGTATTCTTATGGTAAGTCCACTCATATGCTCTTATTTTCTAATTTTTTCAATTTCTTCAATTGAAATTCATTTTTCCGCCTTTTTTTATTCTAATTTTTTAATTTCTTCAATTCAAATTTAATTACTCTCTCTTTTTTCCTAATTTCCTTAATTTCATCGATAGATTTTTTTTTCTAATTTCTTTAATGGAAGTCATGTTAAAAAGTAAAATGAAATCAAGAAATAAATGTATGAGTAATTGTAATGAAATTAAAATGATTAAAGAAGAAAATGAAAAAAAAAATCAAATCAAATAAATAAATGGCGCGTAACATCAAATTGTTAAAAAATAATTAACACTTAATTAAAATTTAATTTCTTTAAAAAATAATAAATTGCAATATAATATTTAATGTGTTTAAAACATTAAACAAAAAAAAAATGTAACTAATCATCTTTTACACAGGATGCCCCTACTCGCATGTCTCTATATGAACGATCCAGGATCACATCGTTTGCCTCATTCGCAAAGTATGCCGCATCCATAGTGTTACCAGGATAAGGTACCCAGCCTTATCCCTATACAAGCAAGCATAAATGTTACTATTTTGTCCTTAGATTTATTAGCTTTTGTTGTGCTTTTATTGTGTTTTTATCATACAAATCTATTTATTTGTGTAATCTTGGTCCCTAGGAGATTTTATGGAAATTTGGAGAAAAAGAAGAGAAAAGAAGCCCAAATTGTTGGAGTTAATCTTAGAAGATCACATTGGGTCAAGTGGGAGAAGTCTAAGACCCATTATGGAAGACATGTGGGCCAAATAATGGAGGGAAGCCCAAGATTCAACCTTTGAAGCGCGTCTGGAAGGTTCTGGCCGAAGGATAGCGTCTCTACGCTGGGATGACTTGCTACCCAAGACGATTACATCACAATGTAGCGACGTTGTCCCATTTCCAGCCCTATATAAAGCGCAGCTCACCTCCCATTTTCATCATCAATCAACTCTCCAATCCATTTCTTTAGTCCTTTCAAGGCTCTTGGAGCCTCCCTTGAGGGTCGAGTTGTGAGGAAAGTGAGAAATATTGTATTGGGCATTTTTGGAGTGCTCGGGAGCTTGTAACGGAGAGGATCTAGGGCACAAGCAAGGGGTCTCTCTATGGTTCATCTCCTAAACTCTTTAATTGTTCATTTATTCTTTCTAGTATGTATATTCAGGAAGCTTTGACACTCATGTATCGCTAAATCCCGATTGAGGGTCTTGAATGAAAGATTATAGATAATTTTTATTTTAATTGCCTATCTCTGTGTCCATTATACTGATTATTTGTGTGGGTGCTCGTAATGCTCTATAGAATCTGGCCAATTTTATAGTGATTAGATTCTTAATGGAAACTCGACGGAGAGAAGTTAAGATGGATCATAACCCACTAAACTAGGCTTAACTGCTCGTATGGACAACGAGAGTAGTTGGTTAGGCTTAGAGACCGAAAATGAATCATGACTCATTAATTAACTCGTTTAATAGCGCTAAGGACACTTAGGTTATTAAAATGAGTTAGTTATAATTAGGGGAAACCGAAAGGAGAACCTATGTAATAAATGGAGATTCTAGGTTTATAATTAGTCGGACACAAGATAGGATAATTAGAATAATTAGTTAGCTATAATCCGGATTTCAAGACCCCGCCTCTCAATTGACTCTTTCTCCATCTTCTCCACTTTGATTGATCATTTTGATTCTTTGATTGCTTTAATTTTTTATTGCATCTTATCATCATGTTTAGGTCCCTAAATAATATCTTGTCTTAGTATTTTTTAGTGTTCAGTTCATTGTCATGTCTAACTGATCCTCCCTGTGTTAATCGATACTCGATACTTTACTTGAGGCAACCGTACGCTTGCGGTATCGCAACAAGTTTTTGGCGCCGTTGCCGGGGTGGTTTGTTTTAGGCAACATAATTTTCTAACATTGAAAAGAAAGGATTGAGTATTAATTTAGGGTGTAAATATTTGAATTTCTTTTATTCTTTTTGTGAATAGTTTTATTTTTTTTTTTAGTTTGATTAGCTTGGGGGCTGTGTATGCGAAGTGATAAGGAGGCTAATCTATTTCCTTTAGATCTTGAAATCGATAGAACGATTAGAGCTATTGTCCTTAAATTTGAGCACCCCAGCGGACGTGCACTCTGTCGAAACAAATCAAATTCACAAATAACTTGATCTTCTGCAATTGTATCATCATTTCGTTCATCCCTATTAAATCTTGTTTCGATTCCAGTTAGGTACAATGAACAAAACGTAAGTGATTTATTCATTATAAACGCTTCCACGATTGACCCTTCAAGTCGTGATTTATCTCGTACATATTGTTTTAATGTTCGAAGATTTCTTTCAATAGGATACATCCAACTGTAGCTGACCAAACCAACCACCTTCATTTCATATGGCAGGTGAACAACAAGGTGTCTCATTACGTCGAAAAATGTCGATGGAAATATTCTTTCCAACTTACACAGGATGTGTATGATGTCTGCTTGTAGTCGGTCTAAATCACTTAACGTATTGTTTTCGCACAAATATCTCGAAAAAATGTACATAGCTCAACAATAGCAGTGGACACGTCTTTTCGTAAATAACCTCGAACACCAATTGGTATCTCTGAAGTAGGACATGAGAATCGTGTGTCTTCATCCCCCATAGTCTTCCATCCTTCTCACTCACACGTCGGGAAATATTCGACGCAAACCCATCTAGAAATTTCACCGACTTCAAGTACTTACATAAAGTGATCCTCTCCTTGGAAGTCAGTGTGTACGCAGCATGCGACTTCACTACTCTGGTCCCCACCTGTTGTAGGTGTAGTTCTTTTCATATTTTCAAATCGTTAAGATCTAACCAAGCCTTCATTGTGTCCTTTGTTTTTCCCTCAATATTTAACAACGTACCGACCAAGTTGTCACATATGTTTTTCTCGATATGCATAACATCCAATTTATGTCGTAACAGCAGCTTCGACCAGTACGGGAGTTGAAAAAATATACTATTTTTGTTCCAATTCAAACTGCGCTTTCTTTTCTTGTCTTGTTTGGTTGGATGTTTACTGAGCACGGAAAAATCTATCTGGCTAACTTGACAAACAATCTCCTCTCTGCCCATAATCACTGGTGGAGGCCTATCTTCAACTCTCCCGTCGTGTTGTTTACTTTTACGCCAACGGTGGTCTCGTGGAAGATAACGTTGATGTTGAAGGATTAAAATTCCTTTTGGCAGCGGAAGCAATCAAGAACGATCTCAAATTGATTTTCAATTTTAGAAAAATCTGTACGTTGGAAAATAAAATTACAGAAACTAATTTTCTATAAAACGATTAGATTAAGCATGTTGTAAAATTAGATCTAAAACCTATTTAGATCTAGAAAACTTACATGGATTTGAAGAACGATCAGCACAATGCTCCAAGTCACGTTCTTTTTCTTCCCAATGAACACCACCACATTGGATCACCCGCTATGACTCTTGGGACTTGAGATTGGCTTGTGGGAACCAATGTAGATGCCTTGGAAGGGATTTTACAGCAAGGTGAATTGCTGGAACTTGAGAGAGGAAGAGAGAAAAAAAAAACTTTCTTTTCTGTAACTCTTGCGTGAATGAGAGAATGGGAGGATCTGTGGGGTAATCCCTCTCCACTTCACGATAAGTGGGGAGGGAGTTAAAACCCTACACGATCTCAACCATTGGATCTAATCCAATTGATCTGAACCGTTTAATTATTATCTAATAATAATTAATAAATTAAATAATTAATAATTATTTAAATAATAATAATTAATTATAATTAATTTAATTAAACCAATTTTAATTAAATCAATTATAACATATAGTTTTAATTCAATTAAATCATATTCAATTGAATTAAATAGGTCATTCAATTAATTTAAATTAATTGATCCCATATTAATCAAATATCATATATTTAATTAATATTAAAGTTGAATCATATTCAATTTTAATCTCTCTCATTTAACCTATAGTTTTAATGTGCATCATAACGTACATGAATATAAACTATAGTATTAATTTGATTAAATCACATTTAACCAAACTAAATTAAATTAATTAATTCCCAATTAATTAATTCATGAATTAATCAAATATCACATATTTAATTAAATTTGTTATTCTCTCAATAATTAATTTTGAATCATATCTAAAATTAATTATAATGTTTAATTCTTTAATTAAACTTTATACTATAATGTATCTCCATTCATTATATTAATTCCCTTTAATATCAAGACTAAATTATCTCACAACCCGTTATGAGATAGTAGGTGGACCTACAGATCAGAAGCTCCAACGATACGAGATTGATCAGCTAAACTCATTAATCGAATCAATCAACATTCGTTAACTGTGGGTCACTCCACTAAAGACCCACAGCTGCACTCTTCTCACTGTAGAATATTTCTGTGTCCACGGATATCGACCAATGCAGTAAGTCAATCCTTCACGTGTGTTCGTAACACCAGCTGGGTCAAATTACCGTTTTACCCCTGGATTACCTCTAGATCTTTAAGTACCACTGATCCTTTTAATGAACAACCTGTTTAGGGTCCAACCACTAAACAGAAATTCCTCTCGGGCTAGGAGAGGACAGCGCGCTTTTGTTCAAGCCCCGGAATCAGCCCTTAAGGGAACACACATCTACTTGCCCCAATAGGGGAAGGAGTGAATTTCATCTCGTATTGTTATGTTCCCAACCCCCATTCGGTCTTGCCCCTGAAATGGTAGGATTATTGAGTTGGTGAGCAGGCCACTCTCACCCATACAAATCTAAGGACAATCCCTCCTGAAAGGAATTCATAACAGACTCAGGATTGAGATTGAGTTACTTAGGTCATCCTATTGAAATAGAAACCTAAACTAGTCAACGACGTTACATCTAGTGGTTACTATTTCGTGGTCCGGTCTTATGCAAATTCATTGCATAGGATACCCCTACTCACATGTCCCCTACATGGATGCTTTGGATCATTGCATCTGTATAAAATACAAAGTGGGTCGTATCACATAGTGTCACCAAGATAAGGTACCAACCTTATCCTATACTATAGACCATTTAGGTTGCTACTTGAACACTGATCCCCGTATGTCCCCACATACTAGTCCAAGTCTCATCTAAACAACCTAGGATCTTAGTTTATTGGATTTGGGTCAAATTGTGCAATTTCAGAAACAATAACTCTTTATTGTAAAAATCTCAATAACAACGTATTGATACAAGTAAACAATTTGTCACCATTCACTATCTACGTGTTTTATGGCATCAACTGATGTCCCATGTACGATATCTTTCCTCTAATCCTGAATGATGGCGTATCCTCCTTACAAATGGGACATGTTTGATAGCCCTTCGTACTCCATCCGGACAAGTCACCATATGCAGGAAAGTCATTGATAGTCCACAACAAACTTGCGTGCAATTGAAAATACTCACCCTTAGCACAATCGTAGGTACGCACACCATTATTCCATAACTCTTTCAACTCTTCTATTAGTGGTTGCAAGTAAACATCAATTTCTTTACCTGGAGATTTCGGCCCAGGTATGAGTAATGACATGAAGCAACTTGTCTCTTTCATGCATTTCCAAGGGGGCAAGTTGTAAAGAACTAGCACGACAAGCCACATGTTGTACGATGTACTCATATTCCCAAATGGATTAAAACCATCTAAAGCTAGGCCCAAACGGACATTTCGTGGATCTAAGGAAAATTGAGGAAACTCGCGATTAAAATGCTTCCACCCTTCAGCATCAGTTGGATGACGTAACAAACCTTCCGTCTCAACACCCTTGTCTTTATGCCATATCATTTCAGAAGCAACATGTTTTCATGTGAACAATCGTTTCAACCTCGGTATCAGTGGAAAATGACGTAACACTTTGTGTGGAACTTTCTTGCCTTTTCCATCATTAACCTTATATTGAGCTTTTCCACATACGGGACATTCTTGACAATCGGAAAATTTCTTCCAATGTAACACACAATCATATTTGCAAGCATGGATGGACTCATACCCTAACCCTAAGTCACACGATTTTCTCTTAGCCTCATAAAACGAATTGGGTATGTTTGTGTCGTTTGGAAATGTTTGCTTTAGTAGTTCCAATAACATGTCAAAGGACTTGTTACTCCAACCGTTGATAACTTTAGTATGCATCAACTTGACCATAAAGTGCAATGAAGAAAACCGTGTACAACCAGGATATAAAGGATTACGGGCCTCAGACATTAAGTCCTCAAATCGACTAGATGTTTCATTCACGTGGGAATTAGTGGCCCTCTCATTCTCGACACGTTGCTCATCTACGTCTGCATCAAAAATTGGGGGTTGTAGATTTTCTAAGAGGTCAAATATATCGGCTTCCTCGTTTACACCACTTGGCTCAGCAATACTCTTATTCAGATCAGTTCGTATTGGACTAGTTGTTTGTGTTGGGTTTTATGCCCTAAGACTCGTAGATAGTGAATGTAACCGTTGACCGGATATTAATGAAATAATATTGATATATTTTTCCATTAAATGTTATTAGTTATTTTATATTTTTCTTTGCCAAAAATAACCATAATCCAATAAACTAGACATCTTAGGTTGTAATATGAGTCTTGAACTATATGTAGCGACATATGGGGATCACTGTTCAAGAAACAGCCTAAAGGGTCTATAGTATAAGGATAAGACTTGGTGCCTTATCCTGGTGACACTATGGATACGGCCCACTTTGTATTTGATACAAACGCTATGATCCAACGCGTTCGTGTAAGAGTCATGCGAGTGGGGGTATCCTATGCAATGAGTTTGCATAAGACCGGACCGCGAAATAGTAACCACTGGTTATAACACCGTTAACTAAGTTGGTTTTCTATTTCACTAGGACGACCTAGACAACTTGGTCTTAATCCTGAGTTGATTATGGACTCCTGCTCATGAGGGATTGTCCTTTGATTTGTATGGGTGAGAGTGGCCAATACGTCGACTCAAGAAGCCTACCATTTTGGGGACAAGACCGAGTGGGGAGCTGGGAACATAATCGTACAAGATGGAATT
Source organism: Luffa aegyptiaca (assembly GCA_017139565.1). Lineage (NCBI taxonomy): Eukaryota > Viridiplantae > Streptophyta > Magnoliopsida > Cucurbitales > Cucurbitaceae > Luffa > Luffa aegyptiaca. Next base: position 27,676,919 of record CM029405.1, on the reverse strand, counting down.
CACTCCTTTCCGACTTTAGGGAAGCAGATGAGTGTTCCCTTAAGTGGTGACTCCGAGTCTTGAACAAAGAGCCCTACCCTCTCAATGGAATTAGAGGCTTTTTTGTTTGATGGTTGGACCACAAACAGGTTGTTCATTAGAGGAGAACTGATACTTAAGGAAATAGAAGTAACCCAGGGGTAAAACGGTAATTTGACCCAGCTGGTGTTACGGACACTCGTGAAGGACTAACTAGTCGATATTGGTCTATATCCATGGACACAGAAAATATGTCTGCAGTGAGAAGAGTGCAACTATGAGTCTATAGTGGAATGTACACACAGTTAATGCATATTGATTAATTTGGTTAATGAGTTTGACCAATTAATCTCACATCATTGGAGCTTCTGATCTGCAGGTCCATTAGGTCCCACTGGTAGCTCATAAAGTAATTTGAGGCAACTAAGTAATAAATGTAAATAGAAAATGTTCAATTTCCTAAGGGAAACAATATAATATATATTGATATATTATTACGAGAGACATTAATATTTGAAGAAATTCAAATATTAATATAAATTTGAGTCACATTAAATTTATGGAAGTTTGAAAGAGTTCAAATATGAATTAATTAATTTTAAGGCCTAAAATCTATTTGGACAAATTAATTAATTCAAGGCCGAAAATTAAATATGTGATATTTAATTGGTGGTTAATTAATTAAAGAATTAATTAATCGGGAATTAATCAATTATGAAAATAATTAATCACTTAAGGAAGTGATTAATCATTTATGGAAACCATCTAATCACTTATGGAAGTAATTAGTCATTTGTGGAAAAGATTAATCAATTATGGAATTGATTGATCTTGGATTGATTAAATAAGGAATAAGATTGAATCAATTTTGGAAAAGATTGAATATTTTATTCATGGCCACTCTTCTATAAATAGAACACTAGATCTAATTGGTTTAGTAGCCCTTTTGCTCTTAGACTCACAAGACAAGACCCTAGAATTCTCTCTAGCCTCCCTCTTAGAGAAAGACTCCCACAAGTCTTTTGCCTCCTAGACTTAGAGACATACCGGTGTAACCTTTATGGTTATTGTGTCTTTGAAGAAAAATTCCAGCGAAGAAATCAATAAGGATTCGTTGCGTTTTCGTTCGTTGGAGCATCGTTGGCGAAGAATGGTCAAGTCTACAACGGAAGGTTTGTAACGGTTCTTTCCCGTCTCTTTAGAAAAGCATGAAAATAAATTTAGATTAAATTTTCCAGCATGTTTATAGCAATTTCCAGAAACTTTAAAGCATGTTTAAAGTTTTTTTGCCTTTTCGTAACGATATTTTAATGTTAATTAATATACGACGTAAGGTCCATTCGATGCGCTTCCGCTGCGTAGGGGCTTTCATCCCCTTCAGTCTGAACGTCAAATCCTCTAGATAAATCGACTGGTTCACCATGATACACCCATTGACTATAAGAGGGAGATATTCCAAACGTGAGTAGATGTCGTTCCACCCCGTCTAATGACTGCCATACTGCATTCATACATTTCTTGCATGGGCACCGTGTTTTTCCTAGATCGGTAACGTGTAGCTTTGCCACCTCTAGGAACTGAGCAACCCCAGCCTTATACTCCATTGAAAGTTTATCTCGAATTTTAATCCACTCCTTATTCATTGTTGAAGACGCTAGCTCCTATTCAACCCAACTCTTGAGAAGTTAGAAATTGAACCATTTAAGAGGTAGAACTAAAGGATAGATTTACAGTTTTGGTTTTTAGTCCCGTTATCATTGAAGGATTGGAATTCCGTAATTCCGTAAAGCGGAAGCGTGATTGGGACCGATTCGTAATTAATTTTGTTTTAAACTAAAATACCAATACATTGTCAATAAACATAGAACTATTCTAGATTTATATTAAGGCTAAGCATACAAAAATATTATATCTAAATCTAATTTATATAGTAACAAGTTACTTACTCTCGTTGACGACTCTGATTAAATTCACCAACTGCTTGTGAAATAAGCACGAACTAGTGTGAACACCACCACTATGGCTACACCGGTATGACTCTGAGACTACTAGAGGCAGGAGGCTTGTGGGAGCCTTTAGGAGAATTCTCTGAGAGTAGGAGAATGAATGGGATGCCTTTCACCCCACCCCAGGGGTCCTATTTATAGGTAAAGGCCAAGACTTTTTCCTAATAGGAAAAGGAAGACCTTTTCCTAATAGGAAAAGGTCTCTAATTTTAATAAATAAATAATTAATTCCATAATTAATTAATTTCCCTAATTAAATATCATATATTTAATCTTAGGGATTTTATTAAAATTAAAATTAATATGAATCCAATTCATGTTAAATTTATTTGAACTCTTTCAAATATTTTCTTTCCTAATAGGAAAAGGTCTCTAATTTTAATAAATGATTAATTAATTCCATAATTAATTAATTTACCCAATTAAATATCATATATTTAATCTTAGGGATTTTATTAGAATTAAAATTAATATGAATCCAATTCATATTAAATTTATTTGAACTCTTTCAAATATTTTCTCTCAAGAATTAATTTTTGAAATTAATTCAAAATTTATATTATAAAGTTTCATAAACTTTATATTATAATGCATCAATATACATTATATGATTCCCCAAATAAATTGAACACTTTCAATTTACTATTTATACTTAATTGCCTCAAGTCTCTTTACGAGCTACCAATGGGACCTAATGGACCTACAAATCAGAAGCTCCAACGATACGAGACTAATTGGCCAAACTCATTAACCAAGTTTAGTCAACATTCGTTAACTGTGGGTAACTCCACTAAAGACCCACAACTGCACTCTTCTCACTGTAGAATATTTCTGTGTTCACGGATATCGACCAAGCAGTAAGTCAATCCTTCACGTGTGTTCGTAACACCAGCTGGGTCAAATTACCGTTTTACCCCTGGGTTACCTCTGGTTCCTTAAGTACCACTGATTCCTCTAATGAACAAGTTGTTTAAGGTCCAACCACTAAACAGGAGTTCCTCTCGGGCCAGGAGATGACGGCGCGCCTTTGTTCAAGCCCCGGAATCAGCCCTTAAGGGAACACACATCTACTTACCCCAATAGGGGAAGGAGTGAATTCCATCTTGTACTGTTATGTTCCCAGCCCCCATTCGGTCTTGCCCCTGAAATGGTAGGATTATAGAGTCGGCGCACTGGCCACTCTCACTCATACAAATCTAAGGACAATCCCTCCTGAAAGGGGTTCATAACAGACTCAGGATTGAGATTGAGTTACCTAGGTCATCCTATTGAAATAGAAACCTAAACTAGTTAACGGCGTTACATCTAGTGGTTACTATTTCGTGGTCCGGTCTTATGCAAACTCATTGCATAGGATACCCCCACCCGCATGTCTCCTACATGGATGCTTTGGATCATTGCATCTGTATCGAATACAAGGTGGGTCGTATCACATAGTGTCACCAGGATAAGGTACCCAGCCTTATCCCTATACTATAGACCTTTTAGGTTGTTACTTGGACACTGATCCCTGTATGTCCCCACATACTAGTCCAAGTTTCATTTAAACAACCTTGGATATTAGTTTATTGGATTTAGGGTTTATTAATGCAAACTCGATTATTCAATAACCAAATTACTGAATTACTCAAATAACACTTTATTGAGATCGATTAATTTGTTTCATTTACTATCTACGAGTTTTAGGGCATAAAACCCAACAATCATACTTCTTCAAGTTTCTGAAATTCATTAAGTACCTTAATGTTTACTTCTTATTAAAAGTATTCATTCTTAGTTTCCTTTATGAACGTTTTTATTATCGTTCCCAGTTAATAATATTATGCCATAAACTCGAGGATGTCCCAAGCATTTTAAAACAATGCCTCATAACTTCTTGAGACATAGGCTGCTTTTAAAACCCCTACTGTAACGCCCCAAAATTCGACCTAAACTAGGGAACATTACTAAACATTTCCTCTAAGGCTAACTTAATGCCCCGAAAATTTCGGCAGCATAACGACATTGTGAAGATAAAGACCCCATTTTATGCCACGTCATATATACTAATCCACATCAGAAGCCACGAAGGACAATACATTCTGAGTTGTATTCCATATTTATATTTTCCTGTATTTCTTCGAGCTTATTTTTCATCAGTATTTTTGTTGGGCCCTACTTTCTCATGTTAGTTACAACAGAATGCTATCTATATATCAGGTTGGCATTCTTCTTCGAGTATGAGAGAATTCGGGTGAGAGCAGAGTGAAAGGTAAGGTTGGGAAATATTCTTCTCTGGGATGCGAGACTGTGTGTAAGGAGATCTTCTCCATCTTTCTGTAATTCTCCTTGGCTGAACATTTTTATGATGAATAAAGGATCGATCAGAGCTGTCTTTGAGAGTGGATGTAGACCATCACACTGATGGTTGAACCACTATAAAATCCTGTGTATTTCTCCTTCTCTCTCACTGATTAGTTTTTTGTTTGTTCGTAGATTTTCATCACAAATGGTATCAGAGCATGATTCGGTGATAAAGTTCAGAATTCTGCAGCAATCTTCGAAGTGAGAGTTGGAGATTCGACGATCAAGTTCGATTGAAGTTCTTCGACTAAATCAGAGGTTAGTAATCTGATCGAGCAGTTAGGGTTTACAGCTCAATTTAGTGTCGATTAGCCATTTTTGTCTGGTTGTGTTGAATCGAAAACATGTCTGCTAAATTTGAACTTGAAAATTTTGATGGTAAGGGTGATTTTAGCCTCTGGAGAAAGAAACTTAGGGCTATGCTTGTACAATTGAAAGTGGCTAGAATCTTAGATAAACCAGAAGACTTACCCGAACCTTTATCATAAGCCAAACGAAAAGAAATGGATGAGATAGCCTTCAGCACTATGATTTTATACTTATCAGACTCTGTTCTTCGGCAAGTAGATGAAATCAATAGTGCTGTCGAGCTTTGGAAGAAATTAGAATCCATGTACCTAAACAAATCATTGACAAATAAAATACTCTTAAAAGAAAGATTGTTTGGCTATCGTATGGATCCCTCGAAACCTCTGGAAGATAACTTAGATGAGTTTGTCAAGATTTTTTTAGATGTAACAAATATCGGAGAGAAAATTGATGATGAAAACCAAGTAATTATTCTGTTAAATTCACTGCCAGATAACTACAAAGAGATAAAAGCTGCAATAAAGTATGGGAGAGACTCTTTAACATTGAGATTAGTCTTAGATGCCTTGAGATCAAAAGACATGGAAACAAGCACACATAAGAAGGAAAGTGAAGCTTTAACAGTGAGGGGCCGAACAGAAACAAGACCTAATACACCTAAGTCAAACAAAAGGGATCAAAGCAAGCATAGATCTAAGTCCAAAGGTAAAGAAACAAGGGAAAGTTTCTACTGCCATAAACCTGGACATTTAATTAAAGATTGTCGAAAATTACAGTGCAAAAACAAGCATCAAAATAAAAAGGAAGGCCAAAATTCAGCAAATGTCCATGAGAGCTATGATTCAGCAGAGGTACTCACAGTTTCTGACCTTAGCCCAACAGATGAGTGGATTTTAGACTCCGGTTGCTCTTATCATATTACCCCCCACAAACATTATTTCCTAGATCTTAAGGAAATAGATGGAGGAAAGGTCCTTATGGGAAATAATCAGCAATGTATGATAAAAACGGTAGGCTCGGTAAAACTATACTTATCAAATGGAACACAGAAAATTCTGCAATTTGTTCGTTATGTCCCTGACTTAAAAAGAAATTTAATTTCATTAGGGACATTAGATAAAGCCGGGTATAAATATAAATCCGAAGGGGGAGTCATGAAATTTTTGAAAGGGTCCTTGTTAGTTATGATAGGCAGTCTAAAAAATGGCTTATATACACTAAATGGATCCTCCACAATTGATATATCTAATGTGGCACCTACTGAGACACATGATGAAGCTTTGTTATGGCACAAACACTTAACACATGTGAGTGAGAAAGGTTTAATAGAATTACAGAAACAAGGGCTGCTAGGGAATACCAAATCAGTACATTTACCTTTCTGTGAGCAGTGCACATTAGGGAAATCAGCAAGGGTTCAGTTCAACCGGTCTGTACATAAAACTCAAGGGATATTAGATTACATACACTCTGATTTATGGGGGCAGCTAGAGTTCCAACCTTAGGAGGGGCAAAATATTTTTTAAGTATTATAGATGACTATTCAAGAAAGTTGTGGGTATATCTCCTTAAAAACAAATCAGAGGTGTTTGAAACTTTTGCAAACTGGAAAACTCTAGTGGAAAATCAGACAAACAGAAAAATTAAGAAGATTCGTACAGATAATGGGCTGGAGTACTTAAATGAAAGCTTCAAAACAATGTGTGTGAAATCCAGTATTCAAAGGCATTTTACTGTACCACATACACCACAACAAAACGGTTTGGCCAAAAGATACAACCGAACAATCTTAGAAAGAGTTAGGTGTATGTTAGCAAATGCCAAACTTCCAAAGGTGTTTTGGGGAGAAGCAGTTAATATTGCAGCTTATTTAATTAATAGAAGTCCTTCCTTAGCTTTGAACCTAAAAACACCACAAGAATTATGGACCGGAAAACCTCCAAATTTGAGTCATTTAAGAATATTCGGATGTTCAGCTTATGCACATGTCAAACAAGATAAATTAGATCCAAGGGCTCAAAAATGTGTCTTTCTAGGCTATCTGGATGGGGTTAAAGGGTATAAGTTGTGGACTTTAACCCAAGGAGAATCTAAATGCATAATAAGAAGAGATGTTAAGTTTAATGAGAACGAAATGCCATGGGAAAATGAAGGTAGCTTTGGTTATCAAAAGGAAATTTCTGGACAAGAAGAAACTTTTGATATTCAACTTGAAAATGAGGGAACTAGTAATGAACTGCAAGCTTCAACCTCAAACCAAAGTGAAGAAGATATAGGTTTACAACCTGAGAACAGTCCAGAACAAATTAGTACAGAGAATCCTTTTGATCTTGACACACAAGCTACACAAATACAAGAAAACTTAACAGACTACCAGTTAACACGTGATAGGCAGAGAAGGACTATCAGACCACCATCTAGATTCGAACAAGCCGACTGTACAATTGAGTTACCAAAATCTGCAGCCTATGCACTATTATGTAAGGAAGAATATGAAAGCCTAGAACCACTTACATTTGAACAAGCCATAACTCAGAACATAAGACACAATGGCAGATTGCTATGCAAGAAGAAATGAACTCTTTGGCAAGAAATAAAACTTGGATATTGGTTGAGAAACCAGAAAATCAAAAATTAGTTGCTTGCAAATGGTTGTATAAACTTAAACCAAGCATTAAAGGAGATGATAAGCCTAGGTTTAAAGCTAGGCTTGTAGCCAAAGGGTTTACACAGCAGTATGGCATAGATTATAGAGAGATTTTTTCACCGGTTGTGAGGTATTCATCCATTAGAGTAATGTTGTCTATAGTTGCTCAATTTGACTTAGAATTAGAGCAAATGGATGTAACAACAGCCTTCTTACATGGAGAGCTTGAGGAAGAGATTTATATGACACAACCCCGTGGCTTTGAAGTAAAAGGGAAAGAAAATTTTGTATGTAGGCTATTAAAATCTCTGTACGGTCTAAAACAGTCTCTTCGACAGTGGTATAGAAGATTTGACAATTTCATTCAAGGTTGTGGTTTTGTTAAAAGCATGTATGACAGTTGTGTTTACATTAAAAGAGAAAATGAGATAACTGTTTTATACCTACTTCTCTATGTAGATGATATGTTAATAAAATTGAGAAACTAAAATCACAACTCAAGAGTGGATTCGAGATGAAAGACATTGGGCCAGCAACTAAAATTCTGGGGATGAATATCAGTAGAGACCGTAAGACTGGAATTCCGAAAATAATACAATCAGACTATCTTGAGAAAATAGTAAAGAAATTTAGATTGGATAAAGCAAAATCTGTGAGTGTTCCCTTAGCTAATCACTTTAGACTTTCGAAAAATCACTCACCAACCACAGAGGATGAAAGAAATGAAATGAAGCTCATCCCTTATTCTAGTGTCGTAGGAAGTTTAATGTTTGGAATGACTTGCACTAGGCCGGACATAGCTTTTGCTATGAGTGTGGTGAGTAGGTATATGAGTGATCCAGGCAAGCCTCACTGGGAGGCTGTAAAATGGATTTTAAGATACATTAAGGGTAGCTCCAATCATGGTCTGATATATTCGAGAGGGAGTTCAAAACAGAGTTGTTTGTTGGGGTATGCTAATGCGTAGACTTTGCTGCTGATTTAGACAAAACAATGTCCACTTCAGGCTATGTTTACACCTTATTTCAAAACACAGTGAGCTGAAGATCTAATCTCCAATCAGTAACAACCCTCTCTACAACAGAATCCGAATACATCTCCCTAACAGAGGCAGTGAAATAAGGTATATGGTTGAGAGGTCTAATTATTGAATTGCTTGGTACAACTGATTCTCTCCTTGTTTTTAGTGACAGCCAAAGTGCAATATCACTTTCGAAGAACCTCCAATATCATGATCGTTTGAAGCATATCGACATTAGGTATCATTAACTAAGAGAGAAGACCATAAATGAAGAGGTAAAGCTGGAAAAAGTAGCTTCAGTAAACAATCCAGCTGATATGCTTACCAAGCCATTAACAGCCACAATAATGCAGTACCTGTTAAACCTACTCAAGGTAGGTGTTGGCTGAGTTCAGAAAGTTAATGGCAATGATCTTCAAAGGCAGCAGCAGCTGAGAGATACTTCAGAGTATATATGTACATGTCAAGAGGGAGATTTGTGAAGATAAATACCCCATTTTATGCCACGTCATATATACTAATCCACATCAGAAGCCATGGAGGACAATACATTATGAGTTGTATTCCAGATTTATATTTCCTTGTATTTCTTCGAGCTTATTTTTCATCTGTATTTTTGTTGGGCCCTACTTTCTCATGTTAGTTACAATAGAGTGCTATCTATATATCATGTTGGCATTCTCCTTCGAGTATGAGAGAATCCAGGTGAGAGCAAAGTGAAAGGTAAGGTTGGGAAATATTCTTCTCTGGGATGCGAGGCTGTGTGTAAGGAGATATTCTCCATCTTTCTATAATTCTCCTTGGCTGAACATTTTTCTGATGAATAAAGGATCAATCAGAGCTGTCTTTGAGAGTGGATGTAGACCATCACACTGATGGTTGAACCACTATAAAATCCTGTGTATTTCTCCTTCTCTCTCACTGATTAGTTTTTTGTTTGTTCGTAGATTTTCATCACAGACATAACTACAGCAAACCAAAAATTTTAAACACCTGAAGAGCAGAAAGGCACTTCATAAACTCACAAACCAAACAATGAACTAAACAAATCCAAACTTCCCGAATTAATAATAAAGAAACAAAAAAGTGTCCCAGAGAAGATATAAAGGGATTTAAATTTCATCATCAAAACACATGATTCAAATGACCCCTCAAAGCAACTATTAAGGGGAATGAAGTAATAATTTATACTTTAATTTCAATTTCTTTTAATTTCAGGTTCAATACTTTTATAAGACTACTAATGTTCTGTATCAAACAAAAAAATTACTAATGTCCTTAACTCCAAATTGGATCAAGCAGGGAAACAAATTGAAAAAAAAAAAAAACAAATTCACAAAAAAAAAAATCTGTATTAAAAAAACCCACAAGCAAGCAGTGACCAATCATAAACAGAGCCAAATTGAATCACAAACAAAGAGAATGAAGTACTAATTTAGAGGGCTTACAAAAAAAGGGGAATAAAGTAATAATTTAGAGGGCCCAAAACGTAAAAAAGAGGTCAGATTTGAGAGACACCAAGCTAGGAGAAATTTCATCTTTTAACCTTCAACAAGGAATGAGTGACGACATCTCTACCCACAATGTCACTATTTGTTACATGGATAGTTAAAATATACTTATCTACAAATAAGCTTCTAATTACCTATACACAACTAATACATTTTGCACAATGAAAATATTCTAGCCAAGGGAGTGGTCATCGGGTTGTTTTTTTTAATACCATCATTATTATAGCAATTGCAAAACGATTAAAAACTCACATGAAAGATGATCTTGCTCATGGTGGAATTCATGGTAAAAAGTAAAATACTTTTTTTTTTTTTTTTTGACAACATGTGGGGGTGGGGATTCGAACCACAGATCTCGTGGTTATCAGTCCAACTTTATGCCAGTTGAGTTATGCTCTTGTTGGCAAAAAAAAAAAGTAAAATACTTGTAAGTGTGTGGTATTGCCCACAAATTGTGTATGAATAAGATTTCCACTTGAATGAAATCAATTAACATGAGCAGAGATAAGAAAAACAGCAAACTAACATCAAATTCTCTAGAAATTCCAAGATTTCTTCATCACAAAGATATGCATTCTGTAAAATATAATATTACACACTTAGGGTCCGTTTGGAATACATTCTAATTTAAATGTTTTTCAAGAATGCATTTTTTAAAAAACATTTTGTATAAAAATGTTTAGAATTTAAACACCCATATGTTTGGGTTGCATTTCCTCATATATGTTTTTATACACAAGTTATTGTATACTAAAGACTCTTTTAAAAAAAAGTTGGTTTCAAGTGTTTCTCTCAAAATGATTTAGGGTGTGTTTGGTTTAACTTTTCAAGTGTTTAATTTTGAAAATAAATCATTTTGAAAAAAATTTTAGTGTTTGGCAACCACAAAAAATGACTTATTAGAAAATGAGATTGATAAATAAACCATTTTGAGAGAAACACATGATACCAACTTTTTAAAAAATACTTCTTAAATAAACAATAACTTGTGTATAAAAACATTTGTGAGGAAATGTAACCAAACATATGAGTGTTTAAATTCTAAACAATTTTTATACAAAATGTTTTTTTAAAAATGCATTCTTGAAAAACATTTAAATTAAAATGTATTCCAAACGGACCCTTATTTATCAATCTCATTTTCTAATAAGTCATTTTGAGTGGTTGCCAAACACTAGAGATTTTCTCAAAATGATTTTTTTTTTCAAAATTAAACACTTGAAAAGTTAAACCAAACACACTCTTACAAAATCTAAATGGATGATTCCACCGAGTCCAACTCTGTGGTGACGGCTTCGAAAGACTCCAAGTATTCTGTAAAATATAATATTACAAACCAAAAAATTAGTAATAGCAAGTAGTAACAAGCAACAAAGAAAAAAATATTGATGAGAGAAAGAGACACACATGATGCAAAGGAGAGAGAGACAAGAATACCTTCAAGAAATTGAAGGGGGAGGCAGCGGGACACGAACGTATGCGGAAGGAGATGGCCGGAGAAGGACGGGGACGGCTGGAGGCGGAGGGGCGACGACCGGAGTCAGAGCGAGCGGTGGTCGGAATCGACGGGGCAACAAAATGCAGGGAGAGCGGCGCTCGGCACGAGGGGTGCCGCGATCGGTCAAATGAAGAAGAAAGGATGGGGGCTGCGTTTTTGGTCGAATGAAGAAGAAAGGAAGTTAGGGTTTTAAAATTGATCTCTGTCAATTTACTGCGTTTTTGGTCGAATGAAGAAGAAAGGAAGTTACTGCGTCGGCAGATATAGTCTCTCTCAACACCGAGACTTTGGTCTCTACCAACACAGTAACTTATGGCATCGACAGAGACAAAAAAAAAATCTCTCTCAAAGTCATAGCCATCTGCGTCGAGAGAGACCTATTTCTGCCGACGCGATAAGTGCCTGCGTCGACAAAAATCCATTAAAATTGCTTCTGCCCAAGCTATATATTATATACTCGTCGGCATACATCCCTTATCTCGACGCGTTTTTGCGCGTGGGGAGAAATATGCGTTGGCAGAGACCTTTTTTCTTGTAGTGTTCATAAATATTTTTAAGCCTCGATTGCAAGGAAAGAGTGGGTGGGGTAGTTCATAGTTGGGTCGTTGTTTTGATGTCCTTTATTCAAAATAATAATAATAATAATAACTTGAACAGACACTTCAAACTCACAAGTATTGCATATCAAAAAACATCAGATTTGTAGGTAGGTGGCAATGAGATCAGATCCCATTTTTTATTTTTTTGGGACCGAACACTCGTTTAGGCTTTATCACCGACTACCAGTTGGAAATGAGAGTAGTAATTCATCTATCTTATAAACATTGTGAGATCTCTTCATCTTTTCAATGTAGGATCCTCAACAAGGTCGAACGACTATAATTGTGTGTTCATCTTTCCTACTCTAAATCTCCTTGGCTTAATTCTTGATGTTTAATTGATTGTTTGGATAAATAATTTATAATATGTTCATATCATGTCGTATCAAACTGACAATTGAAACTTTTCATTTACCCCATTTAATCATATTTAATAATCAACACTAAGTTTAGAGCTTCTAAACTTTAGAAACAAATTATGAAATGAATGTACTTAAGGGTATATTTTAACCTAAATATTAAAATTTCATATTGTTGGGTCATACTTACACTTAGGTCATGGCTGGTTGTATAGATAACAAAACAGGCCAGAATATTAGCAAATATAGCAACCTAGAAAAATAATTGCAAAAAAGACAAAAAATTACCTTCAAACCATCTAAATGACCAAAATACACTTATATCGGCGATAAAATTCTATCAAAGAGAAAAGGAAAAAACGAAGAAGGGGAAAATGCGCGCTAAAATGAAATTAGGGATAAAACGAAAATTTTAAAAAAAATCATTAAAAATATTAGAATTCTATCGTATCAACGATGGATAGAAGTCTATTAGAGAAAAGAAAAGGGGAAAAAAGGAAAAAACTAGCGAAAACGAAAGGGAAAATGCACACAAATGAGTGGTAAAATAGGAATTTAAAAAACTCATTTAAAATATTTGTCATGTTTGCAATTTCTTTTAAAAGTTATATTTAATTTAGCCACCCATTACAATTTTCCTATATGAAAGGAGAGAGATGAAGAGCTTATGATTAATCAAAACTCTCTATGCTAAATCTGAAATATAAGAGTAAATATATAACCAAAAATAGGAAGAAAGAAAAAAGAGAGCTTTATAACTAATAAGAGTGTTCTTAAGCTAGAAAATTCAAACACAAAGAGAAATAAAGAGAAATAACATAAACCAGCATATTCAACCACAAATGTTGATTTCCAAAACAAAAATCTAATGCCCACAACCTCACCACAAGCAGAAAATTAAAGTTCTAAAATTCGTCGTCCTGTAAACTCAGCTGACTGAACGATGAAGCTATTGTTGAGTGAACCGCATAGGTTTATAAATTGGGGCAATCTACGAAGTTGGAGATTGTGTTTGGATCAACTGGCACCTCTATCATCTCATAGGGCCACAGTGTTTTGAACTCCTTCAAATGTCTCAAATTATGAAAAGAACATCCACTTAAAGAAGGAAGTTTAAAGATGACCTTGTAATTAGCAGAGATAAATACTCAAGTTAGAAAAAATGTGGACAAAAAAGAGGCATAAAAATTAGGAAAAAGGAAAACAACAACTTTAGATGGATACCTGTGTCGCATTTTCAGGCAGCGTAAGAGACACTGCATTATGAAAAACTCTAAGCAGTTGAGAGATTTTTTCCCTTTCAAATTCATAGTCATCAACTAACCCAATAATTGCTAAGGTTAGTTTGTCTATGTACAGTAAGTCAGAAGCAGACTTCACACAAGGTACAACATTGCTAAGCTTGACACTTTTCAGATTTGGTGTACACAACTCAACTGTGGGAGAAGCTTGTAGAAATTCTATAGTACTTAGCTCCAAGCTCTCAAGTTTTGGAGCAGATATACGAGCGCTTTCGAATAGACAATCAATTAAAACTAAACATTCCAAATTTGGACAACCTGAGAATGTCTTTTCATTCAATGGTACCGTCGCCGTCGTTTTCCAAATTGTTGTAGTACTCATTGAAGTCATCATGCCAGGAATTCAATACCCTTTTAATCTCTAAAATTCTCAAACAAGGTAACACCAAGGATCCCAAGTTATCTACATTTGGACGTGTAATCTTGAGGACAGTGAGCAGTTTGAAAGCCGGCAAACATGACCACATCCATTCATCTACATCGTTGGTTGTAATGTAAAGCTGTTGAGCCCTGTGGCATGGCGGATATGATAAGATCTTTGTCACGAGACCCTCTGAATCAAGTTTGGAGTGAGTGTAACTTAATTTTTGAATACAATCACTGCGATGGTTAGATAAAACTCTGAAGAAGAAACGCTTAAACCATCTTTCTTTCCATGCTAGGAAATAAAGGTCGTCATCATCCAACCATCTGGTATCCTGTATCCCATTTGTTCTTGTTAACACTAGTTGAATTGGGAAGGAGTCGAAATCAAAGTTGAGTGCGGGAACATGAATCCAGAGAGTCTTCCACCGCTTTGATAGAACGCAAGTCTGCACAACCTGCGTTGTGTCTAAGAAAGACAAAATGTCATGAAGAAGATAATCTGGTAGAAGGCTGATTCTGTCCACACCATTGTTGTTTCTGTTCGACATTGAAAGGTCAAGAGGCATATGAAAGAGCACTGGTTTGGTTTTGGTTTAAAGTCATTACAAAATTTAAAGTAAAGAAGCTAAATGCATGGGATAGATCATGACAGTGGAGACGAGAAGGCGTTGTTGGAAAACTAAATTAGAATAGTGTCTTTTGATTAGTTTGGTGGCTGCCATTAGTTTCCTCTTTTTCGCTTAAAGACAATCCATCTTTATAACTACTCGTCTTTAAATGTTTGTTTTCAAGAACTTCGAATGTGTTCCAAACCTATTTTAGAGGGAAATACCCACTTTTGGTCCCCGAGGTTTGAGGTTAGTGTCTATTGGGTTCCTAAAGTTTCAAAAGATACATTTTTAGTTCTCCAGATTTGTAAAATCATTCTAAATGGTCCTTGGCTTGACTTTAATTTAACAGAATGGTGACTAGACCGTTATGTACTGACATGGATAAGATGACATGACTATTTCATTTCATTACTAAGCAAATAAATTGAAAAATTAATTAAAAACTAAAATATTAAATAAATATTAAACTTGTTTAAAACAAATAAAATATAAAAAAATATATATATCTTCGGCCCTAATCTCCCTAGTCGACAACTTTTCCTATCAATTCAAAATTTGTCGTTAGCTTATCCAGCAGCCTGAAACGCCCCAGCCACCATCGAAGTCCGCCAGCGACGCCACCATCCGCTGTCAGCCTGCCAACAATGGTTTATACCCCATCATTGAATCGCAAAACATTCATCTGCATGTGTTTGCGATTTAATGGGTCTTGTACCACTCGTTGGAGTTTTTCGCAAAAAGAAGAAAAGATCAAAACACTACAAGAAAATAGGTTTATTGGAGCGGTTTTTTTGCAGTTTGGAAAATGCTGCAAGGGTTTGTACACTTGCAGCAGTTTCTAACAACACATAACAAAACCGTTGCTATTGATACACATTGCAACAATTTGTTCACAACGTTTTTTAAATTGTTGCAATATATACTCAATTGCAATAGTTGTTTACGACGTATTTACAAACTGTTGCAAATATGTCTATTGCAACGGTTAAATTGCAACAACTTTAGAAACTGTTGTAATAGAGTCAATTGCAACAGTTAGGTTGCAACATTTAAAGCATTGTTGCAATAGGCTAATGCAACTGTAACATTTTAGTTGCAACGCAAAGAAAATCACTGCAAATATTGAGATTGTAGCAATTTTATGATTGCATTTTTTAAGCTATTAATAATCAATATATATGTAATAATTGTGGTTGTAGTTAGTAGTTAATTCAAAATTTTTGTTAAGGGACTTCACTTAAAATTTTGTACAAATAATTTACAAGGAAGCAATTAAAAACTTGAAAATAAATATATCATAAAGGAAATGGAACTAAAATTTTCATTATCTTCCAAAAATTCGAAAATGTTTTTATTCATTTTCATTTATATTTGGATATAAAATGAAATTTAAAAGACAGACTAAAACATAATTTAAAATACTTACTTAAATTTAAAAAATGAGTTTTTATATATATTTTAAATGTAAAAATAATGATTAGTTAAAAAATATAGTTCTTTCTATGTCTTAGATTGTATAGGTTACTTAACTTTAAAAAGTATCTAATAGGTCCCAATAGACATAAAATTCAATTTTATATCTAAAAGATTGGTTAATTTTTAAAAATCTCGAATGTGCGAGGGACCTATATATTAGACATAAAATTGAAAGTTTAAAGACCTATTAGACATTTTAAAAGTTTAGGAGCCTGTCAGATATAAAATTGAAAATTCAATAACATATTAGATACTTTTCAAAGTTGAGGGACCTAATTAATACAACATTTTTGCCTCCACGACACTTCCAAACCCTCGCCTCTTTCATGCTTCATCTTCTCGCCTCCGCCACGCTTCATTTTCTCGTGGAGGAGAGAAATATAAATATAATTAGAAAAAATGTACAAATTTTAATTTTTTAAAAGATGATACAAAAATTTTATGAAATAAGGGTAATGTTAAAGTAAAAATAAAAAAAGTGCTAATTTCAAATTTTATTTTAATACATAAAAAGTAGGGTGAGAAACGAAGTTTACTTGGCTCCAATTCCAAAGTTTTTCCCCTCTTATTTTAAGCATTACAAAAAAAGAAAAGAAAGAAAGTAAGAAAATTTAATGAAACTAACGGGCAAAAAGAAGAGAAATATCTTCTGTCATCTTGCCTCAAAAATGCGCCAAACCCAAAATTGTTTCCCTCTCTTTACTTTAAGCATTAAAAAAAAAAAAAAAAAAAAAAAAAAAAAAAAAAAAAAAAAAAAAGTAAGAAAGGAAAGATCATCTCTGTGTTGTTTTGCCTCCAAGAAAACTCAACTCCAAAACCCTTGTCCGCCGTTTTGCCTCCACGCCAAAAGTTTCTCTGTAACTTCTCGCATCCACCACACCTCCACCGCAAAACCATCTTCTTCGAGTAAGGTAATGTTTTTCCTACTTCTATGCAACTTATTCCCTTCGTCTCTATTCTTTAAACCAATTCTTTGAGTAAGGTAATGATTTCTCTTGAAATTTTCATGTTTAATTAGGACTTTGTTATACTATTTTAGTTTTCATGGATAGGAAATGTTGCTGAATCACAGAACAGAGAAGTGGCTTTTCATGTTTAATTAGGGCTCTGTCTTTTGTGTAGTCCTTGAGGGGTTTGCTAGTAAATTAGTACAACTCAATTTGGAGTAATAATTCTTAGGTATTTGTGGATGAGCTTCTAATGCATAGATCATTGAGAGAATACTTTATGCTGGTAGATTCTGTACGTCTACTACTAAAATGGTATTTGTGCACAACGTAGTTCATTGTGGAATTGGGGCAGTACTGGAGGTGATTTCTACTCATTTCATCCTATCAGTTTCTGATGAGCAGGCATTTCATAATTTTCTCAATAGACTATATTGGGCACACTCTGAAGATTTTAGAGTTCCTGAATTAAGCCTAACCACAGCTTTATCATTACTTCTAAATCATGTCATGCTCTCTGCACCAAAATTGTTCCAGGCTCATTTTATTTCACTGGTTTCTGAAGTCATTGCCATTGGTGTTTTCTTGAAATCCCCAAACCTAGATCATAGGCTTATGGATTGGTACCTTGTACCATTTGAGAGGGCAATCATTTTGTATAATAGACATATAGAAGTTTGTGCAGCAAAAATGTAGAGGATTTCTCTTAAAATTGCTATGGTGGTTCATTCGTAGGAGATTACTGATGTGGAGGGTGGTTTAAGCAATAGAAGTTTGTGCATAAAAAATGTAGCATTTCTCTTAAAATTGCTATGGTGGTTCATTCTCATTTAAACATTCTCATGCTTTGTGGTTCATTCTCATTTAAACTACCATTCCAACTCACTCTCTTAAAATTCCTATGGTTTAAGCAATAGAAATTTGTTTCTTCATTGGTGTGTCCAGCCATTCTTGGCTCTGGCTAATTTCCATATTCAAGATAGAAATTTGTTTCTTCATTGGTGTGTCCAGCCATTCTTGGCTCTGGCTAATTTCCATATTCAAGTAAGGGGGCTTCTTAAGAAGTTTTTTGAATGGTGATATTTTATTTGTTGATACTTTTAATCTTTTAATGATCTATTATCTACTGAAATCTTTGACAGAATTTCTTCTGCTATACCTTAAAACTTATAAGGATGTGAAAAGCTACCACAAAGTTTTCAAAAATCTGATTGGTGTTTGTCTTAGTACATATATAATTGAATTTCTTTGCTACAAAATAACTTACTAAAAAGAGAGATTCTTCATTTGAACTCTTTTCTTTTTTGGAAAAATCAATATCCTAGATAGAGTCCAAAAAAGCACTTGTCCTACACCACATTGGTGCCCTTTGCAGCAATAACTGTATTAGCATGTCCAACAATGACCTTATGATTTCTCTTTGACGATTCTTTTGTTTCCTCAATCCAAAAAGCTAACAGGAGAGCTTTAATTTGGAACATGTTTTCAAAGGACTCTAGCCTTACCATTTTGTCATTGACTAGAAGGAACCTTAGGAAGTGAAAACTTGATGGTGTTAATATCACACATGCGGAAGCAATTTTGGATCTTAGGCACACAATTTGATCAATTTAATCCATGATGTCATGTTGTTCATAAGAACAAAAAACAGAGTAATAAGGTACCTACCTCTTGAAGCTCCCAATTCGTATAATCTGATGCTTTATAATTCACATGAACGGCTTTTGGGCAACCACTTGGATCTTCTCTACTATCCTCAAGCCTTGGAACTGATTGTGGGATCCTCAATTGGCAGGAACTGGAAAGGAAAGCTTATGGGTATAAACAAGCTTGAGAGTATAAACATTGAAGTTCTTGGGAGAATTTTGGCAGCATTTTAGGTTGCATTGTTCCTCAAATTTTCACCAGCTCATCCTCTATATATAGAGGAAAATCATGCACAAAAAATTGACAACAATTTAGAGTGATTTGAGTCATGGATTAGGTGGTGCAAGAAGGCTAATATAAGGTGATAGTCATTAAGCACCACCTCCAAAAATTACCAAATTTTTTGAATTTCTTTTAAATTCAAAATTTGTAATTTTAAATATAAAATCTGAATAATCCCACTTAATTATAATTTTATTTTCATTTAAATAAAATTTAATTTAATTTAAAATAAAATCATTTAATTTAATATTTTATATTAAATTAATACCACTTGTGCAATCTTGGTTTTTCTCCCAACGAAATTTCTCGAACATGAATATTTATTCGCGTATTTAATATTTAAATCATATTTAAATATATCAAACTCTCATTTTTAAGTTTAATTCGTAATTAAACTAATATGTCGTTAAATATCGCATATAACCGACTTTTGTATACTTTTCCAATTTTGAACGTTTCAAATATTAACCTATCATATTGTTTCAAGTTTTATTCCTATTGAGCTAGTAGAGGGACCTAATGGACCTACAGATCATGGGCTCCAACGAAATGATGATAACCGATTAATCTCATTAATATAGTCATTCATCGTTCGTTAGCTTCCAGGACACTCCACTATAGCACGTAGCTGAACTCCCCTCACTGTAGATATATTTCTTGTCCACTTTAGATAACCATGATTAGTAAGTCGACCCTTCACCGGTTGTTCGTAACTACAGCTGGATCAAATGTCCGTTTTACCCCTATAGTTACATCTTGTTCCTTAAGTTCCACTGATCTTCTAATGAACAATTAGTTTGTGATACAATCACTAAACCAAGTCCCTCTCAAGGTTATGAGAGGGCGGGGCCCCTTTGTTCAAGACTCGGAGTCAGTACTTAAGGGAACAACCTCTTTACTAACCCTAAAACGGGTAACAGTGAATTCTGTCTTGCAAAGCTATGTCCCCAGCTATTTATTTAGTCTTATACCCAAAATGGTAGGCTTATTGAGTCGGCGATGTTTGACCACTCTCACCCATGCAAACCAAAGGACAATCCTAAATAAACAGGAGTTCATAGTTAGCTCAAGATTAAGATCGAGTTACCTAGGTTATATGTATGTGAGATGTTCAGTTTCAACAGTAAACGGTGTTGTAAAGTGAAAGTGACTTATCTCCTGGTCCGATCTCTATGCAAACTCTTTGAATAGGACGTCCTCACTCACATGTCTTATACATGAACGATTAGGATCACATCGTCTGTCTTTAACGAACAAAGCGAGCCGTGCCAATAGTGTCCCCAAGATTAAAATACCTAACCTTATCCATATACTATAGATCGTTTAGACTATTTACTTGAACTTGATCCATACTAATGTCACACATAAACTTCAAGTATACATAATATAGCCATGGGTTCTTAGTTTATTGGATTTGTGGTTATATTTAGGCAAAACAAATAAATAGAAATAATACTTCATTGAAGCAAGTCAAATGTTACATTTACTATCTACGAGTTTTAGAGCATAAAACCCAACAAACTCCCACTTGCACTAAAACTCTAGTGAGTGGAAATGTATATGCATTTAATAATACCAAAGCAAGGAAATGTTACAAATACAATAAACTAGGGCACTACCCTGTACATCTCCCACTTGCCCTAGGTTATGTTATATACATATCTCGTAGACCTAAGTTCTGTAGATGACCCTCAAACACTTTAGTTGAGAGAGTCTTTGTAAATGGATCAGCGATGTTGTGTTCTGAAACAATCTTTGTGACTATCACATCCCCACGCTGCACTATCTTCCGAATTAGGTGATACTTCCTCTCGATGTGTTTGCCTCGTTTGTGACTGCAAGGCTCTTTAGAATTGGCTACTGCCCCACTGTTATCACAATATAAAGTGATGGGCAAGTTCATGTTTGGAACAACTTCTAAGTCTGTCAAGAACTTCCGTAGCCATACTGCTTCATTGGCTGCTTCACATGCAGCAACATACTCTGCTTCCATGGTGGAGTCAGCGATGCATCCTTGTTTAATGCTTCGCCATACTACTGCTCCTCCATTTAGAGTAAACACTAACCCTGACATAGATTTCCGTGAATCTATGTCAGTTTGAAAGTCAGAGTCGGTGTAACCAGTAAGGATTAGATCCTTTGAACCATACACCAACATATAATTCCTCGTTCTACGGAGATACTTGAGGATGTTTTTAACGGCAGGCCAGTGGTCATACCCTGGATTAGATTGGTACCGACTAACTATTCCCACTGCAAAACAAATGTCTGGCCTAGTGCAGAGCATAGCGTACATTAGGCTGCCAACAACTAAGGCGTAGGGAATATGTCTCATATCCTCAATTTCTTGAGGTGTCTTAGGACATTGCTCTTTAGACAGATGAACTCCGTGCCTGAAAGGTAATAATCTTTTCTTGGAGTTTGCATCAAATATCGAGCTAACATTTTGTCGATATACGCTGCCTGAGACATGGCTAAAGTTTTGTTCCTGCGATCCCTAATGATCTGGATGCCAAGAACAAATTGTGCTTCTCTCAAATCTTTCATTTAGAATTGTGATTCTAGCCAGTTTTTAACATCGGTAAGATATCCTACATTATTCCCAATAAGCAGAATATCATCTACATGTAGTATTAAGAAAGCTACTTTATTTTTTATGATTTTCTTGTAAACACAAGGTTCATCAGGATTTTGGTCAAAGCCAAATGATTTGATCGTTGTATCAAATCGAAGATTCCAAGACTTTGAAGCTTGTTTTAATCCATAAATGGATTGTTTTAGTTAACAAACTTTTTGTTCATCATTCTTGGAAATGAACCCTTCGGGTTGGGACATAGATATTCTCATCAAGGTTGCCATTCAGAAAGGCAGTTTTGACGTCCATTTGCCATATTTCATAGTCATAATATGCGGCTATGGACAAGAGAATTCTAATGGACTTAAGCATAGCAACAGGGGAAAAAGTTTCTTCATAGTCAATTCCTTCCCTTTGGGTAAAACCTTTTGCTACGAGGCTAGCTTTGAACGTTTGCACGTTTCCAGCTGCGTCTCTCTTTCTCTTATAGGTCCACTTGAACCCTATGGGCTTTATCCCGTTAGGTGGATCCACAAGATCCCATACTGAATTGAAGTACATTGACTCCATTTCAAGGTCCATTGCTTTGACCCATTGGTCTTTATCAACATCATTCATTGTTTGTTTAAAAGTCAATGGATCATCGATGTCGTCATCTGGTATGATGACCTGTGTTTCAGTTAAACCTAAGTAGCGGTCAAGTTGTTTTAGAACCCTCCCACTACGTCGAGGCATACTCAATGTTTGAGCCAGATGAAGTTGATCGGAAGAACTAGCTCCAGCACTATCGTAAGTTGATGAACTAGTTTGATCAACAACTTTTGTTGATTCTTCAGTAGCTTCTTTTAATACTAACTTGCTTCGTGGTTTATGATTTCTCAAGTAGTCTTCTAAGAAAGTAGCGTTTGTAGAAACAAATACTTTATTTTCTTGTGGGTCGTAGAAAAGACAACCTCTCATTTCTTTCGGATATCCAACAAATTGGCATAATTTTGAACGTGGTTCTAATTTCTTAGGATTCGTCACTAACACATAGGCAGGACATCCCCAGATCCGAAAATAGCGCAAACTAGGTTTACGTCCTTTCCATAATTCGAAGGGTGTTTTGGAAACACTTTTTGAAGGAACGTTGTTCAAAATTTCTACTGCAGTCTCTACTGCATGTCCCCAAAACGAGCTGGGGAACTGAGCGTAGCTCATCATTGATCGAACCATTTCCATCAATGTTCTATTTCTCCTTTTGGATACACCGTTTTGTTGCGGTGTTCCCGGTGCTGCGAGTTGTGATTTAATTCCATGTTCTATCATATAGTCTTGGAATCATAAATCCATATAGTCTTGGAATCATAAATCCATATACTCTCCTCCTCGATCAGATCGAAGAGTTTTAATTGTTTTCCCTAATAGGTTTCAACTTTAGCTTTATATTCTTTGAACTTTTCAAGTGTTTCAGATTTGTGCGCCATTAGGTACAAGTAACCATATCTCGAATAATCATATATGAAAGAGATGAAATATTCGTATCCTCCTCGAGCTTTTACATTCATTGGACCACAGAGGTCTGAATGTATAAGTTCTAGTGGTTCTTTGGCTCTATAACCTTTTGCCTTAAATGATCTTTTAGTCATTTTTCCTTCTACTCAGGATTCACATGGAGGTAATGAATCGTCTTCTAACTCATTTAAAAGTTCACTCTTTACCAATATTTTGATCCTATGAAGATTAATGTTGCCTAACCTTAGATGCCAAAGATAAGCGTTACTATTTGGAGAAATGCGTTGCCTTTTTCTTTGAGTATCAGCAGTTCTAAATAACTCGTGATTTAAAACTGTTTTTGTTACAGTGGGTCTTATGACATACAAGTTGTTTTCTAATTTTGCTGAACAAATGAACATTCCTTTTCGAGAGATGAACGCTTCATTAATTTCAAAATTTACAGAATATCCTTGTTCGATTAGGCATGAGATAGATATTAGATTCCTATGTATTTTAGGAACTATGTACAGATTTTCCAAAACCAAAAACCTATCGCCTACAAACAACTTGACATCTCCCACTGCAGAAGTTGAAATGACGTCTCCTGTTCCAACCTTGAGCGTCATTTCTTCTTTCTTTAACTGCCGAAATGAACTAGTTTCCTATAAAGAAGAACAAACTTGCTTAGTAGCTTCGGAATCTAGTATCCAGGCATTTTGATCATGTTCTAATAGACAAGTTTCTAGAACGAGTAAATCGTATTTACCTTCTTTTTCTTTCTTCTTTTCAGCGAGGAATTTGGGGCAATTTCTCTTCCAATGCCCTTGAACGTTGCAATGGAAGCATTTGCCTTTATCAACTTTCTTTGCTTTCTTCTTTCCTCGATTAGCAGTAGCGGGAACCTTTCCCTTTACTCCTTCCTTTTTCTGGATATTCTTAGGGCCAAAATTTTGAGGTACAGACTTTGTTCCTGAGGATGAACCCTTCAGGAATTTTCTTTTGGAATGGGCTATATTTGCCTCTCCTTCTTTCAATTCCTTACCTTTCATAAGTGATTGAAATGTCTGTAACTCATTTAGGAACGTAGTCAAATTGTATTGAATCTTATTCATTACATCGTTGCTTGGAAATTGTAGGAAGCTTTTTGGAAGTGATTCCATTATAAATGCTACTTGACTACGTTCATCGATGACCGCTCCATTTACTTTAGCAACATTGAAATGGACCATCATATCAAGAACATGTTCTCGAACAGGTTGGCCTTCTTTCATGCGACAACTGTAAATGTATTTAAGGGCTTCATGATGGAGTTGAAAGGACGACTGTCCAAACATTTCCTAAAGTGAATTCATGATCTCTCTTGGTGAGACCATTCCCTCATGTTTCCTGGCTAAAATTTCAGATAAACTAGCTAGAATATAGACTCGAGCCTTTTCGTTGGCCTTCATCTAGCGATCATATGCATCTTTAACAGATTGAGATGCAGTACGAATAGGGACCAGAGGACATTCCTCTGTCAGGACAAACCGCAGATCATTAATAACCGGAACCGTGTTCAGGTTAGATTTCCACGTTGCATAATTTGCGCTGGTTAATATATCGTTTTTAAGCAGTTGTAATATTGAGGAAGACATGCTGAAAAAAATAATAAACAATTGACTATATTAGTTTTTTGCCTTTAACCATTTGAACAATCCAATCAATTTTAGCAAAACTATTTAATCAAAGTAACCCTAATAAACTATCGATATAGTTTTGCAACGATACTTCAGAGGTTTAGAATAACAGTCACCGAAGGGTGATCAACTATTCCTCCACTGAATTGAGACCCATCTCAGCCAATATCTAAAACCAGAACATCTCATATTCTTTTAGTTTATTAGCTACCGTTTGTTTGGTCAAGAACTCATTCTTGTAAGTGTGACCCTCCCACTTTGAGATCCCAGAGGTATGCACCAACAGGCTACCGTTAGGAAAAGACAACTGTTGGTGACTGACCTAAGTGACCCTATCTATTTTTGGAGTTCGCTGTGTTCCGAATCTTATGATTAGGCCCTCCGAAGGGATGGTCGCTCCCAGGGCGACACGCAGGCGGATCATAGTAAGTGTTCATAGTAAGTGGGGTGGAGACCGTAGGATACGTTGTCACGCGTCCTTCTCCCACTTACTATGAACACTTTTCCCATCCACCTTGGTATTGACGCATGCTTAATGCTCTCCAAAGGGAGACCGTTCCCAGGGCGACACGAAGCCGAGCATGCATCTCACGGCGTGAACACAGGGGGACGTGGGAGTAAAAACTTTGATTTTTAAAAATCTCGTTTTTATTACTTTTCCTCCCACTGAAGTGTCCTATTATATTTTTAGGGTTTTAATTTTGACTTAGATAGAATTCGGCTAATACATTTTACCTAAGTCTAGGTGATACGTCCATAAACGGACTTATCCTACGATGTTTAGGTGGAAAAATCATATTATAAACTCACATCGCTCACACATGCTCATAAAACCGGGTTAACTTAACTCAAGTACCAGTTTGATGCCCAGGTAGGAGGTGTTCCGTAAACTGTCAACTTAAATACCTCTAGCCTTAGACAGCATCTAACCGGGTGAGTTCTCTTGTAACCTTAGCTTTACAAGTTATCGACCTAAAACTATTTTGCATCGATTGATCTTTGAGTTCTTTTTAACCCTAAGTGAGCATGCTTTTATATTTGTTATAGATTTTAAATGTTTATGTCGATTTTATATTAATTAAAACGACATTAACCCATAACATGCATTTATTCGATCGAAACACTTTAAATCAAGCTAAGGAAGTTTCATGCAGCATGCTTTGTTCGTTTTCGTTTAGTTAATATAATGATTATACAATCAAATGATAACGTAATTCCTTCATTCAACATGCCTCTATCATGAAACCTAAACATGCATCTTAATATTATAACTTAATTATTATAATATACTAAATGCATGTAACATGCTTCCTATGGTGGGATTTTAAATTTATATGACATGCTTTATGCATATTGTTGGCTATTTAATTAAAACGTACATCAATCCATGCATAATTAACTAAATCACACTAAAATGGACCGATTTTGGCAATTCAAGCAAGCAAACAACTAAATTATTACATTTAATAATTAAAAAACTGCTTAAATTATCCCTGTTTGGTCAGGGATAATTTGGCATACAATCACTAAACCAAGTCCCTCTCAAGGTTATGAGAGGGCGGGGCCCCTTTGTTCAAGACTCGGAGTCAGTACTTAAGGGAACAACCTCTTTACTAACCCTAAAACGGGTAGCAGTGAATTTCGTCTTGCAAAGCTATGTCCCCAGCTATCTATTTAGTCTTATCCCCAAAATGGTAGGCTTATTGAGTCGGCGATGTTTGGCCACTCTCACCCATGCAAATCAAAGGACAATCCTAAATAAACAGGAGTTCATAGTTAGCTCAAGAATAATATCGAGTTACCTAGGTTATATGTATGTGAGATGTTCAGTTTCAACAGTAAACGGTGTTGTAAAGTGAACGTGACTTATCTCCTGGTCCGATCTCTATGCAAACTCTTTGAATAGGACGCTCTCACTCACATGTCTTATACATGAACGATTAAGATCACATCGTTTGTCTTTAACGAACAAAGCAAGTCGCGCCAATAGTGTCCCCAGGATTAAGGTACTCAACCTTATCCATCTACTATAGATCGTTTAGACTATTTACTTGAACTTGATCCATACTTATGTCACACATAAACTTCAAGTATACATAATATAGCCATGAGTTCTTAGTTTATTGGATTTGTGGTTATATTTAGGTAAAACAAATAAATAAAAATAATACTTCATTGAAGCAAGTCAAATGTTACATTTACTATCTACGAGTTTTAGGGCATAAAACCCAACAAAACTAATAGTCTAATATCCTTGAGGCAACACCAAGCTAACCTTAATTTATCACAAAGAAATTTCAGCCAAGTTACAATGGATGAATAAATGACAGAGTGTTTCCCCACCTACTCTAAAACATGATCGTACTTGATTCGATATAGCTATTTGGGGATTATGTTTTTGAATTCTATCTTGGATGAATTGAACTCCTATTAGCCAAAGAGCACAAGAAAAACTTGCGGGCTAGTCTCTCAAACTTGCAGATTAAGGCATTTTTGGTTGATAGTCAGCTTAATCGAGCCAATTAGGGAGCTCAAGCTCTTTGTAACTTTTCTTTTTTGTGATGACTCTTTGTAACTTCTTCAGGTCCTTGTTGGGAGAATGTCTTATCCTCCCACTTACATTATATACATTTTTGTTGTATTGTTATTTTTTCACTTGTTTGTATATGTGCTATTTTAATTCGTTGCTTCTGTATATGTGCTATGTTTGTTTCATAGCAACATGGTTGTTATTTAGAAATTAAAGCTAATTAACTTGCAGGTTCTATGATATTCAAATCGGTGAGTACATCCAACAATTGTGGAAAATTTAGAAAGTAATTAGGTGTTAAATGAATACGAAGTATTCTTGGCTTGTAACTATTTTTTTTTTTTAAAATAAAACTCTTAACCTTGTAACTAATTATATGATTTTGTATTATTTTGTGTTGTATGTGTTCTTATAACTAATTATATTACTTTGTATTATTTTGGTTTCTATGTTTCGTTTATCATGTAT
The DNA here is from genome assembly GCA_017139565.1 of Luffa aegyptiaca. Lineage (NCBI taxonomy): Eukaryota > Viridiplantae > Streptophyta > Magnoliopsida > Cucurbitales > Cucurbitaceae > Luffa > Luffa aegyptiaca. The sequence continues at coordinate 27,649,253 of CM029405.1, read as the reverse complement.
GTTTTATAAGTAGTTGATGTGAAATACACAAGACACTAATTTTGATGTTTTTCATTGATTTTTTTTTAATATTAGGTTACTCATTTTGATGGATAAGAGTTGGATAGAAAAACCAAGAGTTAGTAAAGAATATCTAGATGAAGTAAATAATTTTTTGAATTCTGCTTTTGAGAAATGATGTCAAGATGGAAAGATTTTATGCCCGTCCAAAAAATGTGTGAATACAATATGGATGAACAAAAACAATATCTTAGACCATTTGGTATGCAATGGATTCGTAAGAGAATATACTTGTTGGGTTTTTCATGGTGAATCTATATTGACTGATTCATGCAACCAACGTCAACCTTCAATTGTGCCTCATGTACATGTACGTGATAATATGCCAGATATGTTGCAAGATATTTTTGGACACACAGAGGTAGACAATACTGAAAGAGATGGAGAAAATGTTGAACCTTTGACAGGAGAGAGATCAAATGAAGAAGTATCAAGTTTTTATGATTTGGTTAGAGACACACATTGTGAGTTATATCCAGGATGTACAAAAATTTCTAAACTCTCTTTTATTTTGCATCTCTACCATATCAAATGTAGTAGTAGTTGGAGTAATAAGTCATTTTCATTACTTCTTGACTTACTATGTGATGCATTTCCAGACGACAATAAGTTACCCAAGACCTTTTATGAAACAAAAAAAATTATAAATAAGTTAGGGCTTGGATATGATCAAATTCATGCATGTCCTAATGATTGTATGTTGTATTGGAAAGACAAATTAGAGGATCAACCATGCATGACATGTGGTACCTCAAGATGGATATCAGATGAAAACAATTTCCAAGGTGTATCAAGATCACAATCAAAAAAGTCAAAGAGAAAGCCTGCCAAAATTTTATGTTACTTCTCATTGAAGAGTAGGTTACAAAGATTATATATATCTTCAAAAACTGCTGAGCATATGAGATGGCATGATGAAGGACGTAATAAAGATGGAGTTCTTAGGCATCCTACTGATTCAGAGGCTTGAAAATCATTTGACACACGATATCCTAAATTTTCACTAGAATCTCGTAATGTTAGACTTGCATTAGCTAATGATGGCTTCAACCCTTTTGGAATCATGAGTAGTAGTTATAGTATGTGGCCTGTTGTACTAACACCTTATAATTTACCCCCATGGATGTGTATGAAACCACCCTATTTCATTCTTTCTATGTTAATTCCTGGTCCAAAAATACATGGAAATAATATAGATATATATTTACAACCATTAATTAATGAACTCAAAGAGTTGTGGGACGTAGGTGTTACCTACCTATGATGCATCTAAAAAAGAAATGTTCACACTTCATGCAGCTTTAATGTAGACTATCAGTGACTTTCCTGGATATGATAATTTATCTGGATGGAATACTCATTCTAAGTATGCATGTCCTCCTTGTGGGTTTGAAACATGTTCATTAACATTGAAACATTCCAAAAAATATTGTTTCATGGGCCATAGGCGATTCTTAGATCTTGATCATAGATTTCGATATGATAGAAGATTTGATGGTACCATTGAAGATAAAACAACTCCAATACCACTTTCTGGATCAAATATTCTTCAACAATTACAGAATGTTAATGTAACTTTTGGGAGGACTACATCAGCGAAAATGAAAAGAAGACGAGGAGTAGATAATGTTCAATATTGGAGAAAAAAAAGTATTTTTTTCTCACTTATTGGAATATAATCTTCTTCGTCATAATTTAGATATGATGCACATTGAAAAAAATGTTTGTGATAACATTCTTCGAACACTTTTAAATGATCCAAGTAAGACTAAAGATCATTTAAATGCACGTTTAGACCTTCAAGAAATGGGTATAAGACGTGAGCTTTACCCTCAATCTCGTGGTTTGAATAAGACGTATCTACCACCAGCTTGCTTCACAATCAACTCTAAAGAGAAGAATATCTTCTGTCGCATGCTTAAAAGTGTTAAAGTTCCAGATGGATATGCCTCAAACATTGCTCGATGTATTGATTTAAAGCAAAAAAAGATACAAGGCCTCAAAAGTCATGATTGCCACATCATTATGGAACAACTCTTGCCTATAGCATTACGAAGTGTATTGTCAAATAATGTGAACTCTGTGATCAAGTTTTGCTCTATTTTTAAAGAGTTATGTTATCCACTACTCCATCCAGAAGATCTCGTAAAGCTTCAATCGCGTATCATTATTACGCCTTGTCAATTAGAAAGAATATTTCCTCCATCCTTTTTTACCATAATGGTTCACTTGGTCATCCATTTACCTCAAGAAGCCAAACTTGCTGGGCCAGTTCAATATAGGTGGATGTATCCAATTGAAAAGTATTTATGAAAATTATACTTTTTTTTTTATCTTTTAATTATTTTGTTATATTCTTTTCTAAATTATTTTCTTTATGTAGATATTTAGGAAAATTGAAATCATATGTACGAAATAAATCACACCCTGAAGGTTCAATAGCTGAAGGTTATGTGATGGATGAGTGTGCAACGTTTTGTTCAAATTATTTGGATGGAGTGGAAACAAAATTCAATCGCCCGAAAAGGAATGATGATTTTGTTTTAGAAACTACAACACAAGATTCATCATTATTTCCAAAATTACGAAGACCAATCAAGAATGCAATTTTACTTTGGATGATATATCTTGGACCCAAGCTCATCGATATGTATTATTCAACTTCGAACAAGTTGACAAATTTCGTAGGTAATATTTCAAAGTCTTCAAATTTTAATTTTTGCTATTATTATCAAATACTTATTTTGGTATAAACATCCATGTAGAGAATATGAGTCGGTGGAAATTTTATAAAAGAATAATAAATAAAGAAGAAAAAGAACCCAATCCAGCTAGATCAACAAATTTAGGAAATTTTCTTTTTACTTCAGCTGATAGTGATAATAACAACAAATCAATTGGATTTATCTAACAAATCATTATTGATTTTATAAATTTCCTTTAAAATTGTTGGCAGACTGACGATGAACGCTGATGGCTCCAGGGTCGCCGGCGGACTACGATGGCGGCTGGGGCGTCGTCGGCTACTGGATAGACATGGTAAATATGGAGAAGAAGCTTGAGAGATTAGAGCTAGGAGGTGAACGGATTTTTTTTTTAAATTTTTAACATTTATTTAATATTTTAATATTTTAATTAATTTTTCATTTTAGTTGCCTAGTAATCAAATGAAATAAAGGAAAATTTTCTAGTACTACGGTAGTACATACTCCCTCCATTCAGCATTTGACATGTCATTTAATGAACATTTAATGATATAATATTTTATTTCATGGGTCCCACACTATTCTTAAATATTTCTTTCATGGCAAACAATGAATGGAGGTAGTATGGAAAATTTTCCATACTACCGTAATACTAGAGATTTTCCCAAATTTTCCCATGAAATAGTCATGTCAGCACATAGCAGTCCAGTCACCATTCCGTTAAATTAGAGTTAAGTCAGGGATCATTTAGAATAGTTTTACAAACCTAGAGGACTAAAATGTATCTTTTGAAACTTCAGGGACCAAATAGACATCAACTTCAAACCTCAGGGACCAAAAGTGCATTTTGCCCATTTTTATACTTCTCTAAAATATTGCTCATGACATATTTTACTCAACTCCCATGGGCACGTTGCAATCATAATCCTAGGGTTGCAAACACAACTCTTTTGGTTACACTCTCCAAACCCACCTCAAACAAACTCACTCAAAACCTATGATTTCTCTTTATTCCATAAAATTGATGAGACCCACTATTTCTTTCTCTGTCTTATCATAATTTTGGTGGGTCTAACCATTTTTCTTCTCATTTTTCTGATAATTATTTTCATTTTTCTGTATTTAATTAATAATAGTAGCCAACATGAACATATTTCAATTGACATAAAACTTGTACTAATGACTAAGAGGTCTGTGGTTCGAATCCCCCACCTCCACATATTGTCAAAAAAAAAAAAAAAAATAGTTATATATATGTGTGTGTGTATATATTATAATTTTAATATAAAAAATATATATTAGATGACTTGTCCATATAAATGTTTTTATAATGACATTTAATTTTAAGTTAACAAATTAATGTATTAAAACAAAAAATATATAAATATATATATATTTATTTTCAAATTAACAATATTCAAATAAATAGTATTTTATTTTGAATTTCTTAAAATAAAATGATTAATATTTAATTTTAAATCAGTTATAGTCTCAATAAAAATATTGAATTTTTAAATTACATACAAAAAAGGAAAAACGAAAAAAAAATTTATATGTAATTCTATTAAAAAACAAATAGTGTTTTTTTGAACTTATTTATATTAAAAAAACATTTATACATAATTTTTTTATTTAATTTAGTCATTTTAAAATAATCTATAGAATATATTTTATTTCAACTAAAAAAAATATATTTTATTTATTATTTAGTAAAATTATAATTACATAAATTATGCAAATTTTACTCTCTATGTAATTCTATGTTCCAAATTTTCATTTTTCCTGTCTCAATAACTACTTAAAATTATAGCATTAGGACTAATATAATAATTATTAATTATTGTTTTGAATTTAAAATTTGCATGTCGATCCATGGAAGAAATAACAAAACTTAAGCTCTCGTTTGATAAACCATTTCACTTTTGGTTTTTGGTTTTTGAAAATTATGATTGTTTTCTCTCAATTTTGTTGTCATGGTTTTTCATATTTGTTAAGAACACATTTGAATTCCTAGCCAAATTTCAAAAACAAAAACAAGTTTTTGAATTTTTTTTTTCCAAACTTGACTTGGGTTTTAAATACATAGGAATAATGTAGATAATGAAGGAGTGTACGATACACTAGCGGAAGCGATTTGAATCGATTGCAACTCAATTTCCTTAATTTTGCAACTAATGCATGTTTGAAAACTTAAGCCGAAAACAGAGGGTCCGAATATACCAACCTTTTGGAAGCTAATTGATGCACTTTGTTTTGTTTCTTTGATCACAATCAAGCTTGGACAACTATCGAAGCCTTCCCCACTATCCTCCGACCTTAGAACGACTTGTGGGAATCAATAATGATGGGAATTAGGAAGAGAATACAAGAGGTTTGAGAGACTTTCATTTCTTGGGTTTTGATACCTCAAAAACGTACAACCTCTTCCTCTCTTCGTTGTTTGTTTTTCTTCTTAATTTAAAACCACAAGACATGCAAGCTTTCAAGGACAAAAAGACAGCAAGTTCCATTGAGGATTAGGTGTCTTGAGATGGTGAAATTTCATGAGTTTTGTCACCAAAACACTAACATTTCAACCTCCTAAAATTACCTTAAAATTTGAATTTCATAAATAACAAATTAAAAGGAAATTTTCTATCTTAATTTTAAATAAAATTAATTCCAATGATTAATTTTAAATAAAATAAAACTTTAAATAATTAATAAAACAATTTAATTAATAATATTAATTTAATATCAAATATTAAATTAATTAATTACACCAATCCCGTGTTCTCTAAAACCGATTGCTCATATATGAATCCATATTCATACGATCAACATTTAAATCATATTTAAATATTTGCAATTGTCTCCCTATTATAGTTTAATTCATAATTAAACTAAAGTACGTTAAGTATATCACATATAATTATCGTCAACTCCCCTAATATGAATTTGAACAATTCAAATTCTTTCATCACACTATTCTAAGGTTTATTCCGTATGAACTAGCAGGGGAACCTAATGCACCTACGGATCATGGGCTCCAACAATCTGAGATTAACTGGCTAAACTCATTAACCTAGTTAACCAACCTTCGTTAGCTACCCGGACACTCCACTATAGCCCAGTAGCTGCACTCCCCTCACTGTAGATATATTTATGTCCACCCGATATAACCATGATTAGTAAGTCGATCCTTCACAGATTGTTCGTAACTACAGCTGGGTCAAATGTCTGTTTTACCTCTGAAGTTACCTCTAGTTCCTTAAGTCCCACTGATCCTCTAATGAACAATTGGTTTGTGGTCCAACCAACAAACCGAGTCCCTCTCTCGGGAATATGAGAGGGTGGGATCCCTTTGTTCAAGCCCCAGAGTCAGCACTTAAGGGAACAACCTCTCTACTATCCCTAGTTCTGGTAGGAGTGAATTCCGTCTTGCAAGACTATGTCCCTAGTTATCTACCGGGTCTTATCCCAAAAATGGTAAGCTTATTGAGTCGCACGATGTTGAGCTACTCTCACCCATGCAAATCAAAGGATAATCCCGAATAAACAGGAGTTCATAGTTAGTTCAGGATTAAGATCGAGTTACCTAGGTCAACGTACAAAATTAGTCAGTCTCAACAATAAACAACGTTATAAAGTGACAGTGACTTATTTCTCGGTTCTGGTCTTATGCAAATGCATTGCATAGGACGCCTCCACTCGCATGTCTCAACATGAACGATTTAGGATCACATCGTTTGTACTAGATACAAAGTGAGCCGCGTCTCATAGTGTGTCCCCAGGATAAGGTACCCAGCCATATCCTTATACTATAGACCGTTTTGGCTATTTTACTCGTGCTTTGGTCCACTTTTACGTCTCCACATAAAGCTCAAGCCTATATACTATAGCCAAGGATCTTAGTTTATTGGATTTAGGTTTGAAATAAAAAGCAATTCACTTTATTCAATAATACATATACTGAGTAACCTCAATAATATCTTTATTACATATAAAATATGTTCATGTTTACAAACCACGAGTTTTAGGACATAAAACCCAACAAACTCCCACTTGGACTAAAACTCTAGTGGGGTTACAATTTTGTTGAGTGTGAGAGAAAATATAAATACAATAAACTAGGGCATCAAACCCATGCCATTTCTCCCACTTGCCCTAGTATTACAAAGCTCGTAGTCCTAGATTCACTAGGTGGCCCTCAAACACTTTAGCCGTGAGGGCTTTCGTAAACGGATCAACCATGTTGTGCTCCGAAGCTATATGCTGGACGATCACGTCCCCTCGTTGCACGATCTCCCTGATGAGATGATATTTGCACTCAATGTGCTTTCCACGCTGATGGCTCCTCAGTTCTTTAGAGTTTGCAACTGCTCCACTGTTATCACAGTATAGAGCGATAGGCAGATGCATATTTGGAACGACTTCCAAGTCAATTAAGAACTTCCTAAGCCATACTGTCTCTTTTGCTGCTTCACAAGTAGCTACGTGAAGCATTGGAATTCCGTAATTCCGTAAAGCCGAAGCGTAATTGTGATCGATTCATAGTTAATTTTGTTTAATCTAAAATACCAATACATTGGCAATAAACTTAGAACTATTCTAGATTTATATTAAGGCTAAGCATACAAAAATATTAGATCTAAATCTAATTTATATAGTAAGTAACAAGTTACTTACTCTCGTTGACGACTTAGATTAAATTCACCAACTACTTGAGAAATAATCACGAACTACTGCGAACACTACCACTATGGCTACACCGGTATGACTCTGAGACTACTAGAGGTAGGAGACTGGTGGGAGTCTTCAGGAGAATTCTTTGAGAGTAGGAGAATGAATGGGGATACCTTTCACCCCACCCTAGAGGTCTTATTTATAGGAAAAGGCCAAGACCTTTTCCTTATAGGAAAAAAGTCATGAATAAGATCAAATCTATTATCTTATTCATATCTAATTTTAATAAATAATTAATTTATTCCATAGTTAATTAATTATCCAATTAAATATCATATATTTAATCTTAGGGATTTCATTAAATTATTTATATTAATATGAATCAAATTCATATTAATTATTTGAACTCTTTCAAATATTTTCTCTCAAGAATTAATTTTGAAATTATATTATAAAGTTTCATAAACTTTATATTATAATGTAGGGAAAATACACTTTTGGTCCCTGAGGTTTGGGTTAAGTTACACTTTGATCCCTGAGTTTTCAAACTCAACAAAATTACCCTGAGGTTTGAGATAAGCAGCAATTTGGTCCCTGCCATCCATTTTTCCGTTAAATCCTAACGGGCTGCTGACGTGACACTATCATTTTAATAAAAAATTATTTTTAAATTTTTTTAAATAAAAAAATATTAAAGTAATAAATTATTATTATTTTTTATTCTTTCTCCCTCTCTCTCTTATTATTCTTCTTCTTCAACCTTCTTCTTCTTTTCTTCTTCATCTTCAACCTTTTCTTCTTCCCTTCTTCTTCAGCATTTAGTCGGAGGCCAGCGGCCGGCGACCACCGCTCGCCGGCGGCCAACCGTTGCCGGTGACTTTTTTTTTTCTTCCCTCATCGTTTATTCTTCTTCTTTTTCTCATTTTCTCCAACCTTTTTTTTTCTTTTTTTTTTCTATTTTAACGCTTCGCCGGAAAATCGAAGGAGGGAGGTCCCTCCCTCCCTCCTTCGATTTTCCAGAAAAGCCAAGTTAAAAAAAAAAAAAAGAAAGGTTTGAGAAAATGAGAAAAATAGAAGAAGTAAAGAAGAAAAGGTTGAAGATGAAGAAGAAGGTTGAAGAAGAAGAATAATAAGAGAGAGAGGGGGAGAAAGAATAAAAAGAAATAATAAAATAATAATATTTTTATTTAAAAAATTAAAAATTAATTTTTTAATTAAAATAATAGTGCCACGTCAGCAGCTCGTTAGGATTTAATGGAAAAATGGATGGCAGGGAGCAAATTGTTCCTTATCTCAAACCTCAGGGGTAATTTTGTTGAGTTTGAAAACTCAAGAACCAAAGTGTAACTTAACCCAAACCTCAGGGACCAAAAGTGTATTGTTCCCTATAATGTATCAATATACATTATATGATTTCCCTAAATAAATTGAACACTTTCAATTTACAATTTATACTTAATTGCCTCAAGTCTCTTTACGAGCTACCAGTGGGACCCAATGGACCTGCAAATAAGAAGCTCCAACGACATGAGATTTAATCGACCAAACTCATTAACCAATTAATCAATTTTCGTTAACTGTGGGTTCACTCCACTAAAGACCCACAGTTGCACTCTTCTTACTGCAGACATAATTTTGTGTCTACAGATATAGACCAATAACAGCAAGTTAGTCATTCACGAGTGTTCGTAACTCCAGTTGGGTCAAATTACCGTTTTACCTCTGAGTTACCTCTGCCTCCTTATGTACCAGTGCTCCTCTAATGAACAACCTGTTTGTGGTCCAACCATCAAACAAAAACCCCTCTCGGGCCAGTGAGAGGGTAGGGTCCTTTATTCAAGACCCAGAGTCACCACTTAAGGGAACACTCATCTACTTCCCTAAAGTCGGGAAGAAGTGAATTCCATCTTGTGTGATTATGTTCCCAACTCCCCACTCGGTCTTGTCCCCAAAATGATAGGCTTATTGAGTCGGTGAATTGGCCACTCTCACCCATACAAATCAAAGGACAATCCCTAGTGAATAGGAGTCCATAATGAAGGTGTTCATATAACACATGCAGAAGCAATTGAAGATCGGAAGCACTTAAGACATTCAATTTTGCTCCTAAAGCATGCATGTTCTATAAAAGACAGAATATAGAGTTGAGAGAACACCAACCTTTGTAGCTCACTTATGTGGAACTCCTTGTGGTGTTTGCCTCTCCTATGCTCCTTGGACAACCTCTAGAGTCTTCCCTACTATTCTCTTGGGCCTAGAAAGACTTGTGGGAGTCTATAGAAGAAAGATAGAAGGGAATGCTTGATGGTACAAGCTTTTGGAAGGAGATGAAATGAGAGAGAATTTGAGGGAGAAAATTTGCAGCATAACACTAAATGAAAGCTTACTCTTCTTGAATCTAATTCAAGCCCCTTTTATAGACATCTCCCATGCAAAGACAAGCTTCATGACACTTAGCCACATGGCCAAGATGCAACTCAAAGTGGATTCTAGGTGTCTACTTCACAACACATGCATCTAGTGCATGGTTGTGTTGTTTTCCACTATGCATCATCATGCAAGAGTGGAAATGCCACTAAATCCATTATGAATTGTATCCTAATTGTAAATTTTCAGCTTGCAATTCATTTCAATTTCAATTCAAAATTGAAATTGATTTCTAGGCAATTAATTGGGACATTTCCAAGTAATTTTGATATGATTGATCCAATCAATCTTTATCACCTAATGTCATGAATTATATATGATTCCTAATACATATATATGGTATTTAAAACACTTTCAAATACCTCATCTCTAAATTCCTAATTTAATTCATAATTAAATCATTGTGTCGAACACGTCTTACGATAAAAACCCTATTTCCCGTTTTTGAACGATTCAAAAATTCCTATCAATATGTTCTAGGCTTTAATCCGATATGAGCTAGTAGAGGGACCTAATGGACTTATAGATCATGGGCTCCAACGATTCAAGGCTAACCGACTAATCTCATTATCTAAGCTAGCCAACATTCGTTAACTATCGGGACACTCCACTATAGCCCGATAGTTGCACTCCCCTCACTATAGATATATTTCCGTCCACTTGATTTAACCATGTTCAGTAAGTCGTTCCTTCACAGGTTGTTCGTAGCTATAGCTAGGTCAAATAACCGTTACACCCCTATAGTACTTCTTGTTCCTTAAGTTCCACTAATCCTCTAATGAACAATCGGTTTGCGGTCCAACCATCAAACCTAAGTTCCTCTCGATCCAACGAGAGGGTGGGGCCCCTTGTTCAAGTCCTGGAGTTAGTACTTAAGAGAACAACCTCTCTGCTATCCCTAAAATGGGTAGGAGTGAATTCCGTCTTGCGAAACTATGTCCCCAGCTATCTATTCGATCTTATCCCCAAAATGGTAGGCTTGTCGAGTCGGCGATGCTGGCCACTCTCACCCATGCAGATCAAAGGATAATCTCTCATAAACAGGAGTTCATAGATAGCTCAGGATTAAGAACGAGTTACCTAGGTCATCTATGAGAAATAGTCAGTTTCTTCAGTAAACGGCGTTATAAAGAGAAAGTGACTTATTTCGTGGTCCAGTCTTATGCAAACTCATTGCATAGGACGCCCCCACTCGCATGTCACCACATGAACGATTTAGGATCTCATCGTTTGTACTTAATACAAAGTGGGCCGCGTCCATAGTGTCACCAGGATAAGGCACCCAACCGTATCCTTATACTATAGACTATTTTGACTATAAACTTGAACTTGATCCTACGATATGTCCCTACATATAGTTCGAGTATTCATTTTATAGTCAAGGATCTTAGTTTATTGGATTTAGGTTAATCATTCGCAATTTACATATTCAATAACATCTTTTACTGAATAACCTCAATAACGTCTTTATTGGAAATAGAATATGTTTAATGATTTACAAACTACGAGTTTATAGGACATTAAACCCAATGCGCATGACCAGGATTGGACTGAAATCTGCTGACAATTCCTACGGCATAGCATATGTCGGGTCTGGTACTCAGCATGGCATACATCAAACTACCAACTGCTGATGCGTAGGGAATTCGTCTCATTTCCTCAACTTCTTGAGGTGTCTTAGGACTTTGTTCCTTTGATAAGTGAACCCCGTGTCTAAAAGGTAATAATCCTTTTTTGGAGTTCTGCATCGAATATCGTACCAACATTTTGTCGATATATGATGCTTGAGACAGTGCTAGCGTTTTGTTCTTTCTATTTCTAATGATTTGAATTCCCAGAACAAATTGAGCCTCTCCCAAATCTTTCATTTGGAATTGAGTCGCTAGCCATTGTTTTACGTCAGTCAGGAATCCTACATTATTCCCAATAAGTAGGATATCATCTACGTATAGAACTAGAAAAGCTACAGTGGATTTGACGATTTTCTTGTAAACACAAGGTTCGTCAATATTCTGCTCAAAGCCATACGTTTTGATCGCAGTGTCAAAACGTATATTCCAGGATCTTGATGCTTGTTTCAATCCATAAATGGATCGTTTAAGTTTGCAAACCTTTTGCTCATCACCTTGGACTATGAATCCCTCTGGTTGAGCCATATAGATAGTTTCTTCAAGATTGCCGTTCAAAAAGGCTGTCTTGACATCCATTTTCCATATTTCATAATCATAATATGTGGCAATGGATAAGAGTATTCTAATCGACTTAAGCATGGCAACAGGGGAAAAAGTTTCTTCAAAATCGACTCCTTTCCGCTGAGTAAAACCCTTTGCCACAAGTCGAGCCTTAAAGGTTTGAACCTTACCGGCTTGGTCTCGTTTTCTCTTGTAGATCCATTTGCAACCAATAGGTTTTACCCCATCCGGCTGCTCTACAAGATCCCAGACCGAATTGAAGTACATTGACTCCATTTCGAGATCCATGGCTTTGATCCACTGGTCCTTATCAACATCATTCATTGCCTGATTAAAGGACAATGGATCCTCTACACCATCATCAGACATGATGGTTTGAGTTTCTGTTAAACCCATGTAACGGTCAGGTTGAATTATAACCCTCCCACTACGTCGAGGCTCTCTCACTACCTGAGATGGATGTGTTTGATCAACAACTTTTGATGGACCAGCTTGATCTACAACTTTTGTAGATTCTGTTGTAGTTTTTCTTGAAATCTCATCTAATACTAGCTTACTGCGAGGTCGATGATCTTTTATGTGATCTTCCTCAAGGAACGTAGCGTTTGTCGATACAATCACTTTATTATCCTGAGGATCGTAAAATAGACCACCTTTTGTTTCTTTAGGATATCCTACAAATAAGCACAGTTTTGAACGTCGTTCCAACTTCTTTGGGTTTTGTACTAACACGTGTGCCGGGCATCCCCAAATCCTGAAGTGACGTAAACTACCTTTACGCCCTTTCCATAGCTCATAAGGTGTTTCAGAAACACTTTTAGAGGGAACCATGTTCAAAATGTATACGGCAGTCTCAACTGCATATCCCCAGAACGAATCAGGCAACTGAGCATAGCTCATCATTGATCGAACCATGTCTAACAAGGTTCGGTTTCTCCTCTCTGATACACCATTTTGTTGTGGTGTAGCAGGGGCTGAGAGTTGGGACGTAATTCCATGTTCTATCAAATAGTTTTGGAATTGTAGGTCCATATATTCTCCACCTCGATCTGATCGTAGTGTTTTAATCGTTTTACCTAAGTGGTTCTCAACCTCGGTCTTGTACTCTTTGAACTTTTCAAGGGCTTCAGACTTGTGATGCATTAGGTAAAGGTAGCCATACCTTGAATAATCATCAATGAAGCTGACGAAGTATTCATACCCTCCTCGTGCTTTGACATTCATAGGACCACAGAGATCCGAATGCACGAGTTCTAAAGGTTCTTTGGCCCTATAACCTTTTTCTGAAAAAGGTCGTTTGGTCATTTTTCCCTCGAGGCAGGACTCACATGGTGGTAACGAGTCATCTTCTAACTGGTTTAGTAGTCCACTCTTTACCAATCTTTCAATCCTATTGCGATTTATGTGGCCTAATCTCAAGTGCCAAAGATAGGTATTAGGAGAAACTTTCCGCCTTTTGTTTTGAGTTTTTGCTACTTTAAACATTTCCGTATTAAAAATAGCTTTAACTTGAATTGGCCTTAACACATATAAGTTGCTTTCAAGTTTTGCAGAACATATATGCATACCTCTTTTGTTAACAAACACTTTATTAATATCAAAAGATACTTGGTATTCATGTTCTATCAAACAAGAGATAGAAATTAAGTTCCTTTTTATATCGGGAACGTACAAGACATTTTCTAGTAACAAAAATCTATCTCCAAAAGACAACTTAAGAGTTCCTGAAGCTCTGGCTGTGACGACCTCTCCAGTTCCAACTTTGAGAGTTACTTCGCCGTCTTCCAGCATATGCCAGGAACTAATTTCCTGTAAAGAAGAGCATACATGGTTAGTCGCTCCTGAATCTAATATCCAGGCAGAGCTATCTTACTCAACTAAACATGTTTCGATAACGAGCAAATCATATTTACCTTGTTTTTCCTTTTCAGCCTTCTTTTCTGCTAGGTACTTGATGTGGACTTTTCCTAACCGCAAGCGCACGGGTCAAGTAATAATAAAGAGTTCGTATAAACGAGTGTCGTCCTCTGGATTGGATTTTTAAGCAAATCAAGTATTGTGAATTATCTTGCCCAATTTTATTTAGGGATCAAAAAGTGATGAATGAATGATAAGAAAACCGAATCAAAGCAAGTAAAAAGTGTGGAATTTCAATTGGGAAAACTACTTAGGGAATTGATTTCGCCGATTTAGTTTAGGATTGATTTTAAGGAATAAGTTATTATGCACAATGAAATTATGAGCCAAAGACCCTTTAATCACAACTACCTCTCCCGAGTATAATTGATTCACATGCAAATTAACCAACTTGATATCCCTATCTAAGTTTATTAATCATGCAAGGCAATGAGATCTTTTAACCAATTCTAAAGTTAATCTAAAACCGTCACGAATTAGAAACTAAACTTTAGTCATGCAATCTTGAGTAAGTCTAAATCAAATCCCCTCTCCCGAGCTAGATTCGAAACTTAAATCATCCAACTAATGGCCAATTAATTGAAAGCATTAAATCAAGATTACAAACATAATAACATTGCACAACTTAAACCATAAATCAATCCATAAACACAATCAACTACATCAATCCCTAAGCTTACAAGTTTAGCTACTCATGATCAAAATTACAAGCTTAACTAAACATGTAAAAGCCATCAAAATCTAACTAAAGTGAGGGAAAGAAGAATTAAACTCGTTGTAGGCCGAGACCGAACGTCCCTGTCACGATCCCCACGAACAATGGGTTGATTTCCGAATTTTCCCCTTTGCTTCAGCCTTGAATTCCTCTGTTTTGCCTCTGTTTACGGCTCTAAGAAGTCCCAAAATTGGCTCCCCCAAAAACCTAGCCGAAAAGAACTCTAAATACTGATTTTTCGTCGTAGCGTCGAGACGCTATCCAGACAGCGTCTCGACGCTGCCTCTAAACACGCGTATTCTGGAAAGGAAATTACGCAGCGTCTCGACGCTGTGACCTTTTTGCGCCTATTCTGATATGGAATGCCAGCGTCGAGACGCTCAAGGGATGGCGTCTCGACGCTGGTCAAATGTTGACCGAATGTTGACTTTGTTCTCTTTGATTCTTTTTCATTTCTTTGCATCTTTTCACGTCCCGAGCACCCGATTAACTCCAATATTGCGCTATAGCTCCAATCAACCATTTCCTACAAAATAAACAATAAAGTGCAATAAAATGGCCAATAATCATCAAAGACTAGCTAAATTAAATAAGTAAAGATAGCTAGCTATGCTCGCTATCAGTACTTGGGACAATTGCGTTTCCAATGTCCGTCTACATTACAATGGAAACATTTTCCTTTATCTGCAGCTTTAGTTTTTGCCTTGCTTCCCACTGGAGCTTTTCCTTTCCCTTTATCCTTCTTTTTCTTCATTTGAATACTCTTATTCTTTGAAGTGGAAGGTCCAGACTTGGTTCCTGAGGATGATCCCTTTTGGAACCTTTTGGTTGTAGCAACATTTGCCTCCCCTTCATGTCCCCTCTTAGTGAGACTTTGGTAAGTCTGGAGCTCGTTTAGCAAAGTAGTCAGGTTAAAGTCTATTTTGTTCATGACAGCGTTTGTCCTGAACTGAATGAAGCTCTTCGGAAGAGACTCCATTATGAAACTTACTTGACTACCCTCGTCAATTGTAGCACCGTTTACTTCAGCAATGTTACACTGAACCATCATGTTCAAAACATGTTCCCTAACTGAAGCACCTTCCTTCATTCGGGAATTGTAAACATTCTTGAGAGCTTCGTGCCTGATTTGTGAGGACGGTTGTCCAAACATACCTTGCAACGAAGTCATGATCTCCCTTGCGGTGACCATCCTCTCGTGTTTTTTCGACAAGACATCCGAAATGCTTGCTAAAATATAGACTCCTGCTTTATCATTAGCTCGAGTCCATTTCTCATATGCTTCCCGAACAATTCGGTTTGTTGACGAGTCAGGGTTAGGCGGACACTCTTCGGTAAGGACAAATCTAAGATCCTCGATTACTAGTATTGTGTTTAGATTAGACTTCCAAGTTCCATAGTTATCCCCGTTAAGCTTATCCGAAGCGAGTAATTGTACTAGTGAGCTAGACATGCTGAAAAATTAAACAAAGCTATTAGAAATTGCTTATTAACCATTTTTAGACAAAATCCAATCAAGTTTTAGCAAAAGTAATAATGTACCCAGGATTATTATTTTGCAACGACACTTTAGTGAGTTAGAGCAACCGCTACCGAGGGGCAGTCAATTACTCCTTCACCAAACCAAGACGTTCTTGACTAAATACTAATCCCAGAATAACTCTTATTCCTATAGTTGTTTAGTTATCGTTACGTTTGGTCAGGAATTTACTAACACTTAGTAACCCTTGTAAGTGTGACCCGCCGTTTTAAGATTACAGAGAACGGCCCCAACAATGCTACCGAATGGAAAAGCTAATGTTGGAAATGGTCCTAAGTAATCCTATCCATCTCTGGAGTTTGCGTTGTTCCGATCTCCATGTTACAACCCTCCGAATGGTTAGTAGCTCCAGGGCATACAAGCAGGCGCAACATGGAAATCTCACGGTGCAACCTAACGGAGGAGACCGCAGGATGTGTTGACACACTTCCTTCACTCACTTACTATAAATACTTTCTCCATTCACCTTGTTATTGATTTATGCAAACACCTTCCGAATGGAGCAGTTGAGGTATAATCAACACGAGGCCAAGCATAAATCTCACCTTGTGAACAAAAGGGAGAACGTAAAAGGGAAATGGATTTGATATATCTCTCCCCTCCCACTAAGTATTTTAAACGGTTTTGGGTATACTTATACTTAGGTGAATTCCGGCTAATTGAATAACCCTAAGTCTAAGTTCATATAATCTTACGATGTCTAGGTGATAACGATTAAAACCTCACATCACACACGTGCATGCTCATAAAACTGGGTTAACTTTAACTCAAGAACCGACTCGATGCCCAGGTAGGAGGTGTTCCGTAAACCGTCAACTTAAATACCTCCAGCCTTAGACAGCATCTCGTCGGGTGAGTTCTCTTGTAACCTATGTTTTACAAGCTTATCGACCTATTTGAATCTAATTGAAATCGATCGAGAGTTGGATCAAATTAACCCTAAGTGAGCATGCACCTTTTTCTTTGTTATAGATTTTAAATTTCTATGTGATTTATAACAATTATAAATCTAAACTATAACAAACTTGCCTTTTGAATATAACTCTTATAAACAAAATTCTAAGGAAATTTCATGCTTCATGCTAGGTTAATTTTATCTTTTGATTAATATAACTTTTATATCAATTAATCAATTTTAATTAACCATTCAAGCATGAATCTCCCTAAATCAATACAACATTTATATCAATTTAAACATAAAATTTCCCTCATGCATTTGAACTATTAATAACACTTATTAAAAAATGCATGAACATGCTTTCCTATGGTGGGATTTTAAACTATATGGCATGCTCATAATGCACATACATTTAATCCAATTAAACCATACATTCTCAATGCATAAAAGAAATTAAATCAAGCTAAAATGGAATGGTTTGGCAATTTAAAACAAATAATCAACTAATTATTACAATAATAATCAATAAAATTGCTTGTGATGATCCCGAGCTTTACGAACCGACCCGAACCAACCCTCCATGGAGTTAACCGGCCTTCAAATATGTGTAAAAAAACTGCAGCAGACCAAACCGGACCCGAAAAGAAGAAGAAAAAAAAAACTGCTGCTGCTGGAATTTTACTTTTCTGCTGCGTCTTCTCCGGTTTTTCTTCGATTTTACAGCCTATATGGACTCTAATGACTCTATAAAAATTACAGACTATAGTACACACATTAACGCTCTTACATATCCGAGCAATTACAATTTCATGAAGGTTTGAATGCTCAAAAAATTGCCAAACCAGAACACTTCCATTTTAGCACACAGAAAATTCAATTTCAAAATGGTACCCACCAAAGCAAAATTAAAACGAATTAAGTGCTCTAATCATGCTCTGATACCAATTGAAGGTGTTCATATAACACGTGCGGAAGCAATTGAAGATCGGAAGCACTTAAGACATTCAATTTTGCTCCTAAAGCATGCATGTTCTATAAAAGACAGAATATAGAGTTGAGAGAACACCAACCTTTGTAGCTCACTTATGTGGAACTCCTTGTGGTGTTTGCCTCTCCTATGCTCCTTGGACAACCTCTAGAGTCTTCCCTACTATTCTCTTGGGCCTAGAAAGACTTGTGGGAGTCTATAGAAGAAAGATAGAAGGGAATGCTTGATGGTACAAGCTTTTGGAAGGAGATGAAATGAGAGAGAATTTGAGGGAGAAAATTTGCAGCATAACACTAAATGAAAGCTTACTCTTCTTGAATCTAATTCAAGCCCCTTTTATAGACATCTCCCATGCAAAGACAAGCTTCATGACACTTAGCCACATGGCCAAGATGCAACTCAAAGTGGATTCTAGGTGTCTACTTCACAACACATGCATCTAGTGCATGGTTGTGTTGTTTTCCACTATGCATCATCATGCAAGAGTGGAAATGCCACTAAATCCATTATGAATTGTATCCTAATTGTAAATTTTCAGCTTGCAATTCATTTCAATTTCAATTCAAAATTGAAATTGATTTCTAGGCAATTAATTGGGACATTTCCAAGTAATTTTGATATGATTGATCCAATCAATCTTTATCACCTAATGTCATGAATTATATATGATTCCTAATACATATATATAGTATTTAAAACACTTTCAAATACCTCATCTCTCAATTCCTAATTTAATTCATAATTAAATCATTGTGTCGAACACGTCTTACGATAAAAACCCTATTTCCCGTTTTTGAACGATTCAAAAATTCCTATCAATATGTTCTAGGCTTTAATCCGATATGAGCTAGTAGAGGGACCTAATGGACCTATAGATCATGGGCTCCAACGATTCAAGGCTAACCGACTAATCTCATTATCTAAGCTAGCCAACATTCGTTAACTATCGGGACACTCCACTATAGCCCGATAGTTGCACTCCCCTCACTATAGATATATTTCCGTCCACTTGATTTAACCATGTTCAGTAAGTCGTTCCTTCACAGGTTGTTCGTAGCTATAGCTAGGTCAAATAACCGTTACACCCCTATAGTACTTCTTGTTCCTTAAGTTCCACTAATCCTCTAATGAACAATCGGTTTGCGGTCCAACCATCAAACCTAAGTTCCTCTCGATCCAACGAGAGGGTGGGGCCCCTTGTTCAAGTCCTGGAGTTAGTACTTAAGAGAACAACCTCTCTGCTATCCCTAAAATGGGTAGAAGTGAATTCCGTCTTGCGAAACTATGTCCCCAGCTATCTATTCGATCTTATCCCCAAAATGGTAGGCTTGTCGAGTCGGCGATGCTGGCCACTCTCACCCATGCAGATCAAAGGATAATCTCTCATAAACAGGAGTTCATAGATAGCTCAGGATTAAGAACGAGTTACCTAGGTCATCTATGAGAAATAGTCAGTTTCTTCAGTAAACGGCGTTATAAAGAGAAAGTGACTTATTTCGTGGTCCAGTCTTATGCAAACTCATTGCATAGGACGCCCCCACTCGCATGTCACCACATGAACGATTTAGGATCTCATCGTTTGTACTTAATACAAAGTGGGCCGCGTCCATAGTGTCACCAGGATAAGGCACCCAACCGTATCCTTATACTATAGACTATTTTGACTATAAACTTGAACTTGATCCTACGATATGTCCCTACATATAGTTCGAGTATTCATTTTATAGTCAAGGATCTTAGTTTATTGGATTTAGGTTAATCATTCGCAATTTACATATTCAATAACATCTTTTACTGAATAACCTCAATAACGTCTTTATTGGAAATAGAATATGTTTAATGATTTACAAACTACGAGTTTATAGGACATTAAACCCAACACATAATCCACTTAGGATTCAGACTAAGTTGCCTAGGTCATCCTAGTGAAATAGAAACCTAACTAGTTAACGGTGTTATAGCTAGCGGTTACTATTTCGCGTTCCGGTCTTATGGAAACTCATTGCATAGGATACGCCCACTCGCATGTCCTCTATGCAAATGTGTTGGATCATTGCGTTTGTATCAAATACAAAGTGGGCCATGTCCATAGTGTTGCCAGGATAAAGTACCCAGCCTTATCCCTATACTATAGACCCTTCAGGTTGTTTCTTGAACAGTGATCCCCGTATGTCTCCACATACAGTTCAAGACTCATCCCACACACAGCCTAGGATGTTTAGTTTATTGGATTAGGGTTATTTAGACAAGATGTACATAATATAGACAATAACTCTTTATTGAAAAAACATCAAACAATACTTTATTTATGTTCGATCAATCATTTCATTTACTATCTACGAGTCTTAGGGCATAAAACCCAACACTACGTACTCAGCCTCCATGATGGAGTCAGCAATAAAACCTTGCTTCATACTCCTCCACACTATCGCTCCTCCGTTTAGAGTGAACACAGAGCCCGACGTAGATTTCCTCGAATCTATATCGGTTTGAAAATATGAGTTAGTGTGTCTTGCAAGGATCAGATCTTTAGCTCCATACACAAGTGAATAATCCATCATTCTCCTAAGATATTTGAGGATGATCTTAACGACAGTCCAATGAGCATGTCCCGAATTGGATTGATACCTGCTGACAATTCCCACAGCATAGCATATGTCGGGTCGTGTACATAACATGGCATACATCAAACTATCGATTGTTGATGCATAGGGTATGCATCTCCTATCCTCAACTTCTTGAGGAGTCTTAGGACATTGTTCCTTTGACAGATGAACTCCATGTCTAAAAGTTAACAAACCTTTCTTAGAGTTCTGCATCGAATATCGTACCAACAACTTGTCGATATAGGATGCCTGAGATAGCACTAGCGTTTTGTTCTTTCGATTCCTTACGATCTGAACCCCTAGAAAAAATTGAGCCTCACCCAAATCTTTCATTTGGAATTGGGTTGCTAGCCATTTCTTTATGTTAGTCAGGAATCCTACGTCATTTCCAATGAGTAGGATATCGTCTACGTATAAAACAAGGAAAGCTACAGTAGAGTTGACAATTTTCTTGTAGACACAAGGTTCGTCAACGTTCTGTTCGAAGCCATAAGATTTGATCGCAGTATCAAACCTTATACTCCAGGATCTTGAAGCTTGTTTTAACTCATAAATTGATCGTTTAAGTTTGCAAACCTTCTGCTCTTCACCCTAGACTATGAACCCCTCTGGTTGAGCCATATAGATACTCTCTTCAAGATTGTCGTTCAGAAACACTATCTTAACATCCATTTGCCAAATCTTATAATCATAAAACGTGGCAATGGATAAGAGTATTCTAATCGACTTAAGCATGGCAACAGGGGAGAAGGTTTCTTCGTAGTCTACCCCTTCCCGTTGGGTATAACCTTTTTGCCACAAGTTGGGCCTTAAAGGTTTGAACCTTACCGGCCTGGTCTCGTTTTCTCTTGTAGATCCATTTGCAACCAATAGGTTTTACCCCATTTGGTTGCTCTACAAGTTCCTAGATCGAATTTAAGTACATCGACTCCATTTCGAGGTCCATGACTTTAATCCACTGGTCCTTGTCTACATCAACCATTGCTTGTTTATAAGTCAATGGATCCTCAATGTCATCATCAGGTATGACAACTTGAATTTTTGTTAGACCCATGTAACCGTCAGGTTGTGTTATAACCCTCCCACTACGTCGAGGCTCTTCAGAAGGGTGAGAACGGTTGGAAGGACCAGCTTCTTCGAGAATCTCTTTCAATACTAGTTTGCAAGAGGTTGATGATTCCTTATATGGTCTTCCTCAAGGAACGTATAGCATTTGTCGATACAAGTACCTTGTTCTCTTGAGGATCATAAAAGAAACCATCTTTTGTTTCCTTAGGATATCTTACAAAAAAACATAGTTTTGAACGACATTCCAATTTCTTTGGGTTTTGCACCAACATGTGTGTCGGGCATCCCCAAATCCTGAAGTGACGTAAACTACCTTTACGCCCTCTCCTCAACAACACTCTTTAAGGGAACCATGTTCAAAATGTAGACGACAGTCTGTACTGCATATCCCCAGAATGAATCAGGCAGTTGAGCATAGCTCATCATTGGTCGAATCATGTCTAACAAGGTTCTGTTTCTCCTCTCTGATACACCGTTTTATTGAGGTGTACTAGGGGTCGATAGTTGTGACGAGATTCCATGTTCTATCAGATAGTCCTGGAATCGTAAGTCCATATATTCTCCATCTCGATCTGATCGAAGTGTTTTAATTGTTTTACCTAAGAGGTTCTCAACCTTAACCTTATACTCTTTGAACTTTTCTAGACCCTCAGATTTTTTATGCATTAGGTAAAGATAGCCATACCTTGAATAATTATCAATAAAACTGATGAAATATTCATACTCTCCTCGTGCTTTGACGTTCATTGGACCACAGAGGTCTGAGTGTACGAGTTCTAAGGGTTCTTTGGTCCTATAAACCTTTTCAAAAAAGGTCGTTTGATCATTTTTCCCTCGAGACAGGACTCACATTGTGCTAACAAGTCATCTTTGTTTTAATTGACTTAGGAGTCCACTCTTAACCAATCTATCAATCCTATTGCGATTTATGTGGCCTAGTCTCAAGTGCCAAAGATAGGTATTAGGAGAAACCTTTTGCCTTTTATTTTGAGTTTCAGCTATTTTAAACATCTCGGTATTCAAAACAGCTTTCGTTTGAGTTGGTCTTAACACATATAAGTTGTTTTCGAGTTGTGCAGAACAAATTTGTAATCCTCTTGTGCTAATGAACACTTCATCTACTTCAAAGGATACTTTATACATTTGTTCCATCAAACATGAGATAGATATAAGGTTCCTTTTCATTTTAGGAATGTAAAGTACATTTTCAAGAAAAACGAATCTATCTTTGAAAATTAACTTCATTCCTCTCACTGCTTTGGTCGAGTCGACCTCTCCTGTTCCAACTTTGAGAGTAACCTAGCCTTCTGCAAGTATCTGTCAGGAACTATTTTCCTTAAAAGAATAACATACATGATTAGTTGCCCCTGAATCAAGTATCCAGGCAGAATCATCATTCTCCACTATACATGTTTCTAAGATTAGTAAATCATATTTATAGTCCTTAATGTTTTCTCCTTTTTCTTGGCAGTTTTCTGTGCTATATTCATCATGAACATTTCGAGATGAATTTGACACGAGAGCGTGTGGTAAGACCAGATTCAACTCATCGTTTACTAGTATTGAGTTTAGATTTGATTGCTTTGATTCGTAGTGATTTTCGTTCAGAATTTCAGAGGCTAGTAATAGATTTTTTTAGCTAAACATGTTGAAAAATAAACAGATTCTATTAGTGAATTGATTTTAACCTATATAATCCAATCAGGTTTAGCAAAAGTAATAATGTACCCATAAAAACTCATTATTCATTTGCAACGATACTTCAAAGGTTTAGAACAACAACTACCGAGGGGTGATTAGCTACTCCTCCCCTCAATTGAGACATTCTCAACTAGACCCTAACACCAGAATAACTCATATTCGGTTAACATTTAGTTATCGTTGTTTGGGTTAAGAAATTATTAACAACCTTAACAATTTCTGTAAGTGTGACCCGCCATTTTTAGATCTCAGACGGTGGCCCCAACAATGCTATCGAATTGGAAAGTCAATGTTGGAAATGGTCCAAAGAAACCCTATCAATTTTTGAACTTTGTGTTTGTTCCTAGTCCCATGTTACGACCCTTCGAATGGTTAGTTTCACTACAATAATTTTGGGCTTAGATGTCAGTTTTGCACCGTTATTAAACCCCTATGATTACGGATTTGAATCCGTTCTTGTTCTGGGTGTGATTAAACCCGTACGATAATAGATTACAACAATAACGGTTTAAAATCGTCATCAAACGCCTCCGTGATCATATATGTATAATCACGGATTACAACAATAACGGTTTAAAACCGTGGTTGTTCTGGTGTGATTGAACACGTACGATAATGGATTACAACAACGACGG
This sequence comes from Luffa aegyptiaca, assembly GCA_017139565.1. Classification (NCBI taxonomy): domain Eukaryota; kingdom Viridiplantae; phylum Streptophyta; class Magnoliopsida; order Cucurbitales; family Cucurbitaceae; genus Luffa; species Luffa aegyptiaca. Next base: position 27,625,136 of record CM029405.1, on the reverse strand, counting down.
TTTAAAACCGTGGTTGTTCTGGATGTGATTGAACATGTACAATGACAGATTACAACAATGACGGTTTAAAACCGTGGTTGTTCTGGGTGTGATTGAACCCGTACGATGACAGATTACAACGATGACAGTTTAAAACTGACATCTTTGTCGACCGCTATGATGACGGTTTTTAATGATGACAGTGTACAACCGACATATATGACTACATTAATGACAGTTTTAAAATGACATCTTACCCTTAACTCGTTCGATTACGGTAGGTTATGATAATGTTTTATAACTGTTATTATAATGTCATAAGATGACAGTTATAAACTGACATCTTTCCTCATACCACCTACAACATATTTATTATCATAATTCAAATCCACATCCTGAATACCTATGATAATGCAAAATATTTTAATTGATCCAATAATCTACAAATATTTAAAACGAACATTTGAGAATAATATTAAATCCAAACACAGCAATAGAGAAAACATCAAATACTTTATTTCATTCGATCCAAAAAACTCCAAACGTCACAATACAATATCCAAAACCACTAAATTGTTCTAAACTATATAGCAAACTGAAAGATTTACAAAAAGAATAAAATGTAAGCACAATCACTTTTTTGTCCATTCAAACTACCACATATATATGTCATGAAACCCTACCCATATCCTATATCGTCTAAAAGGAAACAGCTAGCTACCACAAGGATGAATACTTCACGTGAAGTTTGACACATGTCCCACCCATTCAACTCGTCCAGCTGTTCTTGTGTGAACGGATTCTTAGTATTAAATTGCCAAAAAAAAAAAAAAAATAGATATTACAATTATATTTTAGGAAAAGTACAGTATATATATACACAAGCCTAAGTTTAGAAGCATCCAACTTACGAGAGCAGTGATGGGCTTCTCTGGATTATATAGCATTTCTCTCATACACTTCATCACGTAGTATCCATATTCAACGCAACTTTGTTGGCGAGGACACTTAAACATAACAGTATTTAAAATATATTCAAAAACCCATTACACAGTATTACAAATTTACTACTTACCTTTACAGGTATCCAAGAAGTCTTTCGTTGTTGCTTCGATGTACTTTGTGCCCTACAAACCCTCAATGCTCTATATATGAAGTTAAGAAGCGTTGAGGCCGCACATTTAAACTCTTCAAAACGTAGTCGTTTTGTGCTTCTTCAATGTCGGTTCTACATCGTTATCGAAGCCACCATTGAATGACAGGCCCAAACCGTCATCTAACCTACAATTATCTATCGGCCCATAACCGACATTGAAGCCATCCCTTTAATAACGGGCCACAACTCATCATCTAACCTGCAATTATCTATGACCCATAACCGACATTGAAGCCATCCCTTTAATGATGGGCGAAAACCGACATTGAAAGACATCTTTCATGACAGTTTATAACCGACATCGTTTATATGATTTTCTGAAAAATTCCATCATACCCCGAAAAATACGGCGCCTTTTTTTAAATTATTTTTAATGACGGTTAAAACTCACCATTTGAAGAACCTCTTTCATGATGGTGTAAAACCGACATCGTTTAGAAACTTTTTCGAAAAATTTCCGTCATACTCCGAAAATTACGACGCCTTTTTTTAAATTCATGTTTAATGACGGTTTTTAACCGTCATGGAAGGTGCTCTTTAATGTCAGTTTACAACCGTGATCGTTGTTTAATATTTTTGCGCCATTTTTTAAATATTTATTATGACGGTTTTAAACCGACATGGAATGGTTTATACTCTCCGCATTTTTTTCCAAACATTCCATGATGAAAGTAAACCGTCATGGTACCCCAAATTTCCGAAAATTTTCGTTTTCTTTTTTAAAAGTAGCATCTTTTTAGTAATCCGGCATCTCTGAATCAATCCGTCATTGTTTAAAAAATACAATCCGACACCGTAGCCCCAAATTGTTGTAGTGTTTGCTCCAAGACAAACAAGTTGACAAAACATGATAATTTCACGGTGCAACCTAATGGAACACACCGTAGGATGTGTTGGCACACTTCTTTCACCCACTTACTATAAATACTCTTTCCATTCACCTTGTTATTGATTTATGCAAACACCTTCCGAATGGAGCAGTTGCAGTATATGCAACACGAGACCAAGCATAAATCTCACGATGTGAACTTTCTGGAGAAACATGAGAGTAAAAACTTGATATGAACATCTTGTTTTTATACTTTTCCTCCCACTGAGTATTTTAAATGGTTAGGTATACTTTTACTTAGGCATATTCCGACTAATCAAATATAACCTAAGTCTAGGTGATATGTTCGAGCATAACTATTATACTGAACTTTAACCTATGATGTCTAGGTGATAAACACATTTAAAACCCCACATCGCTCACGCATGCTCATAAAACTGGGTTAACCTAACTTAAGTATCGTATTGATGTCCAGGTAGGAGGTGTTTCCTTTCGTTCATCTTAAGTACCTCCAACCTTAGACAACATCTTACCAGGTGAGTTCTCTTATAACCTTAGCTTTACATGATATCAACCTATTTGATCTATGCAAATTTTGATCGAAATCTAATTCCTAATCTCATTGGAATTCATTAAACCTAAGTGAGCATGCATTTATCTTTGTTATAGATTTTAATGTCTATCTCATTTTATAACGCTTATAAAAACGACGTAAACCTATAACATTCTTCTAACGATTTATATAATGCTAAGGTGGTTTCATGCATCATGCTTGTTCATTCTCGTTTATTAATAAAACAATTATACTAACCGAGCTAAACGAATTTAAAACATTCAACATGCATCTAACATGAAAACCCTAACTCATGCATTCTATTTTATTATAATAGTTATAATAATTAACTAATGCATGAAACATGTTTTCCTATGGTGGGATTTTAAATCTTATGGCGTTCAATAATTCTAATTTAATTTAAACATACATCCATAATGATTAATAAATTAAACACACTAAAGTGGACCGGTTTTAGCATCCTAATCAAGCAAATACTAATATTATTACAATAATAATTAAAAAACCATCTTGAACCGCACCCAAACTCTTCGAACTGACCGGCCAAACCGTATGGAACTTTCTTGAACCAGACCACAATTGAGTTGAACCGGTCTGAAATGGCTTGGAAGGGTCTGAACCGGCCTGGGAGGAGGTGAAGCGATCTGGTTCACCGTTTGAATATGGGCGCGCCATTTTGAATGTTCATCAGCGTCTTGATGCTAGATGATCAGCGTCTCGATGTTGATGCGTCTGGAAGAAGCCACTATTTTCTACCAACTTGATATTTTCGTCTTCTTTCTTCGATTACATCCTAGTTTCAACTCTATCGACTCCAAAATTTATACAGACTCAAGCCAACACATATTTGCCCATAAACATGTAGGCAATTACAACTTTAATCCACAAATTAAACACGAATTTGATGCCAAAACCATAATGAGTCCACTGATGACTTGCAAAAATGTCATCATTTTCCTATTAATTTTAGGTAGTTTTGTGCATGAATTGTGAGCTTTAATGTATTTTTATGTTGATTTTGTAGAAAACCGAGTTCGAGAGGCAAAACCAAGAATTTTACCAATTTTGGGTATAAAAAGAAGACTTTGGGCCATAAAAGAAGAAAGGAAAAGAAGATATTTGAAGTGGAGGCCCAAAAAGCCCAAAAGAAAGAAGAAAGGAGGCCAAAATCCGCGAATGGGGCTTCTAGAAGACCTAGTGTCACGACGCTAGGGCCAGAGCGTCTCGACGCTAGGCAATCAGCAAAGATCATTCTGGAATCACGACACCGTCGCGACACTGCACCAACTTGGGCGGCAAGAAAGGCTATGACGTAGCGTCTCGATGCTGTGCGTCTTGGGCAGCAAATCATCTCCGTTTCTGCTCCTATAAATAGCCCCCTTTCCTTTGGTTGTAATCATCCCATTTTTGGGGAGCTCTCCCCTAGCTCAATAGAGAGAAAACGTGAGAAGAATTGTGAGGAAAAAGGTGGGAATTGATCGAGATTCCAAGGCTCGGGAATCGATATGATCGTGACGGGAGCTTGGGATCAAAACCACGGTTATTTCTATCTTATGTCTTTGTAATTTCTTATTTTAGATTGAGTTAGGACCATGGATCAAGATCATTTTGGCAAGATTATTTCCATTTGTGAGTAGATCTTGAGACATAGGGTCGTTATTCTAGTTAATTGGATAATGTAGCACAATTACTTGGATTATGTAATGAATTTCTTCATATTTCATCTATGCAATTCTTGCTTAATGCTTTTAATCTCTTGATCACGGATTAATCGATTTGTTGGTCTAAATTGATACTCGACAGAGGGAAATTAGATTAGATCCAAATTGCATGGCTAACGATTGCTTGGAGCACAAGTGATAAGAATCATGGTGCTCCACACGTTCCAATTGGACCTATTACACGCGCCAAGGCTAAGAAGCTTCAACAAGCATTCTTCATTCACATTCAAAATTGGTTAGGTTCAGTTCCACATTCATTTCACATGCTGCAAATTAACCCAAGAGAGGACGACGCTGTGAAAGTCAACGTTTGCAAGATTGACGTTGCACCGACCTTTTGAAGTTTCCTTTGTTATTTCAATTTATCAACTTTTGTTTGTAATTTTTGAACTTTTGGGCTTCCAAAAAACGTGGATTCAAAGTTAGATTCATTAGTGGGGAGTTACTTTGTAGGCCAATTATGGTCATGAATGCTTTGTAGGTTTTACTTTTGGGATTTGAAAGGTTAGGGGTTTCATTCACACAAGGGCTATAAAAAGCCTCATTCTAGCATGTAAAATTCAGATTAAGTTGAATGAAAAGTGTTCTCTCATATTTGAGACTTTTCTTGGAAATCCCTTTTCTAGGATTCTTGCAATTCTTGTGATAGATTGCATTTTGAGCCATTCAATCCGGCCTTGATCAAGTTTGATTGTGGAATGACTCAATCTAGAACAAGATTTCCAATCTTGCTTCTAGATCATTGATCATAAGAGGTAATCAATTTCTAGCCTTTTCTCTTGGTTGGTTCTAATTTGTGTAAGGAGGTGTTAATCTCTTTGTTTCAAGGGTTCTTGCTCCACAAAAGCTTGGATCTTTGGGCTGAGAATTAGGGTTGCCTTATCATTTTGGTATCAGAGCCTAGGTTGCATCTTTGTGGCCTACTCTAGAATTGATTCTATCTTCCATTCCTATTGTTCATTGTTTTGTTTTTTCTTTGTTTCATATTCTGTCCATCTTGTTTGTTTCTTTCATTTCATCCATTGTTCTTCATATTTTGATTCTAATCTCATTTTCATCTTAAAGATCACGTGGAGATCTTGAAAAGCAAAAAAAAAAAAAAAAAAAAAAAAAAAGAAAAAAAAAAAAGAGAAAAAAAAAATTTAGAAGTTGTTCATGTTGAGTTCTTGTTCATGCCCATTTGTATTCACTCAGCATCAATTTGCACGAATTTGATGAGCTTCAATTCAATTTGCAATTAATTTGTTTTGTGACTGTCCAAATTCCTAGCTGCAGAATTTAATGCATCTAATGTCTATTCAAAGTCATTCATAAAGTCCGAATTTGAACGTTTGGCCTTCAGTGAAAAGTTAGATCTGCATGTTATCTTTCAAAGTGAAGAAGGGCATTTACTCCAAATCCTAACATAAGACATTCGTTTTTGGAATTCCATATCAGTGTGCAGTTTTACCCCGAAAAATTCCAGATTTGCTTCATACATTGTTCTTTTCAGATTTGAAAGAATTTGTCCTTAAAATTTGTTTCCTTTGCTTCAAAAAGTCTAATTCCATCATATTTAGAGCTTTCTCTTTATTTGTATGCCTTTTATCTCTGAATTCCGTAGAAGACATCTTGTCTTTGTGTCCTTCCTTGTTTGACTCTTTCTTTGTTTTCTTTGTTCTAGTTTGTTGTTATTTCATAATTTATCTTGTCTTGGTTGTGTTGTAAAGCTCACTATTACAAGAATCGCTCGAACCTATTAGCCTACCCAATATCATCATTTAGTCACTTTCCCAAATAGCCTACCTTTGTGTGATAAACACGAGTGTTCTGAGTGAAAATCAGTGAGTTGAGTGTGTGAGGTCCTAAACATATTTATCTACTGTTTATACATCATCATGAGTCAAGATGGGGGAAATGGAGGGGAGATTAGTGAAGCTAGGTGGAGAGAGGCACAAATTGGGGCTATTACTCGTTTAACCCAAGTAATAAGTACCTTGGAAGAACGGATGGGGCGAATGGAAGTAGGCTTAGGAAATCTTCAAGGTAGGGAAGTTAATGAAGGAGTTGAAAATGAAGAGGAAGATGACAATGTAACCCTTATAGCCGGGCACAATCCAAGGGAAGGGAGAGGTGTAGGCCGTGGTAGTGGAAGGGGACGAAGAGTGGGAAGAGAAATTTTACCACCAAGAAGGGTTGAGAGGGAGTACCAATATGAGAGAGAAGAGAGAGGAGCTGGGGGAGTGAAGCTTAAAATCCCACCATTTCATGGGAGGTCTGATCCGGAGGAGTATTTGCAATATGAGAGCAAAATTGAGCATGTATTTGATTGCAACAATTTTAGTGAAGAAAGAAAGTTGAAACTTGTTGTGGCTGAATTTTGTGATTATGCCATTATTTGGTGGACCTCTTTGAAATCAGAATGGAGGAGAAACTATGAGGATCCAATTGAAACATGGGAGGAATTAAAGGCCTTGATGAGGAAGAGATACATTCCTAAGCATTATTCCCGAGAACTTAAGCAAAAGCTCTATGCTTTGCAACAAGGATCCAAAAGTGTGGAAGATTATTACAAAGAAATGGAGGCCCTTATGAATAGAGCTGGCATTGATGAAGATGAGGAGGATATAATGGCTAGGTTCCTTGGCGGGTTGAACCGACCATTGGCTCATCAAGTGGATAGACAAACTTATTTCGATATGAAAGAATTGTTACACCTTGCTGTCAAAATTGAAGGCCAATTAGCTTGGGAGAAGGAGAACTCCAAGAGGTATAATTCTTCTAAGTCTACTTCTTTTCCTACTAATACTTGGAAAAAGAATGCAGATTTCAAACCTCGAGGGAAGTATGAGCATGATACAAAGGACAAGCCCGAGAGCTCCAAGGGCAAGGAAAAAGTGGAGGGATCTAAAGAGGTCCGAGAGAGAAATAGAGACATCAAATGTTGGAAATGTCAAGGGATTGGTCATATTAGTCGTGACTGTCCAAACAAAAGAGTCATGATCATTAAGAATGGAGAAGTTGTTACGGATGATGAGGGAAGTGACCAAGATGAGCTAATTGAAGATGAATTCCAAGAGGATGAGGAGGAATTGGAAGATCGGAGTCATTTGGCGCTTGTTACAAGGAGACTTCTTAACACTCAAGTTAAGGAGAATGATGTTGATGACCAAAGAGACAACCTATTCCACACAAGGTGTTTAGTTAATGGGACTCCTTGTAGTCTTGTTATTGACAGCGGAAGTTGCACCAATGTAGTAAGCACATTCTTGATCAAAAGGTTGCAAATTCCAACTCAACACCATCCTAAGCCTTACAAACTTCAGTGGCTCAATGATAGTGGAACAATGAAGGTCGTTTCTCAAGCTTTAATTTGTTTTACCTTGGGAAAGTATAAAGATGAGGTTTTATGTGATGTATTACCTATGCATGCTGGTGACATCTTGCTTGGCCGACCTTGGCATTTTGATAGGAAGGTCATCTATGATGGTTATTTGAATAGGTATTCTTTTACCAAAGATGGTAGAAAAACAACACTTGTACCTTTGCGTTCCAAAGATGTATTTGCTGATCAATTAAAGTTGGAGAGAAAAAGAAAAGAGTTTGAAGAAAAAGAATTGAAAGAAAAGAAAGAAATGAGTGAAAAAATAGAGAAAAATCAGAAAGAGAAAAAAAGTGGAGAAAAGAGTGAAAAAAGAGATGAAATTGAAAAAAAAGGAAAGAAAGTCAGTTGTTTGGCTAAAGTGGGAGAGGTGAGAAGAGCAATGTTTTCCCAAAAACCAATATTTGTACTTATGTACAAGGAAGGGTATTTGGCCTCTAACGCTAACAATTTGCCTTTGCCTAGTTTGTTTCAACCTCTTTTGCAGGAATTTGAGGACGTGTTCCAAGATGAGATCCCTGAAGGATTACCTCCACTTAGAGGTATTGAACATAAAATAGACTTTATCCCGGGGGCTACAATTCCAAATAGGCCAGCTTATAGAGCAAATCCAACTGAGACAAAGGAAATTAGAAGGCAAGTGGAGGAGCTCATAGAGAAGGGCTATGTACGAGAAAGTTTGAGTCCATGTTCTGTACCGGTCATATTGGTGCCAAAGAAAGATGGAACTTGGCGTATGTGTGTGGACTGCAGAGCCATCAATAAAATCACTGTAAAGTATCGTCACCCTATTCCTAGGCTAGATGATATGCTTGATGAATTGCATGGTTCTTGTTTATTTACAAAGATTGATTTGAAATATGGATATCATCAAATTAGAATGCATGTAGGAGATGAATGGAAAACAACTTTCAAAACTAAGTTTGGATTGTATGAATGGCTTGTTATGCCTTTTGGGTTAGCTAATGCTCCTAGTACATTTATGCGCTTAATGAATCATGTTTTGAGAGAATACTTGGGGAAGTATGTTGTTGTGTATTTTGATGATATTTTGATTTATTCAAAGAATTTGGTTGAGCATGTGGAGCATGTTAGGTCAGTTTTGATTACACCTAGAAAAGAGAGGCTTTATGCTAATTTTAATAAGTGTAGCTTTTGCATGGAAAAGGTTAACTTTCTTGGCTTCATAGTTAGTAAGAATGGAGTAGAAGTAGATGAAGAGAAAGTTAAGGCAATAAGGGATTGGCCAACACCAAAAAATGCAAATGAGGTTAGGAGTTTTCATGGTCTAGCTAGCTTCTATAGAAGGTTTATAAAGGACTTTAGTACCATAGCTGCACCATTGAATGACTTAGTGAAAAAGAATGTTGTATTTGAATGGGGGGAAATGCAAGAGAGAGTTTTCAATGAACTGAAGGAAAAATTAACCAATGCACCATTACTTGTTTTGCCTAACTTTGATAAGACTTTTGAAATTGAGTGTGATGCAAGTGGTTTGGGCATAGGTGCTGTTTTAATGCAAGATGGAAAACCCTTAATGTATTTTAGTGAAAAACTAAATGGGGCAGCATTGAACTATCCTACCTATGATAAAGAATTGTTTGCTTTAGTTCGTACATTGCAGGTATGGCAACACTACCTATGGCCGAGAGAGTTTGTGATCCACATTGATCATGAAAGCTTGAAGCATCTTAAAGGACAAAGCAAGTTGAATCGTAGGCATGCAAATTGGGTAGAATTTATTGAGACATTTCCCTACGTTATCAAATATAAGCAAGGTAAAGACAATGTGGTGGCTGATGCATTGTCAAGAAGGTACAATCTTTTTACTTCTCTTAGTGCAAAAATTCTTGGATTTGAGCATGTTAAGGAGTTATACAAAGATGACCCTGACTTTGGAACTATTTATGCATCTTGTCTTGCTGGGAAAGCCATGGATGATTATTATGTGTTTCATGACTTTTTGTTTAAGAAAAGTAAGCTTTGTGTTCCTAAATGTTCTATAAGAGATTTGCTTGTGAAAGAAGCCCATGGGGGTGGATTGATGGGGCATTTTGGGATTCATAAAACTTATGATATGTTGCATGAACACTTCTTTTGGCCTAAAATGAAACATGATGTGCATAAGATTTGTAGCCAATGTTTTAAATGCAAAGAGGCTAAGTCTAGATCACAACCAAATGGATTGTATACTCCCTTGAATGTACCTAATGAACCTTGGACTAATATATCTATGGATTTTGTTCTTGGTTTGCCTTGGACTAAAAAGGGTAAAGATAGTATTTTTGTTGTTGTGGATAGATTTAGTAAAATGGCTCATTTTATAGCATGTAACAAGACGGATGATGCAAAGCATGTGGCTGATTTATTCTTTAGGGAAGTGGTAAGATTACATGGAATTCCTAGAACTATTGTTAGTGATAGGGATGTTAAATTTTTAAGCCACTTTTGGAAGGTGTTGTGGGGAAAGTTGGGTACTAAATTGTTGTTCTCAACTACATGTCATCCTCAAACTGATGGGCAAACCGAGGTAGTTAATAGACCATTGGGCGCTTTGCTTAGGGCTATTATTTCTAAGAATATTAAGTCTTGGGAAGACTGCTTGTCATTTGTTGAGTTTGCATATAATAGAGCAATTCATAGTACAACACATTGTTCTCCTTTTGAGGTTGTTTATGGATTCAATCCACTTACACCTCTTGATTTGCTTCCTATTCCTTCTAATGATTTTGTGAGTGATGCAACCACAAGTAAGGCCGATTTGATCAAAAACTTGCACAAAGAGGTCAAGGAGAGGATTGAGAAACAGAATTCGAAAGTCGCCTCACGAATTAACAAAGGACGGAAAGAACTCATTTTTCAACCGGGTGATTGGGTTTGGGTGCATTTTCGCAAGGAGCGTTTTCCCTCGAAACGGAAGACAAAGTTACATCCAAGAGGGGATGGTCCATATCAAGTTCTTGAAAGAATTAACAACAATGCCTACAAGATTGATCTGCCAGGAGAATTTTCAGTAAGTTCTACATTCAATGTTGCTGACTTGAGTCCTTTTGATGTAGGTGACGACTATCCTGATTCGAGGACGAATCCTTTCGAAGAGGGGGAAGATGATAAGAATCATGGTGCTCCACACGTTCCAATTGGACCTATTACACGCGCCAAGGCTAAGAAGCTTCAACAAGCATTCTTCATTCACATTCAAAATTGGTTAGGTTCAGTTCCACATTCATTTCACATGCTGCAAATTAACCCAAGAGAGGACGACGTTGTGAAAGTCAACGTTTGCAAGATTGACGTTGCACCGACCTTTTGAAGTTTCCTTTGTTATTTCAATTTATCAACTTTTGTTTGTAATTTTTGAACTTTTGGGCTTCCAAAAACGTGGATTCAAGGTTAGATTCATTAGTGGGGAGTTACTTTGTAGGCCAATTATGGTCATGAATGCTTTGTAGGTTTTACTTTTGGGATTTGAAAGGTTGGGGGTTTCATTCACACAAAGGCCATAAAAAGCCTCATTCTAGCATGTAAAATTCAGATTAAGTTGAATGAAAAGTGTTCTCTCATATTTGAGACTTTTCTTAGAAATCCCTTTTCTAGGATTCTTGCAATTCTTGTGATAGATTGCATTTTGAGCCATTCAATCCGGCCTTGATCAAGTTTGATTGTGGAATGACTCAATCTAGAACAAGATTTCCAATCTTGCTTCTAGATCATTGATCATAAGAGGTAATCAATTTCTAGCCTTTTCTCTTGGTTGGTTCTAATTTGTGTAAGGAGGTGTTAATCTCTTTGTTTCAAGGGTTCTTGCTCCACAAAAGCTTGGATCTTTGGGCTGAGAATTAGGGTTGCCTTATCAACAAGAGTGAAAGAGAATTGTTAGAAATTGATAATGAAGTTGCTTAATGCCATACTATGATTAACTAAGGAGATGGACACATAAATTAGTTATGTTAGTATGAGATGTGGAGGAGCTTGAAAGAGAAATCCGCTTATAATTACTTCTAGATTTATGAAATTGAAGATTATTAGTTACATGCATCCATGTAATTGAGCTACATATCCAAAAAGCTAGTTAACACCCTAGTTCAAGTTCCCTTAATAGGATATTCCCAAATTTTTTGTTGCATGTTTCTTTTTATTAGTTTCTTTAATTTTTCGCTTTATCATTCGAGTTGGAATTCTAAATAAAATTGAACATGATGGTTCTTGGTACTTAATGGATATAATTCAAATTCCCTGAGGATTCGATACTCGGAATACTTTCCGTTTTAATATTACTTGGGCAACTGTACGCTTGCGGAAAATTGCACAACAAGTTTTTGGCGCCGTTGTCGGGGAATTTGTAATTTTTTCGTTAATATTGAGAATTAAGTGTTTGATTTTAATTTAGAAATTTTATTTTTGCATTTTAAATTTTTAGTTTAAGAAGTTGTGGCAAAATTTGAGGAGTTATAAGGTGGATAATCTGTTCTTTGAGATTTAATCATGGCAGATCAAGAAGACAAAGCAATCAGAGATTATTTCTTGCCTGAATCACCAATGAACTACTATGGGATAGCATATGAGCCGATCGTTGCTGAAAATTTTGAGCTCAAAGCTAGTCTCATTCAATTGGTAAGAGAAAATGCTTTCAAAGGCCATCCATCAGAGGATCCTCATAATCATCTAAGATTATTTTTGGATATTTGTGGAACGGTAAAGATAGGTGGAGTGAGCCCTGATTCTATTTGCTTGAAATTATTTCCATTTTCTTTGCAAGATAGGGCTAGAGATTGGTTAGATTCTTTAACACCAATTAATATTTTAAGTTGGAATGATTTGGTCAAAGACTTCCTTACAAAAATTTTCCCATTAGCCAGAATAACAAAGCTTAGGACTGAAATAGGAATGTTTGAACAAATAAAGGAAGAGCAACTATATGAGGCTTGGGAAAGATATAACGGCATGTTAAGGAAGTTTCCACAACATGGGTACCCAGACTAGCTTCAAATACAACTTTTTTATAAAGGGTTGAGTCGGGACTTTAAAATAATTCTTGACACTACAGCTGGAGGAAACTTCTTAGCCAAAACTGTCAAGAACGCTCGAGCCCTAGTAGAAGAGTTAGCCTTGACAAGTTATCAATGACCGTCTGAGCAGTCAGAGCCCAAACCAAAGGAGGGACCATGTAAGACTGATGAGGTGAAATCTTTAAAACTTCAAGTCGAAGCTTTAACCAAGGCTCTAAACAAGCTCTCAGGATCAGAGATTCCAAGTTTGCCTAAAGTTGAATTAAAAATGGAGTCTCAACCTGAGGAAGTCGTTCAACAAGAAAGAAAGAACCCTTTGGAAGGCATGTTAGGGAAATTGATTAAGGAGACCAAGATTTTTATGACTAATCTAGGAACAGTGTCAGCAATGCAAGCCAGAGTAGAGAAACAAGATCTTGTCATTAGTAAAATGGAGGCAAAGCTCGATCTACTCATGAATCAAATTCAGCAAGGAAAGTTATCTAATGTCGTCACCATGGACCCACAAGAGCAGTGCCATGCCATATCATTGAGAAATGGAAAGCAATTAGAGGAAGAAGAAGTCAAACAGACCAGCACTCGGAGGATACCAGATGAAGATGATGATCAGAACATGGTCGAGGAAGAGACAGCACCGACAGTACCACTTGAAAAGACGTTCCATGGGTTCGTGGACCACTCCAGTGGATATTGCATGGTCCCTCACACCCCACTACCTGAGGAGACTTTGAGTGAAAGCTTCTACGAAAGGTTAAAGATGCTAGATTTAGTTAGTGGTGGTGATGTGCTTGGTACAACACCCAATGAGGCACGGGAGATCAGTACAAACCTGACAGAAAGGTAAGTTAAAAGAAAATCCCATCGAGGTCAGTAAGCTTGAACTTTATTCTGCCAATCATTATGAGTCTAGTTCATGTAATATCTCATGCAAGTTAAGAGAATTGGATGTTGAGACAAATTCATATCATTTCCCGCCTAATTCTTTTTCTCCTAAGAATCATAACGCTGAAACGCATGATTTAGGCTTAGTAATTTCAGTACCTGACCCCCTTGCTGTTAGGCTTAGATGGTATTTAAATAATATGTTTGGGAAGGATGAGGATTACTTGATCATAAAAATTCCTTATACTATGCACCCTGTGTGCAAGTTGAATTTGTCAGTGCAGGAACTGATAAAGAAAAAGAAGAAAGATCCTCTGAAGATCAAAGAAGTGGACTTCGGTTGAAAAACGCCGAACCCGTCTAGCTTAGGACGTTAAACAAGCGCTTCTTGGGAGGCAACCCAAGTGTTTAAAGTTTTTATAGTTTTATTTGGTAGTATGTTGATCCTAATGCTCCCTTGAAGATCAATCCTTGTGCAGGAAGCTCGTGAAAAGACACCTATCCTCTCATTCTCTCTTCGGACGAAAATTCAAGACGTTTCAGATTCTCTCACTTTTTTAGGGCAGTATCGATCTCTCTTTATCTGATTATATGTTCATACATTGGGGACAATGTATATTTTAAGTTTGGGGGGGAGATTTTCTCTGCTTAGGTTTTGCATAAGTAATGCTTATGATGAATTAAATTCATGTTGACGATGATGACGTCTGATGATTTGCTTTTAGCCATGATTCTCTCTTATTGCTGCAAATTTGAAAGCATGTCTAAATTCAAGAAAATTTAAAATTTTTTCTTTGATTCCCTTGCAAAGTATGATGATTCACTTGTTTTATTATGATTTTGAAAGCCTAGATGAAAGTTATATGCTTTAGAAGTTCGTTGTCATGCCTACTTATTTTGGTTCTACTGCTGTGATTGTCTTGCCAACGTACGATATTTTAATCCATATTAAAATCGGAGTAAATGGTTTGATCGTTTCCGTTGTGCAAGGGCTTTTATCCCTTCATCCCGAGCATAAATAATCCTCTCACATGAATTGAATTCAATATCTCTATCTAAACTCATTAACATGCAAGACCTTAAGTCTAATCCTTTTTAGCGATTTTAAGGTTATCTTAAATTTCCCGATCTTAAGACTATCCTAGCTATGCATAACAAGATCTAAGCTAAACCCCCTCTCCCGAGCAAGATTTAGACAAAACATCATTCAATTCATAAATGAAATCATAACAAACATCCAAAATTAATCCATAATGCCCAAAGGGCTACATCAATCCCTAAGATAGTAAACTTAGCTACTCATACACTACGTTACGATGTAAACTAAGCCTAAAACAACCATTAAAACTACTAAAGTTAAGAGAGAAAGGAAATTAAACACTATTGTTGCCGAAACTGCATGTCCCCATCACGATCTCCACGAACCAAGCCTTGAATCCCGCTCCTTAACTTGCTTCAGCTCCCACAAAAGGTCCTTAGTCGAATTTAGGGCTAAAATGGCATCCAATCAACTCTCTTTGGCCAACCCTAATCGCATTGTATTTATAGAAAATTTGTCAACAGCATCGAGACGCTATAGGCAGCGTTGCGACGTTGTCCAATTGTGGCCCATTCTGTTTAAGGAAAAACCAAGAGCGTCGAGATGCTATAGCACAACGTCTCTTTTGCCGCATGTTTCAATTAAGGAAATTTCTAGCGTCGAGACGTTAGCTCTCGGATAAGCCTCATTTGCACGCCTCCAACTTGGATTCTTTTCGGTTTCTTTGGCCTCTTTTCGTGTCCCAAACGCCCAATTAACTCCATTTTGTCAACTTAGCTCCAATAATTGATTCCTACAAATATAACATTAAAATGTATAAATTTGGCCAATTTACTCTCAAAGACTAACTAAAATAGATAGGGAAAAATAGCTTGTTATGCTCGCGATCACTGATTCATAGGTAAGAGGTTCATGATCTACTTGTTGTGCTTCAATATTTAAGGCATAATGAACAAGGTCTGCACTTGCATACCTTTCAGGTGGTCTTATATTTCTTCTTTCTCTGTCCCTATGTAGTTTATAGTCGCTTAAATCTTCTATATGAGGAGGTATTTTAGTAGTTAACTGTTTTGTAGCTCTAGGTTCAGTTGGCTACTCATTTTCAATCGGCTGGAGGACAATTTCAGTTGAATCCTGCAGGCTCATCCTTGCTGTTATTAATTTCAGAGTTCAAAGAATATCTCATCTTTTGCTCATCAAAAGTGACATCTCTGCTTATCAAGCATTTTTCCTCACCTTTTTCTAGAAACCAGGCAACAATTATCAAATAGGTTGATGTTGTTAAAGCTGTTGGGTTTTATGCCCTAAAACTCGTAGATAGTGAATGTAACCGTTGACCGAATATTAATGAAATAATATTGATGTATTTTTCCATTAAGTGTTATTAGTTATTTTATGTTTGTCTTTGCCTAGAATAACCCTAATCCAATAAACTAGACATCCTAGGCTGTAATATGAGTCTTGAACTATATGTAGCGACATATGGGGATCACTGTTCAAGAAACAGCCTAAAGGGTCTATAGTATAGGGATAAGACTAGGGGCCTTATCCTAGTGACACTATGGATACGATTCACTTTTTATTTGATACAATCGCCATGATCCAACGTGTTCGTGTAGGAGACATGTGAGTGGGGGTATCCTATGCAATGAGTTTGCATAAGATTGGACCGCGAAATAGTAACCACTGGTTATAACACCATTAACTAGATGGTTTTCTATTTCACTAGGACGACCTAGACAACTTAGTCTTAATCCTGAGTTGATTATGGACTCCTGCTCATGAGGGATTGTCCTTTGATTTGTATGGGTGAAAGTGGCCAATACGTCGACTCAATAAGCCTACCATTTTGGGGACAAGTGATGCTCAATTTGCATACCGCAAGTGTACGGGTCAAGTAATAATATAGTGTTTTCGTGTAAAACGAGTGTCGTCCTCTGGATTGGTTTTCTAGCAAATTAAGTACCGTGAATACTTTGGTTCAATTTTATTTAGGGAGCAAAACTTAATGAAAAAGATAAATCTAAAGACAAAAAGCATAAAATAAAGGTGGAGACTCAAATGGAAAGACTCTTAGGGAATTGATTTCATTGTTTGAAATTGAGAATTGATTAATGGAATGAATTGATCGTGCAATTATTCTACAAGCCAAGGAAACTTTTATCACGATTACCTCTCCCGAGTATAATTGATTCTCATGCATATAACTAACTTGATATCCCTATCTAAGTTCATTAACATGCAAGGCATTATTCGGTTCGGTCCTTGTTATACTTCTAAAGTAATTCTAAATCCCGTCACAAACTTAGAATTTCTACTTTAGTCATGCAATTAAACAATGTAAGTCTTAGGCTAAATCCTCTCTCCCGAGTTAGATTCAACACTTAAATCATTCAATTAGTGATCAAATAATTGAAAACATTACACAAAATTGCATGCATAAAATAAAAGCACATTCATACCAAAAATCAATCCAACAACTAAAACAACTACATCAATTCCTAAGACAAACAATTAGCAATTCATAGTCTTTGAACCACAAACACTAATTGCAAGAAAAGCCATAAAAACTACAAGAGGTAAGGGAAAGAGAAAGGAAAACTCGAATCTGTCGAAATCGGCACGTCCCCGTCACGATCTCCACATCTTCTCGCTTGATTCCCTCTCCGTGGCCTCGCTTCAGCTCCCACCAAAGGTCTCTAGTCGAAATTAGGGCTAAAATCTAACCAATTGGACTCCTTTTGGCCGTGCAAGAAAAGGATGAATTTATAGAAAATCTGTCGATAGCGTCGAGACGCTATCCCAGTTTGCCGCCATTCTGTTTAGGAAAATATCAATAGCGTCGAGACGCTCTTGTCACAGCGTCGCGACGCTACGCCAAATTCCAGCATACTGCCTTCTCAGATTGGATAGCTTCTAATTCTTTTCTAATTAATTTCCTTTGCCTCCTTTTAGCATTCTGAGCACCCAATTGACTCCAATATCACGTTTTAGCTCTAATCAACAATTTCCTACAAAATAAACATTTAAGGGCAATAAAATGGCCAATAAATCATAAAAGACTAGCTAAATTAATTAGGGAAAACTAGCTACCTATGCTCGCTATCAACAAGATCGAGTTGCGAGCTGGGAACATAATCATACAAGAAGGAATTCACTCCTTCCCGACTTTAGGGAAGCAGATGAGTGTTCCCTTAAGTGGTGACTCCGAATCTTAAACAAAGGGCCCTACCCTCTCAATGGCACGAGAGGGTTTTCTGTTTGATGGTTGGACCACAAACAGGTTGTTCATTAGAGGAGAACTGGTACTTAAGGAAATAGAAGTAACCCGGGGATAAAACGGTAATTTGACCCAGCTGGTGTTACGGACACTCTTGAAGGACTAACTAGTCGTTATTGGTCTATGTCCGTGGACACAGAAAATATGTCTGCAGTGAGAAGAGTGCAACTGTGAGTCTATAATGGAATGTACACACAGTTAACAAATATTGATTAATTTGGTTAATGAGTTTGACCAATTAATCTCACATCGTTGGAGCTTCTAATCTGCAGGTCCATTAGGTCCCACTGGTAGCTCATAAAGTAATTTGAGGCAACTAAGTAATAAATGTAAATTGAAAGTGTTCAATTTACCAAGGGAAACAATATAATATATATTGATATATTGTTATGAGAGAAATAAATATTTGAAGAAATTTCAAACATTAATGTGAATTTGATTCATATTAAATTTATAGAAATTTGAAATAGTTCAAATATGAATTAATTAATTTAAGGCCTAAAATTAATTTGGATAATTAATTAATTCAAGGTCGAAAATTAAATATGTGATATTTAATTGGTGACTAATTAATTAAAGAGTTAATTAATTGAAAATTAATCAATTATGGAAATAATTAATCACTTATGGAAGTGATTAATCATTTATGGAAATAATCTAATCACTTATGGAAGTAATTAGTTATTTGTGGAAAAGATTAATCAATTATGTAATTGATTGATCATGGGTTGATTAAATATGGAATAGATTAAATCAATTATGGAAATAATTGATTTAATGTGAATATTTTATTCATGGCCTTTCTCCTATAAATAGAACACTAGACCAAATGTTTTGGTAGCCCTCTTGCTCTTAAACTCACAAGACAAGACCCTAGAATTCTCCCTAGCCTCCCTCTTAGAGAAAGACTCCCACAGGTCTATTACCTCCTAGACTTAGAGAAATACCGGTGTAACCTCTGTGGTTATTGTGTCCTTGATGAAGAAAAATTCCAGCGAAGGATTTCCAAGAGGTCGCTGCGTTTTCAACCGTTAGGAGGATCGTTGGCGAAAATAGGTCAAGTCTATAACGAAGGTTTGTAACGGTTCTTACCCTTTTCTTAGGAAAAGCATGAAAATAAAAGTAGTTTATTTTTCCTAGTTTTTCAGCATGCTTATAGCGTTTTACAGCGGATTTAAAGCATGTTTAAAGTATCGTTTTACCTATTCGTATTGGTATTTTGATATTAATTAATATACGGCACAAGGTCCTATCGATGCGCTTCCGCTGCGTTGGGGCTTTCATCCCCTTCAAAAGCTTCTTCCCAAAAATCTTTTGGTAGATTTGCATTGGACATCATACACCACTCTCTCTAAAAGTGTGCGGTTCATCCTTTCATCCAAACCATTTTGTTGGGGTCTGCCTCTTACGGTTATGTGTCTTTTAATTCCTTCTTTTTCACAGAAACTTTTGAATTCTAAATTTAGGAACTCAAGACCATTGTCAAGCTTCCTATCAGTTTGTTTTTCAACCAATATTTTCCAGTTCTTAAATTTCTCAAAAGTTTCAGCTTTAGTTTTTCTGCAAATAGGTCCATACTTTTCTAGAATAGTCGTCTATAATTGAAAGAAAATATCGAGCACCATCTTTTGTTTTGTTTTCTTAGGTTCCCAAAGGTCTGCATGCACATATTCAAGGATATGTTTAGAACAGTGTTGACCTTTACTAAAAGAGACTCTCGTTGACTTTCCATAGACACAGTGTTCACAAAGATCCAAGCTTCGAATTGTGGTTTTTCCAATGAAACCCTGTTTTGACAATTCAATGAGCCCTGTAACGCCCCAGAATTTATTAAAACTATCCTAGCGACATTACTAAACTCCTAACCAAAACTAACCAAGTGCTCCGACAATTTCGGCAGCATAATGGCATAAAACTGGCAAACCAAAAATTTTTCAAACACCTGCTAGAACAAGAAAACACACTTCTATATAGACAACCCACAACTACACACCACAACACCATAGATACACACCAAAACTCCTTTCACAAACTAGTGAGTGAGGTCTCGCATTCACAATCAACGACATAAACATACATGCTAGATAGAAACATTCAACTCAATTATTAGAAACAACTTAATGTTATTAACTGGAAGGAAACAAAACTCAAATGAAGCTAACCATAGCTAAGGCTAATTTCTCAAATTCAAACAACTAGAGACAAACCCTAAAATGAATTAAACATAAACACTATCCTATACAACCAGGAGAGTAAAATAAAAACTAGGGAAAAGTACACTTTTAGTCCCTGAGGTTTGGGTTAGGTTTCATTTTGGTCCCTGGGTTTTCAAACTCAACAATTTAGTCTCTGAGGTTTGGTTTTAGTTTCATTTTAGTCCCTCCATCCATTTTTCTGTTAAATGTTAATAGAATGCTGACATGGCGATATTTTTTTATTAAACAATTATTTTTTTCCATTTTTTAAATAAAAATAATAATTTTTTAAATATATTTTTATTTCTTATTTCTTTATTATTCTTCTTCAACACCCACATCATCACCAACCTCCTCCTTCTTCTTCAACATCGCCACCAAAGCTCCAATCACCGCCGTCGGCCACCGCTACCCCCCAGTCACCGCCGTCGGCCACCGTCGCTAGTATTTTTTTTACTACTTTTTTCTTCTTTCTTTCTCTCTT
Source organism: Luffa aegyptiaca (assembly GCA_017139565.1). Lineage (NCBI taxonomy): Eukaryota > Viridiplantae > Streptophyta > Magnoliopsida > Cucurbitales > Cucurbitaceae > Luffa > Luffa aegyptiaca. The sequence continues at coordinate 27,604,627 of CM029405.1, read as the reverse complement.
CCTCATCATCTTCTTCTCTCATCGTCCCTCTCTTTCTCTCATCGCTGGACTCTCTTACTCACCATCTTCTTCTCTCTCTCTGACCGGCGGTTCCACTGGTTTAAAAAAAAAAGAGGGGAAAACTCTGAAGGGGTTTTAACGATTTGCTTGGGGAAAGCGATTTCTTCTATCACTTCCACTTCACTCCCCACTGTTCATAAAATTCCAACACCAACACACATAGAGATCCACAACAAAATCAGCCAATCGACAACAAATAAAAAGAAAACCCTAAGTTGATGCGAGCCACAAACAAAATTCAATCAATTCCAACACCATAGACAACAAACAACAACAAATCCAATGCTCAAATCTCACTTCAGAATACGGTTTTTCATTGAGACACTAACACAAACAGTTGATAAGCGTAAAGAGGAGAAGAGAAATTGCCGTTCGTAAGAACAGAGGGAAGGAAAGAAGCCGTACTGGTTGCGATCGTGAAAGAAGAGAGGAATTTCTTTAGCAGAAATGGTTTGGAGAGATTAGCAGGAGGTGGAAGGAGATGGAGTTTCGAATTGATAAGAAATGCCATAAATAAGGGGAGTGTGTAACTGTCAGTGCTAAATGCTAATGCATAGTAGAGTAGGTTCAACCTTCCGATTCAAACTCGTTGTTTCTGCCCTCTGTACTGAAGACCTACAACAATGTTTACAGCCCCTACATCGAGACCCACGCCTGAATTTGTTAGCCTCCTTAACCGATACCACGAAATGGCACAGTACTGAGACCAAGGTCGGCGAGAAGACTCAATTCACAGATATGAAAACTGATGACCGCAGAGCGCACGGGCCGCAAGTAATATAAAACGAAAATATTCCGAGTATCGAATCCACAGGGAGGCGAAGCGAAAATTAAGCAAAGCAAAAATTCCTTGATCACTAAGGATACTTGGGAGAAATAATAATTAGGGACCAAAACATGCAATTAGAATGAATTTCAAACTTAAAGCAATTAAAGAGAAAACTGTGATCAATCAAGCAAAATAAAATATGGAGAAAGAGCTTTTTAAATGGGAAGTGGGGTCTTGAAACTCAATTAATAGCTAATAATTATTACAATTATCCTATCTCGTTGCCCAACTAATTATAATCCTAGAATCTCCATTAATCACATAGGTTCTCCTGTCGGTCTCCCCTAATTGTAATTAATCTATTTTAACAACCTAAGTGTCCTTAGCATCATTAAAATTCGTTAATTATTACGCTCTGATTCATTTTAGGAATCTAAGTTTAATCAACTAATCCCGTTGTCACGACGGGAAATTAAACTAGTTGCATGGATTATGATCTATCCTAACTTCTCTCCGTCAAGTCTCCATTAAGAATCAAATCAATACACAATTGGCCAGATTGCATACAGCATTATGAGCATCCATACAAATAATTAGTAAAAAGGGCAAGAGATAGACAATTATAACAACATTCAACTATAATTTCATTTCAAGACCCCAAATTGGGGTTTAGCTATACATAGCAAAAATATTCACAAAATTTACAATGGAAAGCAAAAATATGAGCACAATAAAAGTGTAGAATTTCGTGCTTATGAAAAGAGAGGGGATTTTTGGAAAGAATGACAAGCGGAAATAAATAAATGTTGAATTTAAAAGAAACAAAATAAAGCATGCAGAAGAGCAATAAGACGGAAATCAATAACATGAAAGGGATCGTTGGATTGTGATTTCTTATGCTTGATTCTATTTAGTTTGGCTTCCTAGTTTTCTCTAATAATTATTCTAGACTGATTTCATTAGTCCGATCGGCTTCTAGGTTACTCGGAGGACCCCTCTACACTAACCTGTGCTAATTAACTTGCTATCCGTGAATTCTATAATTCACAAGATTAATTAATATATTCTTTATCGCTCGTCACCCCTCATACATAAAATAGCAACCATCCGAGACCTCGCAACGATCACTAAATTATATCTAACTAGTTTTATAATAAGCAATTTCACAATCACCTATTTAAACTAGCTGCTTTGGGATCGTGGGTCCAAAATTGTATTAACTAAATTCAAATATAATTCGAATCTAATTCCTACAACCTTTAACATGCATCCTAGGCATATCAAGGGTCGTCTCGCGTAGAGAGTGGCTTGCCTCAACCTAATGGCTATCTAAAAATAACTAATTGAATACACAATCGGTAATCACATAGGGTCATCAATCCTAATAGACTAGCCTCATGTATTGGTTTAAACGGGATAACATGCAAAACTTAATGAAAAGACAGCAAGAACAGTACAATAAACTCCAGAAAACTCAGCCAATATAAATAGAAATCAAAGCATAATCCCAATCCAACGATCTAAATGCGATTAGCTATTCATAAACGAAGTAAAAACAAGAATAGACATGAAAGAATCCATGAAATATGACCTAAAAAGGTCTACAACTGAAACGTAAAAAAGGCAAAAGAAATCGTAAAAGGACCAAATTTCTAACCTAACGGCGGACTAGTGATAGCGAGCATAGCTAGCTATTTTTCCCTAAATAATTAAGCTAGTCTTTTATATTTAATTGGCCAAAATTATGCATTTTTGTGTTCTATTTGTAGGAATCATGTTTCGGAGTTAAATCGGGAAATTGGAGCTAAATATGTGTTCGGGACATGAAAATTGGCTAAAGAACGAAAAAGATTCAAGTTAGAAGAAGCCAAAAGAGAGCCATCTGCAGACCAGCGTCGGGACACTGCTCTTGGAGCGTCTCGACTCTGCCTTTCCTTTTCTGATTCAGGCGGCAAAAGGTCATAACGTCGCGACACTGTGACCATAGCGTCGCGATTCTGTGACCATAGCGTTGCGACGCTATCGACAGATTTCCTATTTAATCTTCTTTTCATGCTACGGCCAAGGGGAGTCCAATTGGTGAGATTTTAGCCCTAATTTCGACTAGAGACCTTTTGTGGGAGCTAAAGGCAAGGCGAAGGAGCGGGAATCAAGCGAGAAGACGTGGAGATCGTGACGGGGACGTGCGGTGTCGGCGGATTCGAGTTTTCCTTTCTCTTTCCCTTAATTCTTGTAGTTTTTATGGCTTTTCTTGCAATTAGTGTTTGTGGTTTAAAGACTATGAATTGTTAGTTGTTTGTCTTAGGGATTGATGTAGTTGTTTTAGGTTGTTGGATTGATTTGTGGTATGAATATGCATTTATTTTACCTATGCAATTATGGTTAAATGCTTTCAATTACTTGATCACTAGTTGAATGATTTGAGTGTTGAATCTTGCTTGGGAGAGGGGATTTGACCTAAGACTTACTTTATTTAATTGCATGACTAAAGTAGAAATTCTAAGTTTGGGACGGGATTTGGAATAACTTTAGAAGTTGCTTGAAGAACTAAACTCAAAGCCTTGCATGTTAATGAACTTAGATAGGGATATCAAGTTGGTTGCATGCATGAGAATCAATTATGCTCGAGAGAGGTAGTTGTGATAAAAGGTTCCTAGACTTGGTAGAATAATTGCATGCTAAATTCATCCCATTAATTTATCCTCAATCTCAACAATGAAATCAATTCCCTAAGAGTCTTTCCATTTGAGTCTCCACCTTTATTTTATGTTTTTTGTCTTTACTTTTATCTTTATCTTTGAGTTTTGCTCCATAAATAAAATTGAACAAAAGTATCCACGGTACTTAATTTGCTAGAAAACCAATCCAGAGGACGAAACTCGTTTAATCACGAAAACACTATATTATTACTTGACCCGTACACTTGCGGTAGGAAAATTCCACATCAACTAGACCGAGACTATGTATTTATAGAAAACTCGACGACGTCGTGACGCCAAGGGCAGCGTCGAGACGCTGCGAACTTTATACTCTGAATGATTTTTGCGTCGGTGTCAAGCACCAGGGGCAGCGTCTCGACGCCATCCCTGATCCTCGACTTGTTGTTTTATTTCTCGATCTTGTCTCATTTCTTCTCGATACGGGGCTTCAATCTTTGGCTTTTGGTGTTGTTCGCAGCGTCGCGACGTCAAGGGTAGCGTCGAGACGCTGCGAACTTTATACTCCTAATGATTTTCACGTCGGTGTCGAGCACGAGGGGCAGCGTCTCGACGCCATCCCTGATCCTCCACTTGTTGTTTTATTTCTCGATCTTGTCTCGTTTCTTCTCGATAAGGGGCTTCAATCTTTGGCTTTTGGTGTTGTTCTTCAGGCCCCACTTAAGCACAATTGGGTCTTTTCACCTCCTCGCCGTCCAAGACACCGAGATGGCTCCAAAACTCCGTAATTTGCCTGAATTAACACCAAATTAGCGTGATCGGCTCCCGACATTGCCTAAGCTCAAATATCTTGTAAATAAGACAAGTAAAGCATAAAATAACTCTAACAAGCTTAGATTAGAGGTGATAAAATAGGACGATTTTGGTCCTATCAGCAACGCACACATACACATGATTTACACGTCACGCTCCGCACCAATAACATGATTTACGCGTCATGTAATGCAATCTTAACACGTGATTTCCACGTCACGCTTCGCACACACCCCCAGCTCACCTCTCGATAAGCGCACAAGACTATGCAACTTTGACTCTCATGCAGCATAGCCAAAATCAATTAGACAACATGCTTAACAAAAATCAACAGTTCGTCATGCTTGTCAAACATAACAAGCCAATATGCTTCAGTCACATCATAACATACATTTAAAGCAAGTAAACAAGCAACATACATCATGCAGTCAAACAGACTCAAATAGGTAGAAACTACTTACTTATAGCACTCCTAAAATAAACCAATGTTTGTTGGAAATTGCACAATCACACTCCAAAAGAACCTCCAGCTACAACAAAACCAATAGCCATTAAAGGAAGCCAAAACTAGAAGAGAGCACCTTAGAACATGATGCTAAGAGCAAAAATTAACCAATAAGGGTTTAATTCCTTGCTGGAAAACATCTAAAAGTTACCCAAATTGAAAACCCAAAGCCATTAGTCCATGGACAACCACGTCTAAGGCATTACGGGCAGTGGGTATTTGCTAGATGTCGAAATTAAGGCTATACAGCTACTGGACAACAAGCAAAAACAACATATTTTCACATTCTAAGAACCTATAGGGGTTGGGCAACACTTTTAAAGCCTAAATAACTCATGGGTTTCGATTAAACATGCTTTTAAGGCTTTAACCTCTAATGGGTATCAACAAGAGTTGAGAGTTGATGAGATTGGTTTATTCAACAAGAGTTGTTGATAAGGCCAGTGCTTTTTGTCAGTCACATCCATCGCAAGAGTTGAAAGTGCCTTGATGTAGTGGGAGGGTTGTTTTATAACCTGACCGTTACATGGGCTTATCTGAAGCTCAGGTCGTCATTCTTGATGATGACATAGAGGATTCATTGTCTTTTACAAAAGAAATGAATGATGTTGATAATGATCAGAGGATTAAAGCCATTTACCTGGAAATGAAGTCTTTGCATTTCAATTCCATCTGGAATCTTGTACATCTGTTTGATGGGTAACACCTATAGGTTACAAGTGGATATACAAGAGGAAATGAGACATTAAAGGTCTTAACCAGAAGGGTTCATACAACAAGATCAAAAGCAAAAGGGTTTGCTAGCTTAAGTGATCCATTCATGGATTGACCTAAGCATTTCGATCTTGGAATATAAGATTTGATACAGTGATCAGATCTTTTGGCTTCAGTCAGAACATTGATGAGTCTTGTATCTACAAGAAGGTCGTCAATAGTTCAATAGCTTTCTCAGTGTTGTATGTGATTGATATCCTACTCATTGGGAACGAAGTAGGCTAACTTACTGACATTAAAGGTGACTAGCAGCTCAATTCCAAATGAAGATTTAGGAGAAGTTCAGTTTGTTCTTAGGTTCTAAATTGTTTATAACAGTAAGAACAAAATGCTAGCCATGTCTCAAGCGTCTTATATCTACAAAATAATAGTTAGATATGAGATGCAGAATTCCACGAAGGGTTCACAGCTTTCAGGGACAAAATTTTTTTTGTCTAAGGAACTATGTCCTCAAACACCTCAAGGAGTTGAGAACATGAGACACATGCTCTATGCAACAGGGATTGTTAGTAAATGTCAATCTATTCCAGGATTTGATCACTAGAGAGCCATTAAGTATATCCTCAAGTATCTTTGGAGAACGAGGAACTATATGCTTGTGTATGGCGCTAAGGATTTGATCCTTACAGGATACACTGATACAAATTTTTCAAACTGATATGGATTTGAGGAAATCTACATCAATATTTGTCTTCACTCTTAAACAGAGGAGATATAGTATGACATCGCATCAAGCTAGGATGCATTGCAGCCTTGACAATATAGGCCAAAAACTATGCTGCTTGTGAAGTAGTGATCGAGGTTGTGAGGCTTAGGAAGTTATTGACTGATTTGGAAAGTGTTCCAAATGTGAACTTACCTATTGCAAGACAAGCAAGCACATCGAATATAATGGAAGTTTTACTGATTCATTCATGGAGGTTCTCTCGGCTAAATGAGGGTCATCTAGATGGTCTAGGTCTACGAGATAAGTACAAAAATGTAATCTAGGGCAAGTGGAAGAAATGTAATGGGTTGATGCCCTAATTTATTGTATTTGTACATTGTATATATACGTTTTATGTATTATACATGTATCTATACACCCATTGCCATGATAGATTATTGTACATCCCACTAAACTAGAGTTTTGGTTCAAGTGGGAGTTGTTGGGTTTTATGCCCTAAAACTCGTAGATAGTGAATGGGGACAAATTGTTTACTAAGATCCGAGGTTGTTTAGATGAAACTTGGACTAGTATGTGGGGATATACGGGCATCAGTGTTCAAGTAACAACCTAAATGGTCTATAGTACAGGGATAAGGTTGGGTACCTTATCCTGGTGACACTATGTGATACGAACCACTTTGTATTCGATACAGATGCAATGATCCAAAGCATCCATGTAGGAGACATGCGAGTGGGGGTATCCTATGCAATGAGTTTGCATAAGACCGGACCGTGAAATAGTAACCACTAGATATAACACTGTTAACTAGTTTAGGTTTCTATTTCAATAGGATGACTTAGGTAACTCAATCTAAATCCTGAGTATGTTATGAAACCCTTTTCAGGAGGGATTGTCCTTAGATTTGTATGGGTCAGAGTGGCTAGTTCGCCAATTCAATAAGCCTACCATTTCAAGTGCAAGGCCGAGTGGGGGCTGGGAACGTAACATGACAAGATGGAATTCACTTCTTCCCCTATTGGGGTAAGTAGATGTGTGTTCTCTTAAGGGCTGATTCCGAGTCTTGAACAAGGGCGCCCATCCTCTCCTGGCCCAAGAGGAACTATTGTTTAATGGTTGGACCATAAACAGATTGTTCATTAGAGGAATCAGTGGTACTTAAGGATCCATAGATAACCTAGGGGTAAAACGGTATTTTGACCTAGCTGGCGTTACAAACACTCGTGAAGGATTGACTTACCGTTATTGGTCAATATTCGTGGTCACATAAATATTCTACAGTGAGAAGAGTGCAGCTGTGGATCTTTAGTGGAGTGACTCACAGTTAACGAATGTTGACTAACTTGGTTAATGAGTTTAGCCAATTAGTCTCGTATCGTTGGAGCTTCTGATCTGTAGGTCCATTAGGTCCACCTGCTAGCTCGTAAAGGGTTCTAAGATTAATTAAGTCTTGAAATAGAATTTGAAGAGTTCAAATTCATTAAGGGAATTTTAGTTAATTGTATGTGATACAATTAATATAATGTATGGAGATACGTTATAATATAAGTTTAATTATTGAATTAATCTATATAGTATAAAATTGATTTTGGATGTGATTCAAAATTAATTAATGAGAGAATTAAATATTTGAAGAAGTTCAAATATTAAATATGAATTAGATTCATATTAAACTATAGGTTAAAATAATATGAATAGAGATTCATATTAAAACTATAGTATATGAGAGAATTATTTGAACTTAATTCAAATAGAAAATTAATTAAAGATTTGATATTTTATTAAAGAATTAATTAATTGGAGAATTAATTAATTAGTTTAATTTAATTTGATTAAATATGATTTAATTAAATTAATACTATAGTTTAGAAATAATGCACATTTGATGCACATTGAAACTATAGGTTTAAAGAGAGAGAGACATTTGAATATGATTCAATTGTGGAATTAATTTAATATGTGATATTTAAGCAATATTGGGAACAATTAATTATCGATTTAATTGGTTGGCTCACATTAATTCAATTAAATGAGATTTAATTGAATTGGTTAGTTGAAAACTATATAGTAAAATTAATTTAGTTAAATTACAATTTAGTTAAATTAAATTTTGCATAATATATGCTTTTGGTTTTAATTATTATTTGATAATAATTAAATCAAAATTGTTGGGAAGATGCCAATTGGGGAGTTAGAGATTGTGTAATTTTCCCCTAGCTCCCATTTTGTGTGAAAAACGTACTGCAGAGTAGTGCTGCAGTAGAGGTTTTTCTCTCTCTCACTTGATTTTTACAGAGTAGATATTCTCATTATCTCTCTCTCTCAAACCCTTTCATACTCTCTTATCTTTCAAGAATACACACAACAACCATTCTTTGCTGTTATTCCCTTTCAAGGAAAGAGGTGATCCCACCATCACATATTCTCATGAATTTAGAGATATAGCAGGTGATCTTTAATTGGTTGTGTTCTTGGAGAGGTCACTATTCGTTGAGGAGCATTCTGCTGAGACATTCTTGGGCTTCAACAAGTAAGTCTCCTCTGATTCTAAATTGTTTAGAATGTGTAATCTGCATGCTTAATCGATTAAATTATAGTTTTGTTCTGTTATTTTAAGGCCAATGTATCGGTGTTTTCGTTTTAACCCAATTAACAACGAATCGATCTGATATACGCTTCCGCTGCCAAGGATTTTCGATCTTTCAATACTAACCTTGAACAACACACTAGAACGATCCTTGGGCAGTGGGTATTCAAGCTTACAGTGATTCGAACCCAATTGAACACTTTGACGACACTGTAGATTAGAGATTTCAACAGTAACTTAAATTTCCAGCACATAACGAAATGGGTAATTTAATTTAAACACCAACCAAGTATGGGTAAGTGCTTAAACTCATCAGAATCGTTAACGATGCCAAAGCACCCATGATTGGAGCAAAGACGTCGCTGGACAAAGGTGAAAAAGCGAGAAGAAGTGCTTCGAACTGCTAGCCACGCGAGATCTAACCAAAACAGAACCAAGGAAACTTGAGATCGGACCCTAACACGACTAAGAACGAGGGAGAAGGAGGCTTACCACGAGTTTTTTAGTTCTCGATGAAAAAACCCACAAGGACAATGTGGGGAAGGGAGATTGTGCGAAGAAGGCTAGGCAGTGGCGCTGGGCTTCGTTTTTCGGAAAGAATAGGCAGCGGTGGCTCAGCTGCTTCACGGCCACGACGCAGCAAGAGGGAGAGAAAGAGAAAAGAAGTGGCACGAAGAATGGAGATTCGGGGAGAAGAAAAACCACGCGGACTGGATGGCGACGGCACGACGACGGTGGCTGGAGCTGGGCGGCGACAGCGGAGAGCTGGGTTGGCCGGCGGCTAGACACAAGGGGCTGCACGAAAGAGAGGGAGGAAGAGAGAGGGTTGAGTGCTAGGGCTTCTATTTTCTTTCTTTTATTTCTTTTCTTAGATTAAATATAACCTAAGAATGAAAATCCCAATTTAATTAGGAATTAAATCTAATCTAGAATTTTATTTTAAAATCCCAAACTTAACTCCTAAAATATTTGGGAAAGAAAATAACCTAATTGATTAAGGATTTGGATATTTTGATATTTAAAATAAATATCGAATATTAAACCTCCAAACTTTAGGAAATTAAAGATTTAATTAAAAATCTCTTTTCCCTAAATTATAGAAATTTAATTTAACGACCCAACGCTAAGCTTAAATTCTAATTTTTCAAATTAGAATAAGAACGCTCAATTAATCCCAAAAGTGCTCGATTTTGAAATGTGGGGCGTTACAAGCCCTTTCTTACTTATGTGGGCTAGTCTCATGTGCCACAATTTAGCTTCAAGATGATCTTTAGGTGTAGTTACTGTTGTAGTTCCAACCACAGTATTTCCCTCCATTATGTACAGACCATTCACTAACCTTCCTCTAATTTTCACACTTGCCCCTTTAATGATTTTCATTGTGTTGTTTTCAAGCTTGCAAACATACCCAGCCTTATCAAATACCCCAAGAGATAATAAATTTCTTAAATCAGGGACATACCTAACAGAAGACAGAATTCTCACTTGACCATAAAACATTTTCATTTTAACACTACCATTCCCGTTTACACTACATTATTGATGGTTTCCTAGAAAAACTTTCGCACCATTCAATTCTTGATAGTTTAAAAACTATTCTCGATTTGGAGTCATATGGAATGAACATCCAGAATCCAAACTCCATTAAGTACCAAAATTACCATCTGATGCATTTAAAACTTCAACAGTTTCATAGTTTTCAGTGACATTGGCATTGTGAGGTTGTTCTTCTTTCTTTTGATCGTTTTTCCTTTTATTTTTCAGCTCATAATAGTTTCTTCTTATATGGCCTTCCTTATGACAATAGAAATATCTCTTTGTAACTGTGGCCTCTAGATTTTCTTCTACTTTGGCTTCTAGATGATCACTCATCTTGTCTATCTCTAGCAGCAAGAGTTTCCCATTCTTTTCCTTTAGCCTTTTCCAACTTTAGATCCCTAGATCTCAAGGCACTCAGAACTGATAGAATTCTATCTATGACTATAAGTGATAGAATTTCATCTGTGATAGTCATTGATAGACCAGTCTTATTTATTGGAATTTTATCTATTTTTTGTCATGGTCACCGGTGAAAAATGCAAATGGAAGAATCCAAATGAAAAGAAATTGAAATGCTCAAATTGAACTAATTTTTCTGTATTAAAATCTATATATAACTATCACATATAGAATTCTACTTGTATTAAAGTCTATCGATGACTATCACTAATAGACATCAGAAGTAGTGACAACATGCACAACAAGCACAAAATGATAGACATCTAGTGATAACTAAGCATCAATAGAACTATCACAAAGCAACGATAGAATTTGAGATGATAGAAATTTATCAGTGATAGGACTCTATCAATGATAGAATCTATAAGTATCCAAACCTCTCACTGATAGATTTCTATCAATAATACAAATAAATCATTGATAAAATAGTAATTTGATAGATTTTGATAGAATGATATTCCTCACTTCAATATGTAACTAAATTTATAAAACTATCACTAAGCATCGATATAAATTGAGATGATAGAAACCTATCAATGATAGGTCTCTATCAGTGATAGAAACCTATCATTGATAGATTTCTATAAATAATACAAATAAATCATCGATAGAATAGTAATTTGATAGATTTTGATAAAATGATATCCCTCACTTGAATATGTAACTGAATTTATAAACAAAAGACAATTAGAATATAAGATAAACTATTACTAATAGAATTTTATCATCGAAAGATTTTATTAGTGATAGAATTCTATCACTGATAGAGTTCTATCAGCAATAGAAATAAAAGTCACACGAAATGTAGTCGTTGTCATCGTATTGGTCAATCATCTATCACTATAGCAATAAAAAAAAGTGTGAATATTAACAATCACCCTAAAAGATGTACCAATATGTAGCATTGAAATGATAGAAGTCTATCAGTGATAAACGTATATCACTGATAGAAACGAAAATAAGGCAAAAAACGGGATTTGGCTGAAAATTTGGGTTGAATGGACTGGGTAATTGAAATGGGCTAGGTAATCAAGTGAGATGGGCTTTTTAATAATTTAGATGGACTGGGTGTTAAATTTTGCTATTTGTGCAAATACTTTAATATGTTGCTAATTTTGACATTGTTTTAGTTGGTTTTGCTATTTGTGCAAGCAGCCCAAATTTTTTTAAGGGGCAGTTGCATAGATGGAAAATTGGACCAAATTAATAGCAAATATAGCACAATTGCAAACTAATTGCAAATATAGCAAAATTAATTGTACAAAACCAAAAAGCTATTGCCAGATTCTATCCGTGTCTATCACTGATAGACTCTGATTACTCAAAGTCTATCAATGTCTATCGCTGATAGACTCCGATTAATCAAAATCTATCAGTGACTATCACTGATAGAATTTGATTAATCAAAGTCTATCAATGATGGTCACTGATAGTGTAACCCCGAGACTTTCCTTGGATTATTTTCTCTTGTCATCTATTGGTTGATATTCATTGTTGAAGAAAAATGGAAAAATTTTGTGGTTCATTGTGGTTTCATGGTTGGATTAAAGTTGTTGGAATTTGGTAATTTAAAAGAAGAAAGGAATTAAAGGACATGAATTAAAGGAAAAGAAAAAAAGGAAAATTAAATAGGAAAAAAAAAGAAAGAAAGAAAATGGGAAAAGACAGCAAAAAACCCACCACCGCCTAAGCCAAAACTCCAGCCCATTTTCAGTCCTTTCCAGCCACATTTCTCATCATTTTCCATCAAAAATTTAGAGAATTCGAGGGAGAGAGTGAAGGAAGTAGAAGAAGAAGGTTTCTAGGGTTTTGAGGTTGAAGAAGATAGGAAAAAGCTCATGCAAAGGCAGCCATATCAGAATCTGGGTTCAACCTGCCTATCTTTGGTTTTTGACTCGGTTTGAGCTACACAGAAGGAACTAAGAGGTGAGGTTTTATTTTCTTGAAAGTTAATCAATTTTCTAACAAATTTCATGAAGGAAGCTTGAGCTAAATCTGATGAGAAGTTAATGGTTTTTGAAATGGAAAACAGAGCACAGAATTTTCGTGCAAACCTGGAGGATCTCTGGTTTTCTCTGGTTTTTCGAGCATTCTGGATTGTACAAGTTGAATCAGAAGCTCTATTTGGTATGTTTGGAAAGCTGATTCAATTTCCTATAACTTTAATGAAGAATTTGTGAGCCAAAAATGACTTGAAGTAGTTATAATTTCAGGAGAAAGATAGAGGGTAGCAGAGAAGCTCGAATCTGTGTTTTCTGTGTTCGGGGCATTTTTGGACAAATTGGTTGGTAATCTCGTTTTCAGTTCTTCAGGTAAGTTGTAGAGTGTTCGACAATGAAGAGTTTGATATATAGTACATTAATTTTAGTTAAGTATTGAGGAAGTTATGGGTGCTGGAAGTTAGGGTATAGAATCTGGAAAATCTGGGAAAGTAGAATGTGAAGTGTGATTTTTGATTCAAATGTTTAGAATTCATGAGCATGGAAATAGGTCATGAATTCTAAAATTGTTTCCAAACGGTTGTTCATGTTTAGATGTTTTACATGCTTTCTATGAATGATACATGATTTCTATGAACGGTTTCAAGCATAAGTTTTAAGCTTAGATTTTCTAATGAGGTTTATATACGAGCACGTGGTTAATGACTTAATGAAAAGTAGTTGAAACGATATCATTTAAAGTAAAGTATGTATTAGCAAGTACTGTTTAAAGATTTTCGATTTTTCACGAGCAAGTGAGTAAGCTTGAGTTTTACGAAAGATAACGATAAGCAGGCATGTTTTAATGTTTTCATGTATTTTTCTGAGATTTCTTATGACTACATGACTGAGATATTGAGCCCGAGGCTATATGGTACCGTGTGCACACAGGTTATATTCCGTTGTTGACGTTGAGTGTACACCATGACAGCGATGCTGTCGTGAGTGCTGGGCGGGCCCCACTACGACAAAGACGATGGGAGTGTTGGGCGGGCCCCACTACATCGTAGAGCTGGTAAACGTTGGTTGTACTGGGCGTGCCCAACACAACGTGGATTTGTCATGTTAGTTAAGATGTTTTATATAATTGATATGCCTTGCTAGATTTTAATGACGTACTTGCGGGTTATTTGAGAAAGCTTCTATTATTTCACGTTTATGTTAAACGCTTTGATTGAACTGATTTATACGTTTAAAGGTTTATCACGTGTTCTGATTTCCAGACTTACAGTTCTAAATTTAGTCACTCATTGGGCTTCGTAGCTCACTCTTTCAAAATGTTTTTCCACTTTTCAGGTAGAGGTCGAGCTCTTGGTGCCTGATACACAGTCAACGTCTGCTGAAAGTTCCAGATCAAGTTCCAGTACGTGGGTGGAGTTGTATATTGAGTCTGTCTATATTGTAAATGTTTTGTAAGGATTGGATAATTTACAGTTTGTGTAGGTTCTAGAGGTCGTGGTTGTATAAACCCCAGTTGAATATGTTTTTGGTTGTGATATCTAAATCAGGTTATTTTCCAAACCGAGTTATGTCAGGGCTGCACCTCATGTATGTTAAAAGTTTTTTAGGGATTCCGCTGTGTTGTGTTTCATGTAGAATATTTTATATCTAAGATTAGAATGTTTATCAGGTTCAACGTTTCAGGAGGGTCAACAGGTATCGTTAGAGGAGGACGATGTCCGTTGGCTTCACACCATCTTTCGGACTAAGCTAGCAGGTGGTCCGGGTAGGGGTGTGACAGATAGATTTCGATTAACCGGAGTTTATCAGCGATTGACACTGATAGACTCTGAATAATCACAGTCTATCGCTGATAAACTCTGATAATCGAAGTCTGTCAGATAGATTCTAATGAACCAGAGTCTATCAGTGTCTATCAGTAATATACTTTGATAGATTTTGCTATATTTGCAATTTTTTTTACATTGTGCTATATTTGCAATTATATAATTCTTATTTGCCACCCATTGCAAATTCTCTTTTTTTAATCCAATTTCCATTCTTTTTTATTATTCCAATATTACCCTTGTTGGTGTACTGGTATATCAGTAGTATATCTGATATAGTTTATATTTGTTAACTGATATACTTAAAAATTTGATATACTTGAAATTAGTCCAACCCATAAGAAAAGTCCAAAAAGTGCTGATTCATGTCTTTTGATATATTCAAAACATTACTAAAATGATACACTCATGTTTTGCCTAAAATAAATATTGATTATTGATGTATGATATATTGCTAATATATTCATAATACTACTAAAATGATCCATTCATGTTTTACCTTAAAATAAATATAATGATCTATCTAATATATCAATTATATAACTGATATATATATTTGATTTGATGAACCTTTGATATACTTGATTATGAGTATTGATATATGAACGATACAATTGATATGAATGTTGATATACCAAAATGATATACCCCATATATTACTTCTCTTTACTTCTTTTATCATGTGTTTTTTTTATTTAACTTTGTTGTGTTATTCACATATTTTAAATTAAATGTCTGTCTTTTAGAACCTAAATATTTATCTTCTATACAAATTATGAATGTTGATATATCATTGATATACCTCATTTGTTATATTAAATATTGATATACTTGATTACGAGTAGTTATGTAATACCCCAGGATTTTAAAACTATCCTAGCGACATTACTAACTCTAAAACCAAACTAACCGAATGCACCAAAAATTTCGACAGCATAACGACATACATAAGACTAAACCAAAATTTTCTAAACACCTGCTAGAACAAAACAACACTTCTATAACATTTTCAACAACACCACCATACTACAACACAACAGAACTCTAGAGAACAAGCGAGTCAGGTCTCGCATAATAATAGGCAACTAAATAAAGCATCCACAACTAAAGGCTCAACTAAGCACAAATAGCAACTTAATTATCATTAACAAAAAGAAGAGATAGAGTTCTTTAGAACAAACACAACTAATCCTAGAATTCAACAAGAATAATTCAGAAACTAAACCTAACAGGACAACAGTCGTCCAACCATATTAAGCAACAAACTATCCTAACCAACATGAAAATAAAAGAGGAAGCAAGAACTAGCTATGATCCTTCCTCAAGCACCTCCTTTGCATCACCATGGTTAAGGCAACCTTCATAACCTGCATAATCTGGAAGTTGGGGGAGAGAGGGGGGAGGGGGTCAGTACAATGGTTCTGGTAAGCAGCCCCTACCTGAGAAGCCATCAAACAGCAACCAAGCAACCAACATGCTTTTCATGCGCAAACAACATACTTCTCAAAGCTATAAACACAACAACATGCTTAAAAGCAAGTAAAGTGAATGACTCTCCTAAGCCAAACCTCATGCATCTCTCTATACAACGCACAACTAATCATCAAATGTATTTAGCCCTCACTTGGCTCTCCAAGACTAACCCTTCGAGTCTCACTGTCCCCTGACCATTTGTACCCAGGGCCCCAATGCTATCTACGGAGCTCGGCGTTCGACCCTTGACCATTTGTACCCAAGGCCTCGAACTGTGCATCGCCCCTTGACCATTTGTACCCAAGGTGCACCGATGCTTTCTAGACTCATCACACCGACCCTTGACCATTTGAACCCAAGGCCTTGATGCTCCTCTTTAAACCAATGGTGACATGTCACCCCTCGACCATTTGTACCCGAGGTGCACTGACATTCACCCATCTTTTCTTTCTTTCACGTTTTAGGTCCCTGACCTCTTTTTCACAACTATCTAGAACGCATATGCCCTGCAACATGCTTCTGGACTCATGTACTATGCCCACCAAGCATATACATACCACACCAAACTACCTAGAATGCATATCCTCTGCATCATGCTTCTAGACTCATGTACTATGCCCACCAAGCATATACATACAGCAACAACATACTCTCGAATCATGCTTAACTCATAAAGGTAAAACAACTAGCATGCTTAACAACCAAGCATCACACAACAACAGTTCATGCTATTCGAATATCTCATATATATATATATAACACAGAAACAAGAAGCATTTACACACACACATATATATATATTTAAGCAAAGCAAGAAACAAGAGAATAATTATAAAGTGATTAAACAAACAGCGTGCATCATGCAATCAAACAAACTTCAACAGATAGAAACTACTTACCTAAAGCGATCCTAAAAGATCAGCAGAACCAATCGGAAAAGCCTAAAAAGCTCGAACTATAAGCAATAACTTCCAAGGGTTAGGAATTGATTTAAAGCACTAAAAAGACTTAATAAAGGATAAAGAGGGTGCTGGAATTTACTGATTAGTGCTCAAACATCCTTGAATACAAGCTGATTTGTACTCGAAACGATCCAACAACTAAGATTCCAAGTCACCAAGTTATGGGTAAGAAAAGTTAAGGCCTTCCCGATTGTGGGTATTCATCGAACACCAATTTTAAACCCAAATCGGCACTGGACAGCAACAAACAAAGCATCATTCAACAATACAAGACTATTAGAGAGTGGGTATTCTAAAATTAGAGTCAGTTAAGCATGGGTCAAATGCCTATAGCATACCGAACGAGTTCAACATGCTGAACAGGATGTGGAATGCCAGATTCGAAGCTCCTGAACCCAAATAGCGCAACGACTCATGAACCCCAATTCTAATCGCATGGTCTTGGACTTGCTGAGGATGAGAATAACGAAGGAAAGCAGAGGACAAACTATTTCGCGAGTCCTGGCCGAAAAACGAGAGGAAAAGAGAGAGATTAACCCGCCATTGAACAAACCCAAACGAAAACAAGAGAGAGAGAGAGACTTACGCACGAAACCAAGAGAAGAAGGGAGATTTTTTAGACCCACCTATCATGGCTAACGGAACACAAGAGAAGGAGGCAGGCGGACGAATGACGACGCGCAAGAAAAGGATAGAGATATGAAACTGATGGCTTGCGAGACTCGCACTTGGAAATCCATCGGAGTCGCGCTTCTAGGAGCTCGTGGGGCTGCTGCTACAGTCGCGAACACCTGCTGCGAGCAGATGAAGAAAACGAGAGGGAGAGAGTCGCCGACGAACGAAAACGGAAGGGGGAGAGGGACAGCTACCGGCGAACGAAAACGGAAGGGGGAGAGACTGTCTTGGCTGCGGCATGGGTCGGCTTAGCGGGCGGGAGATGAAGAGGCGGCACAAGCAAAATGTGGGGGGGGGGGTGATAGCGAGCATAGCTAGCTAGTTTTCCCTAATTAATTTAGCTAGTCTTTTATAATTTATTGGTCAAAATTATGCATTTATGTGTTGTATTTGTAGGAAATATAGTTTTGAGCCAATTGGATGTTCGGGATGCGAGAAGAAGCTGAAGAATGAAAAAAGAATCAAAGTTGGAAGATTGAAGATAGGCTCATCCGCAAACCAGCGTCGAGACGCTGCTCTTTGGGCGTTTCGACGCTGACATTCTATATTTGGAGTTTTCCTTCTTAAAAAAAAAAAAAAAAAAAAAAAAATCATAGCGTCGCAACGCTCTCGGCGAATTTTCCAAATCCGCAGTATTGCGACAGCGTCGCGACGCTGTCGGCAGATTTTCTATAAATTCATCATTTTGTGCTACGGATTGGGGGAGTCCAATTGGAGAGATTTTAACCCTAATTTCGACTAGAGACCTTCTGTGGGAGCTGAAGCAAGGACGAGGAGCGGGAATCTAACTTGGAGGCGTGGAGATCGTAATGGGGACGTGCCGGTTTCGACGACTTTGAGTGTTTCCTTTCCTTTCCCTTTTCTTTAGTTAGATTTAATGGTTTTTTCATGCTTAGTTGATCTTGTAACGCCATGTATGAGTAGCTAAGCTTGTTACTTAGGGATTGATGTAGTCTTTTTAGCTTATGGATTGATTTATGGGATGATTTGTGCAATGGTTTTTATGTATGCAATCTTAATTTAATGCTTTCAATTAATTGGCCACTAGTTGAATGATCTAAGTGTTGAGTCTTGCTCGGGAGAGGGGATTTAGCGTAGACTCTATTAAGATTGCATGACTAAAGTTTATGTTCTAAGCTCGTGACGGATTTTAGAGTAACTTTAGAATTGGTCAAAAAGAACTAAATGTCTTGCATGTTAATAAACTTAGATAGGGATATCAAGTTGGTTAATTTGCATGAGAATCAATTATGCTCGGGAGAGGTAGTTGTGATTAAAGGTTCTTAGGCTCATAAATCCATTGTGCGTTTAACTCATTCCCTAAAATTAATCCTAGACTAAATCGGCGAAATCAATTCCCTAAGTGTTCTTTCAATTGAATCTCCATAGTTTATTTGCATTGATCTTGTTTTCTATCAATCACTACTTTTCGGTCCCTAAATAAAATT
Source organism: Luffa aegyptiaca (assembly GCA_017139565.1). NCBI lineage: Eukaryota > Viridiplantae > Streptophyta > Magnoliopsida > Cucurbitales > Cucurbitaceae > Luffa > Luffa aegyptiaca. The sequence goes on along the minus strand of CM029405.1, from coordinate 27,585,473 downwards.
GAGCAAGATTATTCATTGTAATTGATTTAACTTAAAAGTCCAATCCAGAGGATGACACTCGATTTTTCGATCACTTTATTATAACTTGACCCGTGCGCTTGCGGTAGGAAAATTCCACATCAGGGGGGGTTGCTCACGCAAGGAAAAGAGGAAAAGAGGAGAGATAGATTAGGGCTTTATTTTCCTTTTTTCCTATTCTTTTTCTTTTAAAATAAAACCCTAAGAAAGAAAACCCAATTAAATAGGAAATTTGATCTTACCTAGGATTTCATTTAAAATCTCAAACTTAACTCTTAAGATTTGGGAAAGAAAATAACCCAATTGATTAAGAATTTGGGTCTTTTGATATTTAAAATAAATATCGAATATTAAACCTCCAAACTTAGGAATTAAAGATTTAAATTTAAAATCCTTTTTTTCCTAAATTTTAGAAACTTAATTTAACGACCCAAGGCTAAGCTTAAATTCTAATTTTTCAAATTAGAACAAGAAAGCTCAACAGATCTCAAAATGGCTCGATTTCGAAACGTGAGGCGTTACAAGTTAGGTACATTAATGATAGGCTTCCTGTTTTTTTTTTATTATTAAAAATCATTGATATATTTTTAATTATTGGTGTATTATCAAGGTTGTGAAATGAAAATTTTGTTACAATCAAGTATATCATTGGTGTATATATCAATATCATATCGATGCTTTCATTCAAAATTCATTTCAAGCATAGCATGTTGATACACTAACAAGGTATATCATTAGTATATCAGTTGTATATTAGTAGTATAACAATGTTATAATTGTTAGTGTATCATGAAGGTCATGGAATGCAAAATTATTTATAAGTATATCAATAAGATGCATTTTCAAGTATATAATTAGTATATTAGTAGTGTATGATCAGTACTCACTAAAAATGCAATTTCAAGTATATCATTGATGTCTCAATAGTATATCATTAAGATGATATATAATATATCAATGATATATTTGCCAACATGAGACATGTACATTGTTGGGTTTTATGTCTGAAAACTCGTGGTTTGTTAACTTTAGACATATCATATTTGTAATAAAGATTTTATTCAGTGAATTGCTTGTTGTTTAACCTAAATCCAATAAACCAACATCCATGGCTATAATATGAATAATCGAACTATATGTAGAGACATTGATAGTAAGAATTGTCGAGGGCCCTAATCAAATAAATTTATAATCACCGATCACTAAACTACTTTGCAGTAGTAGTGGTCGGGGTCGATCGCAGGGAACAACTGGTTTACTCCTAAATCCTTTTGTGCTTGTGGTAATAGAAGGGGGGTTGGAAGAAGCGAATAATTAGGGGAAAAATAAAATGCGAGAAAATAAAGTGCATAAATTAAATAACGGAAAAATAAAGGGGAGTGGTTAATCGAACCTCGAATTCATGCAATCGGTTCATTAGATGTTCGTTTGGATGGATCTTAATCACAGATTATCTAAAGATGAAATTTACGTTTTAAGCCTAACGTACTCCTGGAAAAGCCAGAGAGCCATATTATCTCTATTTTATTAACCCGACATATGCATCGAAGCTAATCTAATTGATTACTAATTAATCTGGCGGAATTAACTAGCTACAATTGCATTACGATTAAGATAGTTAGATAGCCAATTTTATAACTAGGAAAAACCTAAATTATAAGATTAACTAAGTGTCAAATTCTAGCGAACATGCAAATTCAAGGATAACGCACCTAAACTAGAGCCACATGTTTCACCTATTGCTACGAATAGCGAATATGATTAAAACGACGGAAGACGGAGTTGTCAATCCCTCCTATCAATTCTAATCATGAATAGAGTAGAATTCAACACACATAAATAGTAAACTCAGAATTAAAAGCACAAAATCTCATAAAATTCAAACCAAACTTACAACCAAGTTCTTGATTACATGAAATTCACCTAGCCGAACATCGACCAAGGCGCCAAGGCTTAATCAACAACCCAATCTAATCTAATCCTAAGCTAATACAAAGGAAAAAGAGAAGAATAGGGGGAGAAGGCAAGAAAAACGGTTGGGAGAAAAGAAAAATCGGAGAATGAAACCCTAAATGCGAAAAAGAACATTATTTATAAACCACGGCAGTGTCTCGACGCTGACGCTACCTCTCGAGAAACCAGCATTTTTGTGACGCTTTTGAGGGCCTCGACGCTGGTTTGGCCTTCAGTGTGCGTTGACTTGAGTTGACCAAGGGCATTTTCGTCATTTTGCTTTGGTTTAGCTCGTTTTCGACCCGTTTTGGTCCCGAACTCATATTTTAGACCTACAACAATATTACAGTCAAATTAAAGCATTTTGCGAAATGAATACAACGAAGATAAGCAAATTAGGAGGGATTAAACTGTAAGATGGGAATTCCCTAATTTCGATAACGGAAGCGAATTGGGACCGATTCGTAGTTGATTTTGTTTAATCTAAAATACCAATACATTAGCAATAAACTTAGAATTATTCTAGATTTATATTAAGGCTAAGCATACAAAAATATTAGATCTAAATCTAATAGAGAGAAGCAAACATATCATCGTTGTCCTCTCTGAAATATCAAGAACGCCTTTCTTGATTTGGATCAAGCGTCAACAATTGGGACACCACCAATTGATCTTCTCCACTATAACTCTGAGATTAGGAACGTAGTTGTGGGACTACCTAATCTTGAATGGGAAAAACTCTTGGAGAGAAAAATTCTCTCTAGAATTCTTGAGTAGAGAGAGTATGAGAGGGAGGCTAGAATGAGAGCATTGGCCTTCTGGTGGTCATTTGTTGTAGTACCTAAACCCTAGGTTTAGTGTTCTATTTATAGGTCGGTCATGAATAAAATATTCATTTAAAATCAATTATTTCCATAACTGATTTAATCTTTTCCAAAATTAATCAATTCCATAATTGATTAATCTTTTCCATAAATGATTGATCACTTCCATAAGTGATTAAATCATTTCCATAAATGATTAATTACTTTCATAAGTGATTAATCATTTCCATAATTGATTAATTTTCAATTAATTAATTCTTTAATTAATTAATCACCAATTAAATATCATATATTTAATTTCAGACCTTCAATTAATTAATTCTATAATATGAATCAAATTCATATTAAAATTTGAACTCCTTCAAATTCTCTTATATCCTATAAATTTAATATGAATCAAATTCATATTAATATTTGAACTTCTTCAAATATTTATTTCTATCATAATAATAAAGTTTAATTTCAAATTAGACTTTATATTTTAATGTATTACTATACATTATATTAATTTGTATCTCATAAAATTAACTTAATTCCCAATATGAATTTGAACTATTCAAATTCTCTCAAGTTATAATTGTTCCTAATTACTCCTTACGAGCTAGCAGAGGGACCTAATGGACCTACAGATCAGAAGTTCCAATGATATGAGGTTAACTGATTAAACTCATTAATCAGGTTAACCGATATTAATTAACTGTGGGTCATTCCACTAAAGACCCACAACTAAACTCTTCTCACTGTAGAACATTTCTGTGTCCATGGATATAGACCTATACCGGTAAGTCAATCCTTCACGAGTGTCCGTAATCACAGCTGGGTCAAATTACCGTTTTACCCCTGTGTTACATATGTCTCTTTAAGTACCAGTGCTTCTCTAATGAACAACTTGTTTATGGTCCAACCATTAAACAGAAAGTCCCTCTCGGGCCAGTGACAGGGCGGGATCCCTTTGTTCAAGACCCGGAGTCACCACTTAAGGAACACTCATCTACTTCTCCTAGAAGTGGGAAGGAGTGAATTCCTTCTTGTGTTGTCATGTCTCCATCCTCCCACTCGGCCTTGTCCACAAGAAGGAAAGCATATTGAGTCCGCGTATTGTCCACTCTCACCCATGCTAATCAAAGGACAATCCCTCATGAGAATACTAGTAAGTCAATCCTTCACGAGTGTCCGTAATCAGAGTTGGGTCAAATTACTGTTTTACCCCTGTGTTACATCTGTCTCCTTAAGTACCAGTGCTCCTCTAATGAACAACATGTTTATGGTCCAACCAATAAACAGAAAGTCCCTCTCGGGGCCTGTGAGTAGGCGGGATCCCTTTGTTCAAGTCCCGGAGTCACCACTTAAGGGAACACTCAACTACTTCTCCTAGAAGTGAGAAGGAGTGAATTCCTTCTTGTGTTGCCATGTCCCCAGCCTCCCACTCGATCTTGTCCCCAAAAAGGAAGGCATATTGAGTCGGCGTATTGGCCACTCTCACTCATGCTAATGAAAGGACAATCCCTCATGAGAAGGAGTTCGTGACACACTCATGATTAAGACTGAGTTACCTAGGTCATCCTATTGAAACAGTAACCTAACTAGTTAACGGTGTTATATCTAGTGGTTTACTATTTCATGGTCCGGCCTTATGCAAACTCATTGCATAGGATACCCCCGCTTGCATGTCTACTACATGGATGCTTTGGATCAATACGTCTGTATCAAATACAAAGCGGGTCGTATCTCATAGTGTTACCAGGATAAGGAACCCAACCTTATCCTTGTACTATAGATTTTTTAGGTTTTTACTTGAACATCGATCCCCATATGTCCCCACATACTAGTTCAAGTTACATACAAACAACCTTGGATCTTAGTTTATTGGATTTTTGTCAAATTGTGCAATATTTAACAATAACACTTTATTGTAGAAACTCAATAACACCTTATTGAAACAAGTATACAATTTGTTTACATTCACTATCTACGAGTTTTAGGGCATAAAACCCGACATAGGATAATGAGGACAACCTAGGATTTGATTTAGAAATCTTTGGGGAATATGGTTTATATTAGTAGAGGAATTCGAAAGCATAGCAGAAAACGGAAAAATTTTAAAATTTTACTTAGTGTTAAAGCCTAAAGCATGCGACAAACTTATCTTTTGTGATTCTCGAAAATTTAGATTTTTGTTATGGCTTTTATAAGTTTGTTGTCACTTCGATAGGCTTAGTCTCTAGCACTAAGAATCCATGCTTGACTGTTTTAAGAGTTAGGTGAAAAGAAAAGAAAAAATGTTATGCCTGCAAAAAAAGAACAAAAATGAAAGACAAAGAATATCTGTTGAAAAAGAAAGAAAAGGAAAAAATGATTTTTGCTTGCAAAAGAAAAATAGAGCTAGGGATAAAAAGAGCTACCTCCGTTGTGATCAGTTAGGCCATCCAAGGGTTAAACTTGGGATATGGGTCCCTGCAGCGGTGTGTGAAATCTAATGCCCTTAGTATCAATAAAATGCAAGTTTTTTTTTTTTGGGGGGGGGGGGGGGGGAATCTTTCCAGGAAAAGAAAAGATCAGGCACCCTAGCTTCTTTGTTTACATGATAGCTAATTCTGAAATGTTAGGACTCTTAGCTAGTGTAGGGGGAAGACAAATGGAAAAAGTCATAAGACTAATCTATATTAGTAAGAGACCCATTAGATAAGTTTTAAGCAGGCTATTCATTAATGCTAAGTTTTATTTTAAAATTTCTTCATGAGTATTGGTGTATGAATTTGCTTACCGCAAGTGTACGGGTCAAGTAATAATATATTGTTTTCGTGATTAAACGAGTGTTGTCCTCTGGATTGGTTTTTAAGTTAAACTAAGTACCGTGAATGCTTTTGTTCAATTTTATTTAGGGAGCAAAACTTAATGAAAAAGATAAATCTAAAGACAAAAAACATAAAATAAAGGTGGAGACTCAAATGGAAAGACTCTTAGGGAATTGATTTCATTGATTAAGATTGAGGATTAATTAGTGGAATGAATTTAGTGTGCAATTATTTTACAAGCCAAGGAGACTTTTATCACAATTATTTTCTCCCAAGCATAATTGATTCTCATGAATACAATAAACCAAATATCCCTATCTAAGTTTACTAGCATGCAAGACATTATTTGGTTTAGTCCTTGTTACACTTCTAAAGTAATTCTAAATCCCGTCACAAACTTAGAAATTCTACTTAGTCATGCAATTTGTAAGTTAAGTCTTAGGATAAATTCTCTCTCCCGAGTTAGATTCAACACTTAAATCATTCAATTAGTGATCAAGTAATTGAAAGCATTTAATCATAATTGCATAAATAAAATAAAAGCACATTCATACCCAAAAATCAATCCAACAAACTAAAAAAACTACATCAATCCCTAAGAAAAACAACTAGCAATTCATAGTCTTGAAACTACAAACACTAATTGAAAGAAAAGCCATAAAAACAACAAGAGGTAAGGGAAAGAGAAAGGAAAACTCGATTCTGTTGACACCGCACGTTCCCGTCACGATCTCCACGTCTTCTCGCTTGATTCCCGCTCCTTGGCCTTGCTTCATCTCCCACCAAAGGTCTCTAGTTGAAATTAGGGCTAAAATCTAACCAAATGGACTCCCCTTTATCGTGCAAGAAAGTGTTGTATTTATAGAAAATCTGCTGACAGCGTCGCGACGCTGTCGCTTGCCGCCTCTGGTAAATAAGGGAAATCTTTGACAGCGTCGCGACGTTGTCGCCTTTACTGTCAGGGAATATTGGCAGCGTCGAGACGCTAAGGGGCAGCGTCGAGACGCTGTCCCAGATTCACACCTAATACCTTCTCGGGTTGGAAAACTCCAAATTCTTTCCTTATTTATTTTCTTTGCTTCTTTTTAGCGCCCGAACACCCAATTATCTCCAATTTCTTTATTTTGACTCCAATAATAAATTCCTACAAAAAGAACATAAAAGTGCATTAAATTGGCCCAAAATCACTCAAAGACTAACTAAAATATATCGGAGTATGAAAAGAATATTTTAATGCACATGCGCTATCAAGTATGTCATGCTTGCTTAGTCCATGTGCATGTTTTCCATATTTCTCTAAGAGTTCTAAATCAATGAGACTAGAGTTATTCTTTTCATGAGTCCATAGAATTTATTTTGCTCGGGACTAGCAAAAGCTCAAGTTTGGGGGTGTGTTAGCATGCAAAAATGCTAACATTTTATCCCTAAAGTTAAGTAGTTTTGCTTGGATTTATTGATGTTTTAATGTCTTTTCATCTTAATTTCAGAATTTTTGTCCCAAGGAGCTTTTGGAATAATTTTGGAGAAAGAAGAGAAGAATTGGCCCAAGTTTTGAAGAATTGATGATGAAGGATGAAATTTGGGTCAGGAATAGAAGTCAAAGGCCTTGCAGGCGAGAAAATAGGGCCAAAATTTCGGAGAGTTCAAACACAATTCAGCCCAAATCCGTGAAGATCAGATTCCCAGCTGAAAGGCAGCGTCGAGACGCTGAGGACAACGTCTCGATGCCGCAACAACTTGGGCAACAAGTCGATTACGTCACAACATCGAGATGTTGTGACATCAACGTCTGGACGCTGGTGCGGCTGGAGCACTATATAAAGAGCAATTAGCCTCAGGTTTTCTCCATCAAGCAACATGTCTTAGTAGTCTTTTAAGGCTCTTTGAGCCATTTAGAGGGAGAGAGTGAAAGTGAGTTTTTAAGAGATTTTTTGGGCATCTTTTGGGTGGATCGGAAGCTTGTGGCGGGTTCCGATCGAGGCTTTTCTTACGACGGATCAAGGGCACAAGCACGAATTCGGCGTCGGTATAGTTTTATACCCTTTCCTTGTTCATTTACTGCTTTCAAACATGTATATGTTGGAAATTTTTGGATTTATTATGACAATGTATAACTAACTTCCTGGCATTTGGGTCTTGAGCCTTAGTGATTTTCTTGGGAATACTATCCAAGATTCTTTCTAATGCCCATGAGAATGGGTTTGGGGATCGAAAGAGATTTATGAAGTACTTATTAGCCACTTTAGCAATTTCCTCCTATTCTTCCACCCACTACCCTCTCTCATTGCGGATCCCCTCAATTGTGTTTTTCCTTTTTCTATGAGGCTTTTGAATGGAAGCATTTTGAATTCTTATCGCCTCATTGTAACTAAACTTCTATCGACCTCGAGTGCTGGTGCGGTAGAGGTTGAAATGAATAAGTTAGTAAAGATAATAGATAATAATTCAACCAACCTTAGTGCAAGTATACACTATCGCACGTAGTAATAAAAAACCTTAGAAGTATTCCAAGGGTATCGATCCCACGAGGACTAAATTGGAAACTCAGATTTGAAGAAGAGACTGCTCAAATGATTGCTTAAAATAGGTAACCAAAGAAATAATTGATGATTGATTTTTGGAAGATAAATAAGACAATTAAATAAAGAAATAACAATAAGAAATAAAACGAGGTATTCAATATAGTTTCATCCCAAAGGCAAATAACTCTAATCATAGATTATTCAACTTAAGCCTAATCAATGCATTGGGTTAGATTTAACTTCTATTTGGCCTTGCTCCCAAGAACCGTTAGAAGGCTAAGCGAGTACCGTTATGCACATTTCTGTGACTCGACTTCAACATAGATAATTCACGAATGCAATCTATAACCCTATAGTTGTTATAGGGTACCTTAGGCAGCTTGCCCTATAACACCGAACAATCTCTTTCGAGCTTTTTCTCCTATATCACCTTTATGAGAACCGATATCGTCTGTCCCTTTCGAGATCAAACTCTCATAGCATGCAAAGTTTAAGTGATCAATTTAAACTCAGCAAGATCATAATGATAGTCAATAAAGAATGACATGCATTGAATAGAAACTTAAGCAAATAAACACTTTCAAGCTATTGAACCATAAGGGAATTCACCATATTGAACCCCTCAATGGAATTTAGCTAAACATGGTGGGATAAAGTGCAAATGAACAACTTTCCATTGAAAATAAAATGTAAAGAATACAAACGAATGAAAAGAGACAAGTGCTGGAAATAATGGCAGTAGCTAAATACTAGGGTTTTTTCTTTTATCCAATCCTTCTAGAGTTCACTCGACACTCCCTCTTGCTTTTACAAGTGGGAATAGGTGAAAATCCCTACAAACACTAATGTTTGATGTCTAACTAAGGTTAGAATTCAGCCTTCTAAGAAGGACCTCGGGCGTCCCTACTCATGGGCGTCTACTAGGGTTCTGTCACCACCCTCTTCTTCCCAGTGAGTTCTGCTTGAATTTCTCTTCGAATCATGAGCTTATATAGTGTGGGGAGTGGTTGAGGAGCCACAAAATAGGTGCTGGTAGGTAGCCCAGTCATTTTCGAGGTCAAAACGACTAGTTAGGTGCGCAAAAGTCTCGTTCAAAACGACCCGCGACGGACTCGGAACGACCTCTGTTTTTCCAGAAATGCGGTCGCATTTGATTTTAGCCTTCCAAGAAATGCGGTCGCATTTCTGGACAATTTCCAACTTTCCTCTGTTTTCTTGCACAACACCAAATTGGGTCAAATTCCTATCAAATTTAGTCTTTTTAAGCACAAATAAGCATAATTTGAAAAATGTGACTCTCAACTCCCTAATTCATCAACTTTAACATATTTTGAGCTCGGGAATAGTAAAATTGATCTAAACATGCAACTTTTAACAAGGAAATGAGCTAAATATAAGGGAAAAATAGGTATATTTTTTACCCTTATCATACCCCCAAACTTAACTCATTGCTTGTCCTCAAGCAATAGCCAATCAGAATGTTAGAGATCAACTTTTTAATTGTCAATCAGAACGTGAGAGCTCAATACTAATTGCAAACCAAAACGTTATGGATCATATGTAATTGTCAATCATGGTACTAGCATCAACTTTTAATTGCAAATCAAGTGACATGGAATCAAGTAAACATGTTTCTCAAGATCGTTTTCTAAAAAGTTTGCCTTTTAGGAGAGGGTTCTATTCTAGTGCCAGTCACAACGTCTAGGTTTCCTAGCCATGAAGATTTCTATTGTACTTTTTCAAAGCAAAACTCTCCCTAGTCCATCCTAACCAATGTGTTTAAACTACCTAACTCCTACTCATTGAGCCTAGTGTAGTCCTCTTAGTTAAGAAAAACAAGACTTGAGGTTCCTTGAGCATACATGAGTTACTAGACCCTTTTTTTTCTATCTCCCCCAAACTTATTTGACTGTTGGTGCTCTTTTTATTTGACTTCTTTTTCTCCCAAGAGTATCTTTGCTATCATCTTTACCTTCGTTCTAGCTTATCGACACTTTGTGGTGAAGATATCCAGCTACGAGCAAAGTTCACAAGCTTGGATTAGTACTCACTTCTCTAAGTAAACCTTTCATGCAGTGGCAAATCATGGGTGTCATGAATGGCCCTGGTTACTCAGTAAACTTTAGGAAGGAGGAGTAACTCTCAGTTTTTCTTTTTTTTTTTTTTTTTTTTTGTTTTGAATGATGTAAACTGAACACATATTTCTTTTCCAGTAGTTCAAACTTACATAGAGCATACATAAAGCATAAATATTTACAAAGTAAAGCATCCCCCCAAACTTAAGATTAGACAATGTCCTCATTGGCTTTGTTTTTTAGGCAAGGCTTTGCATAAGGCTTTTTGTTTTACAAAACTTCAAGGCTAAACTCTCCTAGTGTGTTAGAAAGGTTAAACACGAGGAAGTTTAGACTTAAGAAAATTCTGTAAAGAAAAAGACTAATGGAAAGCCTATGACTAGAAAACAATTCAGTTGTGACGGTGACACTTTTGAGATAGAACAAAACTCTAGTTATCATCATCAAGGGCTTAAAAGAAAACTCAAATGAAAACCTGTTTTTCCAAAACATTTTTTTGAAGCAAACATTTTTCATAAAGTTGATTTTTCAAGGAGATTCACAGGTTTGGCATTAAAAACAACAAGCAGAATTTTTAGACAAGTTTCAAAAACCCAAGTTTGTTTAAACTAATCTATCAGCAAGCTAACTAAAAACTACCCTATGCACATAACTATCAACAAAAAAACAATCAAAGCAATCAAAACAACAACTAAGGCCCCGTTTGATAACCATTTCGTTTTTTGTTTTTGGTTTTTGAATTTTATGCTTGTTTTCTCCCAAATTCCCTACAATGGTTTTCATCTTTATTAAGGACCTATTTGAATTCCTAGCCAATTTCTAAAAACAAAAACAAGTTTTTGGAAACTACTTTTTTTTGTTTTCAAATTTTGATTTGGTTTTTGAAAACAAGGAAGAAAGTTGATACTAAGACAAAGAAACTTATAGAGGAAAATAGGTGTGTATAAGCTTATTTTTTCAAAAACCAAATGGTTATCAAACGGGGCCTAAACAATTAAAAATAGAATTTAATCATGCTAAAACTAAAAAGACAGCAAACAACTAAAACACAGAAAATAGTATTATATACAAAAACAACATGTAAAGGGGGATCAGAAAAACTCCCATAGTCCTCATCCGAGGAACTCTCTCTTTCATCTTCATTTTCATCATCTTCTTCATCATCAGAATCCTTTTCTTCTTGAGGCAGCAGCGATTGAGAGAAATCAGAAAAGACAGGAGCAATACTCTGGACGATAGAGAGGTGAAACTCTCTAATGGCTTCATCTCTCTCCTTGGCATAAGCCCAATAAGTCCTCAGGTTGTCCTTGATTTGGTCCAGTTGTTGATAGGCAATTGCTAGGGCTTCAGATGACTGTGAGGGCCCTGAAAAATGAGTGTGTTAAGGTGGTGAAGCTGGATTCTTGAGATGTGGAAGCTTTGTCTTTTCTTTGGGCGTTGTTCTGTTGAAGCTTCCCAGTCAAGGACAGGTCAACGGTAGGCCTGAAGAAGTGACACTCCTCATCCTTACCAGGGACTATCTTCACCCTCTGACATAGTTGGATGATCAATGACCCGAAGAAGAGCTTTCCTGCTTTCTTCCTTCCACAGGCAAGGATTTCCTCCCTGATAATGCTCCCAATGTTGATCTCCAAACCCTTCATAATACTGTAGAGGAGCATAACTCTCTCTACTGAGATAGTGCTGTCATGGGTTGTTGGCATCAACCTGTTCTTCAGAAAGTGAAGCCACAATGCCGATTCTAGCTTGAGATCGCTTGGCACTAATGTCCTCACCTTAGTTTGGGACTCTTTCCACTGAACTCCCTTGTTGGCCACCATTTTCAGTGCTTCTTTCATTTGTTTGGTCGAGGGGTTCTTAATGGCATCGTTCCCTCTTCGATGCAAGGGTGCTTTAATTTTGTACACCTGGTTGATGTCAACAGAAGAGAAGCTGACCATCTTGCCTCTCACTACTACCATACTCATGCTTTTCTCCCTCAGTCCGACCCAAAATTCCAGAACTAAAGGCACCATAGCCTCCTGAAGGTGAGCACAGAACTCCTGCCACTTGTATTGTGAGATAACTCTGGTTACGAACTCTCGCAGTGTCCCCGCTCTATTAGAGAATCCCTTCTCGTTGAGGAAATCTCTTTTTCTCATAATCTCCATTCGTTCCTAAAAATTGACATCTTTAAAAACTTATGGGAATGGATTTTTAGGAGATGGAGCCTTAGGTGATTTGGCTTTTGGCTTGGCAGGTGAGACGGTAGAAGGAGCTGCAGGAGAGGCGTCCATGGACCTTGTCCTCGGCCTCTTGGCAAATATGGGGTCATTCTTGTTTTTGGTCCTCCTCTCGACCCTAATATCTCTTCTTCTCTTTTTCCTCAATGCTGCAGAGATAGGAACTTGGTCATCATCCAATTCCTTAATCTCTTAATCGGATTCTGTTTCTGAGTCACTGGAGGTCTCGGCCTCCTTGTTTTCAAGCTCTTTTTCATCCATCTTCTCTCCCTAAGAGGTGTTCTCAGCAGCTGGTGGGGGTCCTCTCACATCATATTCAAGGTGACTGCCTTGCACTTCTCTTTTCCTTCTCGATGAGGGATCTCAGTCTTGCTGGGCAACGTCCCTTGTGGTCTGTTTTTAATTTCTTGAGCAACCTGTCCAATCTGTACTTCCAAATTTCTAACATCGGCATCATTTTTTGTCATGTACTCTTTCATAAGAGCCTCTAGATTTTACTCTTGATTCTGCACTTGAATTGGTTGGAAGTTCTTTTGCGGCTGCTGTTGTGTAGGAGGTTTTACGAACCGATTTGTATTGGAATTGCTTGAGTCTGCTTGTCCTCCCCAAGAGAAGTTTGGATGTTATCTCCAACCTGGGTTGTATGTAGCCGAGTACGGATTCCATCTGGTCTGGTTCTGGTTCCCTTGTTGACTTACATAAAAGACAGACGCGGGATTTAGTGGACATTTGTCAGCAGTATGTTCCTCACCACAAATTTCACAGTAGGGAGAAGAAATAGCATTAGCAGGGGCTATGTTGGTTTGATTGCTCATAGTCATGCCCATCATCATGTTGTGGATAGCCTTGATTTGAGCTTGCATTGTAGAATTAGCCTCTGTCTCTACTACTTTAGCTGGATTCTTCAAAATTGTTGTTGGCTCGGTTTCTCCCCAATGTCTATTGTTTGTGGCTACGGTGTCCAAGATAGCATGTGCCTCATTTGCATACTTCTTTAGAAAAGATTCGTTCGCAGATGCATTGACTAGTGCCTTCGAAGCTTGATCTAATCCACTATAAAAATGCTCTAAGATGATGCAAGCAGGCAATCCGTGGTGTGGACACTTCCGAACCAGCCTTTGAAATCTTTCCCAGGCTGCATCTAGAGGTTCATTGTAAGATTGTCTAAAAACAATAATTTCAGCTCTATATTTGGCATTTTTATTAGAAGAAAAAAACCTCTCTAAAAATTTCTCAGCCAAATCATTCCAAGAAGTGATGGAGTTTGGAGGGAATGAGTCCAACCAAGCTTCAACATCTCCCTGCAAAGAAAATGGAAAAAGCTTTAGCTTCAAAGTATCTTCAGGCCCTCCTGTAACTTTAAAAGAATTGCAAACTCTCAAAAATAGCTTAATGTGTTTATGTGGATCTTCATTTGGAAGTCTAGAAAACTGGCCCATGGTATTCAACATTTGGAACATCATTGGTTTTAGTTCAAATTGTGGAGCATCTATCGGTGGCTCCAAAATTCCTGGATTTAAAGTGTGAAAAACAGGTAAAGCATAATCCCTTATTGCTCTATTGTGGTCTTCAGCAATATAAATTGGATTTTCTTGTTGTGGCATCGGTGGAACTGGAGGAACTGGAGGGATTCTCTCACCATTTTGCTCCCTTTCATGATTCTGTGGGTTAACTTAAGGATCGACTCCAGGTTGTTCCATTGGAAACTCTTGTATGTAAGAAGCTTCTTCTAGAGGTTCCTGTGCGCTCAACTTTTGTTGTTCCCTTCTCTTTTGTCTTTGCTCCTTCCTGCGACGACGAACGGTTCTTTCTATCTCAGGATCAATATCAAGGAGTGGAAACCCCTTGCTCATGCACTAACCTCAACTTGCAAGAGAAAAATTACAAACTAAAATCAAATTCCCTTTGAGACAGAAATGCGGTCGCAATTTCAAATAAACAAAACTAGTTTCACTTTTGGTCCCCGACAACGACGCCAAAAACTTGGTGCGGTAGAGGCTAAAATGTATAAGTTAGTAAAGATGATAGATAATAATTCAGCCAACCTTAGTTCAAGTTTACACTATCGCACGTAGTAATAAAAAACCTTAGAAGTATTCCAAGGGTATCGATCCCACGAGGACTAAATTGGAAACTCATATTTGAAGAAGAAACTGCTCAAATGATTGCTTAAAATAGGTAACCAAAGAAATAATTGATGATTGATTTTTGGAAGATAAATAACACAATTAAATAAAGAAATAACAATAAGAAATTAAACGAGGTATTCAATATAGTTTCATCCCAAAGCCAAATAGATAATTTACGAATGCAATCTATAACCCTATAGTTGTTATAGGGTGCCTTAGGCAGCTTGCCCTATAACACCGAACAATCTCTTTCGAGCTTTTTCTCCTGTATCACCTTTATGAGAATCGATATCGTATGTCCCTTCCGAGATCAAACTCACATAGCATGCAAAGTCTAAGTGATCAATTTAAACTCAACAAGATCAGAATGATAATCAATAAAGAATGACATGCACTGAATAGAAACTTAAGCAAATAAACACTTTCAAGCTATTGAGCCATAAGGGAATTCACCATATTGAACCCCTCAATGGAATTTAGCTAAGTATGGTGGGATAAAGTGCAAATGAACAACTTTCAATTGAAAATAAAATGTAAAGAATACAAATGAATGAAAAGAGACAAGTGCTGGAAATAATGGCAGTAGCTAAATACTAGGGTTTTTTCTTTTATCCAATCCTTCTAGAGTTCACTCGACACTCCACTATCTTGCTTTTACAAGTGGGAATGGGTGAAAATCCCTACAAACACTAAGGTTTGATGTCTAACTAAGGTTAGAATTCATTCTTCTAAGAAGGACCTCAGGCATCCCTACTCATGGGCGTCTACTAGGGTTCTGTCACCACCCTCTTCTTCCCAGTGAGTTCTGCTTGAATTTCTCTTTGAATCACGAGCTTATTGTTGGGTTTTATGCCCTAAAACTCGTAGATAGTAAATGAAACAAATTAATCGATCTCAATAAAGCATTATTTGAGTGATTCAGTAATTTGGTTATTGAATAATCAAGTTTGCATTAATAAACCGTAAATCTAATAAACTATGATCCAAGGTTGTTTAAATGAAACTTGGACTGATATGTAGTGACATATGGGGATCGGTGTCCAAGTAACAACCTAAATGGTCTATAGTTTAGGGATAACGTTGGGTACCTTATCTTGGAGACACTATGTGATACGACCCACCTTGTATCTAATACAGATGCAATGATCCAAAGCATCCATGTAAGAAACTTGCGGGTGGGGGTATCCTATGCAATGAGTTTGCATAAGATCGGACTGTGAAATAGTAACCATTATATGTAACGCCATTGACTAGTTTAGGTCTCTATTTTAATAGGATGACCTAGGTAACTCAATCTCAATCCTGAGTCTGTTATGAACTCCTTTTCAGGAGGGATTGTCCTTAGATTTGTATGGGTGAGAGTGGCCAGTTTGCCAACTCAATATTCCTACCATTTCAGGGGCAAGACCGAATGGGGGATGGGAACATAACAGTACAAGATGGAATTCACTTCTTCCCCTATTGGGACAAGTAGATGTGTGTTCCCTTAGGGCCCGTTTGGTTTAAGGTTTTATAGATGCCTGGGAATACATGATGCCTGGGAATACTATGCCTGGGAATAAGATTGCTGGGAATCAAAGATAACTGTGTTTGGTTGTGCATGGGAATGTCATCAGGATTTTATGAGAACAAATTATGTCTGTATTTATTTTTTAGAATTAATCAAGTAAACTTTATGTAATTTTAATAAATTAATTAATAAAATAATCAAAATTAATTCAAACTATTAATAAAAATTAATGAAATAATAATCATGAAATAATTTTAATGGGATAAACTATGTTAATTTAACAAATTAAAATTATTTAATTAATTTTTTAATAAATATCTTTAACTACAATAATTTAATATATTGTATCCATAAAAATTAATTAGATAAATATTTAATAATAATATGATTATTTATTTATTATAAGGAAATCCAAAAAAGTAATTAATTGATTATAAATAATCGATAAGTAATTAATTATAATTATTGAAAAATGAATTTTTATACTAAATTCATTTAAAAGATTTTAATTCAATAATTAGATATATTTTCGATAATATTAACTAATTAATTATAATTGTAGTAAATATGTAATTACATCCCTTTAATAAACTTGGACTAAGTATTTGTTTAAAAGTCCTAAAAAAACGTATTTGTTTAAAAAAAAATTGAAATTCTTGACAAATTATTATTTAATCTAATTAAATAATTTATTATATTATTCTTAATTTAGTATCCATTAATTAATTAATTAACTATATTCAAAATAAAATTGCATATAAAAGTAAAAAAGAAGAGATGGGAAAAGAGAAAACCCATGTTTTTGTAAGGGCATAGAAAGCCCTTGCTTATAGGCATAAATGATGCCTGGGAATGCGTTATTTCCTGGGCCCACCACAGAAATCTTGAAACAAACAAGGGTATTATAAACCATTGCCCATTCCCATCTCCAAAAACCTTGTACCAAACGGCCCCTTAAGGGCTGATTTTGGGGCTTGAACAAAAGCGCTTTGTCCTCTCCTGGCCCGATAGGAATTTCTGTTTAGTGGTTGGACCCTAAACAGGTTGTTCATTAGAGGGATCAGTGGTACTTAAGGATCTAGAGGTAACCCAGGGGTAAAACAGTAATTTGACCCAGCTGGTGTTACAAACACACGTGAAGGATTGACTTACTGCATTGGTCGATATCCGTGGACACAGAAATATTCTACAGTGAGAAGAGTGCAACTGTGGGTCTTTAGTGGAGTGATCCACAGTTAACGAATGTTGATTGACTCGGTTAATGAGTTTAGCTGATCAATCTCGTATCATTGGAGCTTCTGATCTGTAAGTCCATTAGGTCCACCTGCTAGCTCATAACGGGTTCTGAGATAATATAGTCTTGAATATTAATAGGGAATTTAATTTAATTGTATTTTGATGCAATTAATATAATGTATGGAGATACATATACTATAAGTTTAATTAATGAATTAAACTTTATAATAAAATTAATTTTGGATATTGATAAGCAAATTGCTAACCGCAAGCGCACGGGTCAAGTAATAATATAGTGAATAGTAAATTCGAATGTCGTCCTCTAGATTGGATTTTTAAGCAAATCAAGTATTGTGAATTATCTTGCCCAATTTTATTTAGGGATCAAAAAGTGATGAATAGGTGATATGAAAACTAACTCAAAGCAAGTAAAAAGTATGGAATTTCAATTGGAAAAACTACTTAGGGAATTGATTTCGCCGATTTCGTTTAGGATTGATTTTAAAGACTAAGTTATTATGCACAATGAAATTATGAGCCAAAGACCCTTTAATCACAACTACCTCTCCCGAGTATAATTGATTCTCATGCAAATTAACCAACTTGATATCCCTATCTAAGTTTATTAATATGCAAGGCAATGAGATCTTTTAACCAATTCTAAAGTTAATCTAAAACCGTCAAGAATTAGAAAGTAAACTTTATTCATGCAATCTTGAGTAAGTCTAGATCAAATCCCCTCTCCCGAGCTAGATTCGAAACTTAAATCATCCAACTAATGACCAATTAATTGAAAGCATTAAATCAATATTACAAACACAATAACATTGCACAACTTAAACCATAAATCAATCCATAAACTTAATCAACTACATCAATCCCTAAGCTACAAGTTTAGCTACTCATGAATGTAAATACAATCTCAACTAAACATGTGAAAGCCATAAATCTAACTAAAGGAAGAAAAGGGAAAAGAAAACTCAATGTAGGCCGAGTCCCGACGTCCCCGTCACGATCCCCACGAACAATGGGTTGATTTCCAAGTCTCCCCCTTTAGTTTCAGCCTCCAAATGCTCTATTATGTCCTCTTTACGGCTATCCAAGGTCCCCAAATTGAACTCTCCTCAAACCTAGCCGAAAATAAGCTTTTATTCTGATTTTTCGTCTTAGCGTCGAGACGCTGTCAAGACAGCGTCGCGACGCTGCCTCTTATACGCGCGTTCTGAATGAGGAAAAACGGTAGCGTCGGGACGCTTCCTATCATAGCGTCTCGACGCTGTGAGCTTTACGCGCCTAATCTGATATGGAATGTGAGCGTCGAGACGCTCAAGAGCTAGCGTCTCGACGCTAGCCTGCTGTTGACCGAGATTTGACTTTTTTCCACTTTTACTCTTTTCATTCCTTTGCAACTTTTCACGCCCCGAGCACCCGATTAACTCTAATATGGCATTATAGCTCCAATCAACCATTTCCTACAAAATAAACAATAAAGCACAATAAAACGGCCCAAACATCATAAAAGACTAGCTAAATCAAATAAGTAAAAGTAGCTAGCTATGCTCGCTATCAAATACCCCCAAACTTAGCTTTTGCTAGTCCTCGAGCAAACTCTAAATCAGACATACAATGGAAGAATGGATGCAACAATCATAACTCAATCCTCAAGGCTCAAAAGTCAATAACCAAGCAAGCAAGTGATATGCACACAAGAACCAATGAGGGAGACAAATTAAAATTTTTCCAAAATTAACTTGCACAAGCGAGATCTAACTCAACAAGATCAGACTCTACTAGCCCGGGATTGGATTATTAAACTCTCAACTCATCTTCCCTCTACACTGGCACTAAGGTTTCACTAATGAGTTAATGGAACAAATTAGATTGTTTTCCTCCATACTTAGGTGCTTATAAATAACAATTAAATTAAGCATGTATATGTGGCACTAGCTTTCACACACCCATTGCAGGGACCCTTAACCTGAGATTTCTCTGGTTGGCCTAACTGATCACAACAGGGGTAGCTCTTTTTGCCTTAATCTTTATTAAACATTGCAAACTGCACAGGCCATGGCATAATAATTTTTCTTTTCAACAGTAACAACAAGAATGATTTTTCTTTATGAGCATAAATAGCATATATTCTTTTCTTTCCTCCTAAGCAAGATCAAACATGCTAATTTGCAAAACATTAACTTTTTAGCTCTTCCCTACACCTATCGAGGTGACAACAAGCATATGAACCCAATAATTCGCTCCTAAGCATTCAAATCCAAATCTAGCCAAGACAAATACTCTACTCATGCAAGCCATCACCTAGAAAAATTTTAAAAAGTCTCCCTTTTTGGGCACTTATGCTTACATCTCATCACAAGCTTGAAAATTGACAAGAAAGCCTATCTTAGGACATCATAATCATGCAAAAGTGTCATCCAGAAAACAACCATATGCATAATTCAAAGAAAGCTCAAAACTATTGCCCGAACTCAGATGCTCAAGGGCTCCACAAACATGCTAATCCACCCCCAAACTTAAAATATGCGTTGTCCTCAATGTATAAAGAAAATAATGCATACACAAGCATGAGAACAATAAAAGAATGACAGGAGTGAACAATACTGGCCTGGAATGATGATGACTTCGTGCTTGAGAGCTTGGAATCTTGAAAGCTTGAATGCAAAGGAGAGGAAAAAAAAAACAAGGCCTACAAAACAAAAACAAACCATAAATCAAAAACAAAAAGAAAACACACTAACTTACTTGGGTTGCCTCCCATAAGCGCTTGTTTAACGTCATTAGCTCGACGTGTTGCACGTGCTTCAAGGAGGCTTTTGTTCTGTGAATCCAACAGAGGTGCTCTTTCTTGCACCTTTCCTGTAGCCCATGTAAAGCACTTCATCTTTAGAGTCTTCAACTGCTTTAAAGATCTCTTTTTCGTTCTTGACTCTAATAGTGAGCTCCCTGCGCTCAATATCTATGATCGCTCGCCCAGTAGCGAGGAATGGTCGTCCTAATATGACAGGCATTGAAGGATTTTCTATCATGTCCATAACATACAAGTCAATAGGGAGGAAAAATCTACCTACTCTGATTAACACATTCTCTACAATACCAACTGGTCTCACCACAGATTGATCAGCCAATTGGAGCTTTACAGGAGTAGATTTAATCTCACCTATGTCTAACTTTTTGCACAGAGATAGAGGAATGATATTGATGCTAGCACCTAAATCACATAATGCTCTGAAAGAATAAGTACCAAAACTACAAGGAACAGAAAAACTCCCTGGATCTGCTACTTTTTCAGGTACTTTCTGTTGTACTCTGGTGCTGCATGTGGAAGCGAGATATACGGTGTCAACCTTCTTTTCCTTTCGCTTCTTTGCTAACCACTCCTTCATGAACCTGTTGTATTGGGGCATCTCTAATGCCTCTGCAAAAGGAATATTAATGTTCAGATTCATAAAAGCATTCATAAATTTGTCAAACTGAACCTGGTTGTTCTTTTTCTTCTTTTTCTTTTTCTTTTCCGTGGGATCCATCAGTGTGGGAGAAGGAATAGGAGGCTCAAGGTTAGGCTTTTCAGCCTCATCTGCTGATGTGTCCTCCTCAGCTTCCCCTGTGGGCGTTTCATAATCCTCAGACTCAGGCTCCTCTACAGCTTCCTCCTGATGCACAGTGATTGCCTTACAGTACTCCATCTGAGTTTTCTCCTGTTCAGCTGGGGCCTTACCTTTATTCATGGTACTTACAACACTTACCAACTGTCCCAGCTGAGTCTCAATATTCTTGATGGCAGCACCGTGGCCATTCACCGTGGTGTTGATGGCAAAGACTGCCTCCTCTAATTTGGTTGTCCTGTTACTAGACTCTGCAATGAAAGCTCCAACAAGATCTTCTAACTTTTTATTTTCTTGAGTTTGAGGGGCAAAACCAGGAGGGTTAAGAACATTCTTAGTATTTGCATAAGAGAAATTTTCATGGTTCCTATTGTTAGGGTGATAATGTGTAGGTGTAGAATTATTATTATATCCCCTAAAATTAGAATTTGATACATACTGAACCTGTTCAATAGTCTCCTCCTGAGGTCGAGATGCTAAAGCAGCAGCTGATTCAATTGACTGTGCACTCCCTGTACCTGAAAATTTCATAAAAGCATTGGCAAGGGAAGTCATCTGGGCCTGGAGTGCACTTACTTTATCAACCTCAAACACTCCAGCAGCAATCTTTTTAGGTGTAGACCGCTCAGATGGCCACTGATAGCTGTTGGTGGCCATATCCTCTAAAAGTGTGCGAGCGTTTTCTACGGTCTTGGACAACAGAGTCCCACCTGTAGCTGCATCAACAATCGTTTTCGTACTAGGAGTTAAACCATTATAAAACAACTGTACCTGAAGCCAATCGGGGTAACCATGCTGAGGACACTTCCTCAGTAGCTCTTTGAATCGCTCCCAAGCTTCGAACAGCTGCTCATCATATTGTTGTTGGAATGTCCCAATCTCGGTCCTCAGCTTGACCGTCTTTGCAGGAGGGAAAAATTTCTTTAAAAAGGTCTGGACCAAAGCATCCCAGGTGGTGATGCTCCCAGGGGTAATAGACTGCAACCAATCACGTGCTTTATCCTGCAAAGAAAAGGGAAATAAGCGTAAGCGAATAGCATCCTCAGAGACACCATTAATCTTTACCGTCCCACAAATATCCAAGAATGATTTAAGATGAGAATTTGGATCCTCGGTGGGCGATCCTCTGTATGCACAGTCTCGAGCCATCTGAATGAGACCGGTCTTCAGCTCAAAGTTGTTGGCATTAATCGGTGCATAGACAATCCCCGACTGTTGCCCCTGAAACACGGGCTGAAAATAATCTCTAATAGGCCTAGGCTCCTCAGGTGGATTTTGATCTGCCATTTGAATAATTTCTCTATGTTCCCTTCGAAGCCTAAGAATTGTTCTTTCTATCTCGGGATCAAATGGTATCACTTCTCTACTTCTACGCATGCAAAATTAAAAATACCTTAAAAAGAAAAGAAAAACAAATATGGAAATAAATTAAGAAAAGGAAACAACTAATCTAAATATGGAAAATATAATCAAGAAAAAGGAAACAAACTAACCTAATATGGAATGCAAAAATAAATATGACAAAATGCAAATAAGGAAACTAACCTAGAAAAGGAAAAACAAGATCAAATAAGGAAAAGATTACACAACTAAAAGAAAACTAACCTAGAAAATCAAATATGGAAAGCAAAACAAATAAGGAAAAAATGCAACAAACCTAAAAAAAAAAAAATAAGAATACACCCTAAATTAAGATCAAGCAATTTTTTCACAATATCAATCTAGCTAAATGTGCCAATCCCCGGCAACGGCGCCAAAAACTTGATAAGCAAATTGCTAACCGCAAGCGCACGGGTCAAGTAATAATATAGTGAATAGTAAATTCGAATGTCGTCCTCTAGATTGGATTTTTAAGCAAATCAAGTATTGTGAATTATCTTGCCCAATTTTATTTAGGGATCAAAAAGTGATGAATAGGTGATATGAAAACTAACTCAAAGCAAGTAAAAAGTATGGAATTTCAATTGGAAAAACTACTTAGGGAATTGATTTCGCCGATTTCGTTTAGGATTGATTTTAAAGACTATTATGCACAATGAAATTATGAGCCAAAGACCCTTTAATCACAACTACCTCTCCCGAGTATAATTGATTCTCATGCAAATTAACCAACTTGATATCCCTATCTAAGTTTATTAATATGCAAGGCAATGAGATCTTTTAACCAATTCTAAAGTTAATCTAAAACCGTCAAGAATTAGAAAGTAAACTTTATTCATGCAATCTTGAGTAAGTCTAGATCAAATCCCCTCTCCCGAGCTAGATTCGAAACTTAAATCATCCAACTAATGGCCAATTAATTGAAAGCATTAAATCAAGATTACAAACACAATAACATTGCACAACTTAAACCATAAATCAATCCATAAACTTAATCAACTACATCAATCCCTAAGCTACAAGTTTAGCTACTCATGAATGTAAATACAATCTCAACTAAACATGTGAAAGCCATAAATCTAACTAAAGGAAGAAAAGGGAAAAGAAAACTCAATGTAGGCCGAGTCCCGACGTCCCCGTCACGATCCCCACGAACAATGGGTTGATTTCCAAGTCTCCCCCTTTAGTTTCAGCCTCCAAATGCTCTATTCTGTCCTCTTTACGGCTATCCAAGGTCCCCAAATTGAACTCTCCTCAAACCTAGCCGAAAATAAGCTTTTATTCTGATTTTTCGTCTTAGCGTCGAGACGCTGTCAAGACAGCGTCGCGACGCTGCCTCTTATACGCGCGTTCTGAATGAGGAAAAACGGTAGCGTCGGGACGCTTCCTATCATAGCGTCTCGACGCTGTGAGCTTTACGCGCCTAATCTGATATGGAATGTGAGCGTCGAGACGCTCAAGAGCTAGCGTCTCGACGCTAGCCTGCTGTTGACCGAGATTTGACTTTTTTCCACTTTTACTCTTTTCATTCCTTTGCATCTTTTCACGCCCCGAGCACCCGATTAACTCTAATATGGCATTATAGCTCCAATCAACCATTTCCTACAAAATAAACAATAAAGCACAATAAAACGGCCCAAACATCATAAAAGACTAGCTAAATCAAATAAGTAAAAGTAGCTAGCTATGCTCGCTATCAGATATGATTCAAAATTAATTATTGAGAGAATTATGAATTTAATTAAATATGTGATATTTGATTAATTCATGAATTAATTAATTAGGAATTAATTAATTTAATTTGGTTAAATATGATTTAATCGAATTAATACTATAGTTTATATTAATGTACACTTTGATGCATATTAAAACTATAGGTTAAATGAGAGAGATAAAATTGAATATGATTCAATTATAAAATTAATTAAATATTTGATATTTAATTAATGTGGAATTAATTGAATGGTCAATTTAATTCAATTGAATATGATTCAAATTGAATTAAATACCTTATGTTATAATTGATTTAATTAATATTGTTTTAATTAAATTAATTAATTAATTAAATGATTATTATTATTTAATTATTTAGACGGCAAGATCGTTTGGATTAGATCCAACGATCAAGATTGAGTAGGGATTTAACTCCCTCCCCACTTATCGTTAAGCGAAGAGGGGGTTACCCAACTCATTTCAATCACTCTCTCATTTTTTTGTTTACGCAAGAAACACAGAGAAAGGACACTCTCTTTCTCTCTTCCTCTCTCAAAAATTCCAACAATCACTTTGCTGAAAATTCCCTTCCAAGACCAAGATCGGTTCCCACAAGCCGGATCTCAAGTCCCAAGAGTCATAGCGGGTGATCCAACGTAGTGGTGTTCATTGGGAGGAAGAAGAACGTGTATTGGAGCATTGTGCCGTTAGTTCTTCGAAATCCATGTAAGTATCTTGATCCAAATAGTTTAGATCTTGTAGTTTACAGCATGCTTAATCGTTTTATAGAAATAAGTTTTTGTAATTTTATTTGTCAACGTACCGTTTTTTCTGAAATTGAAATTAAATATGAGATCATTCTTGTTTGCTTTCGCTACCAAAAGGGATTTTAACCCTTCACTTATATAGTGTGGGGAGTGGTTGAGGAGCCACGAAATAGGTGCTGGTAGGTAGCTCAGTCCTTTTCGGGGTCAAAACGGCTGGTTAGGTACGCAAAAGTCTCGTTAAAAAGACCCGTGACGGACTCGGAACAGCCTCTGTTTTTCAATAAATGCGGTCGTATTTGATTTTAGCCTTCCCAGAAATGCGGTTGCATTTTTGGGCCATTTCCAGCTTTCATCTGTTTTCCTGCACAACACCAAATTGGGTCAAATTCCTATCAAATTTAGTCTTTTTAACCACAAATAAGCATAATTTGACAAATGTGACTCTCAACTCCCTAATTCATCAACTTTAACATATTTTGAGCTCGGGAAATAGTAAAATTGATCAAAACATGCAACTTTTAACGAGGAAATGAGCTAAATATAAGGGTAAAATAGGTATATTTTTTACCCTTATCAAGTGCCAATAAATCTCCTCCTCCTCAAGCAACTTGTCTAGCTTGTTCTCAACTCTAAGAAGCCTATCTCTGCTATCTTTGGATGAGTTAACCATTAGATTCTGGATTTCCATCTCTTTCCTTTTGATAGCCACTTTGATTGATCCATTTAGCCGATTCCTGTTCCAAATAGAGAGTTTCTCAAGGCAGCCTTGCACATTCATATTAAAGAGGTCCACATTAATTCCACTGTTGTTGCTCCAGTGATCTTTAATAGTCTCTTTACTACCTTCAAATTGGAGCCAACTTTCTTCAAATTTAATCAGTTTAAACCTTCTGGTTTGCGTCTTTTGATCTTGCTTGTCGATCAAATGGATTAGGATGGATCTATGGACTGAGTTATGGTAGCTCGGTGCTCCACATAAACCTTCTTAAAGCACATCAATAAGAGGTGGTTGACAAAATATCAGTCAAAACTCTCTTTTATGTTGTTCTCTCTACTCTTGTTTTTGGACCATGTGAATGGGTTTTCTATAAACCCTAGGTCAATCAGATTGCATTTTTCTATGGTGTCACAAAAATCCTCCACTTGTTTGCTCTCACGGGATCCTCCTCCTTCTTTTTCTTCATTAAATAGGATTTCGTTGAAGTCCCCTCCGATGACCCAAGGCAGATTTAAGACTCCACTAAGCCTCTCGATAAGCTTCCACGATTTCGCTCTTTTTTCAACCACCAGATTTTCATAAAAAACCGTGAATCTCCACCATCTCAAATGATTTTTTACTATAGCGTCTATGTGCCCTTCTGAGAAAGAATTAATGCAGATGTTTGTCTTGTTATTCCATAAAAGCATTAGACCCCTGCTTCTCCCTCTACAGGGAACACAAAAACAACTATCGAAATTCAACTCTCTCTTAATCCTACCTACTTTGTTTACCATACATTTACTCTCCGAAATGAAAACTAACGTGGGTTTTTTTTCTATGCACCTTATAGCAAAAGCTCACGAATCGTTCAAGGATTCCCCAGCCCCCGAACTTTCCAACATAACAGATTCATGGAGTTCGACGGGGCTGGACTCCAGCCTCTACTGCCATCCCTCCGGTTAAATCGAAGTATCTGTCACACACCTTCTTAGATCTTTTTTCCTCATCTTTTATCTCCAGACCATGCTTCTGTCCAATTATCGCTTTTTTCATTATGCCATTTGATTGGGAGTTGATGTCTGTTCTAGCCACCCTTTTCCATTTTTTCACATTATTCCTTGGTGACCCAACTCGATTAGCTTCTTCTCTATTTTCACCAGCTTCCTATTTTGTGCTATGGGCCTTTTGATTTTTATTATCTTGTTTTTCAGAGATTTTTGCGCCTCATTTCCCTTATTTTACTATCTCCAACCCATTCTCCTCCAACATATCCTTTCCTTTTCCTTCCCCAACGGTCACTTGGCCCATATTTTGAAATGTCTTTAGATCTGAGCCTCTCTTTCTTATCCACTACATTGACCCTTTCTGACCCGCTGTCTTTTCTAATCTCTGCAATTATACTAATTTCAATCAAATCATTATTTTTGTCCTCGTCCCCTTTTCCCGTTTCCTTTTCGTTCACCTTCTCCGATTCCGGCAATCTCTCCAGTGGCTCTTGTGATTTTCTGAGATTTTTCTAACAATTCTTGTTGAGTCTTCGCTCCCCTCCTCTTCCTCTTCACTGGAATTCTCGGATCCCTCTCCTCCCCAATCTTGGTTCGATCTTTCTCTCCCTCTTCCTCTTCCTCTTCCTCTCCCATTTAAAGATCTTCCTCATTCTCTTTTTCCTCTTGGATTCATTCTGCCCATCATGGATTCTCTAAGCCATGGGCCATATGGAAGAACTTCATTTGTTTTTCTTTCAATCTCTTCACAATCTTTTAAAGTATGCCCCAATCTTCCACACTCATAGAAAAAATCCGAAAATTTTTCATATGTAATCCGTATCCACAATTCTTCGCCCATTGATCCAACTCGTATTCGCATTGCTTTCCATAATGGTTGTGTCACATCTATTCGAACTCTGATTCTCAGAGAGTTACCTCCACTACTTATCTCGTCTTCTATGTCCACCTTCTCATATTCTCCCACTGAATTCCCCAACTCTATTGCCCTTTTCCTGGAAAAACAAACCCACACCATGGGTAATTTGTGGAAATGAAGCCAAAAGGAAGCATCCCTGAACTCGAGATCGGATAGTGATAGGACCAATATGGCCCTATATATTTAGGCCTAACCTTGTTAGTTATATAGTAATTTATGTGCTAAATTGTATTATTTTGTAGGTATTTGGTGTTGAAGCTTCCCAGGAACACTTTGGAGCAAAGAGGGCTTAAAAGTAGCAAATTAGGTCAAATCCCGAGCATTGGAAGAAAATGGAAAAAAGTGAAGCAAGCTAAACAGACGATGCTACAATTCCAGAATGCGTGCAAAAAGGCCAGCGTCGAGACACTAGCACGATTATTTAAATATTACTTTTCTCCGATTTAGGTCAATTATTAGCCTTTTTCTCTCGTTCCAGTCGTATTCTTCTCCGATTCTCTCTGTTTTTCTCACTTTCTTTAGTTTAGATTAGTTTTAGGGAGGTTAATCGAGCCTTAGAGCGTAGATTAGGCTCGTCTATGGTCGTCTAAACATCGTTCGATGTAGGTGGAACCTCGGATTTGTAAGTGCATTTGATTTTTATGAGATTTTTGGAAATTTATGGATTTTGTGAATGTTTTATGATGCATCCATGATTTCTTGTTTAAACCAATGTGTTTGGTGGATTTCCTTTGAATTAACGACTCTTAGGATTAAATGGAATGCATTCTATTTGTTATTTTAGATAGCCACTAGGTTGAGGCAAGACAAGCGTTAAGCTACCACAAATTCTTGGCGTAGATTCTTGATAAGCCTAAATTCATGGAGAAGTTGTATGAATTAATTTAGGATTTAAACTATTTTGATTTATTCAATTTCGGACCCTTGTTCATAATGCAGTTAATTTATGTGATCAATTACGAGGTCATCAAATTGTTCATTATAGATTAATTAGAAATAATTTGAATGATAATTCGGGTTATGCATGAGGGGTAGCGGGCGTATTTTAAATTAGTTAATCAAATTAATTGTCAGAGTTACGGGTTAATTGATTGACTAGATACAAGTTAAATAGAAGGGTTATCCAATTAGCCAAGAAGCACCGTCGGGCTTATAAAATTCATAAAAATCAATATTTAGATAATCGATGAATAAAAACAAATGTATTGAAGTCCGAATGTCTCCAATTACAATGATCACCACGGTGAGATTAACCAACCACTTTTATTTTCTGTCATTTAATTTTCTGTCAATATTTAGATTAGAGATAAATTAGTTGTTCCATGTGATCGACCCCGGTCACTACTACTCCAAAGTAGTTTAGTGATCGGTGAACTATAAATTTATTTGGCAATTCGAGCCTCAACAACTCGTCCTATCAAATTGGCATCGTTGTCGAGGAACACGGTGCTTTATTTCTAATTACTTTTGTGTTTTCACATTTTTCTTGTTTCTTGTGTATTAGTTTGTTTCTTGCAGAATCCAGTGACAAATCTTTATAGGAACAAACACATTTTCTACCAAGAAGCAAGGAGAAGTAGTCAATCCCAGTGGCTCATCATTTTCAAAGTCAGTTTCTCAACCCCTCAAATGTGTCTCTGGAGGAGCTATCTAGGATGCTTGTTGATTTTCAGTTGCAAAAGACACAAGAGGAACCGTCGTGCTACTATTATGAGCCTCCTAGTCAAGGTAAGTCTCTTGAAAAATTATTAGGTGAAATTGCTAATAGCTCTTTTCAGTTTCAGCAGAAGCTCAGAGATTCAGTGCAAAGTTTGAGTGACCAAGTCACTCAGCTGTCTGTCAAAATAGTTGAGTTGGAAAGAAGCTATGAGTAGCAGGAGCGTAAATGCCAATAGACTACTTAGATAGAGGGAGCATTTCTCATGGATGGAGATGCTAAGCTTGATCATCAGTTGCCATTCGAAGATCATACCTGCAAAATTGAGGAAGATTCTGAACTAAAAAGCGAGGAGTTCCAGATGATAGAGTTTCAGGATGACGAGTTAGAGTCTGTTAATTCCCTTGATCCTCTTTTATTTGATTTGTCTTTCTGTTTATCTCGCTAGTCCTTGTCTTTATCTTTTGAGTCTTTTTGTTATGATTTCTCTTATTTCTTTCCTTATTTTAAAAATAAAAAAAATATTTATGCATCTTCTGGGTCCCATGAGAAATGGGCGAGCCTGCTTCTGTTGGAAGGTTTTGTAAATTCTAGAAGAAGGGCGTGAAGAAGTACGAGAATTTTTATGTGCCCTGACAGGAAGATGCTGAATCCCGTCGAGCATGGCAACGTTAAAAACTTGCAAAATAATTCTCATCCCTTTTCTTTTTATTGCTTTCTGTTTTTTTTCTTTGTTTAGTTTCTTTCTTAGGTTTGTTTTTGTTTTTGGTTTTTGTAGGACCTTTTGAGAAAAAGGCAATCCTTTGAGGTGTTGTGGACCATTCCCTTCCAACCGTAGAGCTTAAATTCAGGGGAGGTTTTCTGTTCCCTTTCACTTTGTCCTTTAGTTTTTCATGTTTTCATACATTGAGGACAATGTAGGATTTTAGGTTGGGGGTGGAGTGTTTTGCATGCACGTATTTTTGTTGAGTTTTGATACATCTGAACATCAGACTATTATATTTTGCATGTCATGTTTATTGCTCTGTGTTTATTTGATTGAGGTCATGCATATGAGCATTGGACCTATTTTTTGAGCATGAATGGATGATTTAGTTGCAATTTTTATGATTATGAGAGTTGATGATATGTCGTTTTTCCATTTGCTTTGTTTTTTATGAATTGTAAGCATGTTGCCCTAAAAGGGAGCCTCTTTTAAAAATATATATATATTCATTGATATGTCTTGTATAGGTTGGGTGTCTTTCTTGCTTTAGAGTAGGATTTGAACGCTTAGGAGCGAGTTATTAGGTTCATATTCCTATTGTCACCCCGATAGGTGTAAGGTTAAGCTAGAAAGTCTAAATATTTTGCAAATTAGTGTGTGGAGTCTTGCATAGGAAATGAAAAGAATATTCGCCTACCATGAAAAGAAAAGAGAGGTAAAATGAGTTCAGTGAGCTTATGTGTAAATCATTTTTGTGTTCATCTTTTCTTGTTCTATTTCTCTTTAGAAAAAAGCATGTCTTGCATTGTTCATGAGTGTAAAGGGGTAAAAAGAGCTACCTACGGTGTGTTCAGTTAGGCCAACCAAGGGTTAAACTCGGGCTATGGGTCCCTGCATTGTAGTGTGAAAGCTAGTACCCCATCCTAAAAAGTATGCAAAAGAAAGAAAAAGGAATTCCTTGTTTAGGCACCTAAGCAAAGATTAAGCAACCTAATTTGTGTCATTTAGACTTTGTAGTGAGACTTTTTAGTGAGACTTTAGTGCTAGTGTAGGGAGAAGATAGGATGAGAGTTTAATAAACCAATCCTGGGTTAGTAAAGTCCTCTTTAAGTGGGTTAGAACTCTCTTGTGCAAGATAATCGTTGAAAACTTTTAATTTGTCTCTTTATTGGGCTATATGTGCATGTCTCTTGATAGCAATAATTTTGGCAATCTAGGCATCGAGATTGGAGTTTATACAATTGCTACTATTGAATCCTACTCTTTTATTTTATATGCACTACTACAAAAAATCACTTTTAATGACGGGCATTACCCGTCATTAAAGACTTTTCATGACGGGCGACGTCCGTCGTCTATACGAGTGTCGTCGTAACTTGTTATGACGGGCGACTTTTAATGACGGGCATTGCCCGTCATTAAAAGCTGTCTGTCATAACAAGTTACAATGACGGACGTTTTTCATGACGGTCAATGCCCGTCATGAAAGGTCGTCCGTCATCAAAAGTCCGTCATTAAAGGGTATTTTCCAACCAACCAGATCTTTAATGACGGGCATTGTTCGTCATTAAAAGTCGTCTGTCATGAAAAGTCCGTCATTAAAGGGTATTTTCCAACCAACCAGATCTTTAATGACGAGCATTGCCCGTCATTAAAAGACGCCCGTCATGAAAAGTCCGTCATTAAAATGGTTTTTACGAACTAAATGTCCGTCATTAAATGTCATTTTTTATGACAGGCATTGTCCGTCATTATTTTGTTCACAATTTAATAAAAAAATTTGTTGGTTGCCCGGTGGCAAACCAACAATATTTTCTTCATTTTTCAACCTGTAAAGAAAGTAATCTTAATTTTAAATGTGCAAAATTGTATAGAAATCAAATATTTGTCAAATTTCATTCCAATAAGC
The DNA here is from genome assembly GCA_017139565.1 of Luffa aegyptiaca. NCBI lineage: Eukaryota > Viridiplantae > Streptophyta > Magnoliopsida > Cucurbitales > Cucurbitaceae > Luffa > Luffa aegyptiaca. The sequence goes on along the minus strand of CM029405.1, from coordinate 27,553,817 downwards.
CAATGAACCAAATTTGTTCATACAATTTTTATTCATATAAGTTTGATATAAAAATAAAATTACAAACACTTACACTTAAAAGCCTCAAAATTACTAAACACATATGATTTAAAGTTTACACCTACACTAAAAAACAAAAATTCTCGTACATGCCGCTTTCATTCCTGTCACCATAATCTTGCTCGTACATCAAACTTGAAGAATGTAAGAAAAAGAAATTGTAATTAGGTTCGATACAACGCCAAAACAAGAACTCACATAACAAACATATGTCCAACAACTCGAAGAACCTAAGAAAAACAAATTTAGTTAACAATAAAATACACAAAAAAAAAAACCAATAATGATGAGTATCAGAAAAAATTGTTAGAAAACCCAATAAACTCCAAAAGCTTACAAACTTCAAGATATCAAGTTTAACCCCTTCAAAGAACCTGTAATGCTCTAGGTTTCTATACTTAACCTAGAGACATTACTAAAGCATCTATCCTAATTCTAACCAGTTGCTCTAGAAATTTCGACAGCATAACGACATACATATGACTAACCCAAAAATTTTTAAACCTGTTAAACAACAGAAACACACTTCTATATGAAAAAAAAAATCACCCAACTACAGTCTCACAACACTTCAGGTTCACAACAAGACCCCAAATATCCTAAAACTCAGCAAGTTAGTTTTAACATGAAAAACTAATAAGTGACAGACTTTTAATGACGGAAAAACTATAAATATCCATCGCCTTACAACCGAAACAAGGAATCCTACACTTAAAAGAAATGAGCTTAACATTGAAACTAATAAGTGTACAACCAGAACAAGCACATCCTACCCTTAATAGAAATGAACTTAACATTGAAACTAATCAGTGGAGTTACAAAAACTCTCCAAAGTAGCACAAGTAAATGAAAGATCATAGTTACAAAAGCTCTATGCAAGAACTTCTTAAATTAACACGATATCATATAGAAAGATGCCATAAACAGAAAATAATGAAATACTTTGCATTCTAACCTTGATAGGGTGCTCAGCTACATGTTTACAACTTTAGTGCTCCATTATCACTTCAGAACATTTTCCTAATACACATATAAACACAATTTAGCATTGCGAGACTTCAGAGTGATCTTATGTTGATGACTTCCCAAAAGATTGCAGACCACAACCATTCAAAGAAAACCAAGTAAAAACAACCCCACTTGATCTTTCACTTCCAAATACAAGATATCCATGCACAAGTTAGGTCTCGCATCAAGCACAATCTAAATCTAAACAATCATTAAAGGACATTGCAAGAAAGGAGATCACAATTCAAAGAAGAAAGATTAGATCTCAAGTGTCCCTTTTGACAAGAACAACTATCCAGTTTGCTTTTCTCCCATGTTTATCTTATGTCTGTTTGTCTTTATATTCTAGCTATTATTGTAGTTCTGAGAAGAAAAGGACATTTAGTTCATTTTATCAATATATGTTTCTATTTCGTAGCTAAAATTTTCGCCAATTGTACAGAATTCCCAAATATCTATTTCAAGTATTTGATCAACTACCTTGGTTATATATCAAAGTAATGGAAATACAGCCTCATCTACAAAACCTTGTTCATAATATTTGATTCTTCAAGACACAAATAGATAGAAGGATAATGTGTGCAACAATTAATATAAACATGTTACCTTCCCATGTGAAGTTTGTCATTGTTTCAATATCCATGGGTTGATGCAAGGAGAAAATATTGGAACTGGGAAGAGATTCTGATATTGGTGGCCAGGTAAGATGAAATTTGTTAAGTCCTAGATAAGCAACAAGATACGGAAAAAGGAGAAAGGTAAGCAAACATGCCTCTTTATCTACTTCCTTAAAAAATATTGACCTGCAATGTGCAAGAATAGACAAGCCAGGTCCTCCATGACAAAACTTTACAATATCTACAACATTTAACTCATGTCTATTATCTATTTAGCCAACACAAAAAGGGTGCACCGTATTGATCTCCTAACTAGACAGATATCCTCACCATTGTTACTCCAGATCTAGAAACTACAAAAAAATGTTAGGCAAAAAAAAAAGTAAGATTAAGTCCTGCACTTGTAGGTCATGTCCAAAGCCTCAAAATTACAAACACTTACACTTTGATCGATTTCCCAATTATTTCTATAAAACAATAAGCAAGAATTGAATATAGTTATTAACTTTTATTTTATATGAAGATAGAGTTCAAAAGGAAATATTCATAAACAATACCAGTTTAATAAGCAAGGCCACAGACAATGAATGCATCAAATTGGACCCAATCAACATACCCAAACTTTTCAGCAAGAGAAAATAGCTGCTTTAGATCAGACAACGCTTCGCCACCACCTCCAAGTATTTCTATGCAAGAATAACAATCACACTTCAACCAGTTTCAATGTCCTCATTGGAGTTATCACATGCATTCCAACTAATTTGTCAAAGACTTATTATGAAAATAACCTTCTAACTTTGTCAAAAACTTTACTGAAAGAACTTTCAGCAGCTTCTCAATAGCCTCCTCTGATACACCCACGACCTTCAATTCCTTCTTCATCTCATCCAATGGAAATTTCTCTATATGTTATTAAGATTAACAACCAGAGGGAAACAAAGAAAGTAGTAATTATTACATTCAGACATGCGTAGGGAAAGGGCACAAAAATATAAAAATTTATGGAACTTGAAATTGTAGATCACTAACCTTGTCTAAGATGATGCAAACCTTGCCAAACAGATTTTCAGGTATTCCATAGCATTTTAATACTTCTTGCAAAACCCACCATCAAACCAAAGACATAAGGCATTTACATAAATTATAACTATGAAACTCTTTGATTCACGAATGAATGTTTAATAACTACTAAAACAAGAACTAAATTTATTGGAGATCACACAAGATGCAGAAAAAAATACCTTCCGACTGGAAACCTTGAATCCAACATCTGGGGCTGTAATTCCAATTCGCTTGAAAAAGGTAACAATAGAAGATAGAAGCTTTGCTTCAAATGCTTAATAGCTACCATTTTCCAGATTCATCAATCAACATCCATACACAACAAAACAAAAGCCAAACAAAGAAGTCCCAAAAGCACACTTATCGAATGGCTAGACAGAAGCACTTTAGCTCCATTCTCAATCAAATGCTTGATCGTAGGAATAACAACACCTAACTGCCACAAGCTCTCTTGGATCAATAAATTCAACTAAAGCAACACCTAGAACTAGAAATATGCAAGTGAATTACAAATATAAACTAAAACTGACATTTATTCAATAAGAGCGGGAGATTTGAACTTCTTCCGTGTTAGAATAGATTTTTTATTATACACACATACAAAAAAATAAATTCCAAGATTTCAATAAACAATCCTAAGTCAGTTATTTGTATTTATCTAACTATTTAGTTCATGATTTCACTTTATTTAGTTAAGCTTGAATACAATATTCAAAGTGGTATAAGAACTAACCAACCAATCCCTTGAAGCTTCATAAATAAGCAGCCATTGCACTTTCTGAAATAAATAAAGCATAAATCTCCTTCACAAATTCTTGATTGCAAAGGCAAAAACAGGAAGTTCAATAAAGAAAAATGCCCTCCACTGCTCCAAAATACACAACTCAACTAACTCAATCATCCAACATTTCTTCAATTGACAACTTCACCACTGGAGGCTTTCACATGGCTCATAAATGAAATATTTTATTGACAACTAAAGGAAAGAAGAAATATTGCTCAAATTAGAAAAACAGTTTATTCACTTGAGAATTGTGAACAAAGAGCAAAGGTTAATTACAATAATAGTATAACCAAAACATAACCAGAATAAGTAGAATAAAAACCACTTTAACAGTTTACCCATGGTAATTTTCTTCATATTTATGTTTTGGACATATATGTTGTGACTAAGCACTACTAACTAAGGCTCCATAACAACGCATCAGTGATTTAGCTTCCAATACTCTATCTAAAGCAGAACTTATCCAACATCTTCTAGTTAACTTCCTTAAAAACAAACAAGCTAAGAAGAATGGAAATTAAATCAAACCTACATGGCACCTTCAATATTTATGCAGAACAATACTATCATTAGAAGAAATGGAATCAAATGGAAAGAAGTGGAACAAGCTAAACCCGAGAGACGCTGCCACAATTCTAGAACGGGTGCAAAAAGGCCAGCATCTCGACGCTTCCTTCAGCGTCTCGGTGCTGGCTCGAATATTTAAATACTACTTTTCTCCGATTTAGGTCAATTATTAGCTATTTTCTCTCGTTCCAGTCATATTCTCTGATTCTCTATGTTTTCTCAGTTTCTTTAGTTTAGATTAGTTTTAGGGAGGTTAATCGAGCTTTGGAGTTTAGATTAGGCTCGTCTATGGTCGTCTAAACGCCTTTCATTGTAGTTGGAACCTCGGATTTGTAAGTGCAATTGATTTTTATGAGATTTCTGGAAATTTATGGATTTTGTGAATGTTTTATGATGCATCCATGATTTCTTGTTTAAACCAATGTGTTTGGTAGATTTCCTTTGAATTGACGACTCTTAGGATTAAATCGAATGCATTTTATTTGTTATTTTAGATAGTCACTAGGTTGAGGCAAAACAAGCGTTAAGCTTCCACAAATTCTTAGTGTAGATTCTTGATAGACCTAAGATTCATGGAGAAGTTGTATGAATTAATTTAGGATTTACATTCTATATATTTTGATTTATTAAATTTCAGACCCTTGTTCATAATATAGTTAATTTATGTGATCGATTATGAGGTCATCAAATTGTTCATTATAGATTAATTAGAAAATAATTTGAATGATAATTCGGGTTATGCATGAGGGGTAGGGGCGTATTTTAAATTAGTTAATCAAATTAATTGTCGGGGTTACAGGTTAATTGATTGACTAGATACAAGTTAATTAGGAGGGTTATCCAATTAGCCAAGAAGCACCGTCAAACTCATAAAATTCATTAAAATCAATATTTAAATAATCGATGAATAAAAGCAAATGTACTGAAATTGGAATATCTCCAATAAAAAAACGAAAAATTTTTATATTTGGAATATAAAAATATTTGTAACGAAAAATTTTTATATTTGGAATATCCTGTGAAAGAATTCAGTTGTTAAATTCAATCACCAATATGACAAATCAAAAGTTACATATTATGAATATTTTATTTTATTTTCGAATGAAGATCCAAAAAAAAATCTTATTTTCAAAGTTTTCAAATATTTCTAATGATTCAGATTGCATTATTCTAAATAATGTGGTTTTTTTTTTTTTTTTTTTACAACTAATGAGGTCATTTTTTATACCTTATTGACTTTGTTTCGGAAAAATAAAAACCACCATAAAAAGCGCAACCTAAAAATGACGTTATTAAACTTGAACAACAGAGAGAATAATCTTTTAAAAAGAAAAAAATAAATAAATAAAAAGGGAGGGAAAAAAGGCGCTTCCCTTTTGCCTATTTTCTGCTCGCTTGTCAAACGGAAACGACAAAATCGCACGGGAAAGAAGAAATCCTTATCGTTTTGTTATTTTTGTTATTTTGTTATTTTATTATTATTTATTTTTCTTTTTTTTTTGAGAAGTTATCGTTTTGTTATTTGTTCAAGAATCAAATGATATTTAAGGTGGAAAAAGAAAACATTTTCATTTTGTATCCAAACAAAAGAGAAAGAAGTTAGAAAGAAAAATTAGGAAGCAATAGCCCCACAGCTATAGCTTTTATAAGTAAATATTTAACTATTACATACAAATAATGTATTATAATTCCTATCTCAAAAAAAAAAAAAAAAAAAAAAAAAAGTAGAAGAAGAAAAAGTCAACTATCTATGAATGAAATTAAAATGCTCATGATTTCAACCAATTTCTCTAGCTGCCTGCCGGAACTTAGTATCCTGTGGGGAACTCGCATTCTCCGTACTCTGCACCATTAAAACACACACCCTTAATTATAATTTATTTATAAACGCAAAGAGAAACAAAAAAGCAAAATTACACAGATTGATATAATCTGAATCTGGTACTTACGGGGAGGTTGAGTGACGACGTAAGCAGCACCACCGAAGTCGCACGTGCCAGCAGCACGAGCCATCTTCTGGTAATAGCTATTGAAAGCGTACGAAGCGTGTGCCTCCAGCGAGTTAGGATTGTAACACGTGGACCCCGGCTGGATCGGACGGCAATCAGCTCCTCCCTCCCCACACGCATAATCCAACGCCGCCTGCAGCTTCTCCGCCGCCGCGTTCCCATTGGCCACACACCAAGTCTGCCCTTTCGACGGCGGCGACCAGTCGCCGGACGGCACCTGAGCCTTACTCCCATTCTCCGGCGTCGGAATCCCACTCTCCAGGTCGGCGCGTGTGAGAGGAATCTCATAAACCCTCTGCTCGTTGGGGTAAAACAAGCCGTAGTTCCTCTCGGAGGTGGGCCCCGGCTTCTGATTCTCATTGAACAACGCGAAGAGAAAGACGTTCAGCGGGTCCTGTGGTCTCAAGGGGGTCCCACTCCCCGTCAAAACTCTCTTCACCAAATTGCCGTTATACGACGCCGCATTCTCCCCACTCGCTCCCACTTCCTTCTCGTCGCCTTTCGACGGCCACCCAGTCTCGGTAACCACGACCTTCACGTCGTCGTATTTGAGCGCCGACATGGCCGCGTAAACGGCGTCGATTTGAGCCTCGAAAAGGTTGGAGTACTTGAGCCCATTGCCGGAGTCCACAACGCCAGGGTTTTCTCGAAAGAGAGCGTAGTCCAAAGAGATCTGATCAGAGTTAGCGGCGTAGGCGAAGAAGGGGTAGGCGTTAACCATGAGGTAGGATTGGGTCTGGCGGAGGAAGTCGAGCATGGGCTTGATGACGGGCTCCACAAGCTCTTCTTTGAAGGAACCGGAGGACGTCGGGAAGGAGGATCCGAGGGCGGTGAGGGCAATGGGGGATGAGATTTTGATGGAGTTGTCGAGGTTGTATTTTTGGAGGGAGGAGTGGACGTTTTTCATGGCCGGGACCAGGAATTTGGTGGTGTTGTTGGGGTCGACGAAGACCTCGTTGCCGACGGCGATGGCTTCGATTTTGGTGGCGGGGTAGAACTGAGAGATTTTGGATTGGACCCAATTGTCGGTGAAGGAAGAATCGGCGGCGGCGGAGGAGAGGAGCTCGTTGGGAAGGGCGACGACGACGGAGATGTTGGAGTTGGCGAGGGCGGTGAGGACGGCGGAGTCGGTGTCGTAGAGTTTGATTCGGTCAATTCCTTGGCGTTTGAAGAGTTGGACAACTTTGTCCGGCGGGGGAAGGTTGTCGGCGATTCGGCCGTAGTTAACTCCGACCCATCCGGCTTCTGCGAGAGCAGAGGCGGAAAGGAGGAGGCAGAGAAAAGAGAAGAAGGCCATGATTATGATTATGAGGGAGCCAGAGCAGAGGTAGGGGAAGAGGTTTCTAATGGATTGCCTCCAAACTATGATCTTATAGAAAAGGAGAGAAAGTGGGTGAAGTGGGAAGACGACCAACCACTCTTGTATTCGTGGTCGTGGCAACGGCCAATGAGGAGACAGGTGGTGGGCCCATCGGCAGTGGTAAAAATAGAAACAATTATCATGGGAGTGAGACGCGCAAATTAATTAATTTAAGGGATTTGTTGGTGTTTCGGAAAATCGCAACTGCAACTCTTAAACTTTCTTTCCCTTTTCCTTTTTCTAATTTTTATTTCTTAATAATAATCTATAAATCAAAATAATGTAAAAAAATAGTGGTGTAAGTAAATGATTTTTAAACTAATTTTGGTAATGACCATATTGAATGAAGTTACTTTGAGGGTTATTTTGTCTAATTATATACAATTGAACTGCCAATGTAAAGTTTGCTTAATACATTACGTGAGAATGCAAATTTACCATATAGATATATATATTTAGAAAGAAAAGGTCAAAGAAAGTGAGATTTAAAAGAAAAGAAAAGAAAAACAACGTGAAATTTCTAAACTAAAAAATAAAATAAAATAACGTGAAGTGTCCAACAAAACAAACCGACTCGTGACTGGAAACCGGTTTAGAATGTGGATGTCTTTGGTTTGGCCAACAAAAAAGCAACCGGCGGGAAGAGAAGCCACCGACTTGACCGTTTCCGATGGTCACTCTATGATTGATTAAGGGGAAAAATATCAACAGTGTAGTGTAGTGTAGTGTATCGTCTCTTTCTTATTTATTAGTCTGAATCTGTTCGAGCCGTTTATTTGTCTCCATTGCTTGCATCCGACGGTTTAAATTTTATTGATTGATGACCTACTTTCAACTGATCCACATCCATTCCCCTTTTCCAATTTAAAATTAGTAAAATTAAGATCTCTCTTTCACATACAGATTTTTTTTTTGTATTCTCTCTCTCTCCCTATCTCTTTCATATATTTTCCTTTCCAAAAACGTATATTTTCCTTAATACTTTCGTCTACTAATTCCATTTTTACTTCTTTCAGCTTTTAAATTCCTATTTTAACTCTTCCACTTTCCAATCCTATTTTAGTCTTTGTTATTGATTTTTCATTCATAATTTCATTAAATTGTACTTTTTTAAAAAATTTATATTGATTTTCTTTTTAACTTCACAGAAATTTGGACCTTTGATATTTTGGTGTATGGCGCATGTCAACTACTATTAAACCCTGCTCACTTTGGTATTAATAATCCAGGTTTAGAAAAATCTGTCTTTTCCTAATGCTTTGGTGATTAATTCCATTTTAAACACGTATAATGAAATATAAACTAAATATAACCAATTAATTAAGATATATATTATTAATTAAGATATATATTATCAATTAAGAGACTACTCTCATCCACACATATTGTTGAACATGCATACATACATATAATAAAATGTTGAGTCAACTAATATTTAGAGAAACAGTAAATTTTCAATTTTTTTTAATGTTCAATTAATGTTGTGTGTGTATATATATATACCAAAGCGAGCATAACTCAGTAGTAATTAGCATGTATCCTCAACCAAAAGGTCGGAGGTTCGAATCTTGCATGTTGAACTCAATATATATATATATTACAATATAATGGAAATATTGAGTCACTCTAAATGTCAATAGAAATGTTATCTATTATTTACTTTCAAATATTTGTTTATGAAGTGAATTGCATGAATTCGTACACTAGTGACGAATGTTTATTTTATATGAAAGGGATGAAATATAATACTTTAATTTTAGGCTCCAAAATACAATTTAAAATGTGGTTGACCTGTACTTTTAGCTTCAATTTTGCTCCTAATTTTAAAGAGTTCGAATGCTACTGCTACATTTAATCTATTGATTTATATTTTTTAAATATAAACCCTTTGTCTCAACGACTTCTGAAATACCTAATGAAAATTAAAGTATTAAGATGTAAAATTGACACTAATTACATTCTTTCGAGCATTTTATATAATTTAGCCGTTTAGTAAAACAGAAAAAGCAATGATTTGTAAAGATGGCGTTTAAATAAATTAAAATAATTTGAAACTAAATGAAAATTACTCCAAGACATTTGACATTTGAGTTCTCATAATTTACTTAATTAGAGATTGGCTTTAATAAATTTGGAAGTTTGGGTGATTTGTATTATTATATGACGTGGAAGTGGTTCACTCATTCCGTAGCTATAGAAAAAGGAAAAAGTAAGAAACCTTTTTAAGATGATGAATCTGAAATTAAGATGAGTGTCCCTCTCCTTTGGTGTACGAATTCGAACGTTGGGATTGCCAGCTGTATCGTTTCCTGTGGCCTCATTGGCCAACAACTCCAAATTATGATCACTTCACCCACTTGTAATAGTTTGGTTTAAATATTACATTGGTTCATTTACTTTTTAGGGCAAAAATCAGTTTTGACCCCTAAACTTTACCCATTGTATCAATTTTAACCCTGAACTTTCAATTTCAGCAAATTAGACCCCAAACTTATATGAGTATTGCAATTTTAACCTTCTGTTATCCTCCCTTCCAACCACCGTTAGAATCACGTGCTTGTCCATTTCTTTTCTTTTTTTATTCTTCATTTTTTTCATTTACACGTGTGGATTGAGTTTGAATGAAAGAAAACTTGTTGGAGAAGCTTTTTCTTTGGAAGGGAGTCGAAGAGCACAATGAGTTTTCTTCAATCAGTCTAAGAAGAGGGACAAAGAGAAGAAATTCAATCGATTAAGGAGGAGGCGAAAAGTTGTTCAATCAGTGTGGGAGGAAAGTCTCGTTTGTGCAAAAGGTGAGAACCAAGTTTTCTTTTATTGCTAAGAAGAAGAATATCAAAGAATACGAAAATTTGGGGATTTTTCCTCTCATTTTTGGGGGTTTCATCTAGTATTTCATTTTTGTTAAGATTTTGTTGTTGGTGAGAAGTTATACATGATTTTCCTCTCATTTTTTCCCCATTGTGTTTGTGAGTTTTGTTGCTTTTTTTTAGTTAGTCAAGAACATATTAATGGGATGAAAGGAAATTATTTCTCCTTCCATTACATGGTTGCATGTGCTGTCTTAAGAAAAAAAATTACTGAAATAAAATGGTTCTGTTTATGCTGCATTTCCCGTTACTATCTTCGGATGAGGTGAAAGCATGCTGAATCAATTTTTTGGTTTTGGTTTTATTTCCCTTCTTTGTAGATTTTTCCCTCTCATGTGCTTTAACGAAAATTCTAACAGAAACTTAACGGAGGGTGTACATTGCAACACTTATGTAAGTTTAGGGTTCAATTTGCTGAAATTGAAAGTTCAGGGTTAAAATTGATATAATGGATAAAGTTTAGGGGTCAAAATTGATTTTTGCCCTACTTTTTACTATGATTTATTTTGATTCATGTACATCGCTTTTGATCTTTTTTTTTTTTTTTTAAAAAAAAAAAACATCTATTTTGATCTTTGCATTTTTTACTTCGTTTATTTTAGTCATTGTACTTACAAAATATTAACTTTGATCCTTATAATTTCAAAAAGTAACCAATTTGGTCCTTTCTTTTTTCATTTTTCCGATCATAATTTTAGCATCATAGCATAACACTTCACTTACTATTGAAATGTAGTCATAAATTTGTACTAAAGAGTTTTCATTGTGTATAAAATTTACGCTTAAATTTTGTATATAAGAACTAAATTGTGTTGGGTTTTATGTCCTAAAACTCGTAGATAGTACAAACGATGTGATCCTGAATTGTTCATGTGGAGACATATGCAAGTGGAGGCATCCTGTGCTATGAGTTTGTATAAGACCAGGACTGAGAAATAAGTCACTCTCACTACATCGTTTATTGTTGAGACTGATTAATTTCATACGATGACCTAGGTAACTCGATTTTAATCCTGAGCTACTATGAACTCCTGTTTATTCAGGATTATCCTTTGATTTCCATGGGTGAGAGCGGCTTAGCATCGCCGACTCAATAAGTCTACCATTTTGTGGGTAAAACCAGGTAGATAGCTGGGGACATAGTCCTACAAGATGGAATTCACTCATACCCGAATTAGGGATAGTAGAAAGGTTGTTCCCTTAAGTACTGACTCCAGGGCTTGAACAAAGGGATCTCGCCCTCTCATTGGCCCGGGAGGGACTCGGTTTGGTGGTTGGACCACAAACCAATTGTTCATTAGAGAATCAGTGGGACTTAAGGAACTAGAGGTAACTTCAGAGGTAAAATAAACATTTGACCCAACTGTAGTTACAAACGACCTGTGAAGGATCGACTTACCAATCATGGTTATATCGTGTGGACATAAATATACCTACAATGAGAGGAGTGCAACTACTGAGCTATAGTGGAGTGTCCCGGTAGTTAACGAATGTTGATTAACTAGGTTAATGAGTTTACCCAGTTAATCTCGAATCATTGGATCCCATGATCTGTAGGTCCATTAGGTCCCTCTGCTAGCTCATACGGACTAAATCTTAAAACAGTGTGATGAAGAGAATTTGAAGCGTTCAAATTCGGTTCAGGGAATTTGCGTTAATTATATACGATATATTTAAACGTGTTTATGTTTAATTATGAATTAAACTATAATTTGAAAGAATTGAAGATATTTAAATAAGATATAAATGCTACACGTGTGAATAGGGATTTATATAGGATTGAAAGAGTTCGGGATCGGTGCAAATAGTTAATTTAATATTTGATATTAAATTAATATATAATTAATTAAAATGTTTAATTAATTATTATAAATTAATTTTATTTAAAAGTTAGTTTTATTTAAAATTAATATTGATTATTTAAATTAATTATTTGAATTAATTTAAAGTTAATTAATTTCATTTTTTAATTATTTAATTCAAGTGGTTAATTACCTCGTTAAGACACAGAGGCCCATTGTAACGCCCCCAAAATTTGACCTAAACTAAGGAAAGATTACTTAACTTTTCCCTAATGTCAACATCATGCTCTGAAAATTTGGGCAGCATAACGACGTAACTTTAACTAACCCAAATTTTATTTACTACCTGAAAAATGAGATTTAGGCACTTCTATAATTCTAAATAACCAACCAGCAACTACATTACACATCAGACACAACTTAACATCCGCAAAACAATACGAGTCTGATCTTGTAACAAGTACAACTAAATAAATAAGAAAGCCCACAACACTTACAAAGAAACTCGTAACGTTTAATGCTACACTTGAAACAATACAACCAAACTATCACCACCCTTGCTCAATCAACAACTAAAGGATATCAATGACATCTTAGAAGTTAAGCCACAACCTAAGTTGAGCTCAAACCCAAGAACAAATAAGAAAATAGAGATGATCAAAGACAAGTCTACAAAGACAAGCTAACTATGGTCTTTCTCTCGCCACATCTCCTCTGCATCACCAAGTTCGAATTTTCTTTCAGCACCTGCAAAACCTGGTGGTGGATCAGTACAAAACAACGGTACTAAGTAAGTGGCTCACACCTGAAGAGCCATCAAACAACGTTCAACATACAAGGCAAACATCATGCTTTTCAATCACAATAACATGCCTTATATACAAAGTGAGCAATCAACACATTGAACATACTCAACTAATACAATCGTGCAACAACCATGCACATAACACATGAATTCCGCACCATGCAATGCACACTCAAAACACATGAATTCCGCACCATGCCATGCATACTCAAAGCACATGAATTTCGCATCATGCCATGCAACTCAGTCTCCTCTCAAGCTCCATGAGCTCGCTCAACACTCATAGCCCTCACAAAACTCTCTGAGACTGACTCCTTCGATTCGCGTCGACCCCTAACCATATTACCCAAGGCCTCGACGCTTCTCTACGACGCTCAGAGTTCGACCCTTGACCATATTACCCAAGGCCTCGAACTGTGCATCGCCCCTTGGCCATATTACCCAAGGCACCCGATGACTTCACAATCAAACTGTACATCGCCCCTTGGCCATATTACCCAAGGCACCCGATGACTTTCACATTATATACTCGTCACATCGCCCCTTGGCCATATTACCCAAGGCACCCGATGCTCCTCTTAATCCATTGGTGACATACCACCCCTCGACCATTTTTACCCGAGGCACCTGGTATTCACCTAACTTTCCTTTTCAACACACAAGGTCCTCGACCTCACAATCTCACTAAAATGCATGAATCCTACTCATCATGCTTCTAAACCATGCTTTATGTCAATGACAATGATGCAGCACACTCACAACATAAATAATATGCTCATTTCGACAATCATAACAAAACGACAAGCTAATCAACCAACTCAATCAAATGATCTCAACAGTCCAATATATCGCAACAGACATCTAGCCAACATCTCACATAGCACATAATTTCAGAAGCGATATATATATATATATATATATATATATATATATATATATATATATATATATATATATATATATATATATATATATATATATATATATATATATATATTGTTGGGTTTTATGCCTTAAAACTCGTAGATAGTGAATGTAACCGTTGACCGGATATTAATGAAATAATATTGATATATTTTTTCATTAAATGTTATTAGTTATTTTATATTTGTTTTTGCCTAAAAAAAACCCTAATCCAATAAACTAGACATCCTAGGCTGTAATATGAGTCTTGAACTATATGTAGCAACATATGGGATCATTGTTCAAGAAACAGCCTAAAGGGTCTATAGTATAAGGATAAGACTGGGTGCCTTATCCTGGTGACACTATGGATACGACCCACTTTGTATTTGATACAAACGCTACGATCCAACGCGTTCGTGTAGGAGACATGCGAGTGGGGGTATCCTATGCAATGAGTTTGCATAAGACCGGACCGCGAAATAGTAACCACTAGTTATAACACCGTTAACTAGTTGGTTTTCTATTTCACTAGGACGACCTAGACAACTTAGTCTTAATCCTGAGTTGATTATGGACTCCTGCTCATGAGAGATTGTCCTTTGATTTGCATGGGTGAGAGTGGCCAATACGCCGACTCAATAAGCCTACCATTTTGGGGACAAGTCCGAATGGGGAGCTGGGAACATAATCGTACAAGATGGAATTCACTCCTTCCCGACTTTAGGGAAGCAGATGAGTGTTCCCTTAAGTGGTTACTCCGAGTCTTGAACAAAGGGTCCTACCCTCTCAATGGCACGAGAGGGTTTTCTGTTTGATGGTTGGACCACAAACAGGTTGTTCATCAGAGGAGAATTGATACTTAAGGAAATAGAAGTAACCCAGGGGTAAAACGGTAATTTGACCCAGCTGGTGTTACGGACACTCGTGAAGGACTAACTTGTCGATACTGGTCTATATCCGTGGACACAGAAAATATGTCTGCAGTGAGAAGAGTGCAACTGTGAGTCTATAGTGGAATGTACACACAGTTGACAAATATTGATTAATTTGGTTAATGAGTTTGACCAATTAATCTCATATCGTTGAAGCTTCTGATCTGCAGGTCCATTAGGTCCCACTGGTAGCTCATAAAGTAATTTGAGGCAACCAAGTAATAAATGTAAATTGAAAATGTTTAATTTACCAAGGGAAACAAATATAATATATATTGATATATTATTATGAGAGAAATTAATATTTGAAGAAATTCAAATATTAATATAAATTTATGGAAGTTTGAAAGAGTTCAAATAATGAATTAATTAATTTAAGGCCTAAAATCTATTTGGGCAAATTAATTAATTCAAGGCCGGAAATTAAATATGTGATATTTAATTGGTGGTTAATTAATTAAAGAATTCATTAACCGAGAATTAATCAGTTATGGAAATAATTAATCACTGATCTAATCACTTATGGAAGTAATTAGTCATTTGTGGAAAAGATTAATCAATTGTGGAATTGATTGATCATGGATTGATTAAATAAGGAATAAGATTGAATCAATTTTGGAAAAGATTGATTTAATTGAATATTTTATTCATGGCCTCTCTTGTATAAATAGAACACTAGACCTAATTGGTCATGGATACTCTCCTCTTGCTCTTAGAATCACAAGGCAAGACCTAGAATTCTTTAGCCTCCCTCTTAGAGAAAGACTCCCACAAGTCTTTTGCCTCATAGACTTAGAGACATACCGGTGCAACCTCTGTGGTTATTGTGTCAATCAAGAAGAAATTTCCAGCGATTATAAGACAAGGAGGCTACTGCGTTTTCGATCGTTGGAGCGTCGTTGGCGAAGAACGGTCAAGTCTACAACGAAGGTTTGTAACGGTTCTTGCCCTTTTCTTTAGAAAAGCATGAAAATAAATTTAGATTTATTTTTCAGCATGTTTAAACCAATTTTCCAGCAACTTTAAAGTGTGTTTAAAGTGTATTTGAGTTTTTTCGTAACGGTATTTTAATGTTAATTAATATACGGCGTAAGGTCCTTTCGATGCGCTTTTGCTGCATGAGGACTTTTATTCCCTTCATATATATATATATATATATATATATATATATATATATATATATATATATATATATATATATATATATATAAATATAGGTCGTGAAAATATAACATGGTCAATACATACAACATGCTAGCACACAACAACCAGACTCAACAGGTAGAAATCCACTTACTAATTGCTAAAGCGCTCCTAAGCGAATCTAATGAGCTCCTGCAATAAGAAAGATAAGGCTTCAAAGCTAGGATTTGAACAGGCTGAAACCAAACCAATACTACAAGCAAGGATTCCAAGGTTTAGAAACTAATTTACAGCACACAAAAGTAGCGTGCAAGGATTTAATAAAGCTTTCCTAACTAATCCTTACCAAAAGGTCTTGGATTTAAGCTAGAAGCTATCGAATGAGTCCAAACCTACAAACGGTTAAGTTCCAAACATTAACAATCGATATATCAAATCTTAAAATACTTTTAATGACTTCGAATGGGTATAAAGTAGGCTGAAACTTACTAAACTACCCAAAACGAGCTCGAACTAATGCTGGTTGATGCTTGCCAAAGTCTGAGATTGCCAAACAGGAGCTATAGGTCTATGGGCAATCCGAACAAACGGTGTTCAGCTTGTGGGTAGTTGTCGAACACTAGATTCGAGCCCAAAAACCCGTTGGTTGGTGTTGTAAGAGCCTAAAATTGCATATTTGAGGTCGTTAGAGAATGGGTATTACAAAACCAAGGGCGATTGGGCAGCGATCAATACCAAACCTTACCGAGAGAGGAAACATACGTTATTTGTTCGCTGGAACACGAGAAGAATGCGAGAAAGAGAGACTTTGAGCATCACGAACATTGTGCAGCTGCTGCCATCACTGTCGAAGACTCAAACTCGTGCTAAAGAAAGAAACAGGGAGGTTTGGGCCGAAGAACTCAATTACCGGAGAACCTACGTCGTGACTTTTACTCGAGGAACAATCACTGAAGCTGTGGGCGTCACTAGTTGCTACACTCGCCGAAGGAGCAATTGTCGGGATCCAACAGGCTTGTGTTGCAGCTTGTGGGTCGCGATGGTCGAAGGAAGAAGACGAACAAAAAGGGCGGTGGGCTTACGTAGCTGCTGCTTCGCGCGTGGGTCGCCCAGCTCGTCGGAGGAGAAACACATGGGAGAGAGAGAGCCGACGCGAGATGAACACAACGGCCAGATTTGCGTGATTCCATGGTTTGCTACTGGCGCAAAACGCGAGTGAGAGGGAGAGAAGTGGGACGCGGGGCAGGCAGTCGGATGAAGAAGAAGAAATCGGGGGGGGGGGGATTGACGGCGCAAAGAGAGTGAGAGGGAAAGAGATGCCTAGGGTTTGAGATATTCTTTTCTTTTAGCTTTTTCCTTTCTTTTCTTTTAAGAATGAATAGCCAAAGAAATAATAAAGAAAGCCTTAATTTGAATTCCACATTAAATCTCTTATCTCAATTTTAAACCCAATTAAAATTTTGAATAATTGGGTAATGCTAAATAAAAGGAAACGATTTGGATTTCTAAAGAAAATTAGAGATACGACGCAAAACTAAATTCCTAACCTATCGAGATTTAACTCATCGATTTTGGAACTAAATGAACTTGTCTAATTTTTCAAATTAGAACTTGAATGAATAGGCTCGATTACTCCAAAAAGGTTTAATTCTGAAACGCGGGGCGTTACACCCATGACTCTTGCCATTGAGATTCACCAAAGTTTGCCACTTAATCACCGACCTAATTCTTAGTGATTTGGTGTCTTCATATGAGGAGGAAGTGTGCATGAATTTCCTCTGTGGTTGAAGCTGTGATTCTCTCTCCAAAAGAACAAACTCTCAAATATTAAGGGTTCTTACATTCCCTTCCAAATTCATCACTGAGAGGCTCCCAAAAGCCGTTCTAAGACCGAAGGATAGCGGGGAAGACGTTCGGAGTCGTCCACACACTGTTCATGTTCAAATAAACCTCACGGAGTAGTTGAATTGCTTCCAAAAAGGTTGGTGCAAAGTATGCTCTGTTTTCAGTGTCTTATTGACATGCTTTTAATTCCTAAAAATAAAGAAATTAGAGTGTTTTCGATCCAGATCGTTTCCGCACGAGTGTTGTACACTCCTTCAAATCGGTCACCTTTTAAAAGTACAAAAACCAAAATAAACATTTCACAAACACGCATGCATGCACGCACGCGCACACGTGCACGCGGATGCATGCACTCACACACATGACATCTAATCTTTAAAATAAATTTCAATTTAATTCTTTGAAAATTTTCACTAATGTCATTTTAACAGAATGTTAAAATTTGTTAAAAAAATTGTCTCACTAAATTCTTTTTCATTCATATATTTGGACCTTGAAAAAAAATAATTTTCAAATCATCAAAATTGATTTTGAATTATTAAAAGCATGTTTTGGGGTGATTTTGAATTTCACAAAAGTGATTTTAATCATTTCAAAATCACT
This sequence comes from Luffa aegyptiaca, assembly GCA_017139565.1. Taxonomy (NCBI): domain Eukaryota; kingdom Viridiplantae; phylum Streptophyta; class Magnoliopsida; order Cucurbitales; family Cucurbitaceae; genus Luffa; species Luffa aegyptiaca. The sequence continues at coordinate 27,535,447 of CM029405.1, read as the reverse complement.
CCCAAACATGCACTAAGTTGAATTGTAAAGATATGAATAGGTTAAACTTAGTGTCTCATATACAAATAAAATGTTAGGTCTAGTATTCAAATAGGCTAATAAAATAATAATTTAATGATCAATCAACTTTTTCTTATTACATATTTTTGGGAAAAATACACTTTTGGTCCTTGAGGTTTGGGTTAGGTTTCATTTTGGTCATTGAGTTTTCAAACTCGGCATTTTAGTCCTTGAGGTTTGGATTTTGTTTCATTTTGGTCCCTCCATCCGTTTTTCTGTTAGATTTTAATAGATTGTTGACGTGACACCTATTTTTTTATTTAAAAAATAATTTTTTGATTTTTAAAATAATATAATATAAATTAATTAAAAAAAATATTATTTTTAATTAAAAAAACTATTATTTCTTCTTCTCTCTTATTCTTCTCCTTCTGCACCTTCATCTTCTTCTCCATCACTCCCACTACCACCACCAGTAGCTGCTGGCCGCCGTCGTCGGATCGTCGCCTCCGCCGCCGGACCGTCGCCGCCTATTTTTCCCTTTTTTTTTATTCTTCCTTCTCCTCCCTTTTTTTCTTCTTCTTCCCTTTTCCTTCCCTTTCTTCTTTCACTTTTTCTTTTAAAAAAACAGAGCACCCAGATCTGGAAAGCTCGTCCCAGTTGCACGTCTGAACACTAGATCTCGAACGCTTGTCGCATCGGCACCTAAATTCGGTCAATCCAACGCGTTTTCTACATCTTGAGCACCGATTCACCTCAATCTTCACCGATTCTTCAGGCTTCTGACAATCGGCTGCCGCTGCAATCTTCCTAGACTCAGAAATGAACCGAAATTTCTTCGGCTAGCGAGACGTGGTAGATCTCGGAGTTTTCTCCCCGAAAAACTTCACCACCATGAACGTCGTCGTCGTGGTAGATCTGAAACGAAGGGAAACCTGAACGGGCATCATTTTTTTAGAGCAGTTAACCGGAACGGCGTGTTCGACGCGAGCTGTGAGCGATGGCGTGAGTAGGGCCCTAAGTGCTGTTCTACGACGGGTTCGGGCGTGAGGCTGGGACGAGCTTTCCAGATCTGGGCATTCTGTTTAAAAAAAAGTGAAAGAAGAAAGGGAAGGAAGGAAGAGGGAAGAAGAAGAAAAAAAATGGAGGAGAAGAAAAAATTTTAAAAAAAAGGAAAAATAGGTGGCAACGGTGACGACGATCTGGCGGCGGCGGCCGGTAGCTGGTGGTGGTGGTGGTGGGAGTGATGGAGAAGAAAATGAAGATGAAGAAGGAGAAGAATAAGAGAGAAGAAGAAATAATAGTTTTTTTTTTAATTAAAAATAATATTTTAAAATTAATTTATATTATATTATTTTAAAAATTAAAAAAATATTTTTTAAATAAAAAAATAGGTGCCACGTCAGCCATCTGTTAAAATCTAACGGAAAAATGGATGGAGGGACCAAAATGAAACAAAGTGCAAACCTCAGGGACTAAAATGCCGAGTTTGAAAACTCAGAGACCAAAATGAAACCTAACCCAAACCTCAGGACCAGAAGTGTATTTTTCCCCATATTTTTGAAAGGAACAAGGAAATCTTAACACAGTAAGGATAAAATTAAAAAATTGTAAATTATTGAAACAACAAATTAAGAATTTAGGAGTAGGTATGTTTTGTTGAATTATTCAAATAATTCATATTTCTACATTTTACCTTACAATTTAAATCTAAACATTTTAAAAAATTATCTAAATTGGTCATTGCAACACTACTCTTCTTTTCCAGCCATATAATGGAAAATTTGATATCATATTTTCTTTTATGTTAATGTAGCTTTAGTGATGTGTTAGTTTTTTTTAAGGGTCAAATTTCTTTGAAATGTTGCTTCAAGGATTAAGAAATTTAATATTCTAAAAGATTAAGATATTAGTAACTTTTGTTATAGATTGAGGTTTAAATCTCTACTATATATTCATATCATAATCATATATACTTTACAGAATTAATCCAAAATACTTAAATATTAATCTAAAATATTTAGGGTGAGTATGACAAACACTTGTGTATTATCTAACTCGGTTTTTTTCTTTCTTTCTTTCTTTTTCTTTTGGAAAAAAAATACTTTTTGGTTCCTGAGTTTTGAGGAATAAGTGCATTTGGTCCCTGAGTTTTCAAAATAGACATTTTTAGTCCCTAAATTTTGAGAAATAAGTTTAAAAGGTCCCTGAGTTCTCAAAATAGACCTTTTTAGTCCTTTGAGTTTTGAGAAATAGGTTTAAAAGATCCCTCATGTTATTTTTTCAACTTTTTTAAATTAATATTTTTTTATTATTTTTTAATATTGAATGGTTTTTAAATTAAAAAATTAAAAAGTATTAATTAAAAAATTAAAAAAAATAATATGAGGGACTTTTAAGCCTATTTCTCAAAACTCGGGAACTAAAAATGTTCATTTTGAAAACTTAGGGACCTTTTGAACCTATTTCTCAAAACTCAGGGACTAAAAGGGTTTATTTTGAAAATTCAGGAACCAAACGTATCTATTCCTTAAAACTCAGGGACCAAAAATGTATTTTTTTCCTTTTTTTTTTTTTTTTTTTTTTTTTCTATTTCTAAGTCTCTCATCATCTTACTTCCTCTCTCCTCAAGGATGTGAATATGGTTAACGGATAGAGAAAAGCAAGCTTCCACATCAAGAAACCTACCAAGAAATTGATGGAGTAGAATGACTTTTTATAGAAGACAGTGAATTAAAAAAATTGAAATGATAAAGAGAGAAAAAAACAAAAACAAAGAGCATGAACAGAGAGAAAAGGTAAGATGGAAAAAAGGTTAGATTTGTAGCATGTCATAAAAAAATATTAAATTTTACAAAATACTCTTAAACTTCATATAGGTTTCAATTATGATTTTGGTTCATTTTTATTTTTTTTTCTTTAAATAGTTTCATTTTTATTTTTGAAATTTGTCTCAAAAAAATATCTTGAACTTTGTTATTGGTCTAAAAAATATCTTTTCAATATTAAAATAAAGATATGATAATTAAAAATGATTAATTATAATATAATTAATTAAGTCACAATTAAAATTTTTATTTAGTAATACAAATCATTTTCATATATATTTTTTAAATTACTGTACGCATCCACATTTCAAGTAACATTTTCATCTTCATATTGTCTTAATTTTATATATGATGATTAAAACTAGTCAATTATAGTCTAATTAAGCAACAATTAAAGTTTTATTAACTCTAATTCAAACAATTTCCATCAACTTCCACAATTTCCGTAAATTTTCCCGAAACGTCCATCGACATTTCCATAAAATCTGGACCTCGACATTTCCATCGACATCGACATTTTGATCCTTGGTTAGAATGAAGTTACCAAAATTTCATATATGCGGTTCCAACGAGATTTGAGGAATACGGTGAGTTCCTTTTTCTATCCTCTTTTCTCGTTGGGATATGCTAACTTAGAAACTTTTCTAATTTTCTTGCTTTTGCTTTTGTAGTTTCTCGCAATATTTGTCGTTCTTCGGCTGTAAAAGAGTTCTCCAAACTCGTTCAAAGGCTTGACATAACTCAATGTTTTGGCCCTTCTTTTGTGGATCAAACTGTCCTAATTATCTCTACCGGACTTGCTCATGCACGACAAAGCTTAAATTTAAAGGTATATAATTATGATCTATTTCCAAATTTTTGGTAGGGTCAGTCTCGACCTATATTGTTTCTTTATTGCACAGGGTTGGCCTCGACATTCTGGGGTCGACCTCCTTTCTCTCTCTCTCTCTCTCTTGTTCTAACTTCTTTGTTCCTTTTGGTTTCAACCATGCCTCCCTATGCCCCTGCTGCATCCTTGTTCGAACTCTGTGGGAAGAAGAAGAAAAAAAGTTTCCGAGGTGAGGCGGGAACTTCGACGGTTGAAGTAACCGACCTTACTGAAAATGAAGCTCTTAATGTCTTTGACTCCTTGTTGTTCCTCTTCGCCCTTCTGTTTTGGGACTTCGAAGGTTCTGTTTGACATGGCCTCATCCGCCTCTGGGGGTGCAAGCCACACAAAGCTACCAGTATTTGTTCTCCCCGTGGGCTACTCGTAAACTGGGAATGAGGTTGAGCTCCTTAGATAAGACCTCAATTTATGACAGGGGTTGAGTTCCAGGAAATCCAAGGGAGTGTCAAAATTTAATGATCCTTCTGTTGTGGTTACAAATGTCTTGCTCGACCTTCACCATGTAAGTTTCTAAAACACCTTGTTGGGTATAAGGCAGACAACACGCAATGGAGGAAAAATGCTCTCGGGGAATTTACAGACTGAGGCAACAATAGCATTAAATAGTAGAAATGTTTATACACGTGGCAAGATATAAAAGGCCAATGAAAAACAGAAACCACATTACATAAAAGAGAAAATAAATTATGAAATTAACAATATGATTTGCTTAATCTAACATCCCTCCGCAAGCGAACAGGTAGAGGAACGACAGTAAGCTTGGTTCGAAGGCTAGTAAACCGAGGAGATGATAATGGTTTGGTCATAATATCAGCGAGCTGGTCTTCAGAAGGAACAAAACGAACAATTAGTTGCTTTCGAGCTACGCGTTCCCGAATAAAGTGATGATCAATCTCTATATGTTTAGTTCGATTGTTCATCACTGGATTCGCAACCAAATATGTTGCACTGACATTATCGCAAAGTAGCAATGGAGAACTTGGGCAAACAAAAGCAATCTCTGATAATACTGATTGAATCCAATAAGATCAGCAGTGGCATTAGACATACCCCTATATTCAGACTCGACACTAGAATGAGAAATAACTTTTTGTTTAGTGGAAGACCAAAAGCCACTTGTACTTCGTCGGTCATCAGGTCAACTAGCCCAATTTGCATCTGTATAACAAGTGAAAGCTTGAGAAGAAGACTTGGTAAAAGAAATACCAAGAGAAGGAAAACTCTTCAAATAACACAACAACCGCTTAAGAGCTTACTAGTGACTCGAAGTAGGAGCATGAATAAATTGACACGGTTTATTAACAGAATAATTGATGTCTGGCCTTGTAAGTGTGCAATACTGAAGAGTACCAACTAAGCTCTGATACTCTGAAGGATCCGAAAGTAGGCTTCCATTTGTAAGAGACAAAGAATGTCCACTAGCCATAGGTGTAGCAATAGGTTTACAAGCCATCATATAGAACAATGAAGAAGATCAGAGATAAACTTGGACTGAGATAAATGCATTGACTAGTCATCTCGAGCTACCTGAATTCCAAGGAAATAGGAGAGATCCCCAATATCCTTAACCATGAACAACGACCCAAGGGAAGATATAAAATGTTGAATCAACTTGAAATCATTCCCTGTTACCAAAATGTCATCAACATAAATAAGAAAAACAACAATAGAACTTGAGTCACGATAAATAAACATTGACGTATCAGATTTGGATGCAAAGAAACCCAAATTTAGCAGACAAGAGCTCAACTTGAGAAACCATGCCTGAGGACTTTGCTTCAAACCATAAAGAACTTTGTGAAGTTTTAAAACATGAGATGGATGAGCAGAATCAACAAAACTAAGCGGTTGTTTCATATATACCTCCTCATTCAAGTCACCATTCAAGAAAGCATTTCGTATATCGAGTTGTCGAACACGCCAATTGAAATTAACAACCAAGGACAAAACAATCTGAATTGTGGTGGGCTTAATAACAGGACTGAAAGTCTCAAAGTAGTCAATGTCATGGGCTTGAGTGAAGCCTTGAGCCACTAACCGAGACTTGTAGCTCTCAATCTCTCCAGAAAGTTTCAATTTAACACGAAACACCCAACGACAACCAACAACTTTACAATCAGGAGGTGGGGAAACAAGAGACCAAGTCTTTTTTTGAATGAGGGCTTCATATTCAGTCAAATTGGCTTGTTTCCAATTCGGATCAGCAATCGCAGTTTTGTAACTTCTAGGTTCTGAAATTGATGAAGTCGTGCATTGGGAAAGCCAAAGTTTGGGTTTAAATATTCCTTCCTTTGCTCGAGTAATCATTGGATGAGAGTTTAGGGGAGGTGGAGGTGGAGAAATAGGAGCAGCGGGGCTAAAAGCATGGGTGGGATTTGGGTTGGGTGGTGTAGTTGGGATAATGTTAGAACATAGGCTAGATGTATGGGCAATGGAGTGAGGACTTGGTGAAAAATGATGACTTTGATTGGGAGTTCGGCTGGACAAATGTGTGCTAGGATGGAAAGAATATGACATGTGATTAAAGGTGGTATTGGTGATAGCAGTGCTTGACGAAGGAATGGAAGAAGAAGAAGAATCAATAGTGGCAGCGGAAGACTCAAGATTAGAGAGAGAGGAGAATGAATGAGAAGAAGAATTTTGAGAAATCAGTCCATACGCAGTTTACTGTTTATTTAACCATCCAAATTTTTTCCATGGTGGGCGTTCGATCCTGCATATACGCAGTTTACTGTTTATTTAACCGCCCAAATTTTTTTAATCAAACAACCACGTGGCTCAGTGGCTGAGCGCTATGCCTTAGTTACTCCATGGTGGGGGTTCGATCTTGCATATATATGCAGTTTACTGTTTATTTAACCACCCATTTTTTTTTTATCAAACAACCACCTGGCTCAGTGGCGAGCGCTTTGCCTTGGTTACTCCATGGTGGGGGTTGATTCTGCATATACGCAGTTTACTGTTTATGTAACAAACCAAAATTTTCCATGGTGGGGGTTCTATCCTGCATATATGCAGTTTACTGTTTATTTAACCACCCAATTTTTTTGCATGGTGGGTGTTCGATCTTGCATATACGCAGTTTACTATTTATTTAACCACCCAGTTTTTATCAAACAACCACCTGGCTTAGTGGCTAAGCGATTTGCCTTGGTTACTCCATGGTGGGGGTTCGATCTTGCATATACGCAGTTTACTGTTTATTTAACCACCCAAAATTTTATCAAATTACCATCTGGCTCAATGGCTGAGCGCTTTGCCTTGGTTGCTCCATGGTGGGGGTTCGATCCTGCAAATACGCAGTTTATTGTTTATTTAACCACCCAAAATTTTATCAAACAACCGCCTGGCTCAGTGGCTGAGCGCTATGCTTTGGTTACTTCATGGTGGGGGTTCGATCCTGCATATACGCAGTTTACTGTTTAATTTAATCACCCAATTTTTTATAAAATAACCACCTGGCTCAGTGGCTGGTTACACCATCGTGGGGGTTCGATCCTGCATATACGCAGTCTACTAATTTATTAACCGCCCAAGTTTTGCCTTGGTTACTCCATGGTGGTTGTTCGATCCTGTAGTTTACTGTTTATTTAACTACCCAAATTTTTATCAAACAACCACCTGGCTAAGTGGTTGAACACTTTGCCTTGGATATTCCATGGTGGGGGTTCGATCCTGCATTTACGCTGTTTATTGTTTATTTAACCTTCAATTTTTTTTTAACTACCCAAATTTTTATCAAACAACTACCTGGCTCAGTGGCTGAGCGTCTTGCCTTGGTTACTCCATGGTTAGGGTTCGATCCTGCATATACGCAGTTTACTATTTATTTTAACCACCCAATTTTTTTTTTTTTTTTATCAAACAACCACCTGGCTTAGTGGCTGAGTGATTTTCCTTGGTTACTCCATGGTGGGGGTTCGATCCTGCATGTACGCAGTTTACTATTTATTTAACTACTCAATTTTTATCAAACAACCATTTGACTTAGTGGCTAAGTGCTTTGCCTTGGTTACTCCATAGTGGGGATTCGATCCTGCATATACGCAGTTTACTTTTTATTTAACCACCCAAATTTTTGCTCCATGGTGGGGGTTTGATCCTGCATGTTTATTTAACTACCCAAATTTTTATCTGGCTGAGCGTTTTGCTTTGGTTACTCCATGGTGGCGGTTCGATCCTGCATATACGCAGTTTACTATTTATTTAATACCCAATTTTTATCAAACAGCCACTTGGCTCAGTGGCTGAGCGCTTTGCCTTGGTTTCTCCTTGGTGGGGATTAGATCCTGCATATATGCAGTTTACTGTTTATTTAACCACCCAAATTTTTGCTCCATGGTGGGGGTTCGATCCTGCATATACGCTGTTTACTGTTTATTTAACTACCCAAATTTTTATCAAACAACCACCTGGCTCAGTGGCTGAGCGCTTTTCTTTGGTTACTCCATGGTTGGGATTCGATCCTGCATACACGTAGTTTACTATTTATTTAACTACCCAATTTTTATCAAACAACCACCTGGCTCAGTGGCTGAGCGCTTTGCCTTGGTTACTCCATGGTGGGGTTCGATCCTGCATGTATCCAGTTTATTAAGGCAAAGAGATTCATTGAAAATGACATAACAAGAAATAGAAACACGACCACTAGACGGATCTAAGCATAAATATCCTTTATAATGAACATTGTAACCAAGAAACATGCTTGAGTAGAGCGAAACAACAACTTATGCGCATCAAAAGGGCGGAGGAAAACAATAACAACCAGAAGATTTCAACCATTTGTAGTCAGTAACATGATTGTAGAGTTTTTCATAAGGACTAACACGATTAAGAGCAAGCATAGGAAGACAATTAATAATATGCACAGCAGACTAAAAAGCATAAGTCCAAAACCGAAGAGGTAAATGAGAATGAGCAAGAAGAGAAAGAACCATCATGTTGTGATGACAAGAGACACGATGAAAAATACCAAGAGATGCTAGCAAAGTGGATAATGATCGAAATTCCCCACCCCAATCAGTTTGAAAAGCTTTAATAGTTGTATTAAATTGAGTTTTGATCATGGTATGAAAGTGTTTAAAGGCACTCATAGTATCACTTTTATTTGTGATGAGATAAAGCCATGTAAATCTAGTATAATCATCAACAAAAAGAATGAAATATTTGGAGCCATTGTAAGGAGGAGAAGGGGAAGGTCCCCATAAATCCGAATGTATTAATTGAAAAGGAGAAGTTGTTTTTGGTTCCGAAAAAGCAAAAGGTAATCTATGGCTTTTTGCCATTTGACAAGAGGAACAAACATCAACAAAACTATTATCCCTAAAACTAAGATTACAAGATTTCAAAACTTGCTTTGTAATGTTGGGGGCCGGGTGTCCTAGTTGATGATGCCATGTGGAAAAATCTTGGACGATTGAGAGAAAAGAAGCTGATATGTTGCCGCCGGTTGAACTTTGGAAAGGTTGAAAATGACTTGGCAAGAGCTTGTACAAGCCATCCTCAAGAAGACCCCGAAGAAGTATTCTCTTAGTTTGACTGTCCTTCACAAAAAAAGGAGTAGGATAAAATTCAACAAGGGCATTGTTATCGGAACAAAGACGAACAATGCTAATTAATTGTTTTGTTATTTTTTGAATGTGTAAAATATAATGCAAAGACACAGTAGAATTAAACAAGACAGAGGAAATGATAGAAGTTCCAATCGAAGAAATAGGGAGGCACTAATTACCATCACCAATAATCACCTGTTCGCTGTTAGCATGCAAAAATGCTAACATTTTATCCATATATTTAAGTATTTTTGCTTGGTTTTATTGTGGTTTTAATGTCTTATTATATTAATTTCAAAATTTATGTCCCAAAGGAGCTTTGTGTTCAATTTTGCAGAAAAAGATGAAGATTTGGCCAAATAATGAAGATGTGGGTCAAAATGAGAGATCAAGGACTTAAAGATGAAGATTGAAGGCCAAAAATCTGGTGAGAAGAAGCCCAAAACCAGCCCAAAGCCGAGAAGATGGAAGTCCAAATCGAGGGGCAACATCTCGATGCTACCCTAGGTGTCTCGATGCTGAAGCTGCTTGGGGAATAAGTCGGTGACGTCACGACGTCAAGACGCTGTGACGTCAGTGTCTTGACACTGGCACGACTGGAGCACTATAAAAAGGAACCTTTGGCCTCAGTTTTGAATCATCAAACAACAATTTGGAGCATCTTTCAAAGGCTCTTAGAGCCTCTTAGAGGGAGGGATTGAGAGTAATGTTCTAAAGAGTTTTGTGAGCATTTTTGGGTTGATTCGGGCTTGTGACGGGGCTCCAATCGAGGCTTTCCTACGGCAGATCAAGGCGTAAGCAAGGGTTCGACGTCGAGATAAGTTCTATACCCTTTATCTTGTTCATATTACTGTTTAATACATGTATATGCTGGAAGTTTTGGATGTTCATATGACGATGTATAAATAATATCCTGGCATTCGGGTCTTGAATGAGAAAATATAATTGAAAGATATTTTGACTACTATTGTTGTGTCCAATTACTGATTATTTGATTGAGTGGTCGTAATGCTTTATAAATTATGGCCAAATTTATACTGATCCGTTACTTAGTGGAAACTCGATGGAGAGAAACTAAGTTAGGACATAGCTCAATCGACTTGACTTAACTGCTCGTAGTGACAGCGAGAGTAGTTGGTTAGGCCTAGAGATCTAAAATGAATAAGGACTTAAGACTTAACCCATTTAATAACGCTAAGGACACTTAGGTTATTAATATGTGTTAATGATAATTAGGGGAAACCGACAGGAGATCCTATGTTAATAAGTAGATTCTAGATCTTTAATTAGCGGACATAATAATAAGTAGTCAATTATCTAGTATATTATATATTGGATTTCAAGACCCGAACTCTCATCCTATCTGTGATCCCTCAGTGTGTTTTATCTCCACTTGATCTTTTATTGCTTTAATATTTCGTTTGTCTTTGATCTGACTTTCTTTGCACTAGATTTCCTAGATAATGAGCATCCTCAATAATTTTAGTGTTTAGAATCTTTTCTTGCCTAAGTCACACTACTCTCCGTGATCACGGTAAGATAGAGGTTCCCCAATGGAGGCAAACTTATCAACGACATCCTTGATTTGAGACAAATATTGAGAGACGGTAAGCCCATCTTTTCGAATTTTTTGAAGTTGTGCTCGAAGCCCCATTATACGAGATGTGGATGTCGATTCGTAGACACGTTACAACGATTCCCAAATCTCATGAGCAGTGGAGCATCCTACAATTTCATCCATCTTGTCTTCATTCAAGGAAGAATAAATCCAACGCATAACAGTTCGGCCACATCTTTGCCAAACAGAAAATTGGGGATTAGGTTTGATTTGATTTGGGTCAAGAAATTTTGGAGGGCATGGAAATGAACCATTCAAAAAATTCTCAAGACTGAAAGCAATGGCTACATTAAGGGGCTGTATGGGATGCTGAGTTGGTTATAATAGTCAGTGGTTATTATAGTCTGGTGGTTATAATAATCTGTGGAGTTAAATAGTTTGTGTTTGGGGTGCAAATTATTTTAGTCTAGGATAAAATAGTCTATGTTTCGTGTGCAATTTATTTTAGTCTGGGATAAAATAGTTTGTGTTTGGGGTGCATATTATTTTAGTCTGGGATAAAATAGTATGTGTTTGGGTACATATTATTTTAGTATGGGTTACAATAGTATGTGTTTGGGGTGTTGATCTGTTTAACATGGGGTTTTGAATCAAAAGTTCAAGCTGATTGTTTTTTTTCTAGTATTTTTAATCTTCCTCATACAACTTTGTCCGTCAAATATCATATTTTGCAAAGTTTAGGATATACGATTCACTTTGATTTAGGGTTATGTTTCTTTTTTTTTTTTTTTACAAAACAAAAACGGTTAGGATTTGGTATATAAAAATCATATTAGTTAACTTTCAGTATTGCCAAAATAAAAATGGTAAGTGCTTAGTTCACAAACCATATTAATTTTTTTTGGGAAAAATACACTTTTGGTCCCTAAGGTTTGGTTTAGGTTTCGTTTTGGTCCTTGAGGTTTCAAACTCAACAATTTAGTCCCTGAGGTTTGATTTTAGTTGCAATTTGGTCCCTCCATCCAATTTTCCGTTAGTATTTAACGGATTGCTGACGTGGAATTATTTTTTTTTATTAAAAAATTATTTTTTTTTTAATTTTTAAAAATAAAATTATATTAAAATAATAAAAATATATATTTTTTAATTTATTTATTCCTTCTTCTTCTTCTTCTCCAAAATCTTTCCTCTTCTTCTTACTTTCTTTCTTTTTTTTTCCAGTCCGGTGACCGGACTCCGGCAGCCACCGTCGCCGGCCGCCGGCCACTGGCGTTTTTTTTTTTTTTTCGTTCTCTTCCTTTCTTCTTCTTTTCCTCCTTATTTTCTTCTGTTCTCCTCCTCTGAAAAATTTAAGAACCTAACTCAGCAACAACAATCCTTGTTTCAGCCTCGTCGAAAATCTCCCCAAACTCGCTATTTAAAAAAAAAAAGATCGAAGGGGGCTTCCCCCTTCGAATCGCGCTTGGAACGAACCCGTGGGTTTGTTCCAGATCTGGCCCCCTTCGTTCCAGTCGCGATTCGAAGGGGGAAGCCCCTTTGATTTTTTTTTTTGAACTTAAGGATCTCGGCGAGGAACGAGCGACTGCCGGCGAGGACAAGTCCCTGGAACGAGTGACTGTGGGCTAGTTTGGGTGTGAGCGACGACCGGCGAGTGTTCTGATTTGGGTGTGAGTGACGGCCAGCGAGTATTCTGATTTGGGTGTGAGCGACGGTCGGTGAACAAGAAAAAGAAGAGGATTGAGAAGAAGAAGAAGAGGGAGAGAGAAAGAAGGAAAAAAAAATTAGGGGAAGGAAGAAACGAGAATAAGAAGAAAAAAAAGGAAGAGAAAAAAAAGAAGAAAAGAAAAGTTAGGGAAGAAGAAGAGAAGAGGAAAAAAAACTACTGGCGGCGGCCGCTGGCGAGCGGTGGCCGCCGGCTGCCGGCCATGGATGGGATGAAGGAGAGGAAGAAGAATGAAGTGAGGTTGGGGAAGACGAAGAAGAGAGAGGGAAAGAGAAGAAGAAGAGAGAGAGAAAGATATTATTAAAAAGAAATAATAATAAAATAATTTTTTTATTATTTTAATATATTTTTAATTTAAAAAAATAAAAAATTATTTTTTTTAATTAAAATAATATTTCCACGTCAGCAATCCGTTAGCTTTAACGGAAAATTGGATGGTAGGGACCAAATTGCTACTAAATGCAAACCTCAGGGACTAAAATGTTGAGTTTGAAACCTCAGGGACCAAAACGAAACCTAAACCAAACCTCAGGGACCAAAAGTGTATTTTTCCCATTTTTTTTATCAACAAAATCATTTGAAATAAACTTGAGTGTGGTAAATACAATTTCGTTTGAACATTCTTTTTTTTTTTTTAAAAAAAAAAGTTGTTAACCCTGATTAACCTTCAATGTTGCCAAAAGTAGGAAATAAATTTGACCTAAAAAAATTGTAAGTGTTTAGTTCAAAAACCATATTAGTTTTTTTGGGAAAAATACACTTTCGGTCCCTGAGGTTTGGGTTACGCTTCATTTTGATCCCTGAGTTTTCAAACTTGACAATTTAGCCCCTGAGATTTGGATTTTGTTTCATTTTGGTCCCTCCGTCCAATTTTCCATTAAACTCTGGCAGATTGCTGACCTGACAAGCATTTTTTATTAAAAAAAATAGTTTTTTTTTTAAATTTTTAAAATAATATTTCTTTTTATTATTATTTCTTTTTTCTTTTTTCTTCTTCATCTTCTTCCTCCATCTTCATCATTTTCTTCCATTTCCATCTTCATCTTCATCATCTTCTTCCTCCATTTCCATTAAATCTTCATCATTTTCATCTTCTTCCTCAACCTCAACCTCCATCTTCATCATCTTCTCCTTCCTCTAACCCTAATGCCAGCAACCACCGATGAATTTTGCGGCCACTTTTCCAACGACCGAAAAAATTTCCCCTATTTTTTCCTATATTTTCTTCTACCTCTTTTCATCTTTTTTTTTTTTTTTGTTTATTTTCGTTTTTCATATTTTTTCGAAATGAAAATAAGAAAAATGATGAAAAAAAGGGAAAAAAAATGATCGTCAGAGGTCGCTGGAAAGCCGCTGGCCAATGGCGGCGACCAACGGTCATCGGAAAATTCATCGGCTAGGGACGGTCGGCAGTCGCCAAAAAATTCAGGAGTCACATCGAAGAAGAAAGGAGAGAGTTACTGTAGAGAATGAATAAAATAATCTAGTGGGTTGAATGATGGTTATTATAGCAAGACGGTGGTAAAAATAACCCATTCCACCACTTATTTTTGTTGATGCCCCAAACACTAAGTGGACTATAATAGCCCCTCTATTATAACCAACACAGGGGGCCAAACGACCCCTAAGTAATTGATTTTTCCATAAAAGATAGTTGGAACCTGAGAGTTTAATTGATAAAGGTTGAGATAAGATAGGATTTGGATTGGTCTGGGTTTGCGAAATGAAAAAGGGAGGACGTTGGGGAAATGGTTGCTCAAAAATGGGGGAAATTGATGAGCATGAGGCTAAAAGGGGGTAAAATTTTGAGGAAGAGGTGTAGAAATATTTGGAGTTACACCAGGAGGTATTTGGCCCAAAAAGGGCTAACGCAACGGAGGTGCCGAAGGGGTCACCGGAGTCACCACATGAGTCGACGGAGGAGGGACAGAAAGGGTAGGATCGGTACTAGAAAAAGAAGAGGAAGAGAGCTAGGTTCGAATCCCCACCCTAAAATATTGTTGAACTGAAGTTCAACAATATTTTAGTTTATTAACAAATTTATCAAATATTTAAAGGATGGATCTATATGTATCTATTCTAATTTCTTTTATAAAAATATATAATTTTTAAGAGTCCATCCCAATAAACATTGAATCTTAGTAGCGTTTTTTTTTTCCATAGGAATTCTATATATTTTCACATCTAGGATTTACATATACAACATATATCACTGTCGAGAGTTAATTTTTCTTATTTCAATATTTTGAGGCAAAAAATTAGATTACAAACTATAAAAAAAAAAAAAAAAGGATTGTGCCATACATATGAAAGAGTATACAATAATGTTGTATTTGGTGAATCAAATACCATGGTCTAACTAATAATGAACCATTCTCATTATTAGATAATATTAGTTGAGAATTTTGTGAAAGGATTTCTATAAAATGTTTCATTAACTCTTAATTCATGTCTAGTTTGTGGTTAAATATAATATTTGTACTTCTTTGTAAAGAATTGGTAGGCTAACATTTTTATCACCTTATTTGCAATGCAATAAAATATTAAAGAAAATGTGATCAATTTTGATGTTGCATTCAATTATGGGTACACCGTACACTGTCTTAGGTAAGAAAATTTGATAAAAAGATAAGAATATAAATTTAATGGGTCATAAACCTAATACACGCAATTCCACGTAATCCCATTCTTATTTAATTATTGTCTCTTGACTCTATAATACTTATTCGTAATACCTATCAAGAATATTATTTTTAATTAATATATACCATTTTATTTGAAATTGATTCTTCTAAAGTTGAATGGACAATAATTGTGGGATGGGATCCCCCATTAACCTATATATGAAATGGTAATTAGAGCTTGTCGAATAAATTAGGTTCGGATTCACTATTTAAAATTGAATTAAAAGAAGATAAATAATTTGAGAATTGAAATTTAGGATGAAAACGTGTTATGTTCTCGAAATAATTTGCATGCAAATGGATTAAGAAATAGAGTTAATTTTTGATGATACTCTCGTGAAAGAGAGGGACAAACATCCCATAAATAATTAAAAGAAGAGAAATATATGTGGCATGGGTGTGAGTTTCAAAATAAGGAAGAATTCATGTGATTAATGAATGATTTTGTTTGGTTTGATGAGATGTGTTGCCTCACCACATCTAGTTAATTACTTTAATTGTCCGAAATAGGCTGTCACATCTTTAGAACTACCTGTTAAATAAAAAGATTGGGTGATTGCTGGTACTTAGTGTAGTCGCCCAACTTGAGTCGCCCAACTTGAAGGAAGTTAAGACCTAGGTAACTCCAAGTATTGTCAACTTGGTCCATCCAAGACTAGAAAAGGCGAACATAGGGTCTGTTGAGTAACGTTTTTGTTTATTTATTTATTGTTTTAAATTTTTCAATAAAGAAAACAAAATTGAATATATATATGATAACTGTTGATGTGTGAATCTGGCTAGTGGATCGCACCCAAAGCACTTATAATCAGTTTGGTCACACACTCTCAATTGCATGAGCTTGGGTCTGGGTCAATTCCTTGCATCAGTGTGGTGTTGTGCCCTATCCACTCCAAAGCTTAAGCCAATAAAGCACAAAGTGGTTCAGAGGTGAGCATTGGGTAAGATTGCATACCTCTGAAATGGAGTGATTCCCATTTTATAGTGTTGGCCTCCCTCGACAAGTGTGTGTCAGGAGGATTCAAGAGGTCTTTCCCCTTTGGGCACTTAGGAGGCGCTAGCTCGTTAGGCCAACCCTTGAAAGATGAAATTATCCAATCGGGGAATGGGGCCTTGCAAGCCGTTCCCTTTTCCCTGTGTGACCCTATGGCCCTGGCTGATTAGGCTTACCCACAGCAACAACGATTTCTTGTTTCTTATTCTTTATTTTTCGTTGAAAGAAAATAGAAAAATAACATTTAGTGTAACGCCCCAGGTTTTCCAACCTCTATTCTAGAGACGCTACTACAACCCTTAAACCACTAACTACTGATCTAAACCACTTTAAACCGGAAGTACCGAAAATTTCGGCAGCATAACGGCATAAAATGGCCTGAACCAAAATTTTACACCTGATAAACAAATAAAACACTTCTGAACCACCAACCCAGCTCCACCAAACTACATTTCAGAACCACAACCTACTCTACTCGAGTC
Source organism: Luffa aegyptiaca (assembly GCA_017139565.1). Taxonomy (NCBI): domain Eukaryota; kingdom Viridiplantae; phylum Streptophyta; class Magnoliopsida; order Cucurbitales; family Cucurbitaceae; genus Luffa; species Luffa aegyptiaca. The sequence continues at coordinate 27,518,737 of CM029405.1, read as the reverse complement.
AGGCCTCGAAGCAAAATGCATTAAACCACTTCATGCAACAGAACAAGTTATTAAACAGCTTCTAACAACACTAGCAACTTATCCCAACGAATGCTAGCTAACAACTTTATTTTATAAATGTTAAAACAATGGAACTAAACTTTCAGTTCATAATCATAAACAACCAAAACTGACCATAACAGATCAACAGTTAACAAATAAGCTACTACTCAAGCGAAGCAAAACCAAACCAACAACAACCTAATCCAACAATATAAGGAAAAGAAACTCGAACTCCCTAAGGTTCCTCCTCGAAGTTCTCCTCTTCTTCACCAAGGTCCAGCTCGTCATCCAAACCTGCAACATCTAAAATGTTGGGGGGAAAGATGGGGAAGGGGGTATCAGTACAACCGTGGTACTGGTAAGCAGCTCACACTTACCAAGCCACAAACACAACCAATACACTCAACATGCTTAGCACACGCATCCAACAGGGTTACACAACCACAACAAACAACATGCTACAAACTAACAACGTGCTTTTAAGCTACACACTAATCACATGCTTAAAAACAACCAACTCATGCAAATGCACCACACGCTATGCACGCATGCACTAGACTCCACATGATTTCCCCGTCATGCACCACAACTACATGATTTCCACGTCATGCTCCGCTAATTACATGATTTCCGCGTCATGCTCCGCTAATTACATGATTTCCGCTTCATGCTCCGCACCTACCCCACATGAATTCCGCGCCATGCGTTGCGCCACTCATACGTGATTTTCGCGTCACGCTCCGCACTCACACCCACGTGATTTTCGCATCACGCTCCGCTACACATGAATTACGCACCATGTGTTGTGCCTCACACCCGACTCATGCTACACATTCCTCATGCAACATGCAAGCCAGACTCAAATGCTTAACTCAACATCTCATCATGCTTAAGATAAACATTCATCATGCTTACACACTTTAAGCGAATACGACTCAAGCAACACAGAAGGTACAATTCATGCTTATACAAGCACTTTAATGATCACAGCACAACAGTTCACATTATTGACATTTCATACATAGCACAAATATGAGAAAGCAAGTAACAAACAAACATACTTCATGCAATCAAACAAGCTTAGTAAGTAGAAACTACTTACCTATAGCGCTCCTAAGCAACTCCAACAAGCCTAAAGCAGCCAAGATAAGCTCCTAAATTACAAATGCAGCTAAAAGGGGTTAGAATTTACCTAAAGACCTTAAGATATGCTTGAAAAGCCAAATCCCCCTTACTAGGCCTATTTCCTTGTTAAACAACCTTCAAACATACCCCACAATGAAAACCCAAAGCTTTAGTCCATGGGTAACCATGTCTAAGGCACAACGGGCCATGGGTATACACTGAACGACCATAACTAAGGCTTTTTAGCCGTTGGACAGCAAGTAAAAAGATACATTTTGGGATTCTAAGAACTCCTAAAGCTTGGGTAATGCAACAAAGGCTTAGATAATTAACAGGAACCTATTTGGCATGCTTTTTAACTAAGAACAGCAAGCAAAACCATTAAACTCATGCTTTAAGAACCTACAAGGGTTGGGCAAAGCTACAAAGGCAACGAGACTAAATGAGCATTGATATCCTACATGATTTTAACCAAAAAAACAAGGATGACCCATTTACAAACATAAACTAGGACTTATAAAGGTTGGGCAACACCCAAGGGCCTAGATAACTAATGGGCAATGACTTAAATCACGCTTCTAAGGCTAGAATAACTAATGGGCAACCCAACTTAAGACTAACAAGCTAGGGGTAGCGAAGAAACTTACCAAACGGACCCGCTTCCACGCTAGACGGGTTAGTCTAACCTCGAACAGCGTGTTAGAACGCTCCTTGGGCAGTGGGTATTCTAGTTGAAGTGTATCGAACTCAATCGAACACGTAGGCGGCGCTGCAGATCAAAAAATCAATGCTAACATTAAAATTCCAGCACCTAAAACGAATAGGTAAATTAATGTAAACACCCCTAAGCATGGGTAAATGCCTAGACTCACCGAAATTGCTTAAACAACGCCGAGGCACCCACGATTTGAGAAAAGACGGCGTTGCAAAACAGAAATACCAACACAAACTCAATTTCTAGCAATTAAACGACATGGGCATTCTCATTCAAGCTTTAACCAAGAATGGGTAAGTGTTAAAACTTACCGGAAACGCTAAATGACGCCGAACACTCATGAACTGAGCAAAGACGGCGCTAGACAGTAGCTAATCAGACTAAATCTTGAAATACTGAGTCCATTATGATTGGGCATTTGCTTAAACTTGACTAAAGACCTAAAGAAAGCATGGGTAAGAGATTAGACTTACCAAAAACGCCAAACGACCTCAAAAACACCCGAAATAGCTGCTGGACAGAGGCGAAAACGCGGGGAACTGAAGCTCCGAGCTGCTATCTGCACGAGATCTAATCAATCAGCACAAAGGACTCTTAGATCGGGCCTTAAACAACCTATAATGAGGAAAAACCGACTTACCCACGGAACTACGCCTGAAACATGCGGAGACAGCAAGAGATTTGAACCAAGAAACCACCTGAACCGAGCGGGAAATGCACAGAGGGAGAGGGAGATCTCAGGACGGCGGCGGTGCGACGATCGGCTAGGTGGCGACGGCTGGGCTCACGACCTTACACGAGAGAGAGAGACCGAAGAGAGGGAGAGGGCCACGACGAACAAACCCATGGACAGAGGGCGATTCGCGAGAGAGAGAGAGAGAGAGAGAGAAGGAATACCCACGGCGGCTTGCTGCGACAGTGTCTGCACGATAGCGACGGCGGCGCGAGGCTGAGCTGAGCGGTGGCGCAACTTGAGGCTGGGCGGCGGCTAAGCAAAACGGCAAAGAGGGGGGGTCTCACAGCAATACCAAAGGAGGGAGAGAGATGAAGAAGATGAATTGTGGCTAGGGTTTTTTTGTTTTTTTTTCCTTTTCTTAGAGTCCTTTTCTTTTCTTTTTTTTTTCAAAATAACAAAGACCCAAAAATAGGAGCCCAAGAATAGGACTTCCCCACCACTCAGCGTGAATATTTCAACGCTTTAAGAGACCAGATAATTATTGCCAGCCAAAATTAATCGAGCTTAAGGGAGAGAAACAATTTCTAACATAATGCTCATATCCCAAAATAATTTCCCAATGCCTTGGTATTAAAATTTAAATCCCTAAGTACTAGCCAAAATAGAAATTACATTCCTTTCAACTATATTCATGGAATTTAAATACACCGAAAGACACGGGGCGTCACATTTAGAAAAGACATGCAAATAAAATTTGGGAATTTCTATCAAGGGGACTCAACCTAGGGTGTTAATTAGCCTTTTGGATTTGTAACTCAATTAAATGAATGCATGTAATTAATAATCTTCAATTTCATAAATCTAGAAGTAATTTAAGTGGATTTCTCTTTCAAGCTTCTCCACATCTCATATTAAACAAACTAATTTATGTGTCCATTTCCTTAGGTAATTTCAATATGGCATTAAGCAACTTCATCATAAATTTCTAACAATTCTTTTTCACTTTCATGCTTCAAGCAATTATTAGCCATGCAATTGGGTTATAATTAGGGGTGAGCAGCGGTCGGTCGGGGCGATTTTTGGCCAAAACCGACCATTCAGTTGTAGTCGGTCGGTGGTCCTCGGTTTTTTATGGGTGGGTGACGTTGACCGACCGACCATACCAACGGTCGGTCGGTTTTGTGACTCCGGCGAACTCGACGACGAAAAAGCTTGATTTCGTTACTCTGGCGAACTCGACGACGAAAAAGCTTGATTTCGGCGAAGAAGAAGGATCGGATAGAGAGAAGATAGAAGAAGGAAGGAGAAAAAAAAATCTGCAACTTGGCCGTTGCGTTCCGGCGAAAACAAAGTAAGTCCAGCGAAACTTCTTGCTTCCGGCGAAAGTTTGATGAGGGAGAGAGAGTAAGGAGAAAGAACCAAGAGAAGGAAAAAAAAAAAGATGAAAATGGAGGAGAAATGGAAAGAGAGAATTCGGATGAAAGAGGGGAAGGGAGGATTAAAAAAACAAATTTAATAAAAGAGTAATATTTTTAAAATTTTAAATAGGTAATGATTACCTACATTGTCTTTTCACTTTTTCATTGGTCATTTCAACTTCTTCCTCACGTTTTCAATTTTCCAAGGCAACTTTTTTTTTTTTTTTTATACATATATATATATTAAACATAAATCGGTCGGTCTGGTCGGTTCTCGCCAATTTAGGCGAGCCGACCGACCGAAAGTTCGTGCAAAACTGACTTTCGACCGATCCCAACATAAAACCGACCGACCGACGTCGGTTCGATCCGTTTTGATTGATTGGCTCGGTTTTTCAGTTTATTATGCTCACCCCTAGTTATAATCTAACTTCTCTTTGTCGAGTTTCAATTTAGATCAACAAATCGATCAATCAGTGATTAAGGGATTAAAAGCATTAAGCATAAATTGCATAAATGAAATTTGGAGAAATTAATTACAATATCCAATCAATCAAGCTACATAATCCAATTGGCTAAAGTAACGACCTAGATCTCAAGATTTACTCTAAAATGGGAATAATTTCAGCCCAACAATCTTGATCCATAATCCTAACTCAAAGATAATAAGAAATTATAGAGACATTAAGAGGAAATAACCGTTGTGTGTTGATCCAACTCTCCCGTCACGATCATCTCTAGTCTTGAGCCTTGGATTCCTAATTAGTTCCACCCTTCTTTTCTCATTTCTATTCACTCTTTCCTCTCTATTGAGCTAGGAGAAAACCCCATGAATTGGATACCTTCAAGCTATGGAAAATGGCCAATTTATAGAGGCCAAGACGAGCCTTTCTTGCTGTCCCAAGTCGAGCAGTGCCTCGACGCTGTGATGTCATTTTCTTTTCCACTACTCCAACTAGCGTCTCGAGCCAAATTGACCTTTAATACTTCAATCTTTTGGGCTTCTGAGCCTTGACATGAATTGCATTCTTCTCCATTCTTCAATTATGGTCCCAAGCCCCCAATTTGATCCAAATTTGAGTAAAATTTCCGTTTTTGCTTCACAAGCTCGGATTTCTAAAAATTTAACATAAAAAGACATTAAAGCTCACAATTTATGCACAAAACTAGCTAAAATAACTAGGAAATAGATAGCATAATTGCATGCTATCAAATACCCCAAAACTTAAAGTTTTGCTAGTCTCGAGCAAAATAAGGTATTATATATAAATCATAAATTGCATATCAATGACTCCAACCTCAATGCTTCTAGCCATGAATTCAAACTATTGAAACAAATAAGCAAGCATGATCAACCATCAAGAAAATTAAAATTAAAACATATCCTCACTCGCAAAGACGAATCATCATTAGCCTTATCATAATTTCTACCAGCCCGGAATAATTTATACACTCCTTCCATTCATCTTCTTCCTACACTGGCCCTAAAGCTCACTTTTTAGCCATCTCACTTAGCTAACTAGCACTACTTCACTAAGGCGCCCATAATTCATGGGGCATCCCCCAAACTTGCATTTTTTTTAAGGCACTAGCCTTCACACAACTGTTGGAGGGACCCATATCCCGAGTTTAACCCTTGGATGACCTAACTGATCACAACAGAGGTAACTCTTTTTGCCTTAGACTTTTAAGCATATTGCAAGCTGAAACTTTTCTTAGAATTTATTTATTTATTATTTTTTTAAGAGCAAATCAAAAACATTTTTTTCCCAAAGCTGAGCATTACTCACTATTATGCAAGAAAGCCATCTAAACAAGCTTTATGCCTATCGGAGTGACAAGAAATTTCAAAAGCATATAAATTTCATCTAAGCTTTCAAGATCATAATAAGACAACTCAATCTTCAAAATTGCAAAGGATTCATAGAAAAAAAAAATTAAATTTTCTTGATTTTAGACATGCTCTCAAATTTGCAACAATAAGAATGAATCATGGCTAAAAGCACATCATCTGGCGTCATCATCATCAATATGCATTTCAATCATCACATCATTACCATCACAAAACCAACACAGAGCAGACATCCCCCCAAACTTAAAATATACATTGTCCCCAATGTATTATCAATTAGTTAGATAAAGAGAGATCGATACTGTCCTGAAAAAGCGAGAGAATCCAAACCAAAGAGAGATTGAGAAGCTAGGCATGAATTCACGAGCTTCCTACACAAGGATTGGTCACAAGGGAGCATAAGGAACAACAACACACAACAACTAAAATAAAACTAAAAAAAAATTAAAAGGGTTGGGTTTCCTCCCAAGAAGCATCAAAGGCGGTGTGACAAGCATCACACCAGTTTGCAGGTTTCTTCCGTCTTTGCAGGCCACGTCTTCCCCCTCTCAAACAAATTTTTCATTGGTATCACGTGAAGGTCAGGTGAGTTTTCCCTGCTCCGATTTTTTTTTTTTTTGAGAAATAAATACTTCATTAAAGTGCTAACCAAACATACAACTACCATCTCTTCTCATCTCAAGGATAAGCCACGAGGGCACAAAGTCTGAACAAAAGAAAACATCTTCCGAAATGGAAGACTCCAAAAAAGGAATGTTGAAACTACCCTCAAACGAATGAGTAGCAGCAATTCGCGCCAGAGAGTGCACTTCGACATTTTCTTCTCTTGGCCTGAAGGAGAAGCTAACCGATCCCACCTTCATTGCCAAACAATCGACGCTGTCTGTCGGGCTCTGAATTCAGTGTGGTCTTCAACATCTCCTGCAAGGATTGAGATCGCTTTGAGAGAATCCGATTCGACTATATTCTTGGGGAGAGGCAATCTGACCCGATCGATCAACGCCCTCAAGCCTTCCGCAATAGCTTCCATCTCGAGCTATTTTATCAGCCAAAGCTTCTTGATTTTCCTGAAACCAGCGCTGATCAAAGAACCATTGGAGTCATGGGTGATCCAACCAAGTCCTCCGCAGCCATAATTTCCCGACCAAGAGGCATCACAATTGATTTTCCACACGTTTGGAGGGGGCAGGATCCAGGCTCTATGACTCAAGTAGTTCTCCAAGCAACGATTGCTTGGCGATGAAGCGTTCAGGTAAAACTTTTTCGTCAGTCTACTGTTTATACCTCTGATAATGGATTTTGGGTCTGGATGAATCGAATTGTTCTTTACAGCATTTCTATGGATCCAAATGTTCCAAAAAATGTTTGTTGTAGTGACAATTGAATTTGGAAACTCCATTAGCCGCTCCCATCTTCCTAGGCAACCGCCCCCCAACCTGAAAAAATCAGGAACCTCGTGTTAGATTGGGAAAAAGGAAAACCAGACAGGTTTTGTAACCTTGCATTCCCACAACAAGTGATCCACCGTCTCCGCCTTTTTCTTGCACAAAAAACATAAGGGATTAGCATCAATTCCCTGCTTAGATTTTGACATCAATACAATTAAAAGACAAATATAGGCACTTCTAATAACTTGTTCCTATGTTGTGTTCTTTTTTTTTTTTCCCTTCTATGAACATTTTAATTAATTTCTTTTAGTTATATTCTTAATTGCTCAAGATTTGAAAGTCTATGTTTGGTGTCTACAGGAAAACCAAATAATAATAATAATAATAATAATAAATTAAAAAAAAAAAAAAAAAAAAAAAGAGACTATGTTAGAAATGGAAATGAAGGCCACGCTTTTGTTACTCATTTTCTTAATATCTTTACTTTGAAAGGCATAAAAATAAATCATAGTTTTTTATTTCTAGACTACTTAAGGATTTCCGCCTTTTAACCTATATTTGCAATTTTGCCATTAACCAATATAAGAAGTTGAAATTTTATCTCATACATGAATTATCAATTTAGTGATTGAACTTAATGTTTTTTTTTTTTTTTCTTCATCATTTAAAAAAGTTCCCACCAAAGACAGCGGTGGGTTGAAGAAGCAAGTTCTCCTATTAACCTCTTAACTCAAGTTAAAAAAACTATAGTAAAAATTAAGATTGAGAATTTAAAGTTTTTTTTTTTTTAATAATATTTTTGTCTTTAAGGTTCTAAAATTGAAAGATTGTATATATACACTATAAAAATTTCTAGCTTCTCCCTAGAAAAACATGGTAGATTTTCACCCTAACCAACGTCAATTCCCTCCTCCAAACTTGCTACATAAAAGAAAAAAAAAAAACAAAATAAAATTTTAGGGTAAGTTTAAAAACAATTATAATTTCAGAGCAAAAGAGTATAATTTAACCTTTTAAAAATAAAAAAGTAAAATTTGTAGACTTATTGAAAAAAAAAAAAAAACTAAACATATGATAACAATGCAAATTATAGAAGTTGGTGAAATCAGTTGAAGAAAAAAAAAGGGGAATATTCGAAGTCATGCCATGAATTGTCAAAGACTAAAAATGTACAAAATTCCACTTCGACTTGATTTTTCAAAGGCGTGTCACATCCAAGACCTTATCTTTAATTGTGGCATTGACAATACATAAAATTTTGCAATTAAAATTGAAATCGAAATTGAAATATCTTTTCATATTCTCAACCATTTATGACCCCGAGCCCACTGTGAAGGGATCGGTTTGGTTTGTTGGTTAATTAGGTTCATTTAAGTTAGGTAGGTGGCTAACTATTTTATTTGGCCATTCCAAACTTTGCCCCTTTGCCGTCTGATTAGGTTTTGTCTGATTAGGTTTTGTGTCTAACGAGTTCTTAAATTTTAACAAATGTCTAATAAATATTTGAATTTTCAATTTTTTTTATCTAATAATTATGAACAAGTGTTAAATTAGTTCTAAGACTGAAATTTTGTAGGTAAGGTTTTAAAACTTTCGGTTTTGTATCAAAAACATCATTGACACAAAATTAGAAGTTTAAAATCTTATTTGATACAAATTTTAATATTATATTTAATATATTTCTAAATTTTAAAAAAGTAATATGTGAAATTTATTAGACACAAACCTATTAGATATTTTCAAAGTTTACTGACCTATTAAACACAAAATTGAAAAAATAACTATTTGTCTAAACACCTTTTAAAATTCATGAACTTATTAATGGCAGAGTTTTTTTTTTCTTTTATAACATGTGGAGGGTGATGGATTACCACATACCTCTTGATCGTTAATACAAGTTTTATGTCAGTTGAGTTATACTCATGTTGGCATAGAGTTAAAAATTGAGAGACTAAAATTATAATTCAACCTGATCTTTTGAACTATTTTCTAAAACATATTTTAATAAAAATGATGGAAATTCGATAATATACTCTAAAATATGCATGAATTGGAAAGTTAAACCAAACATACCTAAATTGTTTAAGACTGTTTATGAATTATTTATTTATTCCTATTGTGTTAATGTTAACGGTTATTTTAGAGAGTGTTAACGTATCTTTTAATGTTTATTATAATTGTTTAACATCTATATATTTTTTTTAAATAATATTATTTACTTAAGAATACTAGCTAGAGACTACCTGTGTTGGCCAAAGCAAGCATAGCTCAGCGATGATTGGTGTTGTGGGTGATTCTGGACCACTCCAGAATTCAAGGACTAAGTAGGACAACACAGCACCAACACGAAAGCTTAACCAGGAAGTGGACCCTGGAGGAGAGCGAGCCGAAGGGATTGGGCCGTCTCGACCCAATCCCATGCTCGGCCCACTCGTGTGGGCCGAGTTCCCTCCCCTCCATTTCGTCCCTGGTGCCTCTGGCAGCCCCAGTTCCACCTGGTTCGCCCGAATCGCCTCCGAACTCCTAAAAATCCTAGAGGAGGAACATGTATTTAAACCCTACTTCGTCACTGAAGAAGGGATCCCGAAACTCATTCTCTAAACCCTACTCTTTCTCTTACTCTCTTGCTCTCTTCCTTCAGCTTTCTAACTTAAGCATCGGAGGCGGTGTGACAAACACCACACCGGTGTGCAGGTTTTACTGTCTTGCAGGCCACATCTTCTCCCCTCTCAAACAAATTTACTGTTGGTGGCACGTGAAAGTCAGGTGAGTTCTGTCTGTCCAAATTTGACCATCAACAATTGACATCTTCCCCCCTCTCATGCGTTGTTACATTACACGTGTTTCATAACGTTGAAAATGAAATGTATGTATAAAAGTTCAAATAAAGGTTTTATACATATGGAAAATGAAGAATTACACTTTGAATTCCTAATGAGTGGATAATTCAATATTCTAATCTATGAGTTGAAATTAGATTTCCTCCCAAAGAGGGATTAGCTTTTGACCTTAGAAAAATAATAGATATTTAATCTTTGAAACTATGTCTCCATTGATGCAATTTCTAAATCATGAAAATATATTATATATTTTAATTTTCAAAAGACTTTCACTTTTAATCTCCTTTTTAAGTTATCTTTCAACCTAAAACGAGAACCAGATAAACGAAGTCCAAAATAATTTTAGAGTGCGTTTGATTGGTGATCTAAAAATAGAAATTTAAAAATAATGGATTCAATGAAAATCAGAATTGTATTTCATGTTTTTAGTGTTTTCGAATCTGTGTTTTATAGCCGATTTAGGAACTGGATTCTAATTTCACAATTATTCAAAATATGTTTGATAATATATTTATAGACCATAAAAATAATATTAGTTTAATCTCAACAATTGTTAATTAATTTATGAATATATCTTACGTTATAAATTTTGTGTAATTATTATTTACAATATCATATAATTTATAATATATTAAGTATACATATTTTTAATTTAAGAAAAATGAAATGATTTTATAACATGAAATACTATGTTTTTCAAAGTTTTTATTTTTATTTTTTAAATGTAATTCTGCATTTTAAAATTACAAATTTTCTTAACATTGAATCATAAAATCCAAGAACAATTTTCAAAAACAAATATGTCAAATGTATGATTGTGTGTCTAAAAAAAAAAAAAAAAAAACATAATCTAAATTGTTGCTCGTTAACGTGGAATTATGGACGAATTGTTGCTCGTTAGAGGAGCGATTGACTGTATTATCTTATAAAAAATATTTTAGCAGAGAAAAAAAATGAGAGAGGAGGCCAGGGGTTTGCGTTGAATAAAAAATATAAAAATATAAAAACAATTACAATTTGTCTTTCTTTCCCCAAATCAGTATAATAAAAAACTAAAAAAATAAAGATTTTTAATGTCGCATCAAAATCATTATAGAGTAAAATTAATTTTAAAAAATGTCAAAATCATACGATAATAGCTAACAGAAAAATAAACTATTTAAAATTCTTCAGCTTTACTCTTTCTGCACTGCTATAATTAATAGAAAAACAATGATACGAAGACCATTTAAAATTTCAAGTAATTTCTTTATTTAGTCTAAATTTAATATGCTTTTTGGCTTCAAAAGAAAAGAAAAGAAAAAAAAAAAAACTAATATGCTCGTAATTCGTAATTTTATTTAAGTAAACTATAAAACTGACTTTATTTTATTTTATCAAATCCATACATAGAATGAGACGTGGATTATTATTGTAAGGTTTGATGGTTTGGTTTTCTATATTTGTTATTGTTGAACTATATAAAAAATATATATAGACAATTTGAATTTGAGTTGGATTTTGTGGTATATTATTTAATTTTCTAAAAAACTCTTAATGAGATGAAATGGGAAGTCGTAAAACAATATAATCTGTTATTGGAAGTCGGCATCCCTCCTGAAGTCTCCGGAGAGTGAGTGGTTGTGGGTTTTAGGTCGGCACCGCAGCCACAATTTCAAATAAATGGGTGAGTTGCTTAGTAAGGTGGCTTTCTTTCTTAAGCATTTCTCTCCTTTCACACTTTGATAATTAAAACAATCTTCAAATGTCAAAGTCAATAATGATACATGACATGTGCCTGTGTCTATCTATATTTTCTCCCCTATATTATTTAAAATCAATCAATTTTATTTTATAAAAATATCGATAAGGTATTCATGAATGTTTTTTTTTTTTAAATATCATGAAACTCAAGAAACTTATCGAAAAAGTTGTTTGTTGATGCCAAAATCTGGCCAAGCAACTCATCTGACCTTCACGTGACATCAACTATGAATTTATTTGAAGGGGAAAGACGTGGCCTGCAAAACAAGAGAAAACTGTGCACCGGTGTGGTGCTTGCCACACCGACTCCGATGCCTAAGTCAGTTGAGAGATCATAGGTGAAGCAAGTAAATTAACAATCAAGAGGAAGAGAGTAGATACCCAGTTCAGTCCCCTTACCTTGGGGTTAGTGTTGGTTTTATGCCCTAAAACTCGTTGATAGTAAATGAAACAAATTAATCGATCTCAATAAAGCGTTATTTGAGTGTTTCAGTAATTTGGTTATTGAATAATTGAGTTTGCATTAATAAACCCTAAATCAGATAAACTAAGATCCAAGGTTGTTTAAATGAAACTTGGACTAGTATGTGGGGACAAACGGGGATCGGTGTCCAAGTAACAACCTAAAAGGTCTATAGTATAGGGATAAGGCTGGGTACCTTATCCTGGTGACACTATGTGATACGGCCCACCTTGTATTCGATACAGATGCAATGATCCAAAGCATCCATGTAGGAGACATGCGGGTGGGGGTATCCTATGCAATGAGTTTGCATAAGACCGGACCGTGAAATAGTAACCACTAGATGTAACGCCGTTAACTAGTTTAGGTTTCTATTTCAATAGGATGACCTAGGTAACTCAATCTCAATCTTGAGTCTGTTATGAACTCCTTTTTAGGAGGGATTGTCCTTAGATTTGTATGGGTGAGAGTGGCTGGTTCGCAAACTCAATAATCCTATCATTTCAAGGGCAAGACCGAATGGGGGTTGGGAACATAACAGTACAAGATGGAATTCACTCCTTCCCCTATGGGGGTAAGTAGATGTGTGTTCCCTTAAGGGCTGATTCCGAGGCTTGAACAAAGGCGCGTCGTCCTCTCCTGGCCCGAGAGGAACTCCTGTTTAGTGGTTGGACCCTAAACAACTTGTTCATTTGAAGGATCAGTGGTATTAAGGAACCAGAGGTAACCCAGGGGTAAAACGGTAACTTTGACCCAGCTGGTGTTACGAACACACTGTTGGAGGTGGTGCTTAATGACTAATCACTTGTAATTAGCCTTATTGCACCACCTAATCTTGTGACTCAAAATGATCCCTATTTGTTGTCAATTTTTTGTGCAATTCTTGTGCATGATTTTCCTCTATATATAGAGGATGAGCTGATGAGAAGAATTGGTGGATTTCTTCAACCTAAAATGCTGCCAAAATTCTCCCAAGAACTTCCATATTCATATTCTCAAGCTTGCTTATACCCATAAGCTTTCCTTTCCAATTCCTATCAATTGAGGATCCCACAATCCGTTCCAAGGCCTGAGGATAGTAGGGAAGATCCAAGTGATTGTCTAAAAGCCGTTCGTGTGAATTATAAAGCATCAGATTATACGAATTGGGAGCTCCAAGAGTTAGGTACCTTATTACTCTATTTTTGTTCTTATGGACAACATGTCTTCTAGGATTAAATTGATCAAGTTGTGTGCCTAAGATCCAAAATTGCTTCCTCATGTGTGATATTAACACCTACAATTGGTATCAGAGCATGGCTTGGGCAACCAATTTGCATTAATTTGATCATGGAAGGGTAGCATTTGCATATTGAATTTTTCTGGGTGCTAGAATGGATATATTACGGTTTTGGCAATTTAATTCTCTCAAATTTGTTGAAATAATTTGTAATTGCCTACATGTTTATGGGCATAAATGAGTTAGTATCGAGTCTGTAAAATTTGAGAGTCATTAGAGTCCATTTAGTACTGTAATTGCTCGAAAGAAGAAGAAGAACTCAAGCTGGCCAAAGAATAGTAGGCTGACCAGAGGGGATGACCATTCGAGCTGACAGATGGTTGACGGGCTGACCATTCGGGCTGACAGATGGTTGATTGGCTAACTGGTTGACCATTCGGGCTGACAGATGATTGACTGGCTGACTGGCTGACCAGATGGGCTAACCAGACAGGGATAATTTAAGCAGTTTTTTTTTTTTTAATTATTAAATGCAATAATTTAGTTGTTTGTTTGCTTGAATTGCCAAAACCGGTCCATTTTAGTGTGATTTAGTTAATTATGCATGGATGAATGTATGTTTTAATTAAATAGCCATCAATATGCATAAAGCATGTCATATAGATTTAAAATCCCACCATAGGAAGCATGTTACATGCATTAAGTATATTATAATTAAGTTATAATATTAAGATGCATGTATAGGTTTCATGATAGTTGCATGTTGATTGAAGTAATTATGTTTAATCAATCGATAACAAACAAAGCATGCTGCATGAAACTTCCTTAGCTCGATGTAAAGCGTTTCGATCGAATAAATGCATGTTATAGGTTAATGTTGTTTTAATTGATATAAAACCGACATAGACATTTAAAATCTATAACAAATATAAAAGCATGTTCACTTAGGGTTAAAAATAACTCAAAGATCAATCGATGCAAAATAGTTTTAGGTCGATAACTTGTAAAGCTAAGGTTACAAGAGAACTCACCCAGTTAGATGCTCTCTAAGGCTGGAAGCATTTAAGTTGACGGTTTACGGAACACCTCCTACCTGGGCATCAGGCCGGTACTTGAGTTAAGTTAACCCGGTTTTATGAGCATGCGTGAGCGATGTGAGGTTATAATATGATTTTTTCACCTAGACATCCTAGGATAAGTCCGTTTATGGTTGTATCACCTAGAATTAGGTAAAATTTATTAGTCGAATTCTATCCAAGTCAAAATTAAAACCCTAAAAATATAATAGGACACTTCAGTGGGAGGAAAAGTAATAAAAATGAGATATTTAAAATCAAAGTTTTTACTCCCACGTCCCTCTGTATTCACACCGTGAGATGCATGTTCGGCTTCATGTCGCCCTGGGAGCGACCTCCCTTCGGAGAGCATTAAGCATGCATCAATACCAAGGTGGATGGGGAAAGTGTTCATAGTAAGTGGGAGAAGGACGCGTGACAACGTATCCTACGGTCTCCACCCCTAGGTTGCAACGTGAGATTCCTATGATCCGCCTACGTGTCGTCCTGGGAGCGACCATCCCTTCAGAGGGCCTGATCATAGGATTCGGAACACAGCGAACTCTAGAAATGGATAGGGTCACTTAGGTCAGTCACCAACAGTTGTCTTTTCCTAACGGCAGCCTGTTGGTGCATATCTCTGGGATCTGAAAGTGGGAGGGTCACACTTACAAGAATGAGTTCTTGACCAAATAAACGGTAGCTAGTAACTAAAAGAATATGAGATGTTATGGTTTTAGATATTGGTTGAGATAAGTCTCAATTCAGTGGAGGAGTAGCTTATCACCCTTAGGTGGCTGTTATTCTAAACCTCTGAAGTATCATTGCAAAACTATATCGATAGTTTATTAGGGTTACTTTGATTAAATAGTTTTGCTAAAATTGATTGGATTGTTTAAATGGTTAAAGGAAAAAACTAATATAGTCAATTGTTTATTATTTTTAGCATGTCTTCCTCAATTTTACAACTGCTTAACAACGATAAGTTAACCGGCGCAAATTATGCAACGTGGAAATCTAACCTGAACACGGTTCTGGTTATTGATGATCCGCGATTTGTCCTGACAGAGGAATATCCTCCAGTCCCTATTCGTACTGCATCTCAATCTGTTAAAGATGCATATGATCGCTGGATGAAGGCCAACGAAAAGGCCCGAGTCTATATTCTGGCTAGTTTATCTGAAAATTTAGCCAAGAAACATGAGGGAATGGTCTCAGCAAGAGAGATCATGAATTCACTTCAGGAAATGTTTGGACAGTCGTCCTTTCAACTCCATCATGAAGCCCTCAAATACATTTACAATTGTCGCATGAAAGAAGGCCAACCTGTTCGAGAACATGTTCTTGATATGATGGTCCATTTCAATGTTGCTGAAGTAAATGGAACGGTCATCGACGAACGTAGTCAAGTAGCATTTATAATGGAATCACTTCCAAAAAGCTTCCTACAATTCCGAAGCAACACTGTAATGAATAAGATTCAATACAATTTGACTACGCTCCTGAATGAGTTACAGACATTTCAATCACTTATGAAAGGTAAGGAATTGAAAGAAGGAGAGGAAAATATAGCCCATTCCATGAAAAAATTCCTGCGGGTTCATCCTCAGGAACAAAGTCTGCACCTCAAAATTCTGGCTCTAAGAATATCCAGAAAAAGGAAGGAGTAAAGGGAAAGGCTCCCGCTACTGCTAATCGAGGAAAGAAGAAAGCTAATAAAGGCAAATGCTTCCATTGCAACGTTCAGGGGCATTGGAAGAGAAATTGCCCCAAATACCTCGCTGAAAAGAAGAAGGAAAAAGAAGGTAAATTCAATTTACTCGTTTTAGAAACTTGTCTCTTAGAACATGATCAAGATGCCTAGATACTTGATTTCGGAGCTACTAATCATGTCTGTTCTTCTTTGCAGGAAAATAGTTCATTTCGGCAGTTAAAGAAAGATGAAATGACGCTCAAGGTTGGAACAGGAGACGTCATTTCAGCTTTTGCAGTGGGAGATATCAAGTTGTTTGTAGGAGATAGGTTTTTGTTTTTGGAAAATCTGTATATAGTTCCTAAAATACATAGGAATCTTATATCTATCTCCTGTCTAATCGAACAAGGATATTCTGTAAATTTTGAAGTTAATGAAGCGTCCATCTCTCGAAAAGGAATGTTCGTCTATTTAGCAAAATTAGAAAACAACTTGTATGTCATAAGACCAACCGTAACAAAAACAGTTTTAAATCACGAGTTAATTAGAATTGTTGATACTCAAAGAAAAAGACAACGCATTTCTCCAAATAGTAACGCTTATCTTTGGCATCTGAGGCTAGGCCACATTAATCTTGATAGGATCAAAAGATTGGTAAAGAATGAACTTTTAAATGAGTTAGAAGACGATTCATTACCTCCATGTGAATCCTGCCTAGAAGGAAAAATGACTAAAAGACCGTTTATGGCAAAATGTTATAGAGCCAAAGAACCTCTAGAACTTATACATTCAGACCTTTGTGGTGCAATGAATGTAAAAGCTCGAGGAGGATACAAATATTTCATCTCTTTCATAGAGGATTATTCAAGATATGGTTACTTGTACCTAATGGCACCCAAATCTGAAGCACTTGAAAAGTTCAAAGAATATAAAGCTGAAGTTGAAAACCTATTAGGAAAAACAATCAAAACTCTTCGATTTGATCGAGGAGAGTATATGGATTTACAATTCCGAAACTATATGATAGACATGGAATCAAATCACAACTCTCAGCACCAGGAATGCCACAACAGAATAGTGTATCTGAAAGGAGAAATAGAACATTGATGGAAATGGTTCGATCAATGATGAGCTATGCTCAGTTGTCCAGTTCGTTTTGGGGGCATGCAGTGATGACTGCAGTCGACATATTGAACGATGTTCCTTCGAAAAGTGTATCTAAAACACCTTTCGAATTATGGTGTGGTCGTAAACCTAGTTTGCGGCATTTTTGGATCTGGGGATGTCTTGCGTATGTGTTAGTGACGAATCCTAAGAAATTGGAACCACGTTCAACATTATGCCAATTTGTTGGATATCCAAAAGAAACGAGAGGTGGTCTCTTCTACGACCCACAAGATAATAGAGTGTTTGTTTCTACAAACGCTACTTTCTTAGAAGAAGACTACTTAAGAGATCATAAACCACAAAGCAAATTAGTATTAAAAGAAACTACTGAAGAAACGACAAAAGTTATTGATCAAACTGGTTCACCTACTTTCGAAAGTGTTGGAGCTAGTTCTTCTAGTCAATCTCGTCCTGCTCAATCGTTGAGTATGCCTTGACGCAGTGGGAGGGTTATAATACAACCTGACCGCTACCTAGGTTTAACTGAAACACAGGTCGTCATACCAGATGACGACATCAAGGATCCATTGACTTTTAAACAGGCAATGAATGACATTGATAAAGACCAATGGGTCAAAGCAATGGACCTTGAAATGGAGTCAATGTACTTCAATTCAGTATGGGATCTTGTGAATCCACCTAACGGGATAAAACCCATAGGATGCAAGTGGATCTATAAGAGAAAGAGAGGCGCAGCTGGAAATGTGCAAACGTTCAAAGCTAGGCTCGTAGCAAAAGGTTTTACCCAAAGGGAAGGAATTGACTATGAAGAAACTTTTTTCCCTGTTGCTATGCTTAAGTTTATTAGAATTCTCCTGTCCATAGCCGCATATTATAACTATGAAATATGGCAAATGGACGTCAAAACTGCCTTTCTGAATGGCAACCTTGACGAGAATATCTATATGTCTCAACCGGAAGGGTTCATTTCCAAGAATGAAGAACAAAAAGTTTGTAAACTAAAACAATCCATTTATGGATTAAAACAAGCTTCAAGGTCTTGGAATCTTCGATTTGATACAACGATCAAATCATTTGGCTTTGACCAAAATCTTGATGAACCTTGTGTTTACAAGAAAATCATCAAGAATAAAGTAGCTTTCTTTATACTATATGTAGATGATATTCTGCTTATTGGGAATAATGTAGGATATCTTACTGACGAAAAAAACTGGCTAGAATCGCAATTCCAAATGAAGGATTTGGGAGAAGCACAATTTGTTCTTGGCATCCAGATCATTAGGGATAACAGGAACAAAACCTTAGCCAAGTCTCAGGCAGCGTATATTGACAAAATGTTAGCTCAATATTCGATGCAGAACTCCAAGAAAGGATTATTACCTTTCAGGCACGAAGTTCATCTGTCTAAAGAACAATGTCCTAAGACACCTCAAGAAATTGAGGATATGAGACATATTCCTTACGCCTCAGCTGTTGGCAGCCTAATGTACGCTATGCTCTGCACTAGGCCATACATTTTTTTTTGCAGTAGGAATAGTTAGTCGGTACCAATCTAATCCAGGGTATGACCACTGGACTGCCGTTAAAAACATCCTCAAGTATCTCCGAAGAACGAGGAATTATATGTTGGTGTATGGTTCAAAGGATCTGATCCTTACTGCTTACACCGACTCTGACTTTCAAACTGACATAGATTCACGAAAATCTACGTCAGCGTCAGCGTTTACTCTGAATGGAGGAGCAGTAGTATGGCGAAGCATTAAACAAGGATGCATCGCCGACTCCACCATGGAAGCAGAGTATGTTGATGCATGTGAAGAAGCCAAAGAAGTAGTTTGGCTACGGAAGTTCCTGACAGACTTAGAAGTTGTTCCAAACATGAACTTGCCCATCACTTTATATTGTGATAATAGTGGGGCAGTAGCCAATTCTAAAGAGCCTCGCAGTCACAAACGAGGCAAACACATCGAGAGGAAGTATCACCTAATTCGGGAGATAGTGCAGCGTGGGGATGTGATCGTCACGAAGATCACTTTAGAACACAACATCGTTGATCCATTTACAAAGACTCTCTCGGCTAAAGTGTTTGAGGGTCATCTACAGAACTTAGGTCTACGAGATATGTATATAGCATAACCTAGGGCAAGTGGGAGATGTACAGGATATAAAAGTGCCATAGTTTATTGTATTTGTAACATTTCCTTGCTTTGGTATTATTAAATGCGTATACATTTCCACTCACTAGAGTTTTAGTGCAAGTGGGAGTTTGTTAGGTTTTATGCCCTAAAACTCGTAGATAGTAAATGTAACATTTGACTTGCGTCAATGAAGTATTATTTCTATATATTTGTTTTGCCTAAATATAACCACAAATCCAATAAACTAAGAACCCATGGCTATATTATGTATACTTGAAGTTTATGTGTGACATAAGTATGGATCAAGTTCAAGTAAATAGTCTAAACGATCTATAGTATATGGATAAGGTTGGGTACCTTAATCCTGGGGACACTATTGGCGCGGCTCGCTTTGTTCCTTAAAGACAGACGATGTGATCCTAATCGTTCATGTATAAGACACGTGAGTGAGGGCGTCCTATGCAAAGAGTTTGCATAGAGATCGGACTAGGAGATAAGTCACTTTCACTTTACAACACCGTTTACTGTTGAAATTGAACATCTCATACATATAACCTAGGTAACTCGATCTTAATCCTGAGCTAACTATGAACTCCTGTTTATTTAGGATTATCCTTTGATTTGCATGGGTGAGAGTGGCCAAACATCGCCGACTCAATAAGCCTACCATTTTGGGGATAAGACTAAATGGATAGCTGGGGATATAGCTTTGCAAGATGAAATTCACTGCTATCCGTTTTAGGGTTAGTAAAGGTTGTTCTCTTAAGTGTTGACTCCGAGTCTTGAACAAAGGGGCCCCGCCCTCTCATAACCTTGAGAGGGACTTGGTTCAGTGATTGTATCGCGAACTAGTTGTTCATTAGAGGATCAGTGGAACTTAAGGAACAAGATGTAACTATAGGGGTAAAACGAACATTTGACCTAGCTCTAGTTACGAACAACCGGTGAAGGGTTGACTTACTAATCATGGTTATCTAAAGTGGACAAGAAATATATCTACAGTGAGGGGAGTGCAGCTACGGGCTATAGTGGAGTGTCCTGGAAGCTAACGAACGATGAATGATTAGGTTAATGAGATTAATCGGTTATCATCATTTCGTTGGAGCCCTTGATCTGTAGGTCCATTATGTCCCTCTACTAGCTCAATAGGAATAAAACTTGGAACAATATGATAGGTTAATATTTGAAACGTTCAAATTCGGAAAAAGATACAAAAGTCGCTTATATACGATATTTAACGACATATTAGTTTAATTATGAATTAAACTTAAAATGAGAGTTATATATTTAAATATGATTTAAATATTAAACACGTGAATAGAGATTCATGTTCGAGAAAATTCGTTGGGAGAAAGAAACCAAGATTGCACAAATGGTATTAACTTAATATGAGATATTCAATTAAATAATTTTATTTTAATTAAATAAATGATATTTAAATTAAAATAAAAATAAAAGAAAATGGGATTATTCAGAATTTTATTTGCAAATTTTGAATTTAAAAGAAATTCAAAAGTTAGCAAATTTTGGAGGTGGTGCTTAATGACTAATCACTTGTAATTAGCCTTATTGCACCACCTAATCTTGTGACTCAAAATGATCCCTATTTGTTATCAATTTTTTGTGCAATTCTTGTGCATGATTTTCCTCTATATATAGAGGATGAGCTGATGAGAATTGGTGGATTTCTTCAACCTAAAATGCTGCCAAAATTCTCCCAAGAACTTCCATGTTCATACTCTCAAGCTTGCTTATACCCATAAGCTTTCCTTTCCAATTCCTATCAATTGAGGATCCCACAATTCGTTCCAAGGCCTGAGGATAGTAGAGAAGATCCAAGTGGTTGTCCAAAAGCCATTCGTGTGAATTATAAAGCATCGGATTATACGAATTGTGAGCTCCAAGAGGTAGGTACCTTATTACTCTATTTTTGTTCTTATGGACAGCATGTCTTCTAGGATTAAATTGATCAAATTGTGTGCCTAAGATCCAAAATTGCTTCCGCATGTGTGATATTAACACCTACACACACATGAAAGATTGACTTACTACATTGGTCAATATCCGTGGACACGGAAATATTCTACAGTGAGAAGAGTGCAGATGTGGGTCTTTAGTGGAGTTACCCACAGTTAACGAAAGCAAGGAAATGTTACAAATACAATAAACTAGGGCACTCCTATACCCTGTACATCTCCCACTTGCCCTAGGTTATGCTATATACATATCTCGTAGACCTAAGTTTTGTAGATGACCCTCAAACACTTTAGCCGAGAGAGTCTTTGTAAATGGATAAGCCATGCGAGAATCATTTTGCTATCTTAGCTAGATGGAGAATATGGGTGGCTCCACCTGACTCAGTCGTCGTGTCATAGCCTGTGAAGAGTTTTCTGCCAATCCACCTGCTTGTAGTGTTTTAAATTTCTAGCACAAGAATATGGAACAAAAAGATTGGACAAGGATATGGTTACTACTACTAGAGTGGATGTAGCATAAAAGTAAACTCAAGTGCCATAGAAGTGGTTCGCTTACTTTAATTCATGTGAAAACATAGAATTCTAGATATGAAAAAGTACTAAATGAATTCTTTTGTATGCAATCAAGCAACATTTGTCAATTTGTTGGTTGTAGCAAGCATTGTAACTTTGTGAGCATTAGGTCTATGAAAAACATGAGATTTTGTTCATAAGCGAATGTATCATTAAGCTTCTTGCCAACCAAACTATAATAATAGCACATATTAAAAAGAAAAAAGTACTACCCTTGCTCAAGAATATTCTAGACATAGGAACAATCAAGTAGCTTAGGAATATAAATACTAAATCTTTGAAGATGCAGATGACATAAATACCTGGATCAAGTTCTTTATGGAACTGAAAATAGTATGGGTTTTTTACGCGTAAATAAATGACCATAAAGTTATGAGGCCAAATTTGCTGCCTTTCTGACTGTTTTTTACTTAATTAGGGAAGCATATTCCTGCGCAGCCTGTTGGGTTTCCAGAGTGAGTAAAAATAAGGTAAAAATTAACTCTAGAACTCTGTGCAAGTATACACAGTTCGCAACAAGTAATAAGTATTTATCGAATCTAAGGTCTGAATTAGCTCTCACTTTATCTATTTTGTTTAGCTTTTCAATGGTTTCAAAAGTGGTTAAAATGATTGATTTTTATAGAATGCTGAAGCAAAAGAAATGACAAAACAGAAAGTAAACAAATAAGCAGACAGATTAGAAACAGGCCTTGGTCAGGACTTAGTAATTGTTTTAAAAGATGCTCTAGTAATATTATTGATCAGGCAAAACTCTTGTAGTCTTATTAGCAGATTCCTCCCGGAACTTTGGATTTTTTAGAATGTGTTTCAACTCCAATGACGCTCTACCGATCAAGCACTAGGCAACTGGCTATTCGTAGCTCAATCACTGGCGTTCACCAATACACAATGATCTAGTGTGATTAAATGCCACACACTTCCCAAATCATCCCTGAAACTAGGAAGTGGTATTCATACCGGCTGGCCAAGCGGGCATAAAATATTAATGAGCACAACAAATAATCAAGATGCATCCAATCAACATATATTGCATGGAGTTTAAACACAACAATTACATGACCCTAACCAACACCTAAAGTTACTTAATTCATAAAGTGCATAGTAACACACGTTACAATCTGAGTAAGTGCATCCATAATTACAAAATATTATAAGAAAATACTAATTCCCTTAGTAAACTTCGCAATTGATGGTCTTCTGAAGATCTCCAATCTTTCTCCTCTATTCGGCTCCCAATGATGGAAATGAGAAATGATCCCTTCCCCAAAAGTGGAATGAATTTGACTTGGTCGGCTCTTCCCTTTGATAGAGTGAAGACAAGCTTGAATTAGGTTGACCTAGACACGTGGATGGTTCTCCTTGCTCCTTGAATCCGAGAATAACTTAACAAACTTCAGTTCATTAAAATGGATAACGAGCTGTGACGTGGCAGTTTTGCTCCTTACTTTGCTGTAGCGCAGATTTTGCTCCCTCAAGTCGCTCAACAATATATTCTGCATAAAATAACTTCCAAATGGGTTAGAACATATAATAATCATCTAAAAGAAACCCTAATTAGCACAAATGACACACAAAACACTATAAAATTAAGGCCTAAATAACTCCCTTTAGGAGAGTTATCATACTCCCAAACTTGAACTATTGCGCGTCCCGAGCAATACTAACCAACCTTCTCTTGAGAATTCAAAACAATAGACAAAGCATAGCTCAACAAAAACAGATTATCCAACACTACCTTTAACCTCTACCTGAGCATTCTGCAAAACCAAGCTCTACTGCAGCAAAATAATTCTTCCGGCATGGACAAATAATCACCACCTTTTAACTCAATCCTAAGAACTTGCCACAGCCTAGCCCTACTATCAGACATTTTAAAACATATTTTTAAGGGGTTTATATTTTTGTTTTTCAGACTTAAAGCAGCCCTACAGTCATAAGTCCTTAAGCATGGGATGACCCACTTTATGGTGCAGTATACCCTTGCCTCAATCTCATCACTCTCTAGGCTAAATACTCATTATAAAGCTAAAAAATCCTTTAGTTATTCTATCCCTTGCTCCTCAGAATGGCGACATTTTATGATGAAGCTCACCTAAGTCCTGGGAGACAGAAAAACTGCTGGATTATCATTCATCCTTCAAAACTTTTGCTCCATGAATTTTCTCAGCAAAATTTTCAACAGTCAAATTTTCAGCAAATAATTATTTTATTCATCATTTTTCACATTTCCTAGGTTATCTTTTGACGCAAAGACAAACTGTGGGTATCACAAATGTCCCTAGTTACTCAATAACCTACCAAATTATTGAATGAAGGAGAGGAATGCTCAAGCAAAACAATTGGAGTAGCAAAAAGTCCCCCAAACTTGAATTATTCATTGTCCTCAATGAATCTTTAATATTAAGAATTATACCCCCAAACTTAAATATTTCTATCTGAATTTTTAAAACTAAGCGTGGGACTAGAACTAAGCTTAAGGTGGATCAAATAAATCAACACTACCTCAGAATCTTCTTGCCGCAGCAACGACCAAGCTAGAAGAAATGCTTAAGCAAACGGTTTCTGGAGATCAGAATACCTTGATCTAATTAAGCTTAACCAGTCCATGCTTCAAAAATTCAGAAGAAAATTAGTTAAGTTAGAATTACTCAGTGCCATAGAACAAAAACACGATTGGAAATTTCAGTAAAGATTAAAGAAATTACATCAGCAAATATATTTTTTTAGTGAACTAGCAGCAGAAAAATTAAAAACAACCAAAGACAAACAAAACAAGAAAAAACAGAAAAAGATGTGGTCAGAAATGTGCGAGCAACAAAAATATTTCATCAAAAAGAAATGCGAGCCCAAATTTTCCTTCTTCAATCCTCCTGACCAGGATCTTCTTCTTCATCTCCTTCTCTCTCGACAGGCGGCGGCGGGATCCACGGATTCAATAGGTCATCAGGGAATATCGGGAAGGCCGGATACGGTTTAGAAAAATTCGATTGCAAGGCCCCCCTTAGTGCGACATCCCTCCTTTTCACATAATTCCAGAAGGTTTGGAATTACCTTCCAGCAAACTTCATCCTGCTGGAATGCAACTGTAATTGCTCCTGCATTTGATGGATGCCGCACACCAAACCTCCTTGGCATGCTTCCTGTGTCCTTTAAAGCCTAGCCAAGTTTGGTGTGTCGATTATTCCCTTGTCCATTAAAGTCACATCATCATCATTCATTGGAACCCCAGCCCTTTGGCATAACATTGTGATAGTGTTCGGGAAAAACAGTTTCCCAACCTTTTTCCGCCAACAATCCATAATCTCGCTAGAAATAATTTTGCCCACGTTAATACTCATCGAACAAAGAATAGAAAAAACAAGCAATACCCGGTCCCGAGACACCGTTGAATCGTGAGTTGTCGGCAGTAAGCACAGCTTGATGAAGCCCATCCATGTATTGGCCTCACTCTTCAGATAAGCGGCCTGAAACGTGCGCTTTTCTGTCTTCGACAGTCTTCACTGAGCCCTCTCGATGCCAACCTCTCGGACAACCACATTTAACTGATCATTTGATGGTGCTAACACCATCTCATTGAAGCCTGCGTGCGGAAAGTCCTGGAGGTTGAATAAAGAATTTATAGCTCCTGGGCTCCAGTCAATGGACACTCCTCGGAAGATAGCCTGAAATCCCTCTTGATCGTCAATATTGGCATAAAATTCTCGGACGATGTTGGAATTGACCGGCTTCGGTTTTGCACAAAACTGACTCCAGCCAAGGTTCACTATTCCAGTCCTCAAGAACCGTGGCATATCATCCCCAAATCCTCGTTCAAACAAGAAGTCTCGTTTCAGCATCTCGACATACTTTGCTATGGCAAGATTGTTGATGAAGTGATTGTACGATAACCGTAGCTCCTCTGTTTCACTATCTTCAGGTTCCAGCGATGCTTCAGCAATACCTTTGCCCTTGTCTTCCCTTTGTTTGGGCAAAATTTCTTCTTCTGCTTTTTTCTCTGCTTCCTCTCTTGTTTTGTCTTCGGCCTCCTTTTTCTCCTGTTCTTCTCTCTCTGCATTTTCTCTCTCAGAATCAGTCGTCGGCGGCGAAGGAGTATCAGTCCGCACCACCTTCACACGGCCGTCTTTCTGCTTCCGACGGCGACGATGGGGTACCTCCGGCATAATTACCTCGACTCGAGCCTCTTGCTCTTGTACCCCCTGCTCATTACCTTTTTCCTGCACAACCTCTGTCTGTCCTTCTTGCGCATCCTTTGTCTGCTTTTCTTGCGCCTCCTCTGTCTGTTCTTCTTGAACTTCTTGCGTATCCTCAACTATCGGGTCAGTATGCTTTGGGTTTTGTCCTTCAGGTTCCTTCGGATTACCTTGTTCAACTACCTCGGCAGCAATATCCTCTACTACCTTCTGTACAATTTCTTGATCCTCAGCCCTCTGTTGTTTTTTCCTTTTTTTTAGCTTCCTTTTCCTCTGGCGTTTTCTTTTTCTTTGCTTTTATTTTCGGTGCTTCCGGTGTGACCGACACCTCTTCTTCCTCATTGTCTCTCTCCTTTCTTCCTCTCGTTTTCGCCATTGGAGACTCAAAGGAATTTACAACAAACAGACGCAAAAAAGAAAAGCACAAACGACAAGGGTTGAAAGCAAGAAAATGAAGTGAATAAAAACTTACCGAAGATCGTGAATAAATAGGGCTTCAGCAAAGTAAAATCCCAACCGAAAGATTTTGCTCTTCATTAATTGATATTACCGTTCAAATCTCATGCAATCTGTAAAATTAAAACCATCAAACGGTAAAATCTGAAGTTCAAACGCCCATGGTAATTGATGATGCGCTGTCTAACGGCTACACCCTTGGATTTCCCTTGCACGACACGTGGCTGCATCAGACGTCTTCATGCAATTTACCTGCCCACAGAAAATTCAAAATAAAATGGTAAAAATAATTAATCCACAACTAAACCCTTCCTATTCGGACGAAAGATTTGATTCGACCATAAAATTTCCGCAACAACCTTCTGAACAAAGATTATCTTCTAGAAGAATCTCGGATACGAAAGATTTTAAATTCAAATAAAAATAAAATCAAATCAGGAAATTTAAATTTAAATTAACCGCTCAAATCAAATCTCTTTTATTTTTATTTAAAGCCGAATAAATTAGAAAAACTTTATCTAAAATCTAAATCTAAACAGAAATTTAAATAACCGAAAATACAAACTGAAATAAAATTTAACTAAATCTAATCGGATTAGATAAAAACTAAACTTGGCAAAAAATAATAAAAATACTCAAAAATAAAATCTACCGAATTAAAAATAACAACGAATTAAATCATGCAAGATTTAAACAAACCAAACCTAAAATAATTCAAATTAAAATCCTACTAAATCAGCGAAATAAAATCAAAACAAACACTGGGAGCTCAAAATATTGCTCTGTGAAATGCTCCCGCAACACTTATGCTCTCTCATTCATCAACCAACTTTAGGGAAGGATATTTCGACTGGAATTCCTCTCCCCAATAATGTTTCACACGCTGTCCATTAACTTTGAACACTCTCCCATCTTTTTCATCTTGCAAAGTAATTGCTCCATGGGGAAAAACTTCAATCACTATAAATGGCCCTGACCATTTTGATTTTAGTTTCCCAGGAAACAATTTTAATCTAGAATTATAAAGCAAAACTTTCTGACATTTGACAAACTCTTTAGGCTTAATTTTCTTATCATGCCACTGCTTAGTCTTTTCTTTATACATTTTCAAATTTTCGTAGGAAAATTGGTGAAATTCTTCTAATTCGCTAAGCTACAGCATTCTTATTGCCCCTGCACGACTCAGATCAAAATTTAATTTCTTCAAAGCCCAAAATGTTTTATGCTCGAGCTCTAATGGTAAATGGCAAGCTTTCTCGTATACTAACCTATAGGGACACATACCTAGAGGAGTCTTATAGGCTGTCCTATAAGCCCAAAGAGCCTCATCCAACCGAAAAGACCAATCCTTCTTAGATGGATGGACTACTTTCTTTAGAATTGATTTGATTTCCCTATTGCTTATTTCAGCTTGACCATTAGCCTGTGGGTGATAAGGGATAGCGATCCTATGTTTAATTCCATACTTAGCTAAAAGCTTAGTTAAGATATTGTTAACAAAATATGTACCCTCATCACTTACTAGAGCTCTAGGTGTCCCAAACCGCGCAAAGATGTGTGATTGGAGAAACCTTGATACTGTCTTGGCATCATTCTGATGGCATGCAATGGCCTCCACCCACTTGGACACGTAATCAACTGCCAATAAGATAAAAAGATTACCATTAGAAGGGGGAAATGACCCCATAAAATCAATACCCCAAACATCGAACAATTCTACTTCCAAAATGTAGGTAAGATGCATTTCATCTCTAGGCCCTAAGTTTCCTCTCCTTTGGCAAGCATCACATTGCTTGTAGAACCAATGGGCATCCTTGAATAAGGAAGGCCAGAAGAATCCACAATGCAAAATCCTCATAGCTGTCCTCTGGCCACTAAAATGGCCTCCATACGGTGAAGAGTGACATTGCTCCAGGATTTCCTTTGCTTCATCACCTGAAATACACCTACGAATAATACCATCAGATCATTGCTTATACATAAATGGCTCAACCCAATAGAAAATTTTTGCATCATGCTTAAACTCTTTCGTCTGCCTCCAATCCATATCAATAGGAGTGACTCCCTTTACCAAAAAGTTGGCAATATCAGCATTCCAAGGAATATCCTTGACCACCTTTACCTCGACAGCAAAGAGTTGTTCATCTGGAAAAGAATCTGAAATGGTAGATTGCTTCAGCAAAGATGATGTTGGATCAAGACGAGACAAATGATCTGCAATGACATTTTTCGATCCCTTCTTGTCCTTTATCTCCAAGTCGAGCTCCTGCAATAATAAAACCCAACGAATTAATCTAGGCTTTGCATCTTTCTAAGACATTAAGTACCTTATTGCTGCATGATCCGTGAAAACTGTGACTTTGGATCCAACCAAATATGGCCGAAACTTCTCAAAGGCAAACACAACTGCTAACAACTCCTTTTCAGTAATTGTATAGTTGACGTGTGCCTCATTTAAACCTTTTCTTGCATAATATATAAGATGGATAAATTTTCCTTGCTTTTGCCCCAGCATGGCACCTACTGCAACATCACTCGCATCACACATTACCTCAAATGGTAAACTCCAATTAGGTGTACAAAGAATGGGTGCTGAGATTAACGCAGCCTTTAAAGTTTCAAAAGACTTCCTACAATCTGCATTAAAGTCAAAAACATGATCAGTACACAATAAGTTACAAAGAGGATTACTAATTTTTGAAAAATCCTTTATGAACCTTCTATAAAATCCAGCATGACCTAAAAAGCTCCGAATTCCTTTCACTGAACTCGGCGGTTCTAATCTCTCAATAACCTCAATTTTTGCTCTATCAACTTCTAGACCTTTCTTTGAAATCCTATGACCTAACACAATGCCCTCCTTCACCATGAAGTGGCATTTCTCCCAATTAAGAACTAGATGGGTGTCTCACATCTCTTTAACACCTTACCTAAATTATCCAAACAACTCTGAAAAGACCCTCCAAAAATTGAAAAATCATTCATAAATACCTCAACAGTAGATTCAATCATATCAGAAAAAATTACTAACATACACCGCTGAAATGTTGTTGGAGCATTGCAAAGGCCAAAAGGCATTCGCCTGAAAGCAAACGTCCCATAAGGGCAGGTGAAAGTGGTTTTTTCCTGATCTTCAGGGGCAATGGTAATCTGGTTGTACCCAGAATAACCATCCAAGAAACAGTAGTAAGCCTGTCCAGCCAATCTGTCCAACATTTGGTCAATAAATGGTAGAGGGAAATGGTCTTTACGGGTGGCTTTATTAAACTTCCTGTAATCCATGCACACCCTCCAGCCAGTTACTGTCCTGGTTGGGATCAATTCATTATCTTTATTAGATACCACTGTGACACCTCCTTTCTTAGGAACACATTGGACTGGGCTTACCCAATTGCTATCTGCAATTGGATAAATAATGCCAGCATCCAACCATTTAATCACCTCTTTTTTAACAACCTCTTTCATTGCAGGGTTAAGCCTTCTTTGCTGCTCAATACTCCTAAAGGATCCCTCCTCTAGAGTGATTTTGTGCATACAGAAAGATGGGCTAATTCCTTGAATGTTAGCCAATGTCCAACCTATTGCCTTGCGATACTGCTGCAGCAATTTTATTAAGGCCTCTTCATGCTCCGGCATTAAATCTGATGCAACAATAATGGGCAACGTCTCACCTTCCCCAAGATACACATAGTTTAGATGATCCGACTTCAAATCTAAAGTGGGTGCCTCAATTAGGGATGACTTAATAGGAGGAGCCTTCCTTTGATCAAAATCTAAAGACTC
Organism: Luffa aegyptiaca; assembly: GCA_017139565.1. Lineage (NCBI taxonomy): Eukaryota > Viridiplantae > Streptophyta > Magnoliopsida > Cucurbitales > Cucurbitaceae > Luffa > Luffa aegyptiaca. The sequence continues at coordinate 27,488,261 of CM029405.1, read as the reverse complement.
AAAAACATCCTCACATCTAGACACTTCTTTTTCTTTTTTTTTTTTCTTTCTAAAGAACAAACTTCTAAATCCTCTACACTAACCTCTCCATGATCTTCCAAATGTTTGTTTGCCGAATCCTGCATTGCTGTCTCAACAATTGTGTTCTCCAGAATCCTAATGAAAGAACAATCTTCCATTTCGTCTGGATACTTCATGGCCTTAAACACATTAAATTTTACTTCCTCATTATAAAACCTTATTGTTAATTCCCCTTTTTGAACATCTAACAACGCCCTACCAGTAGCCAAAAATGGACGACCAAGAATAATTGAGATATTTTTATCTGCCTCATAATCCAAGATAATAAAATCAACATGAAATATGAATTTATCTACCTTCACTAAGACATCCTCAATTTTACCCTCTGGATATGTGATAGACCTATCAGCTAGTTGAAGTGTGACTGTGGTGGGCCTTGCTTCACCAATATCTAACTTTCGAAAGACCAAAAGAGGCATAAGGTTAATGCTTGCACCTAAATCACAAAGTGTTCTACCTAACTCTTTTCCACCTATTGACACAAGTATGGTAAATGATCCTAGATCCTTAGCTTTGGTTGGTAGCCCATTCTTAAGAATAGCACTACATTCCTCAGTAAGTGATACAGTTTCAAACTCACTTAACCTCTTCTTTTTAGTTAAAATATCCTTAAGAAATATAGCATAATTAGGCATTTGCTCTATAGCTTATATTAAAGGGATATTTGTATGCAATTGCTTAAGAATCTCTAAAAACTTCTTAAATTGACCATCCTAATTCTTAGGCCTTTGTCTTTGTGGAAAATGTAGAGGTGGTACATAAGGTGGGGGTGGCACATAAGGTGGTTCCACATCTGGAACAGAACCAGATGTTCCAGCATCATTATTGCTGCCTCCAGCACCCTGACCAGACTCCAACTCTTTCTCAACAACAACATTTTTATCACAATTCTTCTCTACATGCTGGGGTTTACTAGGCTCTTTTCTCTCTTCTAATGGCTTACCACTCCTTAAAGTCACTGCCTTTACCTGCTTCTTACCTTCCCTTCTAGGGTGCTCAGTATCTGAAGGAAGTTTCCCTCGAGGCCTTGCCTTCAGCTCATTAGCTAGCTGGCCCACTCGCAATTCCAGGGCTCTCATTGCAGCTTGATTACTTTGAATTGCGGCATCTGTACGAGCCATATATTCTTTCATCGTTGCCTCAAGAGAACTCTCTAAATTTTGCTAGGGCAAAACCTGCTTATTATGCTGGAGCAATACTTGTGCTTTAGCAAATCCCGATTGGTTCACCTTTTGCTGTGCTTGCACATTATTTCCTTGTCCTCCCCACGCAAAGTTGGGGTGGTTGCGCCAACCTGAATTATAAAAGTTAGAATAAGGGTTATTCCTCTGATTACCTACAAAAAACACAAAAGCTGGATTACTGGGGCAAAACTCGTAGTTGTGGTCTTCACCACAATAGACACATGCTTCCTCTGCAACTTGGTTTACCACTGCAGCAAGCTCCACAGCTGGCGGCTGCTGATGACTAACTACTGTCACATTTTTAAGAGCGTTAGCTAACATTACAATATCAGCCCTAATGGTAGACACACCATCAACCTCTAACACACTTTTGACCTTTTTATTTGAGCCTCTAACATCTGACCACTGACAACTATTGGTTGATATTCTTTCTAAAATTTCATGGGCTTCATTAAAAGTTTTTGCCAAAAGGGCCCCTCCAACCGAAGCATCAACCATACCTTGGGTTTCTCCATTTAATCCATTGTAAAATGTTTCCATTTGGATACAATGTGGTAAACCATGGTGGGGACACTTTCGCAAAAGCTCCTTAAACCTCTCCCAAGCCTCACTAAAAGTTTCATCTTCAAGTTGCCTACACCCTACTATTTCACTCCTCAATTTAGCATTCCTATTTGGTGGAAAATATTTACTAAGAAATTATTCCGCTAATTCATTCCATGTCCTAATTGATCCTGGAGCAAAAGAATTTAACCATGCCTTTGCTCCATCTCTAAGAGAATACGGGAACAAAGTTAATCTAAGGGCATCTCTAGGCACTCCTTGGATTACAAAAGAATCACTCACTCCTAGAAAAGACTTAAGATGTAAATGAGGGTCTTCATATGACAAACCATGGAATTGACCCACGGTTTGCAACATCTGAAACATTACCGGTTTCATTTCAAAATTTGCTGCCTCAATTTGAGGACGTGCAATTCCTAGATTTAACTCATCAAACATTGGAAAAACATACGCTCGAATGGCTCTGGCCCTATCGTTCGCTACCAAGATAGGATTCTCAGCCTGATTATTTTGCTGTCCATTTTGCTCCAGCGGTAGATTTTGCTGCAGTAAACGATTCTGCTGGGGGTTCACTGGGTCTTCTGGAGCCTGCGGGAGACTCAGCACGTTAGCCATTGAATTTTGGTTTCTACGTTGCTCTCTTCTTCTTCTCCTGAATGTCATCTCGATTTCTGGATCAAGACCTTACCCCAGACGGATCGCTCATGCACTAAACTCACACCTGCAAAAACAAAAGAAACAATAAAAAAATTCTAGCACCAAGCCACTAAAACACATACACAAAACAGATAAAAAAAACTTAGTCAAGTCCCTGGCAACTGATAGTGAGCAGAAATGTCGCTATTTTAGTCCCAATTTATTAGACTTTTCTGTGCTTTAATCGTGTTTTTAATGAAAATATTTAATGAATTCCGTTATTTGGTCCTTAGGAGCAAAGTTGGTGATTTTGGGAGAAAAAGTGCAAAAAAAATGAAGCAAATGAAGCCCAAATCCAAGTATGGATCAAAAGGGGATCCAATGAAGCCAATCATGATAGAAATGCCCAAAAGAAGTGAAAAGAAGGCCCAAAAATCAGCCCAAAACCGAAGCTGGAAATTCTGAAAATTGGGGCAGCGTCGAGACGCTATGAAGGCAGCGTCGCGACGCTACCCATTTCATGGGCAACAAGACGCGTGCGTTGCAGCGTCGCGACGCTGTGCAACATAGCGTCGCGACGCTACCCCCAATCCGGGCCTATAAAAGGCACCTCTTGGTGCCTCATTTGGCATCAATCAAATCATTCTTCAATCCATCATTTCTTTCCTTCCTTTGGCCCCTTTGGAGCCTCTCTCAAGGCTTTCTAGCCTTTTTGAGAGAATTCTTTAGTGGGAAATATTTGGGGAATTTTTGGGGAGCATCCAAGAAGGCTCAAGAGAGTGTTCGGAGGGGCTCCAAGCGTCAGCGAAGGTGTTTCTCGACGGTCAATTCCTTTCCTTTTATGCTCTTAATTATGCTTTCTATTGTAAATATTGTGGATATTTTAGCTATGTATACCTAAACCCCAATTCGGGGTCTTGGAATGAAATTATAGTTGAAATGTTGTTATAATTACCTGTCTCTTGCCCTTTTTCCTAATTATTTGTATGGATGTGCTTAATGCTTTATTCAATCTGGCCAATTGTGTAATGATTCGATTCTTAATGGAAACTCGACGGAGAGAAGTTAGGATAGATCATAATCCATGCAACTAGTTTAATTGCCCGTCGTGACACCGGGATTAGTTGATTAAACTTAGATTCCTAAAATGAATCAGAGCGTAATAATTAATGATGTTTAATGGCGCTAAGGACACTTAGGTTGTTAAAATGAATTAATTACAATTAGGGGAAACCGACAGGAGAACCTATGTGATTAACGGAGATTCTAGGAGTATAATTAGTTGGGCAATGAGATAGGATAATTATAACAATTGTTTAGCTCATAATTGATTTTCAAGACCCCTCTTCCCATTAAGAAAACTCTTTCTCCACATTTTATTTTTATCGATTGATCAAAAATTATTTTCTTTAACTACTTTGATTTTTGGAATCTTTTTAACTCCATGAACTGCCCCCTAAATATTATTTCTCCTAATTATTTTTAGTGCTCAAGAGATTTTTGCTCGCTTAAATTTCGCTTCGCCTCCCTGTGGATTCGATACTCGGTATTACTACCGTTTTATATTACTTGTGCGACCCGTGCGCTTGCGCTAGCGACCAACAGCAACGGTGCCAAAAACTTGTTGGGTTTCCAAAGTGAGTAAAAATAAGGTAAAAATTAACTCTAGAACTCTGTGCAAGTATACACAGTCCGCAGAAAGTAATAAGTATTTATCGAATCCAAGGTCTGAATTAGCTCTCACTTTATCTATTTTGTTTAGCTTTTCAATGGTTTCAAAAGTGGTTAAAATGATTGATTTTTATAAAATGCTGAAGCAAAAGAAATGACAAAACAGAAAGTAAACAAATAAGCAGACAGATTAGAAACAGACGTTGGTCAAGACTTAATAATTGTTTTAAAAGATGCTTTAGCAACATTATTGATCAGGCAAAACTCCTGCAGTCTTATTAGCAGATTCCTCCCGGAACTCTGGATTTTTTAGAATGTGTTTCAACTGCAATGACGCTCTACCGGTCAAGCACTAGACAACTGGCTATCCCTAGCTCAGTCACTGGCGTTCACCAATACACAATGATCTAGTGTGATTAAATGCCACACACTTCCCAAATCATCCCTAAAACTAGGAAGTGGTATTCATACCGACTGGCCAAGCGGGCATAAAATATTAATGAGCACAACAAATAATCAAGATGCATCCAATCAACATATATTGCATGGAGTTTAAACACAACAATTATATGATCCTAACCAACACCTAAAGTTACTTAGTTCATAAAGTGCATAGTAACACACGTTACAATCTGAGTAAGTGCATCCATAATTACAAAATATTATAAGAAAATACTAATTCCCTTAATAAACTTCGCAATTGATGGTCTTCTGAAGATCTCCAATCTTTATTATTTTTAATATTTTTTATTTAAAAATTTAAAAAAAAAAATAATTTTTTATTAAAATATTAGTGCCACGTCAGCAACCGTTAAAATTTAACAGAAAAGTTGACGGCAGGGACCAAAGTGCTCCTTATCTCAGACCTCAGGGGTATTTTTGTTGAGTTTGAAAACTCAGGGGCCAAAGTGTCACTTAACCCAAACCTCAGGGACCAAAAGTGTATTTTTCCCATGTAAGTATTATGCATGAATTTAATTTTCATGGGTAATTAATATAAAGTGTTATGTTAATGTATGAAAATGTGAATGCTTTTTTTTTTTTTTAATTTTCTTGGGTAATTAATTTAAGAGTTAGATTAATTGAAGAAAATTAATTTAAATTGAGCATGAAATTACTTTAGTTTAAAAAAATATAAGAGTTATATTTATATAAGTAATTAACATGTTTAATTAATTTTCATGATATATTAATATAAATGTTATGTTAATGTATGAAAATGGTAATGCTTAATTTTAATTTTCTTGTATAATTAATTTAAGAGTTAGGTTAATTAAAAGGAAATTACATTGCATTGAACATGACATTACCTTAGATTAATATAATTGTTATATTTTTGGTATGTCATGTATGCTAATGTACGGTTTTATAAATTAATTAGAATTTAATTGTTAATTTATTCACCATCGTAGCATGTTATAGGGTTAATTCATTAAAATTTATAATAGTTAAAAAATTAATGAATAGAAAATGTTAACCTATAACAAAGAATTGCATGCAAACATAGGATCTTAGGATAAATGAATTAATTTTAAGATGTTTAAAATTAATTAGACCTAAGATCACATTTCTAATAGGATTAGAATTATTCTTACATAGAATTAAAATTAGTTTTAATTGACTAAGTAGGAAAAACATTACTATGATTATAAGGGAACTCCACCGGTTAAGTTCTGTCTAAGGCTGGGGGTATTTAAGATGACGGTTTACGAAACACCTCCTACCTGGGAACTGACCCTGAATACCAGAGTTGAAATAATCATAGCTAAATGTTAGCAATGTCACTAGGTTTATTAAAAGAGTTTAATACACCTAGATCTTTAGAGTAAAGATTTTACATTACTATGGTTATAAGGGAACTCTCTCGGTGAAGTTCTGTCTAAGGCTGGAGGTACTTAAGATGACGGTTTACGGAACACCTCCTACCTGGGAACTAACTTGAACCTTGAGTTGAATTAACTATAGTCATGTTAACATGCAATATTGCTAGGTTTATTAAAAGAGTTTAATTCACCTGGAACGTTGCAATTAAATCCTCACCATAAGAGTTATAATAGGATTAGACTTAGATAGATTGACTTAGCCGAATTTATCTAAGTTAAATAACCCTAAATAAACTGTAGGACATTTTCAGTGGGAGGAAAATTACAAAACGAGATTTAAATCAAGTTTTGCTCTTACGTCCCTATATTTACAACGTGAGATTCATGTTCAGCTTCATGTCACCCTGGGCGCGGCCTCCCTTCAGAAAGTGTTTGCATCGGTCAATATCAGGGTGAATGGGGAAAGTGTCTATAGTAAGTGGGAGCGAGACACGTGTCAACGTATCCCTCGGTCTCCAACCCTAGGTCACACCGTAAGATTCTTATGATCCGCTTGCGTGTCGTCCTGGAGCAACCATCCCTTCGGAGGGCCTGATCATAGGATTCGGAACACCGTGAACTCCTAAATAGGATTGGGTCACTTAGGCTAACCACCAACAGCTGTCTTTCCCTTCGGTAGCCTGTTGGTGCGTGCCTCTGAGATCTGAAAGTGGGAGGGTTACACTTACGGGGATGAGTTAAATGTGTTAACTAATCCTTGACCGAACAACGGTAACAAAACGCTAACGGAATATGAGTTATTCTGGTGTTAGAGTTTGGTTGAGATTGTCTCGATTCAGAGGAGGAGTAGTTGACCACCCTTCGGTGGCTGTTGTTCTAAACCTTTGAAGTATCGTTGCAAAAACTATATCAATGGTTTTATAGGGTTTCTTTGATTGCTTTTTTTTTTTTTTTTTTTTTTTGCAGAATTTGATTGGATTATTTGTAATGGGTTAGTGAAATTAATAATACAAGTAATTTGTTACTTCAGCAATTATATAATAATTTTATGTGTATTGTCTTACGTCATTTTATAAATAACGGTAATACAACAAGCTTAAACGAAAAATTGTGGTAAATAAGTCTAAGACTACTCATAACTGAGGAATGTCCTCATGCCTCATATGTTTAATTCATTAAGAATGGTTCTTGGTGAATATGACATAGAACCCTGCTTAGCAAAAAGAGAACTTGTTCAAGACCGTAATTTTCATTTACTTGTCTTGAAAACGTGATTAGTGAAGAATAGTGATTCTCCCTAAATACTTGATTCAGGGGCCACAAATCACGTGTGTTCTTCTTTTAAAGGAATAAGTTCCTGGCAACAACTTGCTGCTTGAGTAATGATAAGACCAATTTATTATACACTTAGAATCTCCCAATTTGCTTATCTTAGTTGAATTCCTTATGAAAAATGCTTTAAAATGAGTATAATATGTCTATAGGTCATCGCCGGAGCTTTGGAAGCGATTCGGGGCTTGAATAAGCGAAACCGGAGCATAAAAAGACCATTTTGCCCCTGGAGTTGTCCCAACGTCGAGATGCTGTCGTATAAGGGTTGGGACGCTGCTCGAATAAGGAAAATTTCGTGGGCGCCAAGCTGAAGCTGTAGCGTCGAGACGCTGCACCCATAGTTTCTCGACTCTAGGTTGATCCGAGAGATTCATTCCATATCTGAAGGCCTAGCGTCGTGACGCTGTGTCCTAGCGTCTCGACGCTAGGCAGTTTTCCAGAATTGAAAATTTTCAAATTTGGCTGGAATTTTTCCATTCTTGAAGACCTAATTCAGCACCATTCTACCACGAATTGAAGGCCAAGAATCCCTAGAAATAGAGGCCTTTGGTGTAGGTTTAGAATCATCCCTCAATACAAAATTGTAGCCACCTTTCTCTTTACTTTTCTAGAGTTCTTTTAAGCTTTCTTAGTTCATGGGTCGGTTGATCGAGCCTCGAGCTTGGAGGTGCTTGTCTATGGCCAACTAAGCTCGGATCGTTGTAATCGGGACCTCGGTTTGTAAGTATGATTCAATTTTATGAAATTTCCATTCTTCATTACTTAGTTAATTGTCTTTGTGATTTTAGTTCTTTTTCTATAAGTATAGATTGTGGTAGGAAAGATTGACAACCTTGACCGCGCCCTGTCTAAATTTACTTGCTAAATCTAAGTAGCAAATATGTTAACGTCATGATTATACGCATGCGTCCCTAGAACTAAATAATTTAATCAATTGTAATTGTGGTTTGTTGCCCGTTGCATGTGAATTAATTCGGCTAGATCCCAATGCTGTTTAGATTAGTTAATTGGATAATTAATTAATTTAAACTAGAATCAAACTTAGCGTTTGCATGTTTGTGATAGTTGGATCATGGCTCTCGGTTTGTTGCTGGAGTACGTCGGACTTAGATAGTTAATTAAATATCATTTGTTAATCGATGAATGAAATTAATCAAACTTAACGCCAAGTTCAACCCCGATTACAGTGATCTTCGTGGTAAGATCAACTAACCCCGCACTTTACTTTTCTTGCATTTAATTTTCCTTATTTATTTTTCTGCCGTTACTTTATGTCTTAAGCTTTTATCTATAAAACCCCCCCTTTTTCGTTACCTCAAAGACACAAAAGAATTTAGAAATAAACCGATTGTTCCCTGTGATCGACCCAGACCACTACTGCTACAAGTTAGCTTTAGGAATCATGGATTATAAATTTATTTGACTAGAGACCGCGACAATCTCTTTCGTCATGTAAGAACTCTCAAAGTTAGAATTAGAGAGGTTATTTTGGCTATAGCAGTGGGGAACATTGAGTTATTTTTCTCATTGGGAGAAAACACATATTATTAGATAATGTGTATGTAATTTCTAAGATCAAAAGAAATTTGATTTATGTGTCTTATTTGCTGGAATAATGTTACTTTTTACCTTTCTCTGCTAATGCAGTTTTGTTTCAAGAAAGGGAGTTGACATTTGTTTAGCTTTACTGGAAAGTAACCTAAATTTTTTAAGACTAATCAAGAGTAAAGCAGTCATGAACACTGGGTTGTTTAAGACTGCTACTACTCAATGTGAAAAGAGGCAAAGGATTTCTCCTAAAGGAAAATACCGTTCTTTGGTTTTAAGGTAGACTATATTATCTCAATTTGATTGGGAGATTGGTCAAGAGTGAACTTCTAAGCGAGTTAGAAGATGACTCTCTACCACCTTGTAAGTCATGCCTTGTGGGCAATATGACCGATAGGTCTTATACTGGAAAAGTTCTAAGAGCCAAAGAGCCCTTGGAGCTTGTACATTTGGATCATTGTGGTTCAATATGTTAAAGCAGTGGGAGGGCATTAATAATTCATCTCTTTTTGATGATTATACAAATGTATGAGTATCTTTACGTAATGCAACTTAAGTTTGAAGCTCTTGAGATATTCGAATGGGCTTAGGACTGAAGTTGAAAACTTGTTAGGTGACATGATAAAAACACTTCGATTTGATCAAAGTGTTGAGTATAGAGATTTGAGATTCCAAGACTATTTGATAGTACATGAGATCACACCCTAAATCTCATTTAGGAGAAATAGAACCCTATTGGATATGGTTCATTCCATGTTGAGCTATGCTCAATTGTCTGGCTCGTTTTGGGGTCATGCAGTGTTGACTGCATTGCATTCTGCAGTAGGCAACCCAAAAGGAAACGAGAAGTGGATACTTCTTCAATTCACAAGAGAATAAAGAATTTGTATCGACAAATACTAAATTCTCAGAAGAAATCCACATCAAAAATCATAAACCACAGAGTAAAGTCGGTTTAAGTAAGTTAACTAATGTAGCTACAGTAACATCCACAAGAGTTGTTGATGAGGCTTGCTGTTCAACAAGAGTTGTTGATGGATCAGTGCATCTGGTCAGACACATCCATCTCAATAGTTGAGAGTGCCTCGATGTAGTGGGAGGGTTGTTTTATAACCTGAACGTTACATGGGCTTGATTGAAGCCTAGGTCATCATACCTGATGATGGCATAGAGGATTCATTATCTTTTAGAAAGAAAATGAATGATGTTGACAACGATCAGAGGATTAAAGCCATGGACCTAGAAATGAAGTCTTTTGTATTTCACTTCCATCTGGGATCTTGTAGATCTGCTTGATGGGTAACACCTATTAGTTACAAGTGGATTTACAAGTGGAAACGAGACATTCATGTCTTAACCAGAAGGGTTCATACAACAAGATCAAAAGCAAAAGGATTTGCCAGCTTAAGTGATCCATTCAAAGATTGACCTTGTTGGGTTTTTGATAGCGAGCAGAAATGTCGCTATTTTAGTCCCAATTTATTAGGCTTTTCTGTGCTTTAATCGTGTTTTTAATGAAAATATTTAATGAATTCCGTTATTTGGTCCTTAGGAGCGAAGTTGGTGATTTTGGGAGAAAAAGTGCAAAAAATGAAGCAAATGAAGCCCAAATCCAAGCTTGATCAAATGGGGGCCCAAAGAAGACACTCATAAAAAAATGCCCAAAAGAAATGAAGAAGAAGGCCCAAAAATCAGCCCAAAAAGAAGCTGAAAAATCTGGAATTTTAGGGCAGCGTCGAGACGCTATGTAAGCAGCGTCGCGACGCTACCCTTTTCGTGTTGCCCAAGCTGCGTGCGTTGCAGCGTCGCGACGCTGTGCAATGTAGCGTCGCGACGCTACCCCCAATCCGGGCCTATAGGCACCCTTGGGTGCCTCATTTACCATCAATCAATTCATTCTTCAATCCATTCTTTCCTTCCTTTGGCTCCTTTGGAGCCTCTCTCAAGGCTTTCTAGCCTTTTTGAGAGAATTCTTTAGTGGGAAATATTTTGGGGAATTTTGGGGAGCATCTTAGGAAGCTCAAAGGAGTGTTCGGCGGAGCTCTGAGCGCCAAGCGAAGGGGTTTTTCGACGGTCAATTCCTTTCCTTTTATGCTCTTAAATTATGCTTTCTATTGTAAATGTTGTGGATATTTTAGCTATGTATAGCTAAACCCCAATTTGGGGTCTTGGAATGAAATTATAGTTGAAACGTTGTTATAATTACCTGTCTCTTGCCCTTTTTCCTAATTATTTGTATGGATGTGCTTAATGCTTTATTCAATCTGGCCAATTGTGTAATGATTCGATCCTTAATGGAAACTCGACGGAGAGAAGTTAGGATAGATCATAATCCATGCAACTAGTTTAATTGCCCGTTGTGACACCGGGATTAGTTGATTAAACTTAGATTCCTAAAATGAATCAGAGCGTAATAATTAATGATTTTTAATGTCGCTAAGGACACTTAGGTTGTTAAAATGAATTAATTACAATTAGGGGAAACCGACAGGAGAACCTATGTGATTAACGGAGATTCTAGGAGTATAATTAGTTGGGCAATGAGATAGGATAATTATAACAATTGTTTAGCTCATAATTGATTTTCAAGACCCCTCTTCCCATTAAAAGAAAAACTCTTTCTCCATATTTTTTTTATTTTGATTGATCAAATTATTTTCCTGCTTTGAATCTTAAATTTTTCTTATTCGCATGAGCTGTTCCCTAAATATTATTTAGCCTAAGTACTTTTAGTGCTCAAGAGATTTTATTTTTGCTTGATTTTCGCTTCGCCTCCCTGTGGATTCGATACTCGGTATTACTACCGTTTTATATTACTTGTGCGACCCGTGCGCTTGCGGTAGCAAACAGCAAACAGTTTTATGCCCTAAAACTCGTAGATAGTGAATGTAAACAAATTTTATACTTGTATTTAATAAAGTGTTATTTAGTTTCTGCAATAAAATATTGTTAAATATTGCACTATTTGACCCAAATCCAATAAACTAAGATCCAAGGTTGTTTGTATGTAACTTGAACTAGTATGTGGGGACATACGGGGATCGATGTTCAAGTAACAACCTAAAAGGTCTATAGTACAAGGATAAGACTGGGTACCTTATCTTGGTGACACTATGGATACGACCCGCTTTGTATTATGATACAAATGCAATGATTCAACGCGTTCATGTAGTTGACATGCGAGTGAGGGTATCCTATGCAATGAGTTTGCATAAGACCGGACCGCGAAATAGTTAACAACTAACTGTAACACCACTACAAGAAAAATTGAGTTACTTGACGTTTCTGAAATGTCAAGTAACTTTAGACTTGACGTTTTTATTAGCGTCGACGAACCGACCATCAAGAATAAGTTTGTTAAAACTTGACTATGGGCACGCGTCATGTAATACATTTCTTGATACTTCAGTCATTTCAAGGTTGACTTGATACTTGACGTTTATTAACCATCAAAGAATAAATCGATAAAATTTCATGTTTATAAGACCTTGACACTTTCTACGTATCAATAATACTACAACTTGACATTTTATAACCGTCAAATTAATTGTTATCTTGACATATTTTACATGTCAGGTTTGTTTGCGGTTTTTTATTTTTTTCAATTATAAAGTTGTTTCCTATTATCTTGAATTTCCTAAAATATGATATATTGAAAAAGGCATAATTGTTGTGATCGCTACCGCAAGCGCACGGTATCGCAAGTAATATAAAACGGAAAGAATTCCGAGTATCGAATCCACAGGGAGGCGAAGTGAAATTTAAGCAAGCAAAAATCTCTTGAGCACTAAAAATAATTAGGCGAAATAATATTTAGGGGACAGTTCATGCAGTAGAAAATATTCCAAAAATCAAAGCAGTTAAAGAAAATAATTTGATCAATCGAAAAGAATAAAATGTGGAGAAAGAGTTTTCTTAATGAGAAGAGGGGTCTTGAAAATCAATTATTAGCCAAACAATTGTTATAATTATCCTACCTCATTGCCCAACTAATTATAATCCTAGAATCTCCGTTAATCACATAGGTTCTCCTGTCGGTTTCCCCTAATTGTAATTAATTCATTTTAACAACCTAAGTGTCCTTAGCGCTATTAAAATTCATTAATTATTACGCTCTGATTCATTTTAGGAATCTAAGTTTAATCAACTAATCCCGGTGTCACGACGGGCAATTAAACTAGTTGCATGGATTACGATCTATCCTAACTTCTCTCTGTCGAGTTTCCATTAAGAATCGAATCATTACACAATTGGCCAGATTGAATAAAGCATTAAGCACATCCATACAAATAATTAGGAAAAAGGGCAAGAGACAAGTAATTATAACAACATTTGGATTATAATTTCATTCCAAGACCCAAAATGGGGTTTAGCTATACATAGCTAAAATATCCACAACATTTACAATAGAAAGCATAATTAAGAGCATAAAAGGAAAGGAATTGACCGTCGAAGAACCCCTTCGCTGACGCTCAGAGCTCCGCCGAACACTCCTTGAGCCTCCTTGGATGCTCCCCAAAATTCCCCAAATATTTCCCACTAAGAAATCTCTCAAAAAGGCTAGAAAGCCTCGAGAGAGGCTCCAAAGGAGCCAAAGGAAGGAAAGAAAGGATGGATTCCAGAATGATTTGATTGATGCAAAATGAGGCACCAAGAGGTGCCTTTTATAGGCCCGGATTGGGGGTAGCGTCGCGACGCTACATTGCACAGCGTGGCGACGCTGCAACGCACGCGTCTTGTTGCCCAAGAAATGGGTAGCGTCGCGACGCTACCTTCACAGCGTCTCGACGCTGACCCAATTTCCAGAATTTCCCAGCTTCGGTTTGGGCTGATTTTTGGGCCTTCTCTTCACTTCTTTTTGGGCTTTTCTATCATGATTGGCTTCTTTGACTCCCCTATTTATCCAAGCTTGGATTTGGGCTTTATTACCTTCATTTTTGGCACTTTTTCTCCCAAAATCACCGACTTTGCTCCTAAGGACCAAATAACATAATACATTAAATATTTTCATTAATAACACGATTAAAGCACAGAAAAGCTTAATAAATTGGGACTAAAATAGCGACATTTTTGCTCGCTATCACACCCCCAAACTTAAGCTTTTGCTAGTCCCGAGCAAAATAAATTCTAAAGATGCATGAAATAGAATCACTCAAGCCTCAATGATTTTGGAATTCCTAAGATAGAATGGAAAACATGCAAGTGGAATAAGCAAGCACCGCATACTTTGAAGAAATCTTAAACTAGTTTGAACTTAAGATTAATGAATAGCATGCTCAAGACTTATCTATTGATTCTTTTACTAACCTAGATTAGTCTTATGGCTTTCTCCATTTGTTTTCCCCCTACACTGGCTAAGAGCCCCTAATAGGTCGGAGTTCTTCTATCATGCAAAAAAAAGAAACTAGGGTGCCTGTCATTTTCTTTTTCATGGGGGAGCAAAACTCTCAAATAATTTTTCTTTTTCTTTTTCTTTTGCTACTCCCCCAAACTTGCATTTTGATATCTAATGGTACTAGCTTTCACACTACGGTGCAGGGACCCTTAACCCGAATTTTACTCTCTGGTTGGCCTAACTGATCACACCGCAGGTAGCTCTTTTTACCCCTAGGCTTTTCTTTTGTGGAAGCAAAAATTTTTCTTTTTTTTTTCTTTTTCAACAGATTTTTCTTTTTCTCTCATTTTCTTTTGTTGCTTTTGCTTTAGGCATAACATTTTTTCTACCTAGCTCTTTAGAACAATCAAGCATGAACTTCCTAGTATTAGAAACTAAGGCTATCGGGGTGACAACAAACTTTAAAAATCATAATAAGAATCTAGATTTTCAAAGACGTCATTAGATAAGGCTATTGCATGCTTTAGACATCAAAACTAAGTATCAAAAAATTTTAAAATTTCACAATTTCTGTCGTGCTCCCAGATTCCACAACATATAAACCATTTTCTCCCAAAATTTCTAAAATCTCATCCTTGGCTATCATGGCTATCTATTCATGCATCCAAAAGAATTCAAATATGCTCAACACAGCGGAAGCCTCTCCCCCAAACTTAAATTAAACATTGTCCCCAATGTTTTAAAACAGTAAAGCATAAAGAGGGATACTGAGACTTTCCTGAGCTAGGAGCGCTTTATCCTCTTCCTTTCGATCCAGAAAAATGGGATTCTTGGAATTTTGGGATTTGCTTAAGGTGATTCTGCAAAACAAAATTGAATCACGAAGCAAAGAAAATTATTTACCGCAAAAACAACTATCTAAACTTTAATCCTTGGGTTGCCTCCCAAGCAGCGCTTTCTTTAACATCTTTAGCTAGACGAGGCTTGGCACGCTTACGGAGGCTCGAAATAAAAGTTTTCATCATCCTCCGGGCTCTGCAAAAAATCACGCACCGAATTGCACACAGCAAACATGGGAGAAAAAAAACTTTCCCTTGGCCCATCATCACTAAAGAGATTACCATAATAACATTTCAGAAAATATGCAACAGCATCAAATCTCTTTTCTAGATCTCTATTCTCAAAACAATTGTTAACAGAGTCATCAAGCGTTATGATATCTACTGGTCTGGGATCTAAAGATGGCCTATCAATCATGCCAGTCCATTCATCAGATTCAATATCTATATGCTCAGAAGATTCCTCAGACTCAAAATTAAAAAATGATTCGACTAGGCTATCACATGACTCACGATCAGAATTAAAGAATTCAAGCTCTTCAGGGTCAGATTCTATACTATGCACAGATTCGAGTTCCTCTGGGTCAGATTCTATGCTATATACATCATCAGGACAAGAATAAAAGGTATTAACATTATCTGGGTTCATGCATTCAGGAATATCAAGATCAGACTCAATAGATTCAGTGTTATCATGTTCAAACTCAAAATTATCTATCGAGTAATCCTTTCTATACAATTCATGCTCATCCTCAATGTCAGGCAAATCAATATCATCATCAAAATCATCAATCTCAGGCAAATCTAACTCATTTTCAAAAGAAGGTAAATCATCAACTGCAGATTTTTCATTCTCATAAGCAGGCAATTCTAATTCATTTTCAAAGTCAGGCAATTCTAAATCATTCTCAAACAGAGGGTCATTCAAATATGCATTATGATTAAAATCCTCATCATCCATAAGCACTTTTCCTAAGCCTAAACCAAGATTAAACTCTACCTCCTCATCATCATCAGTCAAGTATTCAGGACCAATAGAAAAACAAGTATGCAAACTACATACAGACTCATCTTGGCCGAAAATACTAAACACAACTTTTTCATCATCAATGTTCAAGGTAAGCTTACCTGTATGTACACTAATCTCAGTTTTACCTGTAGCTAGGAAAGGTCTGCCTAGGATAATGGGCACCTCTCTGTCCTCCTGCATGTCTAGTACCACAAAGTCTACAGGGAAGATAAATTTATTGACCTTCACCAACACGTCCTCCACAACACCCATCGGGTGGGTAATTGATCTGTCAGCAAGCTGGAGAGTGACGTCGGTGTCCTTCATTCCTGTTAAACCAATCCTCCTGTAAACAGCATAGGGCATCAAGTTTATACTAGCACCTAAATCACACAGAACCCTATTAAAAGATACTTCTCCTATGGTGCAGGGAATGGTAAAACTCCCTGGGTCTTTCTGTTTAGAAGGCATCTTCCCAGAAACTATGGTACTACTACTTTCAGACAATTTTAAAATTTCTTTTTTCAAACTTTTCTTCCTAGAAAGCATTTCTTTCATGAATTTCCCATAATTAGGCATGTTATACAAAGCATCTACCAAGGGAATATTCACAGACAATTTTTTAAACATTTCAAGGAATTTTTGAAACTGCTCATCTAGTTAAACATTCTTAAAGCGCTGAGGAAAAGGTAACTCCCTATAATCAAAGGTTGGACATTCGCCCCTCCGCTTAGGCGGGTTGATGTGCGAACCTTTGTCATGGTGGTTGCATGGAACCACTTCTTCCTCGTCCAGTTTCTCCTCTTGCCTTTCTTCTTTTTCTTTTCCTGCAAAAGATTTAGAAAAACCACAATTCAAATCAATAGAGTTAGGAGGATGTTGGGACCTTTCAGAGGAGGCTTTTTGTGCCTCAGCCCTTTCATCTTCATCCTTGCTCTTTTCTTCTTCCTTCTTCTTTTCTGAACTGATTTCCAGCTTCCTACCACTTCTTAGTGTCACCATCTTGCACTACTCTCTTGGGTTAGGCTCAGTGTCGCTTGGAAATTTTCCCTTCTGAAGGGCATTCACTGCTGAAGCTATCTGACCTATTTGAACTTCCATATTTTTCAAAGCAGTGTTGTGGTTATTGACTGCTGTCTGGAGATTGACATTCAGCACTTTTTGCTCTTTTATAAACATAGCCACCAACTCCTCCAGGTTATTCTTCTTTTCAGGCGCACTAGATGATGCAAAACCTGGCGGCGGCTGCAAGACATTCTTTGTGTTTGAGTACGAGAAGTTCTCGTGATTGCGCAGATTCGGGTGGTAGAAGTTCGGTATTCCTTGCGTAAATGGTCTGTTCCCCACGTACTGGACTTCTTCCACATCCTGACCTTCCTTCTTCGAATAGCCTTCAGCTAAGGTGGAAATGGATTTGACCACCTCAGATGAAGTTAACTTGTTCAGGGCATTGGTCAGCGATGCAATCTGAGCCTTCAACGAACTCGACTCATCCAATTCATAGATTCCAGCCTTCTTTGAAACTGCTCCCCTCTCCGTCGACCATTGATAACTGGTTGCCGCCATTTCCTCTAGCAGATCTTTGGCTTCCGTTACTGTCTTGGAAAGAAAACTTCCTCCTGCTGATGTGTCCAGGACTGTCTTTGTGGAGGGATTCAATCCATTGAAAAATAATTGCACTTGGAGCCAATCAGGATATCCATGCTGGGGGCACCGCCTAAGCATCTCCTTGTATCTCTCCCATGCCTCGTACAACTGCTCCTCGTCAAGCTGTCTGAACGTCCCAATCTCAGTCCGGAGCTTCGTAGTTTTGGCAGGCGGGAAAAATTTTGTCAGAAAAGTCTGGGCAAGCTCATCCCATGTACTAATACTGCCCGTCTCGACTGATTCGAGTCAATCCTTAGCTTTGTCTTGTAGAGAAAATGGAAACAATCTCAATCTGATAGCGTCTGCCGGCACTCCATTCATCTTTACTGTCCCGCATATTTCCAGGAATGATCTCAGATGTGAGTGTGGATCCTCAGAAGGATGTCCCTTAAAAGAATTATCGCGTGCCATCTGAATCAATCCCGTCTTTAACTCAAAATTTGTAGCTTGTATCAGGGCGTAAACGATTCCTGAATTTTCGGTGGGAAGAACTGGCTGTAAAAAGTCTCTGATTGCCTTGGGAGCTTCGTCTTGGTGGGCCATTGCTTCTGCTAATCTTTTCTCTCTACGAATGGTTCTAAGAGTCCTGTCAATTTCAAGATCTAACGGAAACAAATTAACCACCTTGTTCCTTCGCATACAATGCTCCCAATCAATCAAGAGAATCAAACAAAAACAAAAATAAAATGATGTTCACAAAATAATAAAATAAAAATATTTCCACCTAAATTACTATTTATCCCTTTCTTTTTGATGTCAAGAAAAATTGATATGCTTAAAAATCAAGCCTCCCCGGCAACGACGCCAAAAACTTGTTGTGATCGCTACCGCAAGCGCACGGTATCGCAAGTAATATAAAACGGAAAGAATTCCGAGTATCGAATCCACAGGGAGGCGAAGTGAAATTTAAGCAAGCAAAAATCTCTTGAGCACTAAAAATAATTAGGCGAAATAATATTTAGGGGACAGTTCATGCAGTAGAAAATATTCCAAAAATCAAAGCAGTTAAAGAAAATAATTTGATCAATCGAAAAGAATAAAATGTGGAGAAAGAGTTTTCTTAATGAGAAGAGGGGTCTTGAAAATCAATTATTAGCCAAACAATTGTTATAATTATCCTACCTCATTGCCCAACTAATTATAATCCTAGAATCTCCGTTAATCACATATGTTCTCCTGTCGGTTTCCCCTAATTGTAATTAATTCATTTTAACAACCTAAGTGTCCTTAGCGCTATTAAAATTCATTAATTATTACGCTCTGATTCATTTTAGGAATCTAAGTTTAATCAACTAATCCCGGTGTCACGATGGGCAATTAAACTAGTTGCATGGATTACGATCTATCCTAACTTCTCTCTGTCGAGTTTCCATTAAGAATCGAATCATTACACAATTGGCCAGATTGAATAAAACATTAAGCACATCCATACAAATAATTAGGAAAAAGGGCAAGAGACAAGTAATTATAACAACATTTGGATTATAATTTCATTCCAAGACCCCAAAATGGGGTTTAGCTATACATAGCTAAAATATCCACAACATTTACAATAGAAAGCATAATTAAGAGCATAAAAGGAAAGGAATTGACCGTCGAAGAACCCCTTCGCTGACGCTCAGAGCTCCGCCGAACACTCCTTGAGCCTCCTTGGATGCTCCCCAAAATTCCCCAAATATTTCCCACTAAGAAATCTCTCAAAAAGGCTAGAAAGCCTCGAGAGAGGCTCCAAAGGAGCCAAAGGAAGGAAAGAAAGGATGGATTCCAGAATGATTTGATTGATGCAAAATGAGGCACCAAGAGGTGCCTTTTATAGGCCCGGATTGGGGGTAGCGTCGCGACGCTACATTGCACAGCGTGGCGACGCTGCAACGCACGCGTCTTGTTGCCCAAGAAATGGGTAGCGTCGCGACGCTACCTTCACAGCGTCTCGACGCTGACCCAATTTCCAGAATTTCCCAGCTTCGGTTTGGGCTGATTTTTGGGCCTTCTCTTCACTTCTTTTTGGGCTTTTCTATCATGATTGGCTTCTTTGACTCCCCTATTTATCCAAGCTTGGATTTGGGCTTTATTACCTTCATTTTTGGCACTTTTTCTCCCAAAATCACCGACTTTGCTCCTAAGGACCAAATAACATAATACATTAAATATTTTCATTAATAACACGATTAAAGCACAGAAAAGCTTAATAAATTGGGACTAAAATAGCGACATTTTTGCTCGCTATCACACCCCCAAACTTAAGCTTTTGCTAGTCCCGAGCAAAATAAATTCTAAAGATGCATGAAATAGAATCACTCAAGCCTCAATGATTTTGGAGTTCCTAAGATAGAATGGAAAACATGCAAGTGGAATAAGCAAGCACCGCATACTTTGAAGAAATCTTAAACTAGTTTGAACTTAAGATTAATGAATAGCATGCTCAAGACTTATCTATTGATTCTTTTACTAACCTAGATTAGTCTTATGGCTTTCTCCATTTGTTTTCCCCCTACACTGGCTAAGAGCCCCTAATAGGTCGGAGTTCTTCTATCATGCAAAAAAAAGAAACTAGGGTGCCTGTCATTTTCTTTTTCATGGGGGAGCAAAACTCTCAAATAATTTTTCTTTTTCTTTTTCTTTTGCTACTCCCCCAAACTTGCATTTTGATATCTAATGGTACTAGCTTTCACACTACGGTGCAGGGACCCTTAACCCGAATTTTACTCTCTGGTTGGCCTAACTGATCACACCGCAGGTAGCTCTTTTTACCCCTAGGCTTTTCTTTTGTGGAAGCAAAAATTTTTCTTTTTTTTTTTCTTTTTCAACAGATTTTTCTTTTTCTCTCATTTTCTTTTGTTGCTTTTGCTTTAGGCATAACATTTTTTCTACCTAGCTCTTTAGAACAATCAAGCATGAACTTCCTAGTATTAGAAACTAAGGCTATCGGGGTGACAACAAACTTTAAAAATCATAATAAGAATCTAGATTTTCAAAGACGTCATTAGATAAGGCTATTGCATGCTTTAGACATCAAAACTAAGTATCAAAAAATTTTAAAATTTCACAATTTCTGTCGTGCTCCCAGATTCCACAACATATAAACCATTTTCTCCCAAAATTTCTAAAATCTCATCCTTGGCTATCATGGCTATCTATTCATGCATCCAAAAGAATTCAAATATGCTCAACACAGCGGAAGCCTCTCCCCCAAACTTAAATTAAACATTGTCCCCAATGTTTTAAAACAGTAAAGCATAAAGAGGGATACTGAGACTTTCCTGAGCTAGGAGCGCTTTATCCTCTTCCTTTCGATCCAGAAAAATGGGATTCTTGGAATTTTGGGATTTGCTTAAGGTGATTCTGCAAAACAAAATTGAATCACGAAGCAAAGAAAATTATTTACCGCAAAAACAACTATCTAAACTTTAATCCTTGGGTTGCCTCCCAAGCAGCGCTTTCTTTAACATCTTTAGCTAGACGAGGCTTGGCACGCTTACGGAGGCTCGAAATAAAAGTTTTCATCATCCTCCGGGCTCTGCAAAAAATCACGCACCGAATTGCACACAGCAAACATGGGAGAAAAAAAACTTTCCCTTGGCCCATCATCACTAAAGAGATTACCATAATAACATTTCAGAAAATATGCAACAGCATCAAATCTCTTTTCTAGATCTCTATTCTCAAAACAATTGTTAACAGAGTCATCAAGCGTTATGATATCTACTGGTCTGGGATCTAAAGATGGCCTATCAATCATGCCAGTCCATTCATCAGATTCAATATCTATATGCTCAGAAGATTCCTCAGACTCAAAATTAAAAAATGATTCGACTAGGCTATCACATGACTCACGATCAGAATTAAAGAATTCAAGCTCTTCAGGGTCAGATTCTATACTATGCACAGATTCGAGTTCCTCTGGGTCAGATTCTATGCTATATACATCATCAGGACAAGAATAAAAGGTATTAACATTATCTGGGTTCATGCATTCAGGAATATCAAGATCAGACTCAATAGATTCAGTGTTATCATGTTCAAACTCAAAATTATCTATCGAGTAATCCTTTCTATACAATTCATGCTCATCCTCAATGTCAGGCAAATCAATATCATCATCAAAATCATCAATCTCAGGCAAATCTAACTCATTTTCAAAAGAAGGTAAATCATCAACTGCAGATTTTTCATTCTCATAAGCAGGCAATTCTAATTCATTTTCAAAGTCAGGCAATTCTAAATCATTCTCAAACAGAGGGTCATTCAAATATGCATTATGATTAAAATCCTCATCATCCATAAGCACTTTTCCTAAGCCTAAACCAAGATTAAACTCTACCTCCTCATCATCGTCAGTCAAGTATTCAGGACCAATAGAAAAACAAGTATGCAAACTACATACAGACTCATCTTGGCCGAAAATACTAAACACAACTTTTTCATCATCAATGTTCAAGGTAAGCTTACCTGTATGTACACTAATCTCAGTTTTACCTGTAGCTAGGAAAGGTCTGCCTAGGATAATGGGCACCTCTCTGTCCTCCTGCATGTCTAGTACCACAAAGTCTACAGGGAAGATAAATTTATTGACCTTCACCAACACGTCCTCCACAACACCCATCGGGTGGGTAATTGATCTGTCAGCAAGCTGGAGAGTGACGTCGGTGTCCTTCATTCCTGTTAAACCAATCCTCCTGTAAACAGCATAGGGCATCAAGTTTATACTAGCACCTAAATCACACAGAACCCTATTAAAAGATACTTCTCCTATGGTGCAGGGAATGGTAAAACTCCCTGGGTCTTTCTGTTTAGAAGGCATCTTCCCAGAAACTATGGTACTACTACTTTCAGACAATTTTAAAATTTCTTTTTTCAAACTTTTCTTCCTAGAAAGCATTTCTTTCATGAATTTCCCATAATTAGGCATGTTATACAAAGCATCTACCAAGGGAATATTCACAGACAATTTTTTAAACATTTCAAGGAATTTTTGAAACTGCTCATCTAGTTAAACATTCTTAAAGCGCTGAGGAAAAGGTAACTCCCTATAATCAAAGGTTGGACATTCGCCCCTCCGCTTAGGCGGGTTGATGTGCGAACCTTTGTCATGGTGGTTGCATGGAACCACTTCTTCCTCGTCCAGTTTCTCCTCTTGCCTTTCTTCTTTTTCTTTTCCTGCAAAAGATTTAGAAAAACCACAATTCAAATCAATAGAGTTAGGAGGATGTTGGGACCTTTCAGAGGAGGCTTTTTGTGCCTCAGCCCTTTCATCTTCATCCTTGCTCTTTTCTTCTTCCTTCTTCTTTTCTGAACTGATTTCCAGCTTCCTACCACTTCTTAGTGTCACCATCTTGCACTACTCTCTTGGGTTAGGCTCAGTGTCGCTTGGAAATTTTCCCTTCTGAAGGGCATTCACTGCTGAAGCTATCTGACCTATTTGAACTTCCATATTTTTCAAAGCAGTGTTGTGGTTATTGACTGCTGTCTGGAGATTGACATTCAGCACTTTTTGCTCTTTTATAAACATAGCCACCAACTCCTCCAGGTTATTCTTCTTTTCAGGCGCACTAGATGATGCAAAACCTGGCGGCGGCTGCAAGACATTCTTTGTGTTTGAGTACGAGAAGTTCTCGTGATTGCGCAGATTCGGGTGGTAGAAGTTCGGTATTCCTTGCGTAAATGGTCTGTTCCCCACGTACTGGACTTCTTCCACATCCTGACCTTCCTTCTTCGAATAGCCTTCAGCTAAGGTGGAAATGGATTTGACCACCTCAGATGAAGTTAACTTGTTCAGGGCATTGGTCAGCGATGCAATCTGAGCCTTCAACGAACTCGACTCATCCAATTCATAGATTCCAGCCTTCTTTGAAACTGCTCCCCTCTCCGTCGACCATTGATAACTGGTTGCCGCCATTTCCTCTAGCAGATCTTTGGCTTCCGTTACTGTCTTGGAAAGAAAACTTCCTCCTGCTGATGTGTCCAGGACTGTCTTTGTGGAGGGATTCAATCCATTGAAAAATAATTGCACTTGGAGCCAATCAGGATATCCATGCTGGGGGCACCGCCTAAGCATCTCCTTGTATCTCTCCCATGCCTCGTACAACTGCTCCTCGTCAAGCTGTCTGAACGTCCCAATCTCAGTCCGGAGCTTCGTAGTTTTGGCAGGCGGGAAAAATTTTGTCAGAAAAGTCTGGGCAAGCTCATCCCATGTACTAATACTGCCCGTCTCGACTGATTCGAGTCAATCCTTAGCTTTGTCTTGTAGAGAAAATGGAAACAATCTCAATCTGATAGCGTCTGCCGGCACTCCATTCATCTTTACTGTCCCGCATATTTCCAGGAATGATCTCAGATGTGAGTGTGGATCCTCAGAAGGATGTCCCTTAAAAGAATTATCGCGTGCCATCTGAATCAATCCCGTCTTTAACTCAAAATTTGTAGCTTGTATCAGGGCGTAAACGATTCCTGAATTTTCGGTGGGAAGAACTGGCTGTAAAAAGTCTCTGATTGCCTTGGGAGCTTCGTCTTGGTGGGCCATTGCTTCTGCTAATCTTTTCTCTCTACGAATGGTTCTAAGAGTCCTGTCAATTTCAAGATCTAACGGAAACAAATTAACCACCTTGTTCCTTCGCATACAATGCTCCCAATCAATCAAGAGAATCAAACAAAAACAAAAATAAAATGATGTTCACAAAATAATAAAATAAAAATATTTCCACCTAAATTACTATTTATCCCTTTCTTTTTGATGTCAAGAAAAATTGATTTGCTTAAAAATCAAGCCTCCCCGGCAACGACGCCAAAAACTTGTTGTGATCGCTAACGCAAGCGCACGGTATCGCAAGTAATATAAAACGGAAAGAATTCCGAGTATCGAATCCACAGGGAGGCGAAGTGAAATTTAAGCAAGCAAAAATCTCTTGAGCACTAAAAATAATTAGGCGAAATAATATTTAGGGGACAGTTCATGCAGTAGAAAATATTCCAAAAATCAAAGCAGTTAAAGAAAATAATTTGATCAATCGAAAAGAATAAAATGTGGAGAAAGAGTTTTCTTAATGAGAAGAGGGGTCTTGAAAATCAATTATTAGCCAAACAATTGTTATAATTATCCTACCTCATTGCCCAACTAATTATAATCCTAGAATCTCCGTTAATCACATATGTTCTCCTGTCGGTTTCCCCTAATTGTAATTAATTCATTTTAACAACCTAAGTGTCCTTAGCGCTATTAAAATTCATTAATTATTACGCTCTGATTCATTTTAGGAATCTAAGTTTAATCAACTAATCCCGGTGTCACGACGGGCAATTAAACTAGTTGCATGGATTACGATCTATCCTAACTTCTCTCTGTCGAGTTTCCATTAAGAATCGAATCATTACACAATTGGCCAGATTGAATAAAACATTAAGCACATCCATACAAATAATTAGGAAAAAGGGCAAGAGACAAGTAATTATAACAACATTTGGATTATAATTTCATTCCAAGACCCCAAAATGGGGTTTAGCTATACATAGCTAAAATATCCACAACATTTACAATAGAAAGCATAATTAAGAGCATAAAAGGAAAGGAATTGACCGTCGAAGAACCCCTTCGCTGACGCTCAGAGCTCCGCCGAACACTCCTTGAGCCTCCTTGGATGCTCCCCAAAATTCCCCAAATATTTCCCACTAAGAAATCTCTCAAAAAGGCTAGAAAGCCTCGAGAGAGGCTCCAAAGGAGCCAAAGGAATGAAAGAAAGGATGGATTCCAGAATGATTTGATTGATGCAAAATGAGGCACCAAGAGGTGCCTTTTATAGGCCCGGATTGGGGGTAGCGTCGCGACGCTACATTGCACAGCGTGGCGACGCTGCAACGCACGCGTCTTGTTGCCCAAGAAATGGGTAGCGTCGCGACGCTACCTTCACAGCGTCTCGACGCTGACCCAATTTCCAGAATTTCCCAGCTTCGGTTTGGGCTGATTTTTGGGCCTTCTCTTCACTTCTTTTTGGGCTTTTCTATCATGATTGGCTTCTTTGACTCCCCTATTTATCCAAGCTTGGATTTGGGCTTTATTACCTTCATTTTTGGCACTTTTTCTCCCAAAATCACCGACTTTGCTCCTAAGGACCAAATAACATAATACATTAAATATTTTCATTAATAACACGATTAAAGCACAGAAAAGCTTAATAAATTGGGACTAAAATAGCGACATTTTTGCTCGCTATCACACCCCCAAACTTAAGCTTTTGCTAGTCCCGAGCAAAATAAATTCTAAAGATGCATGAAATAGAATCACTCAAGCCTCAATGATTTTGGAGTTCCTAAGATAGAATGGAAAACATGCAAGTGGAATAAGCAAGCACCGCATACTTTGAAGAAATCTTAAACTAGTTTGAACTTAAGATTAATGAATAGCATGCTCAAGACTTATCTATTGATTCTTTTACTAACCTAGATTAGTCTTATGGCTTTCTCCATTTGTTTTCCCCCTACACTGGCTAAGAGCCCCTAATAGGTCGGAGTTCTTCTATCATGCAAAAAAAAGAAACTAGGGTGCCTGTCATTTTCTTTTTCATGGGGGAGCAAAACTCTCAAATAATTTTTCTTTTTCTTTTTCTTTTGCTACTCCCCCAAACTTGCATTTTGATATCTAATGGTACTAGCTTTCACACTACGGTGCAGGGACCCTTAACCCGAATTTTACTCTCTGGTTGGCCTAACTGATCACACCGCAGGTAGCTCTTTTTACCCCTAGGCTTTTCTTTTGTGGAAGCAAAAATTTTTCTTTTTTTTTTTCTTTTTCAACAGATTTTTCTTTTTCTCTCATTTTCTTTTGTTGCTTTTGCTTTAGGCATAACATTTTTTCTACCTAGCTCTTTAGAACAATCAAGCATGAACTTCCTAGTATTAGAAACTAAGGCTATCGGGGTGACAACAAACTTTAAAAATCATAATAAGAATCTAGATTTTCAAAGACGTCATTAGATAAGGCTATTGCATGCTTTAGACATCAAAACTAAGTATCAAAAAATTTTAAAATTTCACAATTTCTGTCGTGCTCCCAGATTCCACAACATATAAACCATTTTCTCCCAAAATTTCTAAAATCTCATCCTTGGCTATCATGGCTATCTATTCATGCATCCAAAAGAATTCAAATATGCTCAACACAGCGGAAGCCTCTCCCCCAAACTTAAATTAAACATTGTCCCCAATGTTTTAAAACAGTAAAGCATAAAGAGGGATACTGAGACTTTCCTGAGCTAGGAGCGCTTTATCCTCTTCCTTTCGATCCAGAAAAATGGGATTCTTGGAATTTTGGGATTTGCTTAAGGTGATTCTGCAAAACAAAATTGAATCACGAAGCAAAGAAAATTATTTACCGCAAAAACAACTATCTAAACTTTAATCCTTGGGTTGCCTCCCAAGCAGCGCTTTCTTTAACATCTTTAGCTAGACGAGGCTTGGCACGCTTACGGAGGCTCGAAATAAAAGTTTTCATCATCCTCCGGGCTCTGCAAAAAATCACGCACCGAATTGCACACAGCAAACATGGGAGAAAAAAAACTTTCCCTTGGCCCATCATCACTAAAGAGATTACCATAATAACATTTCAGAAAATATGCAACAGCATCAAATCTCTTTTCTAGATCTCTATTCTCAAAACAATTGTTAACAGAGTCATCAAGCGTTATGATATCTACTGGTCTGGGATCTAAAGATGGCCTATCAATCATGCCAGTCCATTCATCAGATTCAATATCTATATGCTCAGAAGATTCCTCAGACTCAAAATTAAAAAATGATTCGACTAGGCTATCACATGACTCACGATCAGAATTAAAGAATTCAAGCTCTTCAGGGTCAGATTCTATACTATGCACAGATTCGAGTTCCTCTGGGTCAGATTCTATGCTATATACATCATCAGGACAAGAATAAAAGGTATTAACATTATCTGGGTTCATGCATTCAGGAATATCAAGATCAGACTCAATAGATTCAGTGTTATCATGTTCAAACTCAAAATTATCTATCGAGTAATCCTTTCTATACAATTCATGCTCATCCTCAATGTCAGGCAAATCAATATCATCATCAAAATCATCAATCTCAGGCAAATCTAACTCATTTTCAAAAGAAGGTAAATCATCAACTGCAGATTTTTCATTCTCATAAGCAGGCAATTCTAATTCATTTTCAAAGTCAGGCAATTCTAAATCATTCTCAAACAGAGGGTCATTCAAATATGCATTATGATTAAAATCCTCATCATCCATAAGCACTTTTCCTAAGCCTAAACCAAGATTAAACTCTACCTCCTCATCATCGTCAGTCAAGTATTCAGGACCAATAGAAAAACAAGTATGCAAACTACATACAGACTCATCTTGGCCGAAAATACTAAACACAACTTTTTCATCATCAATGTTCAAGGTAAGCTTACCTGTATGTACACTAATCTCAGTTTTACCTGTAGCTAGGAAAGGTCTGCCTAGGATAATGGGCACCTCTCTGTCCTCCTGCATGTCTAGTACCACAAAGTCTACAGGGAAGATAAATTTATTGACCTTCACCAACACGTCCTCCACAACACCCATCGGGTGGGTAATTGATCTGTCAGCAAGCTGGAGAGTGACGTCGGTGTCCTTCATTCCTGTTAAACCAATCCTCCTGTAAACAGCATAGGGCATCAAGTTTATACTAGCACCTAAATCACACAGAACCCTATTAAAAGATACTTCTCCTATGGTGCAGGGAATGGTAAAACTCCCTGGGTCTTTCTGTTTAGAAGGCATCTTCCCAGAAACTATGGTACTACTACTTTCAGACAATTTTAAAATTTCTTTTTTCAAACTTTTCTTCCTAGAAAGCATTTCTTTCATGAATTTCCCATAATTAGGCATGTTATACAAAGCATCTACCAAGGGAATATTCACAGACAATTTTTTAAACATTTCAAGGAATTTTTGAAACTGCTCATCTAGTTAAACATTCTTAAAGCGCTGAGGAAAAGGTAACTCCCTATAATCAAAGGTTGGACATTCGCCCCTCCGCTTAGGCGGGTTGATGTGCGAACCTTTGTCATGGTGGTTGCATGGAACCACTTCTTCCTCGTCCAGTTTCTCCTCTTGCCTTTCTTCTTTTTCTTTTCCTGCAAAAGATTTAGAAAAACCACAATTCAAATCAATAGAGTTAGGAGGATGTTGGGACCTTTCAGAGGAGGCTTTTTGTGCCTCAGCCCTTTCATCTTCATCCTTGCTCTTTTCTTCTTCCTTCTTCTTTTCTGAACTGATTTCCAGCTTCCTACCACTTCTTAGTGTCACCATCTTGCACTACTCTCTTGGGTTAGGCTCAGTGTCGCTTGGAAATTTTCCCTTCTGAAGGGCATTCACTGCTGAAGCTATCTGACCTATTTGAACTTCCATATTTTTCAAAGCAGTGTTGTGGTTATTGACTGCTGTCTGGAGATTGACATTCAGCACTTTTTGCTCTTTTATAAACATAGCCACCAACTCCTCCAAGTTATTCTTCTTTTCAGGCGCACTAGATGATGCAAAACCTGGCGGCGGCTGCAAGACATTCTTTGTGTTTGAGTACAAGAAGTTCTCGTGATTGCGCAGATTCGGGTGGTAGAAGTTCGGTATTCCTTGCGTAAATGGTCTGTTCCCCACGTACTGGACTTCTTCCACATCCTGACCTTCCTTCTTCGAATAGCCTTCAGCTAAGGTGGAAATGGATTTGACCACCTCAGATGAAGTTAACTTGTTCAGGGCATTGGTCAGCGATGCAATCTGAGCCTTCAACGAACTCGACTCATCCAATTCATAGATTCCAGCCTTCTTTGAAACTGCTCCCCTCTCCGTCGACCATTGATAACTGGTTGCCGCCATTTCCTCTAGCAGATCTTTGGCTTCCGTTACTGTCTTGGAAAGAAAACTTCCTCCTGCTGATGTGTCCAGGACTGTCTTTGTGGAGGGATTCAATCCATTGAAAAATAATTGCACTTGGAGCCAATCAGGATATCCATGCTGGGGGCACCGCCTAAGCATCTCCTTGTATCTCTCCCATGCCTCGTACAACTGCTCCTCGTCAAGCTGTCTGAACGTCCCAATCTCAGTCCGGAGCTTCGTAGTTTTGGCAGGCGGGAAAAATTTTGTCAGAAAAGTCTGGGCAAGCTCATCCCATGTACTAATACTGCCCGTCTCGACTGATTCGAGTCAATCCTTAGCTTTGTCTTGTAGAGAAAATGGAAACAATCTCAATCTGATAGCGTCTGCCGGCACTCCATTCATCTTTACTGTCCCGCATATTTCCAGGAATGATCTCAGATGTGAGTGTGGATCCTCAGAAGGATGTCCCTTAAAAGAATTATCGCGTGCCATCTGAATCAATCCCGTCTTTAACTCAAAATTTGTAGCTTGTATCAGGGCGTAAACGATTCCTGAATTTTCGGTGGGAAGAACTGGCTGTAAAAAGTCTCTGATTGCCTTGGGAGCTTCGTCTTGGTGGGCCATTGCTTCTGCTAATCTTTTCTCTCTACGAATGGTTCTAAGAGTCCTGTCAATTTCAAGATCTAACGGAAACAAATTAACCACCTTGTTCCTTCGCATACAATGCTCCCAATCAATCAAGAGAATCAAACAAAAACAAAAATAAAATGATATTCACAAAATAATAAAATAAAAATATTTCCACCTAAATTACTATTTATCCCTTTCTTTTTGATGTCAAGAAAAATTGATTTGCTTAAAAATCAAGCCTCCCCGGCAACGACGCCAAAAACTTGTTGTGATCGCTACCGCAAGCGCACGGTATCGCAAGTAATATAAAACGGAAAGAATTCCGAGTATCGAATCCACAGGGAGGCGAAGTGAAATTTAAGCAAGCAAAAATCTCTTGAGCACTAAAAATAATTAGGCGAAATAATATTTAGGGGACAGTTCATGCAGTAGAAAATATTCCAAAAATCAAAGCAGTTAAAGAAAATAATTTGATCAATCGAAAAGAATAAAATGTGGAGAAAGAGTTTTCTTAATGAGAAGAGGGGTCTTGAAAATCAATTATTAGCCAAACAATTGTTATAATTATCCTACCTCATTGCCCAACTAATTATAATCCTAGAATCTCCGTTAATCACATATGTTCTCCTGTCGGTTTCCCCTAATTGTAATTAATTCATTTTAACAACCTAAGTGTCCTTAGCGCTATTAAAATTCATTAATTATTACGCTCTGATTCATTTTAGGAATCTAAGTTTAATCAACTAATCCCGGTGTCACGACGGGCAATTAAACTAGTTGCATGGATTACGATCTATCCTAACTTCTCTCTGTCGAGTTTCCATTAAGAATCGAATCATTACACAATTGGCCAGATTGAATAAAACATTAAGCACATCCATACAAATAATTAGGAAAAAGGGCAAGAGACAAGTAATTATAACAACATTTGGATTATAATTTCATTCCAAGACCCCAAAATGGGGTTTAGCTATACATAGCTAAAATATCCACAACATTTACAATAGAAAGCATAATTAAGAGCATAAAAGGAAAGGAATTTACCGTCGAAGAACCCCTTCGCTGACGCTCAGAGCTCCGCCGAACACTCCTTGAGCCTCCTTGGATGCTCCCCAAAATTCCCCAAATATTTCCCACTAAGAAATCTCTCAAAAAGGCTAGAAAGCCTCGAGAGAGGCTCCAAAGGAGCCAAAGGAAGGAAAGAAAGGATGGATTCCAGAATGATTTGATTGATGCAAAATGAGGCACCAAGAGGTGCCTTTTATAGGCCCGGATTGGGGGTAGCGTCGCGACGCTACATTGCACAGCGTGGCGACGCTGCAACGCACGCGTCTTGTTGCCCAAGAAATGGGTAGCGTCGCGACGCTACCTTCACAGCGTCTCGACGCTGACCCAATTTCCAGAATTTCCCAGCTTCGGTTTGGGCTGATTTTTGGGCCTTCTCTTCACTTCTTTTTGGGCTTTTCTATCATGATTGGCTTCTTTGACTCCCCTATTTATCCAAGCTTGGATTTGGGCTTTATTACCTTCATTTTTGGCACTTTTTCTCCCAAAATCACCGACTTTGCTCCTAAGGACCAAATAACATAATACATTAAATATTTTCATTAATAACACGATTAAAGCACAGAAAAGCTTAATAAATTGGGACTAAAATAGCGACATTTTTGCTCGCTATCAATAATTTCGTCAACTAAATAAACAATACACATTCAAGATGTATCAACCAAATTTCAACCAATAACATTAACAAAATTCATATATGGACAATTCCAAAATTACAAGAACTATTAACCCAATAAAATAAGTATAACATGGTCACATATAATTTCCATAACATTATGGTGTTTGTCAAGTACAATATTGTCAATTGCCAAAAAAGGGAAAACAAAAAGCTCACATAACTCTTTGAAGGTTGATTGAACGTGGTGCAATTTGTACTTGAAGCCATTGATGCATAGGAAAAACAAATCTGACACATAAGAAACAATGCAAATAAGGTAAGCAAGAGATTTAAAATTTGAGGTATGAATAACATATACTCAAAGGAATAGTAGAAAAAACTAAGTTTCAATCAATCAACTCGAATCAATTCGATAAAATAGAAAAAAGGTGGAAGCCCCATTGGATATCAAGAAAGAACAAGACTAAATAGAATCAAAGTTAAAGACATTAATGACTTTTCTTTCAAGGTTTGCACACAAATACTTCTAGTAAACTGATATTTGAACATTTGAACAAGTAGAAAATGCAGTCTTAAATACTATGCTAATAAACAACAATCCCGTAAATTGATATTTGAACAATCTAAAAATTACAGTTATAGTTATGTGTTCATTTCACTAAAAAAGATAACAAAAAAGAATAAGGAAAAAGAACCAAGAATGAGAACTTGTTGGTTTGTGTAACATGTACAAATGTTTGTTGTGCTTTGTGTTTGTGTCTGTTGGTTTGGTTCTTTTACTCACATTCTAACAGAGTGGCTCAAAATCCCCCACTATCTATCCTCTCCAAGACATAAAATGATCAAATCCAAGGAAAAAGCACAGGAAAAGGAAAGAAAAAAAAAGTTTATAAAAAAAGGAGAACACTATCCATCCAAGCATCTCTCTCCATCCTTCTTAAACAAAATGAATCAACACATTCCATTATCTATCAAAAAAGTTCATCAGGAGAAAAAAAAAGTTATCTCTCTTCCTCTCAATCTCCACCTACGTACGTCTTTATTACTGTTTAATGTTTTCTTTTTCATGTAAATTCAAAAGTACAAACACAAGTTACAAGACAAGATATGAAAGAAAGACCTGGAAGATCCCATGGATCGAAGTTGCAAAGATTGATCTCTAAAATGATAGAAGCAGACGAGGTAGAGGAGAAGACCTTGCATTTTTAAATACTCAAACACGAGCTATTCTTCCTCAGTTAGCTGAAATTGAAATCCAAGAGGCAAAATCTCATAATTTTAGATACTCAAACTTTAAGATATTCAAATGACAAAATTTTGGACAAAAGAATTTAATGACAACACATGAGCACCTTTAGGAACACCAAACAAAACTATAGTAAGAACACAGAAACACCATCAAAAGTTGGTTGGACCATCAAAAAGTATTCTACTGCTTGAAACACTCAACTCCAAACCATATACTTTCAGAATATATTTCTCCAAATAATAATAATAATAACAATTACAGAATCACAATTACATTTCATTCATTCAACCAGCAGAAAAAGAAACAAAAAAATCATCATCAAAGCAGAGTTGCATGAATTAATCAATACACATCGATCCAACAATAGGCAATGAAATTTTGAGAGAATGACAAAATTACCAACATCTTTCATGTTGATCAGAGAATTCAGGTTCACATTACAGGTTCACAACTAAGGGCAACTAATCCACACATTTGGTCAGAGAATTCAAGACTTCTTGATCTTTGTCTACAATGATAGCTTCAGTAGCATCAAGCAACATCTTTCATGCATCATCTTCATATACACAAGGATAGAAAACTAAAATTTTAGACACATAAACATATCGATATCAAAGATCAAGAATAAAATTTTATGCATTAGTAACAAGCAACCTGTAAGGAAGAAAAAAACAATCTTTTTAGACATTATTTAAAAAAAAATTGAAAAGAATTTGGTACGATCACATTGACACTCCATATGCAAGTAAGAAGCCATTCCTTGAATTAAAAAATACAAATAGTCACATTACCAAGTCATCATATCAAAATGCTTTCAAGTATCTCAAGGAATATGGAGTATTTTTCATTAAAATGGAGTATTTTTCATTGCACTTGTAGAACTACCGTCAATTATTTCACAAGTGTAAAAAATCAACGAAAACTACACCATCTTTGTATAAATACTTATGACATAAAAAAAAAAGTAGGGCAATATAGCTAACCCAGTAAATTCAAAGGTGCATAGGTAACTTAT
The DNA here is from genome assembly GCA_017139565.1 of Luffa aegyptiaca. Taxonomy (NCBI): domain Eukaryota; kingdom Viridiplantae; phylum Streptophyta; class Magnoliopsida; order Cucurbitales; family Cucurbitaceae; genus Luffa; species Luffa aegyptiaca. The sequence continues at coordinate 27,454,141 of CM029405.1, read as the reverse complement.
GTACAAATAGCAAACAGATTAAGACATCTCTTTTTAGTGGCTTAGCCAAGTGCCTGGATTGCCTCACCATTTCCTAAGATGACTAAATTTGCAAGTGTGTCAAGTCCCTTTAGAGCTTCAACATTATCTGCTTCTAGTTTGGCAGCCTTCATTTTCTATACTATAGCTGCTATAAATAGCAAACCAATTAGGACATTTTTTTTACGAGAAGAAGAATAGGAGCATTGGTTATGCAATGAAAAATTAACAAGAGAGATAGACAAAAATTAGAGAACTATCTAGCTTGATGCTCTTTCACATTCATGGAAATCACAAAACTCAACTTCCCAAACGAGAATCCTAAAATAAAACTAACTCACGAATATAATATCTTACAACTTTAGAGATAGTCCTACGTCTTCAAGTAACACAAAATGGGCTTAGATTCAAAATGAATAATAATATCATACCACTTTTTAGTTGTTCTTTTAATGGATATGTTCTTAGTTAAAGAATGATTTTGAAACCATTCTCAGACAGTCAGAATACAAGGGCTTGAGCAAGTAAGAAGTAGATTCCAATAAAGAAAACAAGATCAATGAAACAATGGTTGCAGACTTCCCAATTCATTTATACAATTTCAACAATTCTCAGATCTAGAATCAAGTTCTGACTGATGTATAAAATAAAAGTTCAGTGGAGAAAGGGTAGATGGGGCTCACCATGAGCCTTCAATATACGCAACATCTTGCTCCCAGTTACACTTTTCACCTGAGCAATCCCGTGAGAATCACGGAGAATAACACCAATTTGAGATGGTGTCAAACCCTTCTCGGCAAATTTGCAAATGTTCTCGGCAACCTGAATGGTCAAAGAAAAGCCATCAATTTCTCGGCAACCCTAATCAATGGTTGTGTCCAAAGTACCAAATAGTCAATTCTCCTTAATGGGAAGCCTAGAGGAAGAGTCAAAGCTCCTAGCTATTAGATTCCTCTTTATTTAGTTCTTTTACTAATCAACTATATGAACATTCATTTTTTAATTTCTCCAACAACGCTACAACAAGCATAGATTTGGCATTCTCACGAAAATTGTTTACCCTTGAAACTGCAACAACATTTGTATATTTACAAACCCATTGTCTAGATAATGAAAAACAACATCACTAGGGTGTACCTGTCAACCAAATACAATATGCCATCAGAGCACATACATAAGTTAAGCCTGAGGCCATTGGTGAACTTTAGCTGTTGCTAGATTATAAAAATATATAATTTATGATAAGACACACGTAAAAGTTTACTGAGTTTAAGCATAAAGAAAAAATAAGGACATTTTTTTTTCTCCCTTCATATAAATAACCAATGGTGGTGAAAGGTTGTCTCCCAAAAGAAAAGATATGGTTTCAATAATCTCTCTTCATAGACATTTTTAACAAACATAAAGGGTGCACAAAGTTCCAAACAAAATCAAAACAACCACTACCATCCATAGAGAAATCATAAATGGGATGATAAGAAATTAGATTTTGCATAAAACGTATAACACTTGAATTAAAGAGTAGAATAGTCCCAGTCCGAAATTCAATGTGACCATTGCTGTAGATATGAGAATGCAGAGGGGTTGGATGCAGAAATATATAACCAATGATAAATCGACAAGCCAATCAAATGCATAATAATCAATAAATCCAGCCACTAAAGGATTATGGAATAAAACGTTCTCAAAATTTGATGATTATGTGTAAACCTGTGGGCCGGCTTCCATTGGGTAATGCTCAGGAAAGTCCACCTGAATGAAGCTGGCAGGTTTCATTTGCATAGCAAGTCAACCTCATGTATCTCACATCTCCTAACAAAGAAGGGGTGAGAGAGATTGTCATACCACACAACACCACTCTTCTAAATCAATCCATCATATGAAGAGTAAAATTATATGTATATATAAGACAATTCGTCAATTACCCCCCCCCCCCCCCAAAAAAAAAAAAAAACAAAAATGCTAACTAGTTAAAAACAAACCCAATTAATGTTGGTGGAAGGAGGAGTTGGGCTATTTGGAAATTTGTTGCGATGCTGGTTCGCTGTGCTCGCAGGAGATCCGCTTCGATTCAGTGAACAACTAACGACAAACAAAAACAAAGAATGGAGAAGACACAAAAGACACTAACCTAAATCATTCCAACCTTCCAATTCATAATTAAAATCTCTATTGCTAATGAGATCTAAAAGAACTAAAACAAAAACAATTATATTTCTATAAATCAAATAGTCCATTAACTACCTCTACACACTCACACCAATTAAGTAAATTTGTCCCAAATATCCTTTATTCCTAGTCTGAGAACAATATAGAAAGCAATCCAATATAGTCAAGTGGGTAGCCAAAAAACTTGATGGAATATACATAATAAACATATACTTTTTAGAGTAACTCATTCACAATTGTTTTATTGAACAACTTGTTGGTTGCCCAACACACGAATCTAACCACAATATAAAATAATACACTCATATCCACATAAATTCAGATTAGGATATGTTAACAAGAAGAAAAAAAACGATGTCATCATTAACTTTATAACATTTCGTGTTCTTGTGGTAAGTTTTGAGAGTAAGAGACATGACATGTATAGAAAGAGACTCCCACCACCTCCATAGAATCTTGATTTAGATTTTACAGACATTCAACCATTTTTTTGGCCACTTTGCCTAATATTTTCAAACACGTTTTTACAAATGTATAGAAAAATGTATTGTGTCTACTTTATACTCCATGACTTGGGAGTCACCTTCCTAAGCTCCCCTCGAGGCTCTAACCCTTTTTAACATTGTATTTAGTTTGTTAGTGTACCTAATATACATTTTTTTAAATTATTATCTATAAAAATTTCAAACTTATAAAAGAGTGTGATGCATCCAAGATGTATGAATTTAATAAATATGTTCAATAAAATTCTTTGGAAACTAATTTAGTTGTGTACACATTTGTTCTTATGATTTATATAAAACAAAATGTGTCCTCGTGATCCCTTTTGCCCCACCCCCAACTTGTGAGATACAATACAAGATTATGTACAAACTGCTCTTATCTCTAAAGCAGTTTCTTTTTCCTTTTTATGAAACAGGTGCTCTACTCTATCTCATGGTCTATTTAGGTTGGATGAGTTTTATCATACTCTTGAAATTGAACCTTATGGGTTTGATTTGATATATTATAAAATATAATTCTAAAGTGCTAGATTTGTGTAAGAGGGAGCAATAAGACGGTGAGCAACAATACAGAGGAGAGAAATTAAAAGAAACTTCTATGCTTGTTTCATTCCATAGGTAGCCTTTAAATAGTCTAGATACCTAAAGAACTTGCTATAATTTAAGGAAATTAAACATGTCCTTAACTAGAAAACGTCAAATAGAAATAATATAAACCCTTGTTTGATTAACAAATTCTAATTCAAGACAGTGATGGAAGAATAATAGAAAATAATGTAAACCCTTGTTTGGTTACCAAATTGTCATTCAAGACAGTGAAGAGAGAATGAAGCGCAAACCTGAACAAACACCAGTACAGACCCTTATCCACCAAAGAGGAAATCAATTAAAGAATGGCTCTACAAACAACCAATTGCATTCGAAAATGAAGCCAAGCTGTCAACACAAACTCACTGAGACCGCCTTAGGAAGGATTGGAAAAATCGGAGCTGTTGTCCTTTTGGGTTTTGAGGACACATCGAGGATCGCTTGATAGTGAGCGTGCGGTGACAATGAGAGAAGGAATGAAAATGAAACGTTGGGGACAATGAACCTAAATGATAGTCGACGATGGGTTGAGGCAAACAGGGGATGGCGACCGGTGAGCAGCAGAGACAATGACTGAGAGAAAAATGAGACGGTGTTGTGAGAGAAAGCGAGGGTTTCGGTTTTTAGGAAAGTTGAGTCTTTTTAATCTAAAAACAAAATGCAAAGCGCTAAAATTGAGCGCCTCCGAGCACATCTTGTAGATCTATCTAATGGGGTAACACTTATGGATTACAAGAAGAAATGAGACATAATCTTATGGTTAGACTTATGGCAAAAGGGTTATACCCAGAGACAGGGGACTGTAAGAAATTCTTATCTCCTGTCGTCATGTTGAAGTTTGTTAGAACTCTTGTCCATTTAGAATGGATGTCAAGACTACCCTTTTGAATGGTAATCTTGAGAAGAGTATCTACATGTCTCAAGCAGAATGGTTCATTTAGCAAGATTAGAAGCAAAAGGGGTTTGCAAGCTTAAGTGATCCATTCATGGATTGACCTAAGGAATTCGATCTTGGAATATAAGATTTGATACTGTGATCAAATCTTTTGGCTTTGATCAAGAACATTGATGAATCTTGTCTTTACAAGAAGATCGTCAATAGTTCAGTAGCTTTATTAGTGTTGTATGTGATTGATATTCTAGTCATTGAGAATGATGTAGGTTATCTTACTGACTAGTAAAATAAGCTAGCAGCTCATTTCCAAATGAAAATTTGGGAGAAGCTAAAGTTTGTTCTTCGGATCCAAATCGTTAGGAACCGTAAGAACAAAAAACTAGTCTTGTCTCAAGTGTCTTATATCTACAAGATGCAAGTTAGATATAAGATGCAGAATTCCAAGAAGCGTTCACTACCTTTCAGGCGTGGAATTCATTTTGTCTAAGAAACTGTTTCCTGAGACACCTTAAGAAGTTGAGGACATGAGACGAATGCCTGATAGCGGGCATAAATGTCGCTATTTTAGTCCTAAATTATTAAGCTTTTGGGCCCTTTAATTGTGTTTTTATTGAAGAAATTTAATATATTTTGTTATTTGGTCTTTAGGAGCAAATTATGGATTTTGATGGAAAAAATGTCCAAAATGAGCTATCCAAGCCCAAATTTCCATGCATGGGTCAAGGGGAAGCCCAAGGAGTAAACCATATAAAGTTGATCCAAAAAGAAATGAAAGAAGGCCCAATTTCAACCCCAATCCATGCCAGCCTGGTCTGAAATCCGCATAGCGTCGAGACGCTGTGGGGACAGCGTCGCGACGCTGTGCCGATAGTGTCGTGACGCTGTCCTATTTCCGAGCCTATATAAGGCGCCCCTTGGTGCCATGTTTTACCATCAATCATCATTCAATCATTTCATTCCCTTCTTTCTTTGGCTCCTTTGGAGCCTTCTCTCAAGGCTTTTTAGCCTTTTTGAGAGTTCTTTAGTGGCAAAATTTTGGGGAGTTTTGGGAAGCACTCTAGGAGGCTCAAGGTGTGCTCGGAGGGACTCCAAGCGCCAGCTACAGGGTCTTCGACGGTCAATTCCTTTCCTTTTGTTTTGCTCATATTTATGCTTCCCATTGTACATTCTGTGACTATTTTAGCTATGTATAGCTAAACCCCAATTTGGGGTCTTGAAATTAAATTATATTGTTAAATGTTGTTATAATTGTCTATCTCTTGTCCTGTTTACTAATTATTTGTATGGATGCTCGTAATGTTGTATGCAATCTGGCTAGTTGTATATTGATTCGATTCTTAATGGAAACTCGACGGAGAGAAATTAGGATAGATCATAATCCATGCAACTAGTTTAATTGCCCGTCGTGACAACAGGATTAGTTGATTAAACTTAGATTCCTAAAATGAATCAGAACGTAGTAATTAACGAATTTTAATGGCGCTAAGGACACTTAGGTTGTTAAAATGGATTAATTATAATTAGGGGAAACCGACAAGAGATCCTATGTGATTAACAGAGATTCTAGGATTATAATTTGTTGGGCAAAGAGATAGGATAATTGTAATAATTATTTAGCTATTAATTGATTTTCCACTTCCCATTTAAAAACTCTTTCTCGATATTTTTTTATTTCTTGATTGATCAATTTAATTTCCTTAATCGCTTTAATTTTTAAATTCCTTTTATTCATGGTTTGGTTCCTAAATATTATTTCGCCCAAGTATTTTTAGTGCTCAAGAATATTATTGCTTTGCTTAAATTTCGCTTCGCCTCCCTGTGGATTCGATACTCAGAATATTTCCGTTTTATATTACTTGCGGCCCGTGCACTTGCGGTATTGCGGTTCGGTCCATAACAAGTTTTTGGCGCCGTTGCCGGGGAGGTTTGATTTTTTAAGCAAATAAATTTCTTTTTGACATTAAAAAAGAAAGGGTTAAATAGTAATTTAGGTTGTAAATATTTTTTCTTGTGAATATTTTTTTTTTGTTTGGTTCTTTTGATTGTTTGGGAATGTTGCATGCGAAGACATAAGGTGGTTGAATTGTTTCCTTTAGATCTTGAAATTACCAGGACACTCAGATCTATTCGTAGAGAGAAAAGACTAACGGAAGCAATGGCCCATCAAGATGAAGCTCCCAAGGCAATCAGAGACTTTTTGCAGCCAGTCCTCCCAACCGAGAATTCAGGCATCGTTTACGCCCCGATCCAAGCAAACAATTTCGAGTTAAAGACAGGACTGATCCAGATGGCGCGAGACAATTCGTTTAAGGGACATCCTTCGGAGGACCCACATTCGCATCTGCGATCATTCTTGGAGATATGCGGGACTGTAAAGATGAATGGAGTTTCGGCCGACGCGATAAGATTGAGGTTATTCCCATTTTCTCTTCAAGATAAGGCTAAAGATTGGCTCGAATCAGTCGAGACGGGTAGTATCAGCACATGAGACGAGCTTGCCCAGACATTCCTGACAAAAATTTTCCCGCATGCCAAGACTACGAAGCTCCGGACAGAGATTGAAACATTTAGGCAGTTGGACGAGGAGCAACTATACGAGGCATGGGAGAGATATAAGGAGATGCTTAGGCGATGCCCGCAGCATGGCTATCCAGATTGGCTCTAGGTGCAGTTATTTTACAATGGACTGAATCCTTCTACCAAGACGGTTCTAGATAAATCAGCGGGTGGGAGTTTTCTATCTAAGACAGTGACATAAGCCAAGGATCTTTTAGAGGAAATGGCAGTGACCAGTTACCAGTGGCCGACTGAAAGGGGGATAGTTTCCAAGAAGGCTGGTATTTATGAAATAGATGAGTCAAGCTCTCTGAAGGCACATATGGCATTGTTGACGAATGCGCTGAACAAGCTAACGTCATCTAAGGTGGTCAAGTCCATCTCCACCTTAGCTGAAGGATGCTCAAAGAAGGAAAATCAAGATGTCGAAGAAGTTCAGTACGTAGGAAACAGAGTGTTCACTCAAGGAGTACCGAACTTCTACCATCCCAGTCTGCGCAATCATGGGAACTTTTCGTACTCCAACACCAAGAACGTATTGCAGCCACCGCCAGGATTTGCTTCAACCAGTACGCCAGAAAAGAAGAGTAACCTGGAGGAGATGGTGGCCATGTTTATCAAGGAGCAGAAGGTGTTAAATGTGAATCTCTAGACAGCAGTTAATAACCACGACACAACTCTTAAGAATATGGAAGTTCAGATAGGTTAGATAGCTTCAGCGGTGAGTGCCCTTCAGAAAGGGAAGTTTCCAAGCGACACTGAACCCAATCCAAGAGAGCAGTGCAAGATGGTGACACTGAGAAGTTGTAGACAGCTGGAGGTCAGTTCAGAGAAGAAGAAAGAAGAGAAGAGCATGGATGAAGATGGAAGGGCTGAGGCACAAAAAGCCTCCTTTGAAAGGTCCCAACATCCTCCTAACTCTATTAATTTGAATTATGATTTTTCTAACAATTTTGCAGGAAAGAAAAAAGATGAAAAGCAGAATGAAAGGCATGAAGAGAAACTGAATGAGGAAGAAGTGGTCCCATGCAACCATCATGATAAAGGCTCGCACATTAGCCCACCCAAGCGGATGGGCGAATGTCCTGCCTTTGACTACAGGGAGTTACATTTTCCTCAGCGCTTTAAAAATGTTAAATTAGATGAACAGTTTCAGAAATTCCTAGAGATGTTTAGAAAATTGTCTGTGAACATTCCCTTAGTAGATGCTTTGTATAATATGCCTAATTATGGGAAATTCATGAAATAAATGTTATCTAGGAAGAAAAGTTTGAAAAAAGAGGTTTTTAGGTTGTCTGAAAACAGTAGCACCATAGTGTCAGGAAAGATGCCTTCTAAACAAAAAGACCCAGGGAGTTTTACTGTTCCCTGCATTATTGGAGAAGTATCTTTCGATAGGGCTTTGTGTGATCTAGGTGCTAGTATAAATCTGATGCCCTATTCATTATACAGGAAGATTGGTTTGAAAGGTCTGAAGGACACCGACATCACCCTCCGGCTTGTTGATAGATCGATCACCCAACCAATGGGTATTGTGGAGGAGGTGTTGGTGAAGGTCAACAAATTCATCTTCCTTGTAGATTTTGTGGTGCTCGACATGCAAGAAGACAAAGAGGTACCCATCATTTTAGGCAGACCTTTCTTAGTCACAGGTAAGGCTGAAATTAGCGTGCATACTGGTAAGCTTACCTTGAATGTGGATGATGAAAAAGTCATTTTTAATATTTTTGGACAGGATGAATCTGTATGTAGTTTGCATACTTGTTTTTCTATAGGTCTAGAATATTTGACTGACGATGACGAGGAAGTAGAGTATAATCTTGACTTAGGATTAGGAGAGGCTCCTTAGATGATGAGAATTTTAATCCTAATACATTTTTTGATGACCCTCTGTTTGAAAATGAGCTGATTGATATAGATTTGCCTGACTTTGAAAATGAATTAGATTTGCCTGCTTTTGAGAATGAAATGTCTACAATTGATGATTTGCCTGCTTTTGAGAATGAAATGTCTGCAATTGATGATTTGCCTGATTTTGAGAATGAGCTTGATATGCCTGATAATGAGCATGATTTGCATGGAGATGATTACTTGATAGATGATAATTTTGAGTCTGATCATGATAATGCTGAGTCTATCGAGTCTGATCCAGATGAGTATATAGAATAAGACCCTGAAAGTGTGAATAATTTTGATTTGGGTCCTGATCAGTGGCGGATCCAGAACTTTATGTTAGGGGGGGCTTGATATATTTTGAAATTAGTTTATTCAATAGAAAATATTATTGACATTTTTTAGGTTAAAATATCATTTTTGTCAATGTACTTTAGGTCTCATTTTATTTTAGTCTACGTATTTTAAAAAAAATTAACAATATACTAACTTAAAATACATGGACTAAATTTGGGTATTTGTAAGGACTAAAATAAAACAACTCTCAAAATAAAATATGAAAATGGTATCGTTTACTTATTTTTAATAAAAATATATAAAAATGAAAATAATGATTATAGTTTTTCAAACAGAACTAATTAATAAAAAACAACCTACTAGCATTTAAAAATATCACAGGTAGGAGTGCAAGCTAAAACCGAAAAACCGAAAAACCGAACCAAACCGAACCGATCCACTGGTTTGGTTCGGTTTTTTAGCAAATTATTGGACATCTCGGTTTGATTTTAGAGAAAACCGAATTTTTTCGGTTCGGTTCGGTTCTTAATTGAAAAAACCAGTAAAAAACCGAACCGAACCAATATATATATATATATACCCAAAAGTAAAACCCTAATCTTATTTCATCTCACCTCTAAATCTCAGTATCTCCCTTCCTTCTCGATTCCAGCCGCACAACACAGCAGCGGGCAGCCCACTCCCTCCCAATCGCACTCCTCCCTATTTTCATCGACCACCGAACACAAATCACCTCACCGTTCGTCGCATACCAACCTTGCAGCAGTGAGCAGTCGATCTCCTCAACTCGCAATTTGTAGAGTAGCAACCTTAGTTTCGCATAGCAGTTCGTCACCTCGACCTCGCACAGCCGAAAATAGCAATCTGTTTTACACACTACACAGCAGCTGAATCACAGTGGTTTGATTTGCACAACAGTCAAAATATTGTAACGGTGAGAGGGTAGTTTTTTGAATTAATTTTGAGTCTTTAAAGTTTTTTGCTTTATTACACATAATCCAAGCGTTTTGCTTCTTTTGAGAAGGTGTTGGTTTAAGAGATTGTTTTCTGGGTCTCTGTCTTTTTCTTGAGGCTCTTCTTTTATGGCGTTTGTGAGGGTTGAATTTGTGACAATCCTTGAATTTATCAAAAAAAAAAAAAAAAAAAGCATTGGGCCCAAAACCGAAAACCGAACCATTAACCAAACCGAACCAACTAAGAACCGAACCGACGGTTTTGTCCTTTATTGGACATTGGTTCGGTTTACAGTTTTACAAAACCGAATGGATCGGTTCGGTTCTCGGTTGGGCCCAAAACCGAGAAAACCGAACCGAGTTGCACCCCTAATCACAGGTCTGATTTTATTTTTATTTCCTTGAAAAGTATAGTTTTCTACGTATTAAATCAATGAGAGTAGTAATTTTTTTAATCATGAAAATAAAAAAGTCATTAAAAAAGAAAAAGAAAACAATTTTTAATATTTTTTAATAAAAAAATGGACTTAAAACAAAAAAAAAAAAAACAAAAAACCAAAAAACATACATTTTGAAGGGTCGAACTCGGAAACTGGACGCTTTATAAGAAAACAAAAACAAGAAAGTATTAAAAATGAAAAAGAAAACAGTTTTTAATAAAAAAAAACGGGCTTAAAACAAAAAAATAAAAAACATACCTTTCGCAGGCTTCGAACTCGGACACTGGGGGCACGGTAAGGGGGCTTAAAATGGAAAAAAAACAAAAAACATGCAATTGGAGGCCTCGAACTCGAGAATTGGGGGCGCCGTAGGGGGGGCTTGAAACACCATGGCCAATAAGGCAAAGAGGATTTTTAAAAACTCATGTGAGCTTTTTAATATTAATCAAATGTACACTAAAGTTCAGGGGGGGCTCGAGCCCCCCCTGGGCCTACTGTAGCTCCGCCGCTGGTCCTGATGATGTGGATAATAGTATAGAATCTGACCTAGAGGAGCTTGAATTCTTTAATTCTTCTGATAGTGAGTCATATGATAGCCTAGTCGAATCATTTTTTAATACTGAGTCTGAGGGATCTCATGAGCATGTAGATATTGAATCTGACGAGTGGATAGGCATAATTGATAGGCCATCCTTAGATCCTAGACCTGTAGATAACATGACGCAGGATGACTCTGTGAATAATTGTTTTGAGAATAGAGACTTAGAAAAGAGATTCGATGTTGCTACATATTTTTTGAAATGTTATTATAACAATCTCTTTAGTGATGATGGGCCAGGGGAAAAAAAATTTCTCCCCTGTTTGCAGGGTACAATTCGGTAGGAGATTTTCTGCAAGGCCCGAAGGACGATGAAAATTTTTATTTCGAGCCTCCGTGATCGTGCCGAGCCCCGTCTAGCTAAAGACGTTAAAAAAAGTGCTGCTTGGGAGGCAACCCAAGGATTAAAGTTTAGGTAGTTGTTCTTTGCGGTAAACAATTTTCCTTGCTTCGTGATCTAATTTTGTTTTGCAGGATCACCTTAGCAAATCCCAAAGCTCCAAGAATCCCATTTTCTGGATCCAAAGGAAGAGGATGAATTGCTCCTAGCTCAGGGAAGTCTCAGTATCCCTCTTATGCTTTATTGTTTATAAACATTAGGGACAATGTTTAGTTTAAGTTTGGGGGGGAGGCTTTCTCTGTGTTGAGCATATTTTAATTCGTTTGGATGCATGAGTAGATAACTATGATAGCCGAGGATGTGATTTTAGAAGTTTTGGGAGAAAATGGTTTATATGTTGTGGAATCTAGGAGCATAGCAGAAATTGTGAAATTTTAAAATTGTTTGATACTTAGTTTTAATGTCTAAAGCATGCAATAGACTTATCCAATGACATCTTTGAAAATCTAGATTCTTATTATGATTTTTAAAGTTTGTTGCCACCCTGATAGGCTTAGTTTCTAACACTAGGAGTTCATGCTTGATTGTTTTAAAGAACTAGGTAGAAAAAAAATGCTATGCCTGCTGAGAGAAAAACAACAAAGCAAAAGAAAAGAGAGAAAAAGAAAAATCTGTTGAAAAAGAAAATTTTTGCTTGCACAAAAGAAAAAGCCTACGGGTAAAAAGAGCTACCTGCGGTGTGATCAGTTAGGCCAACAAGAGAATAAAATTCAGGTTAAGGGTCCCTGCACCGTAGTGTGAAAGCTAGTACCATTAGATATAAAAATGCAAGTTTGGGGGAGTAGCAAAAGAAAAAGAAAGTGAAAAATATTTGTGAGTTTTGCTCCCCCATGAAAAAGAAAAATGTCAGGCGCCCTAGTTTCGTTTTTTTGCATGATAGTAGAACTCCGACCTATTAGGGACTCTTAGCCAGTGTAGGGGGAAAACAAATGGAGAAAGCCATAAGACTAATCTAGGTTAGTAAAAGAATCATTAGAAAAGTCTTGAGCATGCTATTCATTAATCTTAAGTTCAATCTCTTTTAAGATTTCTTCATGAGTATGCGGTAAGCGGTGCTTGCTTATTCCACTTGCATGTTTTCCATTATATCTTAAAAGTTCCAAAATCATTAAGGCTTGAGTGATTCTATTTCATGCATCTTTCGAATTTATTTTGCTCGGGACTAGTAAAAGCTTAACTTTGGGGATGTGATAGCGGGCATAAATGTCGCTATTTTAGTCCTAAATTATTAAGCTTTTGGGCGCTTTAATTGTGTTTTTATTGAAGAAATTTAATATATTTTGTGATTTGGTCTTTAGGAGCAAATTATGGTTTTTGATGGAAAAAATGTCCAAAATGAGCTATCCAAGCCCAAATTTCCATGCATGGGTCAAGGGGAAGCCCAAGGAGTCAACCATATAAAGTTGATCCAAAAAGAAATGAAGGAAGGCCCAATTTCAAGCCCAATCTGCGCCAGCCTGGTCTGAAATCCGCATAGCGACGAGACGCTGTGGGGACAGCGTCTTGGCCAGCAAGTTGGGTGACGTCACTGTGCGACACTGTCCTATTTCCGAGCCTATATAAGGCGCCCCTTGGTGTCATTTTTTACCATCAATCATCATTCAATCCTTTCATTCCTTTCTTTCTTTGGCTCCTTTGGAGCCTTCTCTCAAGGCTTTTTAGCCTTTTTGAGAGTTCTTTAGGGGGAAAATTTTGGGGAGTTTTGGGGAGCACTCTAGGAGGCTCAAGGTGTGCTCGGAGGGACTCCAAGCGCCAGCGACGGGGTCTTCGACGGTCATTTTCTTTCCTTTTGTTTTGCTCATATTTATGCTTCCCATTGTACATTTTGTGACTATTTTAGCTATGTATAGCTAAACCCCAATTTGGGGTCTTGAAATTAAATTATATAGTTAAATTTTGGTATAAGTGTCTATCTCTTGCCCTGTTTACTAATTATTTGTATGGATGCTCGTAATGCTGTATGCAATCTGGCCAGTTGTATATTGATCCGATTCTTAATGGAAACTCGACAGAGAGAAATTAGGATAGATCATAATCCATGCAACTAGTTTAATTGCCCGTGGTGACAACGGGATTAGTTTATTAAACTTAGATTCCTAAAATGAATCAGAGCGTAGTAATTAACGAATTTTAATGGCTCTAAGGACACTTAGGTTGTTAAAATGGGTTAATTATAATTAGGGGAAACCGACAGGAGATCCTATGTGATTAACGGAGATTCTAGAATTATAATTAGTTGGGCATAGAGATAAGATAATTGTAATAATTATTTAGCTACTAATTGATTTTTAAGACCCCACTTCCCATTTAAAAACTCCTTCTCCATATTTTTTTATTTCTTGATTGATCAATTTAATTTCCTTAATCGCTTTAATTTTTAAATTCCTTTTATTCATGGGTTGGTTCCTAAATATTATTTCGTCCAAGTATTTTTAGTGTTCAAGAATATTATTGCTTTGCTTAAATTTTGCTTCGCCACCCTGTGGATTCGATACTCAGAATATTTTCGTTTTATATAACTTGCGCCCCGTGCACTTGCGGTATTGCGGTTCGGTCCATAACAATGCCCTATGCAATAGGGATTGTCAGTAAGTATCAATCTAATCCAAGATTTGATCATTTTGGAAAACCGTTAAGAATATCCTCAAGTATCTGAGGAGAAAGAGGAACCGCATGCTCGTGTATGGGACTAAGGATTTGATCCTTACAGGATACACTGACATGGATTTTAAGACTGATAAAGATATTTGTCTAACATAAAAGAATGGCTAGCGGCCCAATTCCAAATGAAAGATTTAGGAGAGGCTGAATATGTTCTTCGAATCCAAATAATCCAGGATCGGAAGAACAAAACGCTAGCCCTGTCTCGAGCAACGTATATTGACAAAATGTTGTCCCGATATTCGATGTAGAACTCCAAGAAGGGCTTATTGCCCTTCAAGCATGGGGTTCACTTGTCTAAGGATTAGTGTCCTAAGACACCTCAAGAGATTGAGGATATGAGACAGATTCCCTACGCCTCCACTGTGGGCAGCTTAATGTATGTAATGCTCTACACGAGGCCTGACATCTGTTATTCTGTAGGGATAGTCAGCAGATATCAATCAGTATCCATGGTCAAACTTTACAAAGGAGCTATAGTGTGGCATAATTACAGTCTTGACCATATAGGCTGAAAATATAGGTGCTTGTGAAGCAGCGATAGAGACTGTAAGGCTTAGAAAGTTCTTGACTGATTTGGAATGTGTTCCAAATGTGAACTTGCCCATTAGACTTTATAGTGATAGAGTGATGCTGTGGCAAATTCAAAAGATTTTTGTAGCCCAAGACAAGCAAGCACATTGAATTAAATTGAAATATTCATGAAGGCTCTCTCGGCTAAAGGTTATGAGGGTCATATAGAAGGTCTAGGTCTACGAGTTATGTACAAAGATGAAATCTAGGGCAAGTGGGAGAAATGTAATGGGTATAGTGATACCATTATGTAATGGGTATAGTGATGCCCTAGTTTATTGTATTTGTACATTGTATATGTTTTATCCATGTATTTATACACCCACTGCTGAATAGATTGTTGTACATCCCACTAAACTAGAGTTTTAGTTCAAGTGGGAGTTTGTTGGGTTTTATGCCCTAAAACTCGTAGATAGTGAATGTACAAATTTTATACTTGTATTTAATAAAGTGTTATTTAGTTTCTGCAATAAAATGTTATTATTAAATATGGCACTATTTGACCCAAATCCAATAAACTAAGATCCAAGGTTGTTTGTATGTAACTTGAACTAGTATGTGGGGACATACGGGGATCGATGTTCAAGTAACAACCTAAAAGGTCTATAGTACAAGGATAAGGCTGGGTACCTTATCCTGGTGACACTATGGATACAACCCGCTTTGTATTATGATACAAACGAAATGATCCAACTCGTTCATGTAGTTGACATGCGAGTGGAGGTATCCTATGCAATGAGTTTGCATAAGACCGGACTGCGAAATAGTTAACCACTAACTGTAACACTATTAGTTTGCTTGGTTTCTATTTTACTAGGATGGCCTAGACAACTCAGTCTTAATCCTGAGTGGATTATGGACTTTTGTTCACGAGGGGTTGTCCTTTGATTTGTATGGGTGAGAGTGGCCAGCACGCCGACTCAATAAGCCTACCATTTTGGGGAAAATACCGAGTGGGGAGCTGGGAACATAATCACACAAGATGGAATTCACTCCTTCCCAACTCTAGGGTAAGTAGAGGTGTGTTCCCTTAAGTGGTGTCTTCGGGACATGAACAATGGGCCCAAACCCTCTCTATGGCACGAGAGGGACTTCTGTTTGTTGGTTGGACCTCAAACAGGTTGTTCATTAGAGGAGCACTGGGGACTTAAGGACAAAGATGTAAACCAGGGGTAAAACGGTAATTTGACCCAGTTGGGATACGAACACACGTGAAGGACTGACTTGTAGTATTGGTCGATATCCGTGGACACAGAAATATTCTGCAGTGAGAAGAGTGCAGTTGTGGGTCTTTAGTGGAGTGACCCACAGTTAACGAATGGAGACTAACTTGGTTAATGAGTTTAAGTCGATTAGTCTCGTATTGTTGGAGCTTCTGATCTGTAGGTCCATTAGGTCCCACTAGTAGCTCGTAAAAAGACTTAAAGCAAACAAATATAAATTGTAAATTGAAAGTGTTCAATTTATTTGGGGAATCATATAATGTATATTGATGCATTATAATATAAAGTTTATGAAACTTTATAAAATAATTTTTGAATTAATTTCAAAAATTAATTATTGAGAGAAAATATTTGAAAGAGTTCAAATAAATTTAATATGAATTGGATTCATATTAATTTTAATTTTAATAAAATCTCTAAGATTAAATATATGATATTTAATTATGGAATTAATTAATTATTTATTAAAATTAGAGACATTTTCCTATTAGGAAAAGGTCTTCCTTTTCCTATTAGGAAAAAGGCCTTGGCCTTTACCTATATATAGGACCCCTGGGGTGGGGTGAAAGGCATCCCATTGTCTCTCCTTCTCTTAGAGATCTCTCGCAAAAAACTCCCACAAGTCTCCTGCTTCAAGAAGTCTTAGAGATATACCAGTGTAGTCGGTTGGTGGTGTTCGCACTGAGGGTTGCTGCGTTTTCATTCTTCTTGGCAAGAAAAGGCGAATTGATCAAGGCTTTCTACAAAAGTAAGTTTTCTATGAAATCCTTGATCACTAGGATCAATTTAGTTTATCATTTAGCATGTTTACAGCCTACATACAACCCATTAAATATAGATTTATTGCTGTAATATTTTGCAAATTGTATTGATATTTCAATTAGAATCTAAGACTCTGAGTAGGTTCGGTAATACTTTCCGCTGAGCAGGGCTTTTATCCCTTCAGACCTAAGCATTTCGATCTTGAAATATAAGATTTGATATAGTGACCAAATCTTTTGGCTTTAATCAGAACATTGATGAGTCTTGTGTTTACAAGTAATCATCAATAGTTCAGTAGCTTACTTAGTGTTGTATATGATTGATATCTTAATCATTGAGAATGATGTAGGTTATCTTACTGACATTAAAAGAGGCTAGTAGCTCATTTTCAAATGAAAATCTTGGAGAAGTTGAGTTGGCCTTGTCTCAAGTGTCTTATATCTACAAGATGTTAGTTAGATATAAGATGCCGAATTCCAAGAAGGGTTCACTACCTTTTAGGCATGAAATTCTTTTTGTCTAAGGAACTGTGTCCTGAGACACCTCAAGATGTTGAGGACTTGAGACATAAGCCCTATGCAGTAGGGATTGTCAGTAAGTATCAATCAAATCCAAGAATTGATCTCTAGAGAGCCGTTAAGTACATCCTCCAGTATCTTAGGAGAACGAGGGTCTGTATGCTCGTGTATGGCACACAGATTCTCAAACTGATAAAGATTTGAGGAAATCTACATCAGTATCTATGTTCACTCTTAACAAAGGAGATATAGTATGACATAGTTGCAGCTTCAACGATATAGGCCGATAAGCAGTTGCTTATGAAGCAGCGATAGAGACTGTATGACTTAGGAAGTTCAAGCCTATTTTGGAAGGTGTTCCAAATATGAACTTGCCTATTGTAAGATAAGCAGGCACATTAAATCTAAAGATATACTGTTGATTCATTCCCAAAGGCTCTCTCGACTAAAGTGTATGAGGGTCATCTAGAAGGTCTAGGTCTACGAGTTATGTACAAAGATGTAATCTAGGGCAAGTGGGAGAAGTGTAATGAGTATAGTGATACCATTATGTAATGGGTATAGTGATGCCCTAGTTTATTGTATTTGTACATTGTATATGTTTTATCAATGTATTTATACACCCGTTGCTGTATAGATTATTGTACATCCCACTAAACTAGAGTTTTAGTTCATGTGGGAGTTTGTTGGGTTTTATACCCTATTACTCGTAGATAGTGAATGTAAACAAATTGGATACTTGTTTCAATACAGTGTTATTGAGTTTCTATAATAAAGTGCTATTGTTAAATATTGCACAATTTGACCCAAATCCAATAAACTAAGATCCAAGGTTGTTTATATGTGACTTGAACTAGTATGTGGGGTCATACGGGGATCGATGTTCAAGTAACAACCTAAAAGGTCTATAGTACAAGGAAAAGGTTGGGTACCTTATCCTAGTAACATTATGTGATACAACCCGCTTTGTATTCGATACAGACGTATTGATCCAAGACGTCCATGTAGGAGACATGCGAGCGGGGGTATCCTATGCAATGAGTTTGCATAAGACCGGACCACGAAATAGTAAACCACTAGATGTAACACCGTTAACTAGTTAGGTTACTGTTTCAATAGGATAACCTAGGTAACTCAGTCTTAATCCTGAGTGTGTCATGAACTCCTTCTCACGAGGGATTGTCCTTTGATTAGTATGGGTGAGAGTGGCATGCACGCCGACTCAATAAGTCTACCTTCTTGGGGACGAGACCGAGTGGGGGCTGGGGACATGACAACACAAGATGGAATTCGCTCTTTCCCACTTTTAGGAGAAGTAGATGAGTGTTCCCTAAAGTGGTGACTCCGGGTCTTGAACAAAGGGATCCCGCCCTCTCATTGGCCCGAGAGGAACTTTCTGTTTACTGGTTGGACTATAAACAGGTTGTTCATTAGAAGAGCATTGGTACTTAAGGAGCCAGAGGTAACTCAGGGGTAAAACGGTTATTTGGTCAATATCCATGGACACAGAAACATTCTACAGTGATAAGAGTGCAACTGTGAGTCTTTAGTGGAGTGACTCACAATTAATGAATATTTGTTAACCCGATTAATGAGTTTAGTCAATTAACCTCATATCATTGGAGCTTCTGATCTGTAGGTCCATTAGGTCCCCCTGCTAGCTCGTAAAGAGTAATTGGGAACAATTTATCTTGAAAGAATTTGAATAGTTCAAATTCATCTTGGGAATCAAATTAATTATATGAGATACAATTAATATAATGTATAATGATACATTATAATATAAAGTTTAATTTGTGATTAAACTTTAATGAGAGAATAATATATTTGAAAGAGTTCAAATATATATTCAATTAAGTATACGATATTTAATTATTAAATTAATTAATTAATTATGAATTGATTAATTATTCAATTTAGTTTTAAATTAAATGAGATTTAATTAAACTATAGTCTATGTGGGAATTATTAGAATATGATTCTAATGTGTAATTAATTAAATATGAGCGATATTTAATTATGAAATTAATTAATTATTGGAATTAATTAATTGATTAGTTTAATTGAATTAATTAAATGCGATTTAATTAAGTTTAATTAAACTATATATTATGTGAGCGAATTACATTTAAATAAGATTTAAATGTGCATGAGATTAATTAATTAATATGATTAATTAATTGATTTAATCAATTAATTAAATGATCTTGATCTAACGGTCAAGATTGTTACCTAACCTCACATTAGGGTTTCCTCTCTTATAAAAGGAAAGATTATGAGAACCTTAACCCTAAGGTCTCCTTCTAGCCTCCCTCTCATTCTCTCAACTCAAGAACTTTAGAGAGAATATTTTTCTCTCTAAGAGTTTTTCCCATTCAAGATTACGTAGTCCCACAACTACGTTCCTAATCTCAGAGTTATAGTGGGGAAGCCCTTGTGGTCGTGTCCGTTGAAGAATTCAGAGTCGTCAAACGGAGGTACGTTTCTCATCGCTTAACTTTTTGCCAATGTATTGGTATTTTGTAGAACAAAATTAATTTACGAACGGAACAATTGTTTTCGTTGTAACGAAATTGGTAATTCCAATCCTTCAGTAGGGACATACGGGGATTAATGTTAAAGATACAACCTAAACGGTCTATAGTATAGGGATAAGGCTAGGTACCTTATTCTGGTGACACTATGGATACGACCCGCTTGTATTGTGATACAAACGCAATGATCCAAAGTGTTATTTCTATATTGATTTGTGTGTCTTTTGTGCTAAATAGGGTTGCTTTTAGATAGATATTATATGTTTTAACCCATTTGGAAGAATGGATGCTTTGGAAGTTATTTTGTGCAGAATATATTCTTGAGCGACTTAAGGGAGCAAAATCTGTGCTGGAGCAAAGCAGGGAGCAAAACTGTCACGTCACAGCTCGTCAGCCAATTTAACAAACTTAATTCTGTTAAGCTATTCTCGGATTTATGGAGCAAGGAGAGCCATCCACGTGTCTAGGTCAACCTAATTCAAGCCTCCTATCACTCTATAAAAGGAGATAGCCGCCCAAGTCAAATTCATTCATTTTTGGGAAGGGAATTCCATCCTTGGGAGGAACATTCCACTTTTGGAAGAATCATTTCTCATTTCCATTTTGGGAGCCGAATAGAGGAGAGAGATTGGAGACCAACAAGAAGACCATCAACTGCAAGCTGATCAAGGGAATTAATATTTTCTTGCATTATTTTGTAGTTATGGATATGCTTACTCAGATTGTAACGTGTGTTTCCATACATTTTATGAACTAAGTAGCTTTAGGCGTTGGTTAGGGAACATGTAGTTGTTGTGCTTAATTTCTAGTAATAAATATTGATTTGATGCATCTTGATTAATTGTTGTGTTCATTTCTATTTTATGCCCGCCTGGCCAGCCGGTATGAATACCTCTCTATAGTTTCAGGGATGATTTAGGGAGTGTGTGGCGGTTAATCAAACTAGATCATTGTGTATTGGTGAACGCCAGTGACTGAGCTAGGGATAGCCAGTTGCCTAGTGCTTGATCGGTAGAGCTTCATTGGAGTTGAAACACATTCTAAAAAATCCGGAGTTCCGGGAGGAATCCGCTAATAATACTGCGAGAGTTTTGCATGATCAATAATATTGCTAGAGCATCTTTTAAAACAATTACTAAATCCTGACCAGCGCCTGTTTCTAATCTGTCTGCCTATTTGTTTACTTTCTGTTCTGTCATTTCTTTTGCTTCAGCATTCTATAAAAACCAATCGTTTTAACCACTTTTGAAACCATTGAAAAACTAAACAAAATAGATAAAGTGATAGCTCATTCAGACCTTGGATTCGATAAATACTTATTACTTGCTGCGGACTGTGTATACTTGCACAAAGTTCTAGAGTCTTTTTATATCTTATTTTTACTCACTCTGGAAACCCAACACCTATGCAATGAGTTTGCATAAGACCGGACCGCGAAATAGTTAACCACTAGCTGTAACACCGTTAGCTAGCTTGGTTTCTATTTCACTAGAATGACCTAGGCAACTTGCTCTCAATCCTGAGTGGGTTATGAACTCCTGTTCACGAGGGATTGTCCTTTGATTTGTATGAGTGAGAGTGGCCTGCACGCCGACTCAATAAGCCTACCATTTTGGGGATAAGACCGAGTGGGGAGTTGGGAACATAATCACACAAGATGGAATTCACTCCTTCCCAACTCTAGGGTAAGTAGAGGTGTGTTCCCTTAAGTGGTGTCACCAGGTCTTGAACAATGGGCCCTGCCCTCTCTATGGCACGAGAGGGACTTCTGTTTGTAGGTTAGACCTCAAACAGGTTGTTCATTAGAGGAGCACTGGGGACTTAAGGACAAAGATGTAACCCAGGGGTAAAACGGTAATTTGATCTAGCTGGGGTACGAACACACGTGAAGGACTGACTTTCTGTTATTGGTCAATATCCGTGGACACAGAAATATATATGCAGTGAGAATAGTGCAGTTGTGGTTCTTTAGTGGTGTGAACCACAGATAACGAACATTGATTAACTTGGTTAATGAGTTTAGCCAATTAATCTCATATCGTTGGAGCTTCTGATCTGTAGGTCCATTAGGTCCCACCGGTAGCTCATTTAGGGCGTTGAGGTAAATTTCTAAGGGAGAATTAAGTATTCGAAGGGGTTTGAATATTAAGTTTAAAATATGAATTTGATTCATATTAAAACTATAGGTTATAATTAATGTACATTGGATGCACATTAATACTATAGTTTATTTGAGAGAAATAT
Organism: Luffa aegyptiaca; assembly: GCA_017139565.1. Taxonomy (NCBI): domain Eukaryota; kingdom Viridiplantae; phylum Streptophyta; class Magnoliopsida; order Cucurbitales; family Cucurbitaceae; genus Luffa; species Luffa aegyptiaca. Next base: position 27,432,316 of record CM029405.1, on the reverse strand, counting down.
AATTAAATATATGATATTTAATTATAATATTAATTAATTATTTGTTTTAATTTAATTTAATTAAATTTGATTTAATTGAATTACATTTAAAACTATAGGTTATGTGGAATACTTATATAAATGATATTAAAGTAAATGTTAATTTAATTAAATAATTAATTAATAATTTTTTTATTAATTAATTTAATTTACATCAGTTTTAGTTAACTGATCTAAACCAAGTCTTCCACTAATCTAGGGTAAAAAACGTGTATGAGAGGAATTTTAGGAGGGAGTGGTTTTCATCCGTTGAGTAACTCCCTCCCAAACGTGGTTCTCTCTCATTCTCACATTAAGGAAAAGTTCTCCCTCTCACCCTCTGCGTTCCAAGGTCACAGAGATCAAAATTCTCCAAAATCCCTTAGAGTTTATTGCTCCCACAAGCAACCTCAAGCAATATTCCAGTGAGAATACCGGTGTGAGTGTTTGGTGGTGTTCATGGGTTAATTTCCAGCAAATGGAAAGAGTTAGCGTTGCTGAATTTTAAGGATCAAGATCAAGGAGTATTTGAAACGACCAAAACTTCCAGCAAAAGTAAGGTTTCTACAATCCTTGATCAATAGAATCAACTTTAGATTAGATCTAGGGCTTTGATCCTTAATATGCATGTTTTATAATCTGTTTTACAGCTTAGTTTATTGCTTTAATATGCTGTAAAATTGTTTTTGCAAACCGTATTGGTATTTCAATTATGATAAAAATACAATATGGTTTCTGTAATACTTCCGCTGCGTAGGGTTTTTATCCCTTCAATTGGTATCAGAGCCACCTCTGTTGTTTTTTATTTTGATTGAAATTTGTGGTTTACTTATGGTGGGATTCATGCATTGTGAATGTTAAGGTTTGCGTATAAATGGTTTCGATTAAAATTGGCCATAGATTTACTGTTCTTGAATCGTTCATATGTAAAGGTCCCTACGTTTTTGGGCAAAATTTGTAAATTTATTATCCTCTGTAAGTCCGGGTCTAGTTTATGATTTTTGGAGATGGAGATCACTGAAAATCACGTCCAAAATCGAGGCCAAAATCGAAGAACAGTGCAGGTTTCTGCCTATAATTTGCATCCAGACGTAACAACGTCGGGACGCTGTTTGCACAGTGTCTCGACGCTATCGTGATAATTTGCGGCGTGCGGTTAAGGTTACGTTAGGCGCTGCTGAAGGCATGTATGCGGTCTTGTTCGACCGTTTGGGTTGGTCTGGGGTCGGTTTGGCCGGGTCCAGCCCGGTTCAAGCTTGGTTGGGGTCCAGTTCGGGTCAATTCGTGCGGTCTAGCCTGGTTCTGAAGCTGCAGAAGGATTTTCTAGGATAAAATAGCTTAAATTAATGTAATTTACATGCTTTATTTTATCCTAGAGGTCATTTTAATCGATTTATACACTATTTAAATGCTTTATGGATGTAGTTTAGATTTAAATCCCACCTTAGGTTATAAAGCATGCTCATGCATTTATGTATGTTATAATTAGATTATAATATATGATTGAAATGCATGAATTATTTTCATGGGTGTTTAATATATATTTGACTTATATTAAATTCATGAAAATGGAAAAGCATGATGCATGTAATTACTTAGTTAAATATAAATTGTTATATTTAATAAATTGTTTGCAGCATGCTACTTTGATTTACCTTGTGTGGCAATAATATAATTGTTATTTTATTAATAAAGGGAATCAAAGTTGCATTGAGCATGAAACATCCATAGCTTAATATAATCGTTATATTAAAATTCATGCGATGCAAATCAATATAGTTTAATTTCATTAACTTGGATATGATTGTTATTTGCTTTTAAACTATAGTATGCATGATTATAGGGCTAATCATTAAAAATTGAATATTTTAAAATTAATGATTAGATACCGTCAATCTATAATCAAGATATGCATGCACACATAGGACCATAAGTTAAAATCAATTAATTTTAATGAGTTAAAATTAATTAGGCCTAAGGTCACATTCTAATAGGATTAGAATGATTTCTTACTTAGTTTAAAATAGTTTTAATTAACTAAGTAGGACCAACATTGCTATGATTATAAGGGAACTCTACAAGTGATAGGTTGGGGGGTTATTTAAGTTGATGGTATACAGAACACCTCCTACCTGAGAACTGACCTGGATCATCGAAGTTGAATTAATCATAGTTTAATGTTAGAAAAAGGTCGCTAGGTTTATTAAATTTGTTTAATTCACCTAGACTTTAGATCTTATTATAATAGTTATAATAGGACTAGACTTAGATAAATGACTTAGCCGGATTTATCTAGGTTTAATCAAATCCTAAGATATGCGATAGGTCACTTTAGTGGGAGGAAAATTAGAAAACTTGATTTAAATCGAGTTTTGCTCCCACGTCCCTATATTCACAACGTGAGATCTATGCTCGGCTTTGTGTCATTTTAGCGCGGCCTCCCTTCAGAAAGTGTTTGCATGGATCAATAACAAGGTGAATGGGGAAAGTGGTCATAGTAAGTGGGAGCGGGACTCGTGTCAACGTATCCCTCGGTCTCCACGCCTAGGTCCCAATGTGAGATTCCTATGATTCGCCTGCGTGTTGCCCTGGAGCAACCACCCCTTCGGAGGGTCTGATCATAGGATTCGGAACACCGTGAACTCTTGAAAAGGATAGGGTCACTTAGGCTAATTACCAACAGTTGTCTTTCCTAATGGTAGCCTATTGGTGCTTGCCTCTGAGATCTGAAAGTGGGAGGGTTACACTTACGGGGATAAGTTAATTTGTTAACAACTCCTTGACCGAACAACAGTGGCTAACTTCTATAGGAATATGAGTTATTCTGGAATTAGAGTTGACTGAGAAGTGTCTCATTTTAGAGGAGAAGTAGTTGATCACCCTTCGGTGGTTGTTCCTCTAAACCTCTAAAACATCGTAGCTAAACACAATCAATAGTTTTATTAGGGTTCTTTGATTGATTGTTTGCAAAATTGATTGGATTTGTGCAATTGTTTGTACTGCTTGTGTGATGGGTTAAGGCAAAGATAACTAATACAATCAATGTTTGTTTTTTCAGCAATGTCTTCCTCTATCATCGCTTTACTTAAAAATGAAAAATTAACCGGCGAGAACTTCCCTACGTGAAAATCCAACCTGAATACGATTCTGGTTGTTGAGGATCTCTAGTTTGTCTTAACGGAGGAGTGTCCTCCAGTTCCCCCTCGCACTGCAGCTCAAGCTGTAAAAGACGCCCACGACCGTTGGACTAAGGCCAACGAAAAGGCTCGTGTCTATATCCTGGCCAGCTTAACTGAAGTCTTGGCCAAGAGATACGAGACCGTGGAAACTGCAAGGGAAATTATGAATTCCCTTCAGGAGATGTTTGACTACCATCCTATCAACTTCACCACGATGCTCTTAAAAATGTTTTCAACGCCCACATGCAAGAGGGGCATCCTGTTCGGAAACACGTTCTCGACATGGTGAACCAATTCAACATTGCAGAGGCAAATGGCGGGTGATAGCAGGCAGAAATGCTATCATTTTCCTATTTATTTTAGCTAGTTTTGTGCATGAATTGGGTACTTTAATGCTATTTTATGTTTAAATTTCAGAAAACTGAGTCAAGGAAGCAAAATCGGATTTTTGAGAGAATTTGGATGATTTTGGAGACTTTTTGAGCAATTTGGAGAAGTTCATTGTAGATCCAAGTCTACAAGCCCAAAAAGAATGAGTTAGAAGCCCCAATTCATGAATTCCAAAGCCTTAATTATCAAGTTGGGTCAAGAAAAGAGCCAAAGATCCATTACATGAAGCAATTGGGCCAAAGGAAATGAAGGAGGCCCAAAAATTGAGTCAAAATCGGGCCATTCTAGAAGATCCAGGGCCTAGCGTCGCGACGCTAGGCAGCTGCACAAGAAGAATCCAAAAATTGGGTAGCGTCGCGACGCTGCGACAACTTGGAGCCCAAGACAACCTGACGTCAGAGCGTCGCGACGCTGCGCCTGCTGGGAGCCTATAAATAGAGCCATTTTCATCCAAGTTTGGTGTGCCAATTGGTGGGTTTTCACCCCATTCTACAGTTCACACTAAAATTGGGGATTTTTGGGAGAGTTTTGGAGCTTTGTTGAAGATCTTTGGAGCTCGGGATCGATGGAGGTCGGTGCGGGATCGAGGAGATCAACACTTTTATGAGCATTTCTCTTCCCTTTTCCTTTATGTTTTAGTTTCTAGAATTGTTGTGATTAGGAATTATTGAATTTTAGTGATTATGAGTAGTAAATTCCTAAATTCTATGAGATTGATTTAGATGTTGAACCTTTGCTGAATTAATAAATTGATTTGGTTTAATTGTCATTATAGTTCATTTGTGCATTTTGTCCTTAATGCTTTTAATCAACTGATCACTGATTAAATGAATCGTTACTGTCGAGAAGCTTAGACTAGAACTTAATGCATGACTAACGCTATTTACCCGAGTGACACGGGATAGAATAAATAACGTTAGAGGTTGTATTGACGGGTCGTAATGCCATACTAAGTAAATAAAGAAGAGACCGAAAGGAGATTCTTTATTGAAAGGTATGAGATAGGAGGAGACCGACAGGAGAGTCCTTGTCATTAGGCTTCTAGACTTATGAATCAAATGATTAGTTATCCATATTAGTTAATTGATTAAGCGATTAAACGTCCAATTGATGAAATCAACCACTCTAGAATTATCCCTCCAAATTGTGTCTCCATTTATCTTTTGCTTTCTAAATTAGCTTTTTGTTATTCTTTTCGGCATTAGATTTTGTTCTCTAAATAAAGCATAGCAAGATTATTTATGGTAATTAATTGAATAAATCCAATCCCTGTGGAGACGATACTAGATACTCAAAATCACTATATTACTTGTGACGACCCGTACGCTTGCGGTATAAAAGTCGCCCAACAGCGGGGTCGTCTGCATGCGGAGTGAGGTTGCGTTCATATTGCTTTCGCTTCCTCCAAGCTTTATGCAATTTCGGACGAATGCAAGCATGAACAAAATTTAGTTCAACCTGACCATCCTCCTCAATGTGCTACAGATTTTTGAGTCCATGCTTAAAAGCAAGGGCAAAAATGTGGTTAAAGGAGAGGCCAATGTGGCCCATTCCAAAAAGAAGTTCCTGAAGGGTTCATCCTCAAGAACCAAATCTATACCTCAGGCTTCTTCATCGAAGCAGATTCAAAAGAGAAAAGGTGACAAGGGGAAGGCTCCTGCTCAATCTGTTCAGGGCAAGGGAAAGGCCAAGGTCATGGCCAATAAGGGCAAGTGCTTCCACTGCAATGTGGATGGTCACTGGAAGAGGAATTGTCCTCGTTACCTTGCTGAGAAGAAGAGAGAAAAGGAAGGTAAATATGATTTACTAGTTTTAGAAACTTGCCTTATTGAACATGATGAGTATGCCTGGATATTAGATTCCGGAGTCACTAATCATGTTTGTTCTTCTTTTCAGGGAAATGATTTCCAGCAGCTTCAAGATGGAGAAATGACACTCAAGGTTGGAACAGGAGATGTCATTTCAGCGAGTGCAGCGGGAGCTGCAAAGTTATTTTTTCGAAATAGATATCTTATTCTAGACAATTTGTATATAGTTCCTAAGATAAAGAGGAACTTGATATTTATTTCATGTTTGCTGGAACAATCTTACACTATCAATTTTCTAATGAATGAAGCATTTATTTATAGAAATGGTGTACTGATTTGTTCTGCAAAGTTAGAAAATAACTTATATGTGTTAAGACCAACCGACACTAAAGCAATTTTAAATCATGAGATGTTTAAAACGTCTGAAACACAAAATAAAAGGCAAAATATTTTCCCGTAAGTAACAACACATATCTTTGGCATTTACATCTTGGTCATATTAACATCGATCGGATCGGTCGTTTGGTGAAGAATGGACTTCTAACCGATTTAGAAGATGATTCTTTACCACCCTGTGAATCGTGTCTCAAGGGTAAAATGACTAAGAGGCCTTTTACTGGAAAAGGTTATCATGCCAAAGAACCTCTAGAGTTAATACATTCGGATCTTTGTGGTCCAATGAATGTAAAAGCTCGAGGAGGTTATGAATATTTCATCTTTTTGATAGCGAGCAGAAATGTCGCTATTTTAGTCCCAATTTATTAGGCTTTTTTGTTCTTTAATTGTGTTTTTATTGAAAATATTTAATGTATTTTGTTATTTGGTCTTTAGGAGCAAATTATGGATTTTGGTGATAAAAGTGCCCAAAATGAAGCCATTCAAGCCCAATTTCCATGCTTGGGTCAAGGGGAGTCAAAAGAGGTCAACTATGAAGAAAAAGGTCCAAAATGTGGAGAGGCCCAAATTGAAGCCCAAATCCGTAGCTGAAAGATCTGGAAAAGGCCTAGCATTGAGACGCTGTAAGGACAGCGTCGCGACGCTGTCCATTTCTTGGCTGGCAAGTCGATGACGTCACAGCGTCGCGACACTGTGTCATATAGCGTCGCGACGCTACCCCCTTTCCAAGCCTATATAAGGCGCCCCTTGGTGCCTCATTTTACCATCAATCATCATATTCTTTCATTCCTTTCTTGCTTTCTTGGCTCCTTTGGGAGCCTCTCTCAAGGCTTTCAAGCCTTTTTTAGAGTTTCTTTAGTGGGAAACTTTTGGGGAATTTTGGGGAGCATTCTAGGAGGCTCAAGGAGTGTTCAGAGGGACTCCAAATGTCAGCGAAGGGGTCTTCAACAGTCAATTCCTTCCCTTTGATTATGCTCTTAATTATGCTTTCCATTGTAAATTTTGTGGATATTTTAGCTATGTATAGCTAAACCCCAATTTGGGGTCTTGAAATGAAATTATAGTCAAAATGTTGTTATAATTACCTGTCTCTTGCCCTTTTTCCTAATTATTTGTATGGAGGTGCTTAATGCTTTATGCAATCTGGCCAATTGTGTATTGATCTGATTCTTAATGGAGACTCGACGGAGAGAAATTAGGATAGATCGTAATCCATGCAACTAGTTTAATTGCCCGTCGTGACAACGGGATTAGTTGATTAAACTTAGATTCCTAAAATGAATCAGAGCGTAATAATTAATGATTTTTAATGGCGCTAAGGACACTTAGGTTGTTAAAATGGATTAATTACAATTAGGGGAAACCGACAGGAGAACCTATGTGATTAACGGAGATTCTAGGATTATAATTAGTTGGGTAATGAGATAGGATAATTATAATAAATGTTTAGCTAATAATTGATTTTCAAGACCCCACTTCCCATTAAAAACTCTTTCTCCATATTTTATTCTTCTTCATTGATCAAATTGATTTCTTTAATTGTTTTAATTTTTTATTCTCTTTAATTGCATGTTTTGGTCCCTGAATATTATTTATCCCAAGTATTTTTAGTGCTCTAGGAATCTTTGCTTGCTTAAATTTCGCTTCGCCTCCCTGTGGATTCGATACTCGGTATTACCTACCGTTTTATATTACTTGTGACGACCCGTGAGCTTGCGGTGTGAAAGTCGTAAAACAGCGAGCAGTCCAACACTTTTTCGTAGATGATTATTCTCGATATGGTTACTTATATCTAATAGGTCATAAGTTTGAAGCTCTTGAAAAGTTTAAAGAGTTTAAGACTGAAGTAGAAAACCTATTAGGTAAAACAATTAAAACACTTTGATCAGATCGAGGTGGAGACTATATGGATCAAAGATTCCAAGATTATATAATAGAACATGGAATCCAATCCCAACTCTCAGCACCTGGTACACCTCAACAAAATGGTGTATCAGAAAGGAGAAATAGAACCTTGTTAGACATGGTTCGCTCAATGATGAGCTATGCTCAATTGCCTAGCTCGTTTTGGGGGTATGCAGTAGACACTGCGATACATATTCTAAACACTGTTCCCTTAAAAAGTGTTTCTGAAACACCAGCTTTTGAGCTATGGAGGGGGCGTAAACCTAGTTTGCGTTACTTTCGTATCTGGGGTTGTCCTGCACATGTGCTAATGACAAATCCTAAGAAACTAGAACCTCGTTCTAGAGTATGCCAATTTGTTGGTTACCCTAAAGAAACGAGAGGTGGTCTTTTCTACGACCCTCAAGAAAACAAAGTGTTTGAATCGACGAACACTACTTTCTTGGAGGAAGACCACATTAGAGATCACAAACCACGTAGTAAATTAGTATTAGGAGAAGCTACAAAAGAGTCAGCAAGAGTTGTTGATGAAGCTGGTCCTTCAACAAGAGTTGATGTAGAAGCCAGTTCTTCTGGTCAATCTCATATTCCTCACATAGTGGGAGAGCCTCGACGCAGTGGGAGGGTTGTAATACAACCTAACCATTACTTGGGTTTAACTAAAACACAAGTAGTCATACCTGATGACAGTGTTGAGGATCCATTGTCTTATCGTCAGGCAATGAATGATGTAGATAAAGACGAATAGGCCAAAGCAATGGACCTTGAGATGAAGTCTATGTACTTCAATCAAGTTTGGGAACTCATAGATCCACCTGAAGGGGTCAAACCCATAGGGTGTAAATGGATCTATAAGAGAAAAAGAGATGCAGCTAGGAAAGTACAGACTTTCAAAGCGAGACTTGTAGCAAAGGGTTATACCCAAAGAGAAGGGGTTGACTACGAGTAAACCTTTTCTCCTGTTGCTATGTTAAAGTCAATAAGAATTCTCTTATCCATAGCCACATATTATGACTATGAGATATGGCAAATGAATGTCAAGACTGCTTTTCTGAATGGTAATCTTGAAGAGAATATCTTTATGTCTCAACCCGAAGGGTTCATAACCCAAGGTCGGGAGCAAAAAGTTTGTAAACTGAATCGATCCATTTATGGATTGAAACAGGCATCCAGATCTTGGAAATTAGATTTGATACTGCAATCAAATCTTTTGGCTTTAACCAAAATGTTGATGAGTCTTGTGTTTACAAGAAGATCAATAAGAATAAAGTAGCTTTCCTGGTATTGTATGTTGATGACATCCTACTCATTGGGAATGATGTAGGATATATGTCTGACGTAAAAGAATGGCTAGCGGCCCAATTCCAAATGAAAGATTTAGGAGAGGCCCAACATGTTCTTGGAATCCAAATTATTCGGGATCGAAAGAACAAAACGCTAGCCCTGTCTCAAGCAACGTATATCGATAAAATGTTGTCTCGATATTCGATGCAGAACTCCAAAAAGGATTTATTGCCTTTCAGGCATGGGATTCACTTGTCTAAGGAACAATGTCCTAAGACACCTCAAGAAATTAAGGATATGAGACGGATTCCCTACGCCTCAATTGTGGGCAACTTAATGTTATCAGACTAATACCGCAAGTGCACGGGCCGCAAGTAATATAAAACGGAAATATTCCGAGTATCGAATCCACAGGGAGGCGAAGCGAAAATTAAGCAAAGCGACAGATTCTTGAACACTAAAGGTACTTGGGAAAAGTAATATTTAGGGACCAAAGCATGCAATAAAAATGAATTTTAAACTTAAAGCAATTAAAGAAATCAAATTGATCGATCAAGAAATAAAAATGGAGAAAGAGCTTTTTAAATGGGAAGTGGGGTCTTGAAACTCAATTAATAGCTAAATAATTATTACAATTATCCTATCTCGTTGCCTAACTAATTATACTCCTAGAATCTTCGCTAATCACATAGGTTCTCCTGTCGGTCTCCCCTAATTGTAATTAATCCATTTTAACAACCTAAGTGTCCTTAGCGCCATTAAAATTCATTAATTATTACACTCTGATTCATTTTAGGAATCTAAGTTTAATCAACTAATCCCGTTGTCACTACGGGCAATTAAACTAGTTGCATGGATTATGATCTATCCTAATTTCTCTCTGTCGAGTCTCCATTAAGAATCAAATCAATATACAACTGGCCAGATTGCATACAACATTACGAGCATCCATACAAATAAATAGTAAACAGGGCAAGAGATAGGCAATTATAATAACATTTAACTATAATTTCATTTCAAGTCCCCAAATTGGGGTTTAGCTATACATAGCTAAAATATTCACAAAATTTACAATGGAAAGCATAAATCTGAGCACAATAAAAGGGAAGGAATTGACCGTCGAAGACCCCGTAGTGGGTGCTTGGAGTCTCTCCGAGCACACCTTGAGCCTCCTAGAGTGCTCCCCAAAACTCCCCAAAATTTTTCCACTAAAAGAACTCTCAAAAAGGCTAAAAAGCCTTGAGAGAGGCTCCAAAGGAGCAAAGGAAGGAAGGGAATGAATGAAGGAAATGATGATTGATGGTAAAAATGGGCACCAAGGGGCGCTATTTATAGGCCCGAAAATTGGACAACGTCGCGACGCTGTGACGTCATCGACTTGCCGACTAAGAAATGGGACAGCGTCGCGACGCTAGGCGAATTCCATAACTTTCAGGTGCGTTTTTGGACTTGAATTTGGGCCTCTCTTCATTTCTTTTGGGCCTCTTTCTCATGGTTGACTTCTTTGGACTCCCCTTTGACCCATGTATGGAATTTGGGCTTGAATGGCTCTTTTTTGGGCATTTTTTCTACCAAAATCCATATTTTTCTCCTAAAGACCAAATAACAAAATATATTAAATATCTTCAATAAAAACACAATTAAAGCACTAAAAAGCTTAATATTTTAGGGCTAAAATAGCGACATTTCTGCCTACTATCACTTAATGTATGCTATGTTCTGCACTAGGCCTGATATTGTTATGCAGTAAGGATAGTCAGCAGATATCAGTCAAATCCAAGGTTAGACCACTGGACCGCCGTTAAAGGAATCCTCAAGTATCTTAGGAGAACAAGGGAATACATGTTGGTGTTTGGGACTAAGGAGTTAGTTCTAACTTGATACACCAACTCTAACTTTCAGTTTCACAAGGATTCTAGGAAATCTACGTCAGGGTCAGTGTTCACCCTTAACGGGGGAGCTGTAGTTTGGAGAAGCATCAAACGAGGATGCATAACGAACTCAAACATTGAGGCTGAGTATGTAGCTGCTTGTGAAGCAGCTAAGGAAGCGATTTGGCTAAGGAAGTTCTTGACAGATTTGGAAGTTGTTCCAAATATGAACTTGCCCATAACATTATACTGTGACAACAGTGGGGTTGAAGCCAATTCTAAGGAACCTCGCAGCCACAAACGAGGAAAACACATCGAGAGGAAGTATCACCTGATTCGAGAGATTGTGCAACGAGGAGATGTGGTCGTTACCAAGATCACTTCAGAGCACAACATTGCTGATCCATTTACGAAAGCCCTCTCGGCTAAAGTGTTCGAGGGTCATCTAGAGAGTTTAAGTCTGCGAGACATGTATATAGTATAATCTAGGGCAAGTGGGAGATGTGTAATAGGTGTAAAGATGCCCTAGTTTATTGTATTTTGTATATTTACCTTTTATGTAATGTACAATATACATTTACTGTCACACCCCCTCCCAGACCACCTGCTAGCTTAGCCCGAAAGATGGCGTGAAGCCAACAGACATCGTCCTCCTCTAACGATACCCGCTGACCCTCCTAAACGTTGAACCTGACAAACATACTAATCATAGATATAAAACATTCTACATGAAACAGAACACAGCGGAATCCCTGAAAAAAAAACTTTCAACAAACACGAGGTGCCGCCCTGACATAACTTGGTTCGGATAATAACCTGATATAGATATCACAACCAAAAACATATACAACTAGGGTTTATACAACCACAACCTCTAGGACTAAATTATCCAATCCTTACAAAACATTTACATAATAGACAGACTCAATATACAACTTCACCCACGTACTGGAGCTTGATCTGGAGCTTTCAGCAGACGTTGGCAGTGTATCAGGCACCGGGAGCTCGATCTCTACCTGAAAGTGGAAAAACATTTTGAAAGAATGAGCTATGAAGCCCAGTGAGTGACTAACTTTAAAACTCTAAATCCGGAAGTCAAAACATGTGATAAGCCTTTAAACGTATACATCTGCTCAATCAAAGCGTTTAACATAAACGTGTAAGGATAAAGGCTTTCCAAAACATCTCGCAAGTTCGTCATTAAAAATCTAGCAAGGCATATTAAGTACATCAAACGTTTTAACTAACATGACCGATCTACGTTGTGTAGGGCACGCCCAGTACAACCAACGTTTACTAGTCCTACGATGTAGTGGGGCCCGCCCAGCACTCCCATCGTCTTTTTCGTAGTGGGGCCCGCCCAGCACTCACGACAGCATCGTTGTCACGGAGTACACTCAACGTCAACAACGGAATATAACCTGTGTGAACATGGTACCATATAGCCTCGGGCTCAATATCTCAGTCATGTAGGCAATAGAAATCTCAGAAAATCACATGAAAACATTAAAACATGCCTGCTTATCATTATCTTTCGTAAAACTTAAGCTTACTCAGCTTGCTCGTGAAAAACTGAAAATCATTTAGAAGTACTTGCTAATCCATACTTTGCTTTAAAAGATATCGTTTCAGCTACTTTTCATAAAGTCATTAGCCACGTGCTTGTATATAAACCTCATTAGAAAATCTAAGCTCAAAACTTATGCTTGAAACCGTTCATAGAAATCATGTATCATCCATAGAAAAGCATGTAAAACGTCTAGAAATGAGTAACCGTTGGAAACAATTTTCGAAATTCATTTTGTCACTCATAGTCTTAGCTAGTTCCCTGGTTTGTAGACTCGACCTATTTCCTCTTGGCCTGTCAAATAACCAAAACCGAGCATTAGAACCATAGATAGCTTTGTCTTTCCATGCTCATGAATTTTTAAACAATTGGATTAAGAATCACATTCTACTTTCCAGATTTTCCAGATTCTATACCCTAACTTGCAATACCCATAACTTCCTCAATACTTAACCAAAATTAAGGTAATACACATCAAACTCTTCATTTTCGAACACTCTACAACTTACCTGAAGAAATGAAAACGAGATTCCCAACCAATTTTCCCAGAAACGCCCCGAACACAGACAACACAGATTTGAGCTTCTCTGCTACCCTTTATCTTTCTCCTGACATTAAACCTACTTCATGTCATTTTTGGCTCACGAATTCTTCATACGAGTTGTTGGAAATTGAATAAGCTTTCCAACCATACCAAATAGAGCTTCTGATTCAACTTGTACACCACAGAATGCTCGAAAAACCAGAGAAAACCAGAGATCCTCCTGCTTTGCTCGAAAATCATGTGCTCTGTTTTCCATTCCAAAAATCATTAACTTCTCATACGATTTAGCTCAAGCTTCCTTCATGAAATTTGCTAGAAAATGAACTAACTTTCAAGAAAAGCAAACCTCACCTCTTATTTCCTTCGGTGTAGCTCAAACCGAATCAAAAACCAGAGGTTGACAGGTTGAACCCAGATTCTGCTGTAGCTGGCTTTGCATGAGCTTTTCCTATCTTCTTCAACCTCAAAACCACGAAATTCTTCTTCTTCTTCTTCCTTAACTCTCTCCATCAAGTTCTCTGAAAATGTTGATGGAAAATGATGGAAAAATGGATGGTAATGGGCTGGTAAAGAAGGCTGTCGGTGGTGGTGTCTTGCTGTCCATTCCCATTTCCTTTTTTTTTTTTGTTTTTTTTTCACTTTTCCTTTCCTTTTCTTTTCTTTCTTCTTTTAACTTGGTAAATCCCAACAACTTAAGTTCAACCATGAAACCACAATAGATGAAAAGAGTAAATGATCCAAGGAAAGTCTCGGGTTTACAACTTACCTCCCCCTTATGAAAATTCGTCCTCGAAATTTAGAAGTTCTTAGGTGAAGAGTGTCGGGTAACTCCTCCTCATTTGATCTTCTGACTCCCATTTTGCCTCCTCTACTCCATGATGTCTCCAAAGAACTTTCACGAGTGGGATCGTTTTGTTCCTTAAAACTTGCTCCCTCCTGTCGAGGATCTGAACTGCTTCCTCGTTATAACTCAAGTCTTCTTTCAGCACAATCGGTTGCATTTGCAACACATGGGACGGATCTGGAATATATCTCCTCAACATGGACACATGAAAAACATCATGTATTCGAGCGAGTTCCGCTGGCAACTCAAGTCTATAGGCTGCTTGTCCAACTCGTTCTATTATCTAGTAAGGACCAATATATCTAGGACTAAGCTTACCTTTCCTCCCAAAGCGAAGAACACCTCTCCACAAAGATAACTTCAAGAAAACTTGATCTCCAACCTGGAACTCTAAGTCTCTTCGTCGCTTATCTGCATAGCTCTTTTGTCGATCCTGAGCTATTTTCAGATTCTCCCTAATCAGCTTAATATTGTCTGACGTAACTTGTACCAACTCAGGACCAACTAGCTTTCGCTCTCCCACTTCGTTCCAGCACACAGGAGTCCTGCATGGTCTGCCATACAAAGCCTCGAATGGTGCCATGCCGATACTAGACTGATAGCTGTTATTATAAGCGAACTCCATAAGTGATAAGTGGGTATCCCAACTTCCCTTAAACTGAAGGACACATGCTCTCAACATGTCCTCTAAGGTATGAATGGTCCTCTCTGACTGACCATCTGTCTGGGGATGGAACGCTGTACTGAACTTCAACTTTGTTCCCATTGCTTTCTGCACACTAGGCCAAAACTGAGAGGTAAACCTTGGATCCCTATCTGAAACTATGGACACTGGCACTCCATGCAGACTCATAATCCTGTCGACGTATAGCTTAGCTAGCTGATCTAGTGTAGACGTTGCTTTAATCGGTATAAACCGTGTTGTCTTGGTGAGTCTGTCCACTATTACCCATATACCATCATGTCCACTAGAAGTACGAGGTAATCCAAACAGAAAATCCATGGTAATATGCTCCCACTTCCACTCCGGCACTGGCAGTGGATTAAGGAGTCCTCCTGGCTTCTGTCTCACTGGTTTAACTTGTTGGCAGATCAAACATCTATCGACATATTCAGCTATCTCCCGCTTCATTCTAGGCCACCAATAAGTTTTCTTCAGAGTTCTGTACATCTTGGTGCTTCCTGGATGCATAGTGTAAGCTGAACTGTGAGCTTCCTCTAGTATTGCACCCTTAAGCTCACTAATATTCGGAACGCATAGTCTTCCCTGCTTAACTATGGCTCCGTCCGTTCTCAACTCAAATTCTGCCTCTGGGCCTTGCTTGGGCTTTGCAAGCATTTCCTGTAAGTTACTATCCTCTAGCTGTCTTCTCACAATCTCTGCTACTAGAGAAGACCTAACCTGAAATTGAGCTAAAAGACTCCCTGAGCTTTCTGAAGTCATAACTGCCTTGAAACCTCTTAACTCACATAGCAAGCTTGCTCGAATACCACACAAGGCACTCTTCGGAAGTCTCGACTTCCTACTTAACGCATCTGCTACCACGTTAGCCTTACCTGGATGATATTCTATGGTACAGTCATAGTCTTTGATTAGTTCTAACCATCGCCTCTGCCTTAGATTCAGCTTTTTCTGATCAAAGATGTACTTCAAACTCTTCTGATCTGTGAAAATGTGGCACTTTTCACCGAGTAAATAATGTCTCCAGATCTTCAGTGCTAGAACTACTGCTGCTAGCTCAAGATCATGGGTAGGGTAATAACACTCATGCTTCTTCAACTGCCTTGAAGCATAAGCTATTACCTTTCCTTCCTGCATAAGCACACAACCTAGTCCTTGCCTCGAAGCGTCACAATAGATCACATACTCCTTTCCTGTTACAGGAAGTGTCAGAATAGATGCTGTCACCAATCTCTTTTTCAGCTCCTGGAAACTTTGTTCGCATTTATCCGACCACTCAAACTTAGCATTCTTCCTGGTCAAAGTTGTCAAGGGTAATGCTAATCGTGAGAAATCCTCAACAAAACGTCTGTAGTACCCGACCAGGCCTAGGAAACTACAAACCTCTGTTGCACTAGCTGGTCTCTCCCAGTTGACAACAGCTTCCACTTTCTGCGGGTTAACACTAACTCCGTCCGCTGAAACTACATGCCCTAAGAGCACCACTTGATTCAATCAGAACTCACATTTGCTGAACTTAGCGTATAGCTGTTTATCACGTAGTGTCTGTAGAACAATCCTCAGATGTTCCTCATGGGCTTTCCTGTCAATTGAGTAAACTAGTATGTCATCGATGAACACTATCACAAACTGATCTAAATACTGATGGAAGATTCTGTTCATGAGGTCCATGAAAACTGCTGGCGCATTCGTTAAACCGAATGGCATTACTAAAAACTCATAGTGCCCATACCTCGTCCTGAATGCTGTCTTAGGAATGTCTGATTCCCTAACCTTCAACTGGTGGTATCCTGACCTCAGATCAATCTTAGAGAACACTGCTGCTCCCCTTAACTGGTCAAACAAGTCATCAATGCGTGGTAAAGGATACTTGTTACGTATCGTGACCTTGTTTAACTGCCTGTAATCAATGCATAATCTCAGGGTACCATCTTTCTTCTTCACGAATAACACTGGAGCTCCCCGAGGTGACACACTAGGCCTGATGTACCCCTTGTCAACTAGTTCTTGCAACTGCACCTTTAGCTCCTTAAGCTCGCTCGGAGCCATTCTGTATGGTGCCTGTGAAATAGGTGCTGTTCCTAGTAACAATTCAATAGTGAACTCCACCTCTCTATCAGGTGGCAAACCCGATAAATCAGCTGGAAAAACATCAAGAAATTCGTTCACCATAGGAACATCTTCTGGTTTCAGCTTTTCTTCTTGCACCTCTACCACGTGTGCAAGAAACGCTGTGCAACCCTTCCTCAACAACTTCTTAGCTTTCAGAGCTGAAATCGAACTCGTAGGAATAATCTTCCTCTCACCCCTGAAAACAACTTCAGTCAAACCTGGTTTCCTAAAAGTCACTTCCTTCCTATGGAAATCCATAGAAGCATAGTGAGTGAATAAGAAATCCATTCCCAAAATCACATCCAACGCCCGCAACTCTAGGGGAAGAAGATCCACTGACATACAGAGACCTTCTACTACAACCTCACAATCACGCAACACCTCATTAACTAATAAAACGTCACCAACTGGAGTGCATATGACTAACTCCTCAGATAAAGGCTCTAGCATCCTATTCAGCTTAGTTAAAAACATACTAGAAACAAAGGAATGCGTAGCTCCTGGATCTAATAAAACACGTGCAGGTACATTACAAATCAAAATCGTACCAGTGATCACATCTGGTGCATCCTCTGCTTCCTGTTGAGTCATGGCGTAGACTTTTCCCTGCTGCCTAGGTCTCCCCACAACTCCCTTCTGCCTTGCACCACTGGTGCCTTCTCCTGCGCCTGCTAAGACTCTCGGCTGCTCAACTGTGTGGGACTCAACTCCCTGGTCCCTCTGAACTGCTGCCCTCAGCTGTGGACAATCCCTCTTGAAATGCCCTGGTTGTCCACACTGGTAACACACACCGGCGCCAACAAGACACTAACCCCGATGATTCTTGCCACAACTTAGACATGGGGTTCTCCTCGATTCACTAGCAACGGACTCCTGACCCGTTTGCGATCTTGCTACTAAACTCGTAGACTGACTGGGGGCTCTCTGACTCTACCTCTGATAAGCACTACCCGAACTCATCTGCCTCGACAACTGGCCACCAGATCAGCGCTTGAAGTCTTGACGACCTGAAACATTCACTCCAGGTGTGAACCTCTGCTGCTCACGACCTCGAAAACCACTAGCTGTTGGAGCTCCACGACTAGGCTCCGCAGCCGACTTTTCCTTTATAATACTCTACTCCACACGTAAGGCAGTCTCTACTAGCTGGGAAAAATCTGTCCACTTGGCAATAGCGGTAACTGGGGTACGTATCTCAAAACGTAGCCCTCTCTCAAACCTGCGACACCTGTCACTCTCAGATGCCACAATCACTTCAGCATACCGTGAAAGCTCGGTATACTTTCTCTCGTACTCAGCCACTGAAAGTGACCCTTGTTTCAGCTCCAGAAACTCATCTCTCTTTGCCTCACAATATGTGGTGGGATAGTACTTTTTCTCGAATATGCCTCTGAATGTCTGCCAGTCTAACGTACGTGCATCACTGCGCCTGGCTATAATAGACTTCCACCATCCCTCCGCCTCCTTCTGCAAAAGGAATGTAGCTAATCTGACTTTTCGCTCCTCAGGACAACTCATCACGTTGAAACATTTCTCCAGCACATTCAACCAGACCTCGGCGTCAGCTGGATCTGTGGAACCCTCAAACACCGTGGCTCCTAATTTCTTCAACCGTTCAATCCCATACGTCTTTTCTGGATCACTAGACCCTGCTCTCTCTGGCCTACCGATCCCCTGTGCAGATCTAGCAAATCGCTCACTCCCTACCTCATTCTGACCTCTCGGGGTACTGGATCCCCTTTCAAATTGACCTTGGGTAGGATCCTGCGTCCCTTCCTGATTCTGCCTGCGTTGCTGCTGGTACGTGGTGGCATGACTCCTATAACATATCAACACACTAGACATGCTATAGATACTTAACTCAGATGCATGATACTAAACTTATACCCATATTCTAGTCCTGACTGGACTCACTCTCAACAATACTCAGACCATACTCCGCTAATTCTATCTGAATTGACCCAACGTCTAACTATTTACTTCCCAGATTTTTCTTAGCACTAACTACCATGTCTCATTTCCCATCGAGCTAACTGCTCTGATACATTATTGTCACACCCCCTCCCGGACCACCTGCTAGCTTAGCCCGAAAGATGGCGTGAAGCCAACAGACATCGTCCTCCTCTAAGGATACCCGCTGACCCTCCTAAACGTTGAACCTGACAAACATACTAATCATAGATATAAAACATTCTACATGAAACAGAACACAGCGGAATCCCTGAAAAAAAAACTTTCAACAAACACGAGGTGCCGTCCTGACATAACTTGGTTCGGATAATAACCTGATATAGATATCACAACCGAAAACATATACAACTAGGGTTTATACAACCACGACCTCTAGGACTAAATTATCCAATCCTTACAAAACATTTACATAATAGACAGACTCAATATACAACTTCACCCACGTACTGGAGCTTGATCTGGAGCTTTCAGCAGACGTTGGCAGTGTATCAGGCACCGGGAGCTCGATCTCTACCTGAAAGTGGAAAAACATTTTGAAAGAATGAGCTATGAAGGCCAGTGAGTGACTAACTTTAAAACTCTAAATCCGGAAGTCAAAACATGTGATAAGCCTTTAAACGTATACATATGCTCAATCAAAGCGTTTAACATAAACGTGTAAGGATAAAGGCTTTCCAAAACATCTCGCAAGTTCGTCATTAAAAATCTAGCAAGGCATATTAAGTACATCAAACGTTTTAACTAACATGACCGATCTACGTTGTGTAGGGCACGCCCAGTACAACCAACGTTTACTAGTCCTACGATGTAGTGGGGCCCGCCCAGCACTCCCATCGTCTTTGTCGTAGTGGGGCCTGCCCAGCACTCACGACAGCATCGTTGTCACGGAGTACACTCAACGTCAACAACGGAATATAACCTGTGTGCACACGGTACCATATAGCCTCGGGCTCAATATCTCAGTCATGTAGTCAATAGAAATCTCAGAAAATCACATGAAAACATTAAAACATGCCTGCTTATCGTTATCTTTCGTAAAACTTAAGCTTACTCAGCTTGCTCGTGAAAAACTGAAAATCATTTAGAAGTACTTGCTAATCCATACTTTGCTTTAAGAGATATCGTTTCGGCTACTTTTCATAAAGTCATTAGCCACGTGCTTGTATATAAACCTCATTAGAAAATCTAAGCTCAAAACTTATGCTTGAAACCGTTCATAGAAATCATGTATCATCCATAGAAAGCATGTAAAACGTCTAGAAATGAGTAACCGTTGGAAACAATTTTTTAAATTCATTTTGTCACTCACAGTCTTAGCTAGTTCCCTGGTTTGTAGACTCGACCTATTTCCTCTTGGCCTGTCAAATAACCAAAACCGAGCATTAGAACCATAGATAGCTTTGTCTTTCCATGCTCATGAATTTTTAAACAATTGGATTAAGAATCACATTCACATTCTACTTTCCAGATTTTCCAGATTCTATACCCTAACTTGCAATACCCATACCTTCCTCAATACTTAATCAAAATTAATGTAATACACATCAAACTCTTCATTTTCGAACACTCTACAACTTACCTGAAGAAATGAAAACGAGATTCCCAACCAATTTTCCCAGAAACGCCCCGAACACAGACAACACAGATTTGAGCTTCTCTGCTACCCTTTATCTTTCTCCTGACATTAAACCTACTTCAAGTCATTTTTGGCTCACAAATTCTTCATAATAGTTGTCGGAAATTGAATAAGATTTCCAACCATACCAAATAGAGCTTCTGATTCAACTTGTACACCACAGAATGCTCGAAAAACCAGAGAAAACCAGAGATCCTCCTGCTTTGCTCGAAAATCCTGTGCTCTGTTTTCCATTCCAAAAATCATTAACTTCTCATACGATTTAGCTCAAGCTTCCTTCATGAAATTTGCTAGAAAACGAACTAACGTTCAAGAAAAGCAAACCTCACCTCTTATTTCCTTCGGTGTAGCTCAAACCGAATCAAAAACCAGAGGTTGACAGGTTGAACCCAGATTCTGCTGTAGCTGGCTTTGCATGAGCTTTTCCTATCTTCTTCAACCTCAAAACCACGAAATTCTTCTTCTTCTTCTTCCTTCACTCTCTCCCTCAAGTTCTCTGAAAATTTTGATGGAAAATGATGGAAAAATGGATGGTAATGGGCTGGTAAAGAAGGCTGTCGGTGGTGGTGTCTTGTTGTCCATTCCCATTTCCTTTTTTTTTTTTTTTTTTTTTTTCACTTTTCCTTTCCTTTTCTTTTCTTTCTTCTTTTAACTTGGTAAATCCCAACAACTTAAGTTCAACCATGAAACCACAATAGATGAAAAGAGTAAATGATCCAAGGAAAGTCTCGGGTTTACATTTACCATTTCCAGCTTTGGATTATTTTGTATATACTTTTCCCATTATCTTCAGTTTTAGTTCAAGTGGGAGTTTGTTGGGTTTTATGCCCTACAACTCG
The DNA here is from genome assembly GCA_017139565.1 of Luffa aegyptiaca. Classification (NCBI taxonomy): domain Eukaryota; kingdom Viridiplantae; phylum Streptophyta; class Magnoliopsida; order Cucurbitales; family Cucurbitaceae; genus Luffa; species Luffa aegyptiaca. The sequence continues at coordinate 27,411,270 of CM029405.1, read as the reverse complement.
TAGATAGTAAATGTAACATTTGACCGAACATTAATAAAATGATTTATGATTCATTTATCTTGTTTGTATTGAGTAATCTTGTCTTATTAACCCTAATCCAATAAACTAAACATCCTAGGCTGTTAGTATGAGGCTTGAACTAGTATGTAGGGACATACGGGGATCAATGTTCAAGATACAGCCTAAAGGGTCTTTAGTATAGGGATAAGACTGGGTACCTTATCCTATACGACCCGCTTTGTATTGCGATACAAAACGCAATGATCCAACGCGTTCATGTAGTGGACATGCGAGTGGGGGTATCCTATGCAATGAGTTTGCATAAGACCGAACCGCGAAATAGTTAACCACTAGCTGTAACACCGTTAGCTAGCTATGTTTCTATTTCACTAGGATGACCTAGGCAACTTGGTCTCAATCCTCAGTGGGTTATGAACTTATGTTCACGAGGGATTGTCCTTTGATTTGTATGGGTGACAGTGGCTTGTATCCTGACTCAATAAGCCTACCATTTTGGGAAAAAGACCGAGTGGGGAGTTGGGAACATAATCACACAAGATGGAATTCACTCCTTCCCGACTCTAGGGTAATTAGAGGTGTGTTCCCTTAAGTGGTGTCTTCGGGTCTTGAACAATGGGCCCTGCCCTCTCTATGGCACGAGAGGGACTTCTGTTTGTAGGTTGGACCTCAAACAGGTTGTTCATTAGAGGAGCACTGGGGACTTAAGGACAAAGATGTAACCCAGGGGTAAAATGGTAATTTGACCTAGTTAGGGTACAAACACACGTGAAGGACTGACTTTCTGTTATTGGTCAATATCCTAGACACAGAAATATATCTGCAGTGAAAAGAGTGTAGTTGTGGTTCTTTGGTGGAGTGAACCACAGTTAACGAACATTAATTAACTTGGTTAATGAGTTTAGCCAATTAATCTCATATCGTTGGAGCTTCTGATCTGTAGGTCCATTAGGTCCCACCGGTAACACATTTAGGACATTGAGGTAAATTTCTAAGGGAGAATTAAGTATTCAGAGGGGTTTGAATATTAAGTTTAAAATATGAATTTGATTCATATTAAAACTATAGGTTATAATTAATGTACATTGGATGCCCATGAATACTATAGTTTATTTGAGAGAAATATAATTAAATATATGATATTTAATTATAATATTAATTAATTGTAGAATTAATTAATTATTTGTTTTAATTTAATTAAATTAAATTTGATTTAATTGAATTACAGTAAAACTATAGGTTATGTGGAATATTTATATAAATGTGTTTTATATAAATGATATTAAATTAAATGTTAATTTAATTAAATAATTAGTTAATAATTTTATTTATTATTTAATTTAATTTACATCAGTTTTAGTTAACTGGTCTAAACCAAGTCTTCCACTAACCTAGGGTAAAAAACGTGTATGAGAGGAATTTTAGGAGGGAGTGGTTTTCATCCGTTGAGTAACTCCCTCCCAAACGTGGTTCTCTCTCATTCTCACATTAAGGAAAAGTTCTCTCTCTCACCCTCTGCGTTCCAAGGTCACAAAGATCAAAATTCTCCAAAAATCCCTTAGAGTTTATTGCTCCCATAAGCAACCTCAAGCAATATTCCAATGAGAATACCGGTGTGAGCGTTTGGTGGTGTTCGTGGGTTAATTTCCAGCAAATGGAAAGAGTTAGCGTTGCTGAATTTTAAGGATCAAGATCAACGAGTTGTTGAAACGGTCAAAACTTCCAGCAAAAGTAAGGTTTCTACAATCCTTGATCAATAGGATCAACTTTAGATTAGATCTAGGGCTTTGATCCTTAATATGCATGTTTTATAATCTGTTTTACAGCTTAGTTTATTACTTTAATATGCTGTAAAATTGTTTTTGCAAACCGTATTGGTATTTCAATTATGATAAAAATACAGTGTGGTTTCTATAATACTTCCGCTGCGTAGGGCTTTTATCCCCTCACTAGAGACATGACAACACAAGATGGAATTCACTCTTTCCCACTTCTAGGAGAAGTAGATGAGTATTCCCTTAAGTGGTGACTCCGGGTCTTGAACAAAGGGATCCCGCTCTCTCACTGGCCCGAGAGGGACTTTCGGTTTACTGGTTGGACCATAAACAGGTTGTTCATTAGAGGAGCACTGGTACTTAAGGAGCCAGAGGTAACTCAGAGGTAAAATGGTAATTTGACCCAGTTGTAGTTACGAACACTCGTGAATGATTAACTTACCGTTATTGGTCAATATCCGTTGCCACAGAAATATTCTATAGTGAGAAGAGTGCAACTGTGGGTCTTTAGTGGAGTGACCCACAATTAATGAATATTAGTTAACTCGATTAATGAGTTTAGTTAGTTAACCTCATATCATTGGAGCTTCTGATCTGTAGGTCCATTAGGTCCCCCTACTAGCTCGTAAAGAATAATTGAGAACAATTTATCTTGAAAGAATTTGAATAGTTCAAATTCAATTTTTGGGAATCAAGTTAATTGTATGAGATACAAATAATATAATGTATGGTGATGCATTATAATATAAAGTTTTATATGATATTAAACTTTATTATATTGAGAGAATAATATATTTGAAGGAGTTCAAATATGTGGCTAATTAAGTATATGATATTTAATTAGTAAATGAATTAATTAATTATTCAATTTAGTTTAAATTAAATGTGATTTAATTAAACTATAATATATGAGAGATATATTAGAGTATGATTCTAATATGTAATTAATTAAATATGGATGATATTTAATTAGTTATAAAATTAATTAATTGATAAATTTAATTTAGTTAAATGTGATTTAATTGAATTAAATCTATAGTTTAATTTTAATGTGAATTGGATTCATATTAAAACTATAGGTTATATGAGAGATGCACATTTGAATATGATTCAAATGTTTGGTTAATTAAATATGTGATATTTAATTGGTCCAATAATTAATTAATTATTGGAATTAATTAATTGTGTAGTTTAATTAATTTAATTAAATTTGATTTAATTAATTTTAATTGAAACTATAGCTTATGTGAGGGATGTGCATTTAATATGATTAAAGCACATATAATTAGATATGAAGATTTTTAATTGAAATTAATTAATTAATATTTGATTAATTGAATTAAACTAATTTTAATTGGTTAATTTTTGATTAATTGAAATTAATTAATTAATGTTTGATTAATTGAATTAAACTAATTTTAATTGGTTAATTTAAATTAATTAAAAAGAAAAACTCTCACTATTTTAAGGACACATGGCAGATGGTTATCGAATCTCTTCCTTCCCCATATCTCACGTCTGAGGGGTCCTTGAGGGATGACTTCATTCTGCAGCATCTCTCCCTATCACTCTCTTCAGTCTCCCTCAACAAGAAAACAGAGAAGAAAATTCTTCTCTGGTGGTTCTTCCCAAAGATTCAAGATCAGAGTCCCACCACTCCATTCCCAACCTCAGAGAATAGCGGGGAAGATTAAATGGTGGTGTCCGTTGAAAAATTAAGAGTCATCAACGGAGGTACGCTTCTCATTGCTTAGCCTATTGAATTTAGAATTCTGTAAACTTTTTGCCAATGTATGGGTATTTAGTTAAACAAAATTAAATTCGATACAGTCCAATTGCTTCCGCTGTAACGGAATTGGGAATTCCAATCCTTCAGGAAGAGACTAGGGTCGGCCTCGGCCTCGGCCTCAAGCCCCTGTTAGCCCAAAACTTAGCTCTCTGCATCCATACATTAGTCCTTATAGAAGAATAATGAAAGAATAAGCTAGAACATGTAATCTTTAGTTAAGCATGTTAAGCTAGTGTGCATTTTGTTTAATAGGGAGTGCATATCCCTTGTGTAGCCCCCTTACTCAAGTAAAGTTTTATTAAAGTATAAAATATAGTTGAGTAAAGAGAAGAATACCTTTAAAGTTTGGGGTCAGCCTCAGCCCCGACCAGGTGAGCTTGGCTCAGATGAAGTGCATGGTCTCAAGCCAGATGAGGCGAGATAGACCCAGTGGTCCAGGCTCGCTTAATCTCAAATCTGGATGAGGCGAGGTAGACCCAGGAGTCCAGGCTCGCGAAAAGTGATGGGCTCAAGCCAGATAAGGTGAGGTATACCCTAGTCCAGGCTCACATAATCTCAAATCTGGATGTGGCAAGGTAGACAAAATAGTTCAGGCCCGCGTAATGTGATGGGCTCAAGCTAGACTTCTTGAAGCAGGAGACTTGTGAGAGTCTTTTGGGAGAGATCTCTAAGGGAAGGAGAGACAATGGGATGTCTTTCACCCCACCCCAAGGGTCTTATATATAGGTAAAGGCCAAGACGTTTTCCTAATAGGAAAAGGTCTCCTTTTCCCAATAAGAAAATGTCTATTAATAAGTTCAAATCTATTATCTGAACAATATCTAATTTTAATAAATAATTAATTAATTTCATAATTAATTAATTACCCAATTAAATATCATATATTTAATCTTAGGGATTTTATTAAAATTAAAATTAATATGAATCCAATTCATATTAAAATTTATTTGAACTCTTTCAAATATTTTCTCTCAAGAATTAATTTTTGAAATTAATTCAAAAATTTTATTATAAAGTTTCATAAACTTTATATTATAATGTATCAACATACATCATAAGATTCCCTTAAATAAATTGAACACTTTCAATTTACAATTTATACTTAATTGCTTCAAGTCTCTTTACGAGCTACCAGTGGGACCTAATGGACCTACAGATCAGAAGCTCCAACGATACGAGACTAATTGGCTAAATGCATTAACCAAGTTAGTCTCCATTCGTTAACTGTGGGTCACTCCACTAAAGACCCACAGCTGCACTCTTCTCACTGCAGAATATTTCTGTGTCCACGGATATCGACCAATAACGGCAAGTCAGTCTTTCACGTGTGTTCGTACCCCAGCTGGGTCAAATTACCATTTTACCCCTAGGTTATATCTTTGTCCTTAAGTCCCCAGTGCTCCTCTAATGAACAACCTGTTTGAGGTCCAACCAACTAACAGAAGTCCCTCCCGTGCCATAGAGAGGGTTGGGCCCATTGTTCAAGTCCCGGAGACACCACTTAAGGGAACACACCTCTACTTACCCTAGAGTCGGGAAAGAGTGAATTTCATCTTGTGTGATTATGTTCCCAGCTCCCCACTCGGTATTGTTCCCAAAATGGTAGGCTTATTGAGTCGGCGTGCTGGCCACTCTCACCCATACAAATCAAAGGACAACCCCTCGTGAACAGGAGTCCATAATCCACTCAGGATTGAGACTAAGTTGTCTAGGTCATCCTAGTGAAATAGAAACCTAACTAGTTAACGATGTTATAGCTAGCGGTTACTATTTCGCGGTCCGGTCTTATGTAAACTCATTGCATAGGATACCCCCACTCGCATGTCTACTACATGGACGCTTTGGATCAATACGTCTGTATCAAATACAAAGCGGGTCGTATCACATAGTGTTACCAGGATAAGGTACCCAGCCTTATCCTTGTACTATAGACCTTTTAGGTTGTTACTTGAACATCGATCCCCGTATGTCCCCACATACTAGTTCAAGTTACATACAAACAACCTTGGATCTTATTTGGGTCAAATAGTGCAATATTTAACAATAACATTTTATTGCAGAAACTAAATAACACTTTATTAAACACAAGTATAAAATTTGTTTACATTCACTATCTGCGAGTTTTAGGGCATAAAACCCAACAGTGGAAGTGTGCCCTGCTCGGCCACAGCTCATCCTCTGGTCGACCTTGGCCTGGTCGGCCTCGACCCTCAGTGGCTTAACTTCTTTTAGCGCGGTCCAGTAACACTCCCTCGATGCCCTCTGCTCTCTTTTGACAACTCTCACACCATTCTGAGTTGGAAATTTCAACAACTGATGATAAGTCGAAGCTATGACCTTCATTTCATGCAAGGTCGACCTTCCTATCAATGCACTGTAGACTGAAATGCAATCCACAATTAGGAAGTTTATTATCTTTGTCACTACATTCTGTCCATCCCCAAAGGTCACAGGAAGTTCTATTGCCTTAAAGGCTGTTAGAGAAATGACATCAGCCAAACTTCCTCCATCAATTAGAATTCGATGGATCTTCACATTGGCTACCATCAAAGTGACCACCAAAGCATCATTATGTGGCTGAAGAATGCTCACTGCCTTAGCCTCAGTGAACTCCAAAGGGGGGTGTGCCTTTGCTAGATGGACAGAGTACATACCTCGGTATTCTGGTTCGAACCTTGCTACTCTGGCAATAGCTTTCCTTTTCCTACTTGAACCTCCTCCAGTTGGTCCTCCAAAGATGGTTTTGATCTCTCGTGTGGGTTCTTCTTTGTCTCGTCCATCTTTAGTCGACCTCGGCCTCGGCCCCGGTTTCGACGACGAACTCCTTTAGATATCCATTCTAGATTAATGCCTCGATTTCATCTTTCAATTGAATAGAATTTTTGGTTGAATGCCCATGGTCTCGGTGGAAAAGACAATACTGACTCTTGTCTCTTTTATCGGGGTTTGACTTCATCCTCCCCGAGAATTTAAGAAGTCTCGTGTTTCGGATCTCCATCTGAACTTGCTCTTGCGGGACAGCAGATGGTGTGTATTTCTCAAACTTACAAAAGGGATGTGCTCGACCCCGGCCATGGTCATGGTCGGCTCGATCTCGGCCACCATCGTCCGTTCATGGTTTTTTGTCCTTCTTTCTGTCCTGGTCAAATGAGGAATGTCTCTTGTGCTCTCATTCTGACCACTTTGATTTCAGTAGCTCCTCTGCGCTCATGTACTTCTGTGCCCTGGAAACAAATTCAGCATAGGTTCGAGGTTGGCTCTTACCTATCGAATTAAGCAACCTCTCGTCCTCTAGCCCTGCTGTTATGGCTACTAGGGATGCTTCCTTACTGTATCCCTCAACCTGCAATGCTTCCTCGTTGAAACGGGTTATATAGTCACGTAGACTATCACCTGATTGTTGCTTGACAACTAGAAGGTTGATGTGAGGCTTGCGTTGTTCTCTGGCTCCCATGAACTGCAGGAGGAATGCTCGGGCTAGTTCTTTGAAAGAGCTTTTGGATCTCTTTTTCAACCTTTGAAACCATTGGCCGACTGATCCTGTTAGAGTGAAAGAGAAAGCGTGACACCTAATTGCGTCTAAAACGCCATGGAAGTCCATCCAGTTCATGTAGGCATCTATGTGTTGTATGGGATCCTTCTTGCCATCATATGGTTTGAATGTGGATACCTTGAACTTCTGGGGCACCTCGGCTTTCATAACTTCATCAGTGAAGGGCGGATCAACCTGATCGATAAGGGCTTCCAAATCCTGGTCCTCCGAACCTTTTGATTTGTTCAAGTCCCCTTGGCAATTCCCAAACTCCTTCAAGGTGTTTAGAAGCTCAGTCTTCCAAAGGGGGTCATCACTCTTAGCCTCGGCCTTGATTGCTCTAGCCTCGGCCTCCGCTGCCCTGGCCTCGGTCTCGGCAGCTTTGGCCTCAGCTTTGGCCATTCTACATTTTTCTTCAATCAGGTTCCTCAAGTCTGCGCCTGTGCTACGGCTGATGCTCGACGTCGAAACGGTGTGGTAATGTCCCTTGTACGTGCTAGATTTTGAGCTTCTCAATACTGTGCGATTCATAGACTTCAGCCCCCTGACCTTGCTGGTCACGCTATCAGTCTTCTTTCCCTTTGACCTTGTTTCTGACTTTGCAGTGTACTCTATTGGTTCCTTCCCCTTCCTCGGATCCCTAACCAACCTCTCATCATGGGTTTTAGTGCTAGGACCAGGTTTATCCAAGATACAAAGTATCCTAGATAAAATGTGATCCATCGCACTTACTTTGTCCTCGAGGGCGGAAATTTTAACATAGTCTGCCTCTCTCGGGATGAAGGCTGAGGGTACCGAGGCCGAGGAGACCAAGGCCGACCTCGACCTTCTTCTTGCGATCTTTACAAGTGATTTTCTTCTCATGACCTCTGCGGATTGCGGTTATTCTCTGCAGGTTCTGTGTTTGGATTCTGGCTTTTCTTCTCCATCCTCTTACCCGTCAGGTAGCCGATGCACAGATTTCACTTGCAAGCTTTCTTCCCCATAGACGGCACCAACTGTTGATGGTCAAATTTGGACAAGAGGAAATCACCTGACCTTCACGTGCCATCAACGGTAAATTTGTTTGAAGGGGGAAGATGTGGCCTGCAAGACAAGGAAACCTGTACACCGGTGTGGTGCTTGCCACACCTCCTCCGATGCTTAAGTCAGCAAGAAGTAAGATGGGAAGCAAGTAGAGAGCAAGAGCAAGAGGAGAGAGTTCAGAGAGTAGAGTTTGGGATCCCCTCTTCAATGACAAATAAGGGTTTATATACCTTTTTCCTGCCTTGGGGTTTCTAGGCGTCTGAAGACAGATTCAGGCTGAACCAAGTTGTACCGGACTGGACCAGAACACTAGGGACCAAGCGAAGGGTAGAAGACCCGACCCACCGAAGTGGGCCGAGGCCGACCAGGCCGAGGTATTAGGCCTTGGCCCAATTCCTTTTGGCCTACCTCTTCTCTAGGGTTTGCTTCCTGGTCGTGTCCTTGGGTTGGTGTTGCGTTGTCCTCGTCGGCTCCTTACATCTCGGAGTGGTCCAGAATTACCTATAACACTTTGTACACCGCCTTTCCCATTTGCATGAAGTTTTGTTTTCTCGTGATCAGTCTTGCTTCTTTTAGCAGTGTGGCCATTAGGTGTTGAAGTACTTTCTCCTTTGGAAATTCCCTCTTGGAGCCTTTTGAAGGCACGACCTTGGTTTCCTTCTTATTCAAATCCTTATTCCCATTTCTATAATTGTAGGGATCCTCGGGACGAGTAGGAAGGCTAAAGCACATTCCTTGGCATTTTCTGCGTTTACTAGACTTGTGCCGCTTCTTGGCGGCAATTATGGCGGCAACGTGAGCAGAAACAGAAGAGGAAGAGTCTCTATTCTTACTTTGGGGCTTCTTCCGGGTAGCTTTGTTCCTTTTTCTCTTTCCCATAGACGGAGCCAACTGTTGATGTCAAAATCTGGCCAAGCAACTCATCTGACCTTCACGTGACATCAACGATGAATTTATTTGAAGGAGAAAGACGTGGCCTGCAAAACAAGAGAAAACTGTGCACCGGTGTGGTGCTTGCCACACCGACTCCGATGCCTAAGTCAGTTGGGAGATCATAGGTGAAGCAAGTAAATTAACAATCAAGAGGAAGAGAGTAGATACCCAGTTCAGTCCACTTACCTTACCTTGGGGTTAGTTTCTTCTATTTATAGTTGAAATTAGGGTTTTCCCCTTCCTTATTAGAGGGAATCCCTCGAGATTGATTCGAGCACAATGGGCTTCCGTGGGCTTGTTTCTCCTCTGGGCTCGTTTCTCCTCTAGACTCTTATCATTCTAACTTTCTTTAGAACTAGGTCAAAAATCACCTACAACATTGTTTAAAAAAGGAAAAAGCTTAATTTATAATTAAGAATTTCATCTTTTTAAATGAGTTAATTTTGTTGGTTGTTAAATTATGTATTTATTAGTGATATTTTGTTGATTTATTTTTAAATATTTTAACAATTTTTTTTTTTACAATTACTATAGAAATGTCATATTATTCAACATTTATGTCAATGTTGAATCAGTGGATATATGACAATGTTGATGAAAATTTAAAAGGTTGTTGAAATAAAAATTTCGAGTAATTTGAAATTGTCAAATCATTAATTTTAAATTAATGTTAAAATTATTTGTTTAATTTGGGATCTTGCTAATTAATATGTATCTCAAAATTAAATTATGACTGACCAAAGTTTAAGTATTAATTTAGCCAAAAACTCAATTTAATCTAAATTCATGAAATTAAATTAAGTTGGGCTCAAAGAATCCAAATCCATTTAGAAATTTGGGTCCAAAACCTGAATTAGCTCAAACCAATTGTGGGAAAATTCGGCTTGAAGCCCAATTTTTTTCCAAACAAGTTCAAATCTTGGATGAACCCAAATACAATCAAGTCCAAGCTCACGTATGACTTGTGGAAAACTACAAAAGTTATAGTGGATGCATTATTTTGATGACCACATTTCAGAAATGTCCTTAATTAACAAAATTATTATTGGTAGGTTTTTACACATTAATTAGGTTATTTCTTTTACCAAAATTCCCTAACATGTAATGAATGAAATCAAATTTAATTTAATAATATATTTTAAGATAAATTACCAATTTTCATTTAAAAAAAAAAGATAAATTACCAATTGTCGGTTAAGGGAAGTAGGAAATATTTTGTAATTGACCATTTTTTCCTAGTTTTACATCCTAGAGCAAATCTCACATTAAGGGTGTGTTTGGTTTAACGTTTCAAGTGTTTAATTTTGGAGAAAAATCATTTTGAAAAGATTTCTAGTGTTTGGCAACCCCTAAAAATGACTTATTAGAAAATGAGATTGAGAAATAAACCATTTTGAGAGAAACACTTGAAACCAACTACTTTAAAAAGAGTTTTTAAGTATACAATAACTTTGGTATAAAAATACTTATGAGGAAATGTAACCGAACATATGAGTGTTTAAATTCTAAACAATTTTTATACAAAATGTTTTTTAAAAAATGCATTCTTGAAAAAAAAATTAAATTAAAATGTATTCCAAACAGACTCTAAATGTTTGATCATCTTCTCCTTAAATTATGACGGATTGTCCATTCTCCATTTTTTAGTTTTATAATAATAATAATAATTTACAATTATTATTATTTATTCTTTAAACCCAACTTTGGGTTTTCCCAGTTTCTTGGCAGAACAATCTTCTTTTGAAAAGACAATCGTTCATAGTTCTTCATTCTCTTCATAACCCATTTTCGGATTGTTTGCTTTCGTTGTTAGTCAAGGTCCTTTTTCGTTCCTGGAGATGAATATTTTTATTGCAATTTTCTTTTTCAGTTTGTTGTATATATATTGCATTATTTTCCAGTTTTTAACAGTACATTTCCAGCTCTATTGGTACATTTTTTCCTACATTTTCAATCTAAAACCACGATATATATATAACGAACAGAACGTTAATTATATATAGTTCTAGTTGTACTCCCTTTCATTTCGAGCTTTATTATCTAGTTAAACCCTCCATTTTCAATATAAATCCCATTATATTAAATATATATTTATGTACAACACAATAGTTATATATTAACTACTGTATTATACCTTTTTCTTATTTAGAACTGGTTTTTTCATACCGACATATATATAAGGTGTTATAGGTAATTTTGGACCACTTCGATATGCAAGGAGCTGACGAGAACAGCGCGATACCAGCCCAAGGAGACAGCTAGGAAACAGAATTCGAAGGAAGAACAGGCCAAAGGGTCGAGCCAAAATCAAAGGGGTCGGGCATCGGCCTCGACCTTGGGCCGAGGTCGAGGCCCATGGTCGGCCCGCTTGGGCGGACCGAGTTCTTCCGACTCCGTTCAGTCCCTGCTGCCTCTGGCCGCCCCGGTTTCACCTGGTTCGTCCCGAAACGCCTCCGAATTCCTAAAAATCCTAAGAGCATGAGCAGGTATTTAAACCCCTCTTCGTCACTGAAGAAGGGATCCCCGAACTCTATTCCATACTCTCTTCTCCTGCTCTCTTGCTCTCCTCCTTCCATTTTCTAACTTAAGCATCGGAGGCAGTGTGGCTAGCACCACACCGGTGTGCAGGTTTTCTGTCTTGCAGGCCACATCTTCCCCCCTCACAAAAAAATTTACCGTTGGTGGCACGTGAAGGTCAGGTGAGTTCCTCCCGACCAAATTTGACCATCAACAGTTGGCGTTGTCTGTGGGGAAGAAAGCTTGCTAAATCTGCACATCGGTTACCTAACAAATAGGAGGATGGAGAAGAAAAACTAGAATCCAGATACAAAACCTTCCGAAAATAACCTTCAACCGCAGAAATCGATTGAAGAGTTATGCGCAAAGGACTCCAAGATGAACAGCGACTACCAGACGAACCGTGTGAAGGATGAGGCCAAGGCCGACCAGAGATATTCATCCAGACTGATTAGGAGGAAATCCCATAGGAGATCAGAACCATTTTTGGAGGGCAATAAAAAACAAACACAAGCCTTGACCGGGTAGAAGACACCAAGAAAGAAAGACCATTGAAAAGTTGGAAGTCATTCCATTGACACCAAGACTAAGTCAACGAATACTAGAACAAGACTGGGGGCTAAGAGGAAGAAGCTACTGGGCTGAAGCCAACCCTAAGCGGAGGTCATCCTTTGGTCAAGACCAGGGCCGAGCTTGGGCCGAAGCCGAGGCCGACCTTCCAAGGCCTCAAAAGTGTTTCCATGATCACATTATCAATGCAAATTTGATTGCGAATGGAGTTAAACACAAGACGAGATCAAGATTAAAGCAAATGAGCTGGATACGAAAGACGACAGACTGTTTGAGGTCAAGGCTGAAGCCGACCCCAGATATGGCAGAGGCCGAGGCCGACCCCTGATATGGTCGAGGCCGAGGCAAAAGCCGACCCGAGCCATGCTCGAGGCCGAGGCCGACCATAGCCATGGTTGTGACCAAGGCCAATCATGTTATTGCAAGCGAGATTGAACACCTACGAGCCTAAGTCTTCGAGCTTGGTGCCCACGCCTCCATGCGAGCCTAAGCTTCTCAATTTAGTGCCCACGCCTACATGCGAACATAAGCTTTTCAACTTAGTGCCCACGCCTACATGCAAGCCTAAGCTTTTCAGCTCAGCACCCCATGCCTATCATGCGAGCCTAAGCCTTCCAGCTTGGTGCCCACGCCTACATGCAAGCCTAAGCTTCTCAGTTTAGTGCTCACGCCTACATGTGAGCCTATAGAGCCCACGTTTATATGCGAGCCTATAGAGCCCATGCCTACATGCAAGCCTAAGCTTTTCAGCTCAGTGCCCACGACTATCATGCGAGCCTAAGCCTTCTAGCTTAGTGTCCACGCATACATGCGAGCCTAAGCTTTTCAGCTTAGTGCCCACGCCTATCATGCGAGCCTAAGCTTCTCAGCTTAGTCCCCACGCCTACGAGCCTAAGCTCTTGAGCTTAGAGCCCACACCTATACGCGAGCCTGGACTACCGAGTCTACCTCGCCTCATCTAGACTTGAGACTATGTGAGCTTGGACCACGGGTCTACCTCACCTTATCTGGCTTGAGTACATTCACGTTACGTGAGCTTGGACTACCGAGTCTACCTCGCCTCATCCAGATTCGAGATTATGTGAGCCTGGACCACCGAGTCTACCTCACCTCATCTGGCTTGGGCATATGCGGGCCCGGACCACCAAGCTCACCTAGCCGACCAAACCAAGGCTGACCAGGCCGAGGCCGACCCTAAACTTTAAAGGTATTCTTCTTTTTACTCAATTCTATTTTATGTTTCAGTAAAATTTTGCTTGAGTAAGGGGGCTACACAGGGGATATGCACTCCCGATAAAACAAAAAGTAAGTAACAGGGGATATGCACTCCCTATTAAACAAAAAGCACACTAGCTTAGCATGTCTAACTAATGATTACATGTTCTAGCCTATTCTCTCATTACTTTTCTACAATGACTAACGTATGAATGCAGGAAGCTAAATTTTGTGCTAACAGGGACTTGAGGCCAAGGCCGACCCTAGCCTCTTCCCTCATTTTTCTTTTGCAGAAATTAACATTTCAATGCAGGAACTCAAAATTTGCAATAGTATGAAAGGTGGCCGAGGCCACTCCTAAGGTTTTACCACGTGCGCCACATAAATGGCTAAGTGAGAAAAGCACCCACGTAGGGGGCTTCAAAAATGAGGAGTAGACTGAACAACGTCCAAAACGAGAGACAAAAGACACAAAAGTTTGGACTCGCTCCAAACGTTAGCCTCGGCCTCATCCCGAGGCCGCGTTATTTCTTCAATCCCCACTTTTCTCATTTCTCTCTTACCTAATCCCTATTCAAGGAGCTCTTACTGTGTCTATGTCTATTATATCTTGCAGGGTAATAATAAATTCGCACATTAAGTCAGAACATGGCACATATCACTACTCTTAAATCGGGCTTAAGAAGTTCGACCTATAGTAATAAGTCACACCTGAATCCCAATTCAAGAGTGGGGGATTAATGTTATAGGTAATTTTGGACCACTCTGATATGCAAGCAGCTGACGAGGACAGCGCGATACCAGCCCAAGGAGACAGCCAGGAAACAGAATCTGAAGGAAGAACGGGCCAAAGGGTCAGGCCAAAGCCGAAGGGGTCGGGCTTTTGCTCGGCCTCGGCCTTCGGTCAAGGCCGAGGCCCATGGTCGCCCGCTTGCGCGAGTCGAGTTCTTCCGACTCCGTTCGGTCCCTGTTGCCTCTGGCCGCCCCAGTTTCGCCTGGTTCGTCCTGAAATGCCTCCGAATTCCTAAAAACCCTAGGAGCATGAGCAGGTATTTAAACCCCTCTTCGTCACTAAAGAAGGGATCCCCGAACTCTATTCCCTACTCTCTTCTCTTGCTCTCTTGCTCACCTCCTTCCGTTTTCTGACTTAATCATCGGAGGCAGTGTGGCTAGCACCACACCGGTGTGCAGGTTTTCTGTCTTGCAGGTCACGTCTTCCCCCCTCACAAACAAATTTACCGTTGGTGGCACGTGAAGGTCAGGTGAGTTCCTCCCGACCAAATTTGACCATCAACATAAGGTATATATTTGCACTACACTTTTCAAAGTAGTATGGTTTAAAAAAAACAAGGATATATATGAGAAAAAAAAACAATAGCAAGAATACGAAAATGAAAAAAAAATGAAATGGAAGTTAGTGATGAAAAATACGCTTTTTTAAAAAAATAATAATTATAGAAAAAAATAAAAATTGTATAATAATTATGATATGGTATGTGTAATTATTAATACAATTGTCTTAACTGTAAATATGTATATTAAGAAAGTATAAATTCAAAATGGAGAATAGAGTGAATAAAGGAATGAGGAGAGAAGGAGCGAGTTTCCTTAATTGATGCAAGTTATGGGCTAAAATTTTTTAGACAATGAAAACAAATTGTCTCCTTATTTAATTTTTTTTCCTTTTTCCTTTTTATTTTTTATAATCGTAGGTGGTTTGCATGCAAGAGTATTAATGTAATTGGGTTGATTCATAATGAGTCATATTAAAAACCGACTAGACAAAGATGTAAAATTTGGTTAGTTTAGACATTTTTGCCAAAATACTCTCTATTAAGTTCCATTTTTGTAATTACCTCAAAAAACTAAGTAGGGGACTCACCCTTTATATGAGAAAGGAGATTGGAAGATTGAAGAAGCTCTAATAGGACTTTGAAGATCGAAATTAACTTAGATCTTCCTTAGGATTGAAGAAGCTCTAAAAAAACTCTAAAAGATTGAAATTAACTTAAATCCTCCTACGTAGAGCTTGAAACAATGATTCCAATGCCTTTTGAATCACTTAAATCGGAGCTCAAATGTTGAAGGGGAAATCCAGACATGACACGAGGCAAACAAGTGTGATGTGACAGCGACGTGGATGGTCAACTGTCAAATTTGATGACGTGTCAATATGTGGTGGATGACGTGGCACCTCGAACGATCAAAATTGATGATAGATGACATGACACTCAAACGGTAAAAAATGATGACGTGTCGACGCGTTGTCCAATAATATTACAACACATGGCACCGAATTTTTAATATAAAATAGTCAAATGGTCAAAATTTGATTATAATATTATTTTATTATTATTATAATATTATTAATTTTGATTTTCTTTTTCTGCAGCCAATTAGACAATGACACGTGGCAGTCACGCGCTAGTTTAGCCATTTTTGGTCTATTTAAGGCTCGAAAAAATTGAAAAAAAATAGGGAAAAATTTTGAAAAAAATACTACTCATCTTCGAGAGCATTTCTACCATTTTTGAGAAAGTTTTTAACTTCAATTTTTCATTTTTCTATAGCCATCTGAGGGTTTTACTTGTAAAAAATTCTTTCTTATGAGATTTGATTTGTGTATCCATTCTTTGAGAGAGTTTCTTGTTCTTGTTCCACATTTTCTAAATCCATTGTAAGGGTTTCTCTTGATCCCGAAAAAGAGTTGTAACGGTTTGATCCTGAACCGTGGAAAGGATTCGGATTTTTTCTTGTTCCCAAAAAAAGAACGTTGTAGCGGTTGGACTTTGATCGTGGAAAGAGCCGGTTTTTCTAGTGGAATACCCAACAGGTGCTTGGGGAGTGGAGTAGGCCAGGTTGTGTTGAACCACTATAAAATTCTCAGTGTCTATTTCTCTATCCCCATCTTATTTTAATTTTTGCAATTAATATGTTATTATATTTTATTGTCGAACTTAATTGCAATAATTTATTCTTGTTCTAAATTGTGCTTATTTGATTAATTAAGTTGATATAATTTTATTTTCCATATTCCTTATCAACTTTCATATTTAAATTAAATAGGGTACTTGAATTTGTTAGTTTTAATTTTCTTGCTCAAATTGAGTTGAAATTATTTGCATGAAATTTGTATGAATCTCTTGTTTAATGATAGCGCGCATAGCGAGTTATTTTTCCCGATTAATTATAATTAGTCTTTGAGTATTATTGAGTCGAATTATGCACTTTAATGTTTATTTTGTAGGAAATTAATTATTGAAGCTAAATTAGACAAAGTTGAGTTGATCGGGTGTTCGGGACGCTAAAAGAGGCAAAATGATCGAAAAGGAATCAAATTTGAGGCTTGTCATAAGTGGAAGACCTGAGAGCTAGCATCGGGACCCTGCTTTCTTAGCGTCTCGACGCTAGGAAATTTTCTTAGCTGATTAGGGCGGCAAAGAGGACAGCGTCGAGACGCTGCCAAGATTTTTCCTATTCTATTTTGGTAGCAGCAGGACAACGTCTCGACGCTGTCGACAATTTTCTATAAATACAATATTATGTGCTACAACCAAAGGGAGTCCATTTGGTGAGATTTTAGTCCTAGTTCCGACTAGAGATCTTCTGTGGGAGCTGAAGCAAGGCCAAGGAGCGGGAATCAAGTGAGAAGACGTGGAGATCGTGACGAGGACGTGCGGTGTCAACAGATTCGAGTTTTTCCTTTTTCTTTCCCTTACCTCTTGTTGTTGTTGTTTTTTTTATGGTTTTTCTTTCAATTAGTGTTTGTAGTTCCAAGACTATGATTTGCTAATTGTTTGTATTAGGGATTGATGTAGTTGTTTAGTTTGTTGTATTGATTTTTGGTATAAATGTGCTTTTATTTTATTCATATGCTTATGGTTAAATGCTTTCAATTAATTGGCCATTAGTTGAATGATTTAGTGTTGAATCTTGTTTGGGAGAGAGGATTTAGCTTAGACTTTGATAATTGCAGGATTAAAGTAGAATTCTAAGATTTAGATTTAGAATAGCTTTAGAAGTTGTAAAAAGGACTAAACTCAAGACCTTGCATGCTAATGAACTTATATAGGGATATTGAGTTTATTGTATGCATGAGAATCAATTATGCTCGGGAGAGATAATTGTGATAAAAGTTCCCTTGACTTCTAAAATAATTGCACGCTAAGATTCATTCCCATTGATCAATCCTCAATCTCAAATAATGAAATCAATTCCCTAAGAGTCTTTCCATTTGAGTCTCCACCTTTAATTTTATGCTTTTGTCTTTAGATTTATCTTTTGCATTAAGTTTTGCTCTCTAAATAAAATTGGACAAGATTATTCATGGTAATTAAACTAGAAAACCAATCCAGAGGACGACATTCGATTTCATATCACTATATTATTAGTTGACCCGTACATTGCGGTAAGCAAATTGCACATCATTTAAATTACTGCATGAAAAAAAGTTTTTAAATTTGTTGTAATTGTGCCCAATTTAGCAAAAAGTTTTATTAAATTTGAAGAAATTCTATTCACCCCTCCAGAGTTGTCATATCTATCCTACAATCTAAAACTAAGATACATGTACTCTAGATATCTAAAACTTGACAAAAAACTGAGAGTAAACCATGAAGGTGATGATGTAACTACCTAAATGAATATTGTGAAAATTGTTAAAACGAACAAATAATGCATTTAGATTTTAAAATTGAGAAAAATAAAATGTAAAATTTTGAATCAAATTTAATATATTCAAGATTATTAGATTTGGAAAGATACACCCTCCTTAATTTTGGGATGAAACCAACTAAATATTCTAGGGAGGGTAAAATCAGAACTTTGGGACAAAATTTTGATCACGTGAGTGGCACATGTGGTTATTTTTCAACCATTTTTTTTTCTTTTTTGTCCATCTGTCTAAACTGTTTTTTCATGTGGCGCATGTGGCTATTTTTCAACCATTTTTTTTTCTTTTCTTTCCATTTATCTAAACTATTTTTTTTTTCCGCCATTTACAAAGAATACTTCTTTAATAACATAACATGGATAAGGCAAATTGATATATTTCGTTTGGTGCACCCTAAGACAAAATTTGGGTATTTTCCAAGGCTCTTTGGAAATGGACCAAAAAGAAGAATGCTCCTTATGAAGCAAATAAAAAAAACAAAAGCAGGGTTTTAAAGAATGTCTATGCTAGTTGTTATAGGTAATTTTGAACACTCCGGAATTCAAGGAGCAGACGTAGGCAACATGGCACGAGCCCGAAAATAGGACTAGAAAATGGACTCCGAAGGGGATCGGGCCTTGGCCCAACCCTCTGCTCGACCTCGGCCTTAGGTCGAGGCTGACCTTCAGCCTGCCTTGTGCAGGCCAAGTCCTTCCACCTCTGTTTGGTCCTTGGTGCCCCTGGACGCCCTGGTTCCACCTGGTTCAGCCCGAACCGTCTTCGAAAGCCTAGAAACCCTAAGGCAGGAAAAGGTATTTAAACCCTTCTTCGTCACTGAAGAAAGGATTCGAAACTTTACACTCTGAACTCTACTCCTCCTCTTACTCTCTTGCTCTCTTCCTTCAGCTTTCTAACTTAAGCATCGGAAGCGGTGTGGCAAGCACCACACTGGTGTGCAGTTTCTTCTGTCTTGCAGGTCACGTCTTCCCCCTCTCCAAACAAATTCACTATTGGTGTCACGTGAAGGTCAGCTAAGTTCTGCCTGTCCAGATTTTGGCATCAAGACTAGTCATGTTATATATTCTATGCAAGTTTTTTTTTTTTTTTGATAATTTAAATAAATTATTTTTGGAATAAGAAATGTATTGACAACATTAGTCAAGAAAATGTTGGCTAAAATGAGGAAACCACACAACACAAAATAGTTCCACAAGAAAGCCAATATGCACCAAAAGAAAAAATAAATTAGAGACGTTATTCACTAGGGGTGTAAATTTTCAGGTCGGGTCGGTTGTACGGACAAACCGACCCGACCCGATTCAGTGTTGACCCAAATGGGGTCGGGTCGGGTCAGTTTTTTTTTTTTTTTTTTGGAGCATTTTGGGCAAGAACACAATGGTAGAGTTTAAACCTAATCGATATACTCAGGGTGGAAAATGTGGTCACATTTAGGGATCAAATGCAGCGTTTCGTCGTCTTCGAATTCGTTCAAGCAAACGGTGCATTCTAGGGCACTCTCAGGTTGTGAAGCATGTGTTTTGGGCAGAAATTGTGAAGCATGTCACTGCAAATTAAGAGAATTTCAAACAAAATATAAGCAGACACAATGATATAGAGTTTTTTGGATTTAGATCTAAACCTTAAAGACAATGGGTATTCATCTAAACATTGTAATCAACGAAAAATTGAGTTAAATCCTTTTATCCACTGCTAGAATCACTCAAAGAATCAACCAAACTCAACAAAACACTCGCTGGAAACCTGTTGGCCGCCAGATCTCGCCGAAAAACACCCACGAACAAAGACCCACGCCGTACAGACAGGTTGCTCACGACCCACTACACTAAAAACGCTGCAAAACAGCCGGAAAAAATGCCCTCTATGAACTTCTGCTACACCAACGCTGTCGTGGGTCCCGTGCTCACTGGAGAAGATAATCGAAGGTGGAGAGATGCACTACTGGTCGGCGGATCGCTGAAGACGAAGATGAAACAAAAAAAAAAACTTATTGTGGAGGGAGATGAAGGATACCAATCGGGCAAGAGAGGGGAAGATGAAGACGAGGACCAGGTGTTGGCTGGAAGACGAAGATGAATAGGCGGACATTAAAGAGACGGACATTAAAAATGGCGAACATTAAAGAAGTCTGAAACCCTAAAAACGAAAAGGCAGACATTTTAAAGAGGCGAGGATCGAACCTTCGGTTCAGTCAGAATTAAATTGACAATTGAACTGGTTCGATTCGGTTCGATTTACCGATTCGGTTCTTTTCACCCCTAGTGCTTAGCTTAGTTTGAGTGCTTTTACAAATCATATTTTTTTTTTTTTTTTTTGAGAAAACAAATCATATTTGTTTTGTTTTCCTCTAACAATGATTACTATCTTTGACGAGAACTTATGAATCTTTCTCGGACAAAACGCAGATCGATTAAGGGGTCCCCTTAATCTTAAAATCATATATATTATATATGATTTAGAGTTAAAAGCCTAAAATTATTATTGGCTCGTTGGTTTCTACAGTTCCGTTAGGAATACATTTTAATTTAAATGTTTTTCAAGAATGCATTTTTTTAAAAACATTTTGTATAAAAATTGTTTAGAATTTAAACACTCATATGTTTGGTTTCATCTCCTCACAAATGTTTTTATACACAAGTTATTGTTTACTTAAGAAGTCTTTTTTAAAAAGTTGGTTTCAAGTGTTTCTCTCGAAATGGTTTATTTATCAATCTCATTTTCTAATAAGTCATTTTTAGTGGTTACCAAACACTAGAAATTTTTTCAAAATGATTTATTTTCAAAATTAAACACTTGAAAAGTTAAACCAAACACACCCTACATTTGCTTGTATGAAAAGGTGCCCCACCCAATCTCAGTTTGACTCTTGTGCACTACATATTTTTGTTGGTAACTATTATGACTTTCCATTTTGATTTTGGTAATTAACGTATGTTTACTTTTTTTCAAAATAAATAATTTTAACCTAAAAAGAAAATGAAATGGATTAATTATTTTCTTTTAAAAAAAATAGAAAAAAAAAATCAATTGTATTCAAAGTTTGTGTCAATTAAAATTCCAAACTAATAATTGTATTAATTTAAATCCTAAACTGTTCAAAGACTAAACTTGTAAATTTAACCTAATTGATATAAGGTAATTCTATCTAAAGTTGCATTTTATATGAACTCGTGTTCCATTTGATATAAAATTATATATCCGCCCCTATTTCAGCAAATAAGAATCATATGTACGAATTTTTTCAAAAAAAAAAAAAAAGAATCATATGTACTAGGGGTGTTCAAAAAACCCGACAACCCGAACAACCCGGACTACCCAACCCAAACCGTAAGGGTTGGGTTGGGTTATGATTTTTTTCGGTTTGGGTTGGGTTGAATTTTTATAAAACCGAAAATTCGGGTCGGTTCACGGGTTTGAGAATTTTTGGCTCGGTTCAACCCGAACCGAACCGAAATATATATAATATATGTCATATAATTTCCATGTCAACTGTTTGGTGTAGTGGTTAAGTTCCTATCTGTGATGGTGGATGTCCAGTGTTCGAGCCCCAAAGTTGTTACAAATTGTGTTTTTATTTTTTATATATTATTTATTGATGTTTTTCAATGATAACTTGTTCTTAGCTACAAAAAAAAATTGTCATTTTTATTTTATTTATTTATTCAAACTTCAAATAATTATATAAACTTTTTTTTTTCCTTCAAACTCCATAAAGTAAAATATTATTTTTTCCTTTTATGTTTTGTTTTTTAACTTCTTTTTTATTTAATCTAAATAATTTAGATTTTTATGTATTGAGGTTTACATTATAGTATTGTGGATATGCATAAACGTTTTTTAAAAAATAATTTTAAATAATTAAAAAAAAAAACAACAACCCGACAACCCAACCCAACCCAACCCGAAAATAGAAGGGTTGGGTTGGGTTGGGTTGCCATTTATATTCGGTTCGTTCGGGCTGACAACCCGACCAACCCGAATTTTCGGGTTGGTCCAAAAAACCCCCCAACCCAACCCGTGTACACCCCTAATATGTACGAATCATTTAGGTCGGTTTATGAAACTTCAGATTTAAATCATAAAATATGAAAAGTTTATAAGCAAATAGACACAGTATCGAAAACTTCAAAAAGTTTAAAACATTTAGTACAAGATATGTATAAAAATATATTTTTTTTAAAAAAAAGATAAATAATGATAATAAAATACACGACAAAGTAATAATTCAAGTTTCACTCATACTTCAATTAAGATTTTCTCATAATCGACTCATTTCGACTCACAACTAACTCATTTTGAATACTCAAGTACCCTGACTTCTTGCTTGAAGATATGATCCTTAAGCAGTCGAGCTACACAATATCGACTAATGTGTCTAATAAGAAATTTGTTCAATATATTCTACAACAGTCACAGAAGTTTCTAAAAATTTAAGCAAATTTGTTGTTTCCTAACATAGCTCAACCAATATAAAGTTTGTACTAATGACTGACAGGTTTGTGGTTTGAATCTCCCCACCCCACTCCACATGTCAAAAAAAAAAAAAAAATTGTTGTTCCCTAAAACATACATGAATATGTATAGACAACAATTTTTTTTTTCGAGTAAATTATAGACAACGATTAGAAGTGAGGGATGCCATTATTTCCCTTAAACTCCATCGTTTATATAAACTAGATTTCTAGCACGTGTTTTGCACGTGATATTACAGTTTTATTTTATAGTATATTAAATTTAATTTTGGATAATTGTAATGGGCGGCAAAAGTTGAGTGGTTAATTGCAAATATAGCAAGTTTTTATAAAAAAATTGCAAATATAGCAAAGTTTTAAAATCAATTTTCTAAATTCCAATCTTGCCCCTGATTTTGGCTGTGTCCTCCTCTGTCTTCCTTTTACATGTTTTTGTATTGGTTTTGGTTTTGGTTTTGGTTTTTTTTTTTTTTTTTTTTATCAGTTTCTTCTTCGTTTTCTGATTGGTTCCTTCATCAGTTTCTTCTTCTTCTTTTTTTTCGATTTGGTTTTGATCGATCAACTCTTCATCAGCTTCTTCATCTTTTTTTTCTCGATTTGGTTTCTTCTTCGTCGGTTTCTTCTTCTTTTTTTTTTCTCGTTTTGGTTTCGATCGCATCTTCTCGTGGATTTCGATCAGCTCTTCTTCGGTCGAAAGCTAGGAAATTCCAGGTTTGTCTTATTTTTGTTTTTCTTATATTCTTCTTTTTCCTTCGCTCTTTTTTTTTTTTCGATGTGGTTTCTTCTTCTTCTGGATCGTTTTCCAGCTTTGATCGTTTTCTTCTTTTTTCTCTATTTCTTTTCCAGGTTTTTCTTCTTCTGTTCTTGATCAGCTTCTTCGTCTTCTTCTTTGCTATGTTTTTTTTCCTATTTTTTTCATTATTTTCTTTCGTTTGTTTGATATTGAGTATTTTCTATCAATGATAGAGCGATAGAATTCTATTGCTTGTTGATAGAATTCTATCGTTGATTGATAGAATCTATCGGCGATAGAGTTCTATCAGCGATAAATTCTACCGTTGGCTGATAGAATCTATCACTAATAGAATTCTGTCACTCCGGTGATAGAGTTCTATCGGCGATAGAATTTTATCACTGATAGAATCTTCTTTTCTTTCCTTTTTTTTCGATTTGGTCTCTTCGGATCGTTTTCAGGTTCTTCATCGTTATTTTCTTTCGGATCGTTTTCCAACTTTTTCTCTTGGTCTGCTTTCATCGTTTTCTTCTTTTCTCGATTGTTTTTCCTGCTATGAATATCTTCTTCTTTTATTTGCTCTTTTTTCATTTTCTTGATAGAATTCTATCACTGATAGATTTCTATTAGTGATAGAATCTATCATTGATAAAAATTTACATTTATAGAAATTTGTTTTTGTTTGTGGTACCTTTTGTTTTTTCTTTTTTGATGTCTCCTCTGCTTTGTATTTCAACTTTCTTTTTGTGCTTTTCTGTTCTTCAGGTTCATAATCTAGATTTTTTTGCTTTGTCATCTAAAAAAACAAGATAAAAAAAATAAGTTAAAAAAGAAAACAAAATCAAAATAAAATTGGTGATATAAAGACATAGTTATAGAAATCTATTGTTGATAAAAACCAAACAACAACACCCAAACACTAATAGAAAACCAAACAACAACAATCAAACACTGATAGGACACTAAACACTAATAGAAAACCAACACTGATAGAAGTGATAGAAAATCTTTCTATCACTGATTGAATCTATCAGTTATAGAAAAACTTTCTATCACTGATAGAAAAACTATCTATCTGTTGATATGCCTTGAATCTGATATGAAGCGCTTCGAACGACCAAGTACGGGGGTCTCGCTGACCGGGGTCCAGGGGCGACGCGTCCGGTGGGGGTTCAGGGGCAACGCCCCCTAAGCTAAATTATGTATAGAAATTATATTATGATTTTCCGTTTTGGGCTTTACTATTTTGGGCCTATTATGTTAAGGTTAAGAGTGGTGCCATATATAAACCCTCTTAACCTATTTTCGCCCTAATCTCTGTAATCTGAATACTCCTCTCATAATAAGACGTTCTCTCCCTCTGCCCGTGGATGTAGCTAACACACCGTTAGTGAACCACGTATATCTGTGTGTTGTTTTTTTTTCTTCGCCCTCTCTTTATTCTTGTTACGTTGATTACGATTTCTGTCATAACACTATCTATCACTAATAGAAAATCTTTCTATCACTGATAGAATCTATGACTATTAGTGATAGAAAGATTTTCTATTAGTGATAGAAATCTTCTATCACTAATAGGAAGGGTATTTTAGTAAATGTGCGTCGCAGACCTTCAGATTTTTCCATTTTTGTAATTTCTTTTGCGAGCCGCTAGATTTGCAATTACTTTGGCCCAGTTTGCTATATTTGCAACCAACCCTTTAATTTTTTTAAAAAATGTTGAGTACATATTATATAATAGAATCATTTAAATTTACAAGAAAACAAACTGTTTACCAAGTAATATGTGTGTTTTTTTCAATCAATTGAATAATATTCTTAAAGTAAATAAGTGTAATTGTTAAAATACATAATTTACTATTTTATTCAAATTATTGATTTATACGATTCAAGCTTAATCAACACAATTTTATTTTTCGACATGTGAAAATGGTGAAAAAATCCATTTTATAGTAGTAGAAGATGATAATTACAAAACGTTTTAAATTCTATAACTTCTAAAAAATCCATTATGAGTTATAATTAAAGAAAGTTGTAGGAAATAATTTTTAAATTCTATTTTGTTTTTATTTTATTTATATTATATATTTATCTAAGAATTTCTAAAATCTATTTTTTAATCCAATTACAATAATTGAGATAGATAATTGGAAGAGTTTTTTTTTTTTTTTTTTTTTGGACAACATGTGGGGGTGAGAGGATTCAAAACACATACCTCTTGGTTATTAGTACAAGTCTTATGCCAGTTAAGTTATGCCCATGTTAGTAATTGGAAGAGTTTGTAACATGAAGAATTTTTACCATTAATATTAATAATCCAATTGATTAAGAGAGTCCTTAAAAAAAAGAATTGATCATTAAGAATTTTTCTAAAAGAAAAAACAATTAATTAAGGGAGAGATGTATGATATTAAATTGAAAGAGATAATTAGAAGTGTATGTAACTCATATGATTGAATTTGGAAGTGTGGTGAAGGAGTGTATTGATGAAGAAAGAGAAGAAAAAAGGCAAAAAAAAAAAAAAAAAAACAAAACAAAACAAAAGGATTTATGCGCAAGTGGGGTGAGTGGGTGGAGTGAGGTGAAGTAATTAAAGGAATGGTAATTTAGGTATTATGTAAAAAATCAAGAATAATATTATCCAAAAAAAAAAAAAAAGTTTCTTCATATATATATATATATATAAACAATTACCTATTAAGCATGAAACATTAAAAAAAAAAAAAAATTATAAAACATAAAAACTAAATAAACTTCTATAACTTCCCTGGCTGCCCACAATTCTTTCCATTGCCTTTTCAACTCCCCTTACCGACCCTCACAATCCCCATTATAACTCCAAAATTGCTTCTCATAGGACGGGAAGGCCAAATTTGTTTTCCTTCTCACACAAGAAGGATAGGAAGAAATTTGTTTTTCTCCCACATAGAGAGAATGATCTTCTCTCTAATATGGCATGTTTCCCAACTGATAAATCCAATCGATGAATCGATAGAGAGGCTCAGATCAATAAACTCTGAAAGAACCCAAACCCGAACCCACACCGATCAATTGAGACGAGGAAATTAAAGCACAGATTATATAAACATAGACTTTCCAATTCCATCCCGTTTAAAATTGTTAACACCTTCAAACAAACAAGAGTTTCACACGTCAAGGAAGATTCTCATGGCTCTCCAGCAAAAATTTAAAGTTTTGCAGAGAAATTAAACCTTCTTCGTAATTCAAATAGGAAAGCAAGAGCTTTGTGGATCAATATTTTTCAGTTGTTTATTCATTCAAACAAAGCAGTACCATCTTTAGGCCAATTATGAGACAGATAACAGCTGACCTATGGCAAAAGCTTTGTTTCCTTCGTGATTTTGGGACTTTCAGAACATCAAGGCAGTGGATGTATACTTTGTACTGCTTTGAGAAACAATGTCTATCTCTGAACAACAGAGAAACGGGTCAAGACTAATAGACTGATTAAGGTTCCTCTCGAGCACCTTAATGGCTCCTGAATGATACACTTAGCTTCCCAAGCTTTGAGTACAGCTGCAGAATTAAGCCTCCTTGGTGAAACCGTGTATTCCTTTGAGTACAGCTCCTTCACAAGTACTGTTATTTCACCTTTCGAATGTCTCATGTCCCAAAAACAAAGATACGACAAGCCAAATGTAATCACATTGCAACTTCAGGATGTACTCACAATAAGGAAACAGCAGGAATCGACATCAACAGGATTTACATATATAAAGGAGTCCAACAAAGTCTCTTTTTCTTTTAGAGAACTGGGAGGGGCAGAAATCCTTAATCGTAATTTATAGACAAGCAACATCCAGCAGCAGAAGTTCAGCACATACTAGCAGTAGTAAGAAAATATAGAATTCCAAATGATGTTTTAGGAACTATTTTGCCTTTGAGATTAACTTAGATAACAACACCTCCACCTCCAGTCTGATGAAGCATTGCATCGATCTCATCTCCATCCTCCATTTCCAGCTGTGGGTTACAGAAGTAAGGTAAGAACATGAAACTAGAAATCAGCTATCATGAATTAATTTGTGTATGTTAATGAAAAATGATGATGATACCTCTTCTGGAGTCTGCTCTGCTCGCAGTCGGCGGCCGTCAAACAAGAATGCAATGGAGTTCAAATCAACCGACTGCCTGTCACAGTAAGCATTCATTAGCTTCTTCAGTTGGGTACTCTTTTTGATCCGGAAGAAAACTTCATTCCCATCCTACAAAAACATGGGCAGCAGATAAGAGGATAAAACTAAATACACAAAAGGCAACTTAACACAGAACACATTTTTAAGACAATTTTAAAAATTTTAAAGAGTAAAAATTCACTGTGAACAGCTGCATGTGGTTCTAACCTCATGATCTAAAGCAAGTTAGCATTATTTGCTAACACTTGACCAATAATCAATGACTTCATTATTAACTGACTTGGTAAAAGTAGGGCCTGGCGAGCCACATTCAGGCAGCCAAACGTGACAATATCTCAACTCTTGGAGGGGGCTACGGAAGAAAGTAAGTTCGACTTCGACCCATTAAAGTAGGACATAGCTAAAACCCGGCATGGGACAACTTCAACAGACTGAAGCAAAGCAAAATTAGACATCAAGTTACCATCAGTATGGCCAAAGCTGGGAGTTCAACCAAGAGATACAATATAGATTGGAAGTCTTTAATGGCTTCTAAGCACCTGGTTTATGCATTTACTTATTTTTTGACAGCAATGAGGGTCTGGGCCAACTTTAACGACTTCCTAGCGCTTTGTACAGAACAACATAACAAATGTTCCGTTATCTAATTTGAGCTTTAGGTGGGATTATAATCCAATTTCTAGGGTACCAAACTTTCATTGGAAGATTAATAAAGAAGAAACACCTGTGGTAGCTTGGAGCTAGCATTGTTGGGGGTGCAAGTCTCCAAATAGATTACTAGGATGGGAACAGATTCCTCAGGTATCAAGAAAAATCATATCGAATGTTTGAAGTGAGCTCAAATTGTTCTCATCGCACTCAGAATTCTCAAATACCTCAAGATCACAGCTACACATACCTCACCAGTTCATACTACATCTGATCAGTCGCCTAATGAAGAATACAGACCTCTTAGTAGTCCTTCAAATTCGTAGAAAAGGAAAACCCTATCATATAAGTACATGTAGTTGTTCAAATAAAAACCCAACACTGAAAATCCTGTCCACAGTATGTATCTAGAAGTTGTAAAACTCACTATACCAAAAAAAAGACAAAATCCCAAGAACGATCCATCGGAAAAGGCATGCAAATACCTCTCACAACCCATTGAAGAATAGCACAACGTAACAAACAACATGCCCCTGCAATACTAAATTCTCACTACGTAGGAGGCTAGAAACCGAAAAAAAAACGAACACCCAGTTGAAAAATCAAAGCGACTACACAGAAAAACAAGAAGAAAGGAATTGGGAGTAGAAGAAATGATTGGAAAAAAAAAAAGGTGAAGGTTGGGAAGTCGGAGAAACCTGGCCCTTGACTTTGAGGTTGATATGAGCGGACTGATCGGTAGGCTTCTTGTCCTCCTCTTGGTTGGTGACGCCCGACATTTTGTGAAAATTTTGTGTGGTTCGATCTCTGTCCGATTTCCGAGCGAAGAATCAAGGGTTCGGAAAAACGCAGGAAGTGCTCTTCGCCTGGTTTTGCACTATATGTGACCCTCAGTCTCCAAGAGAAAGTGGGTGGACTTTTTGAGGTTCCAAATGGACGGTCACCATGCCTTCACGCCTTCCTTAATCCAACGGACACTAATACAAGATCGATGGAATGAAGTTGCCGTGGAAACGACGCAGTTTAAAATGCTTTCCCTTGTTTTTTCTTAGAAGATGCATTTTATTTCATAGTGGTGTTGGAAAAGTCTCCATTCTAAAAATCAAACATTATTTTCTGGAAAAAACAGCTCAATAATCATATTTTACCGGTTATTGACTAAGAAAAAAGACTTAACCAGATGTTAACTTTGTAATTTATAACTAAATACGTTTTTTTTTTTTTTACAATATGTGAGGTGGGAGGATTCGAACCACAGATCTCGTGGTCATCAGTACAACTTTATGCCAGTTGAGGTATGCTATTGTTGGTTTATAACTCAATACGTTAAACCATCATAATTTTGGTCAAAATATTAATGATTTAAATCTTCATCTCATATATTGTCGACATTAGCATAGTTAAAAAACTTTTGTATTGCATAGATGATCATTCAACATTAGAATATTTTCGTACTAAAAAAAAACATTAGAATATTTCCAACTAGATCCGAAGTGGTTTAAAAATAATAAGTAGATAAAACCATGAAATTAGGTCCCGTTTGATAACCATTTGGTTTTTTGTTTTTTGTTTTTGAAAATTAAGCTTATACACACATACTTTTACATATAAGTTTATTGGTTTTAGTATCAATCTTCTACTTTGTTTTCAAAAACTAAGTCCAATTTTGGAAACAAAAAAATAGTTTTCAAAAACTTGATTTTGTTTTTAAAATGTGGCTAGGAATTCAAATACAACCTTAACTAGGATGAAAGGACTGATAGGAAATTTAGGAGAAAACAAACATAATTTTCAAAAACCAAAAACAAAAAACTAAGGCCCCGTTTGATAACCATTTGGTTTTTTGTTTTTTGTTTTTGGTTTATAAGCTTATAAACACCACTTCCAACTCTAAGTTTCTTTGGCTTTTCACGCACCTTCTTCCCATGTTTTCAAAAACCAAGCCAATTTTTTAAAACTAAAAAAAGTAGTTTTCAAAAACTTGTTTTTGTTTTTAGAATTTGGTTAGGAATTCAAGTGTGTTTTTAACAAAAATAAAATCCATGAGAAAATTTAAAGAAAACAAGTCTAATTTTCAAAAATCAAATGGTTATAAATGGTTATCAAACGGGCCTTAGGGCCCGTTTGGTTTAAGGTTTTATAGATGCCTGGGAATATTATGCCTGGGAATAAGATTGCTGGGAATCAAAGATAACTGTGTTTGGTTGTGCATGGGAATGTCATCAGGATTTTATGAGAACAAATTATGTCTGTATTTATTTTTTAGAATTAATCAGGTAAACTTTATGTAATTTTAATAAATTAATCAATAAAAAAGTAAAAATTAATTCAAACTATTAATAAAAATTAATGAAATAATAATCATGAAATGATTTTAATGGGATAAACTATGTTAATTTAACAAACTAAAATTATTTAATTAATTTTTTTAATAAATATCTTTAACTACAATAATTTAATATATTGTATCCATAAAAATTAATTAGATAAATATTTAATAATAATATGATTATTTATTTATTATAAAGAAATTTAAAAAAGTAATTAATTGATTATAAATAATCGATAAGTAATTAATTATAATTATTGAAAATTGAATTTTTATACTAAATTCATTTAAATGATTTTAATTCAATAATTAAATATATTCTCGATAATATTGACTAATTAATTATAATTTTAGTAAATATGTAATTACATCCCTTTAATAAACTTGGACTAAGTATTTGTTTAAAAGTCCTAGAAAAAAGTATTTGTTTAAAAAAAATGAAATTCTTGAGAAATTATTATTTAATCTAATTAAATAATTTATTATATTATTTTTAATTTAGTATCCATTAGTTAATTAATTAACTATATTCAAAATAAAATTGCATATAAAAATAAAAAAGAAGAGATGGGAAAAGAGAAAACCTATGCTTTTGCAAGGGCATAGAAAACCCTTGCTTATGGGCATAAATGATGCCTGAGAATGTGTTATTTCCTAGGCTCACCACAGAAATCTTGAAACAAACAAGGGTATTAGAAACCCTTGCCCATTCTCATCTCCAAAAACCTTGTACCAAACGGGCCCTTAGTGTTTTCAATGCAAACATATTATTTAAACTTTTAAAATAACGTAATTCTTAAAAGATTTTCACACCCGTTTTCATTCTCTAGTTTTTTCGTATCAAATATGTTTTTATGATTTTTATTTAGGGTCTAGTTGGGTTGTTTGATTTAGTTATAACTAAATTATTGTTTCGATTATCTTTATTTAATATCTAGTTTTTTAAATACATTTAATAACTAATTTTAATCCAAAAAAAAAAAATCTAAACTTAAAAAAACATTAAAAAATAGAGAAATTACATCATATGGCATAACATCAGGTCTATTTTTAAAAATGTTAGGACTTTTTAGTTTTTACAAAAATGTCACAAAACGACTCTTTTTTTAAAAATAAAAATAAATAAATAAACTCGCAATTATACCTTTACTTTGTTTAGTTTGATTTTGTTTCACTTAATATTATCATTTTTGCTTTCTTCTACTTGGTATCGTGCCTTGAAATTCTCTAAACGATGCATCTTGCTTGTCACAACCTAAGCTACTGTTTAGAGAGCTTGGTTTTCTTTCCAAAATGCCACTCAAGCAGCTTTTTTTTTTCAAGTGGTTTTCCATCGGATGTACCAGTACGACTCAATTGAAGGAGAAATTTCGGCCAATCACAAATTGTCATGTCATTAATATAAATTAATGATAAAATAAATTTGGGACCAATTACAAATGTACACGTGTCCCTAAATTAAATTAATAGACATTAAAATTCGGCAAATCAAAGAATGTCACTTGTCTATTAGTGATCCATCATATAACATAAGCCAAGTTCAATCAAATTATGCCACATGGAAATTGGACCCAAGCCCAAGCCCATATGAGGTCCATCAAACTCTATAAATAGAGAAGACCACCATTCATTTTTGGCATTCAGATTCAGACGGAGTCAGGCACACTCAAAAGAGCATTCAGAGTTCAGAGGCATTCAGACTCAGAAGCATTCAAGTTCAGTCAGAGAATCCAGAAGAGTCAGAAGCCAAAGAGTCCAGAGAATTCAGAGGAATTCGAGATTCAGAATTCAAAAGATTCAAGACTCAAAAGATTTGAAGATTAGAAGACTTCAAGAAGAGATCAACAAGTCAATCGACCGATCAAAAAGATCACCAAGTCAGCAGGCCGATCATCCAAGAGGATCAACAAGCTAACAAGCCGATCCAACAGATCATCAAGCCAACAGGCCGATCCAAAAGAACATCAAATCAGCAAGCCGATCATCCAGGAAGATCAACAAGCCAACAAGCCGATCTAAGAGATCAACAAGCCAACAGGCCGATCCAAGAGATCATCAAGCTAGCAGGCCGATCATCCAAGAAGATCAACAAGCCAACAAGTCAATCCAACAGATCAACAAGCCAATCAACCGATCAAAAAGATCACCAAGTCAGTAGGCCGATCATCCAAGAAGATCAACAAGCTAACAAGTCGATCTAACAGATCATCAAGCTAGCAGGCCGATCATCCAAGGAGATCATCAAGCCAACAGGCCGATCCAAGAGATCATCAAGCTAGCAGGCCGATCATCCAAGAAGATCAACAAGCCAACAAGTCGATCCAAACGATCATGAAGCCGACAGGCCGATCATCTAGGAAGATCAACAAGCCAACAAGCCGATCCAAGAGATCATCAAGCCAATAGGCAGATCCAAGAGATCATCAAGCTAGCAGGCCGATCATCCAGGAAGATCAACAAGCCAACAAGCCGATCCTAGAGATCATCAACCTAGTAGGTCGGCCATCCAAGAAGATCAACAAGTTAGAGACCAAAGTTTATATACTTGTGAGAGAGAATCAGAGGATTAACATTAGAGATTGTACACCCACACGCATACAAATATAAATACAAATATATTGTTTATTCCACGTGTTGGGTTTTATGCCCGAAAACTCGTAGATAGTAAATGTACATTTGACCGAACATTAATAAAAGTGATGTATTATTCAATGTTTGTATTATATCTTGTCTTATTAACCCTAATCCAATAAACTAAACATCCAAGGCTAATAGAATGAGGCTTGAACTAGTATGTAGAGACATACGGGGATCGATGTTCAAGTTTTAGCCTAAAGGGTCTGTAGTATAGGGATAAGGCTGGGTACCTTATCCTGGTGACACTATGGATACGACCCGCTTTGTATTTTGATACAAACGTAATGATCCAACGTGTTCGTGTAGTTGACATGTGAGTGGGGGTATCCTGTGCAATGAGTTTGCACAAAGACCGGACCGCGAAATAGTTAACCACTAACTGTAACACCGTTAGTTAGTTCGGTTTCTATTTCACTAGGATGACCTAGGCAACTTGGCCTTAATCCTGAGTGGATTATGGACTCCTGTCCATGAGGAATTGTCTTTTGATTTGTACGGGTGAAAGTGGCCTATACGCCGACTCAATAAGCCTACCATTTTGGGGACAAGACCGATTGGGGAGCTAGGAACATAGTCTTACAAGATGGAATTCACTCCTTCCCAACTTTAGGGTAAGTAGAGGTGTGTTCCCTTAAGTGGTGTCTCCGGGTCTTGAACAATGGGCCCTACCCTCTCTATGGCACGAGAGGGACTTCTGTTTGTTGGTTGGACCTCAAACAGGTTGTTCATTAGAGGAGCACTGGTACTTAAGGACAAAGAGGTAGCCCAGGGGTAAAACGGTAATTTGACCTAGCTGGGGTACGAACACACGTGAAGGGCTAACTTGCTGTTGATGGTCGATATCCGTGGACATAAAATTATATCTGCAGTGAGAAGAGTGCAGCTGTGGTTCTATAGTGGAGTGAACCACAGTTAACGAATATTGATTAACTTGGTTAATGAGTTTAACCAATTAATCTCATATCGTTGGAGCTTATGATCTGTAGGTCCATCAGGTCCCACCGGTAGCTCTATAAGGGCGTTGAGGTAAATTTCTAAGGGTGAATTGAATATTCAAAGGAGTTTGAATATTAAGTTAAATATGAATTTGATTCGTATTAAAAACTATAGGTTATAATTAATGCACATATGATGTACATTAAAACTATAGTTTATTTGGAGAGAGATATAATTAAATATGAGATATTTAATTATAATATTAATTAATATATTAATTAGTTATTATATTAATTAATAATTAGTTTTAATTACTTTAATTAAATTTGATTTAATTAAATTTTATTAAAACAATAGGTTATGTGGAATTATTATAAAGAGTTTATATGATTATTAAATTAATTGTTAATTTAATTAATTAAATTAATTTAATATTATTATTAAATTAATTATTCCATCAGTTAAAGTAACTGATGGAATTGTTCGTCCACTAACCTAGGTCTCACGCTTGATAGGGAGAGATTTTAGGGAGTGGTGGTTTTCATCCGTTGAATAACCACCCCCTCAATATAATCTTTTTTGGTTCAGTTGGTTACATCTATCAAGCACTCACGAAAAGCTCTCGCTCTCTCCAACCCTCTCAAGAATTCTCTGTGATTTTCTCTCAAGAATACAGAGAAGAAAATTCTTCCCATCTCTTAGAAATCATGCTCCCACAAGCTCTTGACGCATTTTCCTTCAAGAGAATATCAGTGAAACCCCTTGGTGGTGTTCGTGATTAATTTCCAGCAAAGAAAAGGAGACTTTTGCTGCTGTTTTTAGTTGGAGAATCAAGGAATTTCGGTGAAACGGGTCAAGAACGTCTTCAAAGGTATAGTGTTCTTGATCTTGGATCAATAGGATCCAATTTAGATTAGATCTATAGTGTTAGCATGTTTTATAATTAAAATTCAGCATGTTAAATTATGTTTACTGCTGTGTTTTTTATTTGCCAACGTATTGGTATTTTAGTTCAAATTAAAACTGAGTTAGGGTTCTGTTCGTTTCCGCTGCGAAAGGGCTTTTATCCCTTCAATTGGTATCAGAGCCTTCTCTGTATTTTTAATTTGTGAATTAAAATTTGCGTTGGTTTTAGGTGGAATTTAATTGCATTATGAATGTTAATTTGCTATGAACTGGAGATTAATTGGCCTTAGATTTACATTTTTTTTTTATGTGATCAAATGTAAAGGCCCCTGCGTTTTTGGGCAATTAAATTGTAAATCGAGTCTCTGTAAGTCCGAGTCTAGTTTAGGCTCAAGAACGATGAAGATCGGGACCAAATTTGACCAAAAACGGCGGAAAACGACGAACAATTGCTGCTGGAACAGTGTAGTTTTTCCAGAAATTCGAAAAAAAAAAAAATTCGGACGGAAAAAACGCGTGCGTCAGGTAGGGCTGACGTCAGCATTCACCATGCTGACGTCAGCGAGGCACGGTTCAGACGCAAGGAGAAGGCGCGGTCCAGCTCGTCCGGTTCGGTCTGCGTCAGGCCGGTTCTGCGGCGGTTCGTTGACTGGAGCCATGGTTCGTTAACCGGCTCGCCTGGTTTGCTGACTGGGGCGCGGTTCGGTCAATTCTGGGCGGTTTTTGACTGGGTTCAGTGGTTTTCCAGCTGGTTCAAGCGGTTTTGACTTGTTTTGGGCAGTTTTGGCACGTTTTGGAGCGGTTTTGGTCTGGTTCGGGGCTGCAGAAGGCTGTAATAGGATAGAATTTTGCTTTATTATTGTAATTTAGTTTTAATTTTATCATAGGGGCCAATTAATCGGTTCATATGCTGTTTTATATGCTTTATGGATGTCATATAATTATAGAAATCCCACCTTAGGTTATAAAGCATGCTCATGCATTTATGTATGTTATAATTAGATTATAATATATGATTGAAATGCATGGATTGATTTTCATGAGTTTTTTAATATATAGTTGAGTTATATTAAAATCATGAAAATGGGATAGCATGATGCATGCAATTACATAGTTTTAATATAAGAGTTATATTTAAAATGAATTGTTTGCAGCATGCTACAATGATTTTCCATTTTTGGCAATAATTAATTGTTAATTTATTAAAAATGGAAATCAAATTGCATTGAGCATGATACATCCATAGTTTAATATAAAAGTTATATTAAATTCATGCAATGCTAGTATATAGTTTTAATTTCATTAACTAGAATATGATTGTTAATTGTTTTTAAAACTATAGTATGCATGATTATAGGACTAATCATTAAAATTTTGAAATAGTTTAAAATTTATGATTAGAAACCGTCAATCTATAATCAAGATATGCATGCTCACATAGGATCTTAGGTTAAAATGAATTAATTTTAAATGAGTTAAAATTAATTAGACCTAAGATCATTTTTTAATAGGATTAGAAATTCTTACTTAGTTTTAAAATAGTTTTAATGAACTAAGTAGGACAAACATTCCTGAGATTATAAGGGAACTCTACCAGTGAAGTTCTGTCTAAGGATTGGAGGTATTTAAGTTGACGGTATACGGAACACCTCCTACCTGGGAACTGATCTGGATCACCGGAGTTGAATTAATGACAGGTTAATGTTAGAATAATGTCGCTAGGTTAATTAAATATGTTTAATACACCTAGACATTAGGTCTTATTATAATTGTTATAATAGGACTAGACTTAGATAAATGACTTAGCCGGATTTATCTAAGGTGATTAAACCCTAAAATACCCATAGGTTACTTTAGTGGGAGGAAAATTACAAAACTTAATTTAAATTGAGTTTTGCTCCTACGTCCCTGTATGTTCACATCGTGAGATCCATGCTCGGCTTCGTGTCGTTTTAGCGCGGCCTCCCTTCGGAAAGTGTTTGCATGGGTCAATACCAAGGTGAATGGGGAAAGTAACCATAGTAAGTGGGAGCGGGACGCGTGTCAACGTATCCTTCGGTCTCCACCCCTAGGTCACAACGTGAGATTCCTATGATCCGCCTGCGTGTTGCCCTGGAGCAACCATCTCTTCAGAGGGCCTGATCATAGGATTCGGAACACCGTGAACTCCTAAATAGGATAGGATCGCTGAAGCTAATTACCAACAGTTGTCTTTCCTAACGGTAGCTTGTTGGTCCGTGCCTTTGAGATCTGAAAGTGGGAGGGTTACACTTACGGGGAGGAGTTAATTGGTTAACAAATCCTTGACCGAACAACGGTGGTTAAAATCTAATGGAATATGAGTTATTCTGGGATTAGAGATTAACTGAGAAGAATCTCATTTTAGAGGAGGAACAACTGATCACCCTTCGGTGGCTGTTCTTCTAAACCTCTAAAGCATCGTTGCATAACACAATCAATAGTTTTATTAGGGTTCTTTGATTGTTTGTTTGCAAAATTGATTGGATGAATGCAATTGTTTGTGTTGCTTGTGTGATGGGTTAAGACAAAGATAACTAATACATTCACCTAAGGTTGTGTGTCAGATTTGTCAACGGTTCGGTCACAATGCCCTGGATTGCTACCATTGGTATGGTTACAATTTCCGTGTCCGACTTGCTCCTACTCAATTGGCTGCACTCGCTGCTTCGACTGGAAACAGTTTACCTGCTGGTAGTCCCTCAGGATCTCAATTGCAAGTATGGCTATCTAACTTCGGGTGCAATGCTCACTTAACCTAAGATCTTGCAAATTTGAATATCTCCTCAGAATATAATGGTGAATCGAGCGTCACAGTTGGAAATGGCCAAGCTCTTCCAGTTACTCACACAGGTTGTAGCTCTCTTCATACTGAATCTAATTCCTTTGTTCTCTCTAATCTCCTTCGTGTACCACATATATCCTCCAACCTTTTATCTGTTCACCAGTTCTGTGTAGATAATGATTGTTTATTTTTCTTTGATGCTCACTCTTTCACTATTCAGGACAAACGAACGGGCCGCATACTCTTCCATGGGCCCACTATTAATGGCCTCTATCCTCTGACTACTCAGTCCTCCACTTCTCAATCCTCTGTTCCTAGCACCATTACTGCTCAACTAGGTATCAGAGTGAACTCTTCAATTTGGCATGACCGGTTAGGGCATCC
This sequence comes from Luffa aegyptiaca, assembly GCA_017139565.1. Taxonomy (NCBI): domain Eukaryota; kingdom Viridiplantae; phylum Streptophyta; class Magnoliopsida; order Cucurbitales; family Cucurbitaceae; genus Luffa; species Luffa aegyptiaca. Next base: position 27,373,221 of record CM029405.1, on the reverse strand, counting down.
TAACTCTACTGTTCTTAAATCTGTACTACAGTTGTTAAATGTAGCATCTTCCTCTATCTCTTCGTTATGTTCACATTGTTTGAGTGGTAAAATGAGCAAACTATCTTTTCCCTTGTCTCATTCTCACTCTTCTCACCCCTTGGAACTTGTTCATAATGATGTATGGGGTCCCTCCCCCGAATTATCAATAAACAGTTATCGCTACTATGTTTCCTTTGTTGATAATTTCTCTCGTTATACGTGGATTTACCCTCTTACTTATAAGTCTGATGTTGCTGCCACTGTTTCCATGTTTAAATCATTTGCTAAAAATCTTTTATCTTTCAAGATGAAAACTTTTCGCAGTGATGAGGGGGGGGGGGGATGAGTATGTAAACCATACTCTTGCAACTTTTTTTTGCTAAACATGGCATTTCTCATCAAAGATCTTGTCCTCATACACCCGAGCAAAATGGGATAGCTGAACGAAAACATCGCCATATTGTTGAAATAGCTCTTTTTTTTATATCCAAGTCCTTTGTTCCTCTTCGCTATTGGTACCATGCTCTTGCTTGTGCTACCTTCCTTATCAATTGCCTACCTTCTCCCTCCCTCGGTAATAAATCTCCTTTTGAGGTTCTATTTCGTAAGCCACTAGATTACTCACACTTACGAGTCTTCGGTTGTGCTTGCTATCCACTTCTTCGTCCTTATGTCTCTCACAAACTCCAACCTCGAACTACTCAGTGTGTGTTCATTGGCTATCCCCTTGGCTATAAAGGCTATCTATGCCTCGATCCTCTTACCGAACGCATTTATATCTCCCGACATGTTGTCTTTGATGAACATGTCTTTCCCTTTGCTCTTTCTTTACCTCTCTCAAATTCACCATCCACTCCTTCCATGCCTTCTGTTTCCTCTGCTATTCCCACTCTTATTCGACTTTTTCAGCCTCTAGATTCAGTTGAGGAGCTGCCAACACCTTGTGAGTCTACTGTATCTGCTTCTGCCTCTCCAAGCATATGTGATATGACTACTAATACTCCTGCTGCTCAGGCTTCTATTGGAGGCTGTAGTGTTGAATCTGTTGATACTAATGTTCCTGTTGCTAATGAATTTGTTGATGCTTCTGTTGTGCATACTAATACCTCTGTTGTGCCTACTGATACCACGAAAATTGTTGATCCTCTTGCTAATACCAATGTCTCCACAAATTGGCATCCCATGAGAACTCGGTCCAAGTCTGGTATTGTCAAGAAGAAGGTTTATTTGGCCAAACTTGACTCCTCACCTTCTATTGAACCATCATCCTTTACACAAGCTTCTAAGTTGCCCGATTGGCAGGGAGCTATGACTGATGAATTTACCGCTCTCTTGCAACAAAATACTTGGACCTTAGTTCCTCTTCCCCCACAAAAGAATGCTAGTGGTTGTAAGTGGGTTTATAGGATCAAACTCAATCTGGATGGTAGTGTGGCACGTTATAAGACACGTTTGGTTGCCAAAAGATATCATCAAAGAGAGGGTGTAGATTATGAGGAAACGTTCAGCCCTGTGGTCAAGAAACCTACTGTTAGGATTGTTCTATCCTTGGCTGCTCATCATGGTTGGGATCTTCGTCAGTTGGACGTTAAAAATGCTTTCCTACATGGTGATTTAAAGGAGGAAGTCTACATGCAACAACCTCAAGGATTCATTAGCAAACAGTTCCCTTCCCATGTTTGTCACCTGAATAAGTCTCTTTATGGACTCAAACAAGCCCCTCGCGCTTGGTTTGAGTGCTTTACAAGTTCCTTGATTCGTTGTGGTTTCAAAGCCTCTTTATCCGATCCTTCACTATTTGTTAGAAACATCAGAGGCTCCATCACTTATTTGTTGCTTTATGTTGACGATATTGTGCTTACTGGCAACAATCCTTCATATATTACCTCTCTTATTTCTCAGTTGAAGGAATCATTTGATATGACTGATTTAGGAAGTCTATCTTACTTACTTGGTCTTGAAATCAAGCGTTTATCTACGGGCCTTTGTGTAACTCAGACGAAATATACCAAGGATCTGTTAGTAAAATTTGATATGACTGAAGTAAAAATCTGCTCTACACCTTGTTCAACTCGTCATTTTTCTCCCACGGCAACTCTCTGTTCTCCTTCTGATGCTACTGCATATCGAAGTATAGTGGGAGCTCTCCATTACCTAACCTTCACTCGACCTAATATATCATTTGTCGTGAGCAGGGTTTCACAGTATATGCACTCTCCTACACTTGACCATTTAGCTGCTATCAAGCGAATCTTGAGGTATCTGTGTGGTACTTTACAGCTGGGATTGCATCTTCGAGCTAGTTCCTTAATTCTCAGTGCTTTCTCGGACTCGGATTGGGTTGGTAATCCGATTGACCGGCGGTCTACTACTGGTTTCGTGGTCTTCTTGGGTGCCAATCCTATCTCTTGGATTGCCAAGAAACAATCCACAGTCTCTCACAGCTCAACCGAAGCTGAATACCGTGCGTTGGCCACTACTACTGTTGAGATTATTTGGATACAACAGCTCCTTAGTGAACTGCTTGTCTCTCTGCCTCAATCTCCTATACTTTACTGTGATAATCAGTCCGCCTTGCAGTTGGCTCGAAATCCAGTATTCCATGGTCGAACAAAACATATTGAAGTCGATCTTCATTTTGTTCGTGAACGAGTGACTTCTAAATGTCTTCTTCTTCAGTTTATTCCTACTATTGATCAGCCGGCAGATCTCTTCACTAAGGTTCTCACTACAGATCGTTTGACATCTTTAAGGAGCAAACTCATGCCTCAAACTTCTCCATTCGTTTGAGGCGGCATATTCAGATATATGTGGCTGTTATGTATATTCTATGCCTTTTAGTCTTTGTTTGTAATTTCTGTATTTATCTCAGTGTGCTTTGGGCCCACTATTTCATCTCTTGTATAAATACTATTCTCTTATTCATTAATAAGATGAGATAATTTTATTTACTTGTGAGAGAATTATCAGTTTGCGCGTTGGGAGAAAACGTTTCTGTCGTGGCGTCGGCAGAAAAGCTCTTTGCCGACGGCATCCATGTGGCTTCGGCAAAAAGGCCACTTCAGTCTCTCTGCCAATGCTATCCACGTGGTGACATCAACAATTTTTTTTAAAAAAAAATTTAATTTTTAATCGATTTCTTGTTCTTGTTCTTGTTCCTTTTGAATATTAATATTCCAAAATTTTTTGTACCTAAAACAAATTGTTGACAAACTTAAATATTTTACAATTCTCATTCAAATAAGATATCAAATTTGTTCATACAAGTTTGAGATTAAATAAAATTACAAAATACCTACTCCTTAAAAGTTCTAAATTACAAAGCACCTAAACTTAAAACCTAACACATACACCTCTCGTCGTATATGCATCTTTATTCTCCTCAGCATTATCTTGCTCATACATCATCCTCAAAGAACCTAAGAAAAACAAATATTAACTAGGTTCAATAGTAAATCAATGAAACTTTTAACTTAATGAACATATAATATCAAAACAAAACCAAGTTATCAATACTCAAACAAACCATCACTCACCTTACACTCAAAAAAATCAAAACTAGAATGAATAACATGCTTAAAATAATTTCAATCGTACAAATAAAACTCCTAACTCCAACTCCAACAAAGAACCTCAATATCATATGAACACCAAACTCAATCTCAAAGTACTCCAAACTATAATCTCTACATTTATAAACTAAATTTATGAGTAAACACTACAATAAAGAGAAGAAACAACTTACAAGGGCACTTTAAACTCGTCGAATAATTTTTTTAACATTCTCACAACAACAAACTACACAACACCCTAAGAACAAAAATATCCAAACAATCTTACCCTATAAAAAAGCAATCTATATATCATACAAGCACAAACTCAATCTTAAACTTTAAACTCCAAACTTCCAACAAACAATCTCAAATTCCAAAAACAACTATAATAAGCTTAACCTAACATATCCAACCTTATAAAGTTAACCACTAAACTAATAGCTTGTGTAAAGTCAGTATTTTAAGTTAAATCTCAAATTCGTTAAGTTTGAGCTAATTGGATTTAATTTCATGTAATTGGTGTGAAAGAGGGGTTGATTTAATGAAATTCTGATGGTGTTCTTTTAGCTGGAATGACATTCTCGTAAATAAGGAAAAGTTTGAGCCAAGTTTTACTTTTAAATTAGTCACTAAGTTTTTCGGCCAAGCCATCCCAAGCTCCTTCCTCTCATCCACGTTCGGCAGCCCCTCCTCAAGCAAGATTGGGTTTTTTTCCATCTTCATCTCAAGCTCCCGTCGCCGGCAGTGCAACGTCTCCGTCTCTGGCGTCTCCTCCGACGAGCAGCTCGTTCAACGGTGGTTTGGGTGTTGTGCAGGCCGCGAGTTCCACAACAGCAGTTCGTCGTGTGTTGTTTTCTCTCGAGTTTTTCATCCTCAATGCCGATTTCTTTCTCTCTTTTCGTTCTCTCTCTCACATGTGATCTCCCTCTTCGTGTTCCAGCATTGTTTTGGCATGTTTTGGGTTGTTGCAGCAGGGTTAATCGTGAACTCCGACGAGTTGTGAAGTGGATCGCGAACAGCTGCGTAATGGGGCGTTTTTAGCGAGTTTTTGAGTGATTTTGACATTGGGTAAGTTGGATTGAATGTTGTATTGGTTGATTATCGCATTTAATCAAATATCCACTTAACGTGTTTCGTAAAACAAGTTTTTCCCTTCAATTCCGACGATTCAAGCAGTAGGTCTTTGAGTTTCAGCATCTTTGAGCGATTTCGTCTTTGGGTAAGCATTGTTCAACAAGTCTTTTCATGGATTTTGAACCAATTTTGGCTCCTAATGTGATACCCATGATTAATTAACCCTTGAATGTCGGTACCCATTTAAATTCAAGTATTAATTGTGGATTTTTGCTAATTCAAAGTGTTGTCCAACAAGCTTAAAGGTTCGTTTGGGTAAGTTTATTGTTGGTTTAAGCCTCCGTTAGCATTTGTTTGGCACTTAGAAACTGCCCATGATGATTTGGGTTTGTTGCAGCGTTGTCCAGGAGGTTTTTGGTCTTCGGTATTGCATAAGTTCACCAAACTAAGGTTTCGTTCAGCAAGCTTTAAGTCCTTCTTGGGTGAGTTGCAATCTTTTGGAGCTGAGTTGGATTTTTGTGGGTTAATTGAATTTAATTCTCCTAATTTTGGAACCTTATTTGGTTGAGCCAAACCTTTATTTAAGGTCAAAGTTGGCGGTTGGAGCTATTTTACCGGAATATTTAAGTAAAGGTAAGTGGTTGTACTATTAAAATGCATTGGCTAGGTTGGAAAAATGTGTGCTGATAGGATAGAACTTGCATGATGAATGTGAAGCACGATTTGATGAATGTGAAATATGAACCATGAACTTATTGAATGTATAGACCATGATTCAATTTAGAGGACTGATTTTCAATTTCCTCTTTGTTCTTGCGGATTTTGGGTCTTCATTTTCTCATCAGGATTGATGAGAAATTTTCTCTTTGGTTCTCAGGAAAATCATGAGGGATTTGAGGATATTCAAAGCTCGCATTTGTCCAAATCCCTCCGCCAAACAAGCTATGTTTGCCGTCAGAATAACTTAATGGATCTTGAGGAAAACCAACCGCCTCTAAAGCCATTAAAAAAATCTTGATTGGGAATCTAAATCACTACTTCTTGAGTGAAGCTCATTTGAAAAAGAGCAGGAAAAAAAAAAAAAAAAAAAATTGTGGGCTGTGGAATTGGGAGCAGAAAAATGGGGGGTTTTAACCGACTTTGTGATGTGGAAGGAAGCAAATCTACAAAATATTACAATCTTTTGATTTATAGAAGAAAAACAAAAAGATAAAATTTGAAACAAAAGATCAGAAAATGAAAAGAAAAAAATCGAAATACAATATTGAAAAAAAATCAGAAAACAAAAAAAAAGAGGTAGAATCAACTGGTTGACTGTGGGAGGGTACATAATATTGCAATCTTTCTCCACTTTCTCATCCCCCTCGTGTACGCTTTCAATAGCCTATGGAAGAAATGCCTACTCAATCCATCGTTGTTCAGAGTTTGCCGATGATGTTGATTATATGGGAGAAGAAGGTATGGATTAGAGCACAATTTTTTTTATATCTTAATATGGTTTAAACCATTTTTAACATTTATTTAATATTTTAGTTTTCTTAATTAATTTTTCAATTTATTTGTCTAGTAATCAAATGAAATAGCCATATCATCCCATCCATGTCAACATATAACGGTCTAGTCAGCATTTCATTAAGTTAAAGTTAAGTTAGAGACCATTTAGAATGATTTTACAAACCTAGAGAACTAAAGTGGATCTTTTGAAATTTCAGGGACCAAATAGACATGAACCCCAAATCCACTATATTTTGTCCAAATCAATTTTTAACCTAAACTTATTGAAGGTAGAAAAATTTGGACAAATTTTAACCTACACTTACCGAATATAAAAAAAATTAAAATAAATTAAAAACTATTGACTATGGATTTGAAAAAAATTTCATCGACAGAAAAAAAATTGAAAAGCCTGACCTGAACAAACACATACAAAATTATGTATTAGTTCCAAATTACAAAATCAGTTAAGGCATGTTTGGGCCGCCTATTTCCGAAGTCCCGACTTCCTAACCCTTCAAGTCCCCGTTTGGCCCGTCGATTTCCAATGCTTGGATTTCCTTGGTTCAAAACGCCCGACTTCAACAATTAACAAGGTTGAAGTTGCCTGGTTTCACGCATCTCTCTCCCTTCTCTCGTTTGTTTCACGGGTCTCTCCCTCTTCGTTTCTCATTTTGGGGTGGAATGGGTTTCTTTTTAGATTTAGTTTTGAATAAGAGAAGGCGGTTGTCGACGATGAAGAAGAAAGCGACGACGGTGGTGGCGACAACTGACAAGAAGAGGAGAGAGGAGGGATCTGTGGTGTTGGTGGGAAGAAAACCAGAGGAGAGAGAAAGATGGGTTTTTCATGAAATGGGGGAGAGAGGAGAGAGAGGGATCAGTGGTGGTGGTGGGAAGAAAACCTGAGGTGAGAGAAAGATTGGTTTTTCGTGAAATGGGGAGAGAGGAGAGAGAGAGATTTTTTTATTGTTTTTATTATTTTATTTAATTATTTATTATTATTATTATTTTATGTTTAAAGTTTTTTTTTTCTTAATTATAAAATGGTAATTATTGAAATTGACTTCTTGCCTATAATGGTGTACATGAAAAAGAAAATTTGTATTGTGAAAATGTTAATTAGTAGAAAGTTTTCTAAATTATTGCAATTCCAAGCTTAGCATTCTAATATGTTTAGAAGAAATTTGGTTGTTATTTCGTCATACTAAATTTGTGTTAGGATTTTTTTTTTTAAAAAAAGTGGGTTTCTTTTTTGTATGATTCATTTTCTTATAATTATTTTCCTACAATATTTGAATGTGATTACGAATCTTTTTTTTTTTCAAAAAAAAATTGTGACTAAATAAAACTTTGCCCGCACTCCAAACACAAACTTCACAACTCTATCTCGATGCCCAAACACCTCCTAGAATGATATAATATTTGAATCTTCATTTTAATAAGAAAAAAAAAAAGAACATACGATTAATTGGTTTACATCTTTCATTGTTGAAAGAAAATTAAATTAAATTAAATATATTAAAAGTTAAATTAAATTAATTAAATAAAAATAAAAGGTCAATAATTTAATAAGAAAAATATCAAATTAAAAATCAAACTAAGTATTTTTGTTTAGTAGAATTAAAAATGACCTTCAAGTAGGGATCAGATTGGAAGGAATGAGAGTGTCCAGTTGTCGTAACCAGGCATTGGGGTGGACACCCAACTTGCATTTATTGCAAGAACAAACCACTCATCATATCCCGTTTACTGCCTGAAGGATCATATTTTAATCACACCCGCTTCCGCCTTCTTATACTAACCACTCTCGTGGCCATTGAGCAAGTCTTTTCGATGTGGGAACTTTTGCAATATCCGCTCCGCTCTTGGTCCATTATTGGACGATTTTCTTTTTCCTTTTTAAATACTTGTTCGACGAAACTATGGCTTTGTTTCGTTTTTTCTTTTTAATATTTTCAATAAAAATATTTGGGCAAAGTGCACTTTTGGTTCCTCAAGTTTGGGATTGATGTCTATTTGGTCCATGAGATTTCAAAACAAACACTTTAGTCCTTCAGATTTGCAAAATGATTCTAAATAGTCCCTGATTTAACGGAATGATGATTAGACCGTTATCTGCCAACATGGATTGATTGACATGTCAATTTTGTTGGATTACATGGCATATAAGCGAAAAATTTTAATTAAAAATTAAACTAAGTAATACTTAAAATAGTAAAATATTTTTTTAAAAAATCCCTTTTCCTCTCTCATAAGCCATTTGTGCCCTAGTTGTCCAATTACTTCAACCTATCGCAGCCCCATCTATTGAAGCAACCCTACCATTCATCGTCCCCTTGTCAGTCGTTGTAGTCCCGCCGTTCATCGCCACCTTGTTGGTTGTTGTAGCTTCTGTCATTCGAAGCCCTCCCAAGTTCAAAAGCGTAAAAAGATGTCATGGAAGTAGATTTTTAAGATCCATAGCCGTCAACCGCAGAAACAACAAACATTACACCAAATGTATCAATCACCGCAAAATCGGAGCAATGAAATTCTAATAATAAACTTCTAAACCTTAATTTTAAAATCATTTATGCTTGTTCACACGTAATTTCAAAGGAATGAGACACGGGAAATAAATATGTATTTGTATTGATGTTGTATGCGTGTGAGTGTACAATCTCTAATACATAATCCTCTGATTCTCTCTCTTGTGTGTGAATGTGTTTCACTCGAGGACTGGAGCGCTTGATCTCGAATTTGAAGTCGTCTCAAGGGCTTTGCAGCTTGCTCTTGAGATTGAAGTGGTCTCAAGGGCTTTGCAGCTTGTTCTTGAGGTTGGAATTGTCTCAAGGGCTTTGCAGCTTGTTCTTGAGGTTGGAGTTGTCTCAAAGGCTTTGCAGCTTGTTCTTGAGGTTGGAGTTGTCTCAAGGGCTTTGTAGCTTGTTCTTGAGGTTGGAATTGCCTCAAGGGCTCTGCAGCTTGTTCTCGAGATTTAAGTTGTATCAAGGACTTCGTGAGCTTCAAGGAGGAGTCTTTTGATCTTTTGGAAGTCTTCAAGAAGCTTTAGTCTTTCAGAGTCTTGAAGGTTTGTTCTTAAGAAGGATTTGAGTTCTTCTGGATGGATTGAGATAGATTTCAGTCTTCAGATGTGCAGGAGGCTCTGTGCTTCAATAGGTCTTGCAGTAATATTTGGAGAGGATCTGAGCTTCGATCTTTGGTTCTGCAAAAGGATTTGGAGAGGATCTAAGCTTTGATCTTCGGTTCTGCAGCGGGATTTGAAGAGGATCTTAGCTTTGATCTTCAGTTCTGCAACAGGATTTGGAGAGGATCTGAGCTTTGATCTTCGGTTCTGCAGTGGGATTTGAAGAGGATTTTAGCTTCATTCTTCAGTTCTGCGTCGGGATTTGAAGATGATCGGAGCCTTGTTCTTCAGTTCTGCAGCTGAATTTGACGAGGATCTGAGCTTCGATCTTCGGAAGGAGCTTCAATCTTCGGTTTCTTCTGAGAGCTTTCTCTTCTTTCTTTCTTTCTGCCCCTCCACAAATGAGAGGTCATGCCTCCTATTTATAGAGTTTCCTAAAGGCCTTCATGGGCTTGGGCTTGGTTGCATTTGGGCCCCTCCATGGGCTTGGACCTGAAATCCATTTGGGCTCATCCATAGGTTTGGGCCTGAAATGTATATGGGCCCATTCATGGGCTTAAACTTCAAAATTTGGGCTTCTGATCCAATTACCTTAATGAATTTGGGTTTAAATCGTACCCAATTCAATCTAATTTCATGAAATTAGCATATTTTAATTTCACAAACTTAGACAGTTATTTGAAAAAAAAATTCTATGCCAACAATGTTTTTCTCCAATTTTAAGAAGAAACCCACTTTATTAAAAAATTTCCAACTTTAGCAAGAGAAAATATTAAGATGAAGAAGGATCAAGTGGTGTGCCTTAAATTATTTCATGTCAACTCTGCTCATTATCAGAAGAATCACCAACAGGATTTATGATGTATTTGGTTTAACTTTTTAAGTGTTTAATTTTGAAAATAAATCATTTTGAAAGAAATTATAGTGTTTGGCAACCACTAAAAATGACTTATTAAAAAATGAGATTGAGAAATAATACATTTTGAGAGAAACACTTGAAATCAACTCTTTTAAAAAGAGTTGTTAAGGATATAGTAACTTGGGTATAAAAACACTTATGAACAAGTGTAACCAAACATATGAGTGTTTAAATTTTAAACCATTTTTATGCAAAATGTTTATAATATAATGCATTCTTTAAAAACACTTAAATTAAAAGGTATTCCAAACGCACCCTTAGTGGCGACCGATGAAGGCTGTGACCGGCTAACGAGGTGATGATGAACGATAAAGTTGCACCTGGGTAGAAGCAATTTGGCAATTGGGATACGTAGGTGAATTATCAAAGAGGTTGAGAGATTTTTTTTTCAATATCATTTTAATTTTAATTTAGTTTCATTTTTAATTTAATTTTCCAACTTATGTGCTATGTAATCAAACAAAATTGACATGTCAATCAATCCATGTTGGCAGATAACAGTCTAATCATCATTTCGTTAGGTTAAGGTTAAGTCAGGGACTATTTAGAATCATTTTGCAAACTTGGAGGACTAAAATGTATGTTTTAAAACCTCACGGACCAAATAGACATCAACCCCAAACTTCAGGGACCAAAAGTGCATTTTGCCCAAAATATTTTTATAGCTTACGTTTTTTTGAACGACTTTAAATAACAATGTTTCCCTACTATATTCAATAGTGATTTTGTTAATTATATTATTATTAATTTTTTTTTTTTACAAAAATCAACTTATACCTCTAAATTTTGATAATTTATATGTCTAAACTTTGAGAGTTATATCAATACAAATTTTAAACTGATAATTATATCAATTAAACACTAAACATTCAACGGTATATCAATTAACACCCTTCATTAGATTCTATTTGATAAACATTAGTTCACACTTGTGGAAACTTGTAATTCTATCAATTACACCTCTAAACTATCATAAGAATCGGTTCTTAGTTTGAAAACCGTCCTTGCATCAATTACACATGGGTAGACTTCTTCAAAAATCTAGATTCTTCATTTAAAAATACTCTATTATTTGAAACGGATGGTATAAATTGTTTAGGAGTTTAATTAATATAATTATAAGTTTGCACACACGTAAACTAACGTGTTTCAAATGGAATCTAACTCAGGCCCGTCCCAAATGAGATGGGGCCATGTGATACTTCTCAAAATGAGACCTTAAAATATTTTATAACGAAGACAAAATTGTAAAATATAAAAAATCATCGTATTATACGATTATTTCTTACCAAAAAAAAATGAAACTAAGAAAATGTCATAAAGCAACTATATAATAGTGATATTTTGTTTAAAAAGTGTCATCCTCTAAACTTTCTTTGAAGCAAAATTGTCAATCAACTCTTTATAGTCAACTTTCTTCAAAATATAATTCTCAATCGTTATCAATACTAACCCATTAAGCCTTTCCTGTGACATTGTAGAGTGCATATATGTCTTCAACAACTTCAATTTGGAAAAGTTTCTTTTTGCGAATGCAACTGTCACATGAATACTTAGTAGTGGGTAGAACTTCTTTGTTGGATTTTAGATGATTTTATCACATATTTTTAGTTGAGTATACTATAATTGAAGAAATATTGAAACTAGAATGAGGACAAATAAGTTTTTTTTTTTTGCCCGTTAAACCCCATAAAATTAGTGGTTTTTTAGCGATAATTGATTACAATTGAATTTCTAAGATAATAAGGGAGAAATTAAAATGTTTGATGTTTAATTTAGCCATGAGAATTGACAAAAGGAGGAATTGAAAGAGTTTTTCTTGGTTGAAGATGAGAGAGAAATGAGAAATGAAAAGATGAGGAATTGATGAAGAAAGAAAAGTTTGATCAACTTCTATTTGTTTTTTAGGCATGCATGCCAGCCATCGAAGAAGTTTTTTTTTTTTTTTTTTCTTTTTTTGGGCTAAGCAACTTTTTCAATTTGGAGCCCTGTGATAGATCACAACCCACACATGCTAAAGGACGACCTTATCTAACTAAGAGTGTAAACTGATACACTTATGAAAGTTTATGGTTTTTTATTGATACAATTATTAGTTTAGAAGTTTTATTGATACAACACTAAAGTTTAGGGGTATAAATTGATTTTTGTTTTTTTTTTTTCTCTTATGGCATATTTTGAAGATTTTGATTAATCACTTTAAAATCTTTTTTGGATTTTAAATTAATCCAAAATTTTAAAGTGGTTTTTATTTATCAAGATTTTTTAAAAGAATATCTTTTATGGTCTAAAATTGTTCAAGAATTATACTTGTCACATCTGGTCTTGAATTATTCTATCGAACTCAAAACGAGCTACGACAACAACAGACTCTGAGAGTGCAATGGAATTGATTGTCAAGTCTCTCTCTTAGCTTATACACAACACAACAAAAATTATATTCTTTACCTACCATAGATGATATGCATCGATTCGAAGAGACTAGTGGCAAATTTTGTCTAGTTGACTTTGGTTAATGAAAAAATAAAAGAATTTCAGGTAAACTAGTTGGCAACTCAAGAGCAACCTAATGAAAAAATAAAATAAAAGAATTTTAGTCCTTTGGTTAATGAAACTCAAGAGCAACCTAATGAAAAAATAAAATAAAAGAATGAGCTAAAAAGCCCAGTGAGTTGTTAGTTCATAAATAAATAATTTCAGGTAAACTAATTGGCAACGAGCTTGTCGAATGCTCTAAATCAAATTTAAAATTTATAAATCTCTGACACTGGGCTACTTTGCATTAGGTAGTAGTCGGATCGTTCATAGGGAGTAGATCAATCGATAGAGATGCCAGTAGATATTTATAATTTGAAACTAAGGGGTTGAGCGAAATTAGAATGTAGAGAATTTAATAGCAAGGCGAAATAAAAACAATCAATTTTGTAACTTACTATTTTGGGGGTTCATTGGGTCAATTATTACATATAAATCATCGGTTGGACCTAAGGATCTATTTTGATTGACTAATTTGGAGCCCGATTTACTAAACTGAATAGGCTGAAATAACTAACTCATGCAACTGATTGACTCTCTATCGACGTCGTCTGAAGCGCGTTGGCAGAGGTCACTTCTACCGATGTTGTTTAACACGACGTCAGCAGAAGTCTTTGCCGCTATAAACGATGTTGAGAGAGGAGACCTCTATCAACACCATCTTAACACCGTCGGTAGAGATGCCGACATGCACTTCGTGCGTCAATAGAGGGTCCTTATGAAGGTGTTAATATCTAACATGCGGAAGCAATTTTGGATCTTAGGAACATAATTACATCAATTTGGTCATACAAAGCATGCTGTCCAAAAGGGGAAAAATAGAGACAGTGGGTACCAACCTCTTGTAGCTCGAAATTGAACAAATTGGTTGGTTGTTTTTTCTCACCAACTTGTCACGAACCACCACTGGATCTTCATTGCTATTCTCAGACCTTTGGAACGAATTGTAGGATCCTTTAGTGATGGAATTTGAGAGGGAAAGAGCTTGGAATACAAGCTTAAGAGAGTTTGAAGTTCATGACCTTGTGAGGAAATTCTGGCAACATAACATATGGTTTTTCCAGCCACTTTCTTCAGCAATCTAACCTCTATTTAAAGAGGCAACATAACAAATGGTTTTTCCAGCCATTTGAAATTAAATTTTAGTTAATTTAATTCATTAATTAATAATCTGAAAAATCAATTCTAAAAATTTGAATTTTCAATTTTAAATTAATTCATAATTAATTTAAAATAATTAATAATCAAATAATCAATTATATAATTAATTTAATATCTAATATTAAATTAATATTTTGCTACCAATCCCGGTCATTTTCGTAATGTAATTTTTCAACCATGAATCCCTATTCACGTACTCGATATTTAAATCATATTTAAATATATTAAACTCTCAAAATTAGGTTTAACCAAAAACCCGACGTGTTGGTAATATTCAATATGACCGATGTTTTCCCTAAACCGAATTTGAAAAATTCAAGTTCTTTCCATCATATTGTTCCAAAGTTTATTCCTTAAGCTAGTAAGGGGACCTAATGGACCTACAGATCATAGGCTCCAACGATTCGAGGTTTAAGCAGTTAAACTCTTTTAACCTAGTTAATAAACATTCGTTAACTACCGGGTCACTCCACTATAGCTGGTGCGTCGTCAGCTGAATGGATGGATGTGAGATAAGATGATAAATAATAATAAAGAGAAATTCAGCCAACCCTAGTGCAAGTATACACTGCCGCACGTTGTAATAAAAAACCTTAGAAGTATTCCAAGGGTATCGATCCCACAAGGACTAAATTGAAAATTCAGATTTGAAGAAGAAACTGCTCAACTTGATTGCTTAAAAATAGGTAACCAAAGAAATAAGATTGATGATTGTTTTTTAGAAAAATAAATAAAACAAGCAAATGAATAAAAGAATAACAATAAAATAAAACGAGGTATTCAACATGGATTCATCCCTAAGGCAATAACCTTAATCATGGATTATTTAATCTTAAGCCTATTCAATGCATTGAGTCAGATTTAATTTCTATTTGACCTTGCTCCCAAGAACCGTTAGAATGCTAAGCGAGTACCGTTATGCACATTCTGTGACTCGACTCTGACATAGATAATTCACAAATGCAACCTATAACCCTATAGTCGATAAGGGTGCCATAGGCAGCTTGCCCTATATCGCCGAACAATCTCTTTCGAGCTTTTTCTCCTATATCACCTTTATGAGAACCGATATCGTCTGTCCCTTTCGAGATCAAACTCACATAGCATGCAAAGTCTAAGTGATCAAGTTAAACTCAGCAAGATCAGAATGATATTCAATAAAGAATGACATGCATTGAACAAAACTTAAGCAAATAAAACACTTTCAAGCTATTGAACCATAAGGGAATTCACCATATTGAACCCCTCAACGAAATTTAGCTACTCATGGTGAGATAAAGTGCAAATGAATACATTTTCATTGAAAATGAGATGTAAAGAATACGGATAAATGAAAAGTATCAAAAGCTGGAAATAAAGGAAGTAGCCAAATACTATGGGTTTTTTATTTATCCAATCCTTCTAGAGTTCGCTTAGACACTCCACTCTCTCGCTTTTACAAGTGGGAATGGGTGAAAATCCCTACAAACCCTAAGGTTTGATGTCTAACTAAGGTTAGAATTTAGTCATCTTAGAAGGACCCCGGGCATCCCTACTCATAGGCATCAACTAGGGTTCTGTCACCACCATCTTCTTCCAAATGAGTTCTGCTTGAATTTGACTTTGAATCTCAAGCTTATATAGTGTTGGAAGTGGTTGAGGAGCTGCGAAATAGATGCTGGTAGGTAGCCCAGTCGGTTTCGGGGTCAAAACAGCCAGTTAGGTGCGAAGAAGTCTCGTTCAAAACGACCCGCGACGACTCGGAACTGCCTCTGTTTTTCCAGAAATGAGGTCGCATTTCTGGGAAATTCCAGCTCTTCCTCTGTTTTCCTGCACAACAACAAACTTAGTCAAATTCTCTTAAAATTGAGTCCTTTTAAGCACAAATGAGCATAATTTGACAACAGTGGTTCTTAACACCCTAACTTATCAACTTTAACATATTTTGAGCTCGGGAATAGTAAAATTGATCTAAACATACAATATTTGACAAAGAAATGAGCTAAATATAAGGGCAAAATAAGTATATTTTTTACCCTTATCATACCCCCAAACTTAAGTCATTGCTTGTCCTTAAGCAATTGAAAATCAGAATGTTAGAGATCAACTTTTTAATTGCTAATCAGAATGTGAGAGTTCAATACTAAATTGCAAACCAAAATGTTAAGGTTCATGTGTAGTAATCAATCATGGTACTAGTATCAACTTTCAATTTCAAATCAAGTGACATGGAATCAAGTAAACATGTTTTTCAAGATCGTTTTCTAAAAAGTTTTCCTTTCAGGAGAGGGTTCTACTCTAGTGCCAGTCACAACGTCTGAGTTTCCTAGGCATGAAGATTTCTATTGTTCTTTTTCAAAGCAAAACTCTCCCTAATCCATCCTAACCAATGTGCTTAAACTACCTAACTTCTACTCATAGAGCCTAGTGTAGTCCTTTTAGCTAAGAAAAACAATCTTGAGGTTTTAATAGTCGATGATTTGAGGTTTGTCTTGATGGATGAATGTCCTCCAGCTCCCGGTCTTGAAGCGTCTCAGGCTGAAAGAGATGCGCATGATGGTTGGGTTAAGGCCAACGATAAGGCCCGTGCATATATCTTGGCAAGTCTGTCTGACGTGCTTGCCAAGAAATGCGAACCCCTTGAGACTGCCTTTGAGATTATGGAATCTCTTAGGGAGATGTTTGGACAACAGTCCTATCAGCTCCAACATGAGGCTCTCAAGTATGTCTACAACGTCCGCATGGAAGAGGGCGCTTCTGTTCGGGATCATGTCCTGGATATGATGGTCCAATTCAATGTGGCAGAGGCAAACGGGGCGGTCCTTTGTGAGACTAGTTAGGTTACGTTCATTATGGAGTCACTTCCGAAGATCTTTTTGCAATTCAGAACGAATGCCATGATGAACAAGATTAAATTCACCCTGACTACCCTTCTTAATGAGTTACAGGCTTATCAATCTCTTATGAAGAACAAGGGATTGATCAGTGGAGAGGCGAATCTCGCCCATTCCACCAAAAAGTTCCTCAAGGGTTCATCCTCGGGGACTAAGCCTGTGCCTCAAGCTTCTTCCTCCAAAAAGATTCAGAAGAAGAAGAAGGGTAAGTGAAAGCACCTGCTGCTCCTCAAGGTAAGGGTAAGGCCAAGGTGGCTGACAAGGGGAAGTGCTTCCATTGCAACGTTGATGGACATTGGAAGAGGAACTGCCCCAAATACCTTGCTGAGAAGAAGAAAGAAAAGGAAGGTAAATTCGATTTACTTGTTTTAGAAACATGCCTTGTAGAGCATGATCAGTATGCTTGGATATTAGATTTAGGAGCAACTAATCATGTTTGTTATTCTTTTCAGGGAAATGATTCTTTCAAGTTTCTTGAGGAAGGTGAGATGACGCTCAGGGTCGGAACGGGAGACGTCATTTCAGCCTCTGCAGTGGGAGCGGCCAAGTTGTTTTTCGGAAACAGATATTTGTTTTTAGAAAACTTGTATATAGTTCCTAAGATAAAAAGCAACCTTATTTTTGTTTCCAGTTTATTAGAACAATGTTATTCTGTTTCTTTTGAATTCAATGAAGCGTTCATTTTTAGAAATGGAGTACTTATTTGTTCTGCTAAATTAGAAAACAACTTGTTTGTCTTAAGACCAACCGAAACTAAAGCACTTTTAAATCATGAAATGTTTAAAACTGCTGAAACTCAAAATAAAAGGTAAAGAATTTCTCCAAAAAGTAACAACATATATCTTTGGCATTTACGTCTTGGTCATATTAACATCGATCGGTTCGGCCGTTTGGTAAAGAATGGACTTCTAACTGAATTAGAAGATGATTCATTACCACCCTGTGAATCGTGTCTCGAGGGTAAAATGACTAAGAGACCTTTTACTGGAAAGGGTTATCGAGCCAAAGAACCTCTAGAGTTGATACATTCAGATGTCTGTGGTCCAATGAATGTAAAAGCTCGAGGAGGTTATGAATATTTCATCTCTTTCATAGATGATTATTCAAGATATGGTTACATATATCTAATGGGTCATAAGTCTGAAGCTTTTGAAAAGTTTAAAGAGTTTAAGACTAAAGTTGAAAACCTATTAGGTAAAACAATCAAAACACTTCATCCAGACCGAGGTGGAGAGTATTTGGATTTTAGATTCCAAAATTATTTGATAGAACATGGAATCCAATCCCAACTCTCAGCACCTAGTACACCTCAACAAAATGGTGTATCAGAAAGGAGAAATAGAACCTTGTTAGACATGGTTCGTTCTATGATGAGCTATGCTCAATTGCCTAGCTCGTCTTGGGGGTATGCAGTAGAGACTGCAGTTCACATTTTGAACAATGTTCCCTCGAAAAGAATTTCTGAAACACCTTTCGAGTTATGGAGGGGGCATAAACCTACCTAGCGTTACTTTCGTATCTGGGGTTGTCCAACACATGTGCTTGTGACAAATCCTAAGAAACGGGAACCTCGTTCAAAATTGTGCCAATTTGTTGGTTACCCAAAAGAAACGAGAGGTGGTCTTTTCTACGACCCACAAGAAAACAAGATCTTTGTATCGACAAATGCCACTTTCTTGGAGGAAGACCACATGAGGAATCACAAACCATGAAGTAAGTTAGTATTAGGAGAAGCTACAGAAGAGTTAACAAGAGTTGTTGATCAAGCAGGTCCTTCCACAAGCGTTGACGAAGGAGCCAGCTCTTCTGGTCAATCTCGTCCTCCTCACATAGTGAGAGAGCCTCAACGCAGTGGGAGGGTTGTATCACAACTCGACCGTTACTTGGGTTTAACTGAAACTCAAGTCGTCATACCTGATGATGGTGTTGAGGATCCATTGTCTTATTGTCAGGTAATGAATGACGTGGATAAAGACCAATGGGTCAAAGCAATGGACCTTGAGATGGAGTCTATGTACTTCAATTAAGTTTGGGAACTTGTAGATCCACCTGAAGGGGTAAAACTCATAGGGTGTTAATGGATCTATAAAAGAAAGAGAGATGTAGCTTGGAAAGTTCAAACTTTCAAAGCTAGACTTGTAGCAAAGGGTTGCACCCAAAGAGAAGGGGTTGACTATGAGGAAACCTTTTCTCTTGTTGCTATGTTAAAGTCTATAAGAATTCTCTTATCCATAGCCACATATTATGACTATGAAATATGGCAAATGGATGTCAAGACTGCCTTTTTGAATGGCAATCTTGAAGAGAATATCTTTATGTCTCAGCCCGAAGGGTTCATAACCCAAGGTCAGGAGCAAAAAGTTTGTAAAATAAATCGATCCATTTATGGGTTGAAATAGGCCTCCAGATCTTGGAACATTAGATTTGACACTGCGATCAAATCTTTTGGCTTTGATCAAAATGTTGATGAACCTTGTGTTTACAAGAAAATCAACAAAAATAAGGTAGCTTTCCTAGTGCTATATGTAAATGACATCCTACTCATTGGGAATGATGTAGGGTATCTATCTGACGTCAAAGAATGCCTAGCAGCCCAATTCCAAATATAGGATTTAGGAGAGGCCCAATATGTTCTTGGGATCCAAATTATTCGGGATCGTAAGAACAAAACACTAGCCTTGTCTTAAGCAACATATATCGACAAGATGTTGTCTCGATATTCGATGCAGAACTCCAAGAAGGGTTTATTGCCTTTTAGGCACGGGGTTCACTTGTCTAAGGAGCAATGTCCTAAGACACCTCAAGAAATTGAGGATATGAGACGCATTCCCTACGCCTCAGCTGTGGTCAGCTTAATGTATGCTATGCTCTGCACTAGGCCTGACATTTGTTATGCAGTAGGGATAGTCAGCAGATATCAGTCAAATCCAAGGTTAGACCACTGGACTGCCATAAAAGGAATCCTCAAGTATCTTCGGAGAACGAGGGACTACATGCTGGTGTTTGGGGCTAAGGAGTTAGTTCTTACAGGATACACCGATTCTGACTTCTAGTCTGACAAGGATTCGAGTAAATCCACGTCAGGGTCAGTATTTACCCTTAACGGGGGAGCTGTAGTCTGGAGAAGCATCAAGCAAGGATGCATAACAGACTCCACAATGGAGGCAGAGTATGTAGCTGCTTGTGAAGCAGCTAAGGAAGCAGTTTGGCTAAGAAAGTTCTTAACAGATTTGGAAGTCGTTCCAAATATGAACTTGCTCGTAACAATATACTGTGACAACAGTGGGGCTGTAGCCAATTCAAAAGAACTTCGCAACCACAAACGAGGAAAGCACATCGAGAGGAAGTATCACCTGATACGGGAGATTGTGCAACGAGGAGATGAGATCGTTACCAAGATCGCTTCAGAGCACAACATTGCTGACCCATTTATGAAGGCTCTCCCGGCTAAAGTGTTCGAGGGTCATCTAGAGAGTCTAGGTCTGCGAGACATGTATATAGTATAATCTAGGGCAAGTGGGAGATGTGTAATGGGTATGAAGGATGCCCTAGTTTATTGTATTTTGTATATTTACTTTTCATGTAATGTACAGTATACATTTACCATTTCCAGCTTTGGATTATTTTTGTATATACATCCCATTATCTTGAGTTTTAGTTCAAGTGGGAGTTTGTTGGGTTTTATGCCCTAAAACTCGTGGATAGTAAATGTAAACATTTGACCGAACATTAATAAAATAATATTTCATGTATTATTCATTATTGTTTGTATTGTATCTTGCCTAAATAACCCTAATCCAATAAACTGAACATCCTAGGTTGTTAGTATGAGACTTGAACTAGTATGTGGGGACATACGGGCATCGTTGTTCAAGTTACAACCTAAAGGGTCTATAGTATAGGGATAAGTCTGGGTACCTTATCCTGGTGACACTATGGATACGGCCAGCTGTATTATGATACAAACGTAATGATCCAACGCGTTCGTGTAGAGGACATGTGAGTGGGGGTATCCTGTGCAGTGAGTTTGCATAAGACCGGACCGCGAAATAGTTAACCACTAGCTGTAATACCGTTGACTAGATAGTTTTCTATTTCACTAGGATGACCTAGGCAACTTAGTCTTAATCCTGAGTGGATTATGGACTCTTGTTCACGAGGGATTGTCCTTTGATTTGTATGGGTGAGAGTGGCCTACACGCCGACTCAATAAGCCTATCATTTTGGGGACAAGACTGAGTGGGGAGCTGGGAACATAATCACATAAGATGGAATTCATTCCTTCCCGATATTAGGGTAAGTAGAGGTGTGTTCCCTTAAGTGGTGTCTTCGGGACTTGAACAAAGGGCCCTGCACTCTCTATGGCACGAGAGGGACTTCTGTTTGTAGGTTGGACCTCAAACAGGTTGTTTATTAGAGAAGCACTGAGACTTAAGGATATAGAGGTAACCTAGAGGTAAAACGGTAATTTGACCCAACTGGAGTTACGAACACACGTGAAGGACTGACTTGCTGTTATTGGTCAATATCCGTGGACACAAAAATATATCTGCAGTCAGAAGAGTGCAGCTGTGGTTCTTTAGTAGAGTGAACCACAGTTAACGAATATTGGTTAATTAATTAATGAGTTTAGTCAATTAATCTCATATCGTTGGAGGTTCTGAACTGTAGGTCCATAAGGTCCCATCGGTAGCTCATATAAGGTGTTGAGGTAAATTTACTAAGGAAAATTTAATATGAATTGGATTCATATTAAAACTATAGGTGAAAATTAATGCGCATTGGATGCACATTAATACTATAGTATATGTGAGAGAAAAATAATTGAATATGTGATATTCAATTTTATGATTAATTAATTATTGAGTTAATTAATTATAAGTTTTAATTTAGTTTAATTAAATTTGATTTAATTAAATGATATTAAAACTATAGGGTAAAAGAGGGATGTTCATTTAATAATTATTAAGTGAATTATCTAATTAAATATGATTTAAATTAGATTATATTAATTTAATTAATTAATTAAATTGTTAATTAAATTAAATTAAATTAAATTTGGTTTAAATTTTAATTATATTTAAAATTAAAATATCAGGTAACTGATTAGATCAGTTACTTGATCGTGCGTTCAGTTCCTGAAAAGCCTCCCTCTCCCTATCGATAAGGAAAAATGGTTTTGGCCTCTCTCTCACAGGCTCTCATTCGTTGTTTGTGGTGAAAAAAAATCCCAAAGAGAATTCTAGAGTTTTTAGACTTCTTCCTTAGTAAAATTCTTCTCCCACAAGAAAGCTCAACCAAGCCCTTTTTTAGAATACTAGTGGTTCAAGCGTGGTTGTGTTCGTGGATTTATTTCCAACAAAGAAGACTTCTTTGGGCTGCTGTTTTTCTGATCAAAAGGCGAGAAATAGACATTTTCGATCGAGACTTCAAACAGTAGTAAGGACCCTTTGTTTCTATGATCACTAGGACCATTCTCTAGTGTGGATCTAAGTTTATTTTACAAAAACAGCATGTTTTATGACGAGATTTACAGCTTTTAATGTGGTTTTTATTTCTGTCAATTATTTGTCATCGTATCGGTATTCTTGTCAAATATTTAATTGGGTTTGGATCTCTGACTGTTTCCGCTGCGTAAGGGATTTTAACGCTTCAGCCACCTAGTAACATGTTATGTTGGTGATAATTCAACGAGGAGAGGAACTCAACACAAAGTTAAAGGGCAAAGTGTCCATTGGAAAAGAATCGTAAATCACATATGAGTACAATAACAAATTATTCAACACCATTGCAATCAGAACCCAAAAAAATAACGAACACTTTGATGGGAGATGAACTTATGCTTGTGATAATTAATTATATTAATTTAACATTAAATATTAAATTAATATTTTTCACCTAATTCCGACTTCTCTCAAGACCAAATTCTTGAATATGAATCTCCATTCATGTATAGTATTTAAACCATATACTTCAACTCTCTAAATAATTATATTTTAATTCATAATTCAACTTTTACACGTTAAATATATCGTACATGATCAACGTTAACTCCCTAATACGAATTTGAACATTTCAAACTCTTTCATCACATTGTTCTAAGGTTAATTTCGTATGAGCTAGCAGGGGGACTTAATGGACCTACAGATCATGGGCTCCAACGATACGAGATTAACCGGTTAAACTCATCAACCTAGTTAACCAACATTCGTTAACTAACGGGACACTCCACTATAGCCCGTAGTTGCACTCCCCTCACTGTAGATATATTTCTGTCCACCCGATACAACCATAATTAGTAAGTCGATCCTTCATAGGTTGTTCGTAACTGCAGCGGGCCAAAAGTCCATTTTACCCCTGAAGTTACATATTGTTCCTTAAGTTTCACTGATCCTCTAATGAACAATTTGTTCATGGTCCAACCATTAAACAGAAAATCCTTTCATGTCAGGAGAGGATGGCACGCCTTTATTCAAGACCCAGAGTCAGCACTTAAGGGAACAACCTTACTATCCCTCTACGAGCGGGTAGGAGTGAGTTCCATCTTACAAAACTATGTCTCCAGCTATCTACCCGGTCTTATCCCCAAAATGGTAGGCTTATTGAGTCGGCAATGTTGGGTCACTCTCACCCATGCAAATCAAAGGATAATCCTGAATAAATAGGAGTTCATAGTTAGCTCAGGATTAAGATCGAGTTACCTAGGTCATCGCATGAAATAGTCAGTTTCACAGTAAACGGCGTTGTAAAGGAAAGTGACTTATTTCTTGGTCATGGTTTTATGCAAACTCATTGCATAGGATGCCCCCACTCACATGTCTTTACATGAACGACTCAGGATCACATCGTTTGTACTAAGTACAAAGTGGGTCGCGTCTCATAGTGTCCCCAAGATAAGGTACCCAACCTCTATCCCTATACTATAGACCATTTTGGCTATCACTTGAACTTGATTCGCTTTTATGTCTACACATAAAGTTCAAGTGTTCATTATATAGACATAGATTTTAGTTTATTGGATTTGGGTTAATTAATGCAAAATTAAACAACCATTCAGTAATATCTTTATTGAATCACCTCAAAAACGTTTTATTGATTATAATTAACTTTGTTGCATAGGATGCCCCCACTCGCATATCTTTACATGAACGATTATATTCAGGATCACATCGTTTGTACTAAGTACAAAGTGGACCGCGTCTCATAGTGTCCCCAGGATGAGGTACCCAGCCTCTATCCCTATACTATAGATCGTTTTGGCTATTACTTTAACTTGATCCGCTTTTATGTCTACACATAAAGTTCAAGTGTTCATTATATAGCCATGGGTTTTAGTTTATTGGATTTGAGTTAATTAATGCAGAATTAAACAACCATTCAATAATATCTTTATTGAATAACCTCAATAACGTTTTATTGATTATAATTAACTTTGTTACATTTACTATCCACGAGTTTTAGGACATAAAACCCAATAGACCCAACCCAATGCTTGGCCCGCTTGTGTGGGTCGAGTCTCCTCCCCTCTGCTCGGTCTCTGGAGTCCTTTGGCTGCCCCGGTTCAACCTGGTTCAGCTTGAATCGTCTTCCAACGCCTAGAAACCCTAAAAAGGAAAAGGTATATAAACCCTTCTTCAACCTTGGAGAAGGGATCCCGAACTCTACTTCTTGGAACTCTCTCTTCTTCCTCTAACTTATTGGTCTTGCTCATCTTCCTTCTGCTTTCTGACTTAAGCATCGGAGGCAGTGTGGCAAGAACCACACTTGTGTGCAGGTTTCTTTTGTCTTGCAGGTCACGTCTTCCCCCATCTCAAACAAATTTACCGTTGGTAGCACGTGAAGGTCAGGTGAGTTCTCCCTGTCCGGATTTTGGCATCAACAGATAGAATTCAATTTTCCATATTGATTACAAACCTTTATATTTTAAATTAATTAGGGTGCTTAAATTTGTTAGTTTTAATTTCTCGTTCAAATTGAGTTAAAATCATTTGCAAGAACTTTGTATGACTTTCTTATTTAAATTACTTGTATGAAAAAATTTGTTAATTTGTTTAATTGGGCCAACTTTAGCAAAAAGTTTTATTGAGTTTGGATAAACCCTATTCACCCCCCCCTCTAGAGTTGCCATACCGATCCTACATTATGGAGGAGAGAAAAATTTAGTGAATAATAAAATAATAATAAATAGGACAAAAATCAATATATACCCCTAAACTTTTGTGTTGTATTCAATTAAAAAATCCTATCATAATTATATCAATTTAGACTTTGAACTATATAAATTTACACCCTCTATAAAATTTCGGTCGAAAAATGTTAATTTACATGCATCTAGACTTATAATTTTATCAATTAAACTCAATAACTTCCATAATTGTATCAATTAGATTTTTTATATTCATTTTTTTTAAGTAAATGTATGACTTAAATAAATGAATGAAAGGATAAATAGAAATTTTGGTTAGAAGTTTGCCACTATGGACTTAACGCCATCTTGAGCGACATGCCAATAATGTTTCCTTCCAAATATTTCTTGACTTGTTTTTTGGCTTATTGAAACGAAAAAGTTGGATGAAGAGACCAAATTTAAACCTAATTCAAAACTGAAAAAAAAAATTATTCGGTTTGAAAACTTGAAACCTAAATGCACTTCACGCAAATCTCAAAAGCCAAAATTATAGTTTTCCTATACTTTTCTTGGAAAGATACTGTTTTCGGTCAAACTTAGAGTCAAATAAGCTTTTCAAATATGTCTTTTGATCAAGAAAAAAAGAAATCCTATTTTTGGTAATTAAAATTAAAAAAAAAAAACCATATTTTAATAAATAACCACTACGGTCCCCTCTTGGTCGAGGGTACATGTCAATTACCGCTAAGCTAACCACGACCCCCTCTTCTTTGTCTAGGGATTCTCATCATTTAATATATAACATAACTTGTACAATAAATATATTTAATGGAATAGATTGTTATCAAAAATATATATATATATATATATATATATATATATATATATATATATATATATATATATATATTTAATGGAATAGATGAGTTGAATAAATAAAATAATGATAGAAAATAAAAATAAAATAAAAACAATAAATAGAAAGTTTCAACTTTTTTTTAGCACTTTTAACGTGCTTTGTAGGTGTGATGATTGTGTTATAATTAAATTTTATAGGTTAAAATAGTTATAAAAATTGTTATTAAATTAATAGGCATAATAAAAATTTGAATAGCTAAATAAAATACATCAAAGGAGTATTTCTTATCCGGTCTAAATTTTTAGATTTTATGTTTTATTTATACATATTTTTATTTCATTTCTAGTATACTTTTTAAAGCTTATTTTGAAAATATTTTTATTGATACCTTTTTATTAAATAAGAGGATGAAATCAATGCCTTCAACAGAAGGTTTTATAAAATTTTATTTAAATGTCGAACTCAAATTTCTTTGGATCTTATTAAAGTCTATTCTTATGGTTATTTATTTTCTCTCTTATCTCCGTTCAATTTACTCCTTCACTCTATTGAGGATCCCACATTGAAAAGATAAGTGGAGAACTCACAATATATAAGATACATGAGTTACTCCACTCATTGCCAATTGGTTTTGAGATGGAACCCCATGTAATCTAATATGGTATCAGAGCCCATTAAACCTAAACGGGTATTCGGTCCAAGAAAAAAAAAAGGATCCGATTCAAGAATGGTGAACCCAAAAGAGGCACCATCTTGAGGGGGCATACTCACAATTTATAAGCTACAAGGGTCACCCCACTCATAGCCAATTGGTTTTGAGATGGAAGCCCATGTAATCTAATATGGTATCAGAGCCCATGAAACCCAAACGGGTATTCGGTCCAAGAAAAAGAAATTGGGATCCGATCCAAGAATGGTGAACCCAAGGAGGCACCATGTTGAGGATCCCACATTGAAAAGATAAGTGAAGACCTCACAATTTATAAGATACATGAGCTCATTGCCAATTGGTTTTGAGATGGGAGCCCATGTAATCTTATATGGTATCAGAGCCCATGAAACCCAAACGGGTATTCGGTCAAATAAAAAAAAAATTGGGATCCGATCCAATTCATAAGATAGATGGGCTACTCCACTTATTGCCAATTGGTTTTGAGATGGAAGCCCATGTTATCTAATATGGTATCAGAGCCCATTAAACCTAAACGGGTATTCGGTCCAAGAAAAAAAAAAAGGATCCGATTCAAGAATGGTGAACCCAAAAGAGGCACCATCTTGAGGGGGCATGTTAAAGGATCCCATATTGAAAAGATAAGTGGAGACCTCACAAGTTATAAGATAAATGGATTACTCCACTCATAGCCAATTGGTTTTGAGATGGAACCCCATGTAATCTAATATGGTATCAGAGCCCATTAAACCCAAATAGGTATTCGGTCCAAGAAAAAAAAATTGGGATCCGATCCAAGAATGATGAACCCAAAGAGGCACCATCTTGAGGGGGCATGTTGAGGATCCCACATAGAAAAGATTAGTGGAGACCTCCCAATTCATAAGATAGATGGGCTACTCCACCCATTGCCAATTGGTTTTGAGATGGAAGCCCATGTTATAATATGATATTGGATCCCATTAAACCCAAACGGGTATTCGGTCCAAAGAAAAAAAATTGGAATCCGATCCAAGAATGGTGAACCCAAAGAGGCACCATTTTGAGGGGGCATGTTGAGGATCCCACATTGAAAAGAAAAGTGGAGACCTCACAATTTATATGTTACACAAGGGTCACCCTATTCCAAACCAATTGGTGTTGAGATGGAAGCCCATGTTATTTAATATGGTATTAGAGCCCAAAGAGGCACCATCTTGAGAGGGCATGTTGAGGATCCCACATTGAAAAGATAAGTACTCACAATATATAAGAAAAACATGAGTTACTCCACTCATTGCCAATTGGTTTTGAGATGGAACCCCATGTAATCTAATACACTCTCTGTATCAAGCACTTATTTATCAAACGGGACCTTAGTAATTAATTCTCTGTTTCCAACTTTTACGTACGAAAGAAAGTATATCTAAAAGAAAACCTCAATCTTTTCTTACTTCAATGGCAACTATTATTCCTCCTCCTTTGTTATGCATTACTCTAGTTCATTCTACCTTCTCACTGAATGACTTCATGGCATTGGAAAAAAGAAAAGAGAAAGAAAAAGTATGTTACTCAAGGTTTATTTATTTATATATATTTTTGTTTGGTCATGTTTCCTTTCCTTTGTTTTCATTTTCTTCCTCAAATAATTTTTTTTTAATTTTTTATCATTGCTTATTTAGTATTTATTTATTTATTCATTTTCATTGTGTTCCACTTTATTGAGCAAAATTTCATAAGCTGAAATTCAATTTTGGAGGTCTTTTTGGTAATCATAGTGTTTTTAGATTTTCATCATGTTATTTGCCTTTTAAAAGTATTTTAAAAATCTAAGCAAAATTTAATAAACTTAAAAAATATAGTTTTCCAAAAAGTGGTTATTATTATTATTATTATTATTATTATTTTGGTAAATGATGCAATACAGGGAAATTACGGATAGAAGCCATTGGACAAATTAAATGAAGAGGGTTGCCCAAAATCTCAGCCCTATACTCCCTCTCTCTAAAACTGCTGGCACCTCTTCCAGCCAAATGCCACTCATCTCAGTCTCCAGCACCGTTCTTGCTACAGCATGGGGCCATGGGCCAGACGAATCTTCGAGCGGAGACACCATGAGAAGGAGCAATGCTTAAAGCCTCTCCCCAACTCTCTGATCTCTTCCGCCAGCGTCCCAACCTCCGAGATATCACACATATGTGATCTGAGCACAACAGCGTACTTATTAAGTTTTTTTTTCTTTCTTTTTTTCCAATAATACTTTGGTTCCGTCACACAAAAATATAATATTCTTAGCAAACTAACATATTTAAACCATCTTCTAAAACATAAAACCCACATTCAATCGCATTAAACAAAAGAAAAATTCAAACAACAAAACACAAAACGAAAAATAAAAAAAATAAAAAAATAAACATTACAACGGAAAAACTAAAACAAACCCTTCTTCTTCTTCATCACTTCTCCTCCTTTTTCTTCATCTTCTTCACTTCTCCTTCCTACAGGACGACAACGACTGCTCTTCATCTCTCACCCTTTTTTCACTTTTTTCTTGAATCTTAGATACACTCCTATAACACTTCCAGGTCTTTTTTTTTACATCATTTCTTTGATTTTCTGGAGTCATTTCATGTGAAGCTTGTCATTGAACATCTTATGCAACTGAAAATCAAAGAAATGCAGTAAAAAAAGACCTGGAATTGTTGTGGACACTAGGGAAGTGTCCATTTTGTAGCAATAGTAAGTGTTTTGACATGCCTATTCCTCCCGGTATTTATAGAGAAACACAAACGTAATACTTATGACATTTTGGTAAAGAGATTTATAAAAGTGAGAGATTAAGAGGACTACATAGAAATTAGGTTAAATTTACCCTATTTCTTTACTTTATTTTTTCTCAGTCGAGAGGAAGAAAGATATGTGGTAAAAATTTTCCATGACTGCAAGTGGTTTTTGCACTTTTAGTAATTTCTGACAAATATTGTATTGATACATTAAATGCAATTCTATATTTTTTTTTGGGATTTTTGGAAAAGTATAAAAAAAAAAAAAAACTAGAGAAAACATGCCCTTTTCAAACTATTTCGAAAAATCTAGTGTCAAGAGGCGTGACATACTTCTTTTTTCTTTTTCTTTTTTTTTTATTTCATTTATTTTGTCAAATCAATGGTGGTTTTCAATTTTTTTTTTGAATACTCCTTTTAAAAAAAATCATTTATTTTCTCAAATCAACCAGGGGTTTTCAACCTCTTTTTTCTTTCCGAAAAAACCCATATATTTTTAATTCATTTTGTTTAATTATGTTTTTTTAATGATTATTTTTTATTTAAATTTTAAAGTTTGCATTTTTTTAAATAACCCTCCATAATTTAGATGTTTTGAGGTTTTTTTTAGGTATATCATTATTTTTTTTTAATACAGAACACCAAATATTAAATTCAACTAATGCTATGAATAGAATTTTCAAAAATTGTACATTAGTTTCACGAATTTTTCGAAAAAACTTTATATAGTTAAACATAATTAAATTCATGTATAAATAGAAAACACAATTACGGTTTAAAAATCAACCATCCTTAAACATCTCTAATTCTATGTTAAGTACTATTAATTTTAACTTTATCTCAACAATTAGATTATCAATTTCTACAAGAACAACTTTTTTTTTTTAAAGAAAAACCAACACTGATTAGCAATTTTTAACCTTGTCTCTCCAAGATCGTAGTGAACTTTGAAAAATGTTGAATAGGTTCCTAAACTTAATGTCTCATTTGCTCTTGAACTTTCAATTTTTGTTTCTAATAGGTCTTTGACATATTAAAGATTTTTAAAAATTAACCAATCTATTAGATATAAAATTAAATATTATATGTCTAATGGGATCATAAACTTTCAATTTTATATCAAGTAGACTTGAAAATTGAGGGACTTATTGGACACAAAAGTCAAAATTTAAGGACTTATTGGATTCTTTTTAAAGTTTAGTGACCAATTGGATACAAAATTGAAATTTCAATGACCTACTTAACACTTTTTAAAGTTTAGGGACCAAATTGACACAACTCTAGATGTCTAAGGACTAAACTTGTAATTCAACCTATTCTTTTACAAAGTTGGATAGAAATATAAACTTATTTAAAGATTTATTAAAATATAGACTAAACCTAAACATTTTACATACCAGGTTTTTCAAACAAAAAAAAAAAACATTTTACATACTAGGACTAAAAAAGAGAAAAAGGTCCCAAAATATCATTACCAAAATGATAGTTTAACATATAAGTTTCTACAAGGTGCCACCAAAAAAATCAAAAAATCAAAAAATAAAAGAGAGAGCCGGAGAGTGCGGGAAGAAAGAGAAAGAGACGGAAGAAAAATAAAAAATAAAAGAGAAAGAGGCATGCCGAGGAGGAAAGAGAAAGGTCGCGCCTCTTGAAGAGGCACGACTCAACACCGTTGGACGAAAATCGATTTCCGTCGTATTCGGTCACTTTCCGTCAATTTCGGTCAATTTTCGTTTGTTGTCGTTCGATGGTTGACCATGTCGCGCCTCTTTCTTTTTCGAAATAGTTTCAAATTTGCTCGTTTTTTCTAATTTCTTTCAATTTTCTTTTTACTTTTCCAGAACCTTTCCTTCTTTTTTTTCATTTTTGTATTTATTTTTACCATTTTTCTCTTTTTCAAAAATTAACTAACTATACTTCTTTTGATTGATTACAAACACGTCTCATGATTTAACTTTAATACTTGAACAATGTCAAAACTTTTCTACAATCTCATATATATTATAGATTTATGACAAATATTGTATTGGTTCATTAAATGCAATTATGAAGTTTTTCTTTCTTTTTTTTTTTTTTTCTTTTTGAGTTTTGATAAATGGGTTGGAAGAATTAAACTCAAAATAAGCATGTACTTGATAGTGATAATTATGAGTTTACGATGGCCCAAAAGAAAAAGTTGAAAGATCAAAATGATAATTGAACTAATATTTATTGTATTCCATGTTATTTTTAAAATTTTAGTCCTCGTTTGATAACCATTTGGTTTTTAGTTTTTGGTTTTTGAAAATCAAGTTTATACACACCTACTTCCACTTTATAAGTTTCTTTGTTTTAGTATCAATCTTCTTCCTCGTTTTCAAAAACTAAGTCCAATTTTGAAACACAAAAAAAAAAAAAAAAAAAAAGTTTTCAAAAACTTGTTTTTGTTTTTAGAATTTGGCTAGGAATTCAAATGGATCCTTAACAAGAATGAAAGTCATGGTAGGGAATTTAGGAAAAGACAAGCATAATTTTCAAAAACCAAATGGTTATCAAACGGACCTTATATTTTTTGTTGTAAGAAATCTTATTTTAGAGAAAACCCCCTTATGTGGGATGTAACAAAAAGTCAATAAATACTTGTACTTCAAAACAACTTATCTTTGTCAGTTAACCTATTTACATGAAGGAAAAAAAAACATCAATATAATAGTAAAGTTGATTATTCGATTATTTACTAAAATGCCATCCAACATATTTAATTACCTATCATATTGTCTATTAAAGCTTTGATGTAACCTCTTAATTCAGTCTAATTAGTCCAACTAAACTTGAATTTGAAGAAATTGACGTTTTACCTGACATTTATTGGCATTACAAATAGGTTCTTGAATTTTCAGTTTTGTGTCTAATAGGTTTCAATCAAATTCGAAAATTTTAAAAATTGATTGATTATTATATTAGATATAAGTTTCAATCTGATGTTGAATAGAACCTGTTATGGGTAATTTTGGACCACTTCGATGTACAAGGAGCTGACGAGGACAACCCGACACGAGCCCAGAAATTGGACCGGAAGATATAGCTCCAATCTTAACATTCAAAAGAATCATTCAATTTATTCGAAGCATGCTAACACATTTAAGCAATAATTAAACAACTCAAAACTTTTCATGAATTTCTCTTGCGTGAGTGTGTGGGGAGCTTTCCTAAGGTGCTTTTACTAACCCGGGATAACCATATGAGAACCTCAACTCATTTTCCCCCTACACTAGCCAAAGACCCAACCATTAAGTAATTCAAATAGTCAAACGAGTAATACATTACTAGGCGCCTGAAAATAGAAACAAATTATTATTATTATTTTTTTTTTGCATTTATAAGATGGCACTAGCTTTCACACCCCTATTGCAGGGACCCATAACCCGAGTTTAACCATTTAGTTGGCCTAACTGATCACAACAGGGGTAGCTCTTTTTGCCTTAACATTTTTAAACATTGCAGAGTGCTCATAAGACGTCTTTTCTTTTCTTTTTTTTTTCATTTTTCTATATAAGAATGATTTTGCTATTAAGCACACCAGGCATATTTTCTTTTATCATTCCTAAGCAAGGCATTACAAGCAATCATTTTTTAAATTACCATCTAGTTAGATCTAGCCTATCGAGGTGACAACAAACATATGGAACTCATAAGATGGTCCTAAGCTTTCAAAACTACCTAGGGAAAAGCTAAGTGCTCAATATGTGCAAGAAAAATCTAGAAAAATTTTAAAAATTGGTCAATTTTTGGTAAATGCTTCACCATGCTTAAAACAAATAGAATAGTTCAAAAGAATGTCTCATTGATCTTCATAACCATACTTCAAGCAACCTAATAAATTCAACAATTCATCTCATTTTAAAAATTGCTCGAACTCCGATTCGGATCAATTCCCAGGTAGGAGGTGTTTCGTAAACCGTCATCTTAAATACCCCAGCCTTAGACAGAATTTCACCCCGTTCGGGTCAGTTCCCAGGTAGGAGGT
Organism: Luffa aegyptiaca; assembly: GCA_017139565.1. Lineage (NCBI taxonomy): Eukaryota > Viridiplantae > Streptophyta > Magnoliopsida > Cucurbitales > Cucurbitaceae > Luffa > Luffa aegyptiaca. The sequence continues at coordinate 27,340,041 of CM029405.1, read as the reverse complement.
GTTCCGTAAACCGTCATCTTAAATACCTCCAACCTTAGACAGAACTTCGCCTATTCGGGTTCTCATTTATTTTTTTATTGCTTAAAATAATAGGTCTAATAAAGCATAAGGCAAACATGCATATGTTCCCACCCCCAACCTAAACATTACATTGTCCTCAATGTAAACTAAGCATGCAACCTAAAGGACAAAAAGGTAAAAGGGAACAGAAAACCTCCCCTGTTTAAGCATTGGTTGGCAAGGATGGAAACTTCCACGATTGGCAAAAATTGTAGAGATTTGGTGTAGGGGTCCTATAAAAGACAATTAAGAAAACATTAAATGAGTAAACTACTAAATTGAAAAGAAAGGGATAGAACTAATTGAGTTGCCTCCCATAAGCGCAATTTTTTAAATGTCGTTATGCTCGACGGGATTCTCATCTTCCTGTTAGGGCACATAAAAACTCTCATATTTCTTTGTGCCCTTCTTTAATTTGTTTTGCTGTCAAAAGATTCCTTCCAAAAAGAAGTTAATTTTTGTTTTCCTTTTTGATGAAAATTTGAAAATCTACTGCCACCTCGATTCCCTCTCCACCTCCTAATTCTATCGACAATTTTCGAAGGAACCATTTACTACTCTCGTTCACCTCCTTCTTTTTCCTTTTATTTTCCAGTAAATCTTCTTTTTTTTCTACCTTTTTTTTAGTACATCAACATTTGGGAGTGGGGGATTCGAACAAAGGGCTCATCCTAATGTGGAGTCTATGGAATGCTAGGAACAAAACAGAGCATACAAATTCCATCCCAACAGCAGCTTTTCTTCAGAAAAGTATAGAGAGAGAGTTTAAAAAGTTGGAAGAATGTTACATCTCAAAGCCGTCTGCGAGCAGATATCGGAGCCAAGCGAGTCAGGGTACTTGGATAGCCCTGAAGCCAAACGCCTGGAAATTGAACTCTGATGCGGCGTGGAACGACTCAAAATCTTGCGGGGGCTTAGGTTGGGTGGTCCATGACTCGAATGGATCCCTAATTTGCAGCGATTCAAAGAGGATTAATAGAAAGTGGTCCATAAAATCGATGGGAAGCCAAAGCAATTTTGGAAGGTATGCAAGCGATTTTAGATACCTGTGTGCAGCGCAAAATTCCTCTTGAGGTTGAATCTGATGCGTTAGAGATCATCAAGATCTTGAACGGAGAAGCGGTTGATTTATCGGAGACGAAGGCGATTACGGACTCCATCCTTCACCTTGCCTCTCGGATGATTGAAGTTGACTTTCACCATTGTTACAGAGCCTTGAATTCAGAAGCCCACTGCATTGCAAGGCATTGTTGTAATCTAGATTTTGATTTTTCTTTTGATTCCGACCAGGCGTCTTCCCCTTTGCGGGATTCTGGGCATTTTTTTGTAGCCCCTGGTATTTTGTTGAACGGTTTTCCCTCGAATTATGAGGGTGGTTTGGTTGATGGTTAGTTAATGAAGTTTCCGTTTCAAAAAAAAAAAATTAAAATAGGTGAGAGAAAAAAATAATAATAAAGGAAACAAAATAGGCTTTAGGGTATATCTATACTATTTGTTGAGATGTAGCCGTTGTGGGAAATTTAATTTCCTCACATAAGCGAAGATGTGGAGAGACAAATTTGAACCCTTGAATTTTAAGTGATTATATATACATGTGTTGGTTTGTTTTCTCCAAATTTTCTTGCAAAGGGTTTTCGTCCTTCATAAGAAAACATTTGACTTCTTAGCCAAAATTCAAAAAAAAAAAAAAAAAAAAAAAAAAAAACAAAAAAAAACAAAAAAAAAGTTCTCAAAACTATTTTTTTTTTAGTTTTCAAAAATTGTGACTTGGGTTTTTGAAAACATGAGTAGAGTAGGTCGATTTTAAAAACATTAAGAATACAACTAAGAACATTAAAGTATATATATTGATAATAATTAAGAATAGGATTAATATTTTGATGGAGTGAATAATAAAATATTGACAAATAAGAAATACTTAAGTTCCTTTTGATATCATTTTATCATTAAAAAAAATCATAACTATTTATATAAAAACCACAATTAACTTGATTTTATTATTAATAATAATTTCTTTTAATCATAATATTATTAAAATTACACTAATATTCCATAATTAAATAAATTTATCTATTTATAGTATATAAGGTCGACTTATGATTTTTTAAAATTTAAAATTAATGCACAACCTAATTTTGTTCAATAATTTAATGATGTTGAATACTGATTTTTTTTAGTAGAAACTAACGAGCAATTTCAAGAATGTGTATAGAGCTTTGATTTTTTTTTTTTAACTATTGTTTTTCTAATGTTATTTTATACGCCGACTATAATGTTTCTTTTAATTAATTTTTTTATTTTTTTTATTTAAAATGTCTATACATGTTTTAATTTGATTTTTTTAGTGTGGGGTGGAAGTTCGAATCTCTTACCTTTTACTAGTTTTTTAACACGTGCCTTGCACGTGGTATTCCCGATTATTTTATCATGTTGATAGTATTTTATTTTCATTTCATCATATATATATAATGATAATTTATATATAAAAAAGGTTGGGTATGTATCTGACACTCTCATTTACACTTACAATAGAATAAATGAATTATAAATTAATACATAATTTTCAAACAACATTTTTTTAGAACATAGATAAGACAACAAATTTTATGCAAAAGAATAATAGAAGAATTTTTTTTATATGGTTTTAGAAGTTCAAAATTATTCAAATTTTCACTTTTAAATATATATAGATATATAGATATAATATATACATTATATGATTAAAGATAAATTCATAATTTATTATTCATTTTTGGTATAAATTGATAAAACTCTCAAGTATGTCTACAACCTCTGCATGGAAGAGGGCGCTTCTGTTCGGGATCATGTCCTGGATATGATGGTCCAATTCAATGTGGCAGAGGCAAACGGGGCGGTCCTTTGCGAGACTAGTCAGGTTACGTTCATTACGGAGTCGCTTCCGAAGAGCTTTTTGCAATTCAGAACGAATGCCATGATGAACAAGATTAAATTCACCCTGACTACCCTTCTTAATGAGTTACAGGCTTATCAATCTTATGAAGAACAAGGGCAATCAGTGGAGAGGCGAATCTCGCCCATTCCAACAAAAAGTTCCTCAAGGGTTCATCCTCGGGGACTAAGCCTGTGCCTCAAGCTTCTTCCTCCAAAGAGATTCAGAAGAAGAAGAAGGGTAAGGGAAAGGCACCTGCTGCTCCTCAAGGCAAGGGTAAGGCCAAGGTGGCTGACAAGGGGAAATGCTTCCATTGCAACGTTGATGGACATTGGAAGAGGAACTATCCCAAATACCTTGCTGAGAAGAAGAAAGAAAAGGAAGGTATATTCGATTTACTTGTTTGTAGAGCATGATCAATATGCTTGGATATTAGATTCAGGAGACACTAATCATGTTTGTTCTTCTTTTCAGGGAAATGATTCTTTCAAGTTTCTTGAGGAAGGTGAGATGACGCTCAGGGTCGGAACGGGAGACATCATTTCAGCCTCTGTAGTGGGAGCAGCCAAGTTGTTTTCGGAAACAGATATTTGTTTTTAGAAAACTTGTATATAGTTCCTAAGATAAAAAGGAACCTTATTTTTGTTTCCAGTTTATTAGAACAATGTTATTCTGTTTCTTTTGAATTCAATGAAGCGTTCATTTTTAGAAATGGAGTACTTATTTGTTCTGCTAAATTAGAAAACAGCTTGTATGTCTTAAGACCAACCAAAACCAAAGCACTTTTAAATCATGAAATGTTTAAAACTGCTGAAACTCAAAATAAAAGGTAAAGAATTTCTCCAAAAAGTAACAACATATATCTTTGGCATTTACGTCTTGGTCATATTAACATCGATCAGATCGATCGTTTGGTAAAGAATGAACATCTAACTGAATTAGAAGAGGATTCATTACCACCCTGTGAATTGTGTCTCGAGGGTAAAATGACTAAGAGACCTTTTACTGGAAAGGGTTATCGAGCCAAAGAACCTCTAGAGTTGATACATTCGGATCTCTGTGGTCCAATGAATGTAAAAGCTCGAGGAGGTTATGAATATTTCATCTCTTTCATAGATGATTATTCAAGATATGGTTACATATATCTAATGGGTCATAAGTCTGAAGTTTTTGAAAATTTTAAAGAGTTTGAGATTGAAGTTGAAAACCTATTAGGTAAAACAATCAAAACACTTCGTTCAGACCGAGGTGGAGAGTATTTGGATTTGAAATTCCAAAATTATTTGATAGAACATGGAATCCAATCCCAACTCTCAGCACCTGGTACACCTCAACAAAATGGTGTATCAGAAAGGAGAAATAGAACCTTGTTAGACATGATTCGTTCTATGATGAGCTATGCTCAATTGCCTAGCTCGTTTTGGGGGTATGCAGTAGAGACTGCAGTTCACATTTTGAACAATGTTCCCTCGAAAAGCATTTATGAAACACCTTTCGAGTTATGGAGGGGGCGTAACCTACCTTGCGTTACTTCCGTGTCTGGGGTTGTCCAGCACATGTGCTTGTGACAAATCCTAAGAAACTGGAAGCTCGTCCAAAATTGTGCCAATTTGTTGGTTACCCAAAAGAAACGAGAGGTGGTCTTTTCTACGACCAAAAAGAAAACAAGGTCTTTGTATCGACAAATGCCACTTTCTTGGAGTAAGACCACATGAGGAATCACAAACCACAAAGTAAGTTAGTATTAGGAGAAGCTACAAAAGAGTTGACAAGAGTTGCTGATCAAGCAGGTCCTTCCACAAGAGTTGATGAAGGAGCCAGCTCTTCTGGTCAATCTCGTCCTCCTCAAATAGTGAGAGAGCCTCGACGCAGTGGGTGGGTTGTATCACAACCCGACCGTTACTTGGGTTTAACTGAAACTCAATTCGTCATACCTGATGATGGTGTTGAGGATCCATTGTCTTATTGTCACACAATCAATGACGTGGATAAAGACCAATGGGTCAAAGCAATGGACCTTGAGATGGAGTCTATGTACTTCAATCAAGTTTGGGAACTTGTAGATCCACCTGAAGGGGTAAAACCCATAGGGTGTAAATGGATCTATAAAAGAAAGAGAGATGTAGCTGGGAAAGTTCAGACTTTCAAAGCTAGACTTGTAACAAAGGGTTACACCCAAAGAGAAGGGGTTGACTATGAGGAAACCTTTTCTCCTATTGCTATGTTCAAGTCTATAAGAATTCTCTTATCCATAGCCACATATTATGACTATGAAATATGGCAAATGGATGTCAAGACTGCCTTTTTGAATGGTAATCTTGAAGAGAATATCTTTATGTCTCAGCCCGAAGGGTTCATAACCCAAGGTCGGGAGCAAAGAGTTTGTAAACTGAATCGATCCATTTATGGGTTGAAATAGGCCTCCAGATCTTGGAACATTAGATTTGACACTGCGATCAAATCTTTTGGCTTTGATCAAAATGTTGATGAACCTTGTGTTTAGAAGAAAATCAACAAAAATAAGGTAGCTTTCCTAGTGCTATATGTAGATGACATCCTACTCATTGGGAATGATGTAGGGTATCTGTCTGAAGTCAAAGAATGGATAGCGGCCCAATTCCAAATGAAGGATTTAGGAGAGGCCCAATATGTTCTTGGGATCCAAATTATTCGGGATCGTAAGAACAAAACACTAGCCTTGTCTCAAGCAACGTATATCGACAAGATGTTGTCTCAATATTCGATGCAGAACTCTAAGAAGGGTTTATTGCCTTTCAGGCACGGGGTTCACTTGTCTAAGGAGCAATGTCCTAAGACACCTCAAGAAATTGAGGATATGAGACACATTCCCTACGCCTCAGCTGTGGTCAGCTTAATGTATGCTATGCTCTGCACTAGGCCTGACATTTGTTATGCAGTAGGGATAGTCAGCAGATATCAGTCAAATCCAAGGTTAGACCACTGGACTACCGTAAAAGGAATCCTCAAGTATCTTTGGAGAACGAGAGACCACATGCTGGTGTTTGGGACTAAGGAGTTAGTTCTTATAGGATACACCGATTCTAACTTCCAGTCTGACAAGGATTAGAGGAAATCCACGTCAGGGTCAGTATTTACCCTTAACGGGGGAGCTGTAGTCTAGAGAAGCATCAAGCAAGGATGCTTAGTAGTTTCCACAATGGAGGTAGAGTATGTAGCTGCTTGTGAAACAGCTAACGAAGCAGTTTGGCTAAGAAAGTTTTAAAGGATTTGGAAGTCGTTCCAAATATGAACTTGCCCGTTACATTATACTGTGACAACAGTGGGGCTGTAGCCAATTCAAAAGAACCTCGCAGCCACAAACGAGGAAAGCACATCGAGAGGAAGTATCACCTGATACGGGAGATTGTGCAACGAGGAGATGAGATCGTTACCAAGATCGCTTCGGAGCATAACATTGCTGACCCATTTATGAAGGCTCTCCCGGCTAAAGTGTTCGAGGGTCATCTCAAGAGTCTAGGTCTGCGAGACATGTATATAGTATAATCTAGGGCAAGTGGGAGATGTGTAATGGGTATGAAGGATGCCCTAGTTTATTGTATTTTGTATATTTACTTTTCATGTAATGTACAGTATACATTTACCATTTCCACCTTTGGATTATTTTTGTATATACATCCCATTATCTTAAGTTTTAGTTCAAGTGGGAGTTTGTTGGGTTTTATGCCCTAAAACTCGGGGATAGTAAATGTAAACATTTGACCGAACATTAATAAAATAATATTTCATGTATTATTCATTATTGTTTGTATTGTATCTTGCCTAAATAACCCTAATCCAATAAACTGAACATCCTAGGCTGTTAGTATGAGACTTGAACTAGTATGTGGGGACATACAGGGATCGCTGTTCAAGTTACAACCTAAAGGGTCTATAGTATAAGGATAAGGCTGGGTACCTTATCCTGGTGACACTATGGATATGGCCCGCTTTGTATTATGATACAAACGCAATGATCCAACGCGTTCGTGTAGAGGACATGCAAGTGGGGGTATCCTGTGCAATGAGTTTGCATAAGATCGGACCGCGAAATAGTTAACCACTAGCTGTAACTCCGTTGACTAGATAGTTTTCTATTTCAGTAGGATGACCTAGGCAACTTAGTCTCGATCCTGAGTGGATTATGGACTCCTGTTCACGAGGGATTGTCCTTTGATTTGTATGGGTGAGAGTGGCCTACACGCCGACTCAATAAGCCTATCATTTTGGGGACAAGACTGAGTGTGGAGTTGGGAACATAATCACACAAGATGGAATTCACTCTTTCCCGATATTAGGGTAAGTAGAGGTGTGTTCCCTTAAGTGGTGTCTCCGGGACTTGAACAAAGGGCCCTGCCCTCTCTATGGCACAAGAGGGACTTCTGTTTGTAGGTTGGATCTCAAACAGGTTGTTCATTAGAGGAGCACTGGGACTTAAGGATATAGAGGTAACCTAGGGGTAAAACGGTAATTTGACCCAACTGGAGTTACGAACACACGTGAAGGACTGACTTGCTGTTATTGGTCAATATCCGTGGACACAGAAATATGTCTGCAGTCATAAGAGTGCAGTTGTGGTTCTTTAGTGGAGTGAACCACAGTTAACGAATATTGGTTAATTGATTAATGAGTTTAGTCAATTAATCTCATATCGTTGGAGCTTCTGAACTGTAGGTCCATAAGGTCCCACCGGTAGCTCATATAAGGTGTTGAGGTAAATTTACTAAGGAAAATTTAATATGAATTGGATTCATATTAAAACTCTAGGTTAAAATTAATGCGAATTGGATGCACATTAATACTATAGTATATGTGAGGGAAAAATAATTGAATATGTGATATTCAATTTTATGATTAATTAATTATAAGTTTAAATTTAGTTTAATTAAATTTGATTTAATTAAATGATATTTTTTTTGAGACCTTAATTAAATGATATTAAAACTATAGGGTAAAAGGGGGATGTTCATTTAATAATTATTAAATGAATAATCTAATTAAATATGATTTAAATTAGATTATATTAATTAAATTAAATTAAATTAAATTTGGTTTTAATTTTAATTATTTTTAAAATTAAAACATTAGGTAACTGATTAGATCAGTTACCTGATCGTGCGTTCAGTTCCTGAAAAGGCTCTCTCTCCCTATCGATAAGGAAAAATGGTTTTGGCCTCTCTCCCACAGGCTCTCATTCGTTGTTTGTGGTGAAAAAAATCACAGAGTGAATTCTAGAGTTTTTAGACCTCTTCCTTAGTAAAATTCTTCTCCCACAAGAAAGCTCAACCAAGCCCTTTTTGAGAATACCAGTGGTTCAAGCGTGGTTGTGTTCGTGGATTTATTTCTAGCAAAGAAGACTTCTTTGGGCTACTGTTTTTCTGATCAAAAGGCGAGAAATAGACATTTTCAGTCGAGACTTCAAATGGTAGTAAGTACCCTTTGTTCCTATGATCACAAGGATCATTCTCTAGTGTAGATCTAAGTTTATTTTACAAAAACAACATGTTTTATGACTAGATTTACAATTTGTAATGTGGTTTTTATTGCTGTAAATTATTTGTCATCGTATCGGTATTCTTGTCAAATATTTAATTGGGTTTGGATCTCTGACTGTTTCCGCTGCGTAAGGGATTTTAACCCTTCGGCCACCTAGTAACATGTTATGTTGGTGATAATTTAACAAGGAGAGGAACTCAACACAAAGTTAAAGGGCAAAGTGTCCATTGGAAAAGAATAGTAAATCACATATGAGTACAATATCAAATTATTCAACACCATTGCAATCAGAACCCAAAAAAATAACAAACACTTTGATGGGAGATGAGCTTATGCTTGTGATACTCTGTAAACAATTTAATTAATTATATTAATTTAACAACAAATATTAAATTAATATTTTGCACCTAATTCCGACTTCTCTCAAGACCAAATTCTTGAATATGAATCTCCATTCATGTATAGTATTTAAACCATATTTAAATACTTCAACTCTCTCAATAATTATAGTTTAATTCATAATTCAACTTTTACACGTTAAATATATCGTAGATGATCAACGTTAACTCCCTAATACGAATTTGAACATTTCAAACTCTTTCATCACATTGTTCTAAGGTTAATTCCGTATGAGCTAGCAGGGGGACCTAATGGACCTACAGATCATGGGCTCCAACGATACGAGATTAACCAGTTAAACTCATCAACCTAGTTAACCAACATTCGTTAACTAACGGGACACTCCACTATAGCCCGTAGTTGAACTCCCCTCACTGTAGATATATTTCTGTCCACCCAATACAACCATAATTAGTAAGTCGATCCTTCATAGGTTGTTCGTAACTGCAGCAGGCCAAAAGTCCATTTTACCCCTGAAGTTACATCTTGTTCCTTAAGTTTCACTGATCCTCTAATGAACAATTTGTTCATGGTCCAACCATTAAACAGAAAATCCTTTCATGTCAGGAGAGGATGACATGCCTTTGTTCAAGACCCAGAGTCAGCACTTAAGGGAACAACCTCTACTATCCCTCTACAAGTGGGAAGGAGTGAGTTCCATCTTGCAAGACTATGTCCCCAGCTATCTACCCGGTCTTATCCCCAAAATGGTAGGCTTATTGAGTCGGCAATGTTGGGCCACTCTCACCCATGCAAATCAAAGGATAATCCTGAATAAACAGGAGTTCATAGTTAGCTCAGGATTAAGATCGAGTTGCCTAGGTCATCGCATGAAATAGTCAGTTTCACAGTAAACAACGTTGTAAAGGAAAGTGACTTATTTCTTGGTCATGGTCTTATGCAAACTCATTGCATAGGATGCCCCCACTCACATGTCTTTACATGAACGACTCAGGATCACATCGTTTGTACTAAGTACAAAGTGGGTCGCGTCTCATAGTGTCCCCAGGATAAGGTACCCAACCTCTATCCCTATACTATAGACCATTTTGGCTATCACTTGAACTTGATCCGCTTTTATGTCTACACATAAAGTTCAAGTGTTCAATATATAGCCATAGATTTTAGTTTATTGGATTTGGGTTAATTAATGCAAAATTAAACAACACCATTTAGTAATAACTTTATTAAATCACCTCAAAAACGTTTTATTGATTATAATTAACATTGTTGCATAGGATGCCCCCACTCGCATATCTTTACATGAACGATTCAGGATCACATCGTTTGTACTAAGTACAAAGTGGACCGCGTCTCATAGTGTCCTCAGGATAAGGTACCCAACCTCTATCTCTATACTATAGATCGTTTTGGCTAGTACTTGAACTTGATCCGCTTTTATGTCTACACATAAAGTTCAAGTGTTCATTATATAGCCATGGGTTTTAGTTTATTGGATTTGAGTTAATTAATGCAGAATTAAACAACCATTCAATAATATCTTTATTGAATCACCTCAATAACGTTTTATTGATTATAATTAACTTTGTTACATTTACTATCCACGAGTTTTAGGACATAAAACCCAACAGACCCAACCCAATGCTTGGCCCGCTTGTGTGGGTCGATGATGCACAATTTGCATATCGCAAGTGTACGGGTCAAGTAATAATATAGTGTTTTCGTGTAAAACGAGTGTCGTCCTCTGGATTGGTTTTCTAGCAAATTAAGTATCGTGAATACTTTTGTCTAATTTTATTTAGGGAGCAAAACTCAATGATAAAGATAAAAGTAAAGACTAAAAGCATAAAAATAAAAGTGGAGACTCAAATGGAAAGACTCTTAGGGAATTGATTTCGTTGATTAAGATTGAGGATTGATTAATAGGAATGAATTGACCGTGCAATTATTCTACAAGCCAAGGAAACATTTATCATGATTACCTCTCCCGAGTATAATTGATTCTCATGCATATAACTAACTTGATATCCCTATCTAAGTTCATTAACATGCAAGGCATTATTCTGTTCGGTCCTTGTTATACTTCTAGAGATATTCTAAATCCCGTCACAAACTTAGAATTTCTACTCTAGTCATGCAATTGAACAAAGCAAGTCTTAGGCCAAATCCTCTCTCCCCAGTTAGATTCAACACTTAAATCATTCAATTAGTGATCAAGTAATTGAAAGCATTACACATAAAATTGCATGCATAGAATAAGAACACATTCATACCCAAAATGTTGGGTTTAATGTCCTATAAACTCGTAGTTTGTAAATCATTAAACATATTCTATTTCCAATAAAGACGTTATTGAGGTTATTCAGTAAAAGATGTTATTGAATATGTAAATTGCGAATGATTAACCTAAATCCAATAAACTAAGATCCTTGACTATAAAATGAATACTCGAACTATATGTAGGGACATATCGTAGGATCAAGTTCAAGTTTATAGTCAAAATAGTCTATAGTATAAGGATACGGTTGGGTGCCTTATCCTGGTGACACTATGGACGCGGCCCACTTTGTATTAAGTACAAACGATGAGATCCTAAATCGTTCATGTGGTGACATGCGAGTGGGGGCGTCCTATGCAATGAGTTTGCATAAGACTGGACCACGAAATAAGTCACTTTCTCTTTATAACGCCGTTTACTGAAGAAACTGACTATTTCTCATAGATGACCTAGGTAACTCGTTCTTAATCCTGAGCTATCTATGAACTCCTGTTTATGAGAGATTATCCTTTGATCTGCATGGGTGAGAGTGGCCAGCATCGCCGACTCGACAAGCCTACCATTTTGGGGATAAGATCGAATAGATAGCTGGGGACATAGTTTCGCAAGACGGAATTCACTCCTACCCATTTTAGGGATAGCAGAGAGGTTGTTCTCTTAAGTACTAACTCCAGGACTTGAACAAGGGGCCCCACCCTCTCGTTGGATCGAGAGGAACTTAGGTTTGATGGTTGGACCGCAAACCGATTGTTCATTAGAGGATTAGTGGAACTTAAGGAACAAGAAGTACTATAGGGGTGTAACGGTTATTTGACCTAGCTATAGCTACGAACAACCTGTGAAGGAACGACTTACTGAACATGGTTAAATCAAGTGGACGAAAATATATCTATAGTGAGGGGAGTGCAACTATCGGGCTATAGTGGAGTGTCCCGATAGTTAACGAATGTTGGCTAGCTTAGATAATGAGATTAGTCGGTTAGCCTTGAATCGTTGGAGCCCATGATCTATAGGTCCATTAGGTCCCTCTACTAGCTCATATCGGATTAAAGCCTAGAACATATTGATAGGAATTTTTGAATCGTTCAAAAACGGGAAATAGGGTTTTTATCGTAAGACGTGTTCGACACAATGATTTAATTATGAATTAAATTAGGAATTGAGAGATGAGGTATTTGAAAGTGTTTTAAATACCATATATATGTATTAGGAATCATATATAATTCATGACATTAGGTGATAAAGATTGATTGGATCAATCATATCAAAATTACTTGGAAATATCCCAATTAATTGCCTAGAAATCAATTTCAATTTTGAATTGAAATTGAAATGAATTGCAAGCTGAAAATTTACAATTAGGATACAATTCATAATGGATTTAGTGGCATTTCCACTCTTGCATGATGATGCATAGTGGAAAACAACACAACCATGCACTAGATGCATGTGTTGTGAAGTAGACACCTAGAATCCACTTTGAGTTGCATCTTGGCCATGTGGCTAAGTGTCATGAAGCTTGTCTTTGCATGGGAGATGTCTATAAAAGGGGCTTGAATTAGATTCAAGAAGAGCAAGCTTTCATTTAGTGTTATGCTGCAAATTTTCTCCCTCAAATTCTCTCTCATTTCATCTCCTTCCAAAAGCTTGTACCATCAAGCATTCCCTTCTATCTTTCTTCTATAGACTCCCACAAGTCTTTCTAGGCCCAAGAGAATAGTAGGGAAGACTCTAGAGGTTGTCCAAGGAGCATAGGAGAGGCAAACACCACAAGGAGTTCCACATAAGTGAGCTACAAAGGTTGGTGTTCTCTCAACTCTATATTCTGTCTTTTATAGAACATGCATGCTTTAGGAGCAAAATTGAATGTCTTAAGTGCTTCCGATCTTCAATTGCTTCCGCATGTGTTATATGAACACCTTCACAAAATTCAATCCAACAATTTAAACAACTACATCAAACCCTAAGACAAACAACTAGCAATTCATAGTCTTTAAACCACAAACACTAATTGAAAGAAAAGCCATAAAAACTACAAGAGTTAAGGGAAAGAGAAAGGAAAACTCGAATCCGCCGACACCGCACGTCCCCGTCACGATCTCCACGTCTTCTCGCTTGATTCCCGCTCCTTAGCCTTGCCTTTAGCTCCCACAAAAGGTCTCTAGTCGAAATTAGGGCTAAAATCTCACCAATTGGACTCCCCTTGGCCGTAGCATGAAAAGATGAATTTATAGAAAATCTGGCGACAGCGTCGAGACGCTATGGACAGCGTCGCGACGCTGTCGCGATACCGCATTTTTGGAAAATTTGCCTATAGCGTCGCGACGCTATAATTTTTTTTTTTTTAGATTGAAGACTCCATTTGACTCCAATTGCTGAATTAAGCTTCAAACACATACTTCCTACAAATAAAACATAAAAATGCATAAATTTGGGCAAATAATTGTTAAAGACTAGCTTAATTAATCAGAGAAAAATAGCTAGCTATGCTCGCTATCAGTCGAGTCTCCTCCCCTCTGCTCGGTCTCTGGAGTCCTTTGGCTGCCCCGATTTAACCTGGTTCAGCCTGAATCGTCTTCCAACGCTTAGAAACCCTAAAAGGGAAAAGGTATATAAACCATTCTTCAACCTTGGAGAAGGGATCCCGAACTCTACTTCTTAGAACTCTCTCTTCTTCCTCTAACTTATTGGTCTTGCTCATCTTCCTTCTGCTTTCTGACTTAAGCAACGGAGGCAGTGTGGCAAGAACCACACTTGTGTGCAGGTTTCTTCTGTCTTGCAGGTCACGGCTTCCCCCATCTCAAACAAATTTACCGTTGGTAGCACGTGAAGGTCAGGTGAGTTCTCCCTGTCCGGATTTTGGCATCAATAGATAGAATTCAATTTTCCATATTGATTACAAACCTTTATATTTTAAATTAATTAGGGTGCTTGAATTTGTTAGTTTTAATTTCTCATTCAAATTGAGTTAAAATCATTTGCAAGAACTTTGTATGACTTTCTTATTTAAATTACTTGTTTGAAAAAATTTGTCAATTTGTTTAATTGGGCCAACTTTAGCAAAAAGTTTTATTGAGTTTGAATAAACCCTATACACCCCCCCTCTAGAGTTGCCATACCGATCCTACATTATGGAGGAGAGTAAAATTTAGTGAATAATAAAATAATAATAAATAGGACAAAAATCAATATATACCCCTAAACTTTGGTGTTGTATTCAATTAAAAAATCCTATAATAATTATATCAATTTAGACTTTGAACTATATAAATTTACACCCTCTATAAAATTTCGGTCAAAACATGTTAGTTTACATGCATCTAGACTTATAATTTTATCAATTAAACTCGATAACTTCCATAATTGTATCAATTAGATTTTTTATATTCATTTTTTTAAGTAAATGTATGACTTAAATAAATGAATGAAAGGATGAATAGAAATTTTGGTTAGAAGTTTGCCACTATGGACTTAACACCATCTTGAGCGACATGCCAATAATGTTTCCTTCCAAATATTTTTTGACTTGTTTTTTTGGCTTATTGAAAAGAAAAAGTTGGATGAAGAGACCAAATTCAAACCTAATTCAAAACTGAAAAAAAAAAAATTCTTCGGTTTGAAAACTCGAAACCTAAATGCACTTCACACAAATCTCAAAAGCCAAAATTATAGTTTTCCTATACTTTTCTTGGAAAGATACTATTTTTCGGTCAAACTTAGAGTCAAATAAGCTTTTCAAATATGTCTTTTGATGAAGACAAAAAGAAATCCTATTTTTGGTAATTAAAATTAAACAAAAAAAAAACCATATTTTAATAAATAACTACCACGGTCCCCTCTTCTTTTTTTTTTTTTTGTTGAGTAAATCAACATTCGGGGGTGGGGGGATTCGAACCTCTGACCTTATGGACGAGGGTACATGCCAATTACCGCTAAGCTAACCACGGTCCCCTCTTCTTTGTCTAGGGATTCTCATCATTTAATATATAACATAACCTATACAATAAATATATTTAATGAAATAGATTGTTATCAATATATATATATATTTAATGGAATAGATGAGTTGAATAAAAAAAATAATGTTAAAAAATAAAAATAAAATAAAAACAATAAATAGAAAGCTTCAACTTTTTTTTAGCACTTTTAACGTGCATGGTAGGTGTGATGATTGTGTTATAATTAAATTTTATAGGTTAAAATAGTTATAAAAATTGTTATTAAATTAATAGGCATAATAAAAATTTGAATAGCTAAATAAAATACAAAGGAGTATTTCTTATCCGGTCTAAATTTTTAGATTTTATGTTTTATTTATACATATTTTTATTTCATTTCTAGTATACTTTTTAAAGCTTATTTTGAAAATATTTTTATTGATACCTTTTTATTAAACTAGTCTTTTAGCACGTGTTTTGCACGTTATATTTCAATTTTATTTCCTCAGATATTAAAATTAGGTTTAAACATATGATCGTTTGTATTTAAAAGAAAATTAAACTATTTTATGGAGTAATAAGTGATTTTTTTAATATAATTTAACAATTATTATTGTTAAAGTAATTTAGTATAGTTGTTAAAATTTACAACTTTATTGAAACAATTAATTTATATACTTCAATGCTATGTATGAATTTATTGATAGTATTTTTTTTTTTGGGCAAATATTGATAGTATCTTTTATATATATATATATATATATATATATATAAAACATTAATTTTTTTTTTTTATAATATGTGAGGAGGGAGATTCGAACCACAGATCTTGTGGTTATATTAAGTTTTTTGAATTTAAAAGATAAGAAGATGAAAAGTCATGAATTTTGAATGTGTATGTTTTATCTAAAAAAAAGTTAAAAGGGTTGTTTTATTGCTCAATTACTAAATAAACATTCCATGTACATGTGATGTAGTGTTGGGGTGTGGAATATCAAGAGGTTGGGAATACTTATTATTATTCAACACTCCATCTATATGTAAGACACAGGAGTGTACCAAAAATAATTAATTTTTTATTCAATTAAACTTGTTAAAAATATATATATCTCAATTAAGAATGATAATTGATACTCAATTATATACATGAATATGGGAAAGTAAAATAAATTTGGTTATGTTGATTAAGAAACAAGTTTAAATTGTTGCAACAATGATAAAAAAAATTGTACTAAAAAAATATGATAAAAAAAATTTAAATAATAATTAAATTATGTAATGGTTCTGAAATGAAATGTCATATTTTTATCAAATTATACATTTAAAATATAAAAAACATAATTTAACTAAAAATAAAATATGTAAAGTTTAAATATGCATAGACATTCAAAAGACAAAAAAAAAATAATAATAATAATAATCACATAGTAAAATAATTTTAAAATAACAACTATGGAAAAAAAATACCATGATCTGTATATTATATAACTGTTTCTAAAAAAGAAACTTTACCTCTCACCAACTTGAAGATTTTCGAACAATACTGTTTTGAAAATAGAAACGGCTAGAGGTATGCTAGATTAAAATTAGAAATTAACCTCAAAAAATAAAATAAAATAAGAGAGAATAGTATAAGAAGAAGACCTCAAATTCTTGATGGAAATGAGTAGGAGATAGCCCTTTTTATAGTTGTAGGAATTGTGGAGGTTACAAAACTCTTGAGATTCCAACTTTTTATATTCAATAATTAAATGATAATTACTTTCCATTGTTTTTATAGGAGAGTGGGGAAGGTTTTTTTTTAAAAAAAAATTTAAATATCCTATTTATGACACATATGTGGGAATGTGAAATGGTTTAATTATATATATATATATATATATATATATATATATATATATATATATATATATATATAAAGAGTTTAATTTAAAGAAAAAAACGGTTTCATTTGAGAAAAAAGTGGAAGGACTTACGCATACATCATACATGAGTGGTGGTGGTCTCATTGCACCCTTTGATTTTTAATTAAGAATTAAGAAAGAGAAAAAATAGTTTTATAATAAACCTAGAAGGAAGGGTAAATTGGGTATTATATTAAAAAACAAGGGTAATATTGTCTAAAAAAAGTTTCTTCCTCATTCGTACTTTTATATATATTATAGATTATAGATAAGGGGATGAAATTAATGCCTTCAACAGAAGGTTTTATAAAATTTTATTTAAATGTCGAACTCAAATTTCTTTGGATCTTATTAAAGTCTATTCTTATGGTTATTTATTTTCTCTCCTATCTCCGTTCAATTTACTCCTTCACTCTGTTGAGGATCCCACATTGAAAAGATAAGTGGAGAACTCACAATATATAAGATACATGAGTTACTCCACTCATAGCCAATTGGTTTTGAGATGGAACCCCATGTAATCTAATATGGTATCAGAGTCCATTAAACCCAAACGGGTATTCGGTCCAAAGAAAAAAAATTGGAATCCGATCCAAGAATGGTGAAGCCAATGAGGCACCATCTTGAGGGGGCATGTTGAGGATCCCACATTGAAAAGATAAGTGGAGAACTCACAATATATTAGATTACATGGGGTTCCATCTCAAACGGGACCTTAGTAATTAATTCTCTGTTTCCAACTTTAAACCAACACTGATTAGCAATTTTTAACCTTGTCTCTCCAAGATCGTAGTGAACTTTGAAAAATGTTGAATAGGTTCCTAAACTTAATGTCTCATTGGCTCTTGAACTTTAAATTTTTGTTTCTAATAGGTCTTTGACATATTAAAGATTTTTAAAAATTAATCAATCTATTAGATATAAAATTAAATATTATGTCTAATGGGATCATAAACTTTCAATTTTATATCAAGTAGACTTGAAAATTGAGGGACACAAAAGGCAAAATTTAAGGATTTATTGGATTCTTTTTAAAGTTTAGTGACCAATTGGATACAAAATTGAAATTTCAATGACCTACTTAACACTTTTTAAAGTTTAGGGACCAAATTGACACAACCCTAGATGTCTAAGGACTAAACTTGTAATTCAACCTATTCTTTTACCAAGTTGGATAGAAATATAAACTTATTTAAAGATTTATTAAAATATAGACTAAACCTAAACATTTTACATACTAGGTTTTTCAAACAAAAAAAAAACATTTTACATACCAGGACTAAAAAAGAGAAAAAGGTCCCAAAATATCATTACCAAAATGATAGTTTAACATATAAGTTTCTACAAGGTGCCACCAAAAAAATCAAAAAATCAAAAAATAAAAGAGAGAGCCGGAGAGTGTGGGAAGAAAGAGAAAGAGACGGAAGAAAAATAAAAAATAAAAGAGAAAGAGGCATCCCGAGGAGGAAAGAGAAAGGTCGCGCCTCTTGAAGAGGCACGACTCAACACCGTTGGACGAAAATCGATTTCCGTCGATTTCGGTCACTTTCCGTCAATTTCTGTAACGCCCCAGGTTTTTATAAACTACTAACCTAGCGACATTACTAAAACTAGCCAAGTGCTCCGAAAATTTCGGCAGCATAACAGCATACATCAGACTAATCCAAAAATTTTCTAAACCTGCTGAATAAGAATAACTGTAACGACCCTACTTTTCAAGCCTAGATCCTAAGGCCGTTACTACATGCATTTCATTCTACTTATAAGAACAGCGAGGGAAATATCATTTTAAGAAAACATACTTAGAAATTTTGCGAAACTCTTCAACCTGGGATCCCAGTTAAAACAGAACAACGAAACCCTTAGTTATTCAAACAAAATTCAAAGCAGAATAAACCTTAAATCATTCACAATACAAGTTCAAAATAAGAACTTCAAAACACAAAATGCGGAATACTATCCTAAAGGAAACCCATGGCTCAGCAGCACTCCGTCACGCGTTCTGTACACCTTTACCTCTACCTGCAGTTATATGAAAGGGAAAAGAGTGAGTATTTAGGAAAATACTCAGTAAGTAGCAATCAAGGTTTTAACATTTTATTCGAGTTAAGGGCCTAAGGGTTAGGTCATCTCATTCTCATTCATTTCATTTCATTTCATTTATCTGCAGTTCGGGTCTCGTGTTCAATTAGTACACCTATATATATATAAGTTTGCCAACTCACTGATAGTGCACAAGTGGGAGTTTTGGGAGGTCTCTACTCCTACCGATGGTAGATGGCACCCAGTCAGTGGAGCTAAGTCTCATCCCTCAAGGCACTAATGGGCGCGTAGCGCTCTAAACTACCATTTCACTGGTGGGGCGTTCATGGGTTTAAGTCAGGAATTAACTTCCACAGTTAGTAAATGGCACCTAGACTGCGAAGCCAAGACCCGCCCATTAAGCCCCTCATTTCAGTCTATTACATCTCAGTCCTAGGTGTTTAATTGACACGGCCCTCTTGTAAGGCGCTAGCCTATTCCCTTCCCTTTCTTAATCCTTTTCCCTTTAGGACCCCTTAACACTTACTAATCTTTAACCGCAACCTATTTAACACAAACGATTTCTTTTCCTAGATTACCGACAGGCTAACTGATATGCACCTTCCCAACTCAGTCATATCACAAGAATAAGAAACGGAGGCGACAACCGACACTCCTAATCCTGAAACCACTCGTATGCTACCGAAAATTCGGCAGCATAACGGCATGCATATGGGGAACCCAAAATTTTTCCTATTCACCTGAAAGGGGAAATAAACACTTCTACGATTCAGATTATCCAACCACACAAGCTGCAAGGCACCACAATTTGCTAAGAGCCAGAGCGAGATAGACCCCGCATCCACAACCATTCAGATACGCAGAACAACCAAACCATACAATCGAGCATGCTTCCAAAACAACTAAGAAATACAATTCCACCCCAAAACAGTATCAGACATGCTAAAGAAAACTCAACCTCCATGCCGCAACGTGTTTTACAATGCAATAACTATTAACCGCATAGAAATCCAAAACGAGTCCAAGGTTCACAATTTAACTCATGCTAGCAGGCTAATCCCTCAAAGAACTAGTTCAAAAGCTCAGGCTAGGCGTTTATCAAAATCCCATAACAAGCAACAGGGACTAAACTTGCAGATAAAAATCCAAAAGCTACTTACATTCCAAGGGGCAACTTAAGGTTTAAATCCTGGTACATGAATGAACCGAGGCCACATCTGAATGAGAGGGATCTTGAGGATATGAAAGTATGTTCAAGAAAAGCTTAAAAGAATTGATAGATACTACCTATACCAACAAGGTGCACCTTCCTTTTCGGTGGCTCAATCATAGGAACTTTGAAGTTAAACGTGCTTGGCTTGGAGAAGTTCTATGTTGGGTGACCTTTTGGGAATTTTCCTAGGAAGCATGTGAGTGAGGACAAAGCTTGCTAAAAGGACCACGTGTTGGTTTGTGGGGACAGTCTTCATTCTTAAAAGCGGTTTAAGACGAGTATGGTAACGTAGCCAGGTCGCAGGGGAATGCCGGGGCCTTAAGTGCCGAATCCGGATTCCGAATCCTGGGCCTGGGGTGTGTCAATAACACTTCTATAAATCGAACTTCTCACAACTACACACCACAACGCCTTACTACAACACAACAAAACTTTCACAATGAAGCGAGTCAGGACTCGCGATATCATAACCAAATAGATAGAGAATTAACAACTAAAAACTCAACCAAGGCACAACTAACAACTTTAGTTATTCAAAACAACTTAACTATTGTTAAGTAAATAAAGACCAAACGTGTTAAGCAATAACCAAGGATGAAAAAATCGCGATATTTCGGTGATATATCGCCAATATATCCAAAATCTCGAGGGTGCGATATGGATATGGGGGGGTAAGATCGTTTTTACCAAAATATCGTGGATATATCGCAAATATCGTGGATATATCGCCGATATATCGTTTTGACGATATATCGGATGGAAACAATGAAAAACGCGGAGATTGGAAGATATATAGCGGATTAATGGCCTTTTTAATACTATAATATAATTTTAAATTTAATTTTTCTTCAATTTCTTTTTGTTATATGTGATCTTCTACAATTTTCTATATATTTTTTGGTATTTCTCACACTTGATTTCAATTTTCAACATTGTTATTGTTTTTTCACTTCAAACATGACATTTGAAATGATCTTTACTTGTTTGTCATTGTTTTGTTTTTCTTTCCCTCTCTTGCATCATTCCACTACAACCACATTGTACTTTATATTATACCTTTTTAATACTATAATATAATTCTAAATTTAATTTATATAGAATACTTATTGTTTTTATTTTATTTTTTAATAAATAAATAGTATATTTGTAATAATTTTGTATATCTTTGATAATTTTAAATTTTGTTTGTAGTTAAATTTTTTATCCTCATTTCCCTTAAACTTTGATTTAATTCCTCTTCAATTTCTTTTTGTTACATGTGACCTTCTACAATTTCCTATATATTTTTTGGTATTTCCCACACTTGATTTCAATTTTTAACATTGTCATTGTTTTTTCACTTCAAACATCACATTTGAAGTGATCTTTACTTGTTTTTTATGAAAAGGAATTGATTCCTTTTAATTTTCAAGAATTGTATTAAAAAAAAAAACAAAAAATCTCTTAATTTTTACCTATAAATACCTCCACCACCACACCACTTCTCACACCACTCTCAAGTCTTCCTTCTATCTTTCAATTTTCTCCTCTAGTCTTGTAGAACCTCTTTCTAAGTCTTCCTTTAATCCCTCTCTTTATGGTCTATGTACTTTGTTTATTATTGAATTGCTATAATTTTAATGTTCCTCTTTATGTTTAATGTTATAATTTTCACATTTACTTATGTTTATTGTTATAATTTTCACATTTACCTATGTTTATTGGTATAATTTTCACATTTACTTGTCTTTATTGTTATAATTTTCACATTTACTTGTCTTTATTGTTATAATTTTCACATTTACTTGTCTTTATTGTCATAATTTTCACATTTACTTATCTTTATTGTCATAATTTTCACATTTACTTATCTTTATTGTCATAATTTTCAAGTTCATGTTCATTTTTCGATCTTCAATGTTATCTATTATTGTATCACTATTCATATTTAGCTTATAATTATTGATATATATGCTTAAACTAATAGTTTATTACTTAAATAAGCTTAGTTCAAAGTTTCATAAAAAAATTCAGAATATTTTTATGAGTTTCCGTGATATTCGTCATTTTTACCGGAATATCCGTCGATATTCAAATATCTGTCGATATATCCGTAAATCTGAGTTACCGATATTAGTACCGATATCGATATTTTCATCCTTGGCAATAACTATATCGGTTTAACTAATTCCAATAAGAATCTAAACACAATAGTAAATAGAAGCAGCTACTATCTAACGTTCTCCTCTTCCAAGCCTCCTCCTCATCACCAAGTCCGGATATGGTCTCATAACCTACAAAACCTGGTGGTGGGTCAGTACGAAACCACGGTACTGAGTAAGTGGCTCACACCTGCAGAGCCATGAAACAACATACATATACCAGACAAGTATCATGCTTTTCAGATACATTATTATGCCTCAACCAAGACAAACAATAACACATAAAGACATACTCAGTTAATGCAATCGTGCAACAACCATGCACCTAACACATGAATTTCCGCACCATGCCATGCACATTTAAAACACATGAATTCTGCATCGTGCCTTGCATACTCGGTTTTCTCTCAAGCTCCACGAGCTCGCTCAACACTCATGGCCCTCACAAAGCCCTCTGAGACTGACTCCTTCGAGTCAAGCCGACCCCTGACCATATTACCCAGGGCTTCGACATTTCTCTACGGCGCTCAGCGTTCGACCCTTGACCATATTACCCAAGGCCTCGAACTGTGCATCGCCCCTTGTCCATATTACCCAAGGCACCCGATGACTTAACAATCAAACTGTACATCGCCCCTTGGCCATATTACCCAAGGCACCCGATGACTTTCATAATGTGTAGACTCATCACATTGCCCCTTGGCCATATTACCCAAGGCACCCGATGCTCCTCTTAATCCATTGGTGACATACCACCCCTCGACCATTTTTACCCGAGGCACCTGGTATTCACCTAACTTTCCTTTTAATGCACAAGGTCCTCTGACCTCACAATCTCACTAGAATGCATGAATCCTACTCATCATGCTTCTAGACCATGTTTTATGCCAATGGCATACTCACAATCCAGACTGCGTTTTAAACATGATTTCTAAACATCCACAATGAAATGAGGACATGCTTATAACATCAATATCGTCTCACAACATTCAGCATGCTCAACACAACAATTCAACATATCAAAGCAACAAAGTGTTTCAACATGCTCGAACTCACCATAAGTATAACAACACATACATGTATATACAACATATATTATATTCAAACAAGTAGATTACACAACATGTTAGCACACAAGCAAACAGACCCAACAAGTAGAATTCCACTTACTAATTGCTAAAACGCTCCTAAGCGAACCTAACAAGCTCCTGCAATAAGAAAGGAAAGGTTTCAAGGCTGAGCTTCACTTGCTAATCCTTAAACTAAGACGAAAAGGGCTTAGAAGAGATGTTCTTACCCAGCAAGAGGCTTAAGTCAGGATTTGAACAATCTGAAAGCAAACCCAAACTATAAGCAAAGTTTCCAAGGGTTAGAAACTAATTCACAGCACACAAGACTAGCTTGAAGGGTTTAAACTAAGCTCTTTTAATCGACCCTTACCAAAAAGGACTTCGATCCAAGCTAGAAGCGATCAATGAGTTCGAACCTACAAACAGGAAACTTCCAAGCATTAGGGATCAATTAGCAGAGCTTAACCAAACTTCGAACAAGGTTAACAAGCTCTAACACTTACCGAGCTACGCTACGGGATTAGATGCTTGATGGAACTGGCCGACCAGCACAAATTCTCCTTGAATATGCGATGCCCGAGTTTTGAATTGGGCCCAACTGCAACTTAACATAACACCCATGGGTTATAGGCTATTCAAAAGCAAACATTATTGAATTACAAAGGTCCAAGGGCGAGGGAACTTACAGAACAGTACCTAAATGACCTTGAAGCTTGCTGCCCAATGATCAAGAGGCTCCAGAAACGACAATCTAAAGTCGTTGGACCAGAAGCGCTTCAATTAAAGGTCGCACGAATTGTGGGCAATATCCCAAAGCCCGCTTTGGGTCTAATCTACAGCTGGACAGCGACCGAACAAGGCTTTTTCCTGCAATTTTGAAGCCGAAAAGGAATAGGTAAACCATAATCGAACTCAAACAAGCATGGGTTATGATTCAAAGAGAATTATAAGTCCAAAATCGAATGGGTATTTTCTTAAACTTGCGAACATAGCGTGGGTCTTAAGCACAACTTACAAGAACGCTGAAACGACGAAGAACCGCACTAGAATTCACGGATTGAAGCCACACGAAGGGCCAGAATAGCACCATACACGTAACAGCTATTTTCGTCGTGTGGGTTCGATGTTGGAGGCGTCGATGGCTGCTCACGTGGGCAATAAAACACACGGAAGAGGGAGAAGGAGACGAATCGAAGGCTGCTCGCAGTGAGAAGGAACGGGAGAGTTGAAATCAACGGCGCGGACTGCTTGCTTACGACTAGCTGACGGCACACGGAAAAGAGAGAGAGGGTTGGTGTCGTGGGTCTTGCCGAAACTGAGAGAGAGATGCCGCTGCCGAAGAAGGAGGTCGAGAATGGAGGAGACGGCGTCGAAGGAAGAAGATCAACACCGTGGGTCTTGCTCGCCGGAAGAAGAATCGAGAGAGGGAGAGAGATTGACGTGGTGTTGGCTGGCGGGATGAAGGATCGAGAGGGGAAGAGATGCTGTCGGCTGAAGAAAATCGAGGGGGGGTAGCTACACGCGCGAAGAAGGGAGGGAGAAAGAAAGAGGGAAAGAGATGGGATTTTAGGGTTTTTTTTTCTTTTCATTTTCTTTATTTTCCTTTTCTTTTCATTTAAATAAATCTTAAGAAAGGAAAACTGATATGAACCGAGGTGTCTTAATCAAGCTACAAGAACCCAAGATGATTACAAACTTTAAAGGCTGCTGATTGGAATATGAAATAAGTGATCAACCAGCTCAATCCAATTATTATGGTGAAAAGTTGCATCCTTTCAAGATTCACAAAGGCACCTATTCAACCAAAAGACACAATGAATCTAGAAATTCATATTCATTCACATATTTAATGTATTATGTATTTTGTGAATTCATGAACTTGTATTTATGAAGGTTCGTGCATGGATTTGAAAAGTTAGGGGTTGAATTTAGACCACATAGATGAAGGGTTGTGTCCTTTCATGGTGTCTTTTCATTTAGTATAAATAGGGATGTAATTTGTCATTTGAAAACAAGTTGAGATTATGAATATTAAAAAGCTTTTGCTTATTCAACCCTTTTGGTGTTATCTTTTCTTTCAAATCTTGTTTTAGGTTTGATGTTCAACCGATTCATTGGATTAGTTTTGATCAATCTAATTCTGGAGTGAGTCGTCTTAGGATCTTTGAGTGACCATCATAGATTCTAAGTTTGATCTAAGAGTGATTCATCTTCTAACTAAACTCTTGGTTGGAATCATTCGGTAAGTTTGTCTTATTTGTGTCCGTTTACAAGGATCCTAGAAGGACCTCTAGCTTTGTAAACTCAAGCATATTAGGCGCTTATCAAAAACCCATTTAAAATAGGAGTTAAACCTTATTTAGGATTCTATTTACAAATCCAAAACTTAACCCCTAAAAGATTTGGGAAAGAAAATAACCCAATCGATTTGGGATTTGGGTCTTTTGATATTTTAAATAAATATCGAATATTAAACCTCCAAACTTTAGGAATTAAAGATTTAATTAAAAATCTCTTTTCCCTAAATTATAGAAATTAAATTTAACGACCCAAGGCTAAACTTAAATTCTAATTATTCAAATTAGAATAAGAATGCTTAACAAATCCCATAATGGCTCAATTTCGAAACGCGGGGCGTTACAATTTCGGTCAATTTTCGTCTGTTGTCGTTCGATGGTTGACCATGTCGCGCCTCTTTCTTTTTCGAAATAGTTTCAAATTTGCTCGTTTTTTCTAATTTCTTTCAATTTTCTTTTTACTTTTCCAGAAAACCCTTTCCTTCTTTTTTTTTTTTCATTTTTGTATTTATTTTTACCATTTTTCTCTTTTTCAAAAATTAACTAACTATACTTCTTTTGATTGATTACAAACACGTCTCATAATTTAACTTTAATACTTGAACAATGTCAAAACTTTTCTACAATCTCATATATATTATAGATTTCTGACAAATATTGTATTGGTTCATTAAATGCAATTATGAAGTTTTTCTTTCTTTCTTTTTTTTTTTTTTTCTTTTTGAGTTTTGATAAATGGGTTGGAAGAATTAAACTCAAAATAAGCATGTACTTTAAAATGATAATTATGAGTTTACAATGACCCAAAAGAAAAAGTTGAAAGATCAAAATGATAATTGAACTAATATTTATTGTATTCCATGTTATTTTTAAAATTTTAGTCCTCGTTTGATAACCATTTGGTTTTTAGTTTTTGTTTTTTGAAAATTAAGTTTATACACACCTACTTCCACTTTATAAGTTTCTTTGTTTTAGTATCAATCTTCTTCCTCGTTTTCAAAACCAAGTCCAATTTTGAAACACAAAAAAAAAAAAAAAAAAAAAAAAAAATAGTTTTCAAAAACTTGTTTTTGTTTTTAGTATTTGGCTAGGAATTCAAATGGATCCTTAACAAGAATGAAAGTCATGGTAGGGAATTTAGTAAAAGACAAGCATAATTTTCAAAAACCAAATGGTTATCAAACGGACCTTATATTTTTTGTTGTAAGAAATCTTATTTTAGAAAAAACCCCTTACGTGGGATGTAACAAAAAGTCAATAAATACTTGTATACTTCAAAACAACTTATCTATGTCAGTTAACCTATTTACATGAAGGAAAAAAAAAACATCAATATAATAGTGAAGTTGATTATTAGATTATTTACTAAAATGCCCTCCAACATATTTAATTACCTATCATATTGTCTATTAAAGCTTTGATGTAACCTCTTAATTCAGTCAAATTAGTCCAACTAAACTTGAATGTGAAGAAATTGACGTTTTACCTGACATTTATTGGCATTAAAAATAGGTTCTTGAATTTTCAGTTTTGTGTCTAATAGGTTTCAATCAAATTCGAAAATTTTAAAAATTGATTGATCTATTATATTAGATATAAGTTTCAATCTGATGTTGAATAGAACCTGTTATGGGTAATTTTGGACCACTCCGATGTACAAGAAGCTGACGAGGACAACCCGACACGAGCCCAGAAATAGGACTGGAAGTAGGGATGGCAAAAATCCCCGCGGGGTCGCCTCAAACCGGGGATTCTTTTCGGGTCCCCGACCCCGAACCCACCCCGTATATTATTTTTTTTATTGAATTTTTTAAAAAATATATATTATATATTATAATTATATAATAATATTATTAATATTTCATATTACATTATTAATAATATTCTTTTAAGTTTTTTTCAATTATTAAGTTAACAATACTGTTTTATAAAAAAAAAAAAAAAAAAAAAGGTTAACAATACTGTTTTATTTTTTTTTTCTTAAAATTCATTTAGGTGTTTAAATTTATAATACATTTTTTTAGCATTTTAAATAAATTAATAATAATAAGACTAGATATATTTTAAATATATTTTCTAAATTTTAAATAATTTCTATTAATTTTTTTTTAAAAAAAAAGCGGGGATTTTTCCCCACGGGGATTCCCCGACCCCGACCTCGATTCTCCGAAACGGGGAATGGGGCGGGGATGGGGATGAAAACTTCCCACGGGGACGGGGATGGGGAGTGCATCCCCGGCCCCGCCCCGCCCTGTTGCCATCCCTAACTGGAAGATGGACCCCGGAGGCGAAATGGCCCCCCCTGTTGCCATCCCTACCTCCGTTCGATCCCTGCTGCCTCTGGCCACCTTGGTTCCCCCTGGTTCAGCCCGAAACGCCTCTGAATGCCTAAAAACCCTAGAGCATGAACAGGTATTTAAACTCCTCTTCGTCACCGAAGAAAGGATCTGGAACTCTATTCTCTACTCTCTCCTCTTGCTCTCTTGCTCTCCTCCTTCCGTTTTCTAACTTAAGCATCGGAGGCGGTGTGGCAAGCACCACACCAGTGTGCAGGTTTACTGTCTTGCATGCCACGTCTTCCCCCTCTCAAACAAATTTACCGTTGGTGGCACGTAAAGGTCAGGTGAGTTCCCTCTGACCAAATTTGACCATCAACAGAACCTTAAAATTTCAATTTTGTAGTCTAGTAGATATGTGAATTAAAAAAAAAAACTCAAAATTGAGGAGATAATAGAATTTACCAGACCAGCTATGTGAAGATCAAGGGTAGATTGCATAATTACCAGACAAGGAGAGGAGAGGAAGCCATATCTTTTCAACTTTGAACGCCTTTAATTTGTTTTGGTGTCAAAAGATTCCATCCAAAAATAAGTTAATTTTTATTTTCCTTTTTGGTGAAAAAACTGATAAAGTGTGAAGATTAATTTTTTATTTCCTTTTTGGTGAAACAATTGATAAAGTGAAGATTAATTTTTGTTTTCCTTTTTGGTGAAAAAACTGATAAAGTGAAGATTCCAAATATTTGAAAATCTACTGCTACCTCGATTCCCTCTCCACCCTCCTAATTCTATCAACAATTTTCGAAGGAACCCATTTACTCCTCTATTTCGCCTCCTTCTTTTTCCTTTTATTTTCCGATAAATCTTCTTTTTTTTTTCCTACCTTTACTCACTTTCTTCTACACAATTGCATACTTCTTAAAAATTAACTCATAATACTTCTTTCATTGATTTCTCATAGGAAGAGAGATATGTGGTCAAAAATTTTCAAGCGGTTTTTACACTTTTATAATTTTTTTTAAGAAGAAAAAAACACATCAAAATTACAATAATTTTAAGTTTCACTTGTCACCCTCTGTGGCTTCGAGAAGCCAACATGGAAAATCCAAAAACCAAGTTCCATAAATCTCATTACTCATTGCTCGTCGCACCAACATATTAGCCACCAAATTTTGGGCTCGTCGAATATGCTTAAATTGTATTCTCACCAAGCAAGAAGAAAGGTTTGGCACCTCCATAGATGTACTAAGGTGAAGTTCTCCCCACTTTTAGTAATTTCTGACAAATATAATATTGATACATTAAATAATCATTTTTTTTAATTTTATATAAATAAATATAGCATAGCCTATATACAATAAATATATATTTTTAAATTTACCCCATGTCTTTACTTTATTTTTTTCTCAGTCGAGAGGAAGAGAGATATGTGGCAAAAGTTTTCCATGACTGCAAGTGGCTTTTGAACTTTTAGTAATTTCTGACAAATATTGTATTGATACATTAAATGCAATTCTATTTTTTTTTTCATTTTTTATTTATTTTTACCATTTTTCTCTATTTCAAAAATTAATGAATTATACTTTTTTTTAATACATCAACATTTGGGGGTGGGGGATTCGAAATTCTGACCTCATAGTCGAGTGTCAATTACCGTTGAACTAAACCCGCTTTGGCCAATTAATTATACTTCTTTGATTGATTACAAACATATCTCATAATTTAGTAAAAAAATTTCTACAATCTCATATATATTGTATATTTCTGACAAATATTGTATTGGTTCGTTAAATGCAATTTTTTTTTTTTTTTTAACAATCTTAACCTTCATTAATCAAAGCCAAACAACTAGATGTAATCAAGGTTTAAACTTTGACATATCGACATTTTCATTATACCATAAAAATTAACCTATACTTAATCAAAATCTTTTAAATTTCAACCTATTTATTGATTGGGATTGTTGATGATTTGAACCATTAAACTAGGTCTTCAAAACCATTCTCAATTTCTTTGCTATGCAATAAATTTCATCGTAATTAAGGATAATGTCTAGAGACATATCCCCATCCTCTTCTTGAAATAAATCTATATCTATAATCTATACTATATTAAAATGCTACTAACTTTGAAAAACATTTTTTGTCAATTTTACCCTCAAAATATTTAGTTAATTACATCCTCACCCTTTTTTCAGTTTGAAAACCAATTCTAATCTACTGAAATAAAACTGAAGCCTATTAAATTGAATAAACTGAAATAAATCGTGAGTTTGAAAAAAATTCTTTTGTCAATTTTACCCTCAAAATATTTAGATAATTACATCTTTTCCACTTTCTCAGTTTGAAAACCAATTTTAATCTACTGAAATAAAACTGAAGCCTATTAAATTGTATAAACCGAAATAAATCATGAAATAAAATTGATCCATGATGATAAATTATTAAAAAAATAAAATTGAAATCTATTAAATTGTACAAACCGAAATAAAATTGATCCATGATGTCAAATTATTAAATTATAATTTAAGATAATCATTATTAATTTTTAAGAACTAAAATAAATCCTAAAATAAAATTTCAAATTATTAAATTATTATAATCTAAAATAATCATTACTAATTTGTAAGAATCTGTAAAGATTCTTTATTTGTAACAGATGCAAGAAAAAAACGTGATTTCATTGCTATTTATTTTTACTTATTGGCATTCAAATTTCTCTATAACTGTTATCTTCCAAACTTCTTCTCTTTAGTATATAAATATAGGCAACCTTAACCTGGAACTAACACTACCCTAAAGCAATTATAAAATGGGCCGGTTGCAAAAGTAGCAAAATGGCCCAAACTAATTGCAAAAGTAGCAGCCCGCAGAAATATTTGCAAAAATGGCAAAATCTCACCATCTGAAAAGTAAAATTACTAAAATGTCCATCAGTGATAGAAAAACTTTCTATCAGTGATAGGAGTTTCTATCATTGATATTTTCTATCACTGATAGAAAGCTTTTCTATCAGTGATAGAAACTTTCAAACTTTCTATCACTGATAGAAAATTTTTCTACCACTGATAGAATCTATTAGTGATAGAAATACTTTCTATCATAGAAGATTTCTATCAATATATATACAAAAATTGACGAGGAAGAAGAAGATGCGCGCGCCAATCAGTTTTTCTATCACTGATAGATTCTATCAGTAATAGAAAAAGTTTCTATCAGTGATAGAAACTTTCTATCACTGATAGAAAATTTTTCTACCACTGATAGAATCTATCAGTAGACTTTCTATCATAGAAGATTTCTATCATTTTTCTACCACTGATAGAAGATAGAAAGACTTTCTATCATAGAAGATTTTTATCAAAATATATATATATATATATAGAAAGAAGAAGATGTGCGCGTCAATCAGTTTTTCTATCACTGATAGATTCTATCAGTGATAGAAAAAGTTTCTATCAATGATAGAAATCTTCTATCACTGATAGAAAGCTTTTCTATCAGTTATAGAAACTTTATTCTATCAGTGATAGAAACTTTATTCTATCAGTGATAGAAACTTTATATCACTGATAGAAAAATGTTTCTACCACTGATAGAATATATCAGTGATAGAAATATCAGTGATAGAAACTTTCTATCACTGATAGAAAATTTTTCTACCACTGATAGAATCTATCAGTGATAGAAAGACTTTCTATCACTGATAGAAGATTTCTATCAATATATATATATATATAACTGACGAGGAAGAAGAAGATGTGCACGTCAATCAGGGACAGGGTCAATTCAGGAATATAAAAAATTAATTAAAAAATTTTGCTATATTTGCAAATATTTTAAAAAATTGCTATATTTGCCATTATTTACCCTCATGTTGCCACCCATTAAAATTATCCTTATAAAATTTGAGTCAACCCAAATTGTGTTCTACTTTTCTTACAGAATCTGTAAAGTGCAAATCAAAGGTAGGTACAAGGAATTATTGTTTGAATTTGTATTATTTTGTTATGTGTAATTCATTATAATACTTTTTGGTTGCTATTAGATGACAGAGATGATAATAGCTGAACTAAAGCCATTTCAAAGAGGATGGTCAACAACTGTGACCGTTGTTAGAAAATTTTTGAAGCAACAAAACAAAAATCGAAAAGGAGAACCACTCAACATACAGAAGTTCATTGTTATTGATAAAGAGGTAAAAATAACTTTCAATTCATCAATATTCATTCTCATACAATTAGTTATAACAATTCTATTTAACATTTTCTATAGGGTGAAAGCGTTCAAATAACCTTATTTAAGGAGCTGATTGAGAAATTTGCTGAGAAATTAGAAAGGGGAAAAACCTATCGAATAATTGATGGAAGTATCAAACCAATCGATACAAGATATCAAAATGTTAATGACAGAATTGAGATATCACTGTCACAATCCAATGAAGTAGAAGAAATTGAGGGGGAAGAATATAATTTGAAGAATCTAGAATTCATCAACTTTGAAATGTTGGCAGATGACAAAGACACGGACTCTAAAATGAGTAAGTTAATTTTTTTTTTCTTTGGTTAATATCTTTCAAATAATAACTCATTACTTTATTTTCAGATGTTATAGCTGGTGTGATACAAGTAAATTCAATGATTATTAGAAAGTACCAGACCAACTATACCAAGAAGCGTGAAATTAAGGTCATGGACAACAAGTATGTATCATTTAGTTATGAAATTAAGGTATATGAAATTTAATGTTTATTTTTTCTTAAATGAAATTACAAAGAAAAAATGGTGAATAAAATTGGTAAACTAAAACAAAAACAAAATTCTAAAATCCTAACCAATTATGTAATCAATTAACTTATAAAATACTGAGAATAAGTCTTACAAATGATAAAAGGAGATACATGATTAAAAATAAAATATAAATTGAAGAACATTGCAACTGAAATTTTTAATTATTGAAAATAGTTTAATATTGTAACTGATATTTCAAAATTTTAAAAATTGTTCAATATTGTAACTTATATTTCAAATTTCAAGAAATGCACATTTAAGAAGAAAAAAAAAACACCAACGGTTAAAAATGAAATAATGATTAGTATTAATGTAGACAATAAAGCAGTTAAAATTAAAATATACCTAAGCTATATATTCTTTCTATTCCAGTTTGCTTCAACTCTAAGTGTCTGCAAATTTTCTTTCAAATCCATGTTTTATATTTCTATAGTTTTCTGCTAATAGTATTGGTTGCAAGTTCGAAGTACAATGCAGAAAGAAAGTATCAAATTCTAGAGAAATTGACATCAGAATCTTTCATTGAGTTCAGGTTATTATCTAACTAGCCTATCATGAAATTGATTTATTATTATAGGATTAGTTTTACATACATAACTTGAAAGCCAAAATAATCTATAATGAAATTTTGTCTACTTATAACTTGATTTTCCTTTGTTTTTGTAGATATAGTTTGTGGATGCTTATTCTATTTGTCAACAATCCAAGAAGAAGTTAAATTTGGTAAGTTCTACAAGATTATAAAATAATTTTTTTTAGTACGCAAGATAAGATGGGAGATTTAGTCAATAATTTTTTGTTTAGATCAGTCCATAACTGGTTAAGAGAATAAGATTTTATTATATATGACTTTTAACCTTCATTTTTTACTTGGAGTTCCTTATGGATTAAAACTTAAATAGGTAGTCAAAATATATTTAAATGTATGGAATTTTATTGGAAGAAAAATAAAGATGATTAAACATAGAGATTGTAAACTATCCTAACAACCTCAGAACTTAAAATAATACACATGAAAAGATTAGAAATTCTTGCTTTAAAGATTCATTAACCTAATTTGTTTTTCTAAAAAAACTAATATTTAATTAAAAAAATCCAAAAAAAAAAAAACAGAACCAAATCCCAGAAAAATCAACTTTTTTTCCTAGGAAAAAAAAATTAGTAATGTTTATGAGAAAACATCCAAAAAAAAAATGGAAACCAAAACGCAAAAGACTGGAGAAATTAAAATAATAATAATAATAATAATATACAAATAAATAGAAATTTTGAAACTCACCTACTCTCTGGATGCTTTTCTTCTCCGAACAATAAATCAACCTAAACATGCAAAACAAGAGCAACCAATATTATTGAAACAAAAAAAAAAAAAATGAAATATGCAAAAGGTTTGAAGATTTAATGTATTTTTACTCCGGTTTTTTTCAGACCTTTCGTTGTTTGCCTTACATTGGCCATCATTCTCCTTTGGTGATAGTCGGTTTTGGGAATGTTCAAGAAATCGACCGACCGACCTCATGCAAAAATCGGTTCGATTTCGATTGGTTTTGGAAGTTCACCGGATCTATTAAAAAAGAAGAAGGACTGGTTGGTGGTGGTGGCATTGAACTTTGACAAAAAGAAAATCTGGTTGAAAAAGAAATTTGAGAGAAAGAGAAGAAAAAATAGGAGAAAGAGAGAGGGAGAAGGGGGAAAGAAAAAAGTGGTCTTTCGTTGGTTCGACTCCGGCGAGAGGTGGTCTTTTGTGTGGTTCATGTTGACTAGACTCCGGTGAAGCAAAATCCGACGAAACAAAATCCGGCAAAGCAAAATATGATACAGAGTTTGATGAGAGAGAGGATAAAAAGAGAGAAAAGAGAAGAGAAAGTTATAAAGAAGAGAGTTGAAGAAAAATCGGTAAGTTGGAGAGAAAAAAATAAAATTAAAAAGATTTTTTTTTTTTTTTTAAATTTAAAGAGGTAATAATTATACCTACTATGTAGGTATAATCATCCTTTTTTTTGACACTCTTCCCTATACACACGCCACTACCAACATTTTTTTTTAACTTAATTGACAGCACATTTATCGAGCCTTGCAAAAAAAAAAAACTGTAGAAAAGGAAAAAAGAAATGAAAGAAATCGAGGAATGCGGATATGATTCCTAAAATCTTGCGTTTGTTTGGAGGAAAACCAGAGGTAAATCATTCCTAAGGGCGTGTTTGGGGGCCCAACTTCGGAAGCCCGTGTTTCCAAAACCCACCGATTTTAAAAAAATGGTGTTTGGGCCGCTGGTTTGGGAAAACGGGTGATTAGGTTTCCCAAACCCCCGTTTTCCTTTCATTTCTGCGCCGCTCTCTTCCTCTCCGCTTTCGGTAACACAATGCTCTTCTCTCTCCGGTTTCCTTCGTTCTTCCGATTTTCTCTCTCGCCCGATGGTTTCTAACCTCATTTCTTCCTTCCTTCTTCATATGTTCTTGCCATCTCTCCTTCTCCTCTCTTCTGGGTTGGCAGATCTGAAGGTTAGGTGAGGTTGTTCGTCTTTTTTTTTTCTTTGTTTTATTTTTCCGCCATGTGACTGTGTTCTTCATATTTTTTTTCCGATCTGACCTCTGATTTATGTTCTTTCTTCACTTTTTGTTCGGATCTGAACATCATTCGCCCGTCCGATGATGTTTTCGGGTCTTGGATGAACTGCATGTGATCTCCGTCGTCCTGAATCTCGGTTGAAATTTGTTTCCTCCTTGCCTCTTCTTTCTGATCTACGACTGGGTAATTTTTTTTTTCCGCCATGTGACGGTGTTCTTCATATATTTTTTTTTTCCGATCTGACCTCGGATTTGTGTTCTTTCTTCACGTTTTGTTCGGATCTGAACATCATACTCCCGTCCAATGATGTGTTGGGGTCTTGGATGAACTGCATGTGATTCTGTCTTCGTGAATCTCGGTTGAAGTTCGTTTCCTCCTCGCCCCTTCTTTCGGATCTACGACTGGGTAATTATTTTTTTTTTAGTTTTTTTTTCTTTTACCATTCGGTCATTTCAGTTTTTCTTGTCCACTGTTTGTGTTATTCAGTTTTATGTTGTTGTTGTTTTGCTTTTTTCGTTTTTACAGAAACCCACCCCATGCCGCTTCAACTTGCCGTGGGTGTCGACTATATGAATCGGTATCGGCTTGGTAGATTGGGCACGGTGAGGGGTGGGGCGAAGGTAAGGGGTACCCAGCCAATGATGTTTTGGAAGCAAGCAACCTGAAAACATGTATAATTTTTTTTTTTGTTTTTTTTTATCTGCCTTGTTGTTGTAGTTTGTTCCTCTTCTGATTTACCGTTTGTTAATTGGTTTTGTTTGTAGGTTGGTTTTTTCTTTTCTGTTCATGCTGTTAAAATTTGTTTGACTTCATGTTTAATTTCTTTTGTGTTCATGCTGTTGTGTAAATTTCATTCCTCTCATGACCCCCCCCCCCCAATTCGTATTTTGTGTTCATGCCGTTGTGTAAATTTGATTCCACTCATGACCCCCCCCCCCCCCAATTCGTATTATGTGTTCATGTTGTTGTGTAATCTGTGTTGCATTCTTGTTTTTTCCTTGTCGTTTTTTTTTCCTGATCTGATTCCGTCTTATTTACCCTGTCCTGCGCACATAATTTGAGTTAAGTTTGTTTGTTTGTTGGACACATTATTTGGTTTGATTTTGTCTTCTTTCGCCCACAATATTTAATTCAAGTTTGTGTTCTTCATTTTCAAGTCAGTGTTCAATAGACTGTGTTTTTTCCACTTCTTTCGTATTTTATACTTGTTTTGTCCGTTTCTTTTTTGCCATATTTGTTTGACTTCCATGGTCTTTTTTGTTCCTTCATGTCAATTTCATGTTGTTTTCCAAATTTTGAAATGTTTTCTGCATTGAACAAAACCATGGTTGAAAAAAAAAATTCCCATTGAGGCCGGTTACATTTTTTTCAGTATTTAAATATTTTTTGGTTCTTAGTCTCTGATATTTGGTTACTTTCTGACTGATGACATTGTGGTTGAACCAATGTTTTGTAAATCAAGTTTATTTGTGATGAGAAAAGTCTGATGTTGCATTTATTTCACCTTACTCACCATATCTTTCCATTTAAAATATTAGACTTGGTTGCATTTATGTACTCTTTATAAATGCAACCAACCTTCTGAGTTAATAAATAAAGGCAGCTGGCATTTATATTTCGTGGTTTAATTATGCAACCACTGCTTGTACTTTCATTCAACTACCTCCTTCAATCCTTTTCTTATTTAAAGAAGACCAACCATTTCTAATTTCTTTGAGGAAAGTCTCCACTGCATTGGATAGTCCCTCTAAACGGTGAGTCGTTTTCCAACTTGCATACTTTTCTTTCTTTGTGTTGTTATGTATACCAAGTTCTTCCTTTCACTAACTACAATCTCTTCTTATCTTCTGCCCTTGAAGACAAATCTAAACCCGATCTCCACCTTCTTTCGTTTCGTTTCACGCATCCCGATCTCGTATAACGGTAAGTTTTCATTCTCTTCTTTCGTTCATTTCGTTTGTACTTGGTGTACATTCATACGGTCATATCTTAATAACCTTCTCCCTTTATGTGATATGCTTGCAGGTTTACTCCAAAGAACACCGTTATATTCGAGGTTCGTTCGTTCGTTCAATTTAAATACCCTTATACTGTTCTGAAAATTGTGTATATTATTTGTTGTGGACATTAGAAACTGCTTCATTTGTATTCTTTAAGTTCGGACATTTCGTTGGTTTTTTTCTGTTTTTTCACGTTGTATTGTTCATTGCGTTTCTATTTTAGCTAATGTAATGATACCATTTTCTGTATAAATGAAAATTTGCTTATGAAATTGACATATATTTTAAATAAATGGACGTAAAAAATATGTCACGTTGTTTGAACGAATATTTAGTTGCTAAAATTCATCATGCTTTTACTATCCTTTTCTATTTTGAATGTTGAAAAAATTATGCAGTAGGAATTTTTTTCACTAAAATGTTGAAACAAAGAAAAAAAAAATGAATTTGAAGTTTACTATAACACAAAATTTCAATACTATGAACGTTTGCTTTAAAGAAGTTAAAATTTGTTTGACTACATCTTCCTTGCTTCTGGGATTTTAGTTTTAAAAAAATTGAGACCTCACTATAATATGATAAAGGTTCGGTTTTTTTTTTTTTTTTTTTTTTTTTATCTACAACGCTTTGGTGAAATTTTTATTTCAAGTGGATAAATCATATTAAAAGAAATTTAATTTGGATTTCAGTTTTCATTCAAGTTTTTATACACATAGATTAATATCATATTCGTACTAACAAGTGAAAAAGGAATGAAATTATAAATTAACAACATTGATGTAATTAAAATGAATAAAAGTTATTTCATAAAAAAAGGAAATAAACCAGCACCCCTCATGTTAAAGTAATATGTTTTATTTTATTATTATTTTTTTTTTACAAAATTGAAGTCATAAAAATAACATTTTCATATGGTTTCAAAAAAAGACACGGAATGAACTGTTCAGTACATTTTTTTCCTCCAATTAGAACATTTTTTTCCTCCAATTAGAGTTATTACGTTAAAAATTGTAGGAAAATAAATTCTATAACTTCAGTGAGTTAAGAAGTACAACATCCAAGTCAAATGATTTTTTTTTCATTAAATAGGAAAATTAAGGTAAAACAGATTTCCTAATTTGTGTTACAAGTAAGAAGGTCAAATTTGAAGTAAAATACATTCCCTAATTCCAATTTGAGTTAAAGAAGTTTAAAATTGAAGTAATCAAAATATCATGCTTTGTCATTGAAGAGCCTTTCATATTATTATCTTTATTGAAGTGTTTTTTATATACAATTATTTTCATTTTTCATGAGTTTAATTGCACAAAGAATTTCTAATAACAAGTATTGAAAATGTTACTATTATATGCTCAATTTATATCTTATCACATCCTTTGATTTTCATTAAGCTTACCTTACTTTAATTGTAGTTTGATACTTCTCTATGAGATAATCTATCTTAGTTTAGTCTAGGGGTTATTGTGCATTTCGAGCGTATACTTCTAAACCCCAAAAGATAGATTCAATTATTTGGTAAAATAATACACAATTGTTTTGCGACGAAAGAACCAATTATAGAAATTACCTTTTCACCAAAAACCTCAAGTCATAAACCCTAAACTTACCAAACCCTAAATCGTAAACCCTAAACCATAAACGACTTAAACACTAAACCCTAAACCACTCAACCTTAAACCCTAAACCCTAAACCAGTTAACCACTAAACTGTAAACTAGTAAACCCTAAACCACTTAACCACTAAACCCTAAACCACTCAACCTTAAACCCTAAACCCTAAACCACTTAACCACTAAACCCTAAACCACTCAACCTTAAACCCTAAACCCTAAACCACTAAACCCTAAACCCTAAACCACTTAACCACTAAACCCTAAACCACTCAACCTTAAACCCTAAACCCTAAACCACTCAACTTTAAACCCTAAACCCTAAACCACTTAACCAGTAAACCCTAACCCCTAAACCACTTAAGCACTGAACACGAAACTGAAAAGTTTGTAACCTAAATCACGAACCTCAAACTTACCGAACCCTAAAACCTAAACACTAAACCGTATACCGTAAAGATTAAACCCTAAATCGTTGACCCTAAAACCGGAAACCATAAACCCTAATACCATGTACCCTAAAACCACTAGGACTAAAATCCGGATTCTTGTAATCATAAAACGATATTTACAATTAATGGAAAGAATATCTGAAATTATTAATTTTCAAAAAATTGTATAACATTGAAAAAAAAAAAAAAAACAGAAACTCAGACTTCAGAAACCAGCACCCCAAACACAGACTTCCTAAATCAGACTTCAGAAACCAGCACCCCAAACACAGACTTCCTAAATCAGACTTCAGAAACCAGCACCCCAAACACAGACTTTCTAAATCAGACTTCAGAAACCAGCGCCCCAAACACAGACTTCCTAAACCCACAGATTTCAGAAAACACCCTATTTCCTAAACCCCAACTTCCAAAACCCAAACCCTTGCCCCAAACACGCCCTAAAAGCTTGCGTTTGTTTGGAGGAAAACCAGAGATAATTTTTTTTAAAAAAAAATCAATCAGAGATAAATCTTTACTTTGCGCCTGGGACGATATCAAGGTTAGTTTCATCATTGCCAAAGTATGCTTGGTGTTTACTGTTTTGGGTAACGATTTTTGATGGCCGAAACCAAAATAAAAGCGTAAAAATAAGTAGTTTGATTATTAAGTCAAGGATATACTGTTACCTCCAAAAAAAAAAAAAACAAGGATATACTGTCTTAAAGTGTTTGCGTTTGCAATTACATTAGTATTTCTTAAATATTCACTCCCTCCCTCTTTTCAATGAAAGGATGCAAGAGGGAGAGAGAAGGAGAAAACTTTGGAAAAATAAGAGAATTAAAAGAGGAAAGAGAGAGGGAAAGAAAATCTGAAATAGAAAAAAATAATTATTCAAATAATATACTAATATCAAGAGAATAAAAAAATACAGGAAAAACTAAGAAGCTAAAAAAAATCAACTTTTTACGTTGAAGGAAGAGAGAGAAACAAAATCTAAAATAGAAAAAATATTATTCAAATAATATATTAATACCAAAAGAATACAAAATTAAAGGAAAAAGTAAGAATAAAAGGGTTTTGTTTTCACATTTAAAAAAAAAAGGGTTTTTCACGTGAATCAAAGCTGACAAGTTGCTTAGAAAACACCAATTGGACAATAGATTTGAATTTTGGATAATATCTCAAAATTGTATTTGTTTACCAGCTGTAGTAAATTTGCACTAAAAAAATTAATGTATTGTATTTGTTTACCAGCTGAAGAAAATTTGCACTAAAAGTTAATGTACTTCGTTTTATATTTTTAAAATTATTAAGTTAATGGAATTTAGCTTTGAACCAACTTATAAACTTTCTTTTTCTAAAAAATGATTAAAAATATATATCTTACTTTAGTTCGAAAAATTAAGAAAAAAAAATGTTCAGTTTGTATACATAGTAATA
Source organism: Luffa aegyptiaca (assembly GCA_017139565.1). Classification (NCBI taxonomy): domain Eukaryota; kingdom Viridiplantae; phylum Streptophyta; class Magnoliopsida; order Cucurbitales; family Cucurbitaceae; genus Luffa; species Luffa aegyptiaca. The sequence goes on along the minus strand of CM029405.1, from coordinate 27,299,192 downwards.
TTGAAATAAAAAAACAAAAAAAAAAAAGGTTAGTATTAAGTACAATTAAATTATGTATTTTAAATGAAATAGAAGATACATTAAAAACACTTCTTTATTCTATCAAGTTGTTGGACTTGAAAATACATTTTTTTTTTCCAAATTATTTCCTCTTAGATATAAATATTTTCTTTTAGTTGAAAATAGCTTTTCAGTTTTCCAAATCTCTTCCTCTTAAATATAAATATTTTCTTTTAGAATAAATTTATAATTCATGCATCCTCAATAAAAAGAGATTGCATTCCCCAAAAAGTGTAAAATCAATTTGTATTAAATTTAAAGTGAGGTGATTTTAAATAATTCATTTTCTTTTCACACAAATATTGTTTGTTTGCAATAATTTCGCTTTCAAATATTGTTTGAATTATGTGTATGCACATTGCAAAATCAAAAGTTTTTTTTTAAGTCACAACCTTTAATATTTTTGTACTATTTTATACATTTTTAAAATCTTAAATTTACAAAATATACGGCGAATAATTATAAAATCTATATATTTAATTTAACCCATAAAATGATATTTAAAAGATTAAAATATTAAATTTTATAATTACTAACTTTAATTCTAATTAATTTAATTAACAATTTTTAGACTTAATGTTCTCTATATTTTATTTTTAATTAACTATGCAGTTTTATTAAATCTAAAATTGGGTTTAAAAAAAAAAGTAATTCGTTGGTAAAAGAAAGAAAAAAGAGGCAATTCATATTTAATTTAAGGATCTAAATGCATTAATTTGATAAATTTAAAATGAGGAACATGGACATGTGATGTGATGATTAAAAATGAAACAACTACAAAAATCTATGTTTCTAAAATAAAACATTTTGACTATTTGATTTTCTTGCAATTGTTTCTCCCAAATTAAAAATATATAATTAGAGTCTTAAATCAATTCACATATACATGAGGTAATTTATAATTAATTTGAGGTTTCAAATTAAATGCAAAGTTTATAAAAATTAAAATAATGATTGCATTGTATTTACTTGGATGCGAGAATGTGAGTACAAATTTGGAACAGATACAGATTTATATTCTTGCAATAAAAAAAAACCATTTATTTTATTTTATTTTATGAGATGGAAAACATTTTAGTTTTAATCATTCCAATTCTTCACAATTAACAATATAAATGCAACAACAACCAATTCTAATAAATCATCCAAATCCAAAGATAAATTTAAAGGACACTATTAAAACTATTATAAGAGAAAAGCAAAATATCAATGGTTCTTATGGATCGTGCAATCAAACAATTTGTCATCTTTGCATGAGATTTATAACATTTCTCAATCTTATTTATCCAACAATCTCACTCAATTCAATCTTTCTGAGAGATTTTGATCCAGGTATATGCAAAATACATGAAAAATTCTTTTCTTTTCTTGAAGATATGAAAAAATTACATTAGTTCATGTACTTTCAAGTTAGCAAATTCCCAAATTATGGATGAAGTATTCATTTCCTTTCTTTTTTTATTATTACTATTATTATTATTATTATTATTTTGCTTAATAACGGAGCAACACGAGAGAGATGAAACGACATTAAGCAAAACATACGTCTTTTGTGTTGAATTAACATGTATGAAGTATACAAATTCTCAAATGAAGTAAATCAATCTAAAGTTAAACAATGCTAATAAACAAAACATAACACGTGCATAGCACGTGGTAAGTCACTAGTATATATGTGTTGGTTTGTTTTCTCCAAATTTTCTTGCAAAGGGTTTTCATCCTTCATAAGAAAACATTTGACTTCTTAGCCAAAATTCGAAAAAAAAAAAAAACAAAAACAAAAACAAAAAAAAACTTCACAAAACTATTTTTTTTTTTAGTTTTCAAAAATTGTGACTTGGGTTTTTTAAAACATGAGTAGAGTAGGTCGATTTTAAAAAAATTAAGAATACAACTAAGAACATTAAAGTATATATATATTGATAATAATTAAGAATAGGATTAATATTTTGATGGAGTGAATAATAAAATATTGACAAATAAGAAATACTTAAGTTCCTTTTGATATCATTTTATCATTTAAAAAAATCATAACTATTTATATAAAAACCACAATTAACTTGATTTTATTATTAATAATAATTTCTTTTAATCATAATATTATTAAAATTACACTAATATTCCATAATTAAATAAATTTATCTATTTATAGTATATAAGGTCGACTTATGATTTTTTAAAATTTAAAATTAATGCACAACCTAATTTTGTTCAATAATTTAATGATGTTGAATAATGGTTTTTTTTAGTAGAAACTAACGAGCAATTTCAAGAATGTGTATAGAGCTTTGATTTTTTTTTTTTAACTATTGTTTTTCTAATGTTATTTTATACGCCGACTATAATGTTTCTTTTAATTAATTTTTATATTTTTTTTATTTAAAATGTCTATACATGTTTTAATTTGATTATTTTAGTGTGGGGTGGAAGTTCGAATCTCTTACCTTTTACTAGTTTTTTAACACATGCCTTACACGTGGTATTCCCGATTATTTTATCATGTTGATAGTATTTTATTTTCATTTCAACATATATATATAATGATATTTTATATATAAAAAAGGTTGGGTATGTATCTGACACTCTCATTTACACTTACAATAGAATAAATGAATTATAAATTAATACATAATTTTCAAACAACATTTTTTTAGAACATAGATAAGACAAAAAAATTTATGCAAAAGAATAATAGAAGAATGCTTTTTATATGGTTTTAGAAGTTCAAAATTATTCAAATTTTCACTATTAAATATATATAGATATATAGATATAATATATACATTATATGATTAAAGATAAATTCATAATTTATAATTCATTTTTGGTATAAATTGATAAAACTCTCAAGTATGTCTACAACGTCTGCATGGAAGAGGGCGCTTCTGTTCGGGATCATGTCCTTGAAGGATTGGAATTCCGTAATTCCGTAAAGCGGAAGCGTGATTGGGACCGATTCGTAATTAATTTTGTTTAATCTAAAATACCAATACATTGACAATAATATTATAACTATTCTAAATATATATTAAGGCTAAGCATACAAAAATATTAGATCTAAATCTAATTTATAAAGTAACAAATTACTTACTCTAGTTGACGACTCAGATTAAATTCACCAACTGCTTGTGAATTAATCACAAACTAGTGCGAACACCACCACTATGGCTACACCGGTATGACTCTGAGACTTCTAGAGGCAGGAGACTTGTGGGAGCCTTTGGGAGAATTCTCTGAGAGTAGGAGAATGAATGGGATGCCTTTCACCCCCATCCCAGGGGTCCTATATATAGTAAAGGCCAAGACCTTTTCCTAATAGGAAAAAGTCTCTAATTTTAATTCCATAATTAATTAATTTCCCAATTAAATATCATATATTTAATCTTAGGGATTTTATTAAAATTAAAATTAATATGAATCCAATTCATATTAAATTTATTTGAACTCTTTCAAATATTTTCTTTCCTAATAGGAAAAGGTCTCTAATTTTAATAAATAATTAATTAATTCCATAATTAATTAATTTACCCAATTAAATATCATATATTTAATCTTAGGGATTTTATTAAAATTAAAATTAATATGAATCCAATTCATGTTAAATTTATTTGAACTCTTTCAAATACTTTCTCTCAAGAATTAATTTTTTTTTTAAAATTAATTCAAAAATAAAGTTTCATAAACTTTATATTATAATGCATCAATATACATTATACGATTCCCCAAATAAATTGAACACTTTCAATTTACAATTTATACTTAATTGCCTCAAGTCTCTTTACGAGCTACCAGTGGGACCTAATGGACCTACAGATCAGAAGCTCCAACGATACGAGACTAATTGGCCAAACTCATTGACCAAGTTTAGTCAACATTCGTTAACTGTGGGTCATTCCACTAAAGACCCACAGCTGCACTCTTCTCACTATAGAATATTTCTGTGTCCACGGATATCGACCAAGCAGTAAGTCAATCCTTCACGTGTGTTCGTAACACCAGCTGGGTCAAATTACCGTTTTACCCCTGGGTTACCTCTGGTTCCTTAAGTACCACTGATTCCTCTAATGAACATTGTTTAGGGTCCAACCATTAAACAGGAGTTCCTCTCAGGCTAGGAGAGGACGGCGCGCCTTTGTTCAAGCCCTAGAATCAGCCCTTAAGGGAACACACATCTACTTACCCCAATAGGGGAATGAGTGAATTCCATCTTGTACTGTTATGTTCCCAGCCCCCATTCGGTCTTGCCCCTGAAATGGTAGGCTTATTGAGTCGGCAAACTGGCCACTCTCACCCATACAAATCTAAGGACAGTCCCTCCTGAAAGGGGTTCATAACAGACTCAGGATTGAGATTGAGTTACCTAGGTCATCCTATTGAAATAGAAACCTAAACTAGTTAACGGCGTTACATCTAGTGGTTACTATTTCGCGGTCCGGTCTTATGCAAACTCATTGCATATGATACCCCCACCCGCATGTCTCCTATACGGATGCTTTGGATCATGGCATCTGTATCGAATACAAGGTGGGCCGTATCACATAGTGTCACCAGGATAAGGTACCCAGCCTTATCCCTATACTATAGACCATTTAGGTTGTTACTTGGACACTGATCCCCGTATGTCCCCACATACTAGTCCAAGTTTCATTTAAACAACCTTGGATCTTAGTTTATTGGATTTAGGGTTTATCAATGCAAACTCGATTATTCAATAACCAAATTACTGAATTACTCAAATAACACTTTATTGAGATCGATTAATTTGTTTCATTGACTATCTACGAGTTTTAGGGCATAAAACCCAACAGTCCTGGATATGATGGTCCAATTCAATGTGGCAGAGGCAAACGAGGCGGTCCTTTGCGAGACTAGTCAGGTTACGTTCATTATGAAGTCGCTTCCGAAGAGCTTTTTGCAATTCAGAACGAATGCCATGATGAACAAGATTAAATTCACCCTGACTACCCTTCTTAATGAGTTACAGGCTTATCAATCTCTTATGAAGAACAAGGGCAATCAGTGGAGAGGCGAATCTCGCCCATTCCAACAAAAAGTTCCTCAAGGGTTCATTCTCGGGGACTAAGCTTGTGCCTCAAGCTTCTTCCTCCAAAGAGATTCAGAAGAAGAAGTAGGGTAAGGGAAAGACACCTGTTGCTCCTCAAGGCAAGGGTAAGGCCAAGGTGGCTGACAAGGGGAAGTGCTTCCATTGCAACGTTGATGGACATTGGAAGAGGAACTGCCCCAAATACCTTGCTGAGAAGAAGAAAGAAAAGGAAGGTAAATTCGATTTACTTGTTTTAGAAACATGATTTGTAGAGCATGATCAATATGCTTGGATATTAGATTCAGGAGCAACTAATCATGTTTGTTATTCTTTTCAGGGAAATTTTCAAGTTTCTTGAGGAAGGTGAGATGACGCTCAGGGTCGGAACGGGAGACGTCATTTCAGCCTCTACAGTGGGAGCAGCCAAGTTGTTTTTCGGAAACAGATATTTGTTTTTAGAAAACTTGTATATAGTTCCTAAAATAAAAAGGAACCTTATTTTTGTTTCCAATTTATTAGAACAATGTTATTCTGTTTCTTTTGAATTCAATGAAGCGTTCATTTTTAGAAATGGAGTACTTATTTGTTCTGCTAAATTAGAAAACAACTTGTATGTCTTAAGACCAACCAAAACCAAAGCACTTTTAAATCATGAAATGTTTAAAACTGCTGAAACTCAAAATAAAAGGCAAAGAATTTCTCCAAAAAGTAACAACATATATCTTTGGCATTTACGTCTTGGTCATATTAACATCGATCGGATCAGTCGTTTGGTAAAGAATGAACTTCTAACTGAATTAGAAGATGATTCATTACCACCCTGTGAATGGTGTCTCGAGGGTAAAATGACTAAGAGACCTTTTACTGGAAAGGGTTATCGAGCCAAAGAACCTCTAGAGTTGATACATTCGGATCTCTGTGGTCCAATGAATGTAAAAGCTCGAGGAGGTTATGAATATTTCATCTCTTTCATAGATGATTATTCAAGATATGGTTACATATATCTAATGGGTCATAAGTCTGAAGTTTTTGAAAAGTTTAAAGAGTTTAAGACTGAAGTTGAAAACCTATTAGCTAAAACAATCAAAACGCTTCGTTCAGACCGAGGTGGAGAGTATTTGGATTTGAAATTCCAAAATTATTTGATAGAACATGGAATCCAATCCCAACTCTCAGCACCTGGTACACCTCAACAAAATGGTGTATCAGAAAGGAGAAATAGAACCTTGTTAGACATGATTCGTTCTATGATGAGCTATGCTCAATTGCCTAGCTCGTTATGGGGGTATGCAGTAGAGACTGCAGTTCACATTTTGAACAATATTCCCTCGAAAAGCATTTATGAAACACCTTTCGAGTTATGGAGGGGGAGTAACCTACCTTGCGTTACTTCCGTGTCTGGGGTTGTCCAGCACATGTGCTTGTGACAAATCCTAAGAAACTGGAAGCTCGTCCAAAATTGTGCCAATTTGTTGGTTACCCAAAAGAAACGAGAGGTGGTCTTTTCTACTACCCAAAAGAAAACAAGGTCTTTGTATCGACAAATGCCACTTTCTTGGAGGAAGACCACATGAGGAATCACAAACCACAAAGTAAGTTAGTATTAGGAGAAGCTACAGAAGAGTTGACAAGAGTTGTTGATCAAGCAAGTCCTTCCACAAGAGTTGATGAAGGAACCAACTCTTCTGGTCAATCTCGTCCTCCTCACATAGTGAAAGAGCCTCGACGCAGTGGGAGGGTTGTATCACAACCCGACCGTTACTTGGGTTTAACTGAAACTCAATTCGTCATACTTGATGATGGTGTTGAGGATCTATTGTCTTATTGTCACGCAATGAATGACATAGATAAAGACCAATGGGTCAAAACAATGGACCTTGAGATGGAGTCTATGTACTTCAATCAAGTTTGGGAACTTGTAGATGCACTTGAAGGGGTAAAACCCATAGGGTGTAAATGGATCTATAAAAGAAAGAGAGATGTAGCTGGGAAAGTTCAGACTTTCAAAGCTAGACTTGTAACAAAGGGTTACACCCAAAGAGAAGGGGTTGACTATGAGGAAACCTTTTCTCCTATTGCTATGTTAAAGTCTATAAGAATTCTCTTATCCATAGCCACATATTATGACTATGAAATATGGCAAATGGATGTCAAGACTGCCTTTTTGAATGGTAATCTTGAAGAGAATATCTTTATGTCTCAGCCCGAAGGGTTCATAACCCAAGGTCAGGAGCAAAAAGTTTGTAAACTGAATCGATCCATTTATGGGTTGAAATAGGCCTCCAGATCTTGGAACATTAGATTTGACACTGTGATCAAATCTTTTGGCTTTGATCAAAATGTTGATGAACCTTGTGTTTACAAGAAAATCAACAAAAATAAGGTAGCTTTCCTAGTGCTATATGTAGATGACATCCTACTCATTGGGAATGATGTAGGGTATCTGTCTGACGTCAAAGAATGGATAGCGGCCCAATTCCAAATGAAGGATTTAGAAGAGGCCCAATATGTTCTTGGGATCCAAATTATTCGGGATCGTAAGAACAAAACACTAGCCTTGTCTCAAGCAACGTATATCGACAAGATGTTGTCTCGATATTCGATGCAGAACTCCAGGAAGGGTTTATTGCCTTTCAGGCACGGGGTTCACTTGTCTAAGGAGCAATGTCCTAAGACACCTCAAGAAATTGAGGATATGAGACGCATTCCCTACGCCTCAGCTGTGGTCAGCTTAATGTATGCTATGCTCTGCACTAGGCCTGACATTTGTTATGCAGTAGGGATAGTCAGCAGATATCAGTCAAATTCAAGGTTAGACCACTGGACTGCGGTAAAAGGAATCCTCAAGTATCTTCGGAGAACGAGAGACTGCATGCTGGTGTTTGGGACTAAGGAGTTAATTCTTACAGGATACACAGATTCTGACTTCCAGTCTGACAAGGATTCGAGGAAATCCACGTCAGGGTCAGTATTTACCCTTAACGGGGGAGCTGTAGTCTAGAGAAGCATCAAGCAAGGATGCATAGTAGACTCCACAATGGAGGCAGAGTATGTAGCTGCTTGTGAAACAGCTAAGGAAGCAGTTTGGCTAAGAAAGTTCTTAACAGATTTGGAAGTCGTTCCAAATATGAACTTGCCAGTTACATTATACTGTGACAACAGTGGGGTTGTAGCCAATTGAAAAGAACCTCGCAGGCACAAACGAGGAAAGCACATCGAGAGGAAGTATCACCTGATACGAGAGATTGTGCAATAAGGAGATGTGATCGTTACCAAGATCGCTTCAGAGCACAACATTGCTGACCAATTTATGAAGGCTCTCTCGGCTAAAGTGTTCGAGGGTCATCTAGAGAGTCTAGGTCTGCGAGACATGTATATAGTATAATCTAGGGCAAGTGGGAGATGTGTAATGGGTATGAAGGATGCCCTAGTTTATTGTATTTTGTATATTTACTTTTCATGTAATGTACAGTATACATTTACCATTTCCACCTTTGGATTATTTTTGTATATACATCCCATTATCTTGAGTTTTAGTTCAAGTGGGAGTTTGTTGGGTTTTATGCCCTAAAACTCGTGGATAGTAAATGTAAACATTTGACCGAACATTAATAAAATAATATTTCATGTATTATTCATTATTGTTTGTATTGTATCTTGCCTAAATAACCCTAATCTAATAAACTGAACATCCTAGGCTGTTAGTATGAGACTTGAACTAGTATGTGGGGACATACCGGGATCGCTGTTCAAGTTACAACCTAAAGGGTCTATAGTATAAGGATAAGGCTGGGTACCTTATCCTGGTGACACTATGGATATGGCCCGCTTTGTATTATGATACAAACGCAATGATCCAACGCGTTCGTGTAGAGGACATGCGAGTGGGGGTATCCTGTTCAATGAGTTTGTATAAGACCAGACCGCAAAATAGTTAACCACCAGCTGTAACACCGTTGACTAGATAGTTTTCTATTTCACTAGGATGACCTAGGCAACTTAGTCTCGATCCTGAGTGGATTATGGACTCCTGTTCACGAGGGATTTTCCTTTGATTTGTATGGGTGAGAGTGGCCTACACGCCGACTCAATAAGCTTATCATTTTGGGGACAAGACTGAGTGTGGAGTTGGGAACATAATCACACAAGATGGAATTCACTCATTCCCCATATTAGGGTAAGTAGAGGTGTGTTTCCTTAAGTGGTGTCTCCGGGACTTGAACAAAGGGCTCTGCCCTCTCTATGGCACGAGAGGGACTTCTATTTGTAGGTTGGATCTCAAACAGGTTGTTCATTAGAAGAGCATTGGGACTTAAGGATATAGAGGTAACCTAGGGGTAAAACGATAATTTGACCCAACTGGAGTTACGAACACACGTGAAGGACTGATTTGCTGTTATTGGTCAATATCCGTGGACACAGAAATATATCTGCAGTCAGAAGAGTGCAGCTGTGGTTCTTTAGTGGAGTGAACCACAGTTAACGAATATTGGTTAATTGATTAATGAGTTTAGTCAATTAATCTCATATCGTTGGAGCTTCTGAACTGTAGGTCCATAAGGTCCCACCGGTAGCTCATATAAGGTGTTGAGGTAAATTTACTAAGGAAAATTTAATATGAATTGGATTCATATTAAAACTATAGGTTAAAATTAATGTGAATTGGATGCACATTAATACTATAGTATATGTGAGAGAAAAATAATTGAATATGTGATATTCAATTTTATGATTAATTAATTATAAGTTTTAATTTAGTTTAACTAAATTTGATTTAATTAAATGATATTAAAACTATAGGGTAAAAGAGGGATGTTCATTTAATAATTATTAAATGAATAATCTAATTAAATATGATTTAAATTAGATTATATTAATTTAATTAATTAATTAAATTAAATTAAATTAAATTTGGTTTTAATTTTAATTATATTTAAAATTAAAATATCAGGTAACTGATTAGATCAGTTACCTGATCGTGCGTTCAGTTCCTGAAAAGCCTCCCTCTCTCTATCGATAAGGAAAAATGGTTTTGGCCTCTCTCTCACAGGCTCTCATTCGTTGTTTGTGGTGAAAAAAATCCCAGAGAGAATTCTACAGTGAACTTTCTGGGGAAGCTACAAATGAATCAACAAGAGTTGTTGATGAGGCTGGACCTTTAACAAGAGTTGTTGATGAACCCAGTTGGAAAGCTGGACTTTCAACATGAGTTGTTGATGGGCCCAGTACATCTGGTCAATGCCTCGACGTAGTGGGAGGGTTGTTATTCAACCTAAACGCTATCTGAGTTTAGCAGAAACTCCAGCTGTCATACCTGATGATGGAGTTGAGGATCCATTGACCTTTAGACAGGCAATGAATGATGTGGATAATGACCAGTGGATCAAAGCTATGGACCTGGAGATAGAGTCTATGTACTTCAATCAAGTCTGGGATCTTGTAGACCTACCTGAAGGGGTTAAACCCATAGGGTGCAAATGGATCTACAAGAGAAAACGAGACGCAGCTGGGAAAGTACAGACTTTCAAAGCTCGACTTGTGGCAAAGGGTTATACCCAAAAGGAAGGGTGGACTATGAAGAAACCTTCTCTCCAGTTGCCATGTTAAAGTCAATAAGGATACTCTTGTCCATTGCCACGTTTTATGATTATGAAATTTGGCAAATGGATGTCAAGACTGCTTTTCTGAATGGCAATCTTGAAGAGGCATCTTTATGTCTCAACCAGAGGGGTTCATTGCTCAAGGTCAGGAGCAAAAAGTTTGCAAGCTTAAACGATCCATTTATGGGTGGAAGCAAGCTTCCAGATCTTGGAATATAAGGTTTGACACTGCTGTCAAATCATATGGCTTTGACCAGAACGTTGATGAGCCTTGTGTTTACAAAAGGATTATCAACAGTTCAGTAGCTTTTCTAGTGTTGTATGTAGATGATATTCTACTCATTGGGAAGGATGTAGAATATCTAACTGAAATTAAAACTTGGCTATCAACTGAGTTTCAAATGAAAGATTTGGGTGAAGCTCAGTATGTTCTAGGGATTCAAATTATAAAGAATCGTAAGAACAAAACGTTAGCCCTGTCTCAAGCATCCTATATAGACAAGATGTTGTCTAAATATAAGATGCAGAATTCCAAGAGGGGTTTACTACCCTTCAGGCATGGAGTTCATCTGTCTAAGGAACAGTGTCCTAAGACACCTCAAGAAATTGAGGATATGAGACGGATCCCTTATGCTTCAGCTGTGGACAGTCTCATGTATGCCATGTTGTGTACTAGGCCTGACATATGCTATGCAGTTGGGATAGTTAGTTGATACCAGTCTAATCCAGGGTTAGACCACTAGACTGCAGTGAAAAACATCCTCAAGTATCTTAGGAGAACGAGAGACTATTAGCTTGTGTATGGCGCTACGGATTTGATCCTTACAGGATACACAGACTCTGACTTTCAGACTGATAAGGATTCTAGGAAATCCACATCAGGGTCAGTGTTTACCCTGAATGGGGGAGCTGTAGGAAACAAGGATTCTAGGAAACAAGGATGCATTGCAGACTCCACCATGGAGGCCGAATATGTCGCTGCTTGTGAAGCAGCTAAGGAGGCTGTATGGCTTAGAAAGTTCTTGATGGATTTGGAAGTTGTTCCAAATATGAACTTGCCAATCACCCTTTATTGTGATAATAGTGGTACAGTGGCAAATTCTAAAGAACCTCGCAGTCACAAGAGAGGCAAGCACATAGAGCGCAAATATCATCTCATCACAGAGATCGTGCAACGAGGTGATGTGATCGTCACGAAGATAGCTTCAGAGCACAACATTGTTGATCCATTTACGAAGGCTCTCATTGCTAAAGTGTTCAAGGGTCATCTAGAGGGTCTAGGTCTGCGAGATATGTACATAGAATAATCTAGGGCAAATGGGAGAAGTGTAATGGGTATTCAAATGCCCTAGTTTATTGTATTTGTCTATATTTGTACTTTTCATGTATTATACAGTATTAATACAAACCATTATTCCTACTTCTATGATTATTCAATTAATTATGATTAATGATGTACATTACCCACTAGCGTTTTAGTTCAAGTGGGAGTTGTTGGGTTTTATGCCCTAAAACTCGTAGATAGTAAATGAAACAAATTAATCGATCTCAATAAGTCGTTATTTGACTGATTCAGTAATTTGGTTATTGAATAATCGAGTTTGCATTAATAAACCCTAAATCCAATAAACTAAGATCCAAGGTTGTTTAAATGAAACTTGGACTAGTATGTAGGGACATATGGGGATCAGTGTTCAAGTAACAACCTAAATGGTCTATAGTATAAAGATAAGGCTGGGTACCTTATCCTGGGGACACTATGTGATACGGCCTACCTTGTATCCAATACAGATGCAATGATCCAAAGCATCCATGTAGGAGACATGCGGGTGGGGGTATCCTATGCAATGAGTTTGCATAAGACCGGATCGTGAAATAGTAACCACTAGATGTAACACCGTTAACTAGTTTAGGTTTCTATTTCAATAGGATGACCTAGGTAGCAATCTCAATCCTGAGTCTGTTATGAACTCCTTTTCAGGAGGGATTGTCCTTAGATTTGTATGGGTGAGAGTAGCCTGCTCGCCGACTCAATATTCCTACCATTTCAGGGGCAAGATCGAATGGGGGCTGGGAACATAACAGTACAAGATGGAATTCACTCATTCCCCTATTAGGGCAAGTAGATGTGTGTTCCCTTAAGGGCTGAGTCCGGGGCTTGAACAAAAGCGCGCTGTCCTCTCCTGGCCCGAGAGGAATTTTTGTTTAGTGGTTGGACCCTAAACAGGTTGTTCATTAGAGGGATCGGTGGTACTTAAAGATCCAGAGGTAACCCAGGAGTAAAACGGTAATTTGACCCAGCTGGTGTTACGAACACATGTGAAGGATTGACTTACTGTATTGGTCGATATTCGTGGACACAAAAATATTCTACAGTGAGAAGAGTGCAGCTGTGGGTCTTTAGTGGAGTGACCCACAGTTAACGAATGTTGATTGACTCGGTTAATGAGTTTAGCTGATCAATCTCGTATCGTTGGAGCTTCTGATCTGTAGGTCCATTAGGTCCACCTGCTAGCTCATATCGGGTTTGAGATAATATAGTCTTGATAATAAAGGGAATTTAAGTTAATTGTATTTTGATACAATTAATATAATGTATGGAGATACATTATAGTATAAGTTTAATTACTGAATTAAACTTTATAGTATAATTAATTTTGGATGTGATTCAAAATTAATTAAAGAGAGAATTATGAATTTAATTAAATATGTGATATTTGATTAATTCGTGAATTAATTAATTGGGAATTAATTAATTTAATTTAGTTTGGTTAAATGTGATTTAATCAAATTAATACTATAGTTTATATTAATGTACATTATGATGCGCATTAAAACTATTGGTTAAATGAGAGAGATAAAATTGAATACGATTAAATTATAAAATGAATTAAATATTTGATATTTAATTAATGTGGATTCAATTAATGAGATTAATTGAATGACCAATTTAATTCAATTGAATATGATTCAAATTGAATTAAATACCTTATGTTATAATTGGTTTAATTAATATTGATTTAATTAAATTAATTATAATTATTTAATTAATTAAATGATAATTGATAATTATTATTTAATTAATAGACGACCAAGATCGTTTGGATTTGATCCAACGATCTAGATTGAGTAGGGTTTTAACTCCCTCCCCACTTATCGTTAAGTGGAGAGGGGGTTACCCATCTCAGGTATCCATTCTCTCATTCACGCAAATTAGACAGAGAAAGAAAGTTCTTTCTTTTCTCTCTTTCTCTCTCAAAAAATTCCAGCACTTTACCTTGCTGAAAATTCCCTTCCAAGACCAAAATTGGTTCCCACAAGCCGGATCTCAAGTCCCAAGAGTCATAGCGCGCGGGTGATCCAACGTGGTGGTGTTCATTGGGATGAAGAAGAACGTGAATTGGAGCATAGTGTTGATCGTTCTTCAAGTCCATGTAAGTTTTTCTAGATCTAAATAGGTTTTCGATCTAATATTTCAGCATGCTTAATCTGATCTAGTTTAATTTAGAAATTGTTTCTAATTTTGATTTGCCAACGTATTGGTTTTTCTAAAATTGAAATTAAAAACAAGATCGTTCTTGATTGCTTCCGCTGCCAAAAGGGATTTTAACCCTTCACTAACCTGGATTTAAAAAGGATTTGATATATTTGTCTTAACCTCAAGTTTATCTTTATGAAATATGTTATCTTATCTGTAGATGAAATTTAAATTCAGTTAACCTTCAAATTTAAAAAATACTATTCTAATTATTATGTATTGTGTTGTTTATTACCTGTCTTGCTTTGAAGTGGATTTGGTTGGTTTGATTTGGATATAGATTTGATTTGCTCTCTAATCTAGAATTTCAATTAGATATTTCGTTGAAGATATCTTTATCAATTGATAATTCATATTTGAAATTGGATTTGTCTGATTTGACTTTAATTGTAGATTTGATGTATCTACTATGAAATTTTAGAATCTCGGTTACATACTTTAGATGATATTTGTGTCAATTGATAATTCATACTTAATCAATAAAAAAAAAAAAAAAGCATTTGGCCATTTGTTCAATGAATAAATAGATCAACTGGTCATATTTCAACCATTAAATTAAATTTGTTCAGTCCTATCTTATAAAGTTACTTGGACTAAATGAAAAGTCGAAATTAAATAGACTATGTAAATCAAGTTAATTATTTACCTGCACAAAAATTGTGCTATGTCATCTTCATAAATATCCAACTAAAAATATTACAAAGTTTTTATTTTTAAGTTCAACAATATGGAATGAGAAATTCAAGTGGGTTGAAGATAACTCATATTAGCCTAAATGAAAGTCTTTACCGTTTCATAGGCTTAGCATTTTGGCTGCAAGCTACTCATAACATACCTATATTTTTTTATCAATGACTGGTTTTTTTTCCCATATCTATATAATATTATCTACTAACGTTATTTCACGAGGAGACAAAATGGAGCTCCTGAAAGCCTGAGTAGCTGAGCCAACAAAATGTCCTTGGAAGAGTGGAAAAACCTATACTCTCCAAGGCACTCGACTTATGAAATGACCTTAGTCTTGTCAACAAACACTCAAGAATGATGATGTTGAAGGTCTCAGTGACAATGACAGAGCCGACATGCAAGGAGCTGAGGCTGACCCGTAGGAGGCCGATGACCACAAATGCCAATAAGGGAGAGTTATGCGACATGAAAACGCTAAGGTATGTCAACATCGATTACTCAAGCATAACTTTTACTTCGAGAAAAACCTTGCTTGAGCAGAGGGGCTGCATAGGGAATATGCTTCCCTAATTAAGTAAAAAACAGTCAGAAAGGCAACAAAATTGGCCTCGTGACTTTGTGGTCATAAAAACCCATACTCAGTTCCATAAAGAACTTGATCCTCCAGGTATTTATGCCATATGCATCTCCAAAGTTTTAGCATTTTTGTTCATAAGCTACTTGACTCTGTCTAGAATATTATTGTGCAAGGGTAGTACTTTTTTCCTATTAATATGTGCTCTTATTCTAGTTTGATTGGCTAGAAGCTTAATGATACACACGCTTATGAAAAGCCTATGTGTAGATTGATCCTTGCAGAGGTTGGGTCCCCCATATTTTCAACCTCTCCAAGCCCTCGACCAAGTGTACGCACCGTCGAGATTAGATTTCAAGACCTCGACTGAGTGTACGCACCCTCGAGATGAGATTTCAAGACCTTGACTGAGTGTACGCACCCTCGTGATGAGATTCAAAGACCTCGACTGAGTGTACGCACCCTCGAGACGAGATTCCAAGACCTCGACTGAGTGTACGCACCCTCGAGATGAGATTCCAAGACCTCGACTGAGTGTACGCACCATCGAGATGAGATTCCAAGACCTCGACTGAGTGTACGCACCCTCGAGATGAGATTCCAAGACCTCGACTGAGTGTACGCACCATCGAGATGAGATTCCGAGACCTCGACTGAGTGTACGCACCCTCGAGATGAGATTCCAAGACCTCGACTGAGTGTACGCACCCTCGAGATGAGATTCCAAGACCTCGACTGAGTGTACGCACCCTCGAGATGAGATTCCAAGACCTCGACTGAGTGTACGCACCCTCGAGATAAAAATGATTCTTGCAGAGTTTGAGCCACTCACATGCCAAACTCTCCAAGTCCTCGACCGAGTGGAGCCACCGTCGAGAAGGGATTGATTCTTGCGGAGGTTGAGCCACCCATGTTCTCAACCTTCCCAAGTCCTTAATCGAGTGGAGCGACCCATATTCTCCACTTGGTTGAGATGGGATCGATTCTTGCAGAAGTTGAGCCACCCATATTCTCAACTACCCAAACCCTCACCTAAGTGGAGCCATCCATATTCTCCACTTAGCTGAGCCTATGAAGACAAAGTCTTATGATTTGAAGAAGGCAGTGTCAGGACTGACTTTTAAGGAGCCAAGGTCGATCAATACACTAAGGAACTCAAAATTTGCAATAGCATGAAAAGCACCCGAGGACGACCCTATAGTCTGATTGTGTTAATCACATACATGACTAATGGAAAAGAAACACCTACACAGGGGGCTTCAAAATAGTAAACTACATTTGTAGTTGAGGTTAAGACCTAAGTCATTTCACACAAACATAGCGAATTGCAAAAACCAGAACAATCTCTTTTGCAGATATTTTAGTTACAAACAAGAAGTCAAATACCGATTGGTGATAAAAAGGCTCATCTGGAAATCGATTTTCATCCATCTAGAGGAGACCCTCACAATAAAGCATCTAGGGCTAGGCTTGGAATGTTTGAACTCAAAAGGGCTTATGTATCTGCCCAGGTGAAGTGAAGAGGAAATTAGCACACAAATCGACACGAGTGAGAATTATACTCTTAAATTGGGCTTAGGGCGTTTGACTTGTAGTAACAGGCCATCCCTGAATCCCAATTCAAGAGTGAGGGCTTAATGTTGTGGGTGAATTTGGACCTAGTTCTAAATAAAGTCAGAATGATAAAAGCCCAGAGGAGAAACAAGCCCACGGAGGCCCATTGGGCCCGAATGGCTATTCCCTCCCCTAAAAGGAAGAGGAAAACCCTAACTTCAACTATAAATAGAAGAGACTAACCCAAAGTAGGGGGACTGAATTGGGTATCTATTTTCTTCCTCTATATTATTATTTTATTATTATTTTACTTGTTTCACCTATGATCTCCCAACTGACTTAAGCATCAGAGTCGGTGTGGCAAGCACCACACCGGTGCACAGTTTTCTCTTTTTTTGCAGGCCACGTCTTTCCCCTCTCAAATAAATTCACCGTTGATGTCACGTGAAGGTCAGGTGAGTCGCTTGGCCAAATTTTGGCATCAACATAGTAGTTATGTGAATTTTAAAAAAACTCAAAATTGAGGAGAGAATAGAATTTACGAGCTATGTGAGATGAAGGGTAGATTGCATAATTATCTTTAAAAATTGAGGAGAGCTGGAAGCCATATTTTTTAAACTTTGAAGACCTTTAATTTGTTTTACTATCAAAAGATTCCTTCCAAAAAGAAGTTAATTTTTGTTTTCCTTTTTGGTGAAAATTTGAAAATCTACTGCCACCTCGATTCCCTCTCCACCTCCTAATTCTATCGGCAATTTTCGAAGGAACCATTTACTACTCTCGTTCACCTCCTTCTTTTTCCTTTTATTTTCCGGTAAATCTTCTTTTTTTTCTACCTTTTTTTTAGTACATCAACATTTGGGAGTGGGGGATTCGAACAAAGGGCTCATCCTAATGTGGAGTCTATGGAATGCTAGGAACAAAACAGAGCATACAAATTTCATCCCAACAGCAGCTTTTCTTCAGAAAAGTATAGAGAGAGAGTTTAAAAAGTTGGAAGAATGTTACCTCTCAAAGTCGTCTGCGAGCAGATCTCGGAGCCAAGCGAGTCAGGGTACTTGGATAGCCCCGAAGCCAAACGCCTGGAAATTGAACTCTGATGCGGCGGGAACGAATCAAAATCTTGCGGGGGCTTAGGTTGGGTGGTCCATGACTCGAATGGATCCCTGATTTGCAGCTGTTCAAAGAGGATTAATAGAAAGTGGTCCATAAAATCGATGGAAGCCAAAGCGATTTTGGAAGGTATGCAAGCGATTTTAGATACCTGTGTGCAGCGCCAAATTCCTCTTGAGGTTGAATCTGATGCGTTAGAGATCATCAAGATCTTAAACGGAGAAGCGGTTCAGTTATCGGAGACGAAGGCGATTACGGACTCCATCCTTCACCTTGCGTCTCGGATGATTGAAGTTGACTTTCACCATTGTTACAGAGCCTTGAGTTCAGAAGACCACTGCGTTGCAAGGCGTTGTTGTAATCTAGATTTTGATTTTGCTTTTGATTCCGACCAGGCGTCTTCCCCTTTGCGGGATTCTGGGCATTTTTTTGTAGCCCCTGGTATTTTGTTGAACGGTTTTCCCTCGAATTATGAGGGTGGTTTGGTTGATGGTTAGTTAACGAAGTTTCCTTTTCAAAAAAAAAATTAAAATAGGTGAGAGAAAAAAATAATAATAAAGGAAACAAAATAGGCTTTAGGGTATATCTATACTATTTGTTGAGATGTAGCCGTTGTGGGAAATTTAATTTCCTCACATAAGCGAAGATGTGGAGAGACAAATTTGAACCCTTGAATTTTAAGTGATTATATATACATGTGTTGGTTTGTTTTCTCCAAATTTTCTTGCAAAGGGTTTTCATCCTTCATAAGAAAACATTTGACTTCTTAGCCAAAATTCAAAAAAAAAAAAAAAAAACAAACAAAACAAAAAAACAAAACAAAACAAAAACAAAAAAAAAGTTCTCAAAACTATTTTTTTTTAGTTTCCAAAAATTGTGACTTGGGTTTTTGAAAACATGAGTAGAGTAGGTCAATTTTAAAAAAATTAAGAATACAACTAAGAACATTAAAGTATATATATATTGATAATAATTAAGAATAGGATTAATATTTTGATGGAGTGAATAATAAAATATTGACAAATAAGAAATACTTAAGTTCCTTTTGATATCATTTTATCATTAAAAAAAATCATAACTATTTATATAAAAACCACAATTAACTTGATTTTATTATTAATAATAATTTCTTTTAATCATAATATTATTAAAATTACACTAATATTCCATAATTAAATAAATTTATCTATTTATAGTATATAAGGTCTGTGGCTTGATTTTTAGTAATAATGTTCGAAGTTTTTCAATATTTGGTAGTCAATTTGTTTTTGGTATGTCAACAAGAGCATAGCTCAATCGGTATAAAATTGTATTAACGATCACAAGGTCCTTGGCTCAAATCCCTCTCTTTGCATACTATCAAAAATTTGTTTTTTAGTTTTTATGATTTATTTTCTTTTTTTGCTTTATTTAATTTATTTCTTTATTTTGTTTATTTATTTTATTTTTATTTTGTTTATTTATTTATTATTTATTCTATTTATTTATTTATTTTATTGCTTTATTTTATTTATTTATTTTTTCTTTTTAATTTTTTATTTATTTATTTATTTATTTATTTTTCTTTTCTTCTTCCCTCCTCTTCCCACGTTCTCCATCCCCCCTCATTCTCCCAACCTCCCATTCTTTCCCCCTCTTTCTCAACTCACTCCCCCTCATTCTCCCAACCTCCCATTCTTTCCCCCTCTTTCTCAACTCACTCCCCCTCTTTCTCCCAACCTCCCATTCTTTCCCCTTCTTTCTCAACTCACTCCCCCTCCTTCTCTCAACCTCCCATTCTTTCCCCCTTTTTCTCAACCCCTTCCTCCAAGCTCTACTGTATAATGAGAGCTTATGGAGGATGGAAGGGGGACAACAACAAGGAAAAAAACAAAAAGAAGAGAGAAGAGTGAAAGAGTTTAGAGATAGAAAGTGAGGAAATTGTAGAGAGAGTGTGTGAGCTTGAGAGGGAAAAATAGAGATTTTAGAAGGATTTTCAAAGATCTAAGTTCACAACCACCGCCGCTCGCCGCCGAGGTTCCTAAGTGAGGTTTAAAATAAAAGAGGAGGGAAGGTGGAAGAGTTAAAAAGAAAAAAGAGGGAAGGAAAAGAAAAAAGGTGGACATTTTCGTGAAGAAGAAGAAGAAGGGGAGAGTGGGAGAGAGAGAAAAGGTAAGTGGGTCCCTCCCCATTTAATTGTCTTCACATTTTTTTTTCTCTTTTAATTTTATTTTTGGTATATATTTTGCTTTCATTTTTTTTCCTCCTTTCCTTCATTCTCTTTTATTAGTTTTCAAATCCTTATTTGTCATTTCAATTAACTTGTAGTTGGGATTTCTAATTGAAGTTTTATCTCAAATTGGTTTTTACTTTGAAATTCTTAAATCATGTTCAAATTTACTTTAAAATTGAACTTCTTATCTATTTCAATTAAATTCTAATTTGAAGGCCAATTTAATAATTGCATACCGGATTTAATTTGAAATCTCAAATTAGATGTCAATTTCCCCTCAAATGGTTTTAATTTCAAGTTCAAATGAATTTCAAGGTGATTTTGGATTTTCTCTTTCAAATGAATTTCAAGTTGTATCTATTTAGTTTGGATTTTTGAAGCAAACTTCAAAACTCAATTTCAAATTTTAATTAAAGTGGGAATGTTTATGGACTTTAGTTGAATTGGAATTCAATTTCAATTTTGGTTTACATTAAAATCTCAAAATCAATTTCAATTAGGCTCTAACATGAAATTTCTAATTTAAATTTCACATTGGTTTTAATTGACTTGAATTTGAATCAATGTCTTTAATTCACATTAGAGATCTCAATTCCGTTTCAATTTTATTTTTATTTGAAGCTTTGATTTCAATCCCATTTTGATTCTAAATTTGAATTTTCAATTTAATTTCTTTTAGGATTTTAAAAAATCAAAGTCAATTTGGTTTAATTTGGATTTCAATTCAATTTGATTCTTTGTTTTAAATTAACTCAATTTCAATTTAGTTTTGGTTTGAAATTTTCAAATAGAATTTTAATTTTTCTTTGATTGATTTTAATTTGAATAAAATCTCGAGTTGGTTCAATTTGTAATTCTGATATTCACAAATGAATTTTGATTTGATTTTAATTTTCAAAATTGATTTCAATTGGATGTAAATTGGGTTTCTTAAATAAATTTCAAAATAGGTTTTGATTGAAAATTTTGAAGTCGATCTTAATTTGGTTAATATTTGAATTCCTTCAAACGATTTAAAAATGAAAATACTCAAATGAATTTCAAAGTGAATTTTAGTTTGGTATTTAAATTTGAACTGTTTAAATGAATCTCAAATGGGATTTAATTTGAAGTTTCAAATTGGATTTCAAGAAAAGTTTTTTTTAAGTTGATTATGGAAACTTTAGACTAATTTTGTCTAAGAAATTTAAGCTGACCGAAAGGGAACACCCTGCCTAGAAATTAGCCTAAATATTTTTTGCAATCGACTTGAATTTGGTCTTAATTTAGAATTTTTGAAATCAACTACAATTTAACTTCAAATTGGAATTTTTAAAACTATTTCAAGATGACTTTTAAACTGAGATTTCCAATTGAATTTCAATTTGGTTTTAGTTCGAATTTCTAAATGATTTAACTTTCTTTCAATTAATCTCAAATTCTTTATTTTAATTTTTAATTTTGAAATTTCCAATAATTTTTTTAATGTGGAAAATAAAAGAGGATTTCTTTTTGTTGAATGGTGTCATAAAATCATGTAAAGCCTATGACGGAGTTGAAATAATTTTCAAATTCTTGAGGTGAAAGATTTTCCTTAATTGGGAAATTTATACGTGATAATAGAGTTATGGGTTAACCCCACTCACGAAATTAAATCCTTACTTTATTTAAAGATAAGGTGAAATTAGTGAGACATTTAATTTTCAATTTTCATTTTTTTCCCCAAATTTTATTTGTTTATTTTTTCGTTAAGACATGGACCTTTGTTTAATGAATTCGAGTAATAAAATAAAATGTTTTCAAACGGGTGTTATAGGGTGCTAATACCTTCCCCACACACAACTGACCCCCGAACCTAATTTTTGGTTTTCAAAGACCGATTTTTCTTTAAAATGGGTGACCAATCACACCCCAAGATGATTGGTGGCGACTCCAAACCTTTAACCTCGAAAGAGACCCTTAGGAAAGGACGTCGGCCGCTCCGCGTCACGATGACGTTGCGACAAGGTCGACTTATGATTTTTTAAAATTTAAAATTAATGCACAACCTAATTTTGTTCAATAATTTAATGATGTTGAATAATGGTTTTTTTTAGTAGAAACTAACGAGCAATTTCAAGAATGTGTATAAAGCTCTGATTTTTTTTTTTTAACTATTGTTTTTCTAATGTTATTTTATATGCCGACTATAATGTTTCTTTTAATTAATTTTTATATTTTTTTTATTTAAAATGTCTATACATGTTTTAATTTGATTTTTTTAGTGTGGGGTGGAAGTTCAAATCTCTTATCTTTTACTAGTTTTTTAACACGTGCCTTACACGTGGTATTCCCGATTATTTTATCATGTTGATAGTATTTTATTTTCATTTCATCATATATATATAATGATATTTTATATATAAAAAAGGTTGGGTATGTATCTGACACTCTCATTTACACTTACAATAGAATAAATGAATTATAAATTAATACATAATTTTCAAACAACATTTTTTTAGAACATAGATAAGACAACAAATTTTATGCAAAAGAATAATAGAAGAATTTTTTTGTATATGGTTGTAGAAGTTCAAAATTATTCAAATTTTCACTTTTAAATATATATAGATATATAGATATAATATTTACATTATATGATTAAAGATAAATTCATAATTTATAATTCATTTTTGGTATAAATTGATAAAACTCTTAATAAACTAACCTAAATCATAAGTATTTAATGAGATATAATATATATTAAAAAATTTGTATCAATGGTTAGTTTTAGAAATTATACTAAATAGAAATCTTATTTAATTTAAGAAAATATTTTTAATTTTTTAATTTTTAGTTATCTTTTATTTAATACTAAAAAAACACATGTAACAGTTATTAAAAAATAAATAAAGATAATAAAATCGTTTTTTAATATTGTGACTTTATGGAGAAAATCAACGAATATAATCATGTACCACGAATTAAGTTTAAAAATCATAGAATATAAAAAAAATCATAACACAATTATTATTATTATTTAAAAGAAGCTAAATACATTTACAAAAGAGACAATACTTGTGCACTTTAGAGAGAATACTTGTACGTTTTTCTCTTGAATTATAAAATATTATATTTAAGCATTGCAAAAAAAGAAAAAAAAAAAGAAAAACAGGGGTTAGATATTAAGCATTCTAATAAAAGTTATAAGGCAAAGCAAACCAATGAATAAAAGAAGAAAACAAACCTAAGTAGAAGTGAATGTCCAAATATTTGGAAAAAAAAAAGTTGAAGAGAGTTCTTTATATAGTTGTAGAAGATAAAAGTTACAAAACCTTTGAAATCTCATCATTAAATATACTTAAAGATAAAATCATAAATTTTAGAAATAAAGACATATAACTTTTTACATTCTAACATTTTCTTAAAGATAAAATCATAAATTTTAGAAATTAAAATTATATAAATTGAGAGATATGACTTTTCATATTCTGACATCTTGTCTTAAATATGGTTAAGTATGGAGGTGATAATATGAAAAGAAAATTAAACATTTGATGTTAATATTATTTTTTTTGTATAAAGAGTGGCTTCCGATATTTTTTGTTGTAAAAAAATTATTTTTTATTTTAATTAAATAATAAAAAATATATATATAATTTTTTTTTTATAAAAAAACTATTAGTATGGGTAGTGAGTCAATTTTTTTGTGCTAAATAAATTTAATAAGAAAAATTTAGGTATTATCTTAAAAACAAAAGATAATATAGGTTATGTATGGAAGTGAGAATATGCAAAGAAAACTAAATAGTTAATATTAATATTAATAATATTATTATTATTATTTTAGAAATAGATAGGTAGAACTTTTCATCTTCTAACATCTTCTTCTCTTAAATATTTTTTTTTTTTTTGACAATATGTGAGGGTGGGGGATTCAAACCATAGACCTCGTGGTTATCAACACAACTTTATGCCAGTTGAGCTATGCTCTTGTTGGCTTATTCTCTTAAATAGTTATAGGTTATGTATGGAGGTAAGAATATGCAAAGAAAATTAAATAGTTAATATTAATAATAATATTATTATTATTTTATAAAGAGTGGCTTTCGATGCTTTTCGTATTAAAAAATGATTTTTTTATTTTAATTAAACAATAAAACAATTGTTAAAATATGTTATAAATAATAATAATAAAAAAAACTATTAGTATGGTTGGCGGATAGATTTGTTTTAATTATTATTTTCTTTTTTGTGCTAAATCAATTTAATAAGGAAAATCTAGGTATTATCTTAAAAACAAAAGATAATATTGTCCAAAAAAGTTTTATTTTCCACCTTCACACTTTTATGATTATTAATG
Organism: Luffa aegyptiaca; assembly: GCA_017139565.1. Taxonomy (NCBI): domain Eukaryota; kingdom Viridiplantae; phylum Streptophyta; class Magnoliopsida; order Cucurbitales; family Cucurbitaceae; genus Luffa; species Luffa aegyptiaca. The sequence continues at coordinate 27,274,489 of CM029405.1, read as the reverse complement.
GCATGTTTTATAAATTTAAAATTTGGTAAAGGGACAAAATGGTCCAAAAATGATTCTCCTTCTTAGCCACGTTTTAAGGTAGTATAAGAAGTATAAGATTAGATAAGATAAAATTATAGATTTAGTTCATTCACGATAATTAATTTAATTTATTATTGATAGTTAATTAAGTAATTAATTTTTATTTATAATCAATTGAAAACTTTTTTTTTTTAGAAGATCAATTGAAAACTTTGTGAGACATTAAGTTACACATTATATCTTTTTTTTCAACAAAATAAACATAAGCTTGTAATTGATGCAACGTAATTCCATTTTTCAACCAATATTATTAATAAAAAAATACACTAATTATAAAAGAACGATAAAAAAAAATCAAGATCCAAGATTCACACCCTTTTCTAGGTTTCCTCACTTGACAAACATTGATATACAAATACAATCATTCAACTTCATCAAAGTAGAGTTGTAACATCAAAAGTCTAGGATTTGAGATAGATTCGACACATGCATCCCTAATACAATTATTCAACTTCATCAAAAGTGGAGTTGTAACGTCAAAAGTCTTGGATCCGAGATAGATTCGACACATACATCCCTTACAACGACTTGAATATACCATTACCAACACCTTAAGATGTTTTGAAGATTGAAGAGGCTTTGAGAGCAAAGAAAACAAAGAGAAAAAAAGATGAAGAAAGAATGAAACTCAAAGTGTGGAGTAATTTCTCGAATAATGTACTTTAAAAAAGAAATGACAAATCTAATGTAGTTTTTAAAATAAAAATATTAATAATGTACTTAAAATAACAAATTACAAAGTTGGCGTGAAGTTTGAAAGTATTGACAAAATTAGGGTGGTCAGAAATCGTGTACCTGGTACACGATTATTGTGGGATAAAATCGTGTACGTGGTACACGATTCCAATAAGCATCGCGTACCAGGTACACGATTTACGTGGAAACAATCGTGTACGTGGTACACGATTTCAATGCTAAATCGTGTACCTGGTACACGATTTCATTTCGAACTCGTGTACCTGGTACACGATTTCAATGTTTTTTTTTTTTTTTTTTTTCTTTTTCTTCCTTTTTAGTTATTCTTCTTCTTCTCTAGTACACGAGTTTTGTATATTTTTTTTGTTATTTTCATATTTGAATAAAAACTATTTCGAAGTAAATATTTCATATTTTTTTTTAATAATTAACGTAGATAGATATTTTTCTAAAATTTCATAGACAACAAGTTTCTGGAATAATTTCGTCTTTTACAAAAAGCTAGTACAAAAAATAAGTAAAATCCTAAGTGCCACAGCGGCGTGGTCTTCTCTCACGAGCTCCACGACGAGGTTGAGGCGCTTCCATGTGTGATTGATGATGAATCACATCATCAATATCTTGTTGAGTTATGTCACCATGACCAGAACTTGAAGCAATGTCTGTCTGATCTGCTAGTGACTGAACTTGATGAGCTAAAGTGTCATCATCAACTATAGGAGGTTCTTCATTTTCATTCTGCTGTGGAATGTCTGCAGCCTGTTGTCGACGACGTCTACGACGAGCACGTGTCCGATCAGTGTCAGCAACGGTAAGCCTCCTAGTTTGTTGGATGATATCAGTTATGTTCGTGACGTATTGCTCACACATAGAACCTAACTGTGGTATATTTTGTTCCACAGAAAAATGTTGCACATCTCGAACAAAGTTATTCTGTAAGAAGAAAATAATTAAAATAAAAAAAAAATTTGTAACTGAAATTCAATAATTACAAAATCAAAGTATTTACTATTTACCGTGCAAGCATAATAAGCACCCTCACGCGTGATATACCTCCTTGTGATTGAGTCATACCAGTGTAAGTAGTCATCAGACACGACTGGCATGTCTACTATGTTGCCCAGGACACAATGATCACGACGTGCACGCCACAGTGATATATAGGATGCATGATGATGTCGCCAATCGTGATCGTGCTTACCTCGCAAGTCTAACTGATGTAACTCTATGACTGTATCGCAATATGGCGGCACCATTTGTCGCATTCCAAATTGTCTTAGCACTCGATTTGGGTAATGCCACTCTACAATATGAAAACATATGAGAGGGCTTACAGTCAACCAAATCTCTCGTCCATTACGACAATAATCTGGTAGTAAGGCCATAATCTCAGGTGTGTATGGTGTCCATGTGATCTGAAATTTATAAAACAATAAATTTATTAAATGAAAATAAAGGTAATGTATACTTTTTTTAAATAAGAAGAAATTTGATTACTGTTTTACCTGGTTGGGCATAAGACGATCAAATGTAATACAATACATGATCAACAAATTTGTAGTTTGCTCAGATGCAGACAAAATTCCATTCCATCTACACATTATACAAGACAATTAAAACATACTATTATACAAATTTATGATAAATTTAAATTATACGTAAATTTAACATACCGAGCACTAAGTGGGCGTCCAGCATAATTTCCAGGGGTCGGCAAGTCGTGTAGTGGTGCGACAATAGAAAACCGATCGAACGCCCAAACTTGTAGTAGTATCAGTGGACCGGCAATCTCTAATGCACTGGCACCACTAGCTCGACATAATTCTCTATACAACCATGCAAGACATGCACTACCCCAAGAATATTGTCCAGCTGTCTCGAAGTTTTCTAAAAGTGGAAGAAACATGAGATGAACAAGTGTGTTGGACTTGTCAGCAAATAGAAACCCTCCAATCAATTGCATAATAAAGGCTCTCGCATGCCTCTGTATTGTGATCTCGTCGGCATTGGGGGGCAACTCTGCAAACTGTGCTGCCAACCATGGAATGCTTAATCTAGATCCATGCAATTCAGGTGGTCGAACTTCCAAAAAATCTTCACATACCTGACCCCAATTATATTGCAATGAGCCAGTTACAGGTTCTCCATCTATAGGTAATCCGAATTGCACTGCAACATCTTGAAGTGTAACAGTACACTCTCCACAAGGCATATGAAATGTATGGGTTTCTGGCCTCCATCGCTCAACTAACGCAGTAATAAGATGCCAATTTAGTTGCATGAACCCAATCTGCGCAACCCCCCAAAATCCGGCTTGTTGTACGTAAGGCACGATGCGTTGATCTATATTGATATTTCTGTTAACCACTGCCTCTCTTCTTCGACATTGTAAGATAGTAGTGGATTGATCATCCCATATCGACTGTGAACGGTGTGTACGTTGTAAATATAATTGTCTTTGGTTAATTGGCCCAGGTTCCATATTTATACTGAACATTAAAAAACACATAAGTCCATTAACAACTAATTTCCCTTGATTCATTACAAAGAAAACATAACTCATTACAATCAAAATCCATTGCAAACAAAGTCCACTACAAATCAATATTCATTACAAAGAAAACATAACCCATTACAATCAAAATCCATTACAAACAAAGTCCACTACAAATCAATATTCATTACAAAGAAAACATAACCCATTACAATCAAAATCCATTACAAAATCCATTACACGAGCTCCGTACCTGTTGATGAAGTTTAACGAAATGAGATTCAATTTAATCAGCTAATAATAATGTTTAGAAATGAAATTTGAATCAAAATAAACCTTCTTCATCCATAGGTTGAAGATGAAGCGCCTAAAGTGCGAGTTGGACAAGTGCGCTTGTTATGGCCTTCTCGCTTACACAAACCACAACGCACTTTTGTACCAGCTTCTCGCCAATCCATCTCATTATGAATTTGTTTAGATTTTGGTCTTCCATGTTCCCTCAACAAATGCTTGTTTGGACGAAGTGTGTCGAATTGTACCTCTGGCCAATAATCTCTATGTTGAATAGGATGAAATTGACTTTCATAGCATCGCTGGTATTCTGATAGCTTGTATTTTTCATCAACAAAAGGTAAGTGTGCCAAATGAATGTGGTTACAAGCTGCAATTACATGGGAGCAGGGGATCTTGTAGATCTGCCACTTGTTACAGGTGCATGAGTTATCTTTTAAGCAAACAACTTGTGTTTGCTGACCCTTATATGGAGAAATCATACTTATTCCTGTTTCAATTTCAAAAGTTGAAGTACTTCTATCGGCAGACTTTACAGTATGTGCAGTAGCCCTCTTTTCCCACCTCCTAAGTCTATTTAAAGCATATCGTGTATACGTTTCACCACGATCAAATGCTTCACTGATTTCTTCTCGACGTTGTTCAAAATAATGGATTGTCCGATACCAAGTGCACTTAACCAGTGCCGTGATGGGCAACATTCTAGCTCCCTTGAACACACCATTAATACATTCAGCTAGGTTTGTAGTCATCCATCCATAGCGATACCCATTGTCATGTGATTGTGTCCATTTTTCTAGATTCATGTGAGTGAAAAATTCAAGACAATCAGGATTTAATCGCTTTAACTCTTTCATACATCGATTGAACTTACGCCTTTGGTGCTGACGTCCTGCCCTATATACCAAGTCTTTGAGCTGCTTCGATTTATACTTTTTATTAAAGTTACTTGCCACATGACGAAGACAATATCGATGGTATGCTCTAGGTTCACTCCAACCATTTTCTTCATCATTCACAGCAGCTAATATGCCTCCATGTCTATCAGAAATTAAACATATACCATCCCTCTGTGTAACATGGGCACGTAAGGCACGTAAAAACCATGACCAGCTAGAAGTGCTCTCCTCTTCCACAACTGCAAAGGCAAGGGGAAATATATGTCCATTTGAGTCAACAGATGAAGCTATCAATAATTTCCCTTTATACTTGCCATAGAGGTGTGTACCATCAATCTGAATCATTGGTCTACAGTATTTAAAACCTTCTATTGCAGGACCAAAGGACCAAAAGATTCGACCAAGAATTACATTGTGCGGTACCTCAGTTGGAATAAAGTCCCATTCAACCCGAGATGTTGGATTGTAGTGTAAAACAGCCATCAACCAATAAGGAAGTTCTTCATACGATTTTTCCCAATCACCAAATACTTTAATCAAAGCTTTTCGTTTAGCTTGCCATACACGCCTATAATTAACATTATAACCATAGTCTTTCTTTATAGTTTCTTGCAATAATGATATAGAAACTCCAGGATCACTTCGAACAAGATTTTGAATTTCATTACACATAAAATCTGAGTCTAGTTGTGAATGGTCTTGGGTGAGTTCTGGATATAAACACGAATGTTCCCCTTCAAGCTTCGTAATTTCGAACATTCCATGAGTTTTTCGCCGACAGGCACGAAGTCTCCAATTGCACCCTTCACCCCATTGTTTGCACTTCACATACCAAATATCTTGATTTGATTCAACCACAATAATCTGATAATGGTTTACAACACAATATTTTTTTACGGCAAGTTGTAGATCCTTTTTATTCTCAAATAATAATCCTTTGGTGATTACATCTGGGTTCATTTCTACACACCTTGCCCCTTCTTCCAATGTGGACCCTACTTCACATATTGAATTAGTAATCTCCCAATCTATATGTGTGAAAATATCTGAAGGTGGCTCCTCATTTGGCTTTCTAGGGGGAGGATTAATATTAACATTCTCTCCAAATAATTCATCAACTTCTGTCTCTATATCACTATCCCCACCATTTCCAGGTTCAAGAATCACTAACTTCTCACGAGCCAATGACATATTTTACCAATTTGACTATAACTGAAAAAATTAGAAAAATATTAATTACATTTTATTTTTTTCAACAACATGAAAAATATGTCACACCAATCCGAAAAAAGTCAAAACAATCCAAAAATGAACCCAAAAGCAATATATATCTAAGTTCAAAACTCAAACAGCCCAAACCAGTCCAAAAACGACCCAGATCAGTCCAAGAACGACCCAACTCAATCCAAAAACAGCCCAAAAGCAATATATATCTAAGTCCAAAACTCAAACAGCCCAGATCAGTCCAAAAACGACCCAACTCAATCCAAAAACGACCCAAATCAATCCAAACACAACCCAAGTCGGTTCAAAATATACCTAAAGCAATATATATATAAGTCCAAAACTCAAACAACCCAAATCAGTCCAAAAACGATCCAAATCAGTCCAAAAACGACCCAAAACAATCCAATAACAATCCAAATCGGTTTCAAATAATCCATAAACATACAAAGCACTAAAAAAGTCCACAAACAAAAAATCTATCACTAAAATAATCCATAAACTAAAAATCTATCACTAAAATAATGTTTTTATAGGAAAAAAAGAAAAAAAATATATATATATACATACCTAGGCGGCGGCGGCGGCGAACTGAACGGCGTGGAACTAGCTGCGGCGGCGGCAGCGAGAACACCGGTCGGCGGGACGGCGGAACGGCGGCGACGGCAACTTGGAATGGCGGCGACGGCACTTCGAACGGCGGCGTACGATGCAGAAAGCAGAAGAAGGGAGAAAAAGCAGAGGGGGGGTGGGTCTGCGGCGCGTTCACGAGTGGGGTGGGGTAGGGTTTCATGGACCACAAAATCGTGTACCTGGTACACGATTTTGTTAAGTAAATCGCGTACCAGGTACACGAGTTCGCTGGCGCGACGTCAGCGCCAAATCAGCGCCAAATCAGCTCCAACCTGGTGATGTATGCCTCGTCAGCGTGCCAACACAAAAGTCGCGTACCAGGTACGCGAGTTACCCTCGGAATCGTGACCACGGTCCACGACTTATGGAAATCGCGGCCCACGTACACGATTTAGCTACCCTATTTTTGGAATTACTTTTAGAACGCCTCTAAATTTGTTTTTTTTTTTTTATTAAAGTACATTATTAATAAAAAAAAATCCTCAAAGTGTTGGGGAAGGAAATGGTGAAAAAATCCCATTTTATAGTAGTAGAATATGATAGTTACAAAGCCCATTGAATTCTATAACTTCTATAATTCCATTATGAGTTATAATTAAAGAAAATTGTAGGAAAAACTTTTTATATTCCAACCTTTTAATAGTTCATATGTATTTATTATTGTTAATTAAGTATTAATTAATTAATTTACTATTTATATGTAATTGTCAATGGCACAACTTGTAAATTAGTAAATCAAAGCAAGGACAAAAGTGTCCAAAAAAGTTTTTCAAACATTCTCACCTTTTAATATACTAGTTTTTTAACACGTGCTTTGCACGTAGTAGTTTTCATTATTTTATCATATTTCTAGTATATTTTCATTTCATTTTGTTATATATTAATATTATTTGTTTTAAAAAAAAGTTAAGCATATATCCGATCTTCGGTTCATTTATATTTACAACAGAATAAATGATTTATTAAGTATTTTACACATTTATAAAGTTTTAAATTATTAAAATTTTGATAAACTTTTAAATTTTCATTATATAATTAAGGAGAACTTCATAAATTTTATAATTTATTTTTAGGAATAAATTGACAAAAGTTTTAATATTCTAACTTTTTCATGTTTGTGTATTAAAGAAAAGTAGGAGAGAGTTATTTATATAGTGGTAGAAGATAAACAAAAATACAAAACTTTTAAAATTTCCTTATTCATGGTAATTAAATATAAATTCATAAAATTTTAAGATAATTAAACTCATACATTTGTATAGTTACTTAATAAAATAAATGATAAACTTTTCATATTCAAGTTTTTTTTTTTTTTTTTTTTTGAAACAGAATTTCATATTCAAGTTATTCATATTAGAATGTTTCATGTTCTAACGGTTTACATTCAAATTTTTTAATTATCAACTAATACTTCCTCAAGAGTTAAAGAGAGAGAAATAATGAGAAGAATGAGAAAGAGAACAAAAGTAGAATGTGAAGAATTTGAAAAAACATTTCAAAAAGTGGGATGAGAAAATAAATAATCATAAACATGACAGAGACTAAAAAATGGTGGAATTTGAAGAATTTGAGAAAGTACCATTTTTTTTATTATTGTAATGAATTTATTCATATACTACCAACATTTTTTTTTAAAAAAAATGTATATTCCTAACAATAATAATATTTCTTCTAGCTTCTCTTTTGCATATCTTCAAGTCTTTTCTTAAATTACCAAGGATCAATATTGCGACAAAAGAAAATTAAGAAGAATGTTATGTTGATGGTCGATTTTGGTCAGAGGAAACTCACCCGACCTTCAAGTGCCACCAACGGTAAATTTGTAGATGAGGGGGAAGACGTGGCCTGCGAAAGAGAAAACCTACACACGGTGTGGTGCTAGCTAGGGGTGATGCTCGGTTCGGTTTTGTCGGTTTTTGACCAAACCGTGAACCGAACCGATCCATTCGATTTTGTAAAACACCAAACCGAACCAATGTCCAATATGAGAAAAAACTGTCGGTTCAGTTTTCAGTCGGTTCGGTTTGTCCAATGGATCAGTTTTCGGTTTTGGGCCCAATGTGAGTTTTTTATTTTTTTATTTTTTTTTATAAATGACCCATTTTCTTCAATGCCAAGGCGAGAACTGCTATGCGAAACTGACAAGGATGGACTGCAAGGAGATCGACTGTTTTCAGCTGTGCGAGGAGATCGACTGCAAGGCTGGAGCGATGAACGGACTGCTAGATGGAATTTAATTGAAAAAAAAAAATCTATTTTGACAGACGGACTACTAGATGGACTGCAAGGTTGGAACGATTGTGTTCTGTGCAGCTAGAATTGAGAAGAAAAGTGAGATCGAGAAGGAGAAGAGAGAGATCAAAGGAGAAGAATGAGATGTAGAGAGAGGAGTCTATGGCGTGCGACTCGAATTGAAGGAGAAGAGTCGGTGGTCATGCGGCTAGAATCAAAGGAGAAGAGTGAGATGCAATAAGTTTAGGGTTTTTTAAAAGGGTATATATATAGTCGGTTCGATTTTTTATTGGTTTTTTCAATTAAGAACCGAACCGAACCGAAAAAATTCGGTTTTTCCAAAACAAAAACCGAGATGTCCAGATTTTTGCTAAATAACCGAACCAAACCATTGGATCGGTTCGGTTTGGTTCAGTTCGTCGGTTTTTCGGTTTTTGCTTGCACCCCTAGTGCTAGCCACACCGCCTCCGATGCTTAAGTCAGAAAACGGAAGGGAGAGTTAGAGAGCAAGAGAAAGAGAGTAGAGAATGGAGTTCGGGTCCCCTTCTTCAGTGGCGAAGAGGGGTATAAATACCTGCTCGTGCTCCTAGGGTTTCTAGGAATTCGGAGGCGTTTCGGGACCAACCAGGCGAAATCGGGGCGGCTAGAGGCATCAGGGACCGAGAGGAGGTGACTGAGCTCGGCCCGCGCAAACGGGCCGAATGGTCGGCCTCGGCCTTGGGCCGAGGCCGACCATTTGGGTCGGGCCAAGTTGGCCCGACCCTTTGGTCGGTTCTTCCTCGGGGTCAGTCTCCTAGCCCTATTTTCGCCCGGACGTCCTCGTCAGCTCCTTGTGCGTCGGGTGGTCCAAAATTGCCTATAACATGTTAGATTAAGGAATTCAACAAAAGTTATGAGGCAAAGCAAAAACAATGAATAAAAGAATAAAAGCAAACCTAAATATAAGTGAAAACTCAAAACCTTGTAAAAGATGTTGTTGAAGAGAGCTTTATACATAGTTGTAGGAGATAAAAGTTACAAAACCTTTGGAATTTCACTATTAAACATAATTAAAAATAAGCTCATAAATTTTGAAAAATAAATTATAGAAATAATGAGATAGAGCTTCTCATATTTTACCTTTTCACATTCTTATTAATTAATGTTATTAAACGTTAGAATTAAATGACATGCTTAATAAACATAAAAATAGATCAAATAACATAAATGGTCTAAAAAAATAATTTTTAATTTATTATTGATAATTAATTTACTATTTATAATTAATTGAAAATTATGTGGGGCATTAAGGTTAGACATTTTTTTTTTCTCAACAAAAGAAATATAAACTTGTAATTGATGCAATAAAATTTATTTTTCAACAAATATTATTAATAAAAAAAACATGAATGATATAAGAACAATAACAAAAATGAATAGTAACAAAACAAAATCTTAGATATACACTCATTTCGTAAAATAGATTTGCTCACTTGATAAATATTGATATACAAATACAATTCTTCAACTTCATCAAATTGGAGTTGCAATGTCAAAAGCCTAGGATCTAAGATATAAATTTGACACATGCATGCATTCCCTTGCAATTTGAATATACTACCCCTCATGAAACCTTTGCAAGTTGAATACACCACATCAACATCTCGAGATGTTTTGAAGATTGAAGAGACTTTGGAGAGCAAAGAAAACAAAGAGAACAAAAATAAAGAAAGAATGAAACTAAGTGTTGGTGAAGAAAATGGTGAAAAAAACTCCATTTTATAGTAGTAGAAGATGAGAGTTACAAAACCTTTTAAATTCTATAACCTATAAAATTTCATTATGACTTATAATTTAAAAAGGTTGTAGGAAAAACTTTTTGCATTCCAACCTTTTATAAATCCTACACATTTATTATTGATAATTAATTATTAATTAATTAATTTACTATTTATAATTATTCTTTAATGGTAAAATTGTAAATTAGTAAATTAAAGAAAGGACAAAAGTGTCCAAAAAAGTTTTTTCAAGATCCTCACTTTTTAATATAGTATTAATTAATTATTAATTAATTAATTTACTATTTATAATTATTCTTTAATGGTAAAATTGTAAATTAGTAAATTAAAGAAAGGACAAAAGTGTCCAAATTTTTTTTTTCAAGATCCTCACTTTTTAATATAGTATATATATATATATATATATATATATATATATATATATATATATATATATATTATTGTTAATTAAGTATTAATTAATTAATTTACTATTTATATTCAACTTGTAAATTAGTAAATCAAATCAAGGACAAAAGTGTCCAAAAACGTTTTTCAAACATTCTCACCTTTTAATATATATATATATATATATTATAGATTATTCGATGATATCTAAACCATCTTTTAGTATTAAATGCCTTAACTAGTTGAATTATGCTCATGATGACTTCTTTACTTTGAATTTGATAACATTCAAATTTTATAAGAAATTTAGTTGTTTCATCAAATCATTCTATTTTTCTATTACCATAATTCATATATATATATCAACTCTTTTTTTTTTTTAAAGGTACATAATATTTGAAAATATTAGATAAAATTATTTAGCTCAAAATGAAGCATCATTTTTTTTTTAACTAGTTTTTTAACACGTGCTTTGCACGTGGTAGGTTTCATTATTTTATCATATTCCTTGTATATTTTCATTTCATTTTGTTGTATATTAATATTATTTGTTAACAAAAAAAAAAGTTAAGCATATATCCGATCTTCGGTTCATTTATATTTACAATATAATAAATGATTTATAAAATGTTTTACACAATTACGAAGTTTTAAATTATTAAAATTTTGATAAAATTTTATATTTTCATTATATAATTAAGGAGAACTTCATAAATTTTATAATTTAATTTTATGAATAAATTGGCAAAAGTTTTAATATTCTAACTTTTCATGTTCGTGTATCAAAGAAAAGTAGGAGAGGGGTATTTATATAGTGGTAGAAGTGATTCTCCCCCAAAGCCATTTTTTTTAAGATAGTAAGATAAGATAAGATGAGATATGCTTGTTATCGATTTTTCCAATGTTGCATCTCCGAATGAGGCAAATGTAGAAAAAACTATGTTTGATTATAAATTCAACATATAACTTAGGGAAAGTTTGACATACTATGTAATTAAAATTAAACATTTTTTTCAAAATGTTTTTTTTTAAAAAAAAATTATAACACATTTGAAATTCTATGGTTAGTCAAAGTAAATGTAAAATAAAAAAAAAAAACTATAATTAGTTTCCAGAAATAAAAAAACCAAACTTTTCACAACATATTTTCAACTTCCTCATAATCCTAGCTTTTCACATTCTTATTAATTAATGTTATTAAACGTTAGAATTAAATGACATGTTTAATAAACATAAAAATAGATCAAATAACATAAATGGTCCAAAAAATATTTTAAACATTGCAACTTTTTATTTATCAATTTTTCTTAATTCAACTTTTTATTTATCATGAATTATAGAATATAAATTAGGATTAATATAAGAGCTAATCACATCAAATTGATAAGATGTTTTTTTTTTTAATCTAAAAAGTTAAATTAAAATAATCCTAACCATGCATACACATTTAGAATAAAAATGACAACAAATATTAATTATAAAATAAACTTGAAAACATTTATCGGAGAAATTGATACCTATGGGTTGCGAGCATTTTCTTGAAGCATCTTTGTCTCTCGTTTATGTACTTTAACACCACGTTGCAATTCATGCAAACTTCGAAATCTTTGATTGAGGGAATAAGAAAAACAAACTAACAAGAGGAGACCCAAACTGTTATGGAAAAGAGTAAGGGTGAACTCTTTATATAGTTGTAAGGTATAGGAGTTGAATGATGTTGTAAAACATTTGAAATTCCCTTAATAATTATAATTAAATGTAAACTCATTAATTTTATAATTAAATAATAAAAATTTAATGAAGAAAAAATCTTTTACATTCATCTTTCCACCTTCCAACCTTTTACATTCTCATACTTTCAATTAAAAAAAAATTATTATTTTATATGTAATTTCATAGTATAGAATTTACTTAAATTATAATGTTTTCTTTTAATTAAATCATGCATAAAATTTTCATAATATAATTTTATCTTTAATTATTTAAAAAAACGGCAACATAAATTGTTTAGAATAAAAATCTTATTTTGATTGTTTCAAAAAAAAAAAATCTTATTTTGATAGCATTTTATATTTTCTTTTGTTTAAATTTAAATATCATATTGAGACAAAATTTTATTAAATAATTAATAACAAATTCTTAATCAATTAATAATAATATCTATAATCGGTTACCATTTATTATTATTATTTAATGGTGTTTAACCTGTTTCTTCTAAAAAAAATGGTGTTTAACCGGTTAGGATGGATTCTTTTAAAAATCATTTAAAAAATTAGAAAAGATTGTACATATTTAAATTAATTAATTATTAATAATTAATGTAAATGACATACTTGTAAATTTAAAAATTAAAATAGGGACATTATAGTCCAAAAAAGTTTTTCAAAGATCCTCCCTTTTTAATATATTATAGATTATAGATATTATAGATAGTGAGTCCACTAGATTATCTAATTAACAAATGTTTGTAAATTTTTTTTTTATAACTTTTCATATAATATAGCTTTTATTTATATGAAAATTTTAAAAAATTGTTTTTAACTGTATATAACTTATTATAAAAATAAAAAAAAATATATAAAAAAATATACATTTTATTGTTAATAAATAAAAAATAATATGTATGTTGATATAAAAAAAATTAACAAATTTATGAAATGAAAATTACATAATTAATTTAAATAAAAATTCAATACCGCCACTGTTGGGTTTTATGCCCAAAAACTCGTGGATAGTAAATGTAAACATTTGACCGAACATTAATAAATAATATTTCATGTATTATTCATTATTGTTTGTATTGTATCTTGCCTAAATAACCCTAATCCAATAAACTGAACATCCTAGGCTGTTAGTATGAGACTTGAACTAGTATTTTTTTTTTGTTTTGAAAAGAGACTTGTGAAGGATTGAAATTCCCAATTCCGTTACAGCGGAAGCAATTGGACCGTTCGTAAATTAATTTTGTTCTACAAAATACCAATACATTGGCAAAAGGTCAAGCGGTGAAAAACATACCTCCGTTGACGACTCTGAATACTTCAACGGACACCACCACGAGATCTTCCCCGCTATAACTCTGAGATTAGAAACGTAGTTGTGGGACTACCTAATCTTGAATGGGAAAAACTCTAGAGAGAAAATTCTCCATTGAGTTCTTGGGTTGAGAGAATATGAGAGGGAGGCTAGAGAGAATGCAAAAGTGCATTCTTGTGGCCTTATGTTGTGGTACCTAAACCCTAGGGTTAGTGTTCTATTTATAGGAGAAAGGCCATGAATAAAATATTCATTTAAAATCAATTATTTCCATAACTGATTTAATCTTTTCCATAATCAATCAATTTCATAACCAATCAATTCCATAATTGATTAATCTTTTCCATAAATGATTGATCACTTCCATAAGTGATTAATCATTTCCATAATTGATTAATTTCCAATTAATTAATTCTTTAATTAATTAATCACTAATTAAATATCATACATTTAATTTCAGACCTTCTATTAGTTAATTAATTAATTACCCAATTAAATATCATATATTTAATTTCAGGCCTTCAATTAATTAATTCTATAATATGAATCAAATTCATATTAAAATTTGAACTCCTTCAAATTCTCTTATATCCTATAAATTTAATATGAATCAAATTCATATTAATATTTGAACTTCTTCAAATATTTATTTCTCTCATAGACTATAGTTTAATTAAATCTCATTTAATTTAAACTAAATTGAATAATTAATTAATTCATCTTCTAATTAAATACCATATATTTAATTAGACATATATTTGAACTCTTTCAAATAAATCAATCTCTCAATATAATAAAGTTTAATCTCAAATTAGACTTTATATTTTAATGCATCACTATACATTATATTAATTTGTATCTCATACAATTAACTTAATTCCCAATATGAATTTGAACTATTCAAATTCTCTCAAGATATATTTGTTCCTAATTACTCTTTACGAGCTAGCAGAGGGACCTAGTGGACCTACAGATCAAAAGCTCCAATGATATGAGGTTAATAGATTAAACTCATTAATCAGGTTAACCAATATTCATTAACTGTGGGTCATTCCACTAAAGACCCACAGCTGAACTCTTCTCACTGTAGAACATTTCTGTGTCCACGAATATAGACCTATATCGGTAAGTCAATCCTTCACGAGTGTTCGTAATCACGGCTGGGTCAAATTACCGTTTTACCCTTGTGTTACATCTGTCTGCTTAAGTACCAGCGCTCCTCTAATGAACAACCTGTTTATGATCCAACCATTAAACAGAAAGTTCCTCTCGGGCCAGTGAGAGGACGGGATCCCTTTGTTCAAGTCCCAGAGTCACCACTTAAGGGAACACTCATCTACTTCTCCTAGAAGTGGGAAGGAGTGAATTTCTTCTTGTGTTGTCATGTCCCCAGCCTCCCACTCGGTCTTGTCCCCAAAAAGGAAGGCATATTGAGTCGGCGTACTGGCCACTCTCACCCATGCTAATCAAAGGACAATCCCTCATGAGAAGGAGTTCATGACACACTCAAGATTAAGACTGAGTTACCTAGGTCATCGTATTGAAACAGTAACCTAACTAGTTAACGGTGTTACATCTAGTGGTTTACTATTTCGTGGTCCGGTCTTATGGAAACTCATTGCATAGGATACCCCCGCTCGCATGTCTCCTACATGGACGCCTTGGATCAATACGTCTGTATCGAATACAGAGCGGGCCATATCACATAGTGTTACCAGGATAAGGTACCCAGTCTTATCCCTATACTATAGACCTTTTAGGTTGTTACTTGAACACTGATCCCCGTATGTCTCCACATACCAGTTCAAGTCACATGTAAACAACTTTGGATCTTAGTTTATTGGATTTGGGTCAAATTGTGCAAATATTTAACAATAACACTTTATTGTAGAAACTCAATAACACTTGATTGAAACAAGTATACTATTCGTTTACATTCACTATCTACGAGTTTTAGGGCATAAAACCCAACAACTTGAACTAGTATGTGGGGACATATGGGGATCGTTGTTCAAGTTACAGCCTAAAGGGTCTATAGTATAGGGATAAGGCTGGGTACCTTATCCTGGTGACACTATGGATACGACCCGCTATGTATTATGATACAAACGCAATGATCCAACGTGTTCGTGTAGAGGACATGCGAGTGGGGGTATCCTGTGCAATGAGTTTGCATAAGACCGGACCACGAAATAGTTAACCACTAGCTGTAACACTGTTGACTAGATAATTTTCTATTTCACTAGGATGACCTAGGCAACTTAGTCTCAATCCTGAGTGGATTATGGACTCCTGTTCACGAGGGATTGTCCTTTGATTTGTATGGGTGAGAGTGGCCTACACGCCGACTCAATAAGCCTATCGTTTTGGGGACAAGACTGAGTGGGGAGCTGGGAACATAATCACACAAGATGGAATTCACTCCTTCCCGATATTAGGGTAAGTAGAGGAGTGTTCCCTTAAGTGGTGTCTCCGGGACTTGAACAAAGGGTCCTGCCCTTTCTATGGCACGAGAGGGACTTCTGTTTCTAGGTTGGACCTCAAACAGGTTGTTCATTAGAGGAGCACTGGGACTTAAGGATATAGAGGTAACCTAGGTGTAAAACGGTAATTTGACCCAACTGGAGTTGCGAACACATGTGAAGGACTGACTTGCTGTTATTGGTCAATATCCGTGGACACAGAAATATATCTGCAGTCAGAAGAGTACAGTTGTGGTTCTTTAGTGGAGTGAACCACTGTTAACAAATATTGGTTAATTGATTAATGAGTTTAGTCGATTAATCTCATATCGTTGGAGCTTCTGAACTGTAGGTCCATAAGGTCCCACCGGTAGATCATATAAGGTGTTGAGGTAAATTTACTAAGGAAAATTTAATATGAATTGGATTCATATTAAAACTATAGGTTAAATTAATGCGCATTGGATGCACATTAATACTATAGTATATGTGAGAGAAAAATAATTGAATATGTGATATTCAATTTTATGATTAATTAATTATAAGTTTTAATTTAGTTTAATTAAATTTGATTTAATTAAATGATATTAAAATTATAGGGTAAAAGAGGGATGTTCATTTAATAATTATTAAATGAATAATATAATTAAATATGATTTAAATTAGATTATATTAATTTAATTAGATTAAATTAAATTTGATTTTAATTTTAATTATATTTGAAATTAAAATATCAGGTAACTGATTAGATCAATTACCTGATCGTGCGTTCAGTTCCTGAAAAGCCCCTCTCTCCCTATCGATAAGGAAAAATGGTTTTGGCCTCTCTCTCATAGGCTCTCATTCGTTGTTTGTTGTGAAAAAAAATCCTAGAGAGAATTCTAGAGTTTTTAGACCTCTTTCTTAGTAAAATTCTTCTCCCACAAGAAAGCTCAACCAAGCCCTTTTTGAGAATACCAGTGGTTCAAGCGTGGTTGTGTTCGTGGATTTATTTCCAAAAAAGAAGATTTCTTTGGGCTACTGTTTTTCTGATCAAAAGGCGAGAAATAGACATTTTCGGTCGAGACTTCAAACGGTAGTAAGTACCCTTTGTTCCTATGATCACTAGGATCATTCTCTAGTGTAGATCTAAGTTTATTTTACAAAAACAACATGTTTTATGACTAGATTTACAGCTTTTAATGTGGTTTTTATTGCTGTAAATTATTTGTCATCGTATCGGTATTCTTGTCAAATATTTAATTGGGTTTGGATCTCTGACTGTTTCCGCTGCGTAAAGGATTTTAACCCTTCAATTGGTATCAGAGCCATCCCAATTTTAAATTTTTTATTTAGAATTTGCGATTGGCTAATTAGGTGGGATTAAATTGCATTGTGAATGTTAATTTGCTATGGACTGGAGGTTAATTGGCCTTAGATTTACTTTTTTATGTGATTTGATCATGTAAGGGCCCCTGCGTTTTGGGCATTTAAATTGTAAATCGAGTCTCTGTAAGTTCAGGTCTAGTTTAGATCGAAGAACGATAAAGATCGGGACCAAATTTGGCAAAAAACGGCAGAAAAGGGCAAAGAACAGCGGCTGGAAACGCAGAAAATCGAAAAAAAAAAGATTTTCGGATGGAAACGTGCGGTCAGGGGGTAGGGCTGACATCATCACACACGATGATGACGTCAGCGAGGCGCGGTTCAGCATTACGCAGGCGCACGTGGTCCAGTTCGGCCGGTTCGATCCAGTGGCGCAACGGTTCTGGCGGTTCGGTCCGTAAAGAGGCGCGGTTCAGAGGTCTGTGGAGCGGTTCGTTGACTGGGCGGTTTTTTTACGTTGGTTCAGCGTTTTTTGGACCGGTTTTGGCTGTTTTTGACACGGTTCAGGCGAATTTTGGCTAGTTCAAGTTGTTTTTGGTCCGGTTCTGAGCGGTTGAAGGCTTTTAGGATAGAATTTTTGTAAAATTAATGTAATTTTATGTATTAATTTTATCCTAGGGGCCAATTAATCGGTTCATATGCTATTTTATATGCTTTATGGATGTCATATAATTATATGATCCCACCTTAGGTTATAATGCATGCTCATGCATTTATGAATGTTATAATTAGATTATAATATATGATTGAAATGCATGGTTTATTTTCATGAGTGTTTTAATATATAGTTGAGTTATATTAAAATCATGAAAATAGAAAAGCATGATGCATGCAATTACTTAGTTAAATATAAATTGTTATATTTAATAATTTGTTTGCAGCATGCCACTTTGATTTACCATGATTGGCAATAATTTAATAGTTATTTTATTTATAATGGAAATCAAAGTAGGATTGAGCATGAAACATCCATAGTATTAATATAATTGTTATATTAAAATTTCATGCAATGCAAATAATATAGTTTAATTTTTATTAATTAGAATATGGTTGTTAATTGAATTAAACTATAGTATGCATGATTATAGGGCTAATCATTAAAATTTGAATAGTTTAAAATTAATGATTAGAAACCGTCAATCTATAATCAAGAGATGCATGCGCACATAGGACCATAGGTTAAAATTGATTAATTTTAATAAGTTAAAATTAATTAGACCTAAGGTCACATTCTAATAGGATTAGAATATATCTTACTTAGTTTAAAATATTTTTAATGAACTAAGTAGGACCAACATTCCTGTGATTATAAGGGAACTCTACCAGTGATGTTCTGTCTAAGGATTAGGGGTATTTAAGTTGACGGTATACTGAACACCTCCTACCTGGGAACTGATCTGGATCACCGGAGTTGAATTAATCATAGGTTAATGTTAGATTATGGTCACTAGGTTAATTAAATGTGTTTAATTCACCTAGAAACTAGATTAAAAATCTTATTATAATAGTTATAATAGGATTAGACTTAGATAAATTGACTTAGCCGGATTTATCTAAGTTAATAAACCCTAAAATGAACTGTAGGTCACTTTAGTGGGAGGAAAGTTACAAAACTTGATTTAAATCGAGTTTTGCTCCTACGTCCCTATATTCACAATGTGAGGTCCATGCTCGGCTTCGTGTCACTTTAAGCGCGGCCTCCCTTCGGAAAATTATTTGCATGGATCAATAACAAGGTGAATGGGGAAAGTGCCCATAGTAAGTGGGAGCGGGACACGTGTCAACGTATCCCTCGGTCTCCACCCCTAGGTCACAACGTGAGAGTTCTATGATCCGCCTGCGTGTTGCCCTGGAGCAACCACCCCTTCGGAGGGTAAAATCATAGAATTCAGAACACCATGAACTCCTGAAAAGGATAGGGTCACTTAGGCTAATTACCAACAATTGTCTTTCCTCACGGTAGCCTGTTGGCACGTGCCTTTGGGATCTGAAAGTGGGAGGGTAACACTTACAGGGATAAGTTAAATGTGTTAACAAGTCCTTAACCGAACAACGATGGTTAACGTCTATAGGAATATGAGTTATTCTAGAATTAGAGTTGACTGAGATAAGTCTCATTTTAGAGGAGGAGTAGTTGATCACCCTTCGGTGGTTGTTCCTCTAAACCTCTAAAGCATCGTTGCAAAACACAATCAATAGTTTATTAGGGTTCTTTGATTGCTTGTTTGCAAAATTGATTGGATGTTTGCAATTGTTTGTATTGCTTGTGTGATGGGTTAAGGCAAAGATAACTAATACGGTAAATGTTTGTTTTTTCAGCAATGTCTTCCTCGATCATAACTCTGCTAAAAAATGACAAATTTACGGGAGAAAATTACTCATCGTGGTTATCGACTTTAAATATGATTTTAATAGTCGATGATTTGAGGTTTGTCTTGATGCATGAATGTCCTCCAGCTCCCGGTCTCGAAGAGTCTCAGGCTGAAAGAGATGCGCATGATCGTTGGGTTAAGGCCAACGATAAGGCCCGTGCATATATCTTGGCAAGTTTGTCTGACGTGCTTGCCAAGAAATGCGAACCCCTTGAGACTGCCTTTGAGATTATGGAATCTCTTAGGGAGATGTTTGGACAACAGTCCTATCAGCTCCAACATGAGGCTCTCAAGTATGTCTACAACGTCTGCATGGAAGAGGGCGCTTCTGTTCGGGACCATGTCCTGGATATGATGGTCCAATTCAATGTGGCGGAGGAAAATGGGGCGGTCCTTTGCGAGACTAGTCAGGTTACGTTCATTATGGAGTCGCTTCCGAAGAGCTTTTTGCAATTCAGAACGAGTGCCATGATGAACAAGATTAAATTCACCCTGACTACCCTTCTTAATGAGTTACAGGCTTATCAATCTCTTATGAAGAACAAGGGATTGATCAGTGGAGAGACGAATCTCGCCCATTCCAACAAAAAGTTCCTCAAGGGTTCATCCTCGGGGACTAAGCCTGTGCCTCAAGCTTCTTCCTCCAAAAAGATTCAAAAGAAGAAGAAGGGTAAGGGAAAGGCACCTGCTGCTCCTCAAGGCAAGGGTAAGGCCAAGGTGGCTAACAAGGGGAAGTGCTTCCATTGCAACGTTGATGGACATTGGAAGAGGAACTGCCCCAAATACCTTGCTGAGAAGAAGAAAGAAAAGGAAGGTAAATTCAATTTACTTGTTTTAGAAACATGCCTTGTAGAGCATGATCAATATGCTTGGATATTAGATTCAGGAGCAACTAATCATGTTTGTTCTTCTTTTCAGGGAAATGATTCTTTCAAGTTTCTTGAGAAAGGTGAGATGACGCTCAGGGTCGGAACGGGAGACGTCATTTCAGCCTCTGCAGTGGGAGCAGCCAAGTTGTTTTTTGGAAACAGATATTTGTTTTTAGAAAACTTGTATATAGTTCCTAAGATAAAAAGGAACCTTATTTTTGTTTCCAGTTTATTAGAACAATGTTATTCTGTTTCTTTTGAATTCAATGAAGCGTTCATTTTTAGAAATGAAGTACTTATTTATTCTGCTAAATTAGAAAACAACTTGTATGTCTTAAGACAAACCGAAACTAAAGCACTTTTAAATCATGAAATGTTTAAAACTGCTGAAACTCAAAATAAAAGGCAAAGAATTTCTCCAAAAAGTAACAACATATATCTTTGGCATTTAAGTCTTGGTCATATTAACATCGATCGGATCGGTCGTTTGGTAAAGAATGGACTTCTAACTAAATTAGAAGATGATTCATTACCACCTTGTGAATTGTGTCTCGAGGGTAAAATTACTAAGAGACCTTTTACTAGAAAGGGTTATCGAGCCAAAGACCTCTAGAGTTGATACATTCGGATCTCTGTGGTCCAATGAATGTAAAAGCTCGAGGAGGTTATGAATATTTCATCTCTTTCATAGATGATTATTCAAGATATGGTTACATATATCTAATGGGTCATAAGTCTGAAGCTTTTGAAAAGTTTAAAGAGTTTAAGACTGAAGTTGAAAACCTATTAGGTAAAAAAATCAAAACACTTCGTTCAGACCGAGGTGGAGAGTATTTGGATTTGAGATTCCAAAATTATTTGATAGAACATGGAATCCAATCCCAACTCTCAGCACCTGGTACACCTCAACAAAATGGTGTATCAGAAAGGAGAAATAGAACCTTGTTAGACATGGTTCGTTCTATGATGAGCTATGCTCAATTGCCTAGCTCGTTTTGGGGGTATGCAGTAGAGACTGCAGTTCACATTTTGAACAATGTTCCCTCGAAAAGCATATCTGAAACACCTTTCTAGTTATGGAGGGGGCGTAACCTACCTTGCGTTACTTCCGTATCTGGGGTTGTCCAGCACATGTGCTTGTGACAAATCCTAAGAAACTGGAACCTCGTCCAAAATTGTGACCAATTTGTTGGTTACCCAAAAGAAACGGGAGGTGGTCTTTTCTACGACCCACAAGAAAACAAGGTCTTTGTATCGACAAATGCCACTTTCTTGGAGGAAGACCACATGAGGAATCACAAACCACAAAGTAAGTTAGTATTAGGAGAAGCTACAGAAGAGTTAACAAGAGTTGTTGATCAAGCAGGTCCTTCCACAAGAGTTGATGAAGGAGCCAGCTCTTCTGGTCAATCTCGTCCTCCTCACATAGTGAGAGAGCCTCGACGCAGTGGGAGAGTTGTATCACAACCCGACCGTTACTTGGGTTTACCTGAAACTCAAGTCGTCATACCTGATGATGGTGTTGAGGATCCATTGTCTTATTGTCAGGCAATGAATGACGTGGATAAAGACCAATGGGTCAAAGCAATGAACCTTGAGATGGAGTCTATGTACTTCAATCAAGTTTGGGAACTTGTAGATCCACCTGAAGGGGTAAAACCCATAGGGTGTAAATGGATCTATAAAAGAAAGAAAAATGTAGCTGGGAAAGTTCAGACTTTCAAAGCTAGACTTGTAGCAAAGAGTTACACCCAAAGAGAAGGGGTTGACTATGAGGAAACCTTTTCTCCTATTGTTATGTTAAAGTCTATAAGAATTCTCTTATCCATAGCCACATATTATGACTATGAAATATGGCAAATGGATGTCAAGACTGCCTTTTTGAATGGTAATCTTGAAGAGAATATCTTTGTGTCTCAGCCCGAAGGGTTCATAACCCAAGGTCAGGAGCAAAAAGTTTGTAAACTGAATCGATCCATTTATGGGTTGAAACAGGCCTTCAGATCTTGGAACATTAGATTTGACACTACGATCAAATCTTTTGGCTTTGATCAAAATGTTGATGAACCTTGTGTTTACAGGAAAATCAACAAAAATAAGGTAGCGTTCCTAGTGCTATATGTAGATGACATCCTACTCATTGGGAATGATGTAGGGTATCTGTCTGACGTCAAAGAATGGCTAGCGGCCCAATTCCAAATGAAGGATTTAGGAGAGGCCCAATATGTTCTTGGGATCCAAATTATTCGGGATTGTAAGAACAAAACACTATTGTTGCAATTCTGAAGTGGTTAAAAATATGAGATAAATTAACTCCAGAATATTGTGCAAGTATACACAATCTAGCAACAAGTGATAAGTATTTATCGTATCCACAGGGTCTTGAAATGCCTACCTCTATTGATTTAATTTGCTTTTTTAGTGATTTCAAAAGGTTAGTTAAATTGATTGGGTTTTTAAAATGCTGAAACAAAAGATATACGAAAGCAGTAAATGATTACGACTAGATAAAACAGAATGGAAACAGACACAGGTTAAGACTTCTGTAATTGTTTATAAAGATGCTCCAGCAATTCTTTTGATACGTCAATCTCATGCAGTATTATTAGCGGGATCCTCCCGAAACTCCGAATTTTTTGGAATATGTTTCAACTCCAATGAAGCTCTACCGATCAAGCACTAGGCAACTGGCTATCCCTAACTCAGTCACTGGCGTTCACCAATACACAATGATCTAGCGTGAATAATCACCACACAACTCCTAAATCATCCCTGAAACTAGGAGAAGCTATACATACCGGCTAGCTAGGCAGGCACATAATGAAATTGAAGAACAACGATAACTCAAGATGACATAATCAAATAGAATTTCCAGATTTTATAAATATAACAATCACATAATTCTTAACCCATGACTACAAGCAACTAGTTCATGATTGAAAACATAAAATACGTTACAATCTCATTAAGCACATCCATAATGCAAAATACACAAGAAATACTAATCCTTTTCAGCAAATGGGGATGAAACGGCTGCTCCAAACCACCAAGAACATGGAAGGACTTCGTCTTCTTGAGAGGAATTGCACTTGGTCTTCTTAGATCTCCATTCTGCCGTCAATTCGGCCTCTGGCCGATTGATTCGGTCTCCAAGTCGTGAATCAGTTTATCTTTGACGGCTCCTCCTTTAATAAGATGAGGTTTAACTGATAGCGAGCATAGTTAGCTATTTTTCCCTAAATAATTAAGCTAGTCTTTTATATTTAATTGGCCAAAATTATGCATTTTTGTGTTCTATTTGTAGGAATCATGTTTCGGAGTTAAATTGGGAAATTGGAGCTAAATATGTGTTCAGGACATGAAAATTGGCTAAAGAACGAAAAAGATTCAAGTTAGAAGAAGCCAAAAGAGAGCCATCTGCAGACCAGCGTCGGGACGCTGCTCTTGGAGCGTCTCGACGCTGCCTTTCCTTTTCTGATTCAGGCGGCAAAAGGTCATAGCGTCGCGACGCTGTGACCATAGCGTCTCGACGCTATCGACAGATTTCCTATTTAATCTTCTTTTCATGCTACGGCCAAGGGGAGTCCAATTGGTTAGATTTTAGCCCTAATTTCGACTAGAGACCTTTTGTGGGAGCTAAAGGCAAGGTCAAGGAGCGGGAATCAAGCGAGAAGACGTGGAGATCGTGACGGGGACGTGCGGTGTCGGCGGATTCGAGTTTTCCTTTCTCTTTCCCTTAACTCTTGTAGTTTTTATGGCTTTTCTTTCAATTAGTGTTTGTGGTTTAAAGACTATGAATTGCTAGTTGTTTGTCTTAGGGTTTGATGTAGTTGCTTAAATTGTTGGATTGAATTTTGGGTATGAATGTGTTCTTATTTTATGCATGACTATCACAAACTTAGAATTTCTACTCTAGTCATGCAATTGAACAAAGCAAGTCTTAGGCCAAATCCTCTCTCCCGAGTTAGATTCAACACTTAAATCATTCAATTAGTGATCAAGTAATTGAAAGCATTACACATAAAATTGCATGCATAGAATAAGAACACATTCATACCCAAAATTCAATCCAACAATTTAAACAACTACATCAAACCCTAAGACAAACAACTAGCAATTCATAGTCTTTAAACCACAAACACTAATTGAAAGAAAAACCATAAAAACTACAAGAGTTAAGGGAAAGAGAAAGGAAAACTCGAATCCGCCGACACCGCACGTCCCCGTCACGATCTCCACGTCTTCTCGCTTGATTCCCGCTCCTTAGCCTTGCCTTTAGCTCCCACAAAAGGTCTCTAGTCGAAATTAGGGCTAAAATCTCACCAATTGGACTCCCCTTGGCCGTAGCATGAAAAGAAGATTAAATAGGAAATCTGTCGATAGCGTCGAGACGCTAGTGTCATAGCGTCGCGATGCTATCAGCGTCGAGACGCTATGGTCACAGCGTCGCGACGCTATGACCTTTTGCCGCCTGAATCAGAAAAGGAAAGGCAGCGTCGAGACGCTCCAAGAGCAGCGTCCCGACGCTGGTCTGCAGATGGCTCTCTTTTGGCTTCTTCTAACTTGAATCTTTTTCGTTCTTTAGCCAATTTTCATGTCCCGAACACATATTTAGCTCCAATTTCCCAATTTAACTCCGAAACATGATTCCTACAAATAGAACACAAAAATGCATAATTTTGGCCAATTAAATATAAAAGACTAGCTTAATTATTTAGGGAAAAATAGCTAACTATGCTCGCTATCATTAACCTAATTAGGTTAAATTGGACACGTGGAAGGCTCTCCAAGCTTCTTAGATCCGAAAATAATTCAGCTAACGCCACTTTATTAAAATGGATAACGAGCTGTTACGTGGCAGTTTTGCTCCCTGTTTTGCTGCAGCACAGAATTTGCTCCCTCAAGTCGCTCAGCAATACATTCTGCATAAAATAACTTCCAAAGCATCCATTCTTCCAAATGAGTTAAAACATATATTATCTATCTAAAAGCAACCCTATTTAGCACAAAAGACACACAAATCCCTATAGAAATAAGGCCTAAATAACTCCCTTTTGGAGAGTTATCAACTATCCTTGTCTCAAGCAATGTATATCGACAAGATGTTGTCTCGATATTCGATGCAGAACTCTAAGAAGGGTTTATTGCCTTTTAGGCACGGGGTTCACTTGTATAAGGAGCAATGTCCTAAGACACCTCAAGAAATTGAGGATATGAGACGCATTCCCTACGCCTCAGCTGTGGTCAGCTTAATGTATGTTATGCTCTGTACTAGGCCTGACATTTGTTATGCAGTAGGGATAGTCAGCAGATATCAGTCAAATCCAGGGTTAGACCACTGGACTGCCGTAAAAGGAATCCTCAAGTATCTTCGGAGAACGAGGGACTACATGCTGGTGTTTGGGGCTAAGGAGTTAGTTCTTACAGGATACACCGATTCTGACTTCCAGTCTAACAAGGATTCGAGGAAATCCACGTCAGGGTCAGTATTTAGCCTTAACAGGGGAGCTGTAGTCTAGAGAAGCATCAAGCAAGGATGCATAGCAGACTCCACAATGGAGGCAGAGTATGTAGCTGCTTGTGAAACAGCTAAGGAAGCAGTTTGGCTAAGAAACTTCTTAACAGATTTGGAAGTCGTTCCAAATATGAACTTGCCCGTTACATTATACTGTGACAACAGTGGGGCTGTAGCCAATTCAAAAGAACCTCGCAGCCACAAACGAGGAAAGCACATCGAGAGGAAGTATCACCTGATACGGGAGATTGTGCAACGAGGAGATGTGATCGTTACCAAGATCGCTTCGGAGCACAACATTGTTGACCCATTTACAAAGGCTCTCTCAGCTAAAGTGTTCGAGGGTCATCTATAGAGTCTAGGTTTGCGAGACATGTATATAGTATAATCTAGGGCAAGTGGGAGATGTGTAATGGGTATGAAGGATGCCCTAGTTTATTGTATTTTGTATATTTACTTTTCATGTAATGTACAATATACATTTACCATTTCCACCTTTGGATTATTTTTGTATATACATCCCATTATCTTGAGTTTTAGTTCAAGTGGGAGTTTGTTGGGTTTTATGCCCTAAAACTCGTGGATAGTAAATGTAAACATTTGACCGAACATTAATAAAATAATATTTCATGTATTATTCATTATTGTTTGTATTGTATCTTGCCTAAATAACCCTAATCCAATAAACTGAACATCCTAGGTTGTTAGTATGAGACTTGAACTAGTATGTGGGGACATAAGGGGATCGTTGTTCAAGTTACAACCTAAAGGGTCTATAGTATAAGGATAAGGTTGGGTACCTTATCCTGGTGACACTATGGATATGGCCCGCTTTGTATTATGATACAAACGCAATGATCCAACGCGTTTGTGTAGAGGACATGCGAGTGGGGGTATCCTGTGCAATGAGTTTGTATAAGACCGGACCGCGAAATAGTTAACCACTAGCTGTAATACCATTGACATGATAGTTTTCTATTTCACTAGGATGACCTAGGCAACTTAGTATCGATCCTGAGTGGATTATGGACTCCTGTTCACGAGGGATTGTCCTTTGATTTGTATGGGTGAGAGTGGCCTACACGCCGACTCAATAAGCCTATCATTTTGGCGACAAGACTGAATGTGGAGCTGGGAACATAATCACACAAGATGGAATTCACTCTTTCCCGATATTAGGGTAAGTAGAGGTGTGTTCCCTTAAGTGGTGTCTCTGGGATTTGAACAAAGGGCCCTGCCCTCTCTATGGCACGAGAGGGACTTCTGTTTGTAGGTTGGACCTCAAACAGGTTGTTCATTTGAGGAGCACTGAGACTTAAGGATATAGAGGTAACCTAGGGGTAAAACGGTAATTTTACCCAACTGGAGTTACGAACACACGTGAAGGACTGACTTGTTGTTATTTGTCAATATCCGTGGACACAGAAATATATCTACAGTTAGAAGGGTGCAGTTGTGGTTCTTTAGTGGAGTGAACCACAGTTAACGAATATTGGTTAATTGATTAATGAGTTTAATCAATTAATCTCATATCGTTGGAGCTTCTGAACTGTAGGTCCATAAGGTCCCACCGGTAGCTCATATAAGGTGTTGAGGTAAATTTACTAAGGAAAATTTAATATGAATTGGATTCATATTAAAACTATAGGTTAAAATTAATGCGCATTTGATGCACATTAATACTATAGTATATGTGAGAGAAAAATAATTGAATATGTGATATTCAATTTTATGATTAATTAATTATAAGTTTTAATTTAGTTTTATTAAATTTGTTTTAATTAAATGATATTTTTTTGAGACCTTAATTAAATGATATTAAAACTATAGGGTAAAAGAGGGATGTTCATTTAATAATTATTAAATGAATAATCTAATTAAATATGATTTAAATTAGATTATATTAATTTAATTAATTAATTAAATTAAATTTGGTTTTAATTTTAATTATATTTAAAATTAAAATATCAGGTAACTGATTAGATCAGTTACCTGATCGTGTGTTTAGTTCCTGAAAAGCCTCCCTCTTCCTATCGATAAGGAAAAATGGTTTTGGCCTCTCTCGCACAGGCTCTCATTCGTTGTTTGTGGTGAAAAAAATCACAGAGTGAATTTTAGAGTTTTTAGACCTCTTCCTTAGTAAAATTCTTCTCCCACAAGAAAGCTCAACCAAGCCCTTTTTTAGAATACCAGTGGTTCAAGCGTGGTTGTGTTCGTGGATTTATTTCTAGCAAAGAAGACTTCTTTGGGCTGCTGTTTTTCTGATCAAAAGGCGAGAAATAGACATTTTCAGCCGAGACTTCAAATGGTAGTAAGTACCCTTTGTTCCTATGATCACTAGGATCATTCTCTAGTGTAGATCTAAGGGTCCGTTTGGAATACATTTTAATTTAAATGTTTTTCAAGAATGCATTTTTTTAAAAACATTTTGTATAAAAATTGTTTATAATTTAAACACTCATATGTTTGGTTGCATTTTCTCACAAATGTTTTTATACACAAGTTAGGAAGTCTTTTTTAAAAAGTTGGTTTCAAGTGTTTCTCTCAAAATGGTTTATTTATCAATCTCATTTTCTAATAAGTCATTTTTAGTGGTTGCCAAACACTAGAAATTTTTTCAAAATGATTTATTTTCAAAATTAAACACTTAAAAAACTAAACCAAACACACACTAAGTTTATTTTACAAAAACAGCATGTTTTATGACTAGATTTACAACTTTTAATGTGGTTTTTATTGCTGTAAATTATTTGTCATCGTATCGGTATTCTTGTCAAATATTTAATTGGATTTGGATCTCTAACTGTTTCCGCTGCGTAAGGGATTTTAACCCTTCGGCCACCTAGTAACATGTTATGTTGGTGATAATTTAACAAGGAGAGGAACTCAACACAAAGTTAAAGGGCAAAGTGTCCATTGGAAAAGAATAGTAAATCACATATGAGTACAATAACAAATTATTCAACACCATTGGAATCAGAACCCAAAAAAATAACAAACACTTTGATGGGAGATGAACTTATGCTTGTGATACTTGGTAAACAATTTAATTAATTATATTAATTTAACATCAAATATTAAATTAATATTTTGCACCTAATTCCGACTTCTCTCAAGACCAAATTCTTGAATATGAATCTCCATTCATGTATAGTATTTAAACCATATTTAAATACTTCAACTCTCTCAATAATTATAGTTTAATTCATAATTCAACTTTTACACATTAAATATATCGTACATGATCAACGTTAACTCCCTAATACGAATTTGAACATTTCAAACTCTTTCATCACATTGTTCTAAGGTTAATTCCGTATGAGCTAGCAGGGGGACCTAATGGACCTACAGATCATGGGCTCCAACGATACGAGATTAACCGGTTAAACTCATCAACCTAGTTAACCAACATTCGTTAACTAACGGGACACTCCACTATAGCTCGTAGTTGCACACCCCTCACTGTAGATATATTTCTGTCCACCCAATACAACCATAATTAGTAAGTCGATCCTTCATAGGTTGTTCGTAACTGCAGCAGGCCAAAAGTCCGTTTTACCTCTGAAGTTACATCTTGTTCCTTAAGTTTCACTGATCCTCTAATGAACAATTTGTTCATGGTCCAACCATTAAATAGAAAATCCTTTCATGTCAGGAGAGGACGACACGCCTTTGTTCAAGACCCAGAGTCAGCACTTAAGGGAACAACCTCTACTATCCCTCTACAAGCGGGTAGGAGTGAGTTCCATCTTGCAAGACTATGTCCCCAGCTATCTACCCGGTCTTATCCCCAAAATGGTAGGCTTATTGAGTCGGCAATGTTGGGCCACTCTCACCCATGCAAATCAAAGGATAATCCTGAATAAACAGGAGTTCATAGTTAGATCAGGATTAAGATCGAGTTGCCTAGGTCATCGCATGAAATAGTCAGTTTCACAGTAAACAACATTGTAAAGGAAAGTGACTTATTTCTTGGTCATGGTCTTATGCAAACTTGATAACTCTCCAAAAGGGAGTTATTTAGACCTTATTTCTATATTGATTTGCGTGTCTTTTGTGCTTAATAGGGTTGGTTTTAGATATATATTACATGTTTTAACCCATTTGGAAGAATGGAAGCTTTGGAAATCATTTTGTGCAGAATCTGTCGCTGGACGACTTGAGGGAGTAAAATCTGTGCTGCAGCAAAGCTGGGAGCAAAACTGCCACGTCACAGCTCGTTAGCCAAATTGCCAAATTGAATTCTGTTGAGTTTTTCTTGTGACAAAGGAGTAAGGAGAGCCCTACACGTGTCCAGGTTGACCTAAGTCAAGCCTCCTATCCTTCTATAAAAGGGAGTAGCCGCCCAAGTCAAAATCATTCCACTTTTGGGAGAAAACATTCCATTCTTGGGAAGTTCCTTCCACCTTTGGGAGCCGAATAGAGGAGAGAGATTGGAGACCACCTAGAAGACCATTATTGCAAGCTGATCGAGGAGATTAGCATTTCCTTTTATTATCTTGTAATTATGGACATGCCTACTCAGATTGTAGCGTGCGTTTCCATGCATATTATGAACTAAGTAGCTTAGGCGTTGGTTAGGAACTATGTGATTGTTGTGCTTAACTTTAGTAGTAAATATTGATTCTATGCATCTTGATTAATTGTTGTGTTCATTTCTATTTTATGCCCGCTTGGCCAGCTGGTATGAATACCTTTCTCTAGTTTCAGGGATGATTTAGAGAGTGTGTGGCGATTAATCACACTACGATCATTGTGTATTGGTGAACGCCAGTGACTGAGCTAGGGATAGCCAGTTGCCTAGTGCTTGATCGGTCGTACTTCATTGGGATTGAAACACATTCCAAAAAATCCGGAGTTCCGGGAGGAATCCGCTAATAATACTGCGAGAGTTTGCATGATCAATAATATTGCTAGAGCATCTTTTAAAACAATTACTAAATCCTGACCAGCGCCTGTTTCTAATCTGTCTGCCTATTTGTTTATTCTTTGTTCTGTCATTTATTTTGATTCAGCATTATTCTTATAAAAACCAATCATTTTTACCATCTTTGAAACCATTAAAAAGTTATACAAAATAGATAAAGTGGAAGCTAGTTCAGGCCTTGGATTGATAATACTTATTACTTGCTGCGGACTGTGTATACTTGCACAGTGTTCTAGAGCATTTTTATATCGCATTTTTACTCACTCTAGGAACCCAACAAGTTTTTGGCGCCGTTGCCGGGGACTTGAATAAGTTTTTTTTTCCTGATCTGTTTTGTGTATGTGTTTTGGTGGTTTGGTGCTAGAACGTTTTGATTGTTTCTTTTGTTTTTGCAGGTTTGAGTTTGGTGCATGAGCGATCCGCCTGGGGTAAGGTTCGAGCTTGATCTAGAAATCGAGAGGACATTCAGGATAAGAAGAAGAGAGCAGCGTAGACAGCAAAATCAAATGGCTGACGTGCCGCGTCTCCCGCAGGGTCCTGAAGATCCAGCGAACCCCCAGCACAATCGTTTGCTGCAGCAAAACCCGCCGTTGGAGCAAAATGAGCAGCAAAATAATCAGGCTGAGGATCCTATCTTGGTAGCGACCGATAGGACCAGAGCCATTCGAGCATATGCTTTTCCAATTTTTGATGAGTTGAATCCAGGGATTGCACGTCCTCAAATTCAAGCGGCAAATTTTGAAATGAAACTGGTAATGTTTCAGATGTTGCAAACCGTGGGGCAATTCCATGGTTTGTCATCTGAAGACCCTCATTTACATCTTAAGTCTTTTCTAGGGGTTAGTGATTCTTTTGTAATTCAAGGAGTGCCTAGAGATGCTCTTAGATTAACTTTGTTCTCGTATTCTCTTAGGGATGGAGCGAAGGCGTGGTTAAATTCTTTTGCTCCAGGATCAATTAGGACATGGGATGAGTTAGCTGAAAATTTTTTGAGTAAATATTTCCCACCTAATAGAAATGCTAAATTAAGAAGTGAAATAGTAGGGTTTAGGCAACTTGAAGATGAGACTTTTAGTGAGGCTTGGGAGAGGTTTAAGGAGCTTTTGCGAAAGTGTCCCCACCATGGCCTACCACATTGTATCCAAATGGAAACATTTTACAATGGACTGAACGCGGTAACTCAAGGTATGGTTGATGCTTCGGCTGGAGGGGCCCTTTTGGCAAAAACTTTTAACGAAGCCTATGATATTTTAGAAAGAATATCTACTAATAGTTGTCAGTGGTCGGATGTTAGAGGCACAAATAAAAAGGTTAAGAGTATATTAGAAGTTGATGGTGTGTCCACCATTAGGGCTGATCTTGCAATGATTGCTAACGCTCTTAAGAATGTGACAGTGATTAGTCATCAGCAGCCGCCAGCTGTGGAGCCTGTTGCAGTGGTGAACCAAGTTGCAGAGGAAGCTTGTGTCTATTGTGGTGAAGATCACAACTACGAGTTTTGCCCCAGCAATCCAGCTTCTGTGTTTTTTGTAGGTAATCAGAGGAATAACCCTTATTCTAACTTTTATAATCCAGGTTGGCGCAACCACCCCAACTTCGCGTGGGGAGGACAAGGGAGTAATGTGCAAGCACAGCAGAAAGTGAACCAGTCGGGATTTGCTAAAGCACAGGTATTGCCCCAGCAAAATAAGCAGGCTTTGCCCCAGCAAAATTCGGGGAATTCTCTCGAGGCAATGATGAAAGAATTTATGGCTCGTACAGACGCCGCAATTCAAAGTAATCAAGCTTCAATGAGAGCCCTGGAATTGCAAGTGGGTCAGCTAGCCAATGAGCTGAAGGCAAGGCCTTAAGGGAAACTTCCCTCAGATACTGAACACCCTAGAAGGGAAGGTAAGGAGCAGGTAAAGGCAGTGACTCTTAGGAGTGGTAAGCCACTAGAAGAAAGAAAAGAGCCTAGTAAAACCCAGGATATAGATAATAATTGTGATAGAAATGTTGTTGTCGAGAAAGAGTTGGAGACTGGTCAGGGTGCTGGAGGCAGCAATAAAGATGCTGGAGCATCTGGTTCTATTCCAGATGTGGAACCACCTTATGTGCCGCCCCCACCTTATGTACCACCTCTACCTTTTCCACAAAGGCAAAAGCCTAAGAATCAGGATGGTCAATTTAAAAAGTTTTTAGAGATTCTTAAGAAATTGCATATAAATATCCCCTTAGTAGAAGCTATAGAGCAAATGCCTAATTATGCTAAATTTCTTAAGGATATTTTAACTAAAAAGAAGAGGTTAGGTGAGTTTGAAACTGTATCTCTTACTGAGGAATGTAGTGCTATTCTTAAAAATGGGCTACCAACCAAGGCTAAGGATCCAGGATCATTTACTATACCTGTGTCTATAGGTGGAAAAGAGTTAGGTAGAGCACTCTGTGATTTAGGTGCAAGCATTAACCTTATGCCTCTTTCGGTAGATAAATTCATATTTCCTGTTGATTTTATTATCTTAGACTATGAGGCTGATAGAGATGTCCCAATTATTCTAGGACGTCCGTTTTTGGCTACTGGTAGGGCGTTAATAGATGTTCAAAAAGGGGAATTAACAATGAGAGTCTGTAATGAGGAAGTAAAATTTAATGTGTTTAAAGCCATGAAGTATCCAGACGAGATGGAAGATTGCTCTTTCATTAGGATTCTGGAGAGCACAATTGTTGAGAGAGCAATACAGGATTCGGCTAGCAAGCATTTGGAAGATCATGGAGAGGTTAGTGTAGAGGATTTAGAAGTTTGTTCTTTAGAAAGGAAAAATGAAAAAGAATTGTTTAGGTGTGAGGATGTTTTTGAGTCTTTAGATTTAGATCAAAGAAAGGCTCCCCCGATTAAGCCGTCCCTGATTGAGGCACCTACTTTAGATTTGAAGCCCTTGCCGGATCATCTAAAGTATGTGTATCTTGGGGAAGGTGAGACGTTGCCCATTATTGTTGCATCAGATTTAATGTCGGATCATGAGGAGGCCTTAATAAAATTGCTGCAGCAATACCGCAAGGCTATTGGTTGGACATTGGCTGACATTCAGGGGATTAGCCCATCTTTTTGTATGCACAAAATCACTCTAGAGGAGGGATCCTTTAGGTGTATTGAGCAACAAAGAAGGCTTAACCCTGGAATGAAAGAAGTGGTTAAAAAGGAGGTGATTAAATGGTTGGATGCTGGCATCATTTATGCAATTGCAGATAGCAATTGGGTAAGCCCTGTCCAATGTGTTCCTAAGAAAGGAGGTGTCACTGTGGTGAGCAATAAAGACAATGAGTTGATCCCAACTAGGACAGTAACTGGTTGGAGGGTTTGCATGGATTACAGGAGGCTTAATAAAGCCACCCGTAAGGACCACTTCCCTCTGCCATTTATTGACCAGATGTTGGATAGGTTGGCTGGTCAGGCCTACTACTGTTTCTTGGATGGTTATTCTGGGTATAACCAGATTACTATTGCTCCTGAGGATCAGGAAAAAACCACGTTCATCTGCCCTTATGGGACGTTTGCTTTCAGGCGAATGCCTTTTGGCCTTTGCAATGCTCCAGCAACATTTCAGCGGTGTATGTTGGCAATTTTTTCTGATATGATTGAGTCCACTGTTGAGGTATTCATGGACGATTTTTCAGTTTTTGGAGGGTCTTTTCAGAGTTGTTTAGATAACTTAGGTCAGGTGTTAAAGAGATGTGAGGATACCCATCTAGTTCTTAATTGGGAGAAATGCCACTTCATGGTGAAGGAGGGCATAGTGTTAGGTCATAGGATTTCTAAGAATGGTCTAGAAGTTGATAGACCAAAAGTTGAGGTTATTGAAAGATTAGAACCACCGAATTCAGTGAAGGGGATTCGGAGTTTTTTAGGTCATGTTGGATTTTATAGAAGGTTCATAAAGGATTTTTCAAAAATCAGTAAACCTCTTTGTAACTTATTGTGCACTGATCATGTTTTTTACTCTGATGCAGATTGTAGGAAGGCTTTTGAGACATTAAAGGCTGCTTTAATCTCAGCACCCATTCTTTGTGCACCTAATTGGAATTTACCATTTGAGGTAATGTGCGATGTGAGTGATGCTGCGGTAGGTGCAATGCTGGGGCAAAAGCAGGGCAAATTTATTCATCCTATATATTATGCAAGCAGGGTTCTAAATGAGGCACAAGTCAACTACACAACTATTGAAAATGAGTTGTTAGCTGTTGTGTTTGCCTTTGAGAAATTTCAACCATATTTGGTTGGATCCAAAGTCACGGTGTTCACAGATCATGCAGCAATAAGGTATTTAATGTCTAAGAAAGATGCAAAGCCTAGACTAATTCGTTGGCTTTTATTATTGTAGGAGTTCGACTTGGAGATAAAGGATAAGAAGGGATCAGAGAATGTCATTGCAGATCATTTGTCTCGTCTTGATCCATCATCATCTTTGCCGGAGCCATCTGCCATTTCCGATTCTTTTCCAGATGAACAGCTTTTTGCTATTCAGGTAAAGGTAGTCAGGGAAGTCCCTTGGTATGCTGATATTGCCAACTTTTTGGTCAAGGAGTCACTCCTGTTGACATGGATTGGAGGCAGAAGAAAAAGTTTAAGCATGATGCAAAATTTTTCTATTGGGATGAGCCATTTATGTATAAACAATGCTCTGATGGTATTATTCGTAGGTGTGTTTCAGGTGATGAAGCAAAGGAAATCCTGGAGCAATGTCACTCCTCGCCGTATGGAGGCCATTTCAGCGGTCAGAGGACAGCTATGAGGATTTTGCATTGTGGATTCTTCTGGCCTACCTTGTTTAAGGATGCCCATTGGTTCTACAAGCAATGTGATGCTTGCCAAAGGAGAGGAAACTTATGGCCTAGAGATGAAATGCCTCTTACTTACATTTTAGAAGTTGAATTATTCGATGTATGGGGTATTGATTTTATGGGGCCATTTCCCCCTTCTAATGGCAATGTTTTTATCTTATTGGCAGTAGATTACGTGTCCAAGTGGGTGGAGGCCATTGCATGCCATCAGAGTGATGCCAAGACGGTTTCAAGGTTTCTCCAATCGCACATCTTTGCGCGGTTCGGGACACCTAGAGCTTTAGTAAGTGATGAGGGTACACATTTTGTTAATAATATCTTACCTAAGCTTTTAGCTAAGTATGGAATCAAGCATAGGATAGCTACCCCCTATCACCCACAGGCTAATGGTCAAGCTGAAATAAGTAATAGGGAAATTAAATCAATTCTAGAAAAAGTAGTCCATCCATCTAGGAAGGATTGGTCTTTTAGGTTGGATGAGGCTCTTTGGGCTTATAGGACAGCCTATAAGACTCCTCTAGGTATGTCTCCCTATCGGTTAGTATATGGGAAAGCTTGTCATTTACCATTAGAGCTAGAGCATAAAACGTTTTGGGCTTTGAAAAAATCAAATTTTGATCTGAGTCGTGCAGGAGCAATGAGAATGCTACAGCTTAACGAATTGGAGGAATTTCGCCAATTTTCTTATGAGAATGCGAAAATGTATAAAGAAAAGACTAAGTTGTGGCATGACAA
This sequence comes from Luffa aegyptiaca, assembly GCA_017139565.1. NCBI lineage: Eukaryota > Viridiplantae > Streptophyta > Magnoliopsida > Cucurbitales > Cucurbitaceae > Luffa > Luffa aegyptiaca. The sequence goes on along the minus strand of CM029405.1, from coordinate 27,237,675 downwards.
GAAAATTAAGCCTAAAGAGTTTGTCAAAGGTCAAAAAGTTTTGCTTTATAATTCTAGATTGAAATTGTTTCCTGGGAAACTAAAGTCCAAATGGTCAGGTCCGTTTGTGGTGATTGAGGTTTTCCCCCATGGAGCAATTACTTTGCAAGATGAAAAAGATGGAAGAGTATTCAAGGTGAATGGTCAGCGTGTCAAGCATTATTGGGGAGAGGAGTTTCAGTCGAAATATCCTTCCCTAAGGTTGGTTGATGATTGAGAGAGCAAGATTTTTGCGGGAGCATTTTACAGAGCAAAATTTTGAGCTCCCAGTGTTTGTTTTTATTTTTCGCTGATTTGTTTTTAAATTCAATGAGAATAGATTTGGTTTGATTGAATTTTTGCATGGTTGATTTTAATTTCGTTGATATTTATAATTTTGTAGAATTTATTTTTGTAGATTTGATTTCGCTTTATTTAATTAATTTATTTAAATTATCTTTGAATTATATTTTAATTAGGTTTTCGGTTATTTAAATTTCTGTTTAGATTAGATTTGAATAAAATTTCTCCTTATTTAATTCGGTTTTGAATAGTAAAAATAAAAAGATTTGATTTGAGCAGATAATATTTGAATTTCCGGATTTGATTTTTCTTTTTCTATTTTGAATTTAAATTTTCCGTATCCGAGATTCTTCAGGTAATCTTTTCAGAAGGTTGTTGCGGCAAGGTTATGGCTGAAGCAAATCTTCAGTCCGAATAGAAGGGATTTTGTTGTAAATTTATTTTTACCGTTTGGATTTCCTTTGAATTTTTACAGGTTAGGTTGCATGCGTACTCTGATGAGGCCACGTGTCGAACAGTGATCATCCAAGGGCGTGGATGGTGGACAGCACATGGTTATTTACCATGGGCAATTAGAATTCGGGAATTTACCGCTGATGGATTTAAATTTCAGGATTGCATGCGGATCTGAACGGTAAACTCAATTAATGTGAGCAAAACCTTTCGGTTAGGATTCAATTTGCTGCAGCCCTATTTATTAACACCTTATGATAGGTAAGTTTCACTTCATCTTCTTGATTCAAATCTTTGCCTGTACATTCTTCTTTCTTTGTTGATTTTCTCTGTAAACCCCTTACGTCTTCAATGGCCAAAACGAGAGCTAGAAAAGAGAGGGAGAATGAGGACGAAGAGGTACCTGTTACCCCTGAAGTACAGAAAGCGAAAACGAAAAAGAAGAAGACGCCAGAGGAGAAAGAAGCGAAAAGGAGGAGACGGCAACAGAGGGCCGAGGAACAGGAGGCTCTACAGAAAGCGACAGATGATGTGGCTGCCACAGTAGTTGAAGAAAACCCGAAAGAACCAGAAGAACAGAACCTAGAACAGACTTAGCAGAGGGTCGCGGATACAAAAGAAGTTCAAGAGGAGCAAACAGAGGAAGTTCGAGAGGAAAATACCGAGGAAGTTCGAGAAGAAATTACAGAGGAAGTTCAAGAAAAGCAGGCCGAGGATGTACAAATGCAACAGGCAGATGATGTTCAGGTAATGGATAATGAGCCAGTGCAGGAGGCTCAAGTGGAGGTGATCATGCCAGAAGTACCAAAACGTCGCCGCGTTAAGAGGAAAGCAGGTCGCGCTAGGGTTGTCCGAACTAATACTCCTTCGCCTCCAACCACTGATTCTGAAAGAGAAAATGCAGGAAGAGAGGAACGAGAAAAGAAGGAAGCTGAGGACAAGGCTAGAGAAGAAGAAGCAAAGAAAGCGGAAGAAGAGATTTTGCCCAAACAAGCGGAAGACAAGGGCAAAGGTATTGCTGAGGCATCGGGTGAGGCTGACGAGATTGAGGAATCGAGATTTCCGTACAATCGCTTCATCAATAACCTTGCTCGGGCAAAGTATGTTGAGATGCTGAGAAGGGACTTCCTGTTTGAACGAGGATTTGGCGAGGATCTGCCACGGTTCTTGCGGACTGGAATAGTGAACCTCGGCTGGAGTCAATTTTGTGCAAAGCCGGAACCTGTTAATTCAAACATTGTTCGAGAATTTTACGCCAATATTGACGATCACGAAGAATTTCAGGTTATCGTTCGAGGAGTGCCTGTTGACTGGAGCCCAAGAGCCATTAATGCTTTGTTCAACCTCCAGGACTTTCCACACGCAAGCTTTATTTAATGAGATGGTGGTCGCACCATCTAGCGACCAACTAAATGCGGCTGTCCGAGAGGTTGGCATTGAGGGGGCCCAGTGGAGATTGTCGAAGAAGGAAAAGCGCACATTTCAGGATGCTTATTTGAAGAGCGAGGCCAATACATGGATGGGTTTCATCAAGCTGCGCTTACTGCCGACAACTCACGACTCAACGGTGTCTCGAGACCGGGTTTTGCTTGCCTTTGCTATTCTTCGTTCCATGAGTATTGATGTGGGTAAGATAATTTCTTCTGAGATTCTTGATTGCTGGCGGAAAAAGGTGGGGAAGCTGTTTTTCCCCAACACTATCACGATGCTATGCCGAAGGGCAGGGGTGCTAGAGGATGAGGATGATATGCCACTAATAGACAAGGGAATAATTGACACACCAAATCTGGCTAGGCTTCAGAGGACGCAGGAAGCACGCCAAGGAGGTTTGGTGTGCGGCATCCACCAAATGCAGGAGCAATTACAGCTGCATTCCAGTAGGATGGAATTTGTTGAAAGGTAATTGCAGACTTTCTGGAACTATGTGAAAATGAGGGATGCCGCGTTGAGGTAGCCTTGCAGTCGAATTTTTCCAAGCCATATCCGACTTTACCCGTATTCCCTGATGACCTACTGAACCCCTGGATCCCACCCCCACCTGTTGAAGATGGTGAAGAGCAGGGTCAGGAAGATTGATGGATGAGATGATCTTCAACGAGCATTTCTTTTGTTCCTATATTTTTGTTTGCTCGCGCATGTTTGACCCTGCTTACTGTTCTGTTTGCTTGTTTCTTTTTGGTTTTTTTTTGAAAAAAAGGAAAAATATATCCCTGCTTATGTAATTTCTTTTCATGTTTTTAATGAAATTTCCTAGATGTTTCTGTTCTATGAGCAATGAGTAACTCTGACTTCACTAATTTTCTTCTGAATTTTTGAAGCTTGGACTGGCTAAGCTTAATTAGATCAAGGTATTCTGATCTCCAGAAACCTTTTGCTTGAGCATTTTCTCTGGCCTGGTCGTTGCTGCGGCAAAGAAAATTCTGGAGGTAGTGTTGACTTATGTGATCCGCTTTAAGCTTAGGTCTAGTCCCACGCTTAGTTTTACAATTCAGATAGAAAAATTTAAGTTTGGGGGTATACTTGCAAAACCTGATAATTCATTGAGGACAATGAATAATTCAAGTTTGGGGGACTTTTTGCTACTCCAATTGTTTTGCTCGAGCATTCCTCTCCTTCATTAAATAATTTGTTAGGTTGTTGAGTAACCGGGGATATTTGTGATACCCACAGTTTGTCTTCGCGTCAAAAGGTAACCTAGGAAATGATGAAAAATTATTTGCTGAAAAAAGTGGTTGTTGAAAATTTTGCTGAGAAAATTCATGAAGCAAAAGTTTTGAAGGATGAATGATAGTCCAGCAGTTTTTCTGTCTTCCAGAACTTAGGTGAGATTCATCATAAAATGTTGCCATTTTGAGGGGCAAGAGATGGAATAACTAAGGATTTTTGAGCTTTACAAAGAGTATTTAGCCTAATTGGTGATAAGTTTGAGGCAAGGGTATACTGCACCATAAAGTGGGTCATCCCGTGCTTAAGAGCTTATGACTGTAGGGCTGCTTTAAGTCTGAAAAACAAAAATATAAACCCCTTGAAAATGTGTTTTGATATGTCTGATAATAGAGCTAAGCTGTGGCAAGATCTTAGAATTGAGTTAGAAGTGGTGATTATTTGTCCATGCCGGAAGAATTATTTTGCTGCAGCAGAGCTTGGTTTTGCAGAGTGCTCAGGTGAAGGTTGAAGGTAGTGTTGGATTGTCTGGTTTGATTTGAAGGGAATATAAGTCCCCACGCAGCGGAAGCGCATCGATTGGACCTTACGCCGTATATTAATTAACATTAAAATACCATTACAAAAACTCAAACAAACTTTAAACACTCTTTAAAGTTGCTGGAAAATCAGTTTAAACATGCTTAAAAATAAATCTAAATTTATTTTCATGCTTTTCTAAAGAAAAGGGGAAGAACCGTTACAAACCTCCGTTGTAGACTTGACCGTTCGTCGCCAACGATGCTCCAACGAACAAAACGCAGCAGCCTCCTTTGTCTTGTGATCGCTGGAAAATTCTTCTTGAATGACACAATAACCACAGAGGTTACACCGGTATGACTCTAGGTCTAGGAGGCAAAAGACTTGTGGGAGTCTTTCTCTAAGAGGGAGGCTAGAGAGAATTCTAGGTCTTGTCTTGAGAGTCTAAGAGCAAGAGCAAAGTGTCAAGTCTCCTAGACCAATTAGGTCTAGTGTTCTATTTATAGAAGAGAGGCCATGAATAAAATATTCAATTAAATCAATCTTTTCCAAAATTGATTCAATCTTATTCCTTAATTAATCAATCATGATCAATCAATTCCATAATTGATTAATCTTTTCCACAAATGACTAATTACTTCCATAAGTGATTAGATCATTTCCATAAATGATTAATCACTTCCTTAAGTGATTAATTATTTCCATAATTGATTAATTCCCGGTTAATGAATTCTTTAATTAATTAACCACCAATTAAATATCACATATTTAATTTCCGGCCTAGAATTAATTAATTTGCCCAAACACATTTTAGGCCTTAAATTAATTAATTCATTATTTGAACTCTTTCAAACTTCCATAAATTTATATTTGAATTTCTTCAAATATTAATTTCTCTCATAATAATATATCAATATATATTATATTTGTTTCCCTTAGTAAATTGAACATTTTCAATTTACATTTATTACTTACTTGCCTCAAATTACTTTATGAGCTACCAGTGGGACCTAATGGACCTGCAGATCAGAAGCTCCAACGATGTGAGATTAATTGGTCAAACTCATTAACCACATTAATCAATATTCGTTAACTGTGTGTTCATTCCACTATAGACTCACAGTTGCACTCTTCTCACTGCAGACATATTTTCTGTGTCCACGGATATAGACCAATATCAACTAGTTAGTCCTTCACGAGTGTCCGTAACACCAGCTGGGTCAAATTACCGTTTTACCCCTGGGTTACCTCTATTTCCTTAAGTACCAATTCTCCTCTAATGAACAACCTGTTTGTGGTCCAACCATCAAATAGAAAACCCTCTCGTGCCATTGAGAGGGTAGGACCCTTTGTTCAAGACTCGGAGTAACCACTTAAGGGAACACTCATCTGCTTCCCTAAAGTCGGGAAGGAGTGAATTCATCTTGTACGATTATGTTCCCAGCTCCCCATTCGGTCTTGTCCCCAAAGTGGTAGGCTTATTGAGTCGGCGTATTGGCCACTCTCACCCATACAAATCAAAGGACAATCTCTCATGAGCAGGAGTCCATAATCAACTCAGGATTAAGACTAAGTTGTCTAGGTCGTCCTAGTGAAATAGAAAACCAACTAGTTAACGGTGTTATAACCAGTGGTTACTATTTCGCGGTCCGGTCTTATGCAAACTCATTGCATAGGATACCCCCACTCGCATGTCTCCTACACGAACGCGTTGGATCGCAGCGTTTGTATCAAATACAAAGTGGGCCGTATCCATAGTGTCACCAGGATAAGGCACCTAGTCTTATCCCTATACTATAGACCCTTTAGGCTGTTTCTTGAACAATGATCCCATATGTCGCTACATATAGTTCAAGACTCATATTACAGCCTTGGATGTCTAGTTTATTGGATTAGGGTTATTATTAGGCAAAGACAAATATAAAATAACTAATAACAATTAATGAAAAAATATATCAATATTATTTCATTAATATCCGGTCAACGGTTACATTCACTATCTACGAGTTTTAGGGCATAAAACCCAACATGATTAAGCTATGCTTTGTCTAACGTTTTGAATTCTTGAAGGGAAGGTTGGTTAGTATTGCTCGGGACGCGCAATAGTTCAAGTTTGGGGGTGTGATAACTCTCCAAAAGGGAGTTATTTTGACCTTATTTCTATATTGATTTGCGTGTCTTTTGTGCTTAATAGGGTTGGTTTTAGATATATATTACATGTTTTAACCCATTTGGAAGAATGGAAGCTTTGGAAATCATTTTGTGCAGAATCTGTTGCTGGGCGACTTGAGGGAGCAAAATCTGTGCTGCAGCAAAGCTGGGAGCAAAACTGCCACGTCACAGCTCGTTAGCCAAATTGCCAAACTGAATTCTGTTGAGTTTTTCTCATGACAAAAGAGCAAGGAGAGCCCTACACGTGTCCAGGTTGACCTAAGTCAAGCCTTCTATCCTTCTATAAAAGGGAGTAGCCGCCCAAGTCAAAATCATTCCACTTTTGGGAGACAACATTCCATTCTTGGGAAGTTCCTTCCACCTTTGGGAGCCGAATAGAGGAGAGAGATTGGAGACCACCTAGAAGACCATTATTGCAAGCTGATCGAGGAGATTAGCATTTCCTTTTATTATCTTGTAATTATGGACATGCCTACTCAGATTGTAGCGTGCGTTTCCATGCATATTATGAACTAAGTAGCTTAGGCGTTGGTTAGGAACTATGTGATTGTTGTGCTTAACTTTAGTAGTAAATATTGATTCTATGCATCTTGATTAATTGTTGTGTTCATTTCTATTTTATGCCCGCTTGGCCAGCCGGTATGAATAACTCTCTCTAGTTTCAGGGATGATTTAGAGAGTGTGTGGCGATTAATCACACTACGATCATTGTGTATTGGTGAACGCCAGTGACTGAGCTAGGGATAGCCAGTTGCCTAGTGCTTGATCGATCGTACTTCATTGGGGTTGAAACACATTCCAAAAAATCCGGAGTTCCGGGAGGAATCCGCTAATAATACTGCGAGAGTTTGCATGATCAATAATATTGCTAGAGCATCTTTTAAAACAATTACTAAATCCTGACCAGCGCCTGTTTCTAATCTTTCTGCCTATTTGTTTATTCTTTGTTCTGTCATTTATTTTGATTCAGCATTATTCTTATAAAAACCAATCATTTTTACCATCTTTGAAACCATTAAAAAGTTATACAAAATAGATAAAGTGGAAGCTAGTTCAGGCCTTGGATTGATAATACTTATTACTTGCTGCGGACTGTGTATACTTGCACAGTGTTCTAGAGCATTTTTATATCGCATTTTTACTCACTCTAGGAACCCAACAAAACTCATTGCATAGGATGCCCCCACTCACATGTCTTTACATGAACGACTCAAGATCACATCGTTTGTACTAAGTACAAAGTGGGTCGTGTCTCATAGTGTCCCCAAGATAAGGTACCCAACCTCTATCCCTATACTATAGACCATTTTGGCTATCACTTGAACTTGATCCGCTTTTATGTCTACACATAAAGTTCAAGTGTTCATTATATAGCCATAGATTTTAGTTTATTGGATTTGGGTTAATTAATGCAAAATTAAACAACACCATTCAGTAATATCTTTATTGAATCACCTCAAAAACGTTTTATTGATTATAATTAACATTGTTGCATAGGATGCCCCCACTCGCATATCTTTACATGAACGATTCAGGATCACATCGTTTGTACTAAGTACAAAGTGGACCGCGTCTCATAGTGTCCCCAGGATAAGGTACCCAACCTCTATCCCTATACTATAGATCGTTTTGGCTATTACTTGAACTTGATCCGCTTTTATGTCTACACATAAAGTTCAAGTGTTCATTATATAGCCATGGGTTTTAGTTTATTGGATTTGAGTTAATTAATGCAGAATTAAACAACCATTCAATAATATCTTTATTGAATCACCTCAATAACGTTTTATTGATTATAATTAACTTTGTTACATTTACTATCCACGAGTTTTAGGACATAAAACCCAACAGACCCAACCCAATGCTTGGCCCTCTTGTGTGGGTCGAGTCTCCTCCCCTCTGCTCGGTCTCTGGAGTCCTTTGGCTGCCCCGATTTAACCTGGTTTAGCCTGAATCGTCTTCCAACGCCTAGAAACCCTAAAAGGGAAAAGGTATATAAACCATTCTTCAACCTTGGAGAAGGGATCCCGAACTCTACTTCTTGGAACTCTCTCTTCTTCCTCTAACTTATTGGTCTTGCTCATCTTCCTTCTACTTTCTGACTTAAGCAACGGAGGCAGTGTGGCAAGAACCACACTTGTGTGCAGGTTTCTTCTGTCTTGCAGGTCACAGCTTTCCCCATCTCAAACAAATTTACCGTTGGTAGCACGTGAAGGTCAGGTGAGTTCTCCCTGTCCGAATTTTGGCATCAACAGATAGAATTCAATTTTCCATATTGATTACAAACCTTTATATTTTAAATTAATTAGGGTGCTTGAATTTGTTAGTTTTAATTTCTCATTCAACTTGAGTTAAAAAATCATTTGCAAGAACTTTGTATGACTTTTTTATTTAAATTACTTGTATGAAAAAAAATTTCAATTTGTTTAATTGGGCCAACTTTAGCAAAAAGTTTTATTGAGTTTGAATAAACCCTATTCACTCCCCCCTCTGGAGTTGCCATACCGATCCTACATTATGGAGGAGAGAAAAATTTAGTGAATAATAAAATAATAATAAATAGGACAAAAATCAATATATACCCCTAAACTTTGGTGTTGTATTCAATTAAAAAATCCTATAATAATTATATCAATTTAGACTTTGAACAATTTCGGTCGAAAAATGTTAGTTTACATGCATCTAGACTTATAATTTTATCAATTAAACTCGATAACTTCCATAATTGTATCAATTAGATTTTTTATATTCATTTTTTAAGTAAATGTATGACTTAAATAAATGAATGAAAGGATGAATAGAAATTTTGGTTAGAAGTTTGCCACTATGGACTTAACGCCATCTTGAGCGACATGCCAATAATGTTTCCTTCCAAATATTTTTTGACTTGTTTTTTGGCTTATTGAAAAGAAAAAGTTGGATGAAGAGACCAAATTCAAACCTAATTCAAAACTGAAAAAAAAAAAATTATTCGGTTTGAAAACTCGAAACCTAAATGCACTTCACGCAAATCTCAAAAGCCAAAATTATAGTTTTCCTATACTTTTCTTGGAAAGATACTATTTTCGGTCAAACTTAGAGTCAAATAAGCTTTTCAAATATGTCTTTTGATCAAGACAAAAAGAAATCCTATTTTTGGTAATTAAAATTAAACAAAAAAAAACCATATTTTAATAAATAACCACCACGGTCCCCTCTTCTTTTTTTTTTGTTTTGAGTACATCAACATTTGGGGGTGAGGGGATGCCAATTACCGCTAAGCTAACCACGGTCCCCTCTTCTTTGTCTAGGGATTCTCATCATTTAATATATAACATAACCTATACAATAAATATATTTAATGAAATAGATTGTTATCAAAATATATATATATATATATATATATATATATATATTTAATGGAATAGATGAGTTGAATAAAAAAAATAATGATAAAAAATAAAAATAAAATAAAAACAATAAATAGAAAGTTTCAACTTCTTTTTAGCACTTTTAACGTGCATGGTAGGTGTGATGATTGTGTTATAATTAAATTTTATAGGTTAAAATAGTTATAAAAATTGTTATTAAATTAATAGGCATAATAAAAATTTGAATAGCTAAATAAAATACGTCAAAGGAGTATTTCTTATCCAGTCTAAATTTTTAGATTTTATGTTTTATTTATACATATTTTTATTTCATTTCTAGTATACTTTTTAAAGCTTATTTTGAAAATATTTTTATTGATACCTTTTTATTAAACTAGTCTTTTAGCACGTGCTTTGCACGTTATATTTCAATTTTATTTCCTCAGATATTAAAATTAGGTTTAAACATATGATCGTTTGTATTTAAAAGAAAATTAAACTATTTTATGGAGTAATAAGTGATTTTTTTAATATAATTTAACAATTATTATTGTTAAAGTAATTTAGTATAGTTGTTAAAATTTACAACTTTATTGAAACAATTAATTATATACTTCAATGCTATGTATGAATTTATTGATAGTATTTTTTGGCAAATATTGATAGTATCTTTTATATATATATATAAATAAAGCATTAATTTTTTTTTTTATAATATGTGAGGAGGGAGATTCGAACCACAGATCTTGTGGTTATCAGTACAACTTTATGTCAGTTGAGCTAAGCTCTTGTTTATAAAGCATTAACTTTAGACTAAGTAACATGTGATATAAGAATTTTATAAAAGAATTTAACATACAAGTCCTTTATGCAATGGTTTATTCTCCCAAAATAAAAGTGATATGTTATCTTTCTTATGGTTTTAGATTTGCATTTGCGGTATAGAAAGAAAAAGGAGATGAATTTTTATATAAAATGGTTAGAATGTGGTGTATGTACATCGAAACTGAATTTTGTATATGTCTCTATTTTTCCTAATCAAGCTACCATAATTTTGATGTATGTATGTATTTATATATATATATATATATATATATATATATATATATATATATATATATATATGTATGTATATATTAAGTTTTTTGAATTAAAAAGATAAGAAGATGAAAAGTCATGAATTTTGAATGTGTATGTTTTATCTAAAAAAAAGTTAAAAGGGTTGTTTTATTGCTCAATTACTAAATAAACATTCCATGTACATGTGATGTAGTGTTGGGGTGTGGAATATCAAGAGGTTGGGAATACTTATTATTATTCAACACTCCATCTATATGTAAGACACATGAGTGTACCAAAAATAATTAATTTTTTATTCAATTAAACTTGTTAAAAATATATATATCTCAATTAAGAATGATAATTGATACTCAATTATATACATGAATATGGGAAAGTAAAATAAATTTGGTTATGTTGATTAAGAAACAAGTTTAAATTGTTGCAACAATGATAAAAAAAATTGTACTAAAAAAATATGATAAAAAAAATTTAAATAATAATTAAATTATGTAATGGTTCTGAAATGAAATGTCATATTTTTATCAAATTATATATTTAAAATATAAAAAACTAAAAATAAAATATGTAAAGTTTAAATATGCATAGACATTCAAAAGACAAAAAAAAAAAAAAAAACAATAATCACATAGTAAAATAATTTTAAAATAACAACTATGGAAAAAAAATACCATGATCTTTATATTATATAACTGTTTCTAAAAAAGAAACTTTACCTCTCACCAACTTGAAGATTTTCGAACAATACTGTTTTGAAAATAGAAACGGCTAGAGGTCTGCTAGATTAAAATTAGAAATTAACCTCAAAAAATAAAATAAAATAAGAGAGAATAGTATAAGAAGAAGACCTCAAATTCTTGATGGAAATGAGTAGGAGATAGCCCTTTTTATAGTTGTAGGAATTGTGGAGGTTACAAAACTCTTGAGATTCCAACTTTTTATATTCAATAATTAAATGATAATTACTTTCCATTGTTTTTATAGGAGAGTGGGGAAGGTTTTTTTTTTTTTTAAATTTAAATATCCTATTTATGACACATATGTGGGAATGTGAAATGGTTTAATTATATATATATATATATATATATATATATATATAAAAGAGTTTAATTTAAAGAAAAAAACGGTTTCATTTGAGAAAAAAGTGGAAGGACTTACGCATACATCATACATGAGTGGTGGTGGTCTCATTGCACCGTTTGATTTTTAATTAAGAATTAAGAAAGAGAACAAATAGTTTTATAATAAACCTAGAAGGAAGGGTAAATTGGGTATTATATTAAAAAACAAGGGTAATATTGTCGAAAAAAAGTTTATTCCTCATTCGTACTTTTATATATATTATAGATAAGGGGATGAAATTAATGCCTTCAACAGAAGGTTTTATAAAATTTTATTTATATGTCGAACTCAAATTTCTTTGGATCTTATTAAAGTCTATTCTTATGGTTATTTATTTTATCTCCTATCTCCGTTCAATTTACTCCTTCACTCTGTTGAGGATCCCACATTGAAAAGATTAGTGGAGACCTCCCAATTCATAAGATAGATGAGCTACTCCACTTATTGCCAATTGGTTTTGAGATGGAAGCCCATGTTATCTAATATGGTATCAGAGCCCATTAAACCTAAACGGGTATTCGGTCCAAGAAAAAAAAAAAGATCCGATTCAAGAATGGTGAACCCAAAAGAGGCACCATCTTGAGGGGGCATGTTAAGGATCCCACATTGAAAAGATAAGTGGAGACCTCACAAGTTATAAGATAAATGGATTACTCCACTCATAGCCAAACGGGTATTCGGTCCAAAGAAAAAAAATTGGAATCCGATCCAAGAATGGTGATCCCAATGAGGCACCATCTTGAGGGGGCATGGGTTCCATGTAATCTAATACACTCTCTGTATCAAGCACTTATTTATCAAACGGGACCTTAGTAATTAATTCTCTGTTTCCAACTTTTACGTACGAAAGAAAGTATATCTAAAAGAAAACCTCAATCTTTTCTTATTTCAATGGCAACTATTATTCCTCCTTCCAGCTTCTCACTGCATGACTTCATGGCATTCGAAAAAAGAAAAGAGAAAGAAAAAGTATGTTACTCAAGGTTTATTTATTTATATATATTTCTTTTCAACCATCCTTCTTTTCAAAAAAAAAAAAAAAAAAACCAACCATCCTTAAACATCTCTAATTCTATGTTAAGTACTATTAATTTTAACTTTACCTCAACAATTAGATTATCAATTTCTACAAGAACAACTTTTTTTTTTAAGAAAAACCAACACTGATTAGCAATTTTTAACCCTGTCTCTCCAAGATCGTAGTGAACTTTGAAAAATGTTGAATAGGTTCCTAAACTTAATGTCTCATTGGCTCTTGAACTTTCAATTTTTGTTTCTAATAGGTCTTTGACATATTAAAGATTTTTAAAAATTAACCAATCTATTAGATATAAAATTAAATATTATGTCTAATGGGATCATAAACTTTCAATTTTATATCAAGTAGACTTGAAAATTGAGGGACTTATTGGACACAAAAGTCAAAATTTAAGGACTTATTGGATTCTTTTTAAAGTTTAGTGACCAATTGGATACAAAATTGAAATTTCAATGACCTACTTAACACTTTTTAAATTTAGGGACCAAATTGACACAACCCTAGATGTCTAAGGACTAAACTTGTCATTCAACCTATTCTTTTACCAAGTTGGATAGAAATATAAACTTATTTAAAGATTTATTAAAATATAGACTAAACCTAAACATTTTACATACCAGGTTTTTCAAAAAAAAAAAAAAAACATTTTACATACCAGGACTAAAAAAGAGAAAAGGTCCCAAAATATCATTACCAAAATGATAGTTTAACATATAAGTTTCTACAAGGTGCCACCAAAAAAATCAAAAAATCAAAAAATAAAAGAGAGAGCCAGAGAGTGTGGGAAGAAAGAGAAAGAGACGGAAGAAAAATAAAAAATAAAAGAGAAAGAGGCATCCAGAGGAGGAAAGAGCAAGGTCGCGCCTCTTGAAGAGGCACGACTCAACACCGTTGGACGAAAATCGATTTCCGTCGATTTCGGTCACTTTCCGTCAATTTCTGTAACGCCCCAGGTTTTTATAAACTACTAACCTCGCGACATTACTAAAACTAGCCGACTGCTCCGAAAATTTCGGCAGCATAACAACATACATCAGACTAATCCAAAAATTTTCTAAACCTGCTGAATAAAAATAACACTTCTACAAATCGAACTTCTCACAACTACACACCACAACGCCTTACTACAACACAACAAAACTTCCACAATGAAGCGAGTCAAGTCTCACGATATCATAACGAAATAGATAGAGAATTAACAACTAAAAACTCAACCAAGCACAACTAACAACTTTAGTTATTCAAAACAACTTAACTATTGTTAAGTAAATAAAGACCAAACGTGTTAAGCAATAACTATATCGGTTTAACTAATTCCAATAAGAATCTAAACACAATAGTAAATAGAAACAACTACTATCTAACGGTCTCCTCTTCCAAGCCTCCTCCTCATCACCAAGTCCGGATATGGTCTCATAACCTGCAAAACCTGGTGGTGGGTCAGTACGAAACCACGGTACTGAGTAAGTGGCTCACACCTGCAGAGCCATCAAACAACATACATATACCAGACAAGTATCATGCTTTTCAGATACATTATTATGCCTCATAACCAAGACAAACAATAACACATAAAGACATACTCAGTTAATGCAATCGTGCAACAACCATGCACCTAACACATGAATTTCTGCACCATGCCATGCACATTTAAAACACATGAATTCCGCATCATGCCATGCATACTCGATTTTCTCTCAAGCTCCACGAGCTCGCTCAACACTCATGGCCCTCACAAAGCCCTCTGAGACTGACTCCTTCGAGTTACGCCGACCCCTGACCATATTACCCAGGGCCTCGACATTTCTCTACGGCGCTCAGCGTTCGACCCTTGATCATATTACCCAAGGCCTTGAACTGTGCATCGCCCCTTGGCCATATTACCCAAGGCACCCGATGACTTAACAATCAAACTGTACATCGCCCCTTGGCCATATTACCCAAGGCACCCGATGACTTTCATAACGTATAGACTCATCACATCGCCCCTTGGCCATATTACCCAAGGCACCCGATGCTCCTCTTAATCCATTGGTGACATACCACCCCTCGACCATTTTTACTCGAGGCACCTGGTATTCACCTAACTTTCCTTTTCAATGCACAAGGTCCTCTGACCTCACAATCTCACTAGAATGCATGAATCCTACTCATCATGCTTCTAGACCATGTTTTATGCCAATGACACACTCACAATCCAGTCTGCGTTTTAAACATGATTTCTAAACATCCACAATGAAATGAGGACATGCTTATAACATCAATATCGTCTCACAACATTCAGCATGCTCAACACAACAATTCAACATATCAAAGCAACAAAGCGTTTCAACATGCTCGAACTCACCATAAGTATAACAACACATACATGTATATACAACATATATTATATTCAAACAAGTAGATTACACAACATGTTAGCACACAAGCAAACAGACCCAACAGGTAGAATTCCACTTACTAATTGCTAAAACACTCCTAAGCGAACCTAACAAGCTCCTGCAATAAGAAAGGAAAGGTTTCAAGGTTGAGCTTCACTTGCTAATCCTTAAACTAAGACGAAAAGGGCTTAGAAGAGATGTTCTTACCCAACAAGGGGCTTAAGTCAGGATTTGAACAATCTCAAAGCAAACATAAACTATAAGCAAAGTTTCCAAGGGTTAGAAACTAATTCACAGCACACAAGACTAGCTTGAAGGGTTTAAACTAAGCTCTTTTAACCGATCCTTACCAAAAAGGACTTCGATCCAAGCTAGAAGCGATCAATGAGTTCGAACCTACAAACAGGAAACTTCCAAGCATTAGGGATCAATTAGCAGAGCTTAACCAAACTTCGAACAAGGTTAACAAGCTCTAACAATTACCGAGCTACGCTACGGGATTAGATGCTTGATGGAACTGGCCGACCAGCACAAATTCTCCTTGAATATGCGCTGCCTGAGTTTTGAATTGGGCCCAACTGCAACTTAAGATAACACCCATGGGTTATAGGCTATTCAAAAGCCAACATTATTGAATTACAAAGGTCCAAGGGCGAGGGAACTTACCGAACAGTACCTAAACGACTTTGAAGCTTGCTGCCCAATGATCAAGAGGCTCCAGAAACGACAATCTAAAGTCGTTGGACCAGAAGTGCTTCAATTCAAGGTCGCACGAATTGTGGGCAATCGCCCAAAGCCTGCTTTGGGTCTAATCTACAGCTGGACAGCGACCGAACAAGGCGTTTTCCTGCAATTTTGAAGCCGAAAAGGAATAGGTAAACCATAATCGAACTCAAACAAGCATGGGTTATGATTCAAAGAGAATTCTAAGTCCAAAATCGAATGGGTATTTTCTTAAACTTGCGAACATAGCGTGGGTCTTAAGCACAACTTACCAGAATGCTGAAACGATGAAGAACCGCACTAGAATTCACGGATTGAAGCCACATGAAGGGCCAGAATAGCACCGTACACGTAACAGCTATTGTCGTCGTGTGGGTTCGATGTTGGAGGCGTCGATGGCTGCTCACGTGGGCAATAAAACACACGGAAGAGGGAGAAGGAGACGAATCGAAGGCTGCTCGCAGTGAGAAGGAACGGGAGAGTTGAAATCAACGGCGCAGACTGCTTGCTTGCGACTAGCTGACGGCACACGGAAGAGAGAGAGAGGGTTGGTGTCGTGGGTCTTGTCGAAACTGAGAGAGAGATGCCGCCGCCGAAGAAGGAGGCCGAGAATGGAAGAGACGGCGTCGAAGGAAGAAGATCAACACTGTGGGTCTTGCTCGCTGGAAGAAGAATCGAGAGAGGGAGAGAGATTGGCGTGGTGTTGACTGACGGGATGAAGGATCGAGAGGGGAAGAGATGCTGCCGGCTGAAGAAAATCGAGGGGGGGTAGCTACACGCGCGAAGAAGGGAGGGAGAAAGAAAGAGGGAAAGAGATGGGATTTTAGGGCCTTTTTTTCTTTTCATTTTCTTTATTTTCCTTTTCTTTTCATTTAAATAAATCTTAAGAAAGGAAAACCCATTTAACATAGGAGTTAAACCTTATTTATGATTCTATTTACAAATCCAAAACTTAACTCCTAAAAGATTTGGGAAAGAAAATAATCCAATCGATTTGGGATTTGGTTCTTTTGATATTTTAAATAAATATCGAATATTAAAGCTCCAAACTTTAGGAATTAAAGATTTAATTAAAAATCTCTTTTCCCTAAATTATAGAAATTTAATTTAACGACCCAAGGCTAAACTTAAATTCTAATTATTCAAATTAGAATAAGAATGCTTAACAAATCCCATAATGGCTCAATTTCGAAACGCGGGGCGTTACAATTTCGGTCAATTTTCGTCTGTTTTCGTTCGATGGTTGACCATGTCGCGCCTCTTTCTTTTTCGAAATAGTTTCAAATTTGCTTGTTTTTTCTAATTTCTTTCAATTTTCTTTTTACTTTTCCAGAAAACCCCTTCCTTTTTTTTCATTTTTGTATTTATTTTTACCATTTTTCTCTTTTTCAAATATTAACTAACTATACTTCTTTTGATTGATTACAAACACGTCTCATAATTTAACTTTAATACTTGAACAATGTCAAAACTTTTCTACAATCTCATATATATTATAGATTTCTGACAAATATTGTATTGGTTCATTAAATGCAATAATGAAGTTTTTCTTTCTTTTTTTTTTTTTTTTCTTTTTGAGTTTTGATAAATGGGTTGGAAGAATTAAACTCAAAATAAGCATGTACTTGAAAATGATAATTATGAGTTTACAATGACCCAAAAGAAAAAGTTGAAAGATCAAAATGATAATTGAACTAATATTTATTGTATTCCATGTTATTTTTAAAATTTTAGTCCTCGTTTGATAACCATTTGGTTTTTAGTTTTTGTTTTTTGAAAATTAAGTTTATACACACCTACTTCCACTTTATAAGTTTCTTTGTTTTAGTATCAATCTTCTTCCTCGTTTTCAAAACCAAGTCCAATTTTGAAACAGAAAAAAAAAATAGTTTTCAAAAACTTGTTTTTGTTTTTAGTATTTGGCTAGGAATTCAAATGGATCCTTAACAAGAATGAAAGTCATGGTAGGGAATTTAGTAAAAGACAAGCATAATTTTCAAAAACCAAATGGTTATCAAACAGACCTTATATTTTTTCTTATAAGAAATCTTATTTTAGAGAAAACCCCCTTATGTGGGATGTAACAAAAAGTCAATAAATACTTGTATACTTCAAAACAACTTATCTTTGTCAGTTAACCTATTTACATGAAGGAAAAAAAAAACATCAATATAATAGTGAAGTTGATTATTAGATTATTTACTAAAATGGCATCCAACATATTTAATTACCTATCATATTGTCTATTAAAGCTTTGATGTAACTGTTCACACGTAACTTCGAAGATGGAGACACGTGGAATAAACAATATATTTGTATTGATGTAATATACGTGTGGGTGTACAACCTCTAATGTTAATCCTCTGATTCTCTCTCTTGTGTGTGAATGTGTTTCACTCGAGGGCTGGAATGCTTGTTCTCGAGTTTGAAGCTTCAATTGATTCTTGGAGCTTTTGGAATCTTCGGGTCTTGAAGAGTCTTTGATCTTCAAGGATTGTTGAAGTCCTCTAGTCTTGAAGGGTCTTCAGTCTTCAAGAAGTCTTGGGGTCTTGAAGTCTTGAAGAGTCTTTGGTCTTCAAGGATTGTTGAAGTTTTCTAGTCTTGAAGGGTCTTCAGTCTTCAAAAAGTCTTGGGGTCTTGAAGTCTTGAAAAGTCTTTGGTCTTCAAGGATTGTTGAAGTTTTCTAGTCTTGAAGGGTCTTCAGTCTTCAAGAAGTCTTGGGGTCTTGAAGTCTTGAAGAGTCTTTGGTCTTCAAAGAATGTTGAGGTCTTCTAGTCTTGAAGGGTCTTCAGTCTTCAAGAAGTGGTCAACACTTTGAAACTTATGGATTTCAGGAAGTCTTCAATCTTGATGGAGCTTCTCTGAATTTTCTGACTTGGCCTTGGAGCTTCTGCCTGAATCTGGATCCCCTAAAATGAATGGTGGCCTCCTCTATTTATAGAGTTTGATGGACCTCATATGGGCTTGGGCTTGGGCCCAACCTTTGGGCTTAGGCTGTATTTGGGCTTTAATCCAAACCATTTTTAATAAAGTTGGATTATTTTAATTTAACCCAATTTCTTCAATGATCTCGGGTTACATTAGTCTCGGGTCCAATTGCCACATGGCATAATTTGATTGGACTCGGCTTATGTCATCTGATGGATCAATAATAGACAAGTGGCATTGTTTGATTTGCCGAATTTTAATGTCTATTAATTTAATTTAGGGACACATGTAAATTTGTAATTGGTCCCAAATTTATTTCATCATTAATTCAAATTAATGACGTGGCAATTTGTGATTGGCCGAAATTTCTCCTTCAACAAATGCCCCCTTTTCGAGATTTATGCACAAGTTATGTGTGAGTGAATCTCGAAAAAGATACTTTGGAATCAAAATGCAAAGTATTTGTTCTTGATTTTTATTCCATTTGATGTGTCAATGTAATCAAAACATGAAGTCAATTCTTAGTTTTGATTTTTTTTTCTTGCTTGACACGTATTTTACGCCAATTAATCAAAATTTGAATTTTGGACAAAATCTTGATTTTCTTGTTTGGCGGCAACTTTAATTTGAACTTAAGTTTGGGACAAAATTTTGATTATGCCCAAACTTTAATTTAAGTAAATTTAAGATTGCATCCAAAATTTGGTGGGAATTTGGAATACAATTTTCACATGGAACTTAGAAATTTTGATTTGGGATAAGAGTTGAATCATACTCAAATTCAGTTTAATTCAATCTAAATCAATTTAGGAGTCTACCCAATCAATTTGAATTTATCTCCCAATCTGATTTAAATCAAATCTCATACTTTTGGGTTAAAATTTGAAACAAAATCCCCAAATTTTTATCTTTTAATTTGATTTAAATCAGATCTCATATCTTTGGGTTAAAATTTGAACCCAAAATCCTAAAATTGATGAAGATAGTTATTGGAGATAAGATTTATCTATTTGAATCCAAACTTTTCCTTCTATAAATAGGGCTGAACCTTAGTAGGGGAGAGCACACATCGATTGTAGAGAGCATTCAAGAAGGGATTCAAGTAGGAAACTTTCTTTTCTTTTTTTTTTTTGAATTTTTAATTTTCGTTTTTTTAATTTTCGTTTTTTTCCTCTTTTTTTTTTAATTTTTTTTTTGTTTTTTTTTTTTTTGCAATTTGTTTCTTTCTTCCTTGAATGTGTAAGCTTCGTGCAACAGTCGTCACCAAATTCACTTGCAGTGATTTCACCACCTGTCTAGACCAGTCACTTTGATGACTGTAGTTTCCTGCAGGGGTGGTCACCACGGTCGTCATCAGCTTCACTTGTAGTGATTTCACCACCTGTCTAGACCAGTCACTTTGATGACTGTAGTTTCCTGCAGGGGTGGTCACCACGGTCGTCATCAACTTCACTTGCAGTGATTTCACCACCTGTCTAGACCAGTCACTTTGATGACTGTAGTTTCCTGCAGGGGTGGTCACCACGGTCGTCATCAACTTCACTTGCAGTGATTTCACCACCTGTCTAGACCAGTCACTTTGATGACTGTAGTTTCCTGCAGGGTGGTCACCACAGTCGTCATCAGCTTCACTTGCAGTGATTTCACCACCTGTCTAGACCAGTCACTTTGATGACTGTAGTTTCCTGCAGGGGTGGTCACCACGGTCGTCATCACCTTCACTTGCAGTGATTTCACCACCTGTCTAGACCAGTCACTTTGATGACTGTAGTTTCCTGCAGGGGTGGTCACCACGGTCGTCATCAACTTCACTTGCAGTGATTTCACCACCTGTCTAGACCAGTCACTTTGATGACTGTAGTTTCCTGCAGGGTGGTCACCACAGTCGTCATCAGCTTCACTTGCAGTGATTTCACCACCTGTCTAGACCAGTCACTTTGATGACTGTAGTTTCCTGCAGGGGTGGTCACCACGGTCGTCATCAACTTCACTTGCAGTGATTTCACCACCTGTCTAGACCAGTCACTTTGATGACTGTAGTTTCCTGCAGGGGTGGTCACCACGGTCGTCATCAACTTCACTTGCAGTGATTTCACCACCTGTCTAGACCAGTCACTTTGATGACTGTAGTTTCCTGCAGGGGTGGTCACCACAGTCGTCATCAATTTCACTTGCAGTGATTTCACCACCTGTCTAGACCAGTCACTTTGATGACTGTAGTTTCCTGCAGGGGTGGTCACCAAGGTCGTCATCAACTTCACTTGTAGTGATTTCACCACCTGTCTAGACCAGTCACTTTGATGACTGTAGTTTCCTGCAGGGGTGGTCACCAGATTTGCCTACAGAGACGCATGCCTGCCAGATCAGTCCCTATTTTATTGGGTGTTCTGAGTAGCATTTGAAGATGAAGTGAAATTGTCAACTGTCAACTTTTGAAGAAGAAGTGAGACTGCCAACCGTCAACTTTTGAAGATGAAGCGAAAGTTCTCAACCGTCAATTTTTGAAAAAGAAGCGAGGTCGCCAACTTTTGACTTGAGGTAAAATTCTATCCAATTTTAACTTGCATTTGGAATAGAATGAGTTTGAACTTTAATTGATTTTGGGTTTGACATGATTTGGATTGAGAATAATCTGAGTTGACTGAATAGCATATATGTATAATATTAACAAGCGAATGTTAATCAAAATACTTGAATGGTCTATTGGTTTAATAGTCAAGCTTGATACTTTAAGGTCATGAGTTTGAGTCTCAAAATTGTCAATTTTTAAGATACATATTTTCAAACTTGGAGAATTTACGAGCGCATGAGAAGTTTCAAACTTGGGGAGAAAGAACTCCCAGTTCGAATTTGGAGGAAGGAACTCCAGCGAAGCGGATGAGAACCTTCGAACCTGGGGGAGAAGGAACTGCAGCGAAATGCATGAGAACCTGAACTCCAGCGAAGCGCGCTCACCTTCGAACTTGAAGAAGAGGGAACAACACAAAAACAACACAAGTAGCGTTACATCGTAAGAACCCGCAGTGAAGCAACGTGAGAACCTTCGAACTTGGGGAGAAGGAACTCCAGCGAAGCTCGCTTACCTTCGAACTTGAAGAAAGGGGAACAACACAAGTAGCATACATCGTAAGAACCCTCGAACTTGGTTTTTTTTTTTTTAGTATTTGGCTAGGAATTCAAATGGATCCTTAACAAGAATGAAAGTCATGGTAGGGAATTTAGTAAAAGACAAGCATAATTTTCAAAAACCAAATGGTTATCAAACGGACCTTATATTTTTTGTTATAAGAAATCTTATTTTAGAGAAAACCCCCTTATGTGGGATGTAACAAAAAGTCAATAAATACTTGTATACTTCAAAACAACTTATCTTTGTCAGTTAACCTATTTACATGAAGGAAAAAAAAACATCAATATAATAGTGAAGTTGATTATTAGATTATTTACTAAAATGGCATCCAACATATTTAATTACCTATCATATTGTCTATTAAAGCTTTGATGTAACTGTTCACACGTAACTTCGAAGATGGAGACACGTGGAATAAACAATATATTTGTATTGATGTAATATACGTGTGGGTGTACAACCTCTAATGTTAATCCTCTGATTCTCTCTCTTGTGTGTGAATGTGTTTCACTCGAGGGCTGGAATGCTTGTTCTCGAGTTTGAAGCTTCAATTGATTCTTGGAGCTTTTGGAATCTTCGGGTCTTGAAGAGTCTTTGATCTTCAAGGATTGTTGAAGTCCTCTAGTCTTGAAGGGTCTTCAGTCTTCAAGAAGTCTTGGGGTCTTGAAGTCTTGAAGAGTCTTTGGTCTTCAAGGATTGTTGAAGTTTTCTAGTCTTGAAGGGTCTCCAGTCTTCAAAAAGTCTTGGGGTCTTGAAGTCTTGAAGAGTCTTTGGTCTTCAAGGATTGTTGAAGTTTTCTAGTCTTGAAGGGTTTTCAGTCTTCAAGAAGTCTTGGGGTCTTGAAGTCTTGAAGAGTCTTTGGTCTTCAAAGATCGTTGAGGTCTTCTAGTCTTGAAGGGTCCTCAGTCTTCAAGAAGTGGTCAACACTTTGAAACTTATGGATTTCAGGAAGTCTTCAATCTTGATGGAGCTTCTCTGAATTTTCTGACTTGGCCTTGGAGCTTCTGCCTGAATCTGGATCCCCTAAAATGAATGGTGGCCTCCTCTATTTATAGAGTTTGATGGACCTCTTATGGGCTTGGGCTTGGGCCCAACCTTTGGACTTAGGCTGTATTTGGGCTTTAATCCAAACCATTTTTAATAAAGTTGGATTATTTTAATTTAACCCAATTTCTTCAATGATCTCGGGTTACATTAGTCTCGGGTCCAATTGCCACGTGGCATAATTTGATTGGACTCGGCTTATGTCATCTGATGGGTCAATAATAGACAAGTGGCATTGTTTGATTTGCCGAATTTTAATATCTATTAATTTAATTTAGGGACACATGTAAATTTGTAATTGGTCCCAAATTTATTTCATCATTAATTCAAATTAATGACGTGGCAATTTGTGATTGGCCGAAATTTCTCCTTCAACAGTAACCTCTTAATTCAGTCTAATTAGTCCAACTAAACTTGAATGTGAAGAAATTGACGTTTTACCTGACATTTATTGGCATTACAAATAGGTTCTTGAATTTTCAGTTTTGTGTCTAATAGGTTTCAATCAAATTCGAAAATTTTAAAAATTGATTGATCTATTATATTAGATATAAGTTTCAATCTGATGTTGAATAGAACCTGTTATGGGTAATTTTGGACCAGTCCGATGTACAAGGAGCTGACGAGGACAACCCGACACGAGCCCAGAAATATGACCCGAAGATGGACCCCGGAGGCAAAACGGGCCAAAAGGTCGGAGGGACCGGGCCTTGGCCAGACCCATATGGTCGGCCCACTTGCGTGGATCGAGTCCGTCTACCTCCGTTCGATCCCTACTGCCTCTGGCCACCTTGATTCCACCTGGTTCAACCCGAAACGCCTCCGAACGCCTAAAAACCCTAGAGCATGAGCAGGTATTTAAACTCCTCTTCGTCACCGAAGAAGGGATCCGAAACTCTATTCTCTACTCTCTACTCTCTCCTCTTGCTCTCTTGCTCTCCTCCTTCCGTTTTCTGACTTAAGAATCGGAGGCGGTGTGGCAAGCACCACACCAGTGTGCAGGTTTACTGTCTTGCATGCCATGTCTTCCCCCTCTCAAACAAATTTACCGTTGGTGGCACGTAAAGGTCAGGTGAGTTCCCTCTGACCAAATTTGACCATCAACAGAACCTTAAAATTTCAATTTTGTAGTCTAGTAGATATGTGAATTAAAAAAAAAAAAAACTCAAAATTGAGGAGATAATAGAATTTACCAAACCAGCTATGTGAAGATCAAGGGTAGATTGCGTAATTATCTTTAAAAAATTGAGGAGAGGAAGCCATATCTTTTCAACTTTGAACGCCTTTAATTTGTTTTGGTGTCAAAAGATTCCTTCCAAAAAGAAGTTAATTTTTATTTTCCTTTTTGGTGAAAAAACTGATAAAGTGTGAAGATTAATTTTGATTTTCCTTTTTGGTGAAAAAACTGATAAAGTGTGAAGATTAATTTTTTATTTCCTTTTTGGTGAAACAATTGATAAAGTGAAGATTAATTTTTGTTTTCCTTTTTGGTGAAAAAACTGATAAAGTGAAGATTCCAAATATTTGAAAATCTACTGCTACCTCGATTCCCTCTCCACCCTCCTAATTCTATTCGCAATTTTCGAAGGAACCCATTTACTCCTCTCTTTCGCCTCCTTCTTTTTCCTTTTATTTTTCGGTAAATCTTCTTTTTTTTTTTCCTACCTTTACTCACTTTCTTCTACACAATTGCATACTTCTTAAAAATTAACTCATAATACTTCTTTTATTGATTTCTCAGTCCAGAGGAAAAGAGATATGTAGTAAAAAAATTTCAAGCGGTTTTTGCACTTTTATAATTTTTTTTAAGAAGAAAAAAACACATCAAAATTACAATAATTTTAAGTTTCACTTGTCACCCTCCGTGGCTTCGAGAAGCCAACATGGAAAATCCAAAAACCAGGTTCCATAAATCTCATTACTCATTGCTCGTCGCACCAACATATTAGCCACCAAATTTTGGGCTCGTCGAATATGCTTAAATTGTATTCTCACCAAGCAAGAAGAAAGGTTTGGCACCTCCATAGCAAAAGAATGTACTAAGGTGAAGTTCTCCCCACTTTTAGTAATTTCTGACAAATATTGTATTGATACATTAAATAATCATTTTTTTTAATTTTATATAAATAAATATAGCATAGCCTATATACAATAAATATATATTTTTAAATTTACCCCATGTCTTTACTTTATTTTGTTCTTAGTCGAGAGGGAGAGAGATATGTGGCAAAAGTTTTTCATGACTGCAAGTGGCTTTTGAACTTTTAGTAATTTCTGACAAATATTGTATTGATACATTAAATGCAATTCTATTTTTTTTTTCATTTTTTATTTATTTTTACCATTTTTCTCTATTTCAAAAATTAATGAATTATACTTTTTTTTTAGTACATCAACATTTGGGGGTGGGGAATTCGAATTCTGACCTCATAGTCGAGTGTCAATTACCGTTGAGCTAAACTCGCTTTGGCCAATTAATTATACTTCTTTGATTGATTACAAACATATCTCATAATTTAGTCAAAACTTTTCTACAATCTCATATATATTATAGATTTCTGACAAATTTTGTATTGGTTCGTTAAATGCAATTTTTTTTTTTTTTTTTTTTACAACCTTAACCTTCATTAATCAAAGCCAAACAACTAGATGTAATCAAGGTTTTAAATTTGACATATCGACATTTTCATTATACCATAAAAATTAACCTATACTTAATCAAAATCTTTTAAATTTCAACCTATTTATTTCATATCTTTAATCTTATTTTATTGCTTTAGTAGCTATAATCTATACAATATTATTTTATTTGTCCTTTTCTTAGAGAAAGGATTGGAATAATAATTGACTGGGATTGTTAATGATTTGAGCCATTAAACTAGGTCTTCAAAACCATTCTCAATTTCTTTAATATGCAATAAATTTCATCGTAATTAAGGATAATGTCTAGAGACATATCCCCATCCTCTTCTTGAAATAAATTTATTAGAAAAGCCCAAATAAACAAAAGCCTCTCCACACTTCTATTGCATTTCCCAACACGAGCATACATAATTCAATTAGTTAAGACTCTTGTTACCGTCATAAAGGTTCACCGTTTGAAAAACATAGTTTTATCTTATTTTTGTGACAATTTGTTAATCTATCTCCAATCTCTTAAGTTTCACATAAAATAGTTTTGATTTATCTCCTTGATTTAGGAAAAACCATGAAATTTTTTAGAAACAATTTATTTTTATCATCTTGGACCATTTTTCTCAATTTGAAAAATTAACTAAAACATTATACTTCTTTGATTGATCTCTCAAACCTCAAAAGATCATCTTTGCAACAATCTAAAAGGTTATTGAATTGGTAAGGAGGGTCAAAATAATCAACTTTTAAGTTATATATATATATATATAATTTTTAAGTTATGTATGTATGTATATATATTTTATTAAAAGGCATAAAAGTTTTACCAAAATTTTGGAATGGACCACCAACCAAATCTCTCAATTTAGGGTGTTCTAGCTCTAGGTTATCTCGGTGTCCAAACAGAGAAATTCAAAATTAAAATAGGTGGGAGAAAATTAAAATAATAAAGGAAAGAAAATAGGTTTAGGATGGAGAAATACTATTTTTCTTTCTTCTCTGGCTTTATTAGTGGACCACACCCATCCATTGTTTTTTTCTTAAAAAAAAAAACTGAATATCATTAATAAGGATAGGTGTGTATTTATGCACCCTAGTATTTCATCTTGTTTTTTCCCTCTCTTCAATGAGGGTAGGGTAGGTGTATTTATGCACCCATCCATTGTTTTACTATACCCAACTTAAGGAAAAAAAAAATTAATGGCTTTTTGTCTATTTATACTTTAACCTCAAATCCAAAAGAATGAAAAAAGTTTCTGACAAGAGGACACCAAAGGCTGGCTGCCTTTTCTTGTATAAGGTTTATGTTTTCGTGATGACATAAATGTGCTTGTAATTTAATGGTGTTGCATTGTGGAGTTTTTATGTCATGTCTATTTGTTTGCTTTTTGCTTTTTAATTTTTTTTGGTTCCTTTGGGGGAGAAATTTTTTTTTTTTTTTTTTGAAACTCGGGAGAAATATATTTTTCTATGTATAGACATGTTTTTGTTCATTATTGTCCCTACCCATTGCTCTCTTTCTTTTTCTTTGACAAAGAAAGACAATGCACGGTTATATGCATGTTTAATTGGTTTTTTGGTCGCTCTTCTTCTCTTGAGGAAGAAGAAGCGCTTGTGAGGAATGTTGTTATTCTTGGTTATTGGTGGAATTGTGTTAGCTGTTTCTTCTTAATGGCATTTAATTTTCTTCAAAAAAAAAAAAAAAAAAATGCAATGGATATTTGAATTTAAGATAGAGTAATGAAATCCATTTTGTTTAGTGACCTAATTTGGCTAGGAATCCAAATGGATCCTTAACAAGAATGAAGATCATGGTAGGAAATTTAGGAAAAAAAACAAGCATAATTTTCAAAAACTGCAAACAAAAAACCAAATGGTTATCAAACGGGGTCTTACATTTTTGTTGTAAGAAATCTTATTTTAGAAAAAAACCCTCTGGGATGTAACAAAAAGTCAATAAATATTTGTGTACATCCAAGCAACTTATCTTTGTCTGTTAACCTATTTAAATGAAGGAAAAAAAAAAGAAGAAAAGAAAAAAACATCAATATAATACTGAAGTTGATTATTAGATTATTTACTAAAATGCCATCCAACATGTTTAATTACCTATCATATTGTATATTAAAGCTTTGATGTAACCTCTTAAATCAATCTAATTAGTCCAACTAAACTTGAATTTGAAGAAATTGACGTTTCACCTGACATTTATTGGCGTTACAAATAGGTTCTTGAATTTTCAGTTTTGTGTCTAATAGGTTTCAATCAAATTCAAAAATTTTAAAAATTGATTGTTTCAATCTTATGTTTAATAGAAGTCTAGAATTTCAATTTTGTGTTTCTAGTAAATATGTGAATTTAAAAAAACTCAAAAGTGAGGAGAGAATAGAACTTACGAGCTATGTGAGATGAAGGGTAGATTGCATAATTATCTTTAAAAATTGAGGAGAGCCGGAAGCCATATTTTTTCAACTTTGAAGGCCTTTATTTTGTTTTGCTGTCAAAAGATTCCTTCCAAGAAGAAGTTAATTTTTGTTTTCCTTTTTGGTGAAAATTTGAAAATCTAGTGCCACCTCGATTCTCTCTCCACCTCCTAATTCTATTCGCAATTTTCGAAGGAACCCATTTACTACTCTCTTTCACCTCCTTCTTTTTCCTTTTATTTTCCGGTAAATCTTCTTTTTTTTTTTTTTACTCACTTTCTTCTACATAATTGCATACTTCTTAAAATTTAACTCATAATACTTCTTTCATTAATTTCTCAGCCGAGTAGATTGCGTTGGAACATGATAGCCGAGTGAAATAGGTGGGCCTCGTTTTCTCTCCATATCCTCTGTGCCAGAGTGGTGTGGAAGAAGCGTGGGCATTCAAGGGCAACGGCAGGTTGCGGGTTATCAGGGAGGGGTCTTCCATCTGGGAAGCTTGGTGGCGAAGCCATGGAAAAGACTCCTGGGAACACAACAGTTGAAAATGACGACGAAAAAAACACAGCAGAGACAGGTGAAGATAGTATTAGCAGGCAGCTTAAGGATACATAATAGCTGAGGAGAGAGCGACAGACATAGGCATGAATGATGAAAAATTAAGAAACCAAGTTCAAAATCTAGAAGATATGATGGTGTGCAAAATACTAACAGAAAAGCACATTGACCCTGACATCTTTAAGAGTATGATCCCAAAGATTTGGAAGAATATGGGCAAAGTTAGCATTAAAAAGGCTGGGGATAACATGTTTGAATGCCAATTCATCAACAAACCAGAAAAAAGTAGAATAATGGAAGGTGGTCCGTGGATCTACGATGGGGCCTTTCTCCTTTTTTAAGAAATCAAAGGAGGGGAAAGGTAGGGTGTGTTTGGTTTAACTTTTCAAGTGTTTAATTTTGAAAATAAGTAAAGCCATTGGCACTTTTGAGAAGGTAGACTGGGATGAGCTAGAAAGAGGGGGAGGCAACTCTTTGAGAACTAGAATTAAAATAGATGTTCACAGACCTTTGAAAAGAGGAACCATTATCAAAATAGGCTCTCAAGGGGAGGAGGAATGGATCTTCATAAAATATGAGAAACTTCCCGATTATTGTTACGTGTGTGGGCGAATCGGGCACTTCGCAAAGGACTGCTCGGATACTGAAGCGCTGAACCAGGATAACCTTCGATATGGAGCTGCCTTAAGAATGGAATTCCAACAAAAAGATAAGCCGCAGACGTCCTTTGTTAAGGACAAAAGTGATTCAACCGGTAAAGGAAGCGAATTCAGGGCAGCTAGAAGAAATATGGGAACTAAAGATGACGACAGGCGAAACCGACCTTCTCTTCGGCCGGAAAAGTTACTGGAAAACAAAAAAGAAGAAGGTACGGAAAAGGAGAAGAACAGGACAGACACAATGGCTATTTCAGAGAGCGCAGGAAAATCTGACACGGAAATGATAGATGGAGAATAAAAAAGTACGAAAAGTAAGGAGAATGAGAAAGGGAAAGGCAAATTGCACGTGATTGAGGCTCAGTCAACATTCCACATGAGGCCAAATCTCCTAATGTCAGAAAAGATTGAAATTGGTGGGGTGGGCCAACAGACAGGGCCCAAGTTTTAAGAGAAAGAGAAAAACTTGGGCCATTTAAAACAAAAAGGATTGCAAATAACAGCCCCAAAGTATCCAGACATGGACAAAGCACTACACCAAGGTCTTCCTCTTCAAAAGTTAGTTGATATGAAGGAAGCTATGGAATTTGAAGAACAAGGAATATTGACAGAAACCAGCACCAAGAAAAGTGAAAAAAGACTAGGGAGATCGTGGAAGAGGAGAGCCAGAGAAGAACAGAACACAAATAAATCAAGCCAAGAAGACAACTCCTATAGAGGGGTTGGGAAACATGAACTCGACAGTCAGGAGGAAGAGGGAGGAAGTAAGAAGAGATGCACTGAACACTTCGGGCTAACCGTTGGGATATCGGCGGCACTGCGGAGCAGGCCCGCCTGACGCCATGAAAATTCTATGCTAGAATGTCCGAGGGGTGGGGAATCCTCGGGCGGTCCGATCCTTGCGGCACGTTACCCGCAAGCATAACCCCATGTTAGTGTTCTTAGCTGAAACAAAGTGCAACAGTCATCTGGCCGAAAAGTTAAAAAGGAAGCTCGGCTTTAGTAACATGTACATCATTAGCAGTGAGGGTAATGGTGGAGGGTTGATTCTTATGTGGCAAACCCAGATTGATATAACAATAACCTCTTCCTCGAGAGGTCACATCGATGCCACAGTAAAAAATTCGGGTTGGTGGTGGAGATTCACGGGGTTCTACAGAATCCGGATCAAAGCAAAAGAAAGGATTCTTGGAGGCTCCTCGAACGGCTCAAGGATAGCTACAATCTCCCTTGGATTGTTGGAGGAGACTTTAATGAGATTATGTTCAGCCACGAGAAAAAAAGGGGATCTCCTAAAACTCTTTCCTCTTTAAATGCTTTTTGTGACACGATAAATGATTGTGGTTTAATGGATATTGGTTTCTTTGGTGATAGGTACACTTGGAGAAAAAACAAGAGCAACAAGGAGGCAACAAAAGAACGGTTTGATCGCTTCTTCATGAATCCCGATATGCCTCCCCTGGCAAATGAGTTGAAAGTGGAGCATCTTAACTACCTCCACTCTGATCATCGAGCTATCATGCTGAATATTAATTGGATTGAGGATTCCCAGTCGTTAGGTTATGGTAGAAAAACAGTGAGATTGGAGGAGAGTTGGCTGAATCATGAAGGGTGTAAAGCAGTCTTTCAAGAGGTGTGGAATTCCAGCCTGCGGATCTCAAACGTAAACTTTAACAAAAAAGTGCAAGAAGGCCTCCAAGCCATGAAATCCTGGAACAAGGACAGAATCAAAGGCACGGTAAAGGGAGCTATTCATAGAGCTGAAGTCGAAATAAAAAGACTCACAAACTCTACTGATCCTGCTGATTACTAGAGGCTTCTTGCCGAGGAAAAAAAGCTAAATAATCTGCTAGCTGAGGAAGAAGGATATTGGAGATTAAGGTCGAGGGAGCTGTGGCTTAAAAACGGTGATAAAAACACTAAGTGGTTTCATTCAAAAGCTTCTCATAGAAAAAGAAAGAATGAGATAAAAGGCATTCGAGACCCAAGTGGGAAGTGGATCGAGGAAGAAGCTGAAATAGGGAGAATTGCTTCCAATTATTTCAGGAACCTCTTATCTTCCAATATCCCCGGGGTTGAAGAGATCAAGGAGGTAGTGAACGCTATTGATAACAAAATCTCGGATGATCAAAAAGTCTTCCTAGATAAACCTTTCACAATAGAAGAAATTGAGCAAGTTATCAAAGGAATGATCCCTTCAAAAGCCCCTGGCCCGGATGGTGCTCACGCCATGCTTTTTCAAAAGTGTTGGGATTTTATGGGAAATGATGTTTATAGGACTTGCCTGGGAATTCTCAATAACAATGACAGTATGGATCCTATAAATGGGACTCATATAACTCTCATCCCTAAGGTGAATGACCCAAAAACCATGAAAGATTACAGGCCTATAAGCTTGTGCAATGTAATCTATAAGATTATTGCAAAAGCTATGGCAAACAGGATGAAGAAAGTCCTTGGAACTATTATTTCTCCCACGCAATCCACCTTCGTCCCAGGGAGGCAAATTTCTGATAATGTTCTTGTTGGTTTTGAATGTATTCATGCCATGAGAAACAGGAGAAGGGGAAAAATAGCTTATGTAGCCTTGAAGCTGGATATGAGTAAGGCATACGATAAGGTGGAATGGGATTTTCTTGAAGAGGTCTTGAGGAAAATGAATTTTGGGGAGGTATGCATCCAAAAAACAATGAAGTGCATCTCCACAGTTAGCTACTCCATCCTCCTCAATGGCAACCCCCAATCTCCTTTCAAGCCTAGTAGGGGGCTAAGACAAGGAGACCCTGATAGCGAGCATAGCTAGCTATCTTTCCCTAATTAATTTAGCTAGTATTTTATGATTTATTAGCCATTTTATTGCACTTAAATGTTTATTTTGTAGGAAGTTCTTGATTAGAGCTAAAGTGTGAAATTGGAGCTAATCGGGTGTTCGGGACGTGAAAAGATGCCAAAGAACCGAAAATATTCAAGTTAGAAGGAGCCAAGAGAGGGCAATCTGCAGACCAGCGTCGGGACGCTACTCTTGGAGCGTCTCGACGCTGCCTTTCCTTTTCTAATTTGGGCGGCAGAAGTCACAGCGTCGAGACGCTGTGACAAGAGCGTCTCGACGCTGTCGGTTCTTTCCATAATCAGAACGAGCGACAGAGCATAGCGTCGAGACGCTATGTCCACAGCGTCGAGACGCTATGTCCACAGCGTCGAGACGCTATGTGCAGAATTTCACATATATAGTTCTTTTCATGCTACGGATTGGGGGAGGCCAAATTGAGAGATTTTAGCCCTAATTTCGACTAGAGACCTACTGTGGGAGCTGAAGCAAGGGCAAGGACCGGGAATCTCACTTGGTGGCGTGGAGATCGTGACGGGGACGTGCCGGTTTCGACGACATTGAGTGTTTCCTTTCCTTTTCCTTTTCTCTAGTTAGATTTAATGGCTTTTTCTTGTTTAGTTGATCTTGAAACGTTATGTATGAGTAGCTAAACTTGTTGCTTAGGGATTGATGTAGTCCTTTTAGTTTATGGATTGATTTACGGGATGAATTGTGCAATGGTTATTATGTTTGCAATCTTAATTTAATGCTTTCAATTAATTGGCCATTAGTTGAATGATCTAAGTGTTGAGTCTTGCTTGGGAGAGGGGATTTAACGTAGACTTTATTAAGATTGCATGACTAAAGTTTATTGTCTAAGCTCGTGACGGATTTTAGATTAACTTTAGAATTGGTCAAAAAGAACTCATTGCCTTGCATATTAATACACTTAGATAGGGATATCAAGTTGGTTAATTTGCATGAGAATCAACTATACTCGGGAGAGGTAGTTGTGATTAAAGGTTCTTAGGCTTATAATTCCATTGTGCATGATAATTCATTCCTTAAAATCAATCCTAAACTAAATTGGCGAAATCAATTCCCTAAGTGCTCTTTCAATTGAATCTCCACTGTTTATTTGCATTGATCTAGTTTCCTATCATTCACTACTTTTCGTTTCCTAAATAAAATTGAGCGAGATTATTCACGATACTTGATTTGGCTTAAAAATCCAATCCAGAGGACGACACTCGATTTCACGATCACTTTATTATTACTTGACCCGTGCGCTTGCGGTAAGGAAAATTCCACATCAAGTTTTTGGCGCCGTTGCCGGGGATTGGCACATTTAGTTAGATTAATATTGTGAAAAAAATTGTTCGGTCTTAATTTAGGGTGTATTTTTACTTTTCTAGGTTATTTGCAATTTTTTTTTTCCTTATTTGTTATTCTTTCCATATTTGTTTTTCTAGTTTAGTGTTTTTCATAGTTGTGTAATCTTTTCCTTATTTTTTTTTGTTTTCCTTAATTAGATAGTATTTTCCTTTTAAGAGTATATTTTCCATATTTAGATTAGTTGATATCTTTTCTTTGTTTCTTTCCTTAATTGTTTTCTTTCCTCTTTAGGGTAGTTTAGGTTGTTTATGCGAAGGAATAGAGAATTGGTTTTAGTACCTTTGGATCCCGAGATCGAGAGAACAATTCATAGGCTTCAAAGGGAGAATAGAGAAAACGTTCAAATGGCCGACCCAAATCCACCTGAGGAGCCTAGGCCTATTAGAGACTACTTTCAGCCCGTGTTTCAAGGGCAACAATCGGGGATTGTCTATGCCCCGATTAATGCCAACAACTTTGAGCTAAAGACCGGTCTCATTCAGATGGCTCGAGATTGTGCTTATAGAGGATCGCCCACCGAGGACCCAAATTCTCATCTAAAATCATTTTTAGACATTTGTGGGACGGTAAAAATAAATGGAGTTTCTGAGGATGCTATTCGCTTACGCTTTTTTCCTTTTTCTTTGCAGGACAAAGCACAGGATTGGTTGCAGTCTATTCCCCCTGGAAGCATTACCACCTGGGATGCTCTGGTCCAGGCCTTTCTGAAGAATTTTTTCCCTCCTGCAAAGACGGTCAAGCTGAGGACCGAGATTGGGACGTTCCAGCAGCAGTTTGATGAACAGCTGTTCGAGGCTTGGGAGCGATTTAAAGAGTTGCTGAGGAAGTGCCCTCAGCATGGCTACCCCGACTGGCTTCAGGTTCAATTATTTTATAATGGTTTAACTCCTAGTACAAAAACTATCGTTGATGCAGCTGCAGGAGGGACTCTGTTGTCCAAGACTGTGGAAAATGCTCGCACACTTTTAGAGGATATGGCCACCAACAGCTATCAGTGGCCATCTGAGCGGTCTGCACCTAAAAAGATTGCTGCTGGAGTGTTCGAGATTGACAATGTAAGTGCACTTCAGGCTCAGATGTCTTCCCTGGCTAATGCTTTTCTGAAATTTTCAGGTACAGGGAGTGCACAGTCAATTGAATCAGCTGCTGCTTTAGCATCTAGATCTCAGGAGGAGACCATCGAGCAGGTTCAGTACGTATCAAATTTTAATTCTAGGGGATATAATAATAATTCTACACCTACACATTATCACCCTAACAATAGGAACCATGAAAATTTCTCTTATGCGAATAATAAGAATGTCCTTAACCCTCCTGGTTTTGCCCCTCAAACTCAAGAAAATAAAAAATTAGAAGATCTTGTTGGAGCTTTCATTGCAGAGTCTAGTAACAGGACAACCAAATTGGAGGAGGCAGTCATCGCCATCAACACCACAGTGAATGGCCACAGTGCAGCCATCAAGAACATTGAGACTCAGCTGGGACAATTGGTAAGTGTTGTAAACACCATGAGTAAAGGTAAGGCCCCAGCTGAGCAAGAGAAAACCCAGATGGAGTATTGTAAGGCTATTACGGTGCACCAGGAGGAGGTTGAAGAGGAGCCTGAGTCTGAGGAATATAACACGCCTACAGGGGAAGCTGAGGAGGACACATCATCAGATGAGGCTGAAAAGCCTAAACCTGAGCCTCCTATTCCTTCTACTACATTGATGGCCCTCAAAGAAAAGAAGAGGAAAAAGAAAAAGAAGAATAATCAGGTTCAGTTTGACAAGTTTATGCATGCTTTTATGAATCTGAACATTAATATTCCTTTTGCAGAGGCACTAGAGATGCCCCAGTATAACAGGTTCATGAAGGAATGGTTAGTAAATAAGAGAAAGGAAAAGAAGGTTGACACCGTATATCTTGCCTCTACATGCAGCACCAGAGTACAACAGAAGGTACCTGAAAAAGTAGCAGATCCAGGGAGTTTTTCTGTTCCCTGTAGCTTTGGTCATTGTAGAAAATGTTTTAATCAGAGTAGGTAGATTTTTCCTCCCTATTGATTTATATGTCATGGATATGATGGAAAATCCTACAATGCCTGTTATACTAGGAAGACCATTCCTCGCCACTGGGCGAGTGATTATTGATATTGAGCGCAGGGAGCTCACTGTTAGAGTCCGGAATGAAAAAGAAATATTTAAAGCAGTTGAAGACTCTAAGGGACACTCTGAAGTGATTGTCATGGGCTACAAGAAAGGTGCAAGCAAGAGCACCTCTGTTAGATTCACAGAAAAGAAGCCTCTTTGATGCACGATCAGCACGTCGAGCTAATGACGTTAAACAAGCGCTTATGGGAGGCAACCCAAGTAAGTCCAGTTGTGTTTTTCTTTTTGCTTTTGATTTATTGTTTGTTTTTGTTTTGTAGGTCTTGGTTTCAGTTTCTCCTTTGCTTGCAAGCTTCCATGAGAAGGTCATCATCTTTCCAGGGCAGTATTGTTCACTCCTTCCATTCTTTTATTGTTCTCATGCTTGATTATGCCTTATTTTCGTTATACGTTGAGGACAATGCATGCTTTAAGTTTGGGGGTGGAATAGCATGTTTGTGGAGCCCTTGAGCATCTGAGTTCGGGCTATAGTTTTGAGCTTTCTTTGAATTGAGCATATGGTTGTTTTCTGGATGCTATTTTTGCATGACTATGACTTCCTAGGATAGGCTTTCTTGTCAATTTTCAAGCTTTCGATGAGTTGTAAGCATGAGTGCCCAAAAAGGGAGACTTTTTAAACTTTTTCTAGGAGATGTCTTGCATGAGTAGAGTATTTGTCTTGACTAGATTTGGATTTGAATGCTTAGGAGCGAATTATTAGGTTCATATGCTTGTTGTCACCTCGATAGGTGTAGGGAAGAGCTAAAGAGTCAATTTTTTGCAAATTAGCATGTTTGATCTTGCTTAGGAGGAAAGAAAAGAATATATGCTTATCATGCTCAAAAAGATAAATAATTCTTGTTGTTACAATTTGAAAGAAAAAATTTATTATGCCTTGGCCTGTGCACAATATGCAATGAGTAATAAAGTTTTAGGCAAAAAGGTGCCCCTGGAGCTGGGGAAGTTCAAGTCGGACGTCAGGTGTGACGTCAGACGTATTACATATCCTACTCGGAAGACCATGGTAATACGAGTAGGGTGTTACCTGCGTAGGGAGAACACCGGTTGACTTTTAACGGCAAACGCGGTTATTGCCATCATCATACTTTGGTTGGTTAAGGAGAAAACGTGTTGGCATACCATTTCTGGACGTGGTGAAAGAGTCCATAGAATGCTATGCCTTGATAGCAAAGCCAAAACGCTACCCCTGTTGTGATCAGTTAGGCCAACCAGAGAAAACTCAGGTTAAGGGTCCCTACAATAGGTGTGTGAAAGCTAGTTCCACATATAAATGATTGATTTAATTTTCAATTATAAGCACCTAAGTATGGAGGAAAACAAACTAATTTGTTCCATTGACTCGTTAGTGAATCCTTAGTGCCAGTGTAGAGGGAAGATGAGCTGGGAGTTTAGTAATCCAATCCCGGGCTAGTAGAGTCTGATCTCGTTAAGTTAGATCTCGCTTGTGCAAGTTAATTTTGGAAAACTTTTGATTTGTCTCCCTCATTGGTCCTTATGTGCATGTCTCTTGATTACTTGATTATTGACTTTTGAGCCATGAGGATTGAGTCATGATTGTTGCATCCATTCTTCCATTGTATGCTTGATTTTTAGTTTGCTCGAGGACTAGCAAAAGCTTAAGTTTGGGGGTGTTTGATAGCGAGCATAGCTAGCTATCTTTCCCTAATTAATTTAGCTAGTATTTTATGATTTATTGGCCATTTTATTGCACTTAAATGTTTATTTTGTAGGAAGTTCTTGATTAGAGCTAAAGCGTGAAATTGGAGCTAATCGGGTGTTCGGGACGTGAAAAGATGCCAAAGAACCGAAAAGATTCAAGTTAGAAGGAGCCAAGAGAGGGCAATCTGCAGACCAGCGTCGAGACCCTACTCTTGGAGCGTCTCGACGCTACCTTTCCTTTTCTAATTTGGGTGGCAGAAGTCACAGCGTCGAGACATTGTGACAAGAGCGTCTCGACGCTGTTGGTTCTTTCCATAATCAGAACGCGCGACAGAGCATAGCGTCGAGACGCTATGTCCACAGCGTCGAGACGCTATGTGCAGAATTTCACATATATAGTTCTTTTCATGCTACGGATTGGGGGAGGCCAAATTGAGAGATTTTAGCCCTAATTTCGACTAGAGACCTACTGTGGGAGCTGAAGCAAGGGCAAGGACCGGGAATCTCACTTGGTGGCGTGGAGATCGTGACGGGGACGTGCCGGTTTCGACGACATTGAGTGTTTCCTTTCCTTTTCCTTTTCTCTAGTTAGATTTAATGGCTTTTTCTTGTTTAGTTGATCTTGAAACGTTATGTATGAGTAGCTAAACTTGTTGCTTAGGGATTGATGTAGTCCTTTTAGTTTATGGATTGATTTACGGGATGAATTGTGCAATGGTTATTATGTTTGCAATCTTAATTTAATGCTTTCAATTAATTGGCCATTAGTTGAATGATCTAAGTGTTGAGTCTTGCTTGGGAGAGGGGATTTAACGTAGACTTTATTAAGATTGCATGACTAAAGTTTATTGTCTAAGCTCGTGACGGATTTTAGATTAACTTTAGAATTGGTCAAAAAGAACTCATTGCCTTGCATATTAATACACTTAGATAGGGATATCAAGTTGGTTAATTTGCATGAGAATCAACTATACTCGGGAGAGGTAGTTGTGATTAAAGGTTCTTAGGCTTATAATTCCATTGTGCATGATAATTCATTCCTTAAAATCAATCCTAAACTAAATTGGCGAAATCAATTCCCTAAGTGCTCTTTCAATTGAATCTCCACTGTTTATTTGCATTGATCTAGTTTCCTATCATTCACTACTTTTCGTTTCCTAAATAAAATTGAGCGAGATTATTCACGATACTTGATTTGGCTTAAAAATCCAATCCAGAGGACGACACTCGATTTCACGATCACTTTATTATTACTTGACCCGTGCGCTTGCGGTAAGGAAAATTCCACATCAAGTTTTTGGCGCCGTTGCCGGGGATTGGCACATTTAGTTAGATTAATATTGTGAAAAAAATTGTTCGGTCTTAATTTAGGGTGTATTTTTACTTTTCTAGGTTATTTGCAATTTTTTTTTTCCTTATTTGTTATTCTTTCCATATTTGTTTTTCTAGTTTAGTGTTTTTCATAGTTGTGTAATCTTTTCCTTATTTTTTTTTGTTTTCCTTAATTAGATAGTATTTTCCTTTTAAGAGTATATTTTCCATATTTAGATTAGTTGATATCTTTTCTTTGTTTCTTTCCTTAATTGTTTTCTTTCCTCTTTAGGGTAGTTTAGGTTGTTTATGCGAAGGAATAGAGAATTGGTTTTAGTACCTTTGGATCCCGAGATCGAGAGAACAATTCATAGGCTTCAAAGGGAGAATAGAGAAAACGTTCAAATGGCCGACCCAAATCCACCTGAGGAGCCTAGGCCTATTAGAGACTACTTTCAGCCCGTGTTTCAAGGGCAACAATCGGGGATTGTCTATGCCCCGATTAATGCCAACAACTTTGAGCTAAAGACCGGTCTCATTCAGATGGCTCGAGATTGTGCTTATAGAGGATCGCCCACCGAGGACCCAAATTCTCATCTAAAATCATTTTTAGACATTTGTGGGACGGTAAAAATAAATGGAGTTTCTGAGGATGCTATTCGCTTACGCTTTTTTCCTTTTTCTTTGCAGGACAAAGCACAGGATTGGTTGCAGTCTATTCCCCCTGGAAGCATTACCACCTGGGATGCTCTGGTCCAGGCCTTTCTGAAGAATTTTTTCCCTCCTGCAAAGACGGTCAAGCTGAGGACCGAGATTGGGACGTTCCAGCAGCAGTTTGATGAACAGCTGTTCGAGGCTTGGGAGCGATTTAAAGAGTTGCTGAGGAAGTGCCCTCAGCATGGCTACCCCGACTGGCTTCAGGTTCAATTATTTTATAATGGTTTAACTCCTAGTACAAAAACTATCGTTGATGCAGCTGCAGGAGGGACTCTGTTGTCCAAGACTGTGGAAAATGCTCGCACACTTTTAGAGGATATGGCCACCAACAGCTATCAGTGGCCATCTGAGCGGTCTGCACCTAAAAAGATTGCTGCTGGAGTGTTCGAGATTGACAATGTAAGTGCACTTCAGGCTCAGATGTCTTCCCTGGCTAATGCTTTTCTGAAATTTTCAGGTACAGGGAGTGCACAGTCAATTGAATCAGCTGCTGCTTTAGCATCTAGATCTCAGGAGGAGACCATCGAGCAGGTTCAGTACGTATCAAATTTTAATTCTAGGGGATATAATAATAATTCTACACCTACACATTATCACCCTAACAATAGGAACCATGAAAATTTCTCTTATGCGAATAATAAGAATGTCCTTAACCCTCCTGGTTTTGCCCCTCAAACTCAAGAAAATAAAAAATTAGAAGATCTTGTTGGAGCTTTCATTGCAGAGTCTAGTAACAGGACAACCAAATTGGAGGAGGCAGTCATCGCCATCAACACCACAGTGAATGGCCACAGTGCAGCCATCAAGAACATTGAGACTCAGCTGGGACAATTGGTAAGTGTTGTAAACACCATGAGTAAAGGTAAGGCCCCAGCTGAGCAAGAGAAAACCCAGATGGAGTATTGTAAGGCTATTACGGTGCACCAGGAGGAGGTTGAAGAGGAGCCTGAGTCTGAGGAATATAACACGCCTACAGGGGAAGCTGAGGAGGACACATCATCAGATGAGGCTGAAAAGCCTAAACCTGAGCCTCCTATTCCTTCTACTACATTGATGGCCCTCAAAGAAAAGAAGAGGAAAAAGAAAAAGAAGAATAATCAGGTTCAGTTTGACAAGTTTATGCATGCTTTTATGAATCTGAACATTAATATTCCTTTTGCAGAGGCACTAGAGATGCCCCAGTATAACAGGTTCATGAAGGAATGGTTAGTAAATAAGAGAAAGGAAAAGAAGGTTGACACCGTATATCTTGCCTCTACATGCAGCACCAGAGTACAACAGAAGGTACCTGAAAAAGTAGCAGATCCAGGGAGTTTTTCTGTTCCCTGTAGCTTTGGTCATTGTAGAAAATGTTTTAATCAGAGTAGGTAGATTTTTCCTCCCTATTGATTTATATGTCATGGATATGATGGAAAATCCTACAATGCCTGTTATACTAGGAAGACCATTCCTCGCCACTGGGCGAGTGATTATTGATATTGAGCGCAGGGAGCTCACTGTTAGAGTCCGGAATGAAAAAGAAATATTTAAAGCAGTTGAAGACTCTAAGGGACACTCTGAAGTGATTGTCATGGGCTACAAGAAAGGTGCAAGCAAGAGCACCTCTGTTAGATTCACAGAAAAGAAGCCTCTTTGATGCACGATCAGCACGTCGAGCTAATGACGTTAAACAAGCGCTTATGGGAGGCAACCCAAGTAAGTCCAGTTGTGTTTTTCTTTTTGCTTTTGATTTATTGTTTGTTTTTGTTTTGTAGGTCTTGGTTTCAGTTTCTCCTTTGCTTGCAAGCTTCCATGAGAAGGTCATCATCTTTCCAGGGCAGTATTGTTCACTCCTTCCATTCTTTTATTGTTCTCATGCTTGATTATGCCTTATTTTCGTTATACGTTGAGGACAATGCATGCTTTAAGTTTGGGGGTGGAATAGCATGTTTGTGGAGCCCTTGAGCATCTGAGTTCGGGCTATAGTTTTGAGCTTTCTTTGAATTGAGCATATGGTTGTTTTCTGGATGCTATTTTTGCATGACTATGACTTCCTAGGATAGGCTTTCTTGTCAATTTTCAAGCTTTCGATGAGTTGTAAGCATGAGTGCCCAAAAAGGGAGACTTTTTAAACTTTTTCTAGGAGATGTCTTGCATGAGTAGAGTATTTGTCTTGACTAGATTTGGATTTGAATGCTTAGGAGCGAATTATTAGGTTCATATGCTTGTTGTCACCTCGATAGGTGTAGGGAAGAGCTAAAGAGTCAATTTTTTGCAAATTAGCATGTTTGATCTTGCTTAGGAGGAAAGAAAAGAATATATGCTTATCATGCTCAAAAAGATAAATAATTCTTGTTGTTACAATTTGAAAGAAAAAATTTATTATGCCTTGGCCTGTGCACAATATGCAATGAGTAATAAAGTTTTAGGCAAAAAGGTGCCCCTGGAGCTGGGGAAGTTCAAGTCGGACGTCAGGTGTGACGTCAGACGTATTACATATCCTACTCGGAAGACCATGGTAATACGAGTAGGGTGTTACCTGCGTAGGGAGAACACCGGTTGACTTTTAACGGCAAACGCGGTTATTGCCATCATCATACTTTGGTTGGTTAAGGAGAAAACGTGTTGGCATACCATTTCTGGACGTGGTGAAAGAGTCCATAGAATGCTATGCCTTGATAGCAAAGCCAAAACGCTACCCCTGTTGTGATCAGTTAGGCCAACCAGAGAAAACTCAGGTTAAGGGTCCCTACAATAGGTGTGTGAAAGCTAGTTCCACATATAAATGATTGATTTAATTTTCAATTATAAGCACCTAAGTATGGAGGAAAACAAACTAATTTGTTCCATTGACTCGTTAGTGAATCCTTAGTGCCAGTGTAGAGGGAAGATGAGCTGGGAGTTTAGTAATCCAATCCCGGGCTAGTAGAGTCTGATCTCGTTAAGTTAGATCTCGCTTGTGCAAGTTAATTTTGGAAAACTTTTGATTTGTCTCCCTCATTGGTCCTTATGTGCATGTCTCTTGATTACTTGATTATTGACTTTTGAGCCATGAGGATTGAGTCATGATTGTTGCATCCATTCTTCCATTGTATGCTTGATTTTTAGTTTGCTCGAGGACTAGCAAAAGCTTAAGTTTGGGGGTGTTTGATAGCGAGCATAGCTAGCTATCTTTCCCTAATTAATTTAGCTAGTATTTTATGATTTATTGGCCATTTTATTGCACTTAAATGTTTATTTTGTAGGAAGTTCTTGATTAGAGCTAAAGCGTGAAATTGGAGCTAATCGGGTGTTCGGGACGTGAAAAGATGCCAAAGAACCGAAAAGATTCAAGTTAGAAGGAGCCAAGAGAGGGCAATCTGCAGACCAGCGTCGGGACCCTACTCTTGGAGCGTCTCGACGCTACCTTTCCTTTTCTAATTTGGGTGGCAGAAGTCACAGCGTCGAGACATTGTGACAAGAGCGTCTCGACGCTGTTGGTTCTTTCCATAATCAGAACGCGCGACAGAGCATAGCGTCGAGACGCTATGTCCACAGCGTCGAGACGCTATGTGCAGAATTTCACATATATAGTTCTTTTCATGCTACGGATTGGGGGAGGCCAAATTGAGAGATTTTAGCCCTAATTTCGACTAGAGACCTACTGGGGGAGCTGAAGCAAGGGCAAGGACCGGGAATCTCACTTGGTGGCGTGGAGATCGTGACGGGGACGTGCCGGTTTCGACGACATTGAGTGTTTCCTTTCCTTTTCCTTTTCTCTAGTTAGATTTAATGGCTTTTTCTTGTTTAGTTGATCTTGAAACGTTATGTATGAGTAGCTAAACTTGTTGCTTAGGGATTGATGTAGTCCTTTTAGTTTATGGATTGATTTACGGGATGAATTGTGCAATGGTTATTATGTTTGCAATCTTAATTTAATGCTTTCAATTAATTGGCCATTAGTTGAATGATCTAAGTGTTGAGTCTTGCTTGGGAGAGGGGATTTAACGTAGACTTTATTAAGATTGCATGACTAAAGTTTATTGTCTAAGCTCGTGACGGATTTTAGATTAACTTTAGAATTGGTCAAAAAGAACTCATTGCCTTGCATATTAATACACTTAGATAGGGATATCAAGTTGGTTAATTTGCATGAGAATCAACTATACTCGGGAGAGGTAGTTGTGATTAAAGGTTCTTAGGCTTATAATTCCATTGTGCATGATAATTCATTCCTTAAAATCAATCCTAAACTAAATTGGCGAAATCAATTCCCTAAGTGCTCTTTCAATTGAATCTCCACTGTTTATTTGCATTGATCTAGTTTCCTATCATTCACTACTTTTCGTTTCCTAAATAAAATTGAGCGAGATTATTCACGATACTTGATTTGGCTTAAAAATCCAATCCAGAGGACGACACTCGATTTCACGATCACTTTATTATTACTTGACCCGTGCGCTTGCGGTAAGGAAAATTCCACATCAAGTTTTTGGCGCCGTTGCCGGGGATTGGCACATTTAGTTAGATTAATATTGTGAAAAAAATTGTTCGGTCTTAATTTAGGGTGTATTTTTACTTTTCTAGGTTATTTGCAATTTTTTTTTTCCTTATTTGTTATTCTTTCCATATTTGTTTTTCTAGTTTAGTGTTTTTCATAGTTGTGTAATCTTTTCCTTATTTTTTTTTGTTTTCCTTAATTAGATAGTATTTTCCTTTTAAGAGTATATTTTCCATATTTAGATTAGTTGATATCTTTTCTTTGTTTCTTTCCTTAATTGTTTTCTTTCCTCTTTAGGGTAGTTTAGGTTGTTTATGCGAAGGAATAGAGAATTGGTTTTAGTACCTTTGGATCCCGAGATCGAGAGAACAATTCATAGGCTTCAAAGGGAGAATAGAGAAAACGTTCAAATGGCCGACCCAAATCCACCTGAGGAGCCTAGGCCTATTAGAGACTACTTTCAGCCCGTGTTTCAAGGGCAACAATCGGGGATTGTCTATGCCCCGATTAATGCCAACAACTTTGAGCTAA
Source organism: Luffa aegyptiaca (assembly GCA_017139565.1). Classification (NCBI taxonomy): domain Eukaryota; kingdom Viridiplantae; phylum Streptophyta; class Magnoliopsida; order Cucurbitales; family Cucurbitaceae; genus Luffa; species Luffa aegyptiaca. The sequence continues at coordinate 27,193,447 of CM029405.1, read as the reverse complement.
AGACCGGTCTCATTCAGATGGCTCGAGATTGTGCTTATAGAGGATCGCCCACCGAGGACCCAAATTCTCATCTAAAATCATTTTTAGACATTTGTGGGACGGTAAAAATAAATGGAGTTTCTGAGGATGCTATTCGCTTACGCTTTTTTCCTTTTTCTTTGCAGGACAAAGCACAGGATTGGTTGCAGTCTATTCCCCCTGGAAGCATTACCACCTGGGATGCTCTGGTCCAGGCCTTTCTGAAGAATTTTTTCCCTCCTGCAAAGACGGTCAAGCTGAGGACCGAGATTGGGACGTTCCAGCAGCAGTTTGATGAACAGCTGTTCGAGGCTTGGGAGCGATTTAAAGAGTTGCTGAGGAAGTGCCCTCAGCATGGCTACCCCGACTGGCTTCAGGTTCAATTATTTTATAATGGTTTAACTCCTAGTACAAAAACTATCGTTGATGCAGCTGCAGGAGGGACTCTGTTGTCCAAGACTGTGGAAAATGCTCGCACACTTTTAGAGGATATGGCCACCAACAGCTATCAGTGGCCATCTGAGCGGTCTGCACCTAAAAAGATTGCTGCTGGAGTGTTCGAGATTGACAATGTAAGTGCACTTCAGGCTCAGATGTCTTCCCTGGCTAATGCTTTTCTGAAATTTTCAGGTACAGGGAGTGCACAGTCAATTGAATCAGCTGCTGCTTTAGCATCTAGATCTCAGGAGGAGACCATCGAGCAGGTTCAGTACGTATCAAATTTTAATTCTAGGGGATATAATAATAATTCTACACCTACACATTATCACCCTAACAATAGGAACCATGAAAATTTCTCTTATGCGAATAATAAGAATGTCCTTAACCCTCCTGGTTTTGCCCCTCAAACTCAAGAAAATAAAAAATTAGAAGATCTTGTTGGAGCTTTCATTGCAGAGTCTAGTAACAGGACAACCAAATTGGAGGAGGCAGTCATCGCCATCAACACCACAGTGAATGGCCACAGTGCAGCCATCAAGAACATTGAGACTCAGCTGGGACAATTGGTAAGTGTTGTAAACACCATGAGTAAAGGTAAGGCCCCAGCTGAGCAAGAGAAAACCCAGATGGAGTATTGTAAGGCTATTACGGTGCACCAGGAGGAGGTTGAAGAGGAGCCTGAGTCTGAGGAATATAACACGCCTACAGGGGAAGCTGAGGAGGACACATCATCAGATGAGGCTGAAAAGCCTAAACCTGAGCCTCCTATTCCTTCTACTACATTGATGGCCCTCAAAGAAAAGAAGAGGAAAAAGAAAAAGAAGAATAATCAGGTTCAGTTTGACAAGTTTATGCATGCTTTTATGAATCTGAACATTAATATTCCTTTTGCAGAGGCACTAGAGATGCCCCAGTATAACAGGTTCATGAAGGAATGGTTAGTAAATAAGAGAAAGGAAAAGAAGGTTGACACCGTATATCTTGCCTCTACATGCAGCACCAGAGTACAACAGAAGGTACCTGAAAAAGTAGCAGATCCAGGGAGTTTTTCTGTTCCCTGTAGCTTTGGTCATTGTAGAAAATGTTTTAATCAGAGTAGGTAGATTTTTCCTCCCTATTGATTTATATGTCATGGATATGATGGAAAATCCTACAATGCCTGTTATACTAGGAAGACCATTCCTCGCCACTGGGCGAGTGATTATTGATATTGAGCGCAGGGAGCTCACTGTTAGAGTCCGGAATGAAAAAGAAATATTTAAAGCAGTTGAAGACTCTAAGGGACACTCTGAAGTGATTGTCATGGGCTACAAGAAAGGTGCAAGCAAGAGCACCTCTGTTAGATTCACAGAAAAGAAGCCTCTTTGATGCACGATCAGCACGTCGAGCTAATGACGTTAAACAAGCGCTTATGGGAGGCAACCCAAGTAAGTCCAGTTGTGTTTTTCTTTTTGCTTTTGATTTATTGTTTGTTTTTGTTTTGTAGGTCTTGGTTTCAGTTTCTCCTTTGCTTGCAAGCTTCCATGAGAAGGTCATCATCTTTCCAGGGCAGTATTGTTCACTCCTTCCATTCTTTTATTGTTCTCATGCTTGATTATGCCTTATTTTCGTTATACGTTGAGGACAATGCATGCTTTAAGTTTGGGGGTGGAATAGCATGTTTGTGGAGCCCTTGAGCATCTGAGTTCGGGCTATAGTTTTGAGCTTTCTTTGAATTGAGCATATGGTTGTTTTCTGGATGCTATTTTTGCATGACTATGACTTCCTAGGATAGGCTTTCTTGTCAATTTTCAAGCTTTCGATGAGTTGTAAGCATGAGTGCCCAAAAAGGGAGACTTTTTAAACTTTTTCTAGGAGATGTCTTGCATGAGTAGAGTATTTGTCTTGACTAGATTTGGATTTGAATGCTTAGGAGCGAATTATTAGGTTCATATGCTTGTTGTCACCTCGATAGGTGTAGGGAAGAGCTAAAGAGTCAATTTTTTGCAAATTAGCATGTTTGATCTTGCTTAGGAGGAAAGAAAAGAATATATGCTTATCATGCTCAAAAAGATAAATAATTCTTGTTGTTACAATTTGAAAGAAAAAATTTATTATGCCTTGGCCTGTGCACAATATGCAATGAGTAATAAAGTTTTAGGCAAAAAGGTGCCCCTGGAGCTGGGGAAGTTCAAGTCGGACGTCAGGTGTGACGTCAGACGTATTACATATCCTACTCGGAAGACCATGGTAATACGAGTAGGGTGTTACCTGCGTAGGGAGAACACCGGTTGACTTTTAACGGCAAACGCGGTTATTGCCATCATCATACTTTGGTTGGTTAAGGAGAAAACGTGTTGGCATACCATTTCTGGACGTGGTGAAAGAGTCCATAGAATGCTATGCCTTGATAGCAAAGCCAAAACGCTACCCCTGTTGTGATCAGTTAGGCCAACCAGAGAAAACTCAGGTTAAGGGTCCCTACAATAGGTGTGTGAAAGCTAGTTCCACATATAAATGATTGATTTAATTTTCAATTATAAGCACCTAAGTATGGAGGAAAACAAACTAATTTGTTCCATTGACTCGTTAGTGAATCCTTAGTGCCAGTGTAGAGGGAAGATGAGCTGGGAGTTTAGTAATCCAATCTCGGGCTAGTAGAGTCTGATCTCGTTAAGTTAGATCTCGCTTGTGCAAGTTAATTTTGGAAAACTTTTGATTTGTCTCCCTCATTGGTCCTTATGTGCATGTCTCTTGATTACTTGATTATTGACTTTTGAGCCATGAGGATTGAGTCATGATTGTTGCATCCATTCTTCCATTGTATGCTTGATTTTTAGTTTGCTCGAGGACTAGCAAAAGCTTAAGTTTGGGGGTGTTTGATAGCGAGCATAGCTAGCTATCTTTCCCTAATTAATTTAGCTAGTATTTTATGATTTATTGGCCATTTTATTGCACTTAAATGTTTATTTTGTAGGAAGTTCTTGATTAGAGCTAAAGCGTGAAATTGGAGCTAATCGGGTGTTCGGGACGTGAAAAGATGCCAAAGAACCGAAAAGATTCAAGTTAGAAGGAGCCAAGAGAGGGCAATCTGCAGACCAGCGTCGGGACCCTACTCTTGGAGCGTCTCGACGCTACCTTTCCTTTTCTAATTTGGGTGGCAGAAGTCACAGCGTCGAGACATTGTGACAAGAGCGTCTCGACGCTGTTGGTTCTTTCCATAATCAGAACGCGCGACAGAGCATAGCGTCGAGACGCTATGTCCACAGCGTCGAGACGCTATGTGCAGAATTTCACATATATAGTTCTTTTCATGCTACGGATTGGGGGAGGCCAAATTGAGAGATTTTAGCCCTAATTTCGACTAGAGACCTACTGGGGGAGCTGAAGCAAGGGCAAGGACCGGGAATCTCACTTGGTGGCGTGGAGATCGTGACGGGGACGTGCCGGTTTCGACGACATTGAGTGTTTCCTTTCCTTTTCCTTTTCTCTAGTTAGATTTAATGGCTTTTTCTTGTTTAGTTGATCTTGAAACGTTATGTATGAGTAGCTAAACTTGTTGCTTAGGGATTGATGTAGTCCTTTTAGTTTATGGATTGATTTACGGGATGAATTGTGCAATGGTTATTATGTTTGCAATCTTAATTTAATGCTTTCAATTAATTGGCCATTAGTTGAATGATCTAAGTGTTGAGTCTTGCTTGGGAGAGGGGATTTAACGTAGACTTTATTAAGATTGCATGACTAAAGTTTATTGTCTAAGCTCGTGACGGATTTTAGATTAACTTTAGAATTGGTCAAAAAGAACTCATTGCCTTGCATATTAATACACTTAGATAGGGATATCAAGTTGGTTAATTTGCATGAGAATCAACTATACTCGGGAGAGGTAGTTGTGATTAAAGGTTCTTAGGCTCATAATTCCATTGTGCATGATAATTCATTCCTTAAAATCAATCCTAAACTAAATTGGCGAAATCAATTCCCTAAGTGCTCTTTCAATTGAATCTCCACTGTTTATTTGCATTGATCTAGTTTCCTATCATTCACTACTTTTCGTTTCCTAAATAAAATTGAGCGAGATTATTCACGATACTTGATTTGACTTAAAAATCCAATCCAGAGGACGACACTCGATTTCACGATCACTTTATTATTACTTGACCCATGCGCTTACGGTAAGGAAAATTCCACATCAGACCCCCTCTCCCCTTATTTGTTCTTGCTTTGTGCTGAAGGGTTCTCGACTCTTCTTAGAAATGAGGAAGCGGAGAAAAATTTACAAACATTGTCTTCCTCTAACTCATTTGTTTTTTGCAGATGACAGCTTGGTGTTCATCAGAGCAGGAGACAAAGAGTTCTCTTCCCTCAAAAGGGTTTTGGAGAGCTACGAGAAGGCGACGGGCCAGACCATCAACCTCGATAAGTCCTCCTTCATGACTAGCAGGAATATGAGGAGGGCCGATATGGAAGATTACGAAAAAGCTCTGGGTATTAAAAGAACAGACTCGTTATTCCAGTACCTTGGGATGCCATCCCAAGTGGGGAGGAACAAAGGAGCTTGCTTCATGAGAATAAAAGATCGAGTGAACAAAATCCTCCAAGGGTGGAAAGAGAAGCTGTTCTCTTTAGAAGGAAAAGAGACCCTCATCAAAGCAGTGACCCAAGCCATTCCGGTATATACTATGAGTTGTTTTCGTCTCCCTAACTCTATTTGCAATGATATTGACAGGATGTGTGCAAGATTCTGGTGCAAAAATTTTGGAGACAAAAAACAAAAGGCATTGGCTGGGCTGGAGGAAGATGTGCACGAGTAAAGCGAGAGGTGGTATGGGGTTTAGGCAATTATCTGCTTTTAACCAAGCCATGCTCGCCAAAATAAGCTGGCGAATCATGAGAGACCAAAACATTATCATTTTTAAAGTGTTGAGAGGGCGCTACTTCAAAGATGGGAACTTCCTTCGAGCTCCAATTGGAAATTCCCCATCTTTGGCTTGGAGAAGCATCTGTTGGGGGAGAGAGCTGTTCGAGAAAGGGCTTAGATGGAGAGTAGGGAATGGAAATAAAATCTCTATTGAGGAAGATTCTTGGATCCCAAATTCGAGCAATCCCAAGCCAATTCTCATCAACCCAAACCTCAAAGGCTTGATGGTAAACAGCATAATTGACGAAAACAACTGTTGGAAGGAAAGCCTCATCCAACATTCCTTCCCCCCACGTTACAAAGAACATTCTCAGTATTCCTAGGGGAAGGGCCGAGGCTTTGGATGAAATCTTCTGGGGTCCTGATAAGAAAGGCCTTTTCTCCGTCAAAAGCGCCTATCACATTGCCATTAGTTCTATTGACAGCCCTAAAGCTTCCCAATCGGATGAGAGAAAGGAGTCCAAATTCTGGAAGAGCATATGGGACTCGAAAATTCTCCCTAGGTCCAAAGTTTGCTCTTGGAAAATCATTAATGATGACATTCCTTGTAAGGCCAACATCCAAAAAAAGGGAGTTAATCTCAGTCCCCTCTGTACTTTATGCCGAAAATATGTTGAAACTACTCCCCACATCATTTGGGACTGCAAAGTTTCAAAATCTTGTTCTGTAAAATGTCTTCCGGTATCTAAAAATCTCTTTCTTTTTGACAGAAAAGGATGGACACCTAAAGACTATTGGTCTTGGATGACCGATAATTTGGATCAAGAGGATCTCTCTAAAGGCCTCATTTTGATGTGGAGGATCTGGGATTTCAGGAACAAAGTGGAGCACAATCAAGCTACTCCTACGATCGACTCAATCCAAAATTTTTTCAACAAAAATTTAAAGGATGCTGAGGACTCGTACCTGAAGGAGCAGCCCGTGGTCAGATCTCAGAACAAAGCGAGTCGCGCGACCTAGGAGCCCCCGAAGAAAAATACCTAGAAATTAAATACAGATGCAGCGTGGAATGAGAAAGATTGTTGTGGAGGTATCAGATGGGTGGTGCACGACTCGAATGGGTCCATGATCTTTAGCGGATCGAAGAAACTCCACACGAATTGGCTTATAAAATGGCTAGAAGCTAAAGCGATCCTAGAAGGTTTGAAGGAAATTGCAAGTACCTATTCCCAGAACAAAATCCCCCTTGTTATCGAATCAGACGCGCTCAAGATCATCAGAGTGTTGAGGGGAGAAGTCTACGTGAAAACCATCATAGACGACATCATCAGCCGCGCTTCACGGCTGCCTCAGGTGGAATTCTGCCATTGCAGTAGGACCACAAACACAGTAGCCCACTGTGTAGCGAAATTTGCGTGTAATCTTCGTTTTGATGCTAGCCAGGCGTTTCCCCTTTCGCGGGAAAATGAGTTTCATTTTATAGCCCCTGGCTTTTTTGATTGTTTGGATTCTGGTACTTTTGGCCCCTCCGTTTTATTGAGGGTTTTGCAGTAGTTGGTTCTTTAATGAAGGTTTTTTTTTAAAAAAAAAAACAAAAATTCTCAGCCGAGAGGGAGAGAGATATGTGGTCAAAATTTTCTTGCACTTTTAGTAATTTCTAACAAATATTGTACTGATACATTAAATAATCATTTTTTAAATTTTATATAAATAAATATAACATAACCTATACAATGAAAATATATTTTTAAATTTACCTTATTTCTTTACTTTATTTTTTATTTTTTGAAAAAATACACTTTTGATACCTGTCAGATTCACGAAGGGCAAGGGGGTGCGTGCCCCCGAACTTCAAATAAAATTATATATATAATTTGCCGCATGAAATTCAAAATACTACCTTGGCTTAGTGGTTTATGCATAGGTGCACGTGAATGTGCCCCTTCCGCCTGAATTCGCATCTCATCAAACTCATATATGATCTTCCAATGTTTTTTCAGTTTTTTTCTCTGCTTTTTCCATTTCTTTTAATTTTTTGAATAGTTCAGTTTTTGTTTTTATTTTTTCCCCATTTTTTCCGTTTTTATTTTTTTTAATTGTTCAGTTTTTGTTTTCTTTTTTTTAATAGTTCAATTTTTTTTAAGGCAACCATGATTTTGAGTTTTGATGGTCGTTAATAATATATGATTTTTCAAACAGAATAATTTAAACTTTTAAAAAAATATATTTTTATGTTTGTTTTTATTTTTTTCCCCGTTTTTTCCCTTTTTATTTTTTTTTAATTGTTCAGTTTTTGTTTTCTTTTTTTTTTAATAGTTCAATTTTTTTTTTAAGGCAACCATGATTTTGAGTTTTGATGGTCGTCAATAATATATGATTTTTCAAATAGAATAATTTAAACTTTTAAAAAAATATATTTTTATGTTTTTGTTTAAGCTTTTTATCATTTCATCTTTGTACTTTGTCACTCATTCTATTTTAGTTCATATACTTTCATTTATTCAAATTTAGCCTATGTAATTTCAATAAATCTTTAGATTGGTCATTATTAATTTGAAGTTACTTTTTATAGAATTTGATAAGCTAATAATCATAATTTTCACTTAAGAAAAGACACCGTTGTTAATATGTTTTCAAAATTTGTAAAGTGAAAGCTAATAAAGACTAAATTTGTTTTAAAAAAAGTTAACCATTGACTAATGTTAAGATTATTAAAAGTACAAGGATTATATTTGGGCATTTGGAATTATTGAGAATAAAATAGAAATAGTTCCAAAGTACAATGACCAAAATGGTATTTAAACCTAAAAGGAATTTGAAACGAGTTTATAAATTTCTTTTAAAAAATTAGGAAAAGAAATCAATTCTACCCCTAAACGTTGGGGTCAATTAAAACTTCAAACTAATAATTGTATCAATTTAAATTCTAAACATTCATAATCGAATTTTATGTGTAATGAAACTATAAACTTTCAATTTTGCATTTGTTATAGGTAATTTTGGACCATTCCGATGTACAAGGAGCTGACGAGGACAATCAGGTGTCGTGCATGGATAACAATCAGGTGACGAGGACAATAATTGTAACAATTTAAATTCTAAACATTCATAAGTTGGATGGACTTCCACGGCGTCTCAGATGCAATCAGGTGTCGCGCATTCTTTTTCACTCTAACAGGATCAGCCAAGCATTGGTTTGAAAGGTTGAAAAGGAGATCCATCAGCTGTTTCAAGGATTTAGCCCTAGCATTCCTTGCACAGTTCATGGGAGCCAGAGAACAGCGCAAGCCTCACATCAACCTCTTAACAGTCAAACAACAGCCAGGTGAGAGCTTGCGTGATTATATAACGCGTTTTAACGACGAAGCACTGCAGGTTGAGGGATACAGTGAGGGAGTAGCCCTAGTAGCCATCATAACCGGACTGGAGGATGAGAGATTGCTCAATTCAATAGGTAAGAGCCAACCTCGAACTTATGCCGAGTTTGTTTCCAGGGCGTAGAAGTATATGAGCGCAGAGGAGTTACTGAAATCAAAGAGGTCAGAACGAGAGCACAAAAGACATTCTTCAATCGATCAGGACAGAAAGAAAGATAAGAGACAGCGGACAGACGATGGTGGCCGAGGCCGAGCCGACCATGACCATGGTCGAGGCCGAGCACATCCTTTCGGTAAGTTTGAGAAATACACACCAACTGTCGTTCCACAGGAACAAGTTTTGATGGAGATTCGAAACACGGGTCTTCTAAAGTTTCCTGGGAGGATGAAGTCGAATCCCGATAGAAGAGACAAGAGCCAGTATTGCCTTTTCCACCGGGACCATGGATATTCAACCAGGAATTGTATTCAGTTGAAGGATGAAATCGAAGCACTGATCCAGAATGGGTATCTGAAGGAGTTCGTCGGCGAGCCTGGGGCCGAGGCCGACCAGAGATGGCCGAGGCTGAGGCAGAACAAAGATGGCCGAGACAAAGAAGAACTGGAGGACCAGCTGGAGGAGGTTCAAGTAGGAAGAGGAAAGCTATTGCCAGGGAAGCAAGGTTCGAACCAGAATATCGAGGTATGTACTCTGTCCATCTAGCAAAGGCACACCCCCCCTTTGGAGTTCACTGAGGCTGAGGCAGCGAGCATTCATCAGCCACATAATGATGCCCTGGTGGTCACTCTAATGGTAGCCAATGTGAAAATCCATCGGATCCTAATTGATGGAGGAAGCTCGGCTGATGTCCTTCCTCTAACAGCCTTTAAAGCAATGCAGTTAGAGAGGGAACTCTTAAAACCAAGCCTTACCCCACTTGTAGGATTTGGAGGAGAAAGAGTGATCCTAGAAGGTAGCATAGAACTTCCCGTGACCTTTGGGGGTGGACAGAATGCAGTGACAAGGATGATAAACTTCTTAGTTGTGGACTGTATGTCAGCCTACAATGCAATCCTAAGAAGGCCAACCTTGCATGAAATGAAGGCCATAACTTCAACTTACCATCAGTTGCTGAAGTTTCCAACTCCGAATGGTGTGAGAGTTGTCAAAGGAAAGCAAAAGGCGTTAAGAGAGTGTTACTGGACCGCGCTGAAAGAAGTTAAGCCACATAGGGCCGAGGCTGACAAGAGAATGAGCTGAGGCCGAGTAGGACACACTTCCACCAACACTGAATATGAACTTATGGAGTTTTAGGGCTTCTTGTTTATTGCATTTTACCACGTAACTAAACATTAATTATTTTGTTTTTGCTTCTAGTTTGTAGGAATAGGTTGAATATTTTTCCTGTGTCTTCATTCAAATGTAAAAGTTTAATTAATGCCAAAGCCCCATTGTTTCTCCATTCAAGTTCAGTATTCAGAAGTGTGCACAAAGCAACCGACTCAAGCATCACGATACGCGAGCCTGGACCACCGAGTCTACCTTGCCTCATCTAGACTTGAGACTACGTGAGCCTGGACCACCGAGTCTACCTCACCTCATCTGGCTTGAGCATCTCCACATCATGCGAGCCTGGACTACCGAGTCTACCTCGCCTCATCCAGACTTGAAACTACGTGATCCTGAACCACCGAGTCTACCTCACCTCATCTGGCTTGAGCATTGGTGCGTCGTCAGCTGAATGGATGGAATGTGAGATAAGATGAATAATAATAATAAAGAATAATTCAGCCAACCCTAGTGCAAGTATACACTGTCGCACGTAGTAATAAAAAACCTTAGAAGTATTCCAAGGGTATCGATCCCACAAGGACTAAACTGGAAATTCATATTTGATGAAGAAACTGCTCAAATGATTGCTTTTAAAAAGGTAACCAAAGAAAATAAGTTGATTGATTGGGTTTTTTGAAAAGATAAATAAACATGCAAATAACTAAAAGAATAACTAAAAGAAAGTGGTTGAGGAGCTGCGAAATAGGTGCTAGAAAGTTGTCCAGTCAGTTTCGGGGTCAAAACAGCCGGTTAGGTGCGAAGAAGACTCGTCAACAACGACCCGCGGATGACTCGGAACGGTCTTGGGAAATTCCAGCTTTTCCTCTGTTTTCCTACACAACAACAAACTAAGTCAAATTCTCTTAAAATCAAGTCTTTTTAAGCACAAATGAGCATAATTTGACAAAAGTAAATCTCAACACCCTAACTTATCAACTTTGACATATTTTGAGCTCAGGAACAGTAAAATTGATCTAACATGCAACATTTAACCAAGAAATGAGCTAAATACAAGGGCAAAATTGGTATATTTTTTACCCTTATCAAACATCTCCACATCATACGAGCTTGGACTATCGAGTATACCTCGTCTCATCTAGACTTGAGACTACGTGAGCCTGGACCACCGAGTCTACCTCACCTCATCTGGCTTGAGCCCATCACCTTTGCAAGCCTGGGCCCCCGGGTCTACCTCATCTCATCTAGATTCGAGATCATGCGAGCCTGGACCACCGAGTCTACCTCATCTCATCTAGCTTGAGCAAATCACATCATGCGAGCCTGGACTACCGAGTCTACCTCGCCTCATCCAGATTCCAGATTACGTGAGCCTGGACCATCGAGTCTACCTCGCCTCATCTGGCTTGAGCCCATCACTTCTTGCGAGCCTGGGCCCCCGGGTCTACCTCGCCTCATCTAGATTCGAGATCATGCGAGCCTGGACCACCGAGTCTACCTCATCTCATCTAGCTTGAACACATCACATCATGCGAGCCTGGACTACCGAGTGTACCTCGCCTCATCCAGATATGGGATTGCATGAGCCTTGGCTAGCAAGTCTACCTCACCCCATCTGGCTCGAGCTCATGCACTTCTTCTAAGACAGGTTCACCTGGCCTAAGCTGAGGCCGACCAGGCTGAGGCCGACCAAGCCGAGGTCGACCCTAAACCTTAAAGGTATTCTTCTCATTATTCAACTATATTTTATGTTTTAGTGAAGCTTTACTTGAGATTGGGGGCTACAAAGGGGATATGCACTCCCTATTAAACAAAAAGCAAGTAACAGGGGGGTATGCACTCCCTATTAAACAATAGGCACATTAGCTTAGCATGTCTAACCAATGGTTACATGTTCTAGCTTATTCTCTCATTATTTTCCTTAAGGACTGACTAATGAATGCAGGGAGCCAAGTTTTAGGCTAACAAGGGCATGAGGCCGAGGCCGACCCTAGTCTCTTCCCTCATTTTTCTTTTGCAGAGGTTAACTTTTCGATGCAGGATCGTGAAATCCTCTGCTTTTCCTATTTTTACTTGTGGATAAGCCCTGGATCTGGAATGAAGCACTCCGAATGACCAAGCAAAATTAGAAAACTGCTGTGCTCGACCTCTTCCCGAGGCCGAGGCCGACCAGAGACATTTTTGTAATCTCTCATTCTTCTCATTTCCATCTCACCTAACCCCTATTCAGGGAGTTTCTACTTTGTCTAGTTTGTCCTACCCTGCAGGATGACAAGGAATTCATACATAAGTCAGCACACGGCAAAGATCATTACTCTTAAATCGGGCTTAAGGAGCTCAACCTATAGCAATAAGTCACCCTGAATCCCAATTCAAGAGTGGGGGCTTAATGTTATAGGTAATTTTGGATCACTCCAATGTACAAGGAGTTGACGAGGACAACCGGACAGAAATAGGGCTGGAAGATGGCCCCAGAGGCGAAACAGGCCAATAGGTCGGGCCAAGACCGAAGGGGTCGAGCTTTTGGCCCGACCCCCTGCTCGGCCTCGGCCTTGTGCGGGCTGAGCTCGTCCGGCTCCGTTCAGTCCCTGCTGCCTTTGGTCGCCCCGGTTTCGCCTGGTTTGTCCCGAAACGCCTCCGAATTCCTAAAAATCCTAGGAGCATGAGCAGGTATTTAAACCCCTCGTCGTCACTGAAGAAGGGGACTCGAATTCTGTTTTCTACTCTCTCCTCCTTCCGATTTCTGACTTAAGCATCGGAGGCGGTGTGGCAAGCACCACACCAGTGTGCAGGATTTCTGTCTTACAGGCCATGTCTTCCCCCCTCCCAAACAAATTTACCATTGGTGGCACGTGAAGGTCAGTTGAGTTCGTCCCGACCAAATTTGACAATCAATAGTATTTATTCAATTTTGTATTTAGTAAGTCTGTGAATTTTAAAAAATGTAAAATAAATCTCACCTATCAAACACAAAAATGAAAGTTTAAGATTCTATTCGACACATTTTTAAGTTTAGGGATTATAGACACAAACCCAAAATTGCAGGGACTAAACTTGTAATTTAACCTAATCGATATTATGTAATTTAAATATTGTATCAATGCTTCTAAAGTTACATTTATATGAACTTGTGCCCCCCCTAACATAAAATCGTGGATCCGCCACTAGTCCCTGAGGTTTGGGTTATGTCACACCCCCTCCCGGACCACCTGCTAGCTTAGCCCGGAAGACGGCGTGAAGCCAACAGACATCGTCACCTCTAACGATCCCTGTTGACCCTACTGAAACGTTGAACCTGATAAACATACTAGAAACATAGATATAAAACATTCTATATGAAACACCACACAGCGGAATCTACGGAAACCTTTCAAAATACACATGGTGCAGCCCTGACATAACCTGGTTTGGAAAGTAACCTGATATAGATATCACGACCAAAACATATACAACTAGGGTTATACATCCACGACCTCTAGGACGATATTATACAACCCTTACAAAACATTTACAATATGAACAAACTCAATATACAACTCCAACCACGTACTGGAGCTTCATCTAGAACTTTCAGCAGACGTTGGCAGTGTATCAGGCACCGGGAGCTCGATCTCTACCTGAAAAGTGGAAAACATTTTGAAAGAATGAGCTACGAAGTCCAGTGAGTGACTGACTTTAAAACTCTAAATCTGGAAGTCAAAACACGTGCTAAACCTTTAAACGTATAAATATGCTCAATCAAAGCGTTTAACATAAACGTGTAATGGAAAAGGCTTTCTAAAATATCTTGCAAGTTCGTCATTAAAAATCTAGCAAGGCATATGAAATACATCAAACGTTTTAACTAACATGACCGATCTACGTTGTGTAGGGCACGCCGAGTACAACCAACGTTTACTAATCCTACGATGTAGTGGGGCCCGCCCAGCACTCCCATCGTCTTTGTCGTAGTGGGGCCCGTCCAGCACTCACGACAGCATCGTTGTCACGGAGTACACTCAACGTCGACAACGGAATATAACCTGTGTGCACACGGTACCATATAGCCTCGGGCTCAATATCTCAGTCATGTAGTCAATAGAAATCTCAGAAAATCACATGAAAATAATAAAACATGCCTGCTTATCGTTATCTTTCGTAAAACTCAAGCTTACTCAGCTTGCTCGTGAAAAACTTTAAATCATTAAACAATACTTGCTAACACATACTTTACTTTAAAGGATATCATTTCAGCTACTTTTCATAAAGTCATTAGCCACGTGCTCGTATATAAACCTCGTTAGAAAATCTAAGCTCAAAACTTATGCTTGAAACCGTTCATAGAATCATGTATCATTCATAGAAAAGCGTATAAAACTTCTAAACATGTACAACCGTTGGAAACCATTTTCGAAATTCATTTTGTCACTCACTGTCTTAGCTAGTTCCCCGGTTTGTAGACTCGACCTATTTCCTCTTGGCCTGTCAAATAACCAAAACCGAGCATTAGAACCATAGATAGCTTTGTTTTTCCATGCTCATGAATTCTAGACACTTGAATTAAAAACCACATTCACATTCTACTTTTCCAGATTTCCCAGATTCTATACCCTAACTTTCAACACCCATAACTTCCTCAATACTTAACCAAAATTAATGAAATACACATCAAACTCTTCATTTTCGAACACTCTACAACTTACCTGAAGAAATGAAAACAATATTCCCAACCAATTTGTCCAGAAATTCCCCGAAATCAGACAACACAGATTCGAGCTTCTCTGTTATCCTTTATCTTCCTCCTGAAATTAAACCTGCTTAAAGTAATTTTTGGCTCACGAAATCTTCATGAAAGTTGTAGATAATTGAATAATATTTCCAACCATATCAAATAGAGCTTCTGATTCAACTTGTACACCCCAGAATGCTCAAAACATCAGAGAAAACCAGAGATCCTCCTTCTTTGCTCGAAAATCCTGTGCTCTGTTTTCCATTCCAAAAACCATCAACTTCTCATACGATTTAGGTCAAGCTTCCTTCATGAAATTTGTTAGAAAATGAACTAACTTTCAAGAAAATCAAACCGCACCTATTAGTTCCTTCTGTGTAGCTCAAACCGACTAAACCACCAGAGGTTGACAGGTTGATCTCAGATCCTGCAATGGCTGGCTTTGCATGAGCTTTTCCCTATCTTCTTCAACCTCAAACCAAGAAATTCTTCTTCTTCCTCCTCCTTCACTCCCTCCTTAAAGTGCTCTGAAAGTTTCAATGGAAAAGGATGAGAAATGAGATGGAAATGGGCTGATGAAAATTGTAGTCGGTGGTGGGTTTTTAGTGCTGGCCATTTCCATTTGCTTTCTTTTTCTTTCTTTTTTCTTTTTTTTTTTCCTTTTTCCCTTTTCCTTTTCCTTTTCTTTTCTTTTCTTTTCTTTTTTTTTTCCCTTTTCCTTTCATTTTCTCTTTTTTGTTTTTTTAAAAAACTCCAAAGTTATAAAAAAAACAACTTGAACTAAAAGCTTGCCATTTTCCTTCAACAATGAAACAGCACAACTTAGGTCCAACTTCCACAATAGATGACAAGAGAAAATGATCCTAGAGAAGTCTCGGGTTTACAACTTACCTCCCCCTTTTTAAATTTCGTCCTCGAAATTTAGAAGTCTTAGGTGAAGAGTGTCGGGTAACTCCTCCTCATTTGATCTTCCAATTCCCAAGTTGCCTCCTCAACTCCGTGATGTCTCCAAAGAACCTTCACGAGTGGGATCGTTTTGTTCCTCAAAACTTGCTCCTTTCTGTCGAGAATCTGAACCGCTTCCTCTTTATAACTCAAGTCTTCTTTCAGTTCAATCGGTTACCCTTGCAACACATGTGATGGATCTGGAATATATTTCCTCAACATGGACACATGAAAAACATCATGTATTCGAGCGAGTTCCGCTGGCAATTCAAGTCTATAGGCTGCTGGTCCAACTCGTTCTATTATCTGGTAAGGTCCAATATATCTAGGACTCAGCTTACCTTTCCTCCCAAAGCGAAGAACACCTTTCCACGGAGATAACTTTAAGAAAACTTGATCTCCAACCTGGAATTCTAAGTCTCTTCGTCGTCTATCTGCATATCTCTTCTGTCGATCCTGAGCTATTTTCAGGTTCTCCCTAATCAGCTTAATATTGTCTGACGTAACTTGTACCAACTCAGAACCAACTAGCTTTCGCTCTCCCACTTCGTTCCAGCACACAGGAGTCCTGCATGGTCTGCCATACAAAGCCTCGAATGGTGCCATGCCGATACTAGACTGATAGCTGTTATTATAAGCGAACTCCATAAGTGATAAGTGGTTATCCCAACTTCCCTTAAACTGAAGGACACATGCTCTCAACATGTCCTCTAAGGTCTGGATGGTCCTCTCAGACTGACCATCTGTCTGGGGATGGAACGCTGTACTGAACTTCAACTTTGTTCCCATTGCTTTCTGCACACTAGGCCAAAACTTAGAAGTAAACCTTGGATCCCTATCTGAAACTATGGACACTGGCACTCCATGTTGACTCACAATCCTGTCGACGTATAACTTAGCTAGCTGATCTAGTGTAGACGTCGCTTTAATCGGTATAAACTGTGCTGTCTTGGTGAGTCTATCCACTATTACCCATATACCATCATGTCCACTAGAAGTACGAGGTAATCCAAACAGAAAATCCATGGTAATATGCTCCCACTTCCACTCCGGCACTGGCAGTGGATTAAGGAGTCCTCCTGGCCTCTGTCTCACTGGTTTAACTTGTTGACAGATCAAACATCTATCGACATATTCAGCTATCTCCCGCTTCATACCAGGCCACCAATAACTTTTCTTCAGAGTTCTATACATCTTGGTGCTTCCTGGATGCATAACGTAAGCTGAACTGTGAGCTTCCTCTAGTATAGCACTCTTAAGCTCACTAATACTCGGAACGCATAGTCTTCCCTGTTTAACTATGGCTCCGTCTGCCCTCAACCCAAATTCTGCCTCCGAGCCTTGCCTGGACTTTGCAAGTATCTTCTGTAAGTTACTATCTTCTGGCTGTCTTCTCACAATCTCTGCTACTAGAGAAGACCTAACTTGAAATTGAGCTAAAAGACTCTCTGAGCTTTCTGCAGTCATAACTGCCTTGAAACCTCTTAACTCACTTAGCAAGCTTGCTCGAATGCTACACAAGGCACTCTTCGGAAGTCTCGACTTCCTACTCAGCGCATCTGCTACCACGTTAGCCTTACCTGGATGATATTCTATGGTGCAGTCATAGTCTTTGATTAATTCTAGCCATCGCCTCTGCCTTAGATTCAGCTCTTTCTGATCAAAGATGTACTTTAAACTCTTATGATCTGTGAAAATGTGGCACTTCTCACCGAATAAATAATGTCTCCAGATCTTCAGTGCTAAAACAACTGCTGCTAGCTCAAGATCATGGGTAGGGTAATTACACTCATGCTTCTTCAACTGCCTTGAAGCATAAGCTATCACCTTTCCTTCCTGCATAAGCACACAACCTAATCCTTGCCTCGAAGCATCACAATAGATCACATACTCCTTCCCTGTTACAGGAAGTGCTAGAATAGGCGTTGTCACCAATCTCTTCTTCAACTCATGGAAACTCTGTTCGCATTTATCCGACCACTCAAACTTAGCATTCTTCCTTGTCAAAGCTGTCAAGGGTAATGCTAATCGTGAGAAATCCTCAACAAAACGTCTGTAGTATCCGGCCAGGCCTAGGAAACTACGAACCTCTGTTGCACTAGCTGGTCTCTCCCAGTTGACAACAGCTTCCACCTTCTGCGGGTCAACACTAACTCCGTCCGCTGAAACTACATGCCTTAAGAACACCACTTGATTCAACCAAAACTCACATTTGCTGAACTTAGCGTACAACTGTTTATCACGTAGTGTCTGTAGAACAATCCTCAGATGTTCCTCATGGGCTTTCCTGTCAATTGAGTAAACTAGTATGTCATCGATGAACACTATCACAAACTGATCTAAATACTGATGGAAGATCCTGTTCATGAGGTCCATGAAAACTGCTGGCGCATTCGTTAAACCGAATGGCATCACTAAAAACTCATAGTGCCCATACCTCGTCCTGAATGCTGTCTTAGGAATATCTGATTCCCTAACCTTCAGCTGGTGGTATCCTGACCTCAGATCAATTTTAGAGAACACTGCTGCTCCCCTTAACTGGTCAAACAAGTCATCGATGCGTGGTAGAGGATACTTGTTACGTATCGTGACCTTGTTTAACTGCCTGTAATCAATGCATAATCTCAGGGTACCATCTTTCTTCTTCACGAATAACACTGGAGCTCCCCAAGGTGATACGCTAGGCCTGATGTATCCCTTGTCAACTAGTTCTTGCAACTGCACCTTCAGCTCCTTAAGCTCACTCGGAGCCATCCTGTATGGTGCCTGTGAAATAGGTGCTGTTCCTGGTAACAATTCAATAGTGAACTCCACCTCTCTATCAGGTGGCAAACCCGATAAATCAGCTGGAAAAACATCAAGAAATCCGTTCACCACAGGAACATCTTCTGGTTTCAGCTTTTCTTCTTGCACCTCTACTACGTGCGCAAGAAACGCTGTGCAACCTTTCCTCAACAACTTCTCAGCTTTCAGAGCTGAAATCAAACTCGTAGGAATAATCTTCCTCTCACCCCTGAAAACTACTTCAGTCAAACCTGGTTTCTTAAAAGTCACTTCCTTCCTATGGCAATCCATCGAAGCATAGTGAGTGAATAAGAAATCCATTCCCAAAATCACATCCAACGCCTGCAACTCTAGGGGAAGAAGATCCACTAACATACAGAGACCTTCTACTACAACCTCACAATCACGCAACACCTCATTAACTAATAAAATGTCACCAACTGGAGTGCATATGACTAACTCCTCAGATAAAGGCTCTAGCATCCTATCCAGCTTAGTTAAAAACATACTAGAAACAAAGGAATGCGTAGCGCCTGGATCTAACAAGACACGTGCAGGTACATTACAAATCAAAATCGTACCAGTGATCACATCTGGTGCATCCTCTGCTTCCTGTTGAGTCATGGCGTAGACTTTTCCCTGCTGCCTAGGTCTCCCCACAACTCCCTTTTGCCTTGCACCACTGGTTCCCTCTCCTGCGGCTGCTGGGATTCTCGGCTGCTCAACTGTGTGGGACCCAACTCCCTGGTCCTTCTGAACTGCTGCCCTCAGCTGTGGGCAATCCCTCTTGAAATGCCCTGGTTGTCCACACTGGTAACACACACCAGCGCCAACAAGACATTGACCCCGATGATTCTTGCCACAACTTACACATGGGGTTCTCCTGGATTCACTAGCAACGGACTCCTGACCCGTCCGCGGTCTTGCTACCGAACTCGCAGACTGACTGTGGGCTCTCTGACTCTGCCTCTGATAGGCACTACCCGAACTCATCTGCCTTGATAACTGGCCACCAGATCGACGCTTGAAGTCTTGACGACCTGAAACATTCACCCCAGGTGTGAACCTCCGCTGCTCACGACCCCGAAAACCACTAGTCGTTGGAGCTCCACGACTAGCCTCCAATGCCGCCTTTTCCTCTATAATACTCTGCTCCACACGTAAGGCAGTCTCTACTAGCTGGGAAAAATCCGTCCACTTGGCCATAGCGGTAACTGGGGTACGTATCTCAAAACGTAGCCCTCTCTCAAACCTGCGACACCTGTCACTCTCCGATGCCACAATCACTTCAGCATACCGTGAAAGCTCGGTATACTTCCTCTCGTACACGGCCACTGAAAGTGACCCTTGTTTCAGCTCCAGAAACTCATCTCTCTTCGCCTCACAATATGCGGTGGGGTAGTACTTTTCCTCGAATATGCCCCTGAATGTCAACCAATCTAACGTACGTGCATCACTGCGCCTGGCTGTAATGGACTTCCACCATCCTTCCGCCTCCTTCTGCAAGAGGAATGTGGCTAATTTGACTTTTCGCTCCTCAGGACAATTCATCACATCGAAGCATTTCTCCAACATATTCAACCAGACCTCGGCATCAGCTGGATCCGTGGAACCCTCAAACACTGCGGCTCCTAACTTCTTCAACCGTTTTATCCCATACATCTTTTCCGGATCACTAGGCCCTGCTCTCTCTGGCCTACCGATCTTCTGTGCAGATCTAGCAAATCGCTCACTCCCTGCCTCATTCTGACCTCTCGGGGTACTGGATCCCTTTTCAAATTGACTTTGGGTAGGATCTTGCGTCCCATCCTGATTCTGCCTGCGTCGTCTGCTGATACGTGGTGGCATGACTTCTATAACATATCAACACATCAGACATGCTATAGATACTTAACTCAGATGCATGATACTAAACTTATACCCACATTCTAGTCCTGACTGGACTCACTCTCAATAATACTCGGACCATACTCCGCTAGTTCTATCTGAACTGACCCAACGTCTAACTATTTACTTCCTGGATTTTTCTTAGCACTAACTACCATGTCTCTTTTCCCATGGAGCTAACGGCTCTGATACCAAGTTGTCACACCCCCTCCCGGACCACCTGCTAGCTTAGCCCGGAAGACGGCGTGAAGCCAACAGACATCGTCACCTCTAACGATCCCTGTTGACCCTACTGAAACGTTGAACCTGATAAACATACTAGAAACATAGATATAAAACATTCTATATGAAACACCACACAGCGGAATCTACGGAAACCTTTCAACATACACATGGTGCAGCCCTGACATAACCTGGTTTGGAAAGTAACCTGATATAGATATCACGACCAAAACATATACAACTAGGGTTATACATCCACGACCTCTAGGACGATATTATACAACCCTTACAAAACATTTACAATATGAACAGACTCAATATACAACTCCAACCACGTACTGGAGCTTGATCTAGAACTTTCAGCAGACGTTGGCAGTGTATCAGGCACCGGGAGCTCGATCTCTACCTGAAAAGTGGAAAACATTTTGAAAGAATGAGCTACGAAGCCCAGTGAGTGACTGACTTTAAAACTCTAAATCCGGAAGTCAAAACACGTGCTAAACCTTTAAACGTATAAATATGCTCAATCAAAGCGTTTAACATAAACGTGTAATGGAAAAGGCTTTCTAAAATATCTTGCAAGTTCGTCATTAAAAATCTAGCAAGGCATATGAAATACATCAAACGTTTTAACTAACATGACCGATCTACGTTGTGTAGGGCACGCCGAGTACAACCAACGTTTACTAATCCTACGATGTAGTGGGGCCCGCCCAGCACTCCCATCGTCTTTGTCGTAGTGGGGCCCGCCCAGCACTCACGACAGCATCGTTGTCACGGAGTACACTCAACGTCGACAACGGAATATAACCTGTGTGCACACGGTACCATATAACCTCGGGCTCAATATCTCAGTCATGTAGTCAATAGAAATCTCAGAAAATCACATGAAAATAATAAAACATGCCTGCTTATCGTTATCTTTCGTAAAACTCAAGCTTACTCAGCTTGCTCGTGAAAAACTTTAAATCATTAAACAATACTTGCTAACACATACTTTACTTTAAAGGATATCATTTCAGCTACTTTTCATAAAGTCATTAGCCACGTGCTCGTATATAAACCTCGTTAGAAAATCTAAGCTCAAAACTTATGCTTGAAACCGTTCATAGAATCATGTATCATTCATAGAAAAGCGTATAAAACTTCTAAACATGTACAACCGTTGGAAACCATTTTCGAAATTCATTTTGTCACTCACTGTCTTAGCTAGTTCCCCGGTTTGTAGACTCGACCTATTTCCTCTTGGCCTGTCAAATAACCAAAACCGAGCATTAGAACCATAGATAGCTTTGTTTTTCCATGCTCATGAATTCTAGACACTTGAATTAAAAACCACATTCACATTCTACTTTTCCAGATTTCCCAGATTCTATACCCTAACTTTCAACACCCATAACTTCGTCCATACTTAACCAAAATTAATGAAATACACATCAAACTCTTCATTTTCGAACACTCTACAACTTACCTGAAGAAATGAAAACAAGATTCCCAACCAATTTGTCCAGAAATGCCCCGAAATCAGACAACACAGATTCGAGCTTCTCTGTTATCCTTTATCTTCCTCCTGAAATTAAACCTGCTTAAAGTAATTTGTGGCTCACGAAATATTCATGAACGTTGTAGATAATTGAATAAGCTTTCCAACCATACCAAATAGAGCTTCTGATTCAACTTGTACACCCCAGAATGCTCAAAACATCAGAGAAAACCAGAGATCCTCCTGCTTTGCTCGAAAATCCTGTGCTCTGTTTTCCATTCCAACAACCATCAACTTCCCATACGATTTAGGTCAAGCTTCCTTCATGAAATTTGTTAGAAAATGAACTAACTTTCAAGAAAATCAAACCTCACCTCTTAGTTCCTTCTGTGTAGCTCAAACCGACTAAAACACCAGAGGTTGACAGGTTGATCTCAGATCCTGCAATGGCTGGCTTTGCATGAGCTTTTCCCTATCTTCTTCAACCTCAAACCAAGAAATTCTTCTTCTTCCTCCTCCTTCACTCCCTCCTTAAAGTGCTCTGAAAGTTTCAATGGAAAAGGATGAGAAATGAGATGGAAATGGGCTGATGAAAATTGTAGTCGGTGGTGGGTTTTTAGTGCTGGCCATTTCCATTTGCTTTCTTTTTCTTTCTTTTTTCTTTTTTTTTTCCTTTTTCCCTTTTCCTTTTCCTTTTCTTTTCTTTTCTTTTCTTTTTTTTCCCTTTTCCTTTCATTTTCTCTTTTTTGTTTTTTTAAAAAACTCCAAAGTTATAAAAAAAACAACTTGAACTAAAAGCTTGCCATTTTCCTTCAACAATGAAACAACACAACTTAGGTCCAACTTCCACAATAGATGACAAGAGAAAATGATCCTAGAGAAGTCTCGGGTTTACAGGTTAGGTTTCATTTTGGTCATTGAGTTTTCAAACTTGACAATTTAGTCCCTGAGGTTTGGATTTTGTTTCATTTTGATCCCTTCATCCACTTTTTCCTTAACTTTTAACGGTTTGCTGACAGGAGGGAGAGATTTCTGACAAAAATTGTATTGATACATTAAATAATCATTTTTTAAATTATATATATATATATATATATATATATATATATATTAAAAGGCATAAATTTTTTTGCCAAAATTTTGGAATGACCACTAACCAATTTTGGGCTATCTCAGTGTCCAAACAGAGCAATTCAAAATTAAAATAGGTGGGAGAAAAAAATAATAATAAAGGAAACAAAATAGATTTTTTTTAACAGGAGTATCATTAAAATGAACTAACTGTCGATACAATTGCCCACCAAAAAATTAGGGCTAAACCTCGAAGGAATATCAGGTGCCCAAAATGAATGTCCAAATTCCCTCTTCAGGGAAGGCTCCTGACCACAACTAAAATCAAAATTACAAGCAGATCTTGCAACATAGTGGGCTGTTTTGTTTGCAGTTCTTCTACAATGGAGGAACTCCACTTCGATGAGGCTGGAGGAGAGGGAGATGATCTCGTCAGTGATCAATTTCAATTCCGATAAATCTTCTTCTTCTCCCCGCATCATTTTAACGACAACTATGGAGTCAGACTCGATTTGAAGCGGGATTTCCTTAGAGCACATGTATTTTTTTATCGATTTTAACCTTTTCAAAATGGCTTTCGCCTCCAAGATTTTAACATCCATCTTCCGCGTGGTTTTTCCCAATCCGAGGTTGATCAAGGATCCATTCGAGTCATGCACAACCCAGCCAATGCCTCCATAACCAGCCTTTTCGAACCAGGAAGCGTCCGAATTTAATTTCCAAAAGTTCGGCTTTGGTTTTTTCCATTGTTCGACTCGCTTGGCTCCTCGATTTCTTCGAATTTGGGCGATTAAGGTAAGAGCCCTCAAACTCTTTGATACTGTCTTCGATGGATCTGAGAATTGAACCTTCTGCTGGGATTCTGTTTGAATTTTGTGCTCTGTTCCTACTGTTCCAGATTTGCCAAATGGTTATAGTGCTTTTAGCCGCATCTTCCTTAGGTTTTCAACCAGCCAACTCCAGTAGTCCCTAGGTGTCCATTCCCTCCTGTATAGAGAGAATAGCAATCGGGAGTTAGGGATAATATTCATCCAAATTTGCAGAGAAGTCTTACACTCCCAAATTAGGTGAGTTGTAGACTCCACATTTTTACAGCAAAAATAACATTGAGGGTTTAGATTTATCTCTTTTTTTCAAAATGTTGGCTTTGCAAGGAATGATGTCGTTAACGATCTTCCACGCACACACTTTTATCCTTGGTTGAACCTCTAAGGCCAGAGGCTCTTCCAATCTCGGCTGGACTTGCTTCTGTCCGATTGAGAAGTTTCTTGACTTCCGTCACTTCCAAAGCAAGGCGATAAGCACTCTTTACTGAGAACGAACCTTTTTTGTCGAGGTGCCAAATGGTCTCGTCCTTAGCACTTTTATCTCCAGTGGGCAGATTGATGATATCTTCCACATCAATCGAGCTGAAGCAAGCTTTGATCAACTCTTCCTTCCAATCATTATTTTCATCTAGCAGACAACTCACTCTTTGGCCTTTAATTTGTTCTTTAATAAACGTAGGCTTAAGGCTTCCTTCCCTTTTAATCTATAGATCTCTATCAATTTGAATTCTATTTCTGTTCCCCACCTGCCATCAGTTGCCCTTCATGAAGAGCTCGCGACCCCAACAGATACTCCTCCACGTAGATGAAGGGGAGTGACTGACTGGAGCCTCTAGGAAGTTGCCGTCCTTGAAGTATTTACCCCTGAGCACCTTGTAGACAAAACTGTTCAGGTTTCTTATTAGTCTCCAACTCTGTTTCGCGAGCATGGCTTGATTGAAAGCTGAAATTTAATAGGGTGTAGGGTTTAGGGTATATCTATACTATTTGTTGAGATGTAGGCCCTTGTGGGAAATTTAATTTCCTCAAAGAAGAGAAGATGTGAAGAGACAAATTTGAACCCTTGAATTTTAAGTGATTATATATACATGTGTATGTTTGTTCGTTTTCTCCAAATGTTCTTGCAAAGGGTTTTCATCCTTCATAAGAAAACATTTGACTTCTTAGCCAAAATTCCAAAAAAAAAAAAAAAAACAAGTTCTCAAAACTAATTTTTTTAGCTTTAAAAAATTGTGACTTAGTTTTTGAAAACATGAAAAGAATAGGTCAATTTTAAGAAAATTAAGAATAATGTTATGAGTGAAGGTGTACATATTACACATGCGGAAGCAATTGAAGATCGAAAGCACTTAAGACATTCAATTTTACTCCTAAAGCATGCATGTTCTAGAAAAGACAGAATAGAGAGATTAGAAAACACCAACCTTTGTAGCTCACTTATGTGGAACTCCTTGTGGTGTTTGCCTCTCCTATGCTCCTTGGACAACCTCTAGAGTCTTCCCTACTATACTCCGGGCCAAGAACGACTTGTGGGAGTCTATATAAGATAGGGAATGGGAAGGGAATGCTTGAAGCATCAAGCAATGGAGAAGAATGAGAGATGAGAGAACTTTGAGTCCAAATTCCAGCAGCATAACATTAAGGAAAATGGCTCTCATTGCTTTGAATTTGATTCAAGCTCCTTTTAAAGACATTCTCCATGCAAAGCCAAGCCTCAAGACACAAGACACATGGTGTATTTGCAAGTTCAAGTGGATTCTAGGTGTACATCTCACAAGACATGCAACAATGCATGAGTGAGTTGTCTTTCCACTTTGAATGTTCATGCATAAGTGGATTTCCAACTAAATCCACCAAATACAAATTGAAATCTAATTTCAAGCTTGCAATTTAATGTTCATTTCAATTCCAAATTGAATTTAACATTAGGTAATTGATTTTGAGGCATTACAAAATGATTTCTTATGATTAATCCAATTAATCATTCTAATCTTGTGCAATAAATCATATACGATTCCTAATACATATATATGGTATTCAAAACACTTTTAAATACTCCATCTCTCATTTTCTAATTTAATTCATAATTAAATTATTGTGTCAAACACAATTTACGATAATATCCTTTTTCCCGATTTTTGAACGATTCAAAGCTTCCTATCTTTTGTTCTAGGCTTAATTCCGATATGAGCTAGTAGGGGGACCTAATGGACCTATAGGTCATGGGCTCCAACGATTCGAGGCTAACCGACTAATCTCATTGCCAAGCTAGCCAACATTCGTTAACTATCGGGACACTCCACTATAGCCCGATAGTTGCACTCCCCTCACTATAGATATATTTCCGTCCACTTGATTTAACCATGATTAGTAAGTCGATCCTTCACAGGTTGTTCGTAGCTATAGCTAGGTCAATAAGCCGTTTTACCCCTATAGTACTTCTAGTTCCTTAAGTCCCACTGATCCTCTAATGAACAATTGGTTTATGGTCCAACCAATAAACCGAGTCCCTCTTGGGCCAATGAGAGGGCGGGATCCCTTTGTTCAAGCCCCGGAGTCAGCACTTAAGGGAACAACCTCTCTACTATCCCTAATTCGGGTAGGAGTGAATTCGTTCTTGCACGACTATGTCCCCAACTATCTACCCGTTCCTATCCCTGAAATGGGAGGCTTATTGAGTCGGCGATACTGAGCCACTCTCACCTATGCAGATCTAAGGATAAGCCCGAATAAACAGGAGTTCATAGTTAGCTCAGGATTAAGATCGAGTTACCTAGGTCATCATATGAAATAGTCAGTCTCGTCAGTAAACGGTGTTATAAAGCGAGAGTGACTTATTTCTTGGTCCTGGTCTTATGCAAACTCATTGCATAGGACGCCCCCACTCGCATGTCTCTACATGGACGATTTAGGATCACATCGTCTATACCATCTATAAAGTGGGCCGCGTCTCATAGTGTCCCCAGAATAAGGTACCCAACCCTATTCCTATACTATAGACCGTTTTGGCTATTACTCAAGCTTGATCCACTTTTATGTCTCTACATAAAGCTCAAGATTTCATCCTATAGCCATGGATCTTAGTTTATTGGATTTGGGTTTATATGTGCAATTTACTTTATTCAGTAATAACTTTACTGAATTAGTCTCGATAACGTCTTTATCGAATAAGTATAAAATTCGTTTATCATTCACTATCTACGAGTTTTAGGACACCTTTCCCAACAATCTCCCACTTGAACTAAAACTCTTAGTTTAGTGGGATGTACTATAATCTATAACAACAGTGGGTGAATAAATACTTGTATTAATAACAGAGTAAAAATACAATAAACTAGGGCATCTAAATACCCAGTATGCAAAGGTATCAAAATACCGGTTACAAATCTCCCACTTGACCTAGATTATTTCTCGTACATATCTCGTAGACCTAGACCTTCTAGATGACTCTCGAACACTTTAGCCGTGAGAGCCTTTGTGAATGGATCAGCAATGTTGTGCTCCGATGCTATCTTCGTGACGATCATGTCTCCTCGGTGCACAATCTCCCTAATGAGATGGTATTTCCTTTCGATGTGCTTGCCTCTCTTATGGCTGCGAGGTTCCTTTGAGTTTGCAACTGCGCCGCTATAATCACAATACAAGGTGATAGGCAGATGCATAGTCCAAGGCTGAGTATAGCCGAGGAGGACGTGAGCAAGAGCTATCTGAATGGTTGAAGGAGGAGGATAGCCCTTATAACTCGTGCAGGAGGACAGATAATGAGGACATAGAAGAACTGCTAGGGGAGATGGATTCGCCCTTCATAGATGAAATTATGGGGGCTAAAGTACCACAGAAATTCAAGATACCCACCTTCCAGTATGACGGAAAGAAAGATCCGGTCCAACACCTGAAGGCATACTTAACTTGGATAGACTTCCACGGGGCTAATGAGGCAACCAGATGTCGGGCCTTCACACTCACCCTGACAGGCTTGGCTAGACAATGGTTTGGCAAGATACCTCGGAAGACCATAGGGTCATTCAAGGAGTTAGCACGAGCCTTCGCCACACAGTTTCTGGGGGCTAGAAACCGACGAAAGCCGCAGATTAATCTGTTGACAGTCAAGCAAGGGCCAAGAGAAAGCCTGATGGACTACATCTCGAGATTTAGGAATGAAGTCCTACAGGTAGAAGGTTATGATGATGCAGTAGCTCTAACCGTTGTGATTTCAAGTTTGCAAGACGAAAAACTACTCAATTCCATAGGAGAAAGCCAGACGCGAACGTACGTGGAGTTCATGACCCGAGAACGATACATAAGCACTGAGGAGTTATTGCGGTCAAAACAAGAGGATCGAGAAAGTCGGGAGATATCAGCCTCCGACAGGTGGACAGAGGATAAGGGTAGCAGGCGCAGAGCAGACGAGGTCAGCCGAGGCAAAGCAGAACACTCCTCAGGCCGAGGCCGAGCAGAAACAAAGGAGGTCCGAGACCGACCAGAATTGAAAGGCAAGTTTGAGAAATATACCCCACTCTCCGTCCCAATCGAACAGGTATTCGCAGTTGTCCAGAATATGATAGCGCAATTTATTGTGCTATATTTTATATGATTTTATCGTTAGTCTCGAGTATTATTTGGACATTTTTATCTCTATTTGGTTTTGTTTTGTAGGAATCAAGCATTTCAATGGAAGTCGACGTTTTTGAACATTACCGGTGATTTAGGAGCTAAAGAATAAGTTCGAGCCAAGAAAACAGCAAAGGAAGAAGAATTTTGGGCCTAGCGTTGAGACGCTAGCCCTTGG
This sequence comes from Luffa aegyptiaca, assembly GCA_017139565.1. NCBI lineage: Eukaryota > Viridiplantae > Streptophyta > Magnoliopsida > Cucurbitales > Cucurbitaceae > Luffa > Luffa aegyptiaca. The sequence goes on along the minus strand of CM029405.1, from coordinate 27,164,782 downwards.
AGCGTCTCAACGCTAGCCAATAATCAGGAGAGGCGCGAGATCGAGGCAGCGTCGAGACGCTACCTCCACAGCGTCTCAACGCTGCAAACATTCCGGAAATAATTAGGGCACGCATGACACAGCGTCGAGACACTATGTCCAAAGCGTCTCGACGCTGTCACGCAGAATGGACAGTATATATATTTTGCGATGCCATCTGATTAAGGGAGCTCTTTTGGAGAGAGAAACACGACTTTTAGAGAGGGAAAATGCACAGAACAGGACAGAAACACAGGGAGCTTGATTTTGGGAGCTTGGATCGGGAGGCTCGTGACGGGAACGCACGAGAATCACGGCTAGCGAGTTTAATCTTTCTCCCTTATTTCTCGTACTGATTTTTAGCATGTATTGGACTGATTTTGATTGTATTTTTAGAGACATGAGTAGCTAAATTTCGTTTCTTAGGGGCTTGATGTAGCCATTAGTTTGTATGGATTAATTTACGGCTTTTTAGGACGTTTCGTAACGTGGTTTATTTATGCAATTGTATGCTTCGTGCTTATAATCCCTTGATCACGGATTGTATGATTTTCGTTTCTGAACTAATTGCTCGGGAGAGGGTAGTTTAGATTAGACCATCAATTGCATAACTTAGGCAATTCTTTAATCGGGAGATTTGGGATTGCTTGAGAAACCGTTATAAGGATTGTTCTTAATGCTTATGCTTATTGTTGAGATTAGATAGGGATATCAATTTCTTAATTTGCATAAAGAATTAATTGTACTCGGGAGAGGCTTTTAAGTATTGATAATCCTTGGTTTATGAACTTGTTACGAATTTGTTCCTAATTATTCTTTAAATTAATTCATGCATCTAATAGGTGAAATCAATTCCCTAAGGCCTTTCTCCATTGAGTTTCCATATTTTTATTGCTTTGATTAGTTTGTTATTGATTTGCATATTTCTCAATTATTTTCTCTAAATAAAATTGGGCGAATATACCTTTAATAATTAGGGGAACTAGAAAACCAATCCAGAGGACGACATTCGATTTTTAATCACTATATTATAACTTGGGCCCGTACACTTGCGGTAAGCAATTTGCGCATCAGAATACAGATTTGCTGAAGCAAGCAGTTAAGATGAAGTCAGATCCAGATAGGAGAAACAGGAACAAGTACTGCATGTACCACGGAGACCACAGTCACACGACGCGGGAGTGCATACAGTTACGGGACGAGATAAAAGCCCTTGTCACACCCCCTCTCGGACCACTTGCTAGCTCAGTCCGGAAGATGGCGTGAAGCCAACGAACATCATCCTCCTCTAACGATACCCGTTGACCCTCCTGAAACGTTAAACCTGATAAACAAACTAATCTTAGATATGAAATATTCTACATGAAACACAACATAGCGGAATCCCTGAAAACCTTTTAACATACACGAGGTGCAGCCCTGGCATAACTCGGTTTGGAAAATAACCTGATATAGATATCACAACCAAAAACATATTCAACTGGGGTTTATACAACCACGACCTCTAGAACTTACACAAACCGTAAATTATCCAATCCTTACAAAACATTTACAATATAAACATACTCAATTTACAACTCCACCCATGTACTGGAGCTTTCAGCAGACGTTGGCAGTGTATCAGGCACCGGGAGCTCGATCTCTACCTGAAAAGTGGGAAAACGTTTTCAAAGAATGAGCTACGAAGCCCAGTGAGTGACTAAATTTAAAACTGTAGATTCGGAAATCAGAACACGTGATAAAACTTTAAACGTATATAGCAGCTCAACCAAGGCGTTAAACATAAACGTGCAATGATAAAAGCTTTCTCAAAAACATCGCAGGTACATCATTAAAAATCCAGCAAGGCATATCAAGTACATCAAACGTTTTCACTAACATGACCGATCTACGTTGTGTAGGGCACGCCCAGTACAACCAACGCTTACTAGTCCTACGATGTAGTGGGGCCCACCCAGCACTCCCATCGTCTTTTTTGTAGTGGGGCCCGCCCAGCACTCACGACAGTATCATTGTCACGGAGTACACTCAACGTCACCAACAGAATATAACCTGTGTGCACACAGTACCATATAGCCTCGAGCTCAATATCTCAGTCATGTAGTCAATGGAAATCTCAGAAAATCACATGAAAACATTAAAACATGCCTGCTTATCGTTATCTTTCGTAAAACTTAAGCTTACTCAGCTTGCTCGTGAAAAACTGAAAATCTTTAAACAGTACTTGCTAATACATACTTTACTTTAAATAATATCGTTTCAACTACTTTTCATTAAGTCATTAACCACGTGCTTGAATATAAACCTCATAAGAAAATCTAAGCTCAAAACTCATGCTTGAAACCGTTAATAGAAATCATGTATCATTCATAGGAAAAAGCATATAAGACATCTAATCATGAACAACCGTTTAGAAACAATTTTCGAAATTTGTTTTGTCACTCACAGTCTTAGCTAGTCTCCTGGTCTGTAGACTCGACCTATTTTCTCTTGGCCTACCAAACAACCAAAACCGAGCACTAGAACCATAAGTAGCTTTGTCTTTCCATGCTCATGAATTCTAAATACTTGAATCAAAAATCACACTTCACATTCTACTTTTCCAGATTTTCCAGATTCAATACCACAACTTCCAACAATCATAACTTCCTCAATACTTAACCAAAATTAATGTACTATAAATCAAACTCTTCATTTTCGAACACTCTACAACTTACCTGGAGAAATGAAAACGAGATTACCAACTCATTTGTCCAGAAATGCCTCGAACACAGAAAACACAGATTCGAGCTTCTCTGCTACCCTCTATCTTCCTCCTGAAATTAAACCTACTTCAGGTCTTTTGTGGCTCACGAATTCTTCATGAAAGTTGTAGGCAATTGAATCAACTTTCCAACCATACCACATAGAGCTTCGGATTCAACTTGTACACCCCAGAATGCTCGAAAAACCAGAGAAAACTAGAGATCCTCCTGGTTTGCACGAAAATCCTGTGCTCTGTTTTCCATTTCAAAAACCATTAACTTCCCATCAGATTTAGCTCAAGCTTCCTTCATGAAATTTGTTATAAAATGGATTAACTTTAAAGAAAACCAAACCTCACCTCTTAGATCTTCCTGTGTAGCTCAAACCGAAACAAAAACCAGAGGTAGACAGGTTGAACTCAGATTCTGCTATGGCTACCTTTGCTTGAGCTATTTCCTATCTTCTTCAACCTCAAAACCCTAGAAACCTTCTTCTTCTCCTTCCTTCACTCTCTCCCTCGAATTCTCTGAATTTTGGATGGAAAATGATGAGAAATGGGCTGAAAATGAGCTGAAGTAAAGCTTGTCGGTGGTGGGTTTTTTGCTGTCCTTTCCCATTTTCTTTCTTTTTTTTTTATTTTCCTATTTACTTTTCCTTTTCTTTTCTTTTTCTTTAATTAATTTCCTTTCATTTCCTTTATTCTTTTAAATTACCAAATTCCAACAACTTTAATCCAACCATGAAACCACAATGAACCACAAAACTTTGCCATTTTTCCTCAACAATGAATAACAGCAACTTTTAATTCAACTTCCACAATAGATGACAAGAGAAAATAATCCAAGGAAAGTCTTGGGTTTACAACCTTAATCAGAGATGGCTATCTAAAAGAGTTTGTAGGGAATGACAAGGGCAAAAGAGCGGCACGAATAGATCAAGGATGGGGGGGATTGTCACACCCGCACCCGAACTACCTGCTAGCTTAGTCCGAGAGATGGCGTGAAGCCAACAGACATCGTCCTCCTCTAACGATACCTGTTGACCCTGCTGAACCGTTGAACCTGATAAACATGCTATCTCAGATATGGAATACTTTACATATGCAACACAACACAGCAGAACCTTGGAAACCTTTAGACATACAGGAACTGCAGCCCTGACATAACTCAGTTTGGAGAATAACTTGATAGAGACATCACAACCAAAAACATATCCAACTAGGGTTTACACAACCACAACACCTAAATCTTACACAAACCATAAACTATCCAACTCTTACAAAGACATTTACAATATAAACAGACTCGATATACAACACCACCCACGTACTGGAACTCGATCTGGGAGCTTTTAGCATACTACGACAGTTTATCAGGCACCAAGAGCTCGATCTCTACCTGAAAAAATGGGAAAACATTTTGAAAGAGTGAGCTATGAAGCCCAGTGAGTGACTAAATTTAACACTGTAAATCCGCAAATCAGAACACGTGATAAACCTTTAAACGTATAAATCTGTTCAATCAAAGCGTTAAACATAAACTTCTAATGATAAAAGCTTTCTCAAATACTCCGCAAGTACGTCATTAAAATCTAGCAAGACATATCAAGTATATCAAACATTTTAACTAACATGACCTATCTACGTTATGTAAGGCACGCCCAATACAACCAACGTTTACTAGCTCTACGACGTAGTGGGGCCCGCCCAGCACTCACGACAGTATCGTTGTCACGGAGTACACTCAACGTCAACAACAGAATATAACCTGTGTGCACACGGTACCATATAGCCTCGGGCTCAATATCTCAGTCATGTAGTCAATAGAAATCTCAGAAAATCACATGAAAACATTAAAACATGCCTGCTTATCTTTATCTTTCGTAAAACTCAAGCTTACTCAGCTTGCTCGTGAAAAACTGAAAATCTTTAAACAATACTCGCTAATACATACTTTGCTTAAAATGATATCGTTTCAACTACTTTTCAGAAAGTCAATAATCACGTGCTCATATATAAATCTCATTAGAAAATCTAAGCTCAAAACTTATGCTTGAAACCATTCATTGAAATCATGTATCATTCCTAAGTTCATTTTCAAGCATGTAAACCATTTAAGCATAAGTAACAGTTTAGAAATCATTTTCGAAATTCGTTTTGTCACTCACAGTCTTGGCTTGTTCCCTGGTCTGTAGACTCGGCCTATTTCCTTTTGGCCTGTCAAACAACCAAAACTGAGCATCAGAACCATAAATAGTCTTGTCTTTCTATGCTCATGAATTCTAAACTCTAGAATTAAAATCACACTTTATACCCTTTTTCTAGATTTTCAGATTCACTATCCTAACTTCCAACACTCATAACTTCCTCAATTCTTGACCACAATTAACATACTATATATCAAACTCTTCATTTTGGAACCCTCTACAACTTACCTGAAGGAATGAAAACGTGATTCCCAATGGATAAATCCCCCGAACATAGAAAATCCAGATTCATGCTTCTCTGTTACCCTCTACTTTTCTCCTAAAGTTAAACCTAATTCTAGTCATTTTTGGCACACGAAGTCTTCTTGCAAGTCATAGGAAATCAAATACGCTTTCCAACCATACTAATTTGAGCTTCTAATTCAACCTATACACCACAGAACGTTCAAAAAACCAGAGAAAACCTGAGATCCTTCTGATTTGCACGAAAATTTTGTGCTCTGTTTTCCTTTTCAAAAACCATTAACTTAACATCAGATTTAGCTCAAGCTTCCTTCATAAAATTTGTTAGAAAATGAATTAACTTTCAAGAAAATCAGACCTCATCTTTTAGTTCTTCTTGTGTAGCTCAAACCGAATTAAAAACCAGAGATAGGCAGGTTGAACCCAGATTCTGCCATGGTTGCATTTGCTTGAGCTTTTTGCTCTCGTCTTCAACCTCAAAACCCTAGCAAGCTCCTTCTTCTTCTTCCTTCACTCCCTTGAAAGTTCTTGAAGTTTTGATGAGAAATGTTGGAGAAAATGGCTGAAATGAATCCTTGGTGGTGGTGGAGTTTACCTTTAAAACACTAGCACCGAAAGTGCTTTTTTTTGTTTTCCATTCATTCTCTTTTTTTTTTTAATTTCCTTTTTACTATTTTCCTTTCTTTTCTTTTTCTTCTTTATTTCCTTCAGCTTACTTTTCATTTTCTTTGTTGTTTTTGTTTTGTTTTTTTTTTTTTTATAAATTCCAACAACTTTAATCCAACAATGAAACCACAATGAAACCACAAAGCTTTGCCATTTTCTTCAACAATGAACAACAACTTTAATCCAACTTCCACAATAGATGACAAGGGCAAATAATCCAAGGAAGGTCTCGGGTTTACAGGGATGAACCGCCCCTTTAGATCCAAACCATCTTGGGAGGTCCTGTTGGAGGAGATTCAGGGAGAAAACGCAAGGCCGCAGCACGGGAAGCACAATCGGAGCCGATGAACCGAGGTATGTATTCCCTCCGATTTTCCAACAACCAGTTTAACCTAGAATTCACAGAAGAAGAAGCTGCGGGAATCCATCATCCACATAATGATGCATTGGTGGTGACTTTAACCATTGCCAATGCAAGAGTTCATCGAGTCCTAATTGATGGAGGGAGCTCCGCCGATGTTCTTTCCACAACCGCTTTTGAGGTAATGAAATTGGGAAAGGATCATCTGAAGCCGAGTCTTACACCACTCATAGGATTTGGAGGAGAGAAGGTGAGCCCGGAAGGAAGCATCGAGCTACCAGTAACATTCGGGGAGGGGCAACGATCGATTACCAAGCTGATTAACTTCTTGGTAGTAGATTGCCTTCCGACGTATAACGCGTGATTCTGGGAAGACCATCCTTGCACGAGCTCCGAGCTGTGGTCTCAACTTACCATCAGATCCTGAAATTTCCCACTAAGAAGGGCATAGGGATGATACGGGGTGAACAGACAACGTCTAGGGAGTGTTATTTCATGGCTCTCAAGAGCACAGAAAAGAAAATCTGAACCACCTCCACGTTAGAAGGGGGTCGAGGCTGACCATCCACAGGCACAGAGGTTCTGGAAGCTCCACACCCTATGGAGCATTAGGCTGCATTTTGATTTCTCGCTTTTTCAGTTATAAAACCTGTTAGTTGGTTATTTAAATTTCTTCTCTTTAGCAGTTGGTAGGATGTGTATTTATTCTTCCTAGGAATAATAAAGTATATTTCTTTCTTATACAAGGAGCACGCAATCTCTTTCAACTGCCTTCACTCCCCTACTCAGTGTCCACACAGCCGGGTTGAGCCTTGACTCCCCGACTCAGTGTCCGCATAGCCGGGTCGAGCCTTTACTCCCCTGTTCAATGTCTGCACGGCCGGGTCGAGCCTTCACTCCCCGATCCAATGTCCACACGGCCTGGTAGAGCCTTCACTCCACGGTCCAGTGTCCGCACGGCCGGGTCGAGCCTTTACTCCCCGGTTCAGTGTCCACACGACCGAGTCTAGTCTTCACTCCCTGGTCTAGTGTCTGCACGGCCGAGTCGAGCCTTCACTCCCCGGTCCAGTGTTCGCACGGTTGGGCCAAGCCCATACACCCCAATCCGATGTCCGCATGGTCGGGTCGAGCCCACGCTCGAAAGTGATTACTTACCTATGCAAAGCATAGACCAGGGAACAAGAGCTAGCCGCGAGTACAGACGTGACTACAGGGATGCCAAGAAGACGAAACCTCGTAGCCTCTTGTCTTGGCCGAGGCCGAGCATGTGAAATAGGGTACCCCTAGCATTGCAATTACTCAAACATGCATATTTCCCTTGTTAGAAATACGAGATTTGAGTAGGGGCCCCACCACGGGTAATAATGGTAGTTTGATAAGCTATATTTTTTCATCATATCTAGACCAGTCTTATGGTGTCATTACTTATCATTATCATTATAACTAAGCATCATATATGGTTGTCTTTACTGGGCATCATATGTGGTAGACTTTACTTATCATCATGTATGAGTATTTCAGTTTAGCATCATGCATGACTGTTTCTGTTTAGCATATTAGTTTGCTTTCAGATTAATTGAGCTAAGTTTCATGAATGTAGCATAGTACCTCACTATGATCTGTTTGGCAGAAAATTATAAAAGATATGAATATGGCATAAAAAGTCAATCATTTCGTTCCATTAAAACATCTAAGACATTCGAAGAGAATCACAATACAGAAAAGCCTAGAAATACAAAAAGCAAAAAAAATCTGGCAAAGGGCAGTCTAGTTATGATCATCTCTTGAAAAGTCCATATCATCGCGCCCACTTGATGAACCCTCAGAGGCGGGATAAGAACTGGGGTCAGCAACCATGGCCGAGATCTCACCACGCATGACGAAGGGGTCGAAGTTGGGGTCATGTTTTCGCATGCGCCGAACAGCCCACTTCGCACCATCTTCCCACATTTGGTTGTGGGAAAGGACGTATTCATCCGTCTTCTTATACTTCTCAGCGAGATGCTTGGCATCAGCTAGATAAGTTCGAGCCTTAGCCAACTGGACTTTAGTCTTGTTCCACTCCGTCTTGTGAAATTTGAGATCAACTCTCACCTCTTCAAGCAGACGGTTGGCACGATCAAGGCTGTTTTGGGCTTGAACCAGTTCATGCCTAGGAACACTGTTTGCCTGCAGCTCGTTTATTTTATTCGTTAAGCTTATGGCCGAAATAGTAACCTTGGTAAAAACCTGCAAAAAGAAAGAACTAGTTTAGAAACTCTTCTAACAGAAGCGAAATTACAAAACAAGAAGAATAACCTACCTCGTGGAGTTGACATTGGGCAGATTGGAAGCTCTCAGCTGGGTCGTCATAACCCAGCTCCCCTTCAGGCTTGTGGGACTGCAGTCCTTGCCAGCAACTGAGGTCATGAGCGAGCATGTCCACCTGACTCCCGATGCCAGAATAACCTTCTGGAAGGACGCAGACAGGGAGGGAAGTTTCCCCCTCACTGGAGGGAGTAGGGACAACAGGTGGACGATTTCGAGATGATCTCCTTAGGCCCGTGGTGGAGGATCGAGCAGCAACAAATGGAGCATCGAAATCCTCCTCAGTAAGATCGGTCACGTTTGCCTGAGAGGTACTCGCTCCGCTTTGAGTCTTCCTAGCCTTACGGTGCTCAGCGTAAATCAAACGTGGAGGCATTGCTAAGAAAAAAAAAGAGAAGAAGACAACAAAACAAAGTCAGCGCACAACTAACTTCAAGCTGTGTAAAATGCAAAGATAAAAAAAATGGTGAAAGCTCACTTGAACGAGGGCAAGCGAAGTTTAGGGATACGAGATTCTCTTGTTTGACCAAGTCAGGACCAAAACGATGGCAGAGTGGAATTTGTTGAATATTTGATAAGACCAATTTGTTATACACTTAGAATCTCCCAATTTGCTTATCTTAGTTGAATTCCTTGCGAAAAATGCTTTAAAATGAGTATAATATGTCTATAGGTCCTCACCGGAGCTTTGGAAGCAATTCGGGGCTTAAACGAGCGAAACCGGAGCGTAAAATGACAATTCCGCCCCTGGAGCCTCATCAGCGTCGAGACGCTTGTCATACAGAGTCAAGACGCTACAGCGTCGAGACGCTTGCTCAACAGCGTCGCGACGCTAAAGCAATCCGAGAAATATTTTCCAAAATTGAAGGCACAGCGTCGAGACGCTATAGCCACAGAGTCGCGACGCTAGGCAGTTTCCAGAATTGAAATTTTCCAAATTTGGCTGGAATTTTTCCCATATTTGAAGACCCAATTAAGCATCAATTTACCACGAATTGAAGGCCAAGAATCCCTATAAATAGAGGCCTTTGGTGTAGGTTTAGAATCATCCCTCAACACACAATTCACTACAACTTTGTAGTCCATCTCTCTTCCCCTTTTCCACCATTCTTCTTAGTTTTAGTTTTTATTGCTTTCTTTGATGTATTCCATGAAGAAGCAAGCTTGCTCTTATTCCATGAGAGGCTAAGTTCTTCATTCATGTAACCGGGAAGTCAAAAGTAAGTTCATACTCTTTTAATGAAATTTCTTGTTTGAATCATCAAAGCATGTTTATGTGATTTTAGTTCTTTTTCTATAAGTTTAGACCGTGGTAGGAAAGATTGACAACCTTGACCGCGCCCTTTCTAAATTTACTTGCTAAATCTTAGTAGCATATAGGCCAACGTTATGTTTTTACGCATGCGTCCCTTGAACTAAATGATTTAATTAATTGTAATTGTGGTTTGTTGCCCGTTGCATGTAAATTAACTCGGCTAGATCCCATTGCGGTTTAGGTTAATTAATCGGCCAATTAATTAGTTTAAACTAGAATCAAACTTAGCGTTTGCATGTTTGTGATAGTGGATCATGATTCTCGGTTTGTTGCCGGAATACGCCGGGCTTAAATTTGTTTTGACTTATTAGTGAAATTGATGATTTAATTGAATTGAACTTACCGAGACTAACCCGGTTGCATGATTTTTGAGGTATTGATATCTTTCCTTAATTTGATTTTCTACTTTCCTTTTACAACATTTTCCTTAATTGGTTTTCCTTCCATGTTTGCTTTCCTTCCATATATAAAATTCCCCCCTTTGGTTACTTAAAACAAATAAGGAAATTAAGATTTGTTTGCATAGACTCCCTGTGATCGACCCCGGCCGCTACTGCTACAAGTTAGCTTTAGAGGTTGAGGATTAGAAATTTATTTGACAAGAGACCGCAACAATCTCTTCCGTCAATAACCTCAGCAAATTCGCGAGCTTCTGTGGAACGGCTGACTCTCCTAGGGACTGCATGAAAAACAAATACAAAAGTGAGTTAGAGAAATCAATGAAAACAACGAATACACAAATATACTCACCATACTCTCCAAAATTAGTAGAAACACCAAAATGGCCACCACTCGGATTACACTCTAACCAATTCCCGCTAACAAAAAACCACCCTTTCCTCCAATTTTTTACAGAGGTGGGATTATGGACAATAACCCCCCTTTTAGAACTTATATAATAAAAAAGATGCCCCAAGTTCGGACTCCGACTGATAGAATGCAAAGAAAAGAAAATATCTGGATCCATGGTCACGTCTTGATTTCCATATGCCCATAGAAGAATGTAGCCAATCAGGTGGCTCCACCCGTTGGGTACAATCTGGGCGGGGCTAAACTAGTGAGCACGAGAAATGGTTGAAGAAGCAAGTGGAGAGGGAGACGGACACCGAATTTAAACATGGCCATATAAAAAGCAACTTCGCCCTCGGGAGGATGGGAGAAGCTCTCATTTGAATCTGGAACCCTCATATGCACATCTTCGAGAATGTCATATTCATACCGGAGACGCTCGAGTTGAGCTCCGGTCACCGAAGATGACATAACTGTTGAATATGTTGAAGGCTCAGCATCCTCAGCCTCCTCAGCACCACCCTCCTCCGAGAATGAAGAATCATCATAAAAACTGGAACCACCCTCCGAATAAAACTCGGAACTCACCAACTCTTCACTAGCCATGACACCAAAAGAAACGATTGAAAATAGACAAAAAGGAAAAGAAAACTCGCAAAGCAAAGACTACCTTAGAGAGAATTTAGAGAAGAGAAGAGAAATGTGGTGGATGGAAATGAAGATGGGAGAAGGATATTTATAGAAGAAATTGGGAGGGAATTTCGAAATTCAAATTCCAAAAAAAAAAAAAAGAAGAAGAAGAAGAAGAAAATAGGGGGGATGGGAGGTGTTGCAATTCTGAAGTGATTAAAAATATGAGATAAATTAACTCTAGAATACTGTGCAAGTATACACAATCTAGCAGCAAGTGATAAGTCTTTATCGTATTCACAGGGTCTTGAATTGCCTACCTCTATTGATTTAATTTGCCTTTTTAGTGATTTCAAAAGGTTGGTTAAATTGATTGAGTTTTTAAAATGTTGAAACAAAAGAAATACGAAAGCAGTAAATGATTACGACTAGAGAAAACATAATGGAAACAGACACAGGTTAAGACTTCTGTAATTGTTTATAAAGATGCTCCAGCAATTCCATTGATCTGTCAATCTCATGCAGTATTATCAGCGGGATCCTCCTGGAACTTCGAATTTTTTGGAATATGTTTCAACTCCAATGAAGCTCTACCGATCAAGCGTTAGGCAATTGACTATCCCTAGTTCAACTTCTAGCGTTCACCAACACATAATGGTCTAACGTGTATTATTGTCACACAACTCCTAAATCATCCCTGAAACTAGGAGAAGCTATACATACCGGCTAGCTAGACGGGCACATAATGAAATTGAAGAACAACGATAACTCAAGATGATCATAATCAAATAGAATTTCCAGATTTTATAAATATAACAATCACATAATTCTTAACCTATGCCTATAAAGCTATTAGTTCATAATTAAAAACATAAAACACGTTACAATCTCGATAAGCACATCCATACTACGAAATACACAAGAAATAGTAATCCTTTTAGTAATTGGGGAGATGAAACGGCTGCTCCAAACCACCAAGAACATGGAAGAACTTCGTCTTCTTGAGTTGAATCGCAAATGGTCTTCTTAGATCTCCATTTTGTCGTCAATTCGGTGATTCGGTCTCCCCAAGCGTGAATCCCTTTATCTTTGACGGCTCCTCCTTTTATAAGATGAGGTTTAACCTAATTAGGTTAAATTGGACACGTGGCAGGCTCTCCAAGCTTCTTAGATCCGTAATTAATTCAGCTAACACCAGTTTATAAAATGGATTACGAATTGCTTACGTGGCAGTTTTGCTCCCTGTTTTGTTGGATCACAGATTTTGCTCCTTCAAGTTGCTCAGCAATATTTTCTGCACAAAATAACTTCCAAAGCCTCCATTCTTCCAAATGGGTTAAAACATATAATATTCATCTAAAAGAAACCCTATTTAGCACAAAAGACACATAAATCTCTATAGAAATAAGGTCTAAATAACTCCCTTTTGGAGAGTTATCAGGACGCATCAGGCTAGGCCTGCTATTGGCGGAGGCCGAGCGTGCCTACTACATGGCAGCAGGCACGCTGCCATGCCAGGCCTAGCGCCTGGCATGGCAAACTGAGGCTAGTGCCTCGGTCAGACCCAAACTTCCGTCTTTTTCCCTTTGTCCGTTTGTGCCAACCAGATCCTACCAAACCAGTTACATAATCAGTCCAAGCCCAATGATATGCTCGCCTTTTACAAACTAGATCAATACAAAAATGATTGTCTATACTTTCACAAACCGTTTAATTATTGCAAAAAGATAAATAAGAAATTTATTCCTTTATGAAAGCTATCAAATTATGAAAAAAATCTACAAAACTCAAAATAAAAGTCAACTCTCAGATGAAGATCAAAGCAAGACCAAGTTCTTCATCAGAGAGTGGGGGATTAATGTTATGAGTAGAAAATATTGACCATCAACATGGGACAAATGGGCCAGAATTGACGGGCCCCGATGAGCAAGAACCAGCTGAAAAGCAAGCAGTAGATGGGTCGGGACCTCCCCGGCCCACTTCACCCCTCCTCGCACTCGGCCTGGGAATGAGGCCGAGGAGGAGGGTCGACCTCGGCCGGCTTTAAGCCCAGCCACTATTTTTGTTTCCCAACTGCACACTGAACCCTACGGGAAGAACCTATATATTCAACCGAAGACATTCAGAAGGGGAGATATACAAAAATACAGAGAAAAAACACAGGTAACTGCACGCGTTCTTCAATCTCAGTCGCCTCCTAATTCGGTACTGACTTAAGCATCAGAGTGCGTGTGGTCTACACCACACCGGTGTGCAGCGTTTGCTTGTTGTGCAGGTCACGTCTTCCCCGCTCTCAAATAAATTCACTATTGATTGTCACGTGGAGCGAAGGTTAGTTCCCTAGCAAAATTTAATCATCAACAAATACAATTAAGAACATTAAAGTGTATATATATTGATAATAATTAAGAATAGGATTAATATTTTGATGGAGTGAATAATAAAATATTGACAAATAAGAAATACTTAAGTTACTTTTGATATCATTTTATCATTGTAAAAAAAAAATCATAACTATTTATATAAAAACCACAATCAACTTGATTTTATTATTAATAATAATTTCTTTTTAATCATATTATTTTTACAATTACACTAATATTCCATAATTAATTAAATCTATCTATTTATAGTATATAAGGTCGACTTATGATTTTTTAAAATTTAAAATTAATGCACAGCCTAATTCTGTTCAATAATTTGATGATGTTGAATAATGGTTTTTTTCTTTTAGTAGAAACTAACGAGCAATTTTAAGAATGTGTATAGAGCTTTGATTTTTTTTTAGGTATTGTTTTTCGAATGTTATTTTATACATACTATAATGTTTCTTTTAATTAATTTTTATATATTTTTTTTATTTAAAACGTCTGTACATGTTTTAATTTAATGTTTTTAGTGTGGGGTGGGAGTTCGAATCTCTGACCTTTTATTCGATGATATATACCTTAACCATCTTTTAGTACTAAATGCCTTAACCAGTTGAGTTATGCTCATGATGGTTGCTTTAATTTGAATTTGATTACATTCAAATTTTATAAGAAATTTAGTTGGTTCATCAATCATTCTATTTTTCTATTACAATAATTCATGTGTATATCGTCTTACAAAAAGGTACATAATATTTGAAAATATTAGATAAAATTATTTAGCTTAAAATGAAGCATCATTTTTTTAATAGCGAGTCCATTAGATTATCTAATTAACAAATTATTGTAAATTTTTTTTTTAACTTTTCATATAATATAGCTTTTATTTATATGAAAAAATTTTAAAAATTGTTTTTAACTCTATATAACTTATTATAAAAATAAACAAAAAAAAATTATAAAATATACATGTTATTGTTAATAAATAAAAAATAATATGTATGTTGATATAAAAAATTAACAAATTTATGAAATGAAAATTACGTAATTAATTTAAATTATTTATAAAAATATAAATTATATCATATTATATTAATTAGTAATCAATCTATCATTTTCTATTTAAAATAAAATTAGTTTATTAGTTATAAGAAAAATATGAATAATTTGATATACAAACGTGCATCGCACGTGTTAAAAAACTAGTATATTATAATGCATAGTACAGTTACACACATGGAAATGAAAAATGTTAGAACAACACTTATAGAAAATAATCAAATGAAAAAAAGAAATCTCTTTGATCAATTAAATTTAATGTCGGCACTTTCAGCAGACCCATATGTTTTGCAAATATTTTTATATCTTTACATTCTTCCCTTTTGAAATTGACATAACTTTGATAATCAATTGTCTTAGACATTGTTTCAAGTGTAATTTTCATATAGGATATAACAAATTAACAATTGAGAGTAAAAGACAAATAAATTTTGTGTATATAGAATGAAAAAAATATTACGATAAAAGATGTCTGTAACGAGTCATCTTCTCATGACTAATTCCTAGGGTTGTTACCACATGCATGCCTAATTACTTCTAGGAAAACGGTTGTTGGAAAATAAACATTAACACAAAACAGTTGACATTTTAAAGAAAGAAAGCCTTTCGGCCTGGGATCCCAAATAAAACAAGAAACTTGCAAAAACTTCATTAAAACAGAGGCTTTCTAAAAACAATATACAGACATATTTAAACCCTTAATAACCACCATTTACAAATCTGACTAAAAGAAAAAAGAGGAACTAAACTACGCGGAAGTCACGTTCACATATTTTCCATGGCTCGTCAGCAGCAATCCGTCACACGTTTTGTATGTCCTTGCTCGTACCTGAAAGGAAACATTTTGAAAAGAATGACTATTAAAAATACTCAGTAAATAACACTACTATTGGGAGGAGATTTACAAGCATTACATGGATAACTTGAGGTTAGTTGTTGTTAAAGGGCCTAATAGTCATTTCATTTATCATGACGTACGGGTCACGTGGACAATTAACCAGCCTGTCGCATGCTCACCAACTCACTGGAGGTGCACAAGTGGGAATCGCGAGAGATCTCTACTCCTACTGATGGTAGAAGGCACCCAGTCAGTAAAGCCAAGTCTCACCCATCAAGACACCTATGTGTGCACAGCACTTTAACTACCAACTCACTGGTGGGGCGTCCATGGGTTTTTAGTCGAAACTTTACTCCCACAGATAGTAGATGGCACCTAGTCTGCGAAGCCGAGTCCAGCCCATTTAGCTCTTCATCTCAGTCTATAAACATCTCAATCCTAGGTGTTTAATTGCCACGGTCCCTACTGGGATAAGTAACCTATCCTCATTTCGTATTAGGGCCCCTGTTAACAGAGTCTGATTTAACTTGCAATCTAACCATCAAGTTTCTTTCCCATAAATGTTTCTGAAGGGCTAATTTCCCATGTACTAACTACCTCGCCTTTCATCTCATTCAAGCACATATATCATAACTAACATCCAAAACACTAAATAGAAAAAGGCATATGTATAGTTTAAACAGCCAACGACCAAAGTCAGCATATCATAATCCAAGTGACATTACTAAACTTAGCCTCGTTATTCACTATAATGCTATCGAAAATTCGGCAGCATAACGACATACGTATAGCTGACTCCAAATTTTCTTATCACCTGCAAACAAGAGAATACGCTTCTATATTCAAACTGCCCAACTACAAACTTCCACAACACTTCTGATCAATAGAATAGACTCCGAACTTCCACAAAACAAAGCGAGTCAGGTCTCGCATCCACAACTCAACCATATAGAACATCCTATCTTCCCCAACATAGAGCATTCAGAGCATTCAGAGCATTTAGAGCATACAAAACTTATCCAACCACAACATTCTAAACATAAAGCAGACAAAGTATTCAACACAACTGGAACATTCCTCATAATCTAAGCGTTTGATACTTTTGAACCAACACTATATTCAGAGTATACCATTCAGACAAATGCACATAATCAGGATGTTCAGTAACACCAGAACACACATAATCCAACATCTCATAACTCAAACCATACATGAACAACAATTCATATAAGTACTCCCAGCCTAGTCAAGACTATCAAATTAGTAAGGTTATTTACCTCGTGTAATTTGGATCCTTAACTTGGGCCGCCTAAACAGTCCAACAACGAGCTGATTTCGACCTTAATTAACAATCAGTTCTACAACACAAAACTTTCTTAGAATTAGGAGAAACTTTTCTACTAACTTTCCCTTAGCATACATTCGCTAACGAGACAAAATCAACGAAAGAAACTCACCTAAACAGCACTTTAATCTTGCTGGTTTGGTCTTAATTCAGTCCCAAATTTGACGGCTCGAGCTCCAATCACAATCGGTACTATAGATTAAGATCCAAACATTAATGGGTATCAATTAAATGCTATAAACAATCTGAAAATGCTTTAATTCTCACTTACCCAAAGTTGAACTCGCTTAAAAACATTGAAAAATGAAGACCCACCTTGATAACTTGCAAAAAGCAAGTTATTTATCCTTTAAACATTAAGCTAATACAAGGCCAAAAGAAACAAAGATGTGTTACTTCAGCTCAAAAAGAAAGGAAAATGTGATGATTCTATGCGGCGAGCTATATTCATGTATGCGGCGAGAAATTATAAAATATAGGGCGCTAACGCAACTAACTCAGTTGTTTTTCAAAGTTTCTTCTTAGCGTAGGCACACATTCCAAGATGATCAAGAGACAGATAAGATGATGAAAAGACAGCGCTGACACATCTGATAAAGCCATCGCAAGTGGACGGAAAAAGGGGAGAAAAGTTGAGCATGTTGACAAATGATGATTAACACAAGTTGTTAATTACTTGGAGAAGTCATCTTCCCTCGTCTATAAATAGAAGCCATACACTTAGAGTTTAGGGGGCATTCAAAAATTCATTCATTTTTTTGTTCGAAGGAGAGAAGAAGGAAGACAACGGAGAAATCACAGAAAGCTGTGATTAGGAGCAAACTTGCGCTCGTAATGTTATATTTCATAATGTCTTGTTTTGCTTGCATGAGCTAAATTCTTCTTCAAGGCTTAGCGCAAGCACCTCATACGGTGATAAGTATATTTTGTAAGCACATATTTTGAGTTAAATGAAACATTAATTGCTTTTTATTTAGTAACTCCAGCTTGGGCAGCCGGATGCGGTAGCAGCATGCTAAATCCCTGACAGGTAATGCATGCGGACATCTCTAAGTAGAGCAAGTTAGTGCATGTCATGTAGTCTTAGTAGAATTAAAACACTACTGCTAAAAGATAGTGCATGCATGAGCTTAGACTGTGTTGTGACTAACGCAATCCCTTGTAAGTTTTAGAGAACTACACCTAAAGCATGAACTAGCCAAATAACCAATTGATAGTTTTGTGTCAAACGCATGAGGAGTACCGGAAGGGAAACTTATGAAATTTTCTCACTTAGGCATTAATGGATCAATTACTCAAAGTAGGTGCTACAAAGTTCTTGTAAACGCATGAGGTTGCGACCGCAACAACCATGATTTTATTCTTCTTATAAATTTTCCTTTCACTCTCATCGCATGTTTTGTTTTATGCAAGTATTTACTTTTCAAATATACCAAATCTATTGTTTATTTTTTTAAAAAACAATATCATACGTCTTTTTAAGTTTAGATCAGTAAATATTGTTAAAAACTTTGTAACTATTCCTTCCCTGGGGATTCGACCCTGGACTTACCAGGTACTACTTGATTTTGTCAATTTATACTTGGATTGATTACTATCTACGACTATATTTCTGAACATATTGACATCCAATCACACCTACTACACCATCAACAACGAATCGAAACTGCCGAAAACGGGAAGAAAGTGTTGTTGTCTGCACCAATCTATTCGCTGAAAAACGTCCAAGCCACGCGACGATAGCAATTGGCACAAAGGAAGAGATCACGTGGAAGAGAATGAAGGAAGACCCACGCGAATTCCTCTGCAGACGACGTTGCAACCTGCTGTCGTGAGTCACACACTACTACAAAAATCGCTTTTAATGACGGGCATTGCTCGTCATTAAAGACCTTTAATGACGGGCGGAGTCCGTCGTCTATACGAGTGTCGTGGTAACTTTTCATGACGGGTGACTTTTAATGACGGGCAATGCCCGTCATTAAAAATCGTCCGTCATGAAAAGGTACAATGACGGACAGTTTTAATGACGGGCATTGCCCGTCATTAAAGGCCGTCCGTCATGAAAAGTCTGTCATAGTAAGTTCAATTTCCAACCAAATGTCCGTCATTAAAGGTCCGTCATTAAAGGTGTCCGTCATGAAATGTCCGTCATTAAATGTCTGTCATTAAAAGTCCGTCATTAAATGTCCGTCATTAAATGTCAGTCGTTAAATGTCCTTTTTAAATGTCCGTCATAAAATGTCTTTTTTAATGACAGGCATTGCCCGTCATTATTTTGTTCATAATTTAATAAAAAAAATTGTTGGTTGCCCGGTGGCAAACCAAGAATATTTTCTTTATTTGTCAACCTGTAAAGAAAGTAATCTTAATTGTGAAATATGAAAAGCTTTCAAATGATCCAAGTATGGTTTAAATCACACTTTGAACACACATTGACTTGGAAACACATTTTCACATAACAAGCTTTAAGTCAACGTTTAACTACATAAAAAACCTTCAAATCATATAAATATGCTTGGAATCACACTTTGGACACATATGTAATAGAATTGGAATCACACTTTGAAAATTTCGGCATGACCTCTATTAGACAATCCAAAACTAACCTGAAATAATACAACATATAATCACTCCTATAGCATATACATCATGCATATGGAACCACCCGTCATTCCATAAACAACATCCAGTAGAAATTTAAACAACATACAATGGGACCACCCCGTCCCTCCACAGGTCATCAAAAATAATCTTACACAAATCTACAACAGATAGAAAATCTAGTACTTACACATCACATTTACAGCATTCACATCATCCAGAAAGAACCCTACACAAATGTTCCCACGAACCCTGCCCATTCTATTCGAACCTCGTCAATTTCTTCTTGCGTATATGTTGTTTTTGTGTTAAACTAAACATAAGAAAAACCATAAACAAAATATAAGAATCCTTAAGAAAATTGAATTATAAATAATTAAAAGATATTTATAGAAGTAGTGGAGTTGAATACGATTACGTACAAGATTATTTACAGACGTAGAGGAGTTGTGTACTATTTCTCGAATATACTTTTGTACATAATATCCACACTCTACAGAACCCAATTGACGGGGGCACTATATGTAAAAAGAGTTGAAAAACAATTAAATACTTGAATTGGCAAATTTGATAACGTTGAGAATATAGTCAATGTAAATTTACTTTTATAAGTTTCCAAATTATGTTCGAGCGATATTGTGGGAGTGAGTTCTTTGCTTGCCACATTCTCAGTGATCTAAATAATTTGAGCATTAGAGTGATATATATATATATATATGAGAATCAACCACAATAAAAGTTTATAGATACTTACGTATTGATAATTCCTTGAAAACTTTCTTCAAGCTTACTACGTAATGAGTTCAATACATAAACGGTATTCTCTCCAGGATTGATCACAATCAACATCCAATGACACCTATAAGAAAAGAACATTCTTTTTAATAGTTTATCACAAATTACACCTATAATTAAGTATAACTAATTTGAATTGACATTACTTACCCAGTATTATACGGGATGATGACTAGTTGATTCAAATTAACCATGTCTAGCCGGTTGGCTAGATTTCTGCAACGAGTTTCTTGACACTTTACAAATGAAGAAATGGTTCCTTGATCAACTATCAGAAATTTGCTGGTTATTTCATTGTCACATACAGTCCAAAGATACCTAAAGAAAATAAACAATATTATAAAACATTGAAAATCATAGTAAATAAATAAAATATGTCACACATTTTTACTTACCCAATGTACACCAGTATACATGAGTACCCTATTTCAATCATCCCGCAATACTACATGATGTCATCACGATGTAGAAAAATTATTTTATCCTCTCCAAAAATTGCGTCACTTAATTTGATAGGAATTGTGTCATCCACTCCCATAGAAAGAACGGCATATCGATTCAGCAACTTGATGGTAACGTGGATATCTGTATGTTTGGAAGATTGTGTAACGGACACATTCCTTTTAGGTTTTGCGGGAGAAAATACCTAACACAAACATAATTGTAAGATGTAAATAAGGAAAACAAAACACATTTAAGTTGAAGAAGACATACATACCTTTTTCTTGTTATTCAAAATCACAAGTTTGCGAGGCCATGCCACAAAGCTACCTTTTGCTTGACTAAGCGTCTCTATTTCTCCAACCACAGGAATTGGTATGAGAACATCTTCGCCTGTGATCATATCCACCACCACTCGAACATTATTGGCTCCTAGTGGTACTCCATGAATGGTTGGGCATCCGACACTAGATTCATACATTGTGCCTATGGCAACAATGTTATCCACTGAATTTACAGCCAAGCGACATGGCGTACCCTTCAAACATTATTAAATAAAAAAAATGTTAAGTGTCACACTTTATGGTTAACTACACAAGAATGTAGAGTTATCTCCTAGGCACAATCTAACATGCTAAACACAAAACAATAAGTGATCTAGTTTAGCAACAATACTTCAACTCTAAATCACTTACAACCGAGTGCACCGAAAATTTCGGCAGCATAACGGCGTAAAATTGACTATTCCAAAAATTTTTCACCTGCCAAACACAAAATATCACTTCTATATCCTTAAACCAATTCCTCCAGACTTCAATTCAGATTTCACAACCTATGCACTATACGAGTCAGGTCTCGTAGTATCAATTAACAAAAACTCTAAATCAATATCATAATGCAAAAGATTATATTATTCCATATCCAAAGTAACTAGGTGACACTGATTACTAGTTCATTACCTCCAACACTTCTTCTGACTCGAACACCTCTTCCGGCTCTTCAACAATCTCCTTTCCTTTTGTTTTTGTCCTGGAAGTCTTACTTTCTACCTCTGTTGACTTTCTTGAACCACTGCCTTCCGTTTTACTCTTGCTTTGGGATTGTGTAGCCAAGTTTGATGTCCTTTTAGGAAGATTGAAATAGACGGATGGTGAAACAAACTCACCCAATCCTCTAACACGCCTTCTATGTTCTGGCGTGTCTAATGCTTCAGTAAGTATATCTTGACCTTGATTTGCTGCAGCTAGCTCGTCCTGTCGAAAACATTTCCAAGTACCACATGATTAGAAAACATGTAATTTAAGGTTCTCATCATATCCTTCTTCATATACTTACAATCAGATTAGCACGTTCTCTAGTGTCGTCATCAAAATATTCCTTATTTCTTCCTTTTCTTGCTTCCTTCCATAAAGTGGCTCGATTGCTAGGATCATCTGACAATTCCTATTTTAACATATGCATTATTAATTAGCATAAACATATTGTCTTCATACACAATGTAACCTAAACAATATTACTTACTAGTTCTTTGGCCAGGTTAGCATATCCCTTACGAGATATATGATGATTGTATTTAAGTTTCTCCCTTCTTTCTTTTTGAAGACCACTACGTGCCTACACAACAAAAGATGATTAAATGAAATAACTAAAATAATTGTACTAAATTTAAAAGTAATTAGTATAATATATTTACCTTCCACTCCTCAGATAATCTCGAATTAACAAACTGAACCCACTGATCTTGATCAATATGTGAATATTTCTCAGGAGGTCTCTGCAACAGTTCTGGTGCATTCATGAATGAAATTATATAATTCTGAGCCAAATAGTACCGGAAATTTCGAAACTTCGTCGATGCTGATTTCAAGATAGCATGTTTGGATCTGGAGTCCACGACGAATGACATCTGTATGAAATAAAATACACAACATAGTTGGAAATTGAATAAAATACATAAACCTAATGTCATACTAAACAAAGAACTCTTACCTCTACACAATCAAATATTTTGTCTTTCAACTCTTTTGGAATTTTGTTCCAATGGTCATAAGTCAATGGAATTTGTTGTCTGACACAAACTCCGATGAAACTCTGCATTTTATTTGCATTCGTTCCAACAGCCTGACCTTGACTGTTGTATTCAACAACCAATCGTTGTCCAGAATTTCGTACGCCTGCCAATTCACGCATAGTAGTGACACCTCGTCCAGCAGGCGGTCTAGCCTCCATATGAATAGTAACGTGGGCTTCATCCTCACTGTTGCTGCTTGAACCACTCATATTAACAATCTGCAAGAAAAACAAAAAGTATACAACATAAGATATATTTAACTCGTATGATATTTAACACAATAAAATTATGTAAATAAACAACCAAATGACATACCGCATTCAATACATTAGTTATCAATCCATGTGCCCTCACAATCATTTCTCACATATGTAGATGAAATTTCGTCGTTTTCATGAAATACATCGATATTAGGCATTCTATCTACCACACCATACCCACAATCTTGGATAATATCTACTATTTCGTCTTCATAGAAATCTTCTTCTATTATTCTCTGTGAAGGTGTTAATACAACTGACCAACGAGGATTAAGAGGATCTCGTACGTAGAACACTTGTCTAGCTTGGGAGGCTAAAATAAACGAGTCTGATTTATGTCCAATACGATTGAGGTCCACAGTTGTAAACCCAAGGTCATCTATTTTAAGACCTTTATTGTTCTCAACCCAATCACATTTGAATAAAACAACGGTTAAATCATGATAATCAAGTTCCCATATTTCTTGTATGACACCGTAAAAGGTCATGTCTGACATAATGAGATTTTTGTCTTTGACACTAGAAACTTGCATAGTATTCGCAATTAACATAACACCACTGTTTTGTACATTCCTAATATCATCATGCTTCTTTGTATGATAGCGGATACCGTTAACCACATAACCACAATATGTGGCTACATCTGGACGAGGCCCGTGAGCTATCCATCTCAAAGAAGATGATATGGTGTTGTTCGGCACATCAAGAGCAAGTGCAACCTGAGATTCATTCCTAAATTAATTAGCTGTTAAACATTTAATCATATCTTTAAGAGAATGACTTATTAGATTACCCGGTCATGCAACCAACCACTAAATGTGCGATTATGCTCATTTTGAAGCCACTTTTTGTTTTTAGATCTACTGGGATTGAGTTTTGACAAAGTTTCCATGTGTTGCCTGTTGGATTCATATTAAAATGACATAGTTAATTGTTTTATCACACAATCATAAAAGTTATGTGAAATGATTGAGATTTACGTACCCTACATATGGAAGCACATCATTTACATTTTGAAGGACATAAAGATGAGCTTGATTTAACTGATCTTTACTTGGTTTGATATAAGAAACAACAGACAACGGTCTATCACTTTCTGAGTTGTCTTTCCTTGTCGATGAGCGTAATCCAATAGAATCAACTCCAGAGCGAAATTCAGAACAAAACTCTACAGCCTCCTCCACAATATAATTTTCTCCAATGCATCCTTCTGGTCGATGTCTATTTCGTACATATCCTTTGAGTACTTTCATATATCGTTCAAAAGGATACATCCACCTCAAATAAATCGGTCCACAAAATTCAATCTCTCTTACAAGATGCACGACAAAGTGTACCATTATTGTAAAGAATGCCGGTGGGAAATACTTTTCTAACAAACATAAAGTGACTACTACATCCTCTTGCAAGCCTTTTAGCTTAGACGAATCAATCGCTTTACTACATATAGCATTGAAAAACAAGCATAAACGAATAATTGCATATCTAACATGTTTGGGCAGAATACCACGAATTGCAATAGGTAATAACTGTTGCATTAGAACGTGATGGTCGTGCGATTTAAGCCCGTAAAGTTTCAAATCTTTAAGCGACACTAAGCTTTGTATGTTGGACGAATAACCTTCAGGCACTTTAATTTCAGATAGTGTCTTACACAGATTCAATTTCTCAATCTTCGATAGTGTGTAACACGCTGGAGGTAAGAATGTCCTCTTCTCTCCCAATTGAGGGGCCAACTCTGCTCTAATGTTCAGTTCAACCAAATCTAAACGAGTTTTCAACCCATCTTTTGTTTTACCGAGAATATCAAGTAGCGTGCCAATAAGATTTGCACAAACATTCTTTTCAATGTGCATAACATCCAAACAATGTCGCACGTGAAAATATTTCCAGTACTCTAACTCAAAGAAAATAGACTTCTTCTTCCAATAAACGCTTGAAAGATCTCCATTATTCTTTTCCTTACTGACTTTCTTACCAAATGAACATTGAAGTCTACTTGTTTTTGCAAGAATTTCCTCTCCACTTAATGGTTCAGGAGCGATTTCCAATTCTTGTTCACCATTAAAAGCTTTCTTCTGCTTTCTATATGGATGATCACGAGGTAGAAATTTTCGATGCCCAAGATACGCCATCTTCTTTCCTCTTGGCAAATAAGTAGCTGACGTTTTCTCTCCACAAATCGGACATGCATGATATCCTTTTGTTGTACAACCACACAAATTGCCATACGCAGGAAAGTCATTAATAGTCCACAATAAAATAGCTCTAAGTGTGAAACATCGTCCTTCATTTACATCATAACATTCAACTCCATCAATCCAAAGTTTTTTCAAGTCATCAACTAATGGAGCCAAATAAATATCTATGTCATTTCCTGGTTGTTTAGGGCCAGATATTAATGCGGTTAAAATCAAATATTTTCGCTTCATGCACAACCAAGGGGGTAGGTTGTATGTCACCAACATAACTGACCAACAACTGTATCGACTACTAAGATCACCATGCGGATTGACTCCATCTGTTGACAGAGCAAGACGAAGATTTCTAGGTTCTGATCCGAATTCTGGCCACTGATCATCTACTTGTTTCCACGATAGTGTGTCTCCAGGGTGTCGTAAGTATCCATCATTTCGTCGTTTTTTGGCATGCCAAGTCAACGAACTCGATGTTTCTTTACTTCGGAACATTCGTTGAAATCTTGGTATAGGAGAGAAGTACCACATCACTTTCGCTGGAATATTTTTCATCACATCCTTTGAATTCTTACGAAGTTTCCATCTTGATGTTCCACAAATTGGGCATACTTCTACATCTGAGAGGTCTTTTCTAAACAAACAACAATCGTTGCTACATGCATGAATCTTTTCTACAGACATTCCAAGAGTACACAAAACCTTTTTTGCTTGATACGTAGAAGTCGGAATTTCATTTGGACTTGGTAAGATATCTTTGACTAATGTCAACAATTCAGTAAAACTTACATCGCTCCATCCAAATTTTGCTTTCAAATTATATAACTTTACCAATGCAGATATTTTGGAAAAATTTTTACAATTTGAGTACAATGGTTTCTTGGCATCATCCAGTACTTCCTCAAAAACGTGGGATTCATCGTTAACGTAATCATGTGCAGTGTTAAACATTCCTATTACGTCATCAATATCTTCATCTTCATCCTCTCCTTCTATTCCACTAGAAGAGACGTTTGCATTATTTCTCTTAACCGGTAGTGATTCACCATGCCAAATCCATGTTTTATAATTCTCATCAATACCATAAATGAATAAGTGATCTCTTACTGTATTTGCATCTTGAGACTTTGCATTCACACACCGCAAACATGGACAACAAATGACATTTGACCTACTTGAATGTCGTAGTGCATTTTCAATGAATATCTCAACACCTAGACCATATTCTGATGACATTCGATTCTTTGTCATCCACGACTTATCCATTACTATAAAATTGTTTGCTTGAAATTTCAATCTACAAAGAAAAATAATTATTCCATAAAAATCTGTGCTTATTAGATCCTTAAGGAAAAGTTATAACAATCAAATACTCAATTGTTAATTCAATTTCACCCAAATTCATGATGTTGAGACAAAACTCAACATCGTGAAATTTTGACATGTAAATTCATGTCCAATCATGTCATTTCTCAACTTCCACTTAAACTCAACTAAAAACATAAACTAAACAACCAAATTTAAAAGCATTTCTCAACCCCTCTCCCACTAAACTCAAGCAAAATAACGAACTATAACTCATAATTTCAAGATAACTTAAGAAAAATCAATTTCCCACAAAAACAAACTCAAACAAACCATTTCAATACAAGAATTAAGTATTTATATACTCTTCTTTCCAATAAATCAAACCAAAAACATAATCCCACAAGTACATTTCCCAACCCCCCCACAAACTCAACTAAACTTATAAAACAACACAAACAAACAATTTCAAAACATAACTAAGTATTTCTCAACCCACATCTCAACTATACTTATAAACTAACACCAACCATTTCAAAACTTAATTCAAGTATTTCTCAACTTCCCTCTAAACTCAACTAAAAACATAAACTAAACAACCAAATTTAAAAGCATTTCTCAACCTCTCTCCCACTAAACTCAAGCAAAATAACGAATTATAACTCATAATTTCAAGATATCTTAAGTATCCATCAACTTCCCACAAAAACAAACTCAAACAAACCATTTCAAAACATAACTTAAGTATTTATATAAACTTCTTTCCAATAAATCAAACCACCCCCCCCCCCAAACTAAACTAAACTTATAAAACAACACACAAACAATTTCAAAACATAACTAAGTCTTTCTCAACCCACAACTCAACTATACTTATAAACTAACACCAACCATTTCAAAACTTAATTCAAGTATTTCTCAACTTCCACCTAAACTCAACTAAAAACATAAACTAAACAACCAAATTTAAAAGCATTTCTCAACCTTTCTCCCACTAAACTCAAGGAAAATAACGAATTATAACTCATAATTTCAAGATATCTTAAGTATCCATCAACTTGCCACAAAAACAAACTCAAACAAACTATTTCAAAACATAACTTAAGTATTTATATAAACTTCTTTCCAATAAATCAAACCAAAAACATAATCTCACAAGTACATTTCCCAACCCCCTCCCCCCCCCCCCCTCCCAAACTCAACTAAACTTATAAAACAACACACAAACAATTTCAAAACATAACTAAGTCTTTCTCAACCCACAACTCAACTATACTTATAAACTAACACCAACCATTTCAAAACTTAATTCAAGTATTTCTCAACTTCCACCTAAACTCAACTAAAAAAATTAACTAAACAACCAAATTTAAAAGCATTTCTCAACCCTTCTCCCACTAAACTCAAGCAAAATAACGAATTATAACTCATAATTTCAAGATAACTTAAGTATCCATCAACTTCCAACAAAAACAAACTCAAACAAACCATTTCAAAACATAACTTAAGTATTTATATCAACTTCTTTCCAATAAATCAAACCAAAAACATAATCCCACAAGTACATTTATCAACCCTCCCACAAACTCAACTAAACTTATAAAACAACACAAAAAAATAATTTCAAAACATAACTAAGTATTTCTCAACCCACAACTCAACTATACTTATAAACTAACACCAACCATTTCAAAACTTAATTCAAGTATTTCTCAACTTCCCTCTAAACTCAACTAAAAACATAAACTAAACAACCAAATTTAAAAGCATTTCTCAACCTCTCTCCCACTAAACTCAAGCAAAATAACAAATTATAACTCATAATTTCAAGATATCTTAAGTATCCATCAACTTCCCACAAAAACAAACTCAAACAAACCATTTCAAAACATAACTTAAGTATTTATATAAACTTCTTTCCAATAAATCAAACCAAAAACATAATCTCACAAGTACATTTCCCAACCCCCTCCCCCCCCCCCCCTCCCCTCCCAAACTCAACTAAACTTATAAAACAACACACAAACAATTTCAAAACATAACTAAGTCTTTCTCAACCCACAACTCAACTATACTTATAAACTAACACCAACCATTTCAAAACTTAATTCAAGTATTTCTCAACTTCCACCTAAACTCAACTAAAAACATAAACTAAACAACCAAATTTAAAAGCATTTCTCAACCCTTCTCCCACTAAACTCAAGCAAAATAACGAATTATAACTCATAATTTCAAGATAACTTAAGTATCCATCAACTTCCCACAAAAACAAACTCAAACAAACCATTTCAAAACATAACTTAAGTATTTATATCAACTTCTTTCCAATAAATCAAACCAAAAACATAATCCCACAAGTACATTTCCCAACCCTCCCACAAACTCAACTAAACTTATAAAACAACACAAACAAACAATTTCAAAACATAACTAAGTATTTCTGAACCCACAACTCAATTATACTTATAAACTAACACCAACCATTTCAAAACTTAATTCAAGTATTTCTCAACGTCCACCTAAACTCAACTAAAAACATAAACTAAACAACCAAATTTAAAAGCATTTCTCAACCCCTCTCCCACTAAACTCAAGCAAAATAATGAACTATAACTCATAATTTCAAGATAACTTAAGTATCCATCAACCAAATTCTTAAGATACTTTTAAAACCACTTAAAATTATACCATCATTTTTCATTAACCACCATCAATTCTGATAATCTCCCAAATGTTCCAAGCATTCACCACCAATCAAAATGTTCACAGACCACAACAAAAAATCTCACAAGATAGAGTTAGTTTTCATCGCATGGTCGGACATCGGCCACCTCTCCGCCACCCTCCACCTCGCCCACCTCTTCCTCCACCGCAACCACTGCCTCTCCGTCACCCTCTTCCTCATCCCACCGCCGTGGGAACCCATTACAGTAAAACACATAGGCTAGATCCACGATTTTTTTTCTTGAAAATAGAGGGATTTATTTTTTTTTTAATTTTAATTATGAAACCGCTGGATATGGAAGATTGACTAACCCGTTAGAATGCGAGAAAGAAGTCGACGAGGTGAAACCCACGCTGCCCAGTCGCCTTCGGTCGAAACGCACACGAGAAACAGCTGCGGCAGCCGAAGTTCTTTGCAAAATCTTGTTCTCCGGCGCCGTCCAGTTCGGCCGTGCGTTGCACACGAGGATGAAAGCTTGTTTGCAAAAGCAGCGGCGACCGAAGGTTGTTTGCAAAATCTTCACCGGCGGCCGAATGTCGAAGAACAGACCACGGCCGAAGGGGAGAACAAGTGCTGCGGCGGCCGGCGGGAGAATGATGAAGAACAAGTGCTGCGGCGGCCGAAGGATGAAAGTTGCGCGCTGAAGCTTGAAGAAGGGACCTGCGGCGGCTGAAGGTAGAAGAAGCTAGGGTTTAGGATGTGGGCCTTCGGGGAGAGAGAAAGATATGTTTTCTTTTTACCGTTTTAAAAAATAAAAAAAATCAAAACGAGCTTTTAACGGCGGGCAATGCCCGCCATTAAAGGTACTTGCCCGTCATTAAAAGTTAGTTTTTCCGAAAAAACGCGCGTCCGTCATTAAAGGTCCCGCGCGTTTTCCGTCCGTCATTAAAGGTCCCGCCCCTTTTTTTCTGTCCGTCATTAAAGGCTGTTTTTGTAGTAGTGACATCTGACACGGAAGGCTTGCAACGGCGTGGGTCTAAGCGACGACGACCAGATCTAGGCACAACGGAGGCGACAACGAAACGATTGGAGGAATGGGCAACGACGACTTGTTCGGCTGCAGACGAGAGAGAGAGCGAGTGAGAGAAAGAGGGCGTGAGTGATGAGAGAGAGAGAGAGATCGAGAGTGAGAGGGAGAGACGGTGGAAGAGATCGAAGAAGGGAGAGGGGGAAACGAGCGACTGCGGTTAATCAAGAAAGGAAGAGGGATTAGAGAGATGGGGAAATCAGGGGAAAGGAAGAGACAGTGATTTTCTTTTTTTTTTCCCGTTTTGTTTTGCTTTTTTTTAGGGTTGTTACAGTGTCGGCCAACATAAAACGTTTTACACATATATATACCTGTATAGTGAGTTATTTTAATGAAAGAAAGATATAGAACTAAAAGTCCTTTAAGTTTTAAAAATAAATTAAATGTTTTGTGTTAAATTTTGAAATCCATAATTTACCCTAGAAGTATGCCCCTCATGTGATTGTTAGTTAGTCTTAATTGTGTACCGCACAGTATAAATATTTGTCTTCAACTCTGTAGCTGAGTGTGTGAAAAATAGAGTCCTTTGTACACTCGACTTGCTTCTGCATTTGTTTTCCTTGTTTGTCTTCTTGGATACTTGAATAAAATTTACCTCCTGGTGTTTGAAGAGTGGATGTACACCCTTTGGGTGGAACCACTATAATAGCATGTGTCCTTCTTATTCTCCTCACTACTCTTAATCTGTGGTCTGTTCAATCTCGAGTAAGATTGCTGAATTGAAGTAATTGTTCAACATTTGGTATCAGAGCAATGAAGGTAGGTTTCAAGAATCGATTGGTCCAAACCCTCGAAAAAAAACTCCGGAGACTTTCTCTAGTCAGTCTGCAAGATTGTGAAACCTTCTTCTTGAAGCTTCAAGAAGGTTTCTTGAACTACCTTTGCACCATGTCCGCGAAGTTTGAACTCGAGCGATTTGATGGGAGAAGTGATTTTGGGCTCTGGAGACAGAAGATGAAAGCCTTACTGATCCAACAAAAGGTTGCCAAAGCACTTCTCGATCCACGTAAGCTTCCCCCAACTTTGTCTAAAGATGATAAATAAGAAATGCGTGAGATTGCTCACAGCTCGATTTTCTTGCACTTATCTGATAATGTTCTTATAAGGGTTGGTAAAATTGAAAAAGTAGATGAACTTTGGGAAAAATTAGAAGAACTATATTTGCCTAAATCATTGTCTAGTAAAATCTACTTAAAAGAACGTTTCTTTGGTTTTAAAATGGACCCCTCTAAGAACCTTGATGAGAATATAGATGATTTTAATATTGTATGTACAGAACTTGCTAACTCAGGAGAAGAAGTAAAGGGGGTTGACCAAGCGGTAATCCTACTAAATTCTTTACCAGAATCATACAAAGAAATAAAAGTTGCGCTCAAGTACGGTAGAGACAAGCTTACTGTCGATATGGTACTTGATGCATTAAGGACCAAAGAACTTGAATTTAAAATCGAGAAGAAGGATAGTGATGCCTTGTTTGGAAAAGGTAAACAGACAAACACACATAACTCAAGGGGAAGGGGTTTTAGAGGTAGGGGCAGAGGCATTCAGTCTAGAGGTCAAAACTCCCAAAATCCCCAACAAAAGGATCATAGACAATTTGGTAAGAAAAATAGTAGTGTGCAGTTTAATGACAAGAGTAACATTACTTGCAACTATTGTCATAAAGAGGGCCACTACAAATGAGACTGTCCACAGTTAAAGAGAAAAAATAATAAGCCAAATCATAAGGAAAGTAAAAATTCGGCTAATATCCATGAGGGATACGAATCAGCAAAAGTTTTAGTAGCCTCAATTGTCGATAGTAAGGAGGAATGGACACTTGACTCTGGCTGTTCATTCCATATGACCCCTTTAAAAGAATACTTTACTGAATTAGTTGAATTTGATGGAGGAGAGGTTGTTATGGGGAACAACCAACATTGTCTAGTGAAAGGCAATGGAACTGTGAAGTTTAAACTACATGATGAGTCTATTAAGTTGCTAAAATCTGTAAGATATGTTCCAAATCTAAAGAGAAATTTAATATCTTTGGGAACTCTTGACAAGGATGACTATAGATATGAATCTGACCGAGGTACACTACAAGTTTTTAAGGAAGACTCTTTGAAACTAACTAGTAGGCTTTGTAGTGGCTTATATGTCTTGCAGGGAAAGGCTTTGTCCGAAGAAGTAAACATTGTAAACGAACAAACTAATTGTGAAACATATCTATGGCATAAGAGGCTCGAACATATCAATGAGAAAGGTTTGGATCACCTCTTTAAGCAGGGATTAATTGGAAAACAAAGACCCACTAATCTAGCTTTTTGTGAGCATTGTGTCTTGGGTAAGTCAGCAAGACATAACTTTAAACCTGCCACTTATGTCACCAAAGATAGGTTAGAATATGTGCATTCGGATTTATGGGGCCCTGCTAGAATAGCTACACATGGAGGTGCAAGGTACTTCTTATCCCTTATTGATGACTTCTCTAGAAAATTGTGGGTATTCATGTTAAAGTCTAAAGACGAAATGTTTGATAATGGTTTAGAATTTTTAAATGAGAAGTTTGTTAGTCTTTATAAAACTACAGGCATTAGTAGATATCTAACCACTGCAAGAACGCCTCAGCAAAATGGACTAGCAGAGAGATTCAATAGAACTATCCTTGAGAGGGTCCGGTGTATGCTGTCCAAGCGTATTCCTGTTTTGGTGAGCTTGGGAGTTAAATCTCTTTAAAATTTCATTGCTCGTAGTTGGTCGTTGGTTTTTTTCGGTAAAGCCCCTATTGATTTGAAGTATTCTCCGTTTGTCTGTGTGTTTAAGGCCTTGGAGTTAAAGAATTGATTAGTGCTGTTCAAAAGCATCTAAGCCAAGGTAAGTGAACTTACTGGTGAACTCTTAGTTGGGTGCGCATATTTGATTTTCTAAAATTCTCGTGTTTACGAGTTGTTCTTGAAATTTATTATGATTATTAAAAGCATGAAAATTGAGCATGACAATTTATTATTTTAATTATGTATGAGTTTATGAAAATCGTTGAAAACATGAAATTTATTATTCTTGCTTGCACTTGTTGATGTTTGAAATAATTGGGTTGGTGGTCTCTCAAAATTCCATTAAAGGAATGAGTTTAAATTATTTATGAGTTTTATAAGTGTACATGAAATTGATGTACATTCAGAGATGCCTACATAGGACTTAGGGACATGAAATTGATGTACCTAAGTCGAGGTTTCGTGAAATTGACGGCCTCTGTAGGAGATATATGTGAAGGTGTTCATATAACACATGCGGAAGCAATTGAAGATCGGGAGCACCTAACTACATCAATTTTACTCCTAAAGCATGCATGTTCTAAAGAATCCAGAACAGAGAGTTTAGAATAACCAACCTTTTGCAGCTCAATAGGTGGACCTCCGTGGATTCTTTTCTTCTCCAATGTACTTAGGACAACCCCTAGAGTCTTCCCTACTATTCTCTAGGCCAAGAACGACTTGTGGGAGTCTACAAAGATAGGGAATGGGAAGGGAATGCTTGAAGGATCAAGCTATAGAGAAGTATGTGAAGATGAGAGAGTTTGAGTCCAAATTCCAACAGCATAACAGTAAGGAAATGGCTCTCTTGAGCTTCATTCTGATTCACACTCTACTTATAGAGTGATCTCATGCAAGGGGAAGCCTCAAGAAGCAAGACACATGTTGGAGATGCAAGCTACAGTGGATTCTAGGTGTTCATCTAACAAAACATGCAAGAATGCATGAATGAGTTGTCTTTCCACTTTGAATCACCATGCAATAGTGGGAATCCAACTAAATCCACTATCTTAGATTAAAATCTGATTTCTAGCTTGCAAATTAACTTTAATTACAATTCCCAATTGAAGTTAATATTATGTAATTAATTAGAAACTTTTTCCAATTAATATCAAATGATTAAATTCAATTAATCATACCAACTTTGTGCATTCCATCATATATGATTCCTAATCCATATATATGGTATTTAAAACACTTTTAAATACTTTATCTCTCATTTTCCAATTTAATTAATAATTAAAAAAAATGTGTCAAACACATTTTACGATAATACCATATTTCCCGTTTTTGAACGATTCAAAGATTCCTATCAATATGTTCTAGGCTTTAATCCAATATGAGCTAGTAGGGGGACCTAATGAACCTATAGATCATGGGCTCCAACGATTCGAGGCTAATCGACTAATCTCATTAACCAAGCTAGCCAACATTCGTTAACTACTGGGACACTCCACTATAGCTTGATAGTTGCACTCCCCTCACTATAGATATATTTCCGTCCACTTGATTTAACCATGTTCAGTAAGTCGATCCTTCACAGGTTGTTCGTAGCTATAGCTAGGTCAAAAGTCCGTTTCACCCCTATAGTACTTCTAGTTCCTTAAGTCCCACTGATCCTCTGATGAACAATTGGTTTATGGTCCAACCAATAAACCGAATCCCTCTCGGGCCAATGAGAGGGCGGGATCCTTTTGTTCAAGCCCCGGAGTCAGCACTTAAGGGAACAACCTCTCTACTATCCCTAATTCGGGTAGGAGTGAATTCCTTCTCGCACGACTATGTCCCCAACTATCTACCTGTTCCTATCCTTGAAATGGGAGGCTTATTGAGTCGGCGATAAGCCTATGCAGATCTAAGGATAAGCCCGAATAAACAGGAGTTCATAGTCAGCTCAGGATTAAGATCGAGTTACCTAGGTCATCACATGAAATAGCCAGTCTCGTCAGTAAACGGTGTTATAAAGCGAGAGCAACTTATTTCTCGGTCCTGGTCTTATGCAAACTCATTGCATAGGACGCCCCCACTCGCATGTCTCTACATGGACGATTTAGGATCACATCGTCTATACTATCTATAAAGTGGGTCGTGTCTCATAGTGTCCCCAAAATAAGGTACCCAGCCCTATCCCTATACTATAGACCGTTTTGGCTATTACTCGAGCTTGATCCACTTTTATGTCTCTACATAAAGCTCAAGTGTTCATCCTATAGCCATGGATCTTAGTTTATTGGATTTGGGTTATTAAATGTGCAATTTACTTTATTCAGTAATGACTTCACTGAATTAATCTCGATAACGCCTTTATCGAATAAGTATATAATTTTTGTTTAACATTCACTATCTACGAGTTTTAGGGCACCAATCCCAACAATATGATATTGATGTGTCTAGGATATGCATGAAATTGATGTATATTCTTTCTCATTAGAAAGTTTAAAATATAGTTTAAAGCCACCAAAATTATATTTGTTGTTGATTTTTAAAATGTTTTTAAAGCGTGACCCAACCTCAATAGTAGGGTCACTTGCTGAGTATTTTAAAATACTCATTCTTTTCAAAAAATATTTTTTTTTTTAGGTATAGGCAAGGGCAGGTGAAAGGCGATTGATGAGAATCCGAAAGGCAGCCACGAGGGGACTATATTGAATTTCATATTTTATTTTTCTTCCGCTTCAAGAACTATGTTTTACTTATTGTAAATTTGTTTGAGAAATTTTTTAGAGGCCATGTACATTTTTATTTTAATAATTATTTAATAATATTTAAAACCTTTAAAATTAGGGATCCCGAATAAAAGTTTTGTTTTAAAGTTTTTACTTAAAATAAGTGTTTATATTTTAAAATAATTTTATTTAAAAAGGCCTCCAAAGTATGCATTGTCGTAACGGTCCCTCTAAGGCTTTTTAAGAAGTCGGGTCGTTACAACAAAACACCTCAAGAAGTTTGGACATGCCAAGCTCCAAACCTAAAACATATGAAGGTTTTTGCATGTGCAACATATGCTCACACGAGGCAAGACAAGTTATAGCCGAGAGCTAAGAGGTACCTATTCTTGGGATATCAGAGGGTGTTAAAGCCTACAAACTGTGGTGCTTAGAACCAGGGGAATCAAAGTGCATCATTAGCAGAGATGTGACTTTTAACGAACGAGACATGCCTTGGAAAACCACAGTGACAAATGGTAAAAAGGATCAACCAGAAGTCTCCTTTGAAATTGAGTTGCTATCCTCAAATGATGGTAACATGACTAATAACTCTGAGATCAACAACGGGACATACACAGTGACCAAAGTATTGATCTTGAGCAACCTGAAATTCCTAACACATCTCAGAGTGGAGCATCTGAATCCAGTGATCTTGACAATTACCAATTGACGAGGGACAGGACTAGGAGAACAATAAGACCCCTCGCAAGGTATGATGGTGACTTCATGGGATATGTTTTCAACTGTTACACTGACAGTTTTGATTTCGAACCTAGCACATATAATCAAGTAGTCAATTCAGAAGCAAGACAACGCTGGATAAATGCTATGAACCAAGAAATAGAGTCTCTACATTATAACAAAACTCTGGAACTTGTAGAGAAGCCACCTAACAAGAGGATAGTAGATTGTAAATGGATTTACAAGTTAAAACCGAGTATAAGTGAGAATGATCCCCCCAGATACAAGGCTAGGCTGGTGGCAAAAGGATTCTCTCAAGAAGAAGGCATTGACTACAATGAGGTGTTTTCCCCGGTGGTTCGACACACGTCTATTCGAATTCTATTATCTATAGTGGTACAGTTTGATTTGGAACTTGAGTAGATGGACATGACAACTGCTTTCCTATATGGACACCTCGAGGAAGATATATACATGTCTCAACCGCCTAGATTCATTGAAGAAGGAGGGGAAAATCTCGTTTGTTGTCTTCAAAAATCCATCTACAGTTTAAAGCAATCTCCGAGACAATGGAATAGGAGATTTGACATGTTCATCACAGGTGAAGGATTTGTTAAAAGCTCATTTGACTGTTGTGTTTATAAAAAAAATTGTATCCTCTGTTGTTTACATACTAGTGTTGCTGTATGTCAATGATATACTGATAGCCTCGTCAAGTAAGTTTGAAATTTTGGAACTTAAAAGAGCCTTGTCAAGGGAATTTAGAATGAAAGACTTAGGGGCTGCAAAACGTATTCTAGGGATGGAGTTATTAAGAGATAGATCGAGGAATACTTTGTGTCATTTCACAACCTGAATACTTTGCAAAAATAATCAGAAAGTTTCATTTGGAAGCCACTAAAACTGTGATGACTCCATTTGCTCAACATTTTAAACTTTCAGCCACTCAATCTCCAACAACTGATCATGAAAAAGAAGAGATGAAGTCTATCCCGTATGCAAATATGGTTGGGAGTTTAATGTATGAAATGGTTTGTTGCAGACCAGATTTGACTCATTGTCTTAGTGTTGTAAGTCGATATATGCACAATCCTAGTAGAGAATATTGGGAAGCAACAAAGTGGATAGTTCGATACCTTAAGGGAACAATAGAAGAGGTCTTATCTACACCAAATCTGAATCAGTATCCAATGCAATCACAGGCTTCGTTGACTCAGACTATGTGGCTGACTTAGATAAAAGATGGTCCTTGACAGGCTACATTTTCACCTTGTTTGGAAATGTCATCAGTTGGAGGTCCATACTACAATCTGTGGTAGCCTTGTCTTC
Organism: Luffa aegyptiaca; assembly: GCA_017139565.1. Taxonomy (NCBI): domain Eukaryota; kingdom Viridiplantae; phylum Streptophyta; class Magnoliopsida; order Cucurbitales; family Cucurbitaceae; genus Luffa; species Luffa aegyptiaca. Next base: position 27,126,953 of record CM029405.1, on the reverse strand, counting down.
AACAGAAACAAAATACATTGCTTTATCTGAGTCCGTAAAAGAAGCTATCTGGCTGAAGGGGAACATATCAAAGATGATAAGTGGAAAACATGAAGTCAAGATTCACTGTGACAACTAGAGTGCTTTGGCCCTTTCTAAAAATCCCACTTTTCACGATAGAACCAAGCACATAGACGTTAAATTTCATTTTGTGAGGCAAATTGTTCAAGAGGGTGCAGTTACATTAGCTAAGATCAACACCTCACATAACCCTGCAGACATGATGACCAAGTCTCTTCCAGCCAGCAAACTTAATTATCTTTATGACCTCTTAAAACTTGACTTTGGTTGATCTGGCTGCTGCACTAACAAACCAAACACCAGGTGGTTCAAGTCTATTCCTCGTAAATAATAGATTTCAAGAGGGTGATTGATCGGTCTAGTTTGTTATACACTTAGAATCTCCCAATTTTCTTATCTTAGTTGAATTTCTTGCGAAAAATGCTTTAAAATGAGTATAATATGTCTACAGGTCCTCACCAGAGCTTTGGAAGCAATTCGGGGCTTAAACAAGTGAAACCGGAGCGTAAAATGACCATTTTGCCCCTAGAGCCTCATCAGCGTCGAGATGCCCATTATCAGACACTAATCAAATAAGGAAGGAACGTGGGAATCAAGCTGGCGACAGCGTCGCGACGCTAGCCCACAGTGTCGCGACGTTAGGGCAATGCGAGAGATATTTTCCAAAATTGAAGGGACAGCGTCGCGACGCTAGGCAGATTTCCAGAATCGAATTTTTCCTATTTTGGCTGGAAATTTTCCTTGTTTGAAGACCCAATTCAGCACCAAATGACCACGAATTAAAGGCCAAGAATCACTATAAATAGAGGGCCTTGGTGTAGGTTTAGAATCTTTCCTCAACACACAATTCACTACAACGTTGTAGTCCATCTCTCTCCCCTTTCTCCACCATTCTTCTTAGTTTTAGTTTTTCTTGCTTTCCTTGATGTATTCCATGAAGAATTCAGCTTGCTCTTGCTCCACGAGAGGCTAAACTCTTCATTCATGTAATCGGGGCATCAAAGTGTAAGTTCAAGTTCTTTTAATGAAATCTCTTGTTTGAATTCTCAAAGCATGTTTATGTGATTTTAGTTCTTTGTCTATAAGTTTAGAATGTGGTAGGAAAGATTGACAACCTTGACCGCGCCCTCTTTAAATTTACTTGCTAAATTTAAGTAGCAAATAGGTTAACGTTATGATTATAAGCATGCGTCCCTAGAACTAAATGATTTAATCAATTGTAATTGTGGTTTGTTGTTCGTTGCATGTGAATTAATTCAACTAGATCCCAATGCGATTTAGATTAGTTAATAGGCATATTAATTAATTTAAATTAGGATCAAACTTAGCGTTTGCATGTTTGTGATAGTAGGATCGTGGCTCTCGGTTTGTTGCCGGAGTACGCTGGACTTAAAATTTTTTTGACTAATTAGTGAGATTAATGATTTAATTGAATTGAACTTACCATGACAATCCCGGTTACATGATCTTGGAGGTAATGATTTCATTCTTTCTATTTCTTGCTTCTACTTTCCTTTTCTATTATTTTCTATAATTAGCTTACTTTCCATTATTATTTCTTTTCCAAATATAAAACCACCCATTAGTTCGGTCATCACAATAAATCTAAGGTAAACAAGTTATAATCGTGCTCTCTGTGTTCGACCCCGGCCACTACTGCTACAAGTTAGCTTTAGAGGTTGTGGATTATAAATTTATTTGACACGACCCTCGACAAGTCGTCTGTCAGTGATTGTTAAATTTTGAAATCCATAATTTACCCCAGAAGCATGCCCCTCACATGACTCTTAGTTAGTCTTAATTGTGTACCGCACAGTATAAATATCTGTCTTCGACTCTGTAGCTGAGTGTGTGAAAAACAGAGTCCTTTGTACACTTGACTTGCTTCTGCATTTGTATTCCTTGCTTGTCTTCTTGGATACTTGAATAAAATCTACCTCCTGGTGTTTGAAGAGTGGATGTACACCCTTTGGGTGGAACCACTATAATAGCTTGTGTCCTTCTTATTCTTCCTCACTACTCTTAATTTGTGGTCTGTTCAATCTCGAGTAAGATTGCTAAATTGAAGTAATTGTTCAACATTTTGATTGGGGAATGTAGATAGGTTTATTTTGTGGCTTAATTATTACTCAAAAACATGTTTGTATGCAATCTTCATGGTAGTCAACTTGTTAATAATATCCACGAAGTCACTCAAATGCTCAGAAACAGACTTCCCACCCTTCAATTTCAAATTAACAAGCCTCTTGATTAATGAAGCTTTGTTATGCGCGGTCTTCCTTTCTCTTTAACTTTCCCCAATCTTTCTCTTCCATTTTCTCTGGTTTGCAGGTTTAATAATGGTACCATAAGCTCCTGTGGTTGCTTCAATTGGATCAAACAGATCTTTACAATATAACAAATCCTCCATCATCGATCTCCAGATGAATAATTGGTTGATGTCAATTTAATCACTGAACTACCTCCACTACTACTAGTAGACTCCATAACAATGATTAAATTAAAACCTTGCTCTGATACCACTTGTAAGGGACAACAGACACGACACATATCTCCACAATGGTATGATATTGTCCACTTTAGGCATAAGCCAGATGCTTTTGGTTTACCCCAAAAGGTCTCAAACCAATGTAGATACTTGTCCTCCCTTATAAGCCCATAATCCTCCCATTATCTAGCCAATGTGGGACTTTGGTCTCACTCCCAACAATCCTCCCCTCAAACAAAGTACCACTGAGCATCCCCTCAACTAGTCATCTATCCGTCAAACTCGAAACTCTCCTTTACCAAGAGTCCATCCAACTCTCTAGGCGATGGACCCACTTCACTGCTTTACCGAGAGTTTACTATTATCCAGGACAACTCCTTTTCGTCAGAGTATACTGCCTGCCTAGAGCTCAACAACGAATTTCTCCCATGACTACTTAGGCTCACAACTTCTTTGTTCGGCACCCAAGGATTCCACCCGACATGGCTACCTCTAGGGTATGACTCTGATACCAATTGATAGGACCCAAGTAGTATATTAACAACCCACTAGGACCACCTCCAAGACAATCAACCAATTAACGGACAACAATCAACCATAAAATTTAGAAGACTAAAACGCAAATAACACACACAATTTAATTTATACATGGAAAACCCCTTCAATGTGAAGAGTAAAAACCACGGGACTTATGAGGAGTCCACCCTTGTCACCTTCTCTTATTATGATAAAATTGAGGGAAAAAGAATCCAAATCAGTCATACAAAGATTCACAACCCACCAATACTTTCATACCTAAGAGATCAACACTTAAGAGATAAAGAAGATGAAAATATCTCTAGTTTTACAGGTTTTGTCCAGCAGCGATTACGAACACACCAGAGCTCAAGACGACGATCCAACCGTTCAAAACAAGGCCCTATGTGTCCCCAACGGGCTGACCAAATTGCAATAAAATCCAACGGTTGAAACTCCAGAAAGCGATAACTTTGTGAACGCTATCGCTGAAAATCCGAATTGCACTGCTCTCCTTGCTTCTCTCCGTTTTTCTATGTGTTTTTTTGTATTTTTCTACTACCGTCACTTTCCTTAGGTCATCTCATATCAAAGAAAAAAAACCCTAGACTTTCAAGACAGGGGTAACTACACAAATGGGTCAATAATACCCCATTTATTCCAAAAGTGTCCATTTTGTTATAATTTTACATTATTATCAGCTCACAATCAGATATTAAAGGAGATTAGATGATCATTTACGAATTTGCCCTTACTGGTTGACATGTGTTTAAAAAAAATTGGTAAGAACCATTTATACATTACCAAATGAAAACTAAAAATTACTAAAGAAAATGGGTTTATGGAACTTGGTATATGGAGTACAGGAAAAATGATTTTTCCATTATGATATGATTTCATCATAAAATTAAAAAAAAAAAAAAAAAGAAAAAGAAAAAGAAAACACATACATAAAATATGGAATATAAATTGAATAAATGGAACTCAAAATAGAGCAGATAAAAAAAAAAGTAAAAATGAATAAAAAAAAATATTGAACCAATTACTTACCCATAAGGGAAATGAAGGTTTCGACAAAATGAAGAAAAAAATGCAGAGATGGAGGCAGCGTGACAAAAGACGACAAATGGAAAAGAAACGAGAGTTGACTAAAATTGAAAAAAAAAACGTGTATGAAATGGCTAAAAAAAATAAATGGAATGTTTAATGTAAAAAAAAAAACAATTAAAAATGAAATAAATTAATAAAATTTGAGTTACCGAATGTGATAACCCGCTGGTTCATAAAAAAAAAATCAATATTTATTAGAATATCAAAATTAAATAAAGACATTTGGGGTAGAATAAAAATTGAATTGATGCATGAAATCTTACCATTGATAAATTTGAAAGTTTTGGATAAATTTGAAATTAATGGGGTAAAGGAGCCCCTTCACCATAATTTTTGTTAAAAATAAACTCTTAGCTTGTGCAACAAGTGGGTTGGACACCACAACATTAATACCATCTTCTTTTGTCTTTTTGTTTTTGTTTTTGTTTTTTTTTTTTTGTGTGTGTTTTTTTTATCGTTTACCAAACACCTTTTATAACTTTCAGTTTTTAAAATTCACAGCTTATAAACAATTCTTCCACTCGTAGTTTTCTTGTCGTTTTGGGAAGTCAAACCAAAATTTTAAAATTAAAAGAAAAAGTAGTTTCTAAAAACTTGAATTTATTTTTAAATCTTAAATTCAAATGTGTTTTTTTGAAAAAAAAAAAAAGTAAAAAGCCTATAAAATTTTTTTGAGAGGAAAGAAAACAATTATAAAAAAAAGGCCTAAATTTTAAAAAGCCAAAACGAGCATAGTTTGGCGGTAATTGACATATACCCTCGACCTTGATGTCAAAGGTTCGAATCCTCCACCCCTAAATGTTGATGTACTAAAACAAATAAAAAAAAAAGGCCAAATTATTAATAATTAAATTACAAGTTTAGTCCTTGAAAGTTTGTGTCTATTTAGTCCATAAACATTTAAAAAAATGTCAAATAGATTTTTAACTTTCAACTTTGTGTCTATAGGTCTCTCAACTCTCAAAAGTATTCAGTAGATCCTTAGACTCTTGCTTTTGTTTTCAATAGATTCCACAACATTCAATTTCTGTGTCTAATAGGTCATTGACCTATTTTACATTTTTTAAAATTCACAAGTCCACCAGACACAAAATTGAAAGTTTAGGATCTAATTAGACGTAATATTCAATTTTAGACATAATGTTTAAAAATCTCAAATATGTCAAGAACCTATTAGACACAAATTTGAAATCTCTAAGACGTGTAGGATATATTTTTACGTTTAGAGACCTATTAGACACGAAATTGAATGTTCAAAAAACCATGACACTTTTTAAAGTTTGGAGACCAAATAGATATAAATTTAAAAGTTCAATAACTAAACTTGTAATTTAATTTTAAAATGAAAATAAAAAGATGTCATTAGAATAATATCTTAAAGAACAAAAAAGTTTATCGCACAAGTTTAATTTTCTTTTCCCAAAGAAAAAAGACATCTTATTAAAAGATTAAAAAAAAAATTGCTATAAACTGTAGAAATATATAAACAGAAATTTGAAAACAAGAGATTTAATGAAAACAAAATTGTATTTCAGGTTTTCAGATATGTGTTTGATAGTTGATTCATATTAGATCCCAATTTAAACAATTATTCAATGTGTTTGATAATATATTTGTAAACCATAAACTATTTGTACTTCAACAAAATACTTTATATCATTAATTAATTTATGAACATGTTATATGTTATAAATTTTGTATAAATTTTGTATAGTGATTATTTTACAATATCATATAATTTATAATACATTATATTATACAAATTTAATTTTACAAAAATGAATGGAATATCTAACATAAAATACCATATTTATTACCGTTTTTATTTTATTTTTAATTAAATTTTGTATTTAAAAATTTTAAATTCAAAAACTAATACATTGAAAACATAAAAAATAAACAATAAAAAATAAAAAATAAAAAAAATGTTTTCAAAATTTCTACCAAGAGTCTGAAAACAATTTTTAAAAAAAGAGTGTCAAATGGATATTTAGCGAATCCAAAAACATAAATGGCTCACCAAAACGCTCTAAATCTACAAGAGTTAGCTGATCAGCAATTTAGGAACGAAAATTATCTTTCCAATACGACAGACATTTTAGTCAAAGAATCAGCAATACCGTACCGTTGCAATGTCGAGGAATATCTTCTGTCAACATTCCAACCTACCTACTGATCAACAGTAGAGGCTTGGCTCGCTTGGCTTAGACTTGAGCAATCGAATCAAACTCAATCACAAATTCATAATAGCTACAACAGACAAGATTTTTCTCATGATAGAGTTTGTTTTAATTAATTATTTAAGTTTTTTACATGAATATTATTAAAGATTTAGGCAATATTGGGGAAAAAGCAAATTAAAATTCATATTAGGTTAAGTTTGTCTCCTTTTATCATACAGCTAGGTGTCTTCATGCATAATATCAGAGCAGAGATTTCCTACTTGCCCAAGTACTACATTTTTAAAAGAGATGAACAATTAACATAAATATGGATAGACTAGTCATTAGCAATACCCTAGTTTCAAAATAGAATCCCATTTTAAAAGTCTCAAGATATATAATTTTGTATTTTAAAGCAAAGAAATACAAATAAAATACAACATATTGATATTGTCAGCTACAAGGGCGGTAGCCAGGCCCTTGGTCTAAGGCAGTTTTATCCAAGCCTTCAGATTCCTTGCCGACCCTCTGATCAGCCACCTCTTCCTCCTCCGCTGCCTCCTTCAGCTGCTTCTCAGCCGCCACCCTATCGAACTCCTCCGCCATCGACGGAGCTCTGTCGGTCTTTGATCTCTGATCAGCGGCCTTTTCATCTCCGCCGTCGTCGTCCTTTTTACTTGCTTTGGCATAGCGCTGACCCAAAAGACATGGCCAATGATTCTCAATCACTGGAAATGGATTTGGCTTGAAGATGATCCTACCATCCAAAATATGCGTACACATCCTCACCTTCATCTTCATCTTCTGTGACTGTGAAGTCAAAAGTTTGTTGGAGTGAAGCTGATAAAGATGCAATAATCAGTCATAACTACGTGTCTTTCTTGAGCTTGTTCTATGCCTTCCACGTGGAGCTTTCTTTCTTTGCCATTTCATCCCACCCATGCGATGTATATGATTGGGTTGTGCCCTCACAATTATTCCCAGCTTCAATTTGGATAACCTTCTAAATTTACAACATTTAACTTTTTTTTTTTTAATTTAAAAGTTTAATAGTAATAATGTTGTAAAATTCATTAAATTATAACAAATTAATAATTAAGGTAATAACTTTTCAATTATCACAATTTGAAGAAAAAAAATACAAAATTATCAATTAAAACTAAATTTTAAAAATTACAATTGTTGATGTCAAAATCCGAACAGGGAGAACTCACCTGACCTTCACGTGCCACCAAGATAAATTTGTTTGAAGGGGAGAAGACGTAGCCTGCAAGACAAGGAAACCTGCACACTGGTGCGGTGCTTGCCACACAGCCTCCGATGCTCAAGTCAACAAGGAGTAACATGAGAGAGCAAGAGGAGGAGTAGAGTTCAGAGAAAAGAGCTCGGGATCCCTTCTTTAGGGTTGAAGAAGGGTTTATATACCTATTTTCTTTTTAGGGTTTCTAGGTGTCTGAAGACAGATTCGGGTTGAACCAAGTTGAATTGGACTGGACCAGGACACTAGGGACCGAGCGGAGGGGAGAGGACTCGACCCACCGAAGTGGGCCAACCAGGCTGAGGTCGAGGCCATGGTATTAGGCCTTTGCCCAATTCCTTTTGGTCTACCTCTCCTCCGGGGTCCGCTTCCTGTTCGTGTCCTTGGGCTGGTGTTGTGTTGTCCTAGTCTATAACATTAAGCCCCCACTCTTAAATTGAGTATAACTTCGTCTTGTGCTGACTCATGTGTGGATTTCTCGTTATCCTGCAAGATAGGAAGAAAGTAGACAAAACAAAGACTCCCTGAATAGGGGTTAGGTAAGATAAAAGATGAAAAAAGGTGAGGGATTGTAAGAACGGTTGGACGAGCCTCAACCCTGGCCTCGGAATGAGGCCAAGGTTGAGGTTTGGAGCGAGTCCAAAGCCTTGTGCCTTTCTTTTGGACCTCTCATTTTCATTCCTTCATATCTGAACGACATTCAGTCAATTCCCTAACTTTGAAGCCCCTTGTGTAAGTACTTTTTTTTGTTTAGCCATTTACGTGGCACACGTGGTAAGACCATAGGGTCGGCCTCGACCACCTTTCATGTCATTGATCATTTTGAGTTCCTACATGAAAACATTAGTTTTTGCAAAAGAAAAATTAGGGAAGAGGCTAGGGTCGACCTCGACCTTAAGCCCCTATTAGCTTAAATATTAGCTCCCTACATTCATACATAGTTCTTGCAAAAGGAAAATGAGGGAAGAGGCTAGGGTCGGCCTCGACCTCAAGCCCCTGTTAACTCAAATGTCATTTCCCTGCATTCATACATTAATTCTCATGAAAGAATAGTGAGGAAAGAGGTTAGAACATGTAATTTTTATCAAAACATGTTAACCTTGCTGGGTTTAAATCCCAAGCGCGGCGGAAAAATTATCAGACCTTTACTCAAATTTTAATTATGAAATAAAATACCAGTACACTGGCAAAAATTGTACAAAGATATAATCTAATTTATCTACTGTAAAACTAGGTTAAGCATGCTAAATACAGAGAATTAAATTCCTATTTTAATTAATGAATATCTACAGAAGAGAAAGGATTAAGAAAACAAACCTTCGTTGTGACTTGACCGAATTCTCCACCAACTCCGTGGATCTTTTCTGTAAAAGACAATAGCTCCGAAATCACGATCTCTGCTGGATTTCTCTCCAAAATTCACCAAGAACACCACCACTAGAATTGCACTGGTATTCTCTAGAGTAATCTTAAAGGGAGGATTGTGGGATCCCATTCACTAAGGGAATTCTGTGTTTTTTTTTTTTTCTGAGAACAATTCTTTTTTTTCACACAGAATCAGAGAGAGAGATTCACCCCTACACGGCAGAGAAGGAGAGTCTTCAGTAACCTCCCCAATCGTGTAAGCTACGGTTAAGGAAAAGAGGGAGCATGGATGACCACCACGTGTCACTCATAACTAACCTGTTATCAGAAAAATGAATTTAATTTAAATAAATAAATTAAATTTATTTTATTTAATTAATTAAAAAACCATTAATTAATTAATTATTTATTTCATTTAAATCATATTTAAATGAATATCTCCCACATAACCTAAAGTTTTAATTCAATTAATTAAATTAAATTAAATAATCAATTAATTCACTAATTAAATATCATATATTTAATTTAACCTATAATTGAATCATATTCAATTATATTTCTCTCATATAACCCATAGTTTTAATGTGCATCTAATGTGCATTAATTTTAACCTATAGTTTTAATATGAATCTAATTCATATTAAATTTAATATTTGAACTCCTTCAAATATTTAATTCACCCATAAATAAATTTTGAATCTATATTCAAAATAAATTTATATTATAAAGTTTAATCAAAATATAAACTTTATATTATAATGTATCACCATACATTATACTATTTCCCGTAGTAAATTTAACATTTCAAATTACATTATATTTACCTCAATACCCTTTACGAGCTACCAGTGGGACCTAATAGACCTACAGATCAGAAGCTCCAACGATATGAGATTAATTGGCTAAACTCATTAACCAAGTTAATCAATATTCGTTAACTATGGGGCACTCCATTAAAGACCCACAGTTGTACTCTTCTTACTGTAGAATATTTTTGTGTCCACGGATATCAACCATTACAGTAAGTCAATCCTTCACGAGTGTTTGTAACGCCAGCTGGGTCAAATTACCATTTTACCCCTGGGTTACCTCTAGATCCTTAAGTACCAGTGATCCCTCTAATGAACGACCTGTTTATTGTCCAACCACTAAACAGAAATTCCTCTCGGGCCAGGAGAGGACAGCGCGCTTTTGTTCAAGCTCCGCAATCAGCCCTTAAGGGAACACACATCTACTTACCCCAATAGGAGAAGGAGTGAATTCCATCTTGTACTGTTATGTTCCTAACCCCCACTCGGTCTTGCCCCTGAAATGGTAGGATTATTGAGTCAGTGAACTGACCACTCTCACTCATACAAATCTAAGGGCAATCCCTACTGAAAAGAGGTTCATAACAGACTCAGGATTGAGATTGAGTTACCTAGGTCATCCTATTGAAATAGAAACCTAAACTAGTCAACGTTGTTACATCTAGTGGTTACTATTTTCCGGTTCGGTCTTATGAAAACTCATTGCATAGGATACCCCTACTCGCATGTCTCTTACATGGATGCTTTGGATCATTGTATCTGTATCGAATACAAAGTGGGTCGTATCTCATAGTGTCACCAGGATAAGGTACTCAGCCTTATCCCTATACTATAGATCATTTAGGTTGTTACTTGAACACCGATCCTCATATGTCTCCACATACTAGTCCAAGTTTCATTTAAACAACCTTGGATCTTAGTTTATTGCATTTAGGGTTAATTAATGCAAACTCGATCATTCAATAACGAATTATTTCTGTGTCCACGGATATCGACCAATAACAGCAAGTTAGTCCTTCACGAGTGTTCGTAACTCCAGCTGGGTCAAATTATCGTTTTACCCCTGAGTTACCTCTACCTCCTTAAGTACCAGTGCTCCTCTAATAAACAACTTGTTTGTGGTCCAACCATCAAATAGAAAACCTCTCTCGGGCCAGTGAGAGGCTAGGGCCCTTTGTTCAAGACCCGGAGACACCACTTAAGGGAACACTCATCTACTTCCTCAAAAGTCGGGAAGGAGTGAATTCCATCTTGTGTGATTATGTTCCCAGCTCCCCACTCGGTCTTGTCCCCAAAATGGTAGGCTTATTGAGTCGGCGTACTGGCCACTCTCACCCATACAAATCAAAGGACAATCCCTGGTGAACAAGAGTCCATAATCCACTCAGGATTGAGACTAAGTTGCCTAGGTCATCCTAGTGAAAAAGAAACCTAACTAGTTAACGGTGTTACAGCTAGTGGTTAATATTTCGCGGTCCGGTCTTATGCAAACTCATTGCATAGGATACTCCCACTCGCATGTCTACTACATGGACGCTTTGGATCAATACGTCTGTATCAAATACAAAACGGGTTGTATCACATAGTGTTACCAGGATAAGGTACCCAGTCTTATCCTTGTACTATAGACCTTTTAGGTTGTTACTTGAACATCGATCCCCGTATGTCCCCACATACTAGTTCAAGTTACATAAAAACAACATTGGATCTTAGTTTATTGGATTTGGGTCAAATTGTGCAATATTTAACAATAACATTTTATTGCAGAAACTTAATAACATTTTATTAATACAATTTGTTTACATTCACTATCTACGAGTTTTAGGGCATAAAACCCAACAAACTCCCACTTGAACTAAAACTCTAGTTTAGTGGGATGTACAATAATCTATTCAGCAGTGGGTGTATAAATACATGTATAAAACATATACAATGTACAAATACAATAAACTAGGGCATCATTATACCCATAACATAATGGTATCACTATACCCATTACATTACTCCCACTTGCCCTAGATTCCATCTTTGTGCATAACTCGTAGACCTAGACCTTCTAGATGACCCTCATACCCTTTAGCCGAGAGAGCCTTTGTGAATATTCCATTTAATTCAATGTGCTTGCTTATCTTGGACTGCAAGGTTCTTTTGAATTTTCCACAGCACCATTGTATCACTATAAAGTATGATGGGCAAGTTCACATTTGGAACACATTCCAAATCAGTCAAGAACTTTCTAAGCCTTACAGTCTCTATCGTTGTTTCATAAGCAGCTATATTTTCGACCTATATGGTAAAGACTGTAACTATGCCATACTATAGCTCTTTCATAAAGATTGACCATGGATACTGATGTAGATTTCCTCAAATCCTTATCAGTCTTAAAATCCATGACAGTGTATCTTGTAAGGATCAAATACTTAGTCCCAGACACGAGCATATAGTTCCTCTTTCTCCTCAGTTACTTGAGGATATTCTTAACGGTTTTCCAATGATCAAATCTTGGATTAGATTGATACTTACTGACAATCCCTATTGCATAAGGCATTCATCTCATGTCCTCAACTTCTTGAGGTGTCTCAGGAAACAGTTTCTTAGACAAAATGAATTCCACGCCTGAAAGGTAGTGAACCCTTCTTGGAATTCTGCATCTTATATCTAACTAACATCTTGTAGATATAAGACACTTGAGACAAGACTAGCTTTTTGTTCGTACGGTTCCTAAAAATTTGGATTCGAAGAACAACTTTAGCTTCTCCCAAATTTTTATTTGGAAATGAGCTGCCAGCTCCTTTTACTAGTCAATAAGATAACCTACATTATTCCCAATGACTAGGATATCAATCACATACAACACTAATAAAGCTACTGAACTATTGACGATCTTTAAGACAAGATTCATCAATGTTCTGATCAAAGCCAAAAGATTTGATCACAGTATCAAATCTTATATTCCAAGGTCGAATTGCTTAGGTCAATCCATGAATGGATCACTTAAGCTTTGCAAACCCTTTTGCTTTCGATCTTGGTAGATGAACCATTCTTGTTGAGACATGTAGATACTTTTCTCAAGATTACCATTCAAAAGGGTAGTCTTGACATCCATTCAAAATGGACAAGAATTCTAACAGACTTCAGCATGACGATAGGAGATAAGAATTTCTTACAGTCCCCTGTCTCTGGGTATAACCCTTTGCCTTAAGTCTAACCATAAGATTATGTCTCGTTTATTCTTGTAGATTCACTTGTAATCCATAGGTGTTACCCCATTAGATAGATCTACAAGATCCTAGATGGAATTGAAATCACATATTTTAATTTCGGGTCCATTGCTTTAATCCAATTGGTTCTTGTTAACATCATTCATTGTCTTGCTCTAAGACAATGAATCCTCAAAGTCATCATCAGGTATGACGATCTGGGCTTCAATTAAGCCCATGTAACGGTCAAATTGTAGAACAACCCTCCCACTATATTGAGGCACTCTCAACTCTAGAGATATATGTAACTAACTAGTTGTATTGGCCCTATCGACAACTCTTGTTAAAGGTCCAGCAACATCAACAACCCTTGTTGACTTATCAACAACTTTTGTTGATATTTCTGTAGTTTTATCAGTTAATTTACTTAAAACGACCTTACTTTGTGGTTTATTATTTCTCATGTGGTCTTCTTCTGAGAATGTAGCATTTCTCGGTACAAATTCTTTATTCTCTTGTGGATTGAAGAAGTTTCCACATTTCTTGTTTCCTTGGGGTGGCCTACGAATAGGTATACTGTTGAACAGTGTTCCAGCTTCTTTTGGGTTAGCCACAAGCACGTATGTTGGACTCCCAAAAAGTAACGTAAACTACTTTTACGCCCTATCCACAAAAAGATGTTTCAGAAACACTTTTGATGGAACGTTTGAGTTTGTTGTATAATCACCGTTATAAGCGTAAGACTATGCACATATTTAATCATTGAATTGCTGAAATAACAAATTACTTGATTATTTATCGCACTAACCCATTACAAGAGCAATACAAATTTAGGTTAGTTCAAGGGCATTGATAGGGAAATGCACGCACTTGTAGTCGTTTCAGATGTGATCAAAAAGCCTTTTTTTTTCAAGCGTAGAGACTACATATGAGGAAGATACGAATAGAGATGCGGAAGTTCCTGTTGAAGTTAGAGGTGCAGGAGCAATGAACATGGCGGGTTATAGGTTCAGAATGAGAATCTTCGACAGCCTTCAGTTTATAGATCCCGACTTACTTAGCTTGAAGCATGGCTTGCCGTTTCGGAGCTCGATGCTACTCTTGGGAACATTGATACATCGACTTTCAAGCATCTCGTAGTTGAGCGGTACTGCCATCAACAGAAAAAACATGGACAAGGACTGCTGAACATGGATAGAACGAGAGTAGAACTCGCATGTCTCTCTTTTCCGGCCCTCAAGGAGCCGTATGAGGTGAAAATCTCATGTATGGTTCTGTAATAGCGATGAGAACAGTGATGTTATTACCGACTATGATTATCTAACAGTTCGAGTACAGTTGATATAGTTGAGGCTCAATCAAAATATGGTTTTTGGGGGTGGAATTTGTGGCGTCAACCTATAGGGTTTGTTATTTTTCAAATTTCTTCCTTAGCAGAATGCGAGAGATTACCTTTTGATTTACCAGAAGCAGAAGAAGAATTAGTAGCGGGTTATCAAACCGAGTATTCGGGTATCAAATTTGGTTTATTTTATGTTGCTTCCTATCTAAATCTATTAGTTTCTTCGTTATTGGTAACTATTCTTTACTTGGGTGGTTGGGATATCTCTATTCCATACATATTCGGTTATGAACTTTTTGAAATAAATAAAGCGTATGAAGTCTTTGGAATGACAATTAGTATCTTTATTACATTAGCTAAAACTTATTTGTTCTTGTTCATTTCTATAGCAACAAGATGGACTTTACCCCGACTAAGAATAGACCAACTATTAAATCTCGGATGGAAATTTCTTTTACCTATATCTCTCGGTAATCTATTATTAACAACTTCTTTTCAACTCTTTTCACTGTAAAGGAATCCCATATTCTATATTCACGACTTGCTCAAACAAGAGAAAGAAACAAACATAAAATTCTTTAGAGATATTACAATATGTTCCCTATGGTAACTGGGTTCATGAATTATGGTCAACAAACAGTACGAGCTGCAAGGTACATTGGTCAAGGTTTCATGATTACTTTATCCCATGCAAATCGTTTGCCTGTAACTATTCAATATCCTTACGAAAAATTAATCGCATCGGAACGTTTCCGCGGTTGAATCCATTTTGAATTTGATAAATGCATTGCTTGTGAAGTATGTGTTCGTGTATGTCCTATTGATCTCCCCGTTGTTGATTGGAAATTGGAAACGGATATTCGAAAGAAACGATTGCTTAATTACAGTATTGATTTCGGGATCTGTATATTTTGTGGTAACTGCGTTGAATATTGCCCAACAAATTGTTTATCAATGACTGAAGAATATGAACTTTCTACTTATGATCGTCACGAATTTAATTATAATCAAATTTCTTTCGGTCGTTTACCAATGTCAGTAGTTGATGATTCTACAATTAGAACAATTTTGAATTCGCCTCAAATTGAAGTCTAAAATAAGTAAATCCCTTGATTAAAGAGTAATTGCAAATTACTAAGGTTATGTAATTTTGAATTCGCCTCAAATTGAAGTCTAAAATAAGTAAATCCCTTGATTAAAGAGTAATTGCAAATTACTAAGGTTATGTTTTGATCTAAAGAAATTAGGTTTTTTTTCGTTTTGTTTGTTTGGTCGACCTACAAATCCAAACTATTGATTCATGAGAATTGCAGCTTAATTTAGATTGAAACTATATATTTCGAAATATATAGTTTCAATCTACTCTACTCTTTCAGATCAAGACTAAGATTAGTACAATAACTGTACCTACATTAATTCACACCCCTTAAGATTTAATTAGGAATTGATTATCCATTTTTTTCCCGGTCAGATCAATAAGTTCATGAAAAACATTGAAGGTGTACATATTACACATGCGGAAGCAATTGAAGATCGAAAGCACTTAAGACATTCAATTTTACTCCTAAAGCATGCATGTTCTAGAAAAGGCAGAAAAGAGAGTTAGAGAACACCAACCTTTGTAGCTCTCTTATATGGAACTTCTTGTGGTGTTATCCTCTCCAATGCTCCTTGGACAACCTCTAGAGTCTTCTCTACTATTCTCCTTGCTTAGAATGACTTGTGGGAGTCTCATAGAGAAAAGGAATGGGAAGGAAATGCTTGAAGGATCAAGCTATTGAAAGAACTAAGGAAGAGTGTGTCTTTGAGAGGAAAAACCAGCAGCATAACAGTAGGTAAAAGCTCTCTCCACTTTGAATCTGATTCAAGCTCCTTATAAAGACCTCCTCCATGCAAATACAAGCTTCATGACACTACACACATGGTGAAAATGCAACTCAAAGTGGATTCTAGGTGTTTAATTCACAACACATGCAACTAGTGCATGGTTGTGTTGTTTTCCACTATGCATCAACATGCAAGAGTGGGAATGCCACTAAATCCACTAAATTGAATTTTCAGCTTGCAATTTTCCTTAATTCAATTTGAAATTGAATTTGATTTCTAGGTTATAAATTGGGACATTTCCAAGTTAATATATCATGATTAATCTAATTAATCATTCTTACCTAGTGCCATTAATAGTATATGATTCCTAATACATATACATGGTATTTAAAACACTTTTAAATACCTTATCTCTCAATTCCTTATTTAATTCATAATTAAAAATTGTGTCAAACACATTTTTACGATAAAGCCCTATTTCCCGTTTTTGAACGATTCAAAAAATCCTATCATTATGATCTAAGCATTAATACAATATGAGCTAGTAGAGGGACCTAATGGACCTATAGATCATGGGCTCCAACGATTCGAGGCTAACCGACTAATCTCATAATCTAAGTTAGCCAACATTCGTTAACTACCGGGACACTCCACTATAGCCCGATAGTTGCACTCCCCTCACTATAGATATATTTCCGTCCACTTGATTTAACCATGATTAGTAAGTCGTTCCTTCACAGGTTGTTCGTAGCTATAGCTAGGTCAAATAACCGTTTCACCCCTATAGTACTTGTTGTTCCTTAAGTTCCACTAATCCTCTAATGAACAATCGGTTTGCGGTCCAACCATCAAACCTAAGTTCCTCTCGATCCAACGAGAGGGTGGGGCCCCTTTTTCAAGTCCCGGAGTTAGTACTTAAGAGAACAACCTCTCTGCTGTCCCTGAAAAAGGTAGGAGTGAATTCCGTCTTGCGAAACTATGTCCCCAGCTATCTATTCGATCTTATCCCCAAAATGGTAGGCTTGTTGAGTCGGCTATGCTGGCCACTCTCACCCATGCAGATCAAAGGATAATTTCGTATAAACAGGAGTTCATAGTTAGCTCAGGATTAAGAACGAGTTACCTAGGTCATCTATGAGAAATAGTCAGTTTCTTCAGTAAACGGCGTTATAAAGAGAAAGTGACTTATTTCGTGGTCCAGTCTTATGCAAACTCATTGCATAGGACGCCCCCACTCTCATGTCACCACATGAACGATTTAGGATCTCATCGTTTGTACTTAATACAACGTCGGCCGCGTCCATAGTGTCTCCAGGATAAGGCACCCAACCGTATCCTTATACTATAGACTATTTTGACTATAAACTTGAACTTGATCCTACGATATGTCCCTACATATAGTTCGAGTATTCATTTTATAGTGAAGGATCTTAGTTTATTGGATTTAGGTTAATCATTCGCAATTTACATATTCAATAACATCTTTTACTGAATAACCTCAATAACGTCTTTATTGAAAATAGAATATGTTTAATGATTTACAAACTACGAGTTTATAGGACATTAAACCCAACAAACTCCCACTTGGACTAGAAACTCTAGTGGGCTACATGAAGTTAGGTGTGAGAGAAACATAAAGACAATAAACTAGGGCATCAACCATACCCTTGCAATTCTCCCACTTGCCCTAGTCTAACAAAGCTCGTAATCCTAGATTAACTAGGTGACCCTCAAATACTTTAGCCGTGAGGGGTTTTGTAAACGGGTCAGCCATGTTGTGCTCCGAAGCAATCTGCGTGACGATCACATCTCCTCGTTGCACGATCTCCCTCATGAGATGGTATTTGCGCTCAATATGCTTTCCTCGCTTGTGACTTCGAGGTTCCTTAGAGTTTGCAACTGCACCACTGTTATCACAATAGAGGGTGACAGGCAGTTGCATATTTGGAACAATTTCCAACTCTGTTAGGAATTTTCTTAGCCATACTGCCTCTTTTGCTGCTTCACAGGCGGCTACATACTCTGCCTCCATGGTGGAGTCAGTAATGCAACCTTGCTTAATACTCCTCCATACTATTGCTCCTCCATTTAGAGTAAACACAGATCCCGATGTTGATTTTCTTGAATCTATATCGGTCTGAAAATCTGAGTCAGTGTATCCTGTAAGGATCAGATCCTTAGCTCTATACACGAGCGTATAATCCCTAGTTCTCCTTATATACTTAAGGATGTTTTTAACGGCAGTCCAATGCGCATGTCCAGGATTAGACTGATATCTGCTGACTATTCCTACGGCATAGCATATGTCGGGTCTGGTACACAACATTGCATACATCAAACTACCAACTGCTGATGCATAGGGAATACGTCTCATCTCCTCAACTTCTTGAGGTGTCTTAGGACTTTGTTCCTTAGACAGGTGAACCCCGTGCCTAAAAGGTAATAACCCTTTCTTGGAGTTCTGCATCGAATATCGTACCAACATTTTGTCGATATATGATGCTTGAGACAGTGCTAGCGTTTTGTTCTTTCTATTTCTAATGATTTGAATGCCCAGAACAAATTGAGCCTCACCCAAATCTTTCATTTGGAATTGAGTCGCTGGCCATTGTTTTACGTCAGTCAGGAATTCTACATTATTCCCAATAAGTAGGATATCATCTACGTATAGAACTAGAAAAGCTACAGTGGATTTGACGATTTTCTTGTAAACACAAGGTTCGTCAACATTCTGCTCAAAGCCATATGTTTTGATCGCAGTGTCAAAACGTATATTCCAGGATCTTGATGCTTGTTTTAATCCATAAATAGATCGTTTAAGTTTACAAACCTTTTGCTCATCACCCTGGACTATGAATCCCTCTGGTTGAGCCATATAGATAGTCTCTTCAAGATTGCCGTTCAAAAAGGCTGTCTTGACATCCATTTGCCATATTTCATAATCATAATATGTGGCAATGGATAAGAGTATTCTAATCGACTTAAGCATGGCAACAGGGGAAAAAGTTTCTTCATAATCCACTCCTTCCCGCTGGGTAAAACCCGTTGCCACAAGTCGAGCCTTAAAGGTTTGAACCTTACCAGCTTGGTCACGTTTTCTTTTGTAGATCCATTTACAACCAATAGGTTTTACCCCATCCGGCTGTTCTACAAGTTCCCAGACCGAATTGAAGTACATTGACTCCATTTCGAGATCCATGGCTTTGATCCACTGGTCCTTATCAACATCATTCATTGCCTGATTAAAGGACAATGGATCCTCTACACCATCATCAAATATAATGGTTTGAGTTTCTGTTAAACCCATGTAGCGGTCGGTTTGTATTATAACCCTCCCACTACGTCGAGGCTCTCTCACTATTTGAGATGGATGTGTTTGATCAATAACTTTTGATGGACCAGCTTGATCTACAACTTTTGTAGATTCTTTTGTAGTTTTTCTTGAAATCTCATCTAATACTAGTTTACTGCGAGGTCGATGATCTTTTATGTGATCTTCCTCAAGGAACGTAGCGTTTGTCGATACAATCACTTTATTATCCTGAGGATCGGAAAATAGACCACCTTTCGTTTCTTTAGGATATCCTACAAATAGGCACAGTTTTGAACGTCGTTCCAACTTCTTTGGGTTTTGCACCAACACGTGTGCTGGGCATCCCCAAATTCTGAAGTGACGTAAACTACCTTTACGCCCTTTCCATAGCTCATAATGTGTTTCAGAAACACTTTTAGAGGGTACCATGTTCAAAATGTATACGGCAGTCTCAACTGCATACCCCCAGAACGAATCAGGCAACTGAGCATAACTCATCATCGATCGAACCATGTCTAACAGAGTTCGGTTTCTCCTTTCTGATACACCATTTTGTGGTGTAGCAGGGGCTGAGAGTTGAGACGTAATTCCATGTTCTATCAAATAGTCTTGGAATTGTAGGTCCATATATTCTCCACCTCGATCTGATCTTAGTGTTTTAATCGTTTTACCTAATTGGTTCTCAACCTCGGTCTTGTACTCTTTGAACTTTTTAAGGACTTCAGACTTATGATGCATTAGGTAAAGATAGCCATACCTTGAATAATCATCAATGAAGCTGACGAAATATTCATACCCTCCTCGTGCTTTGACATTCATAAGACCACAGAGATCCGAATGCACGAGTTCTAAGGGTTCTTTGGCCCTATAACCTTTTTCTGAAAAAGGCCGTTTGGTCATTTTTCCCTCGAGGCAGGACTCACATGGTGGTAACGAGTCATCTTCTAACTGACTTAGTAGTCCACTCTTTACCAATCTTTCAATCCTATTGCGATTTATGTGGCCTAATCTCAAGTGCCAAAGATAGGTATTAGGAGAAACTTTTCGCCTTTTATTTTGAGTTTCCGCTACTTTAAACATCTCCGTATTAAAAATAGCTATAACTTGAATTGGCCTTAACACGTATAAGTTGCTTTCAAGTTTTGCAGAACATATATGCATACCTCTTTTGTTAACAAACACTTTATTAATATCAAAAGATACTTGGTATTCATGTTCAATCAAACAAGAGATAGAAATTAAGTTCCTTTTTATATCGGGAACGTACAAGACATTTTCTAGTAGTAAAAATCTATCTCCAAAAGACAACTTGAGAGTTCCTGAAGCTCTGGCTGTGACGACCTCTCCAGTTCCAACTTTGAGAGTTACTTCGCCGTCTTCCAGCATATGCCAGGAACTAATTTCCTGTAAAGAAGAGCATACATGGTTAGTCGCTCCTGAATCTAATATCCAGGCAGAGCTATCTTGCTCAACTAAACATGTTTCGATAACGAGCAAATCATATTTACCTTGTTTTTCTTTTTCAGCCTTCTTTTCCGCAAGGTACTTGGGACAGTTGCGTTTCCAATGTCCGTCTACATTACAATGGAAACACTTTCCTTTTTCTGCAGCTTTTGCCTTGCCTCCCATTGGAGCTTTTCCTTTCCCTTTTACCTTCTTTTTCTTCATCTGAATATTCTTATTCTTTGAAGTGGAAGGTCCAGACTTTGTTCCTGAGGAAGATCCCTTTTGGAACCTCTTGGTTGTGGCAACATTTGCCTCCCCTTCATGTCCTCTCTTAGTAAGACTTTGGTAAGTCTGAAGCTCGTTTAGCAAAGTGGTCAAGTTAAAGTCTATTTTGTTCATGACAGCGTTTGTCCTGAACTGAATGAAGCTCTTCGGAAGAGACTCCATTATGAAACTTACTTGACTACCCTCGTCAATTGTAGCACCGTTTACTTCAGCAATGTTAAACTGAACCATCATGTTCAAAACATGTTCCCTAACTGAAGCACCTTCCTTCATTCGAGAATTGTAAACATTCTTGAGAGCTTCGTGCCTGATTTGTGAGGACGGTTGTCCAAACATACCTTGCAACGAAGTCATGATCTCCCTTGCGGTGACCATCCTCTCGTGTTTTTACGACAAGACATCTGAAATGCTTGCTAAAATATAGACTCTTGCTTTATCATTAGCTCGAGTCCATTTCTCATATGCTTCCCGAACAATTCGGTTTGTTGACGAGCCAGGGTTAGGCGGACACTCTTCGGTAAGGACAAATCTAAGATCCTCGATTACTAGTATTGTGTTTAGATTAGACTTCCAAGTTCCATAGTTATCCCCGTTAAGCTTATCCGAAGCGAGTAATTGTACTAGTGAGCTAGACATGCTGAAAAATTAAACAAAGCTATTAGAAATTGCTTATTAACCATTTTTAGACAAAATCCAATTAGGTTTTAGCAAAAGTAATAATGTACCCAGGATTATTATTTTGCAACGATACTTTAGTGAGTTAGAGCAACCGCTACCGAGGGGCAGTCAATTACTCCTTCACTAAACCAAGATGTTCTTGACTAAATACTAATCCCAGAATAACTCTTATTCCTATAGTTGTTTAGTTATTGTTACGTTTGGTCAGGAATTTACTAACACTTAGTAACCCTTGTAAGTGTGACCCGCCGTTTTAAGATTACAGAGAACGGCCCCAACAATGCTACCGAATGGAAAAGCTAATGTTGGAAATGGTCCTAAGTAATCCTATCCATCTCTGGAGTTTGCGTTGTTCCGATCTCCATGTTACAACCCTCCGAATGGTTAGTAGCTCTAGGGCATACAAGCGGCGCAACATGGAAATCTCACGGTGCAACCTAACGGAGGAGACCGCAGGATGTGTTGACACACTTCCTTCACCCACTTACTATAAATACTTTCTCCATTCACCTTGTTATTGATTTATGCAAACACCTTCCGAATGGAGCAGTTGAGGTATAATCAACACGAGGCCAAGCATAAATCTCACCTTGTGAACAAAAGGGAGAACGTAAAAGGGAAATGGATTTGATATATCTCTCCCCTCCCACTAAGTATTTTAAACGGTTTGGGTATACTTATACTTAGGCGAATTCCGGCTAATTGAATAACCCCAAGTCTAAGTTCATATAATCTTACGATGTCTAGGTGATAACGATTAAAACCTCACATCACACACGTGCATGCTCATAGAACTGGGTTAACTTTAACTCAAGAACCGACTCGATGCCCAGGTAGGAGGTGTTCCGTAAACCGTCAACTTAAATACCTCCAGCCTTAGACAGCATCTCGTCGGGTGAGTTCTCTTGTAACCTATGTATTACAAGCTTATCGACCTATTTGAATCTAATTGAAATCGATCGAGAGTTGGATCAAATTAACCCTAAGTGAGCATGCACCTTTTTTCTTTGTTATAGATTTTAAATTTCTATGTGATTTATAACAATTATAAATCTAAACTATAACAAACTTGCCTTTTGAATATAACTCTTATAAACAAAATTCTAAGGAAATTTCATGCTTCATGCTAGGTTAATTTTATCTTTTGATTAATATAACTTTTATATCAATTAATCAATTTTAATTAACCATTCAAGCATGAATCTCCCTAAATTAATACAACATTTATATCAATTTAAACATGAAATTTCCCTCATGCATTTGAACTATTAATAACACTTATTAAAAATGCATGAACATGCTTTCCTATGGTGGGATTTTAAACTATATGGCATGCTCATAATGCACATACATTTAATCCAATTAAACCATACATTCTCAATGCATAAAAGAAATTAAATCAAGCTAAAATGGAATGGTTTGGCAATTTAAAACAAACAATCAACTAATTATTACAATAATAATCAATAAAATTGCTTGTGATGATCCCGAGCTTTACGAACCGACCCGAACCAACCCTCCATGGAGTGAACCGGCCTTCAAATATGTGTAAAGAAACTGCAGCAGACCGAACCGGACCAAGACAGAAGCAGCTGAACCGGACCAGATTTGAAAACTGCTGCTGCTGGAAAATTTTCTTCAACAGCGTCGGGACACTGCTTCAAGAGCGTCCCGACGCTGTCACGCACAGCAGCAATCTGCTGCTGTTTTCTGCTGCGTCTTCTCCCGTTTTGCTTCAATTTTACAGCCTATATGGACTCTAATGACTCTATAAAAATTACAGACTCTAGTACACACATTAACGCTCTTACATTTCCGAGCAATTACAATTTCATGAAGATTTGAAAGCTCAAAAAATTTTCCAAACCAGAACACTTCCATTTTAGCACACAGAAAATTCAATTTCAAAATGATACCCACCACAGCCAAATTAAAACGAATTAAGTGCTCTAATCATGCTCTAATACCAATTGAAGGTGTACATATTACACATCCGGAAGCAATTGAAGATCGAAAGCACTTAAGACATTCAATTTTACTCCTAAAGCATGCATGTTCTAGAAAAGGCAGAAAAGAGAGTTAGAGAACACCAACCTTTGTAGCTCTCTTATATGGAACTCCTTGTGGTGTTATCCTCTCCAATGCTCCTTGCACAACCTCTAGAGTCTTCTCTACTATTCTCCTTGCTTAGAATGACTTGTGGGAGTCTTATAGAGATAAGGAATGGGAAGGGAATGCTTGAAGGATCAAGCTATTGAAAGAACTAAGGAAGAGTGTGTCTTTGAGAGGAAAAACCAGCAGCATAACAGTAGGTAAAAGCTCTCTCCACTTTGAATCTGATTCAAGCTCCTTATAAAGACCTCCTCCATGCAAAGACAAGCTTCATGACACTACACACATGGTGAAAATGCAACTCAAAGTGGATTCTAGATGTTTAATTCACAACACATGCAACTAGTGCATGGTTGTGTTGTTTTCCACTATGCATCAACATGCAAGAGTGGGAATGCCACTAAATCCACTAAATTGAATTTTCAGCTTGCAATTTTCCTTAATTCAATTTGAAATTGAATTTGATTTCTAGGTTATAAATTGGGACATTTCCAAGTTAATATATCATGATTAATCTAATTAATCATTCTTACCTAGTGCCATTAATAGTATATGATTCCTAATACATATACATGGTATTTAAAACACTTTTAAACACCTTATCTCTCAATTCCTTATTTAATTCATAATTAAAAATTGTGTCAAACACATTTTTACGATAAAGCCCTATTTCCCATTTTTGAACGATTCAAAAAATCCTATCATTATGATCTAAGCATTAATAAAATATGAGCTAGTAGAGGGACCTAATGGACCTATAGATCATGGGCTCCAACGATTCGAGGCTAACCGACTAATCTCATAATCTAAGTTAGCCAACATTCGTTAACTACCGGGACACTCCACTATAGCCCGATAGTTGCACTCCCCTCACTATAGATATATTTCCGTCCACTTGATTTAACCATGATTAGTAAGTCGTTCCTTCACAGGTTGTTCGTAGCTATAGCTAGGTCAAATAACCGTTTCACCCCTATAGTACTTGTTGTTCCTTAAGTTCCACTAATCCTCTAATGAACAATCGGTTTGCGGTCTAACCATCAAACCTAAGTTCCTCTCGATCCAACGAGAGGGTGGGGCCCCTTGTTCAAGTCCCGGAGTTAGTACTTAAGAGAACAACCTCTCTGCTGTCCCTGAAAAAGGTAGGAGTGAATTCCGTCTTGCGAAACTATGTCCCCAGCTATCTATTCGATCTTATCCCCAAAATGGTAGGCTCGTTGAGTCGACGATGCTGGCCACTCTCACCCATGCAGATCAAAGGATAATCTCGTATAAACAGGAGTTCATAGTTAGCTCAGGATTAAGAACGAGTTACCTAGGTCATCTATGAGAAATAGTCAGTTTCTTCAGTAAACGGCGTTATAAAGAGAAAGTGACTTATTTCGTGGTCCAGTCTTATGCAAACTCATTGCATAGGACGCCCCCACTCTCATGTCACCACATGAACGATTTAGGATCTCATCGTTTGTACTTAATACAACGTGGGCCGCGTCCATAGTGTCTCCAGGATAAGGCACCCAACCGTATCCTTATACTATAGACTATTTTGACTATAAACTTGAACTTGATACTACGATATGTCCCTACATATAGTTCGAGTATTCATTTTATAGTCAAGGATCTTAGTTTATTGGATTTAGGTTAATCATTCGTAATTTACATATTCAATAACATCTTTTACTGAATAACCTCAATAACGTCTTTATTGAAAATAGAATATGTTTAATGATTTACAAACTACGAGTTTATAGGACTTTAAACCCAACAAACATTTAGATTTATTTATCTCTTTTTTACTACATATAATGGATTTGCCTGGACCGATACATGATTTTCTTGTAGTCTTGTTGGGATCAGGTCTTATTTTAGGACGTATGGGAGTACTATTATTTAACAACTCCATTTATTCTGCTTTTTCGTTGGGACTGGTTCTTGTTTCTATATCCTTATTCTATATTCTTACAACAATCCAATCAGTTTAGCAAAAACAAGCAATCATAGAACCCTAAGACTATTGATTTAGTTTTGCAACGATGTTTCAGAGGTTTAGAGCAACAGCCACCGAATGGTGATCAGCTACTCCGCCTTCGAAATGAGACACTTCTCAGTCAACTCTATTACCAGAATAACTCATATTCCTATAGGCGTTGACCACCGTTGTTCGGTCAAGGATTCATTAACGAATTAACTTATCCCCGTAACTGTAACCCTCCCACTTTCAGATCTCAGAGGCACGCACCAACACGCTACCGAAGGGAAAGACAACTGTTGGTAATTAGCCTAAGTGACCCTATCCTTTTCAGGAGTTCATGGTGTTACGAATCCTATGATAGGGCCCTCCGAAGGGATGGTTGCTCCAGGACAACACGCAGACGGATCATAAGACTCTCACGGTGTGACCTATGGGTGGAGACCGAGGGATACGTTGACACGTGTCCTGCTCCCACTTACTATGGGCACTTTCCCCATTCACCTTGTTATTGACCCATGCAAACACTTTTCAAAGGGAGGCCGCGCTTAAACGACACAAAGCCGAGCATGGATCTCACGTTGTAAATATAGGGACGTAGGAGTAAAAACTCGATTTAAATCAAGTTTTGATGTTACCTCCCACTAAAGTGACCTACCGTATATTTTAGGGTTTATTAACCTAGATAAATTCGGCTAATTCAATTTATCTAAGTCTAATCCTATTATAACTATTATAATGAGAATTTTACTTTAATGTTCTAGGTGAATTAAACTCTTTTAACATACCTAACAACGTCTTATGCGAACATGACTACGGTTATTTCAACTCAGGTTTCGAGTCTGTTCCCAGATAGCAGGTGTTTCGTAAACCGTCAGCTTAAATACCTTCAGCCTTAGACAGAACTTACTCTAAAGATCTATGTGTATTAAACTCTTTAATTAACTTAGCGACATTGCATGCTTACATAACTGTGGTTAATTCAACTCAAGTTTTGGGTCAGTTCCCAAGTAGGAGGTGTTCTGTAAACCGTCATCTTAAGTACCTCCAGCCTTAGACAGAACTTCACCAGTAGAGTTCCCTTATAACCAGTAGTTACGTTTGTCCTACTTAGTCATATTAAAACTATTTTAAAACTAAGCAAGACTTACTTCTAATCCTATTAGAATTAACGTGATCTTAGGTCTAATTAATTTTAAAAATTTTAAAATTAATTCATTTACCTATGATCCTATGTTTGCATGCAATCTTTATTATAGGTTGATGGTTTCTAATCATTAATTTTAAACTATTTAAATTTTAATGATTAGACCTATAATTATGCATTCTATAGTTTTTTTAAAAAAAATTAAAAATCACATTCAAGTTAATATAATAAAACTTTAGGATTGCATTGCATGAAATTAATATAACAATTATATTAAACTATGGATGTTTCATGTTCAATGCAACTTTGATTTCCATTATTAATAAATTAACAATTAAATTATTGCCAAAAATGGTAAATCAAAGTAGCATGTTGCAAACAATTTTATTAAATATAACTATTTATATTTAACTAGGTAATTGCATGCATCATGCTTATCCATTTTCATGATATTAATATAACTCAACTATATATTAAAAAACTCATGAAAATAAACCATGCATTTCAATCCATACATTATAACTAATTATAATATATATAAAATGCATGAGCATGATTTATAACCTAAGGTGGGATTTTAAATCTAAATGACATCCATAAAGCATTTAAATAGCGTATAAACCGATTAATTGGCCCCTAGGATAAAATAAAGCATATAAATTACATCAATTTAAGCTATTTTATCCTAAAATATGCTTCTGCAGCTTCATAACCGGGTTAGACCGCACGAATCGACCCGAACCACTTCGAACCGAACCCCAAAATGCCAAACCAAGCTTGAATTGTGCTGGACCGAGCCAAACCAGCCCCAGACCAACCAAAACACCAAATCGGACCGCAGCTTCAGCTTGAACCGCACGCATCCGAAACCCTAGCGTACGCCGCGTGAAATCGCGATAGCGTCGTGACGCTGAGAAGATAGCGTTGCGATGCTTACGCGATCGCAGAATTTGGGCATTCCACCGCGGCTGTTTTTCGCGTTTGGCCTCGATTTTCGACGTGATTTTCAAAGATGTTCATCATCAAACACCCAATTCTAGACCCGGACTTACAGAGGATAATAGATTTACAAAATATGCAATTTATTTGAACTCTTTCAAATATTTTCTCTCAAGAATTAATTTTTGAAATTAATTAAAAAATTATATTATAAAGTTTAATAAACTTTATATTATAATGTATCAACATACATCATAGGATTCCCTTAAATAAATTGAACACTTTCAATTTACAATTTATACTCAATTGCTTCAAGTCTCTTTACGAGCTACCAGTGGGACCTAATGGACCTACAGATCAGAAGCTCCAACGATACGAGACTAATCGGCTAAACTCATTAACCAAGTTAGTCAACTTTCGTTAACTGTGGGTCACTCCACTAAAGACCCACAGCTGCACTCTTCTCACTGCAGAATTATTTCTATGTCCACGGATATCGACCAATAACGGCAAGTTAGTCCTTCATGAGTGTTCGTAACTCCAGCTGGTTCAAATTACTGTTTTACCCCTAAGTTACCTCTACCTCCTTAAGTACCAATGCTATTCTAATGAACAACTTGTTTGTGGTACAACCATCAAACAAAAAACTCCTCTCTGGCCAGTGAGAGGGTAGGGCCCTTTGTTCAAAATCCGGAGACACCACTTAAGGGAACACTCATCTACTTCCTCAAAAGTCGGGAAGGAGTGAATTCCATATTGTGTGATTATGTTCCCAGCTCCCCACTCGGTCTTGTCCCCAAAATGGTAGGCATATTAAGTCAGCGTACTGGCCACTCTCACCCATACAAATCAAAGGACAATCCCTCGTGAACAGGAGTTCATAATCCACTCACGATTGAGACTAAGTTGCCTAGGTCATCCTAGTGAAAAAGAAACCTAGACTTAGCATGCTATGTGAGTTTGGTATTGAAAGGGTCATACAACATCGGTTCTCATAAAGGTGATATAGGAGAAAGGGCTCAAAAGAGTGTATTCGGTGTTATAGAGGATGGTCGCTTGTAACAACTATAGGGTTATAGGTTGCATGCGTCAATAATCTATGTCGAAGTCGAGTCCCATAAATGAGCAAGGCCAAATAGGAGTTAAACCTGACCCAATGCATATCTAGACTTAGGTTAATGAGCTATTACTATAGTCATTTGTCTTTGGGATGAAACTTTACTGAATTCCTCGCTTTTTTTATTGTTTGTTTATTCTTTATTTATTTTCAAAACCCCAATATCAATATTTTTATCTTGATTACCTACTTCGCAATTTAAGAGCTGTTTTTACTACAAATCTGTGTTTAATTAGTTCCTCTGGGATCGATACTTTTTGAATACTTCAAGAGTTTTTATTACTACATACGATAGTGTATACTTGCCCTTAGCTAGATAGAATTCATCTTTAATTCAGATTTTCCATCTTATTTTCTACCACCACCTTCAGTCTAGATCGCATCACCAAGCAAGGGTTAAACTCGGGTTATGGGTCTAAGCGGTCTGGAGTTGTCGAGGCTTCGAGTTATCAAATAAATTGGAGTTGTCGAGGCTTCGAGTTATCAAATAAATTTATATTCCACGTACACTAAACTACTTGCAGTAGTAGTGGCCGGGGTCGATCACAGGGAGTGGCGGTTGGTTATTTATTTCCTATTTATCTTGAGTTTGAAAGCAGTAAAGAGGGATTTGCATAGGAGGGAGATCAACATGCAATGAATTTAAAGACTGGAATTTAAATGACAAGAAATTAAAAGACAAGAAATTAAATTGCAGGAAACATAAATTGGCAAGGAAATTAATTAAACTAGCGACGCCGATTAGGGAGAATCTTGTGGTTGAATGGTTTACTTTGATCATTGTACTCCTACCATTAAAGGCTAAATGTAAATTGCTTATTTGCCTAATCGATCTAGTCTAAACCCAGAAAAGACCCTTAGCCCACCTAAGCCATCTAATCCGATCATACACCATCCATCAAATTAGAACCTAATTGATTAACTAATTAATTCGATTAAGCCATCAAATCAAACAGTTAACCAATTGCCTTAAGTCTAGTGGATTGATTAGGACATTAGAAATAATTAGGCCTAGATTACTTCTAACCCTATTTTGGATCCTAGACCTATCATGCAGAGCAACAAAGTCAAAGAACTGCTCTTGGGACCTGTGCCCATGAATCAGTCTATGTACTACAAGAATTAGCAAATAATAAACATACGAGCTGCGAGTTAGGGCGTCAATCTAACCTACTGCACATGCTTATTCTACAAACTGCATCCAAAATACAATAGCAAAATAAATTAAAGAAGCAAATCAAAACAGAATACTCATAGAGAAACACATTCTATAACCCAAGAATCATCCAATTAGCGTCAACGGGTTTAGACGACGATAAAACCGACTAAAACCCGCAACCCTATGCAATAATAATGAAGAAATACAAGAGAATTCAGCAAGAAATCATACAATACTGAGGTTTGAACGTTAAAGACAGAGAGCTATCGTAAAAGGGACCAAAAATTACAACACAATGACCTAAACGACAGAATAAAACGAGGGTATTTATAAAGAAAATAGTCGTAGCGTCTCGACGCTGGGTATGGCGTCTCGACGCCATAACGTCTGGGCCTAGGGTTCGAATACGGGCCAGCGTCGAGTGGCCTTGACGTTTCGACGTCTGGCCTCTGTCCACCGTGCCTTCACTTCTTTTATTGGTCTTCTTTGTTGTTTGCTCAGTATGGGTCTTGAACCTTTGACTCCTTGGAACCATTCTTCAGGCTCGTCACAATCCTCACAATCTTCTCACTTCCTCGAGATCCACGGACTTCAAGGTAGCTCGAAAACTCTCTAAATCGCACGAATTAGCTCCAATTTGTGTGATTCATCCCTGATGCCTTCAATGCACAAATTATCTACAAAATAGACAAATAAACCGTAAAGTGGACTCTAACAGGCTTAGATTAACAACAAATAAATATGACTAATTAGGTCCTATCAAATACCCTCAACCTAAACCTTGCTAGTCCTTAAGCAAGACCAACAAACCTAAATACAAGATTCAAAAGTTGCAGTTCTTAAACTCAAATCTCAATGCTAAAAATGCTAAAATCATTGCAATTAAGAATCATGCACACATTGCCCATTAAAGAGACAAGTTAAAATTTTTCATGAAGTTTCTCGCTAAAGCTCACACTTAGCCTACTTAAGACTAATTTTACTGACCCTAGATTGGATTATATAACCCTCAGCCTATCTTCCCTCTACACTGGCACTAGGAACTAATCAAGGAGCAAACAAAACAAATTAGATTGTTTTTCTCTCCACCTAGGTGCCTAAAAAATCAAAGACATTTTCTTTCTGCATTCCTTTTAGGCGGGGCACTAGCTTTCACACTATGATGCAGGGACCCATAACCCAAGTTTAACCCTTGGTTGGCCTAACTGATCACACTACAGGCAGCTCTTTTTACCCCTTATCACTCATGAACATTGTAAAGCATGCTTTTTCTCAAAAATAAAAATAAGAAAGACGAGCATATGATTTTCTTTTAAGCTCGCGCTCATTAACTCATTTTTTTTCTTTTCTTCTCTTTTCTTTTCTCTCTTTTTCTTTTTCTTAGGCATATTTTCTTTCTTTTCTCCTAGGCAAGATATTACATGCTAATTTGTAGGCATTTGACTCTCTAGCTCATCCCTACACCTATCGAGGTGACAACAAGCATATGGATCTTATAGTTCGCTCCTAAGCCTTCAAACTAATCCTAGTCATGCTAAGGTTTACTTTTGCAAGAAAAGTACTAGAAAAGTTTTAAAAAGGCTCAATTTCTGGGCAACATGTTTACAATTCAATAAAAACAATGGCATAGATGGCATGTCATGGGTTTTCATAATCTAAGAAAAGTAACGGTGTCATCCACACATAAACACTCAAATTTTATAATTTGCTTAAAAATAGGTCCAATGCTCAGATGCATGGCCTCAATCCAGTCAAAACGAAGCAACAAAATAATGCATGCATAATAAAATAGTCTGACGCTCAGATGCATCAAGACTCACACAAAGCATATGCAAACAAAGCAAAGCACGAACACCCAACCCCCAACCTAAATTCTACATTGTCCTCAATGTATATGAAGTAGAAAGAATAAGGGACAACTAGAATAGGGATCAGAAAACCTCCCTGAATAGATGATGGTTAGGAGCTGGTTGGATAAAAAATGAATGCCCTCATTTATATTTCGCCAAGACCTGCAAAAAAGAAAACAAATAAAACAGGAAAAAGAAAAGTAGAACAAGCTAAGAAATAAAGAAAATTAAAGCAAAGGATAGAAAAAAACCGTGAATCAGACCATATGAAAGTGCATCACTCCTCATCCTCAGAAGACTCGTAAGGTGGCAGCAGCGGTGGAAGAGGTTGTCCAGACGCTGAAGCAATCATGTACTGCTGAATATAAGTGAACTGTGCCTCAGATCGTCTGAAGTGCCTAGCTTCCCTACGTTGTTGGCTCTCGTACTGGCGCAACTGCACGAGTCTCATCTGCTCTATCCTCTCCTCCAACGCCTCAAGCATGACAGGTGGATGCTCGATGTGAGGCTGCCCTTCCTGCTCTTAGGGCTCTTCTGCTGGTTCTTCCTACTGTGGCGGTGGTGGTGGGCAGGCTACCCTAGGTCTAGGCTCCCTAAGTCTGGTCATGATGAAGTTCCCATCGATCACAGCTGCAAGATGACTAATCTCCTCACGGGGGCCCCACTCGACCCCAGCAGTCCTACAGAGTACAGTGATGAGGGAAGGGTGTCCTAGCCGTACGCTAGTAGCTCCTCTGCGAATCCGACGCATGGAAGTATGAATCACTTTCCCTACGTCTATCGAGCGACCGGTCGCGATAGCGAATAATAGAGCTACCCTTTCCTTAGTTACATCACTCAGATGTAACACAAGCATAAGCTTGGCACACATTAAACTATGTAATGCTTTGTTATCCACTGGTAGATTAGAGAACTTAAAGTTTATAGCCTCTCCCCATCTCATTAACCATTATGCCCCAGGCCTGCATAAATGCTCAATGATCTAATGGACATCAAAATAGTTACTCGCGTAGCCGTTGTACCCATCTCGATCTATGTTGGGAAGGCCATAGAACTGGTTAATGGAGGCTGAATCGAAGGGAATGGTTTTACCCCTAACAAAGGAAGTAGTGGATCCTTCCACCATGTTGGCATAAAACTCCCTAACTATTGGGACTAAAGTGGCCTCGGGGTGGCTAGTGAATCTACCCCAACCACTCTTAGTAATGCTATCGGCGAGGTCTGCTTGGGATTGGGCACTTGGAACTAAATCTCTCTCTAGGATGACCCCTCTATTCACCACATAGGTGTTAAAGACCGCTTCTGCATCCCTACTAACAAATTTTAGCCTATTGAATCGTGTAGAGAATGAAAAAGCTACAGACCTTCTTGATCTTTTAGCACTCATGGTGGTGGGATAAATGAAGGATTGGAATTCCCAATTCTATAACAGCGGAAGCAATTGGACCAATTCGCATTTTAATTTCGTTTCTTAAAATACCCATACATTGGCAAAGAACGAATTCATAATTCTACATTTAAGGTTAAGCAAACTTACCGCCGTTATCGACTCAGAACGATCAAGAATGCCTTCTTGATTTGCAGGGACTAAAAATGAAATCACCAACGATGTTTTAGACACCACCATGAGATTTCCCCGCTATTCTCTAAGATGGGAACGAGATTGTGGGATCTCGTCATCCTTGAATTTTTGGGAATTACAGAGAAGAACTTTCACTCTCTGTATTTTTCTTCTTTTTTTTTTTTTTTTTTGTTGAGAGAAAACTGAGAGTATGGAGAGGGAGAGATTCTGCAGGAAAAACAAAAATGAGAGAGCTCACCTTTGACCCTTCCAACATGAGATATATTATTCTCTCATATAATGAAGTTTAATCTCATATTAAACTTTATATTATAATGTATCACCATACATTATATTAATTGTATCTTATACAATTAACTTGATTCCCAAGATGAATTTGAACTTATTCAAATTCTTTCAAGATTAAATTGTTCTCAATTACTCTTTACGAGCTAGCAGGGGGACCTAATGGACCTACAGATCAGAAGCTCCAATGATATGAGGTTAACTGACTAAACTCATTAACCGAGTTAACAAATATTCATTAACTGTGGGTCACTCCACTAAAGACCCACAGCTGCACTCTTCTCACTGTAGAATATTTCTGTGTCCATGGATATTGGCCAATAACGGTAAGTTAATCCTTCACGAGTGTTCGTAACTACAGCTGGGTCAAATTACCGTTTTACCCCTGTGTTACCTCTGGGTCCTTAAGTACCAGTGCTCCTCTAATGAACAACCTGTTTATGGTCCAATCAGTAAACAAAATGTCCCTCTCGGGCAAGTGAGAGGGCGGGATCCCTTTGTTCAAGACCCGGAGTCACCACTTAAGGGAACACTCATCTACTTCTCCTAGAAGCGGGAAGGAGTGAATTCCATCTTGTGTTGTCATGTCCCCAGCCCCCCACTTGGTCTTGTCTCCAAGAAGGTAGGCTTATTGAGTCGGCGTGCAGGCCACTCTCACCCGTACTAATCAAAGGACAATCCCTCGTGAGAAGGAGTTCATGACACACTCAGGATTAAGACTGAGTTACCTAGGTCATCCTATTGAAACAGTAACCTAACTAGTTAACGGTGCTACATCTAGTGGTTTACTATTTCGTGGTCCGGTCTTACGCAAACTCATTGCATAGGATACCCCCGCTCACATGTCTCCTACATGGACGCCTTGGATCAATACGTCTGTATCGAATACAAAGCGGGCCGTATCACATAGTGTTACCAGGATAAGGTACCCAACCTTATCCCTGTATTATAGACCTTTTAGGTTGTTACTTGAACATTGATCCCGTATGTCCCCACATACTAGTTCAAGTTACATATAAACAACCTTGGATCTTAGTTTATTGGATTTGGGTTATATTGTGCAATTTTAAACTTAAAACGACAATAACATTTTATTGCATAAACCTCAATAACGCTTTATTGATACAAGTGTATAATTCGTTAACATTCACTATCTACGAGTTTTAGGACATCAAACCCAACAATAAAAAGGTAAGGCACTAAAAATCTAGAGGTTTAACAAGATAAAGGATGTTCCCTAAAAATATCTAAAAACAACCTTTTTTTTAAGAAGATGATCTAAAAGCTACCCAGGGACAAGGGAAATTAAGAATTTGAACACAATAGTTCCAAAACTTCAACTCTTTTTTAGCCCTTCCGCCTTTATAATCAGAATATAAACAACCAAGTAGAAAAACCCAACAATTTATAGCAGAAAATTAACACAATGAACAAAAAACAACAGCCACAATATTTCATATATCGATTTTCAGCTAGAAGGTCACAATAAAATGCTCTAAATATGCACATACATCTTCTAATCTTAAACAAACGCTTCTAAACTTTTAAAACCAAGAAAGAATTAGAAGAGGAAGCTGAAAAATACTTTACCCACTGCCTTAATCACGAAAAACGCCCAAAAACCTTCAAAAACGCTCAAACGCAAGAAAACCCACGAAATCTCAGCTCCAAATCTGAAAATCTTGAAGAAAAGACCTTGAAATCGTGAAGAAATTGTGAAATAGAGAAAAAAATTGGTAGAAATCGGTGGGAGAATGAGTGAGAAGTGAGAAACATTTGAGAGAAAATCGTTTAGGGCTCGAAATTTTGTTTACTCGAACTGTCTAAATCTGGGGTTAAAACCCCAGATTAACCCCAGATTTCGGACCAGCATCGAGATGCCGAGAGCCTAGCGTCTCGACGCTGGCTCTCAGGTTTTTGACCCAATTCGCGAATTTTTTTTAAACCTAACCAAATCTTTTTTTAAAAAAAAAGGGAAAAATACACTTTTAGTCCCTGAGATTTGGGTTAGGTTTCATTTTGGTCCCTGAGTTTTCAAACTCAACAATTTAGCCCCTGAGGTTTGGTTTTAGTTTCATTTTAGTCCCTTCATCCATTTTTCCGTTAAATACTCACGGATTGCTGACGTGGCACCTATTTTTTTTTATTTAAAAACTATTTTTTTAATTTTTAAAATAAAAAATACTATTAAATTAATAAAAATAATTATTATTTTTAAATATTTTTATTTATTTCTCTTTCCCACTTTTTTCTCCTTCAACCATAAACCCTTCTTCATCACCTTCATCACCACTACCAGCTACACCAAACCAGTCCCCGGCAGCCGGCGACCTCGACGACCGCCGCACACTGCTAGCGACGGCGACAAACTTTTTTCTTTTCTTTTTTTTTGTCTGTTATTTCTTCTTTTCTTCTCCTTCCGTCGCTCCTCTCATTGCCGCCGGTACTCTCGCGCCGCCACCACTTCTCACGCTCAGTCACCACCGTCGCCCTCACCATCTTTCTCTCTCTTGCGCTTTCTCTCGGCCAAAAACCCATGCCTAAAACGCAGATCTGAAATGAAACCCATGGTTTCCACACCTGAAACTCAGATCTGAAATGAAACCCATGAAACCCATCCAAAATCCAACGTTCTTCGATGACCAGATCTGCGTTCCGACCACCTCGCGATACCAGATCTGCGGTTCGCGAAGAAGACCCATGCCACTACTAGATCTGTGGCGTCGAGGGTGAAATCTGGAGGTTTCTTTGCACGAGCAGCAGCGTTCCTCGATTTCCAGCCATTTTTTTGCTTTCCGGCGGCTTCGACGCGTACCAGCAAGTAGATCTGCAAACAACAACTTTTCTTCTTCAAGTTCCGGCAGTCCGTGGCATGGGTGTTTGAATTTCAACGAGACGGGATATCCTTCCAGAATGAAAAGGAGGAGAAGAAAATGAAGAGAAAGAAAAGAAGAAGAAAGAAAGGAGAAAGTAGCAAAAAGAAAAAAAAAAAGAAAGGAAGAAAGAGGGGAAGAAAATCAGAAAGAAATGATAAGATTTTTTTTTTTTTTAATCTTGAATGCGGCGGTTGCCGGCGGCCATGGTGGTGGGGATGTTGATGAAGAAGAAAAGGTTGGTGGTGAGGTGTTGAGGAAGAAGAAAGCTGGTGGTGGAGCGTCGAAGAAGAAGAAAGAATAAATAAATAAAAATAAATTTAAAAAATCAATATTTTATTACTTTTATTTATTTTTATTTTAAAAAATGAAAAAATATTTTTTTTAATAAAAAATTAGTGCCACGTCAGCCATCTGTTAATTATTAATGGAAATTTGGATGGAGGGACCAAAATGAAACTAAAACCAAACCTCAGGGACTAAATTGTCGAGTTTGAAAACTTAGGGACCAAAATGAAACCTAACCCAAACCTCAGGGACTAAAAGTGTATTTTTCCCAAAAAAAAAATCAATTACTTCAAAGAACATGAAAAGAAAGAAATGATTAGATTGGAATAAAATCAAAAGAAATAAACTATGGAAAATAAAGAATAAAAGAAAATAGAAGACTTAAAAACTTTGGGTTGCCTCCCAAAAGCGCCCGGTTTAACGTCTTAAACTCGACGGAGTTCTTCTCGAACTCATCCAGGATCCATATTTTCCCATTCCAGAATATTGATCGCCTTTGATCTAGAAGCTCTGTGCCTGTTTACCTGAATCTTATGGAAAATATTTAAGCAGGTAAGAGAAGAGTTAAGATGACCTAAAATGTTAGAATAAAAGCAACTTCTTCTACCACTAAATTCTACAGAAATGATCCCCTTGCCTAAATTCATTTTAACCTTGGTCGTTTTCATGAATGGACGACCTAAAATTATTGATGTGGCATTAGGTGAACCATTCTCATGCATGTCTATTATGAAGCAGTCAACTGGAAATATAAACTCATTTATCTTAACTAAGACATTCTCGTAAAGCCCTAGAGGTCTAATTAAGGATCTATCTGCTAGTTGAATTAAATTACCTGTTTTCTTCATATGGGAAAAATTAAGTTCACAAGCGAGTGCATGAGATATGACATTTATAGAGGATCCTAAATCTAACATGGCATGCTCAATTTCTATATCCCCTAAAGTGCATGGCAATGTATAGATACCATGATCTAAACACTCATTAGGCAACAACAGAAATATTTTCACATACCTCTGGCTTACCTTTCCTGGAGCACCATTTTCTCAAGAATTTTCCTACCTTAGGAATTTGCTTCACGGGTCCATAAGCGGGATGTTGACCTCCACCTTCTTGAATAGGTCAAGCATATTCTTCTCCTCCTCTTCCTTGGAAGGCTTAGGCTGCAGTGCTAACCTGCTAGGAAAAGGAGCTTTAGGAACAAAAGAATTGAAATTGAAGGGAGGATCGAAAACTATCCCTTGCTTCCTTGGAAAGTCGAGATTGTCTACTTTCTTTTCAGGCTTCTTTGCTTCTTTATTCTTTTTAAATGCAGGCGGAGAAGAAATTTGTGGATTGGAACTTAGGACTGTCCCATTTCTCAACGTTGTTGAGCATACTTTTTCTCTTCTTGGGATCTCAAGTTGAACAGGTAACTTGTCCACTTTAGCCTCCAATTTACTGACAGTGTCAGCCAACTGGGAAATTTGGGTTCCCAGTTGCTGCATCCCAGCTCGGGTCTCCTCTTGGAACTTTAGTTGACCTTCCTACAAGACTTGAATGCTATCAGATAAATTTTTAACTAAAATTTCTAAAATACTTGATAGTCCTAGTTTATCGCCTCTAATCTAAGCTTGTTAGAGTCATTTTATGCTTTACCTGTCCTATTTACAGGTTGATTGAGCTTAGGCTATGTCGGGAGCCGATCACGCTAATTGGTGTTAATCCGGGCCAATTATGGAGTTTTGGAGCCATCTCGATGTCTTGGACGACGAGGAGGTGAAGAGACCCAATTGTGCTGAAGCGGGCCTGAAGATTGACACCAAAAATCCAAAGATTGAAGCCCCGAATCGAGAAGAAGAGAGACAAAGCCGAGAAATAAAGCAGGAAGTCGAGTCATGAGGCTGGCGTCTCAACGCCGACGCGAATTCGGGCCGAAGAATAATGTTCGCAGCATCTCGACGTTGCGCCTTGGCATCTCAATGCTGTCGTATTTTCTATATATATGTAGTCTCAGTTTAGTCCACCGCAAGGTTAGAATTTTGGTCCCTTTTACGATTTTTTGCCTCTTTTACATTCCAGCACTCTTGTAGACCATTGTTGGTCATATTCTATGGATTCTTTTATGTTATTTGTTGCTTTTTCTTCATCTATGCGTAGCTAAACTAGTTTAGATCGTTGGATTGGTTTTACGTCTTGATTCTAAATAATATTGGCTGAGTTTTCTAGTTTATACTTTTTATTCTTGCTTTTTTTTCATTGAGTTTTGCATGTAATCCCGTTTAAACCAATACATGAGGCTAGTCAATTAGGATTGACGCCCTATGCGATTACTGCTTGTGTATTCTATCAGTTATTTTTAGATAGCCACTAGGTTGAGGCAAGTCACTCTCTACGCGAGACGACCCTTGGTAGGCCTAGGATGCATGTTAAAGGTTGTAGGAATAAGATTTAAATTGTATTTGAATTTAGTTCTTATGATTTCGGACCCACGATCCCTAAGTGGCTAGTTTTAATAGGTGGTTGCAAAATTGTTGGTTAATAAACTAGTTAGATATAAGTAGTAACCGTTGCAGAGGTCTCGGATGGTTGCTACATTATGCATAAGGGGTGGCGAGCGATAAAGTTTATATTAATTAATCTTATTAATTGTCGAATTCACAATTAGCGAGTTAATTAGCACAGGTTAGTGTAGGGGGGTCCTCCGAGTAACCTAGAAGCCGACCGGACTAATGAAATCAGTTTAGAACGATTGTTAGAGAAAACTAGTAAGCCAATGAATTAGAATCAAGCATAATAAATCCCAATCCAACAATCCCTTTTTATGTTATTGATCCCGTCTAATTTCTCTTCTGCATATTTATTTCCCGTCTTTTAAAATTCAGCATTCAATTATTTTATTTTATTTTACTTGTGATTGTCCTTCATCATAAAAAAATCCCCCCTGTTTTCATAAGCACGAAATTCTACACTTACTAGTTCCCCATTTCCTGTGTTCGACCCCGGCCGCTATTGCTACAAAAATAGTAGTAGTGTCGTGGATTATAAATTTTATTTGACGACTTAAGGAGAATTCAACACCCTCCTAGCGGTCCCGTCAGGTGTCTGCTGGCTCCGCCACACTGGAAATCTCTTAATGGTATTCACTTCAGACAGAGATTCCTCCTCTGCAGCCAATTGACGAATGAGAGTTTTAAGCTCAAACAATTCAGATTTGAACTTACTTACCTCGTTGTCTGTGCTGGTTCTCTTAGCCATAACAAATAAGAAAAATAAAAACTAAATTAAACTAAAAACTCAAAATAAAAAGAAGGAAAAAATACACTTTTAGTCCCTGAGGTTTGAGTTAGGTTTCATTTTGGTTCCTGAGTTTTCAAACTCAACAATTTAGCCCTTGAGGTTTGGTTTTAGTTTCATTTTAGACCCTCCATCCATTTTTCCGTTAAAAACTAACGGTGAGCAGACATGGCACTGTTTTTTTATTAAAAAAATTATTTTTGAATTTTTTAAAATATAAATATATTAAAAAAATAAATATATATATTTTTTAAATCTTTATTTCTTTTCTCTCCTCCTTCTACTTCTTTTTCTCCTTCTTCCACTTCTTTTTCTTCAGCACACCGGCTGCCAGTGGCCGGCAACCGCCGCGGCCGCGGCCAGCACTTTTTTTTTTCTTTTTCTTCTTCTCTTTTCTCCTTCTTCTCCAACTTTTCTTATTTAAAAAAAATGAAACGAACGTCTGTCCAACTCACCCAGCCTAGATCTGTTCTTAAAAAAAAGCGTAGGGGGGTTCCCCCTTCGAATCTAGCTAGAACGAAGGGGAAAACCCCTTCGTTCCAAATCTGGGCTCGTTTCAGCTGGATTCGAAGGGGGAAACCCCCCTCGCTTTTTTTTAAGAACTAATGAAATGGCTGTTGTGCGAGAAGGAAAAGACGGACAGATCTGTCGGGTTGTTGTGGATGTCGTGCGGCTGTTGTGGGTGTCGCATATATTGAGAGAAATGAAGGAAAAGAAAATCGTGTGGTTAAGGGTTGTTGTCGCGCCGGAATCGCGTGGTTGTGGGTCTCGTGGGTGAGGGTTGTTGTCGCGTAGAGGAAAAGAAAATCTGTCAGAGAAATCGACGTGGGTGAGGGTCTCGTGGGATTCCAACCGAGGAAGAAGAAAAACGGAAAGGAGCAGTCGGCGGTGGAGAAGAAGAAGGTCTCGTGGAGAAGAAGAGGATCTTGGGTTTGCTGGGTTTTATGCCCTAAAACTCGTGGATAGTAAATGTAAACATTTGATCGAACATTAATAAAATGATAATTCATGTATTATTCATTTATTACTGTTTGTATTGTGTATATCTTGCCTAAATAACCCTAATCCAATAAACGGAACATCCTAGGCTGTTAGTATGAGACTTGAACTAGTATGTAGGGACACACGGGGATCGATGTTCAAGTTACAACCTAAAGGGTCTATAGTATAAGGATAAGGTTGGGTACCTTATCCTTGTGACACTATGGATACGGTCCAGTTTGTATTGTGATACAAACACAATGATCCAACGCGTTCATGTAGGGAACATGCGAGTGGGGGTATCTTGTGCAATGAGTTTGCATAAGACCGGACCGCGAAATAGTAAACCACTAGTTGTAACACCGTTGACTAGATAGGTTTCTATTTCACTATGATGACCTAGGCAACTTAGTCTCAATCCTGAGTGGGTTATGGACTCTTGTTCATGAGGGATTGTCCTTTGATTTGTATGGGTGAGAGTGGCCTGCACGCCGACTCAATAAGCCTACCATTTTGGGGACAAGACCGAGTGGGGAGCTGGGAACATAATCACACAAGAAGGAATTCACTTCTTCTCGACTTTAGGGTAAGTAGATCTGTGTTCTCTTAAGTGGTGTCTCCGGGTCTTGAACAATGGGCCCTGCCCTCTCTATGGCACGAGAAGGACTTCTGTTTGTTGGTTGGACCTCAAACAGGTTGTTCATTAGAGGAGCATTGGGACTTAAGGATGTAGAGGTAACCCAAGGGTAAAACGGTAATTTGACCTAGCTGGGATTACGAACACATGTGATGTAACTGTTGGGATTGGTGTCCTAAAACTCGTAGATAGTGAATGTTAAACGAATTATATACTTGATCGATAAACTCGTTGTCGAGATTCATTCAGTAAAGTCGTTACTAAATAAGTAAATTGCACGTTAAATAACCCAAATCTAATAAACTAAGATCCCTGGCTATAGGATGGACACTTGAGCTTTATGTAGAGACATAAAAGTGGATCAGGCTCGAGTAATAGCCAAAACGATCTATAGTATAGGGATAGGGCTGGGTACCTTATCCTAGGGACACTATGAGACGTGGCTCACTTTGTAGATAGTACAGACGATGTGATCCTAAATCGTCCATGTAGAGACATGCGAGTGGGGGCGTCCAATGCAATGAGTTTGCATAAGACCAGGACCGAGAAATAAGTCACTCTTGCTTTATAAGCCTCCCATGGGTGAGAGTGGCTGAGCATCGCCGACTCAATAAGCCTCCCATTTGAGGGATAGGAACGGGTAGATAGTTGGGGACATAGTTCTGCAAGAAGGAATTCGCTCCTACCCGAATTAGGGATAATAGAGAGGT
Organism: Luffa aegyptiaca; assembly: GCA_017139565.1. Taxonomy (NCBI): domain Eukaryota; kingdom Viridiplantae; phylum Streptophyta; class Magnoliopsida; order Cucurbitales; family Cucurbitaceae; genus Luffa; species Luffa aegyptiaca. The sequence goes on along the minus strand of CM029405.1, from coordinate 27,084,169 downwards.
TCTTCTCTTAAGTGTTGTATCCGGGGCTTGAACAAAGGGATCCCACCCTCTCATTGGCCCGAGAGGGACTCGGTTTGTTGGTTGGACCATAAACCAATTGTTCATTAGAGGACCAGTGGGAAAGGGGTAAAACGGACATTTGACCCAGCTATAGTTACGAACAACCTGTGAAGGATCGACTTACTAATCATGGTTATATCAGGTGGACAGAAATATATCTACAGTGAGGGGAGTGCAACTACAGGGTTATAGTGGAGTGTCCCGATAGTTAACGAATGTTGGTTAGCTAGGTTAATGAGATTAGTCGGTTAACCTCGAATCGTTGGAACCCATGATTTGTAGGTCCATTAGGTCCCCCTGCTAGCTCATACGGATTATACCTTAGAACATAGTGATAGGAAAGTTTGAATCGTTCAAATTAGGTTTAGGGAATTAGTGTCGATTATATACGATATTATCAACACAATAGTTTAATTATGGATTAAACTATTAATTGAGAGAGTAAAGTATTTAAATATGATTTAAATACAATATATATGAATAGGGATTCATATTAGGTGCATAGTATTAATTTGATATATGATATTAAATTAATATTACACAATTGATTAAATTGTTTAATTAATTATTGTTTTAATTTAAAAATGATTATGAATTGTTTTTAAATTAAAATTGAGATAGAGATTTCAATCTTGAATTTTTGGAAATTCAAGATTAGTGAATTGAATTAGGTGATATGAATTAATTTGATTAATGTCACATGATTAATTGAAATAGTTCAATTAATTGATAATTTGAAAGGCAATTGAGAATTGTATTTTAAAAATCCAAGAGTAGAAATTAACTCTTGCATAGATGGAGATAGTGGAATTACACAACTAAATCCACTCTTGCATGGATGAAGAAAGTGGAATAACACCTCCCACATGCAATCTTGCATGTAATCTCCATAGAACACCTTGAATCCACTAAGGTCATTCTCCTCTCCATGTGTCTTACATTGGTGAATCTAAGATGCATGAAAATCCTCTATAAATAGGGGATTAGAAGATGGAGAAGTATGGAATTTTGGAGTAATGTTATGCTGCCAAAATTCACTCTCAACCTCATTCTCTCAATTCTCTCTAAAAGCTTGTAGTGTTCAAGCATATCCCTTCCAATCCCTATCACCATAGACTCCCACAAGTCGTTCTAAGGCCGGAGGATAGTGGGGAAGACACTAGAGGTGGTCCACACACCGTTCGTGATCAAAGGAATCAAAAGGAGTTACTGAATCGGTCTCCAAAAGGTTGGTACAAATTCTGCTCTCTGTTAACGGTATTTGGACAGCATGCTATCATTTTCTAAAATTGATGTAGTTAAGTGCCTCCGATCCTAAAATTGCTTCCGCATGTGTTATATGAACACCTTCAGACCCGATTTCTTAAATAGTCTTTAAGGGACCGTTACGACAATGCATGTTTTGAAGGCCTTTATAAATAAACATATTGTAAAACATAAACACTAATTTAAGTAAAAACTTTAAAAACAAAACTTTTATTCGGGATCCCTAATTTTAAAAGCTTTAAATATTCTTAAATAATTTCTAAAATATAAATGTACATATGGCCTCTAGAAAATTTCTCAAACAAATTTACAAATAAAGTAAAACAGAGTTCTTAAAGCGGAAGAAAACTAAAATATGAAGTTCCTGGTTCCCTCATGGCTGCCTAACAGATTCTCATCAGTCGCCTTGCACCTGCCCTTGCCTTTACCTGAAAAAAATTATTTTTGAAAAGAATGAGTATTTAAAATACTCAGTAAGTGCCCTACTATTGAGGTTGGGTCACGCTTTAAAAACATTTTAAAAATCAACAACAATTTTTTTTTTGTGGCTCTAAACTTTATTTTTAAACTTGTTAATTAGAGAGGATATACATCAATTTCTGCATATCCTAGACACATCAATTTCATGTGTCTCCTACGGAGGCCGTCAATTTCACGAAACCTCGAGGTCGTCAATTTCACAAACCTCGACTTAGGTACATCAATTTCATGTCCCTAAGTCCTGTGTAGGCATCTCTGAATGTACATCAATTTCATGTACACTTATAAAATTATATTTTTGGTGGCTCTAAACTCTATTTTAAACTTGTTAATTAGAGAGGATATACATCAATTTCATGCATATCCTAGACACATCAATTTCATGTGTCTCCTACGGAGGTCGTCAATTTCACGAAACCTCGAGGTCGTCAATTTCACAACCTCGACTTAGGTACATCAATTTCATGTCTCTAAGTCTTGTGTATGCATCTCTTTATGTACATCAATTTCATGTACAATTTCGAATATTTAAGAAAACTCACAAATAATTTAAACTCATACATATAATAAATTTTGAGAGACCACCAACTCAATTATTTCAAATATCAACAAAAGCAAGCAATAATAATAAATTTCATGCTTTCAACAATTTTATTATAAACAAAAATATAATCAAACATCTCACAGAGGCACATAAATTTTGGAAAATCAAACATGCGCACCCAATTAAAAAATTCAACAGTAAAGCCACTTACCTCGGCTTAATAATATTACAAAATCTAAATAAATTCCTTAGCTTCAAGACCTTTAACCAATTCAAAGTTGAGTGATGCTTGCTGAATGGAGTTCCAAAATCACTCTTACTTCCTAATCCGGCCCTTAATCGATATGGAGTACCTTGAAATCAATAACCAAACTTAATGGGTAATCTTGATTAAACGATAAATAAACCAAAACCACTCTAAATCTCACATAATCACTCTAATATTGCTGAAACTTAAAAACCCATTAGAGCACCTTGCCTAAAAACGCCAAAGAAAGATACCCACGCGACGCCTCCGCTGGAAATCGGCCAAAAAAACTGCAACTCACACACCTACACTACCAGCCGCCGGAAAAGGAGAAGAGACCCGCCTGAAAACACGCCGGAAATCGCGTCACACCGCCGCTGCCACACACCAACATTGCCGCCTGAACTGCGAAGAGGACACCGGCACCACTGCTGTTGAACGACGCGAGAGAGAGAGAGACAGAGAGAGAGAGAACGAAGCTGTTGTACCCCGAGATCCACGCGTCGACGCTGCTGAATCGAGATCAGTCGCCGCCGCCCCTTGCCGGAGAAGATGCACTCGCCGGAGATGACGACCTGCTGCGACGACGGGATGACTGCAGGTAGGGACAAGGTCGGCTGAATTGTGAAAGGGAAGGGGCTGCTCATGTCGTGGAGAAGAAGAAGGGAGGAGATGGGAAGATAGCTCACCTAGGGCTCCGTGCAGCCTCTTAAAAAAGAAGGGCTTGGGCTTGGCTTGACTCCAACATCTCAAATATTACAAAAATGCCACTCCAACTCAAATTTTAAAATTTCACCAATTTTTATTTCTTTTAATTTTCCCTCCAACTCCAAATTAACTCCAAAACTAATGGAATTTGAAATTTTCTTAAGTTACGGGCGTTACATGTGAAGGACTGACTTGCTATTATTGGTCAATATCTGTGGGCACAGAAATCCATCTGCAGTCAAAAGGGTGCAGCTGTGGTTCTTTAGTGGAGTGAACCACAGTTAACGAATATTGGTTAATTGATTAATGAGTTTAGTCAATTAAATCTCATATCGTTGGAGCTTCTGAACTGTAGGTCCATAAGGTCCCACCGGTAGCTCATTTAGAGCGTTGAGGTAAAATTACTAAAGGGGAATTGTATATTCGAGGTGGTTTGAATGTTAAGTTTAAAATATGAATTGGATTCATATTAAAACTATAGGTTAAAATTAATGTGCATTGGATGCACATTAATACTATAGTTTATGTGAGAGAAAAATAATTGAATATGTGATATTCAATTGAACAATTAATTAATTGAATGTTTTAATTCGTTTTAATTAAATTTAATTTAATTAAAGCACATTAAAACTATAGAATAAATGAAGATGATTTATTTAATTAAATATTATTAATTTAATTAATATTGATTAATTAAATTAAATTGTTTTAATTTTAATATTATTTTTAAAATTAAAAGTCTATAACTGACTTGGTCAGTTAATCCCTAATCGTGTGGTAACACACGATTAGGTCATCCTCCTTATTCTCTTAACGATAGAAGGGATTCAATTAGTAGAAACTCTCCCTCTCTCTCGATTAGGAGCTTTCACACAGTGAAGGAAAAATCTCTCATCTTCCATTCCTTTGAGTAGTAAGTTTGGTTCCCACAAACCACTCAACCTAATCCTAAAGAGACTACCGGTTGCTCCATTGTGGTGGTGTTCACGAAATCTCCAGCGAAGGTTTCTTTGATCATTGTAATTTTCTGCAAAAACCTCGAAGAATTGGTGAATACGGTCAAGTCTTCAAGCAGTAGTAAGTACCTTTAATTCTTAGAATGTTAGCGATTATTTCTAGATTAGATGTAGGTATTTTTCCTTTAAAATCAGCATGCTAATAACTAAATTACAGTAGCTTTACATGGTTTTAATCTCTGTAATTTGTTTGTTGTTGTACCGGTATTCTTGTCGATAGTTTAATTGGGTTTGATCCTCTGATAAGTCTTCCGCCGCGTAGGGCTTTTATCCCTACAGGGGAGAAGAAGGAGAAAAAAAAAGTCACCGGTGGCGAGCAACGGTTGCCGGCCACTGGCCGATCGCCGGGAGTTGTGCTGAAGAAGAAGAACCCGAAGAAGAAGAAGAACATGATGAAGAAGAAGAGGAGAGAGAAGAAAGAAAAAATTAAAAATAATAAATTTTGGGAAAAATACACTTTTAGTCCCTGAGGTTTGGGTTAGGTTTCATTTTGATCCCTGAGTTTTCAAACTCAACAATTTAGTCCCTGAGGTTTGGTTTTAGTTTCATTTTGGTCCCTCCATCCATTTTTCCGTCAAAAAAGTAACGGAAGGCTGATGTGGCAATATTTTTTATTTAAAAAATTATTTTTTAATTTTGTAAAATAAAAATTTCAAATTAGAAAAGACATATTAAAATAATAAATATATTAATTTTTTAATTTTATTTCTTCTCTCCACTTCCTTCTTTTTCTCTTTTTCTTCACCCTGCCAGCCATCTTCTTCTTCACACCTGCCGGCGGCGACCGGCGGCCGGCGACCACCGCCGACGATTTTTTTTTTTTTCATTTTTTTTTTTTTTTGTGTTTGTATGCAAAATTTGCAAACCCTAATTTAATTTCTCTGCAACTCACTCAACTTTCTCCCCTCTTTCAACTTTTCAAACCTATCAGACTCAAAATCACCGCCAAACCCTAAAACCCTCAGATTGTCGCCGGAGCTGATCTTTTTTTTTTTCTTTTTCTTTCCCTACCTCTTTCTCTTATTCTTCCTCCTTTTTATCTTCTTTTTCCCTATTTCCAGATCTGAAAAATTGAACCCAGACGAACAAATCGATGGCAGCAACTGAAAGACCAACAGGTTCGACGGCGGTTCCAGTGCAGGCTCGACACGGCAGGGTTGGCGGCTTCAGATCTGACATGTGCGAGGTTCGACGATGGCGTTTTCGTGTTCGACGGCTTCAAATCTGAAGCATTTTCGTGTCGACGGCTCGCGTGTTCTTCGACTCCATATTTTTCTGTTTCGGTTACAGTAGATTCAGAGCATTTTGCGTTCTTGCCGTCGCCGTCCGGGCATTTTTTTGTTGCCGAACCACAAATAGACACGCACGTCTACCAAACATTTTCCATTGTCGATTCCTCCATTCTCCACAAAAGTCGTCGATTCCTGGTCTTCCTCCGCCATAGACGCACAAAATCTGAGATTGAAATCAGTACAAAACCCTCCACCATTTTTTCCTCTTTCTTCTCTCAAATTTCCATTTCCACTCATTTCATTAATTCTCTCTTCTTAAATTGAAACCCAACAGAAGAAAGAAAGAACAAAAAAGAAGTAAAGTGGGGAAGAAGATTTTTAATTTTTGTTGTTTATTTTTCTGCCATGAATGTTTCCTTGCTTCCTTGACACCCATTTTCCTTTTTCCCATTCTCTCAATTGATTACTTCTCTAAACTAACCTACCAAGCAAAGCAGAGACCCACAAATTGGATTTCATGATTATTTCATCTCCTTCCCTTTTGCTTGTAAGGATTTTTCAGTTTCTTCTGAATCGAAAAATTGGGGGAAGTGTTTGGTTTTGATTTTCGAGCTTCGATGTCGAAGAATCCTTCTGTGATTGATCTTGAAGCCATGTCGTTTAGTGAAATGTGCAATAAATTGAGCAAAAAAAAAGAACGATGAAAAGGAACGAATGAAGACAAAGGAAAAGAACAGAAAAGAAAGAAAAAAAGAAAGAGAAAAAAAAATTATTCGCCGGCGGCCGGCCGGCCGTTGGCCAACGACGGTCGTCTGCAACCGGCCTCTGTCGGCGGGTGTTGATGAAGAAGAAGAGTGTTGATGAAGAAGAGGAGGAGGAGAGAGAGGGGAGAAAGAAATAATAAAAATAATATAAAATAATAATATTTGAGTATTTTAATATATTTATATTTTTAAAAATTAAAAATAATTATTTTTAATAAAAAAAAATTAGTGCCACGTCAGCAATCCGTTAATTACTAACGGAAAATTGGATGGAGGGACCAAAATGAAACTAAAACCAAACCTTAGGGACTAAATTGTTGAGTTTGAAAACTCAGGGACCAAAATGAAACCTAACTCAAACCTCAGGGACTAAAAGTGTATTTTTCCCATAAATTTTTTATTAATTTTAATATATTTATATTTTAAAAATTCAAAAATAATTTTTTTAATAAAAAAAATAGTGCCACATCAGCAAACCGTTATTTTTTAACGGAAAAATGGATGGAGGGACTAAAATGAAACTAAAACCAAACCTCAGGAGCTAAATCATTGAGTTTGAAAACTCAGGAACCAAAATGAAACCTAACCAAAACCTCAGAGACCAAAAGTGTATTTTTCCCTAAAAAAGAAAATAATTAGTTGTTTGCACTCCCCGGCAACGGCGCCAATTTGAGCGGTCTGGAGTTGTCGAGGCTTCGAGTTGTCAAATAAATTTATATTCCACGTACACTAAACTACTTGCAGTAGTAGTGCTCGGGGTCGATCACAGGGAGTGGCAGTTGGTTATTTATTTCCTATTTATCTTGAGTTTGGAAGCAGTAAAGGGGGGATTTGCATAGGAGGGAGATCAACATGCAATGAATTTAAAGACGGGAATTTAAATGACAAGAAATTAAATTGCAGGAAACATAAATTGGCAAGAAAATTAATTAAATTAGCGATGTCGATTAGGGAGAATCTTGGGGTTGAATGGTTTACTTTGATCATTGTACTCCTACCATTAAAGGCTAAATTTAAATTGCTTAATTGTCCAATCGATCTAGTCTGAACCCAGAAAAGACCCTAAGCCCACCTAAGCCATCTAATCCGATCATACACCGTCCATCGAATTAGAACCTAATTGATTAACTAATTAATTCGATTAAGCCATCGAATCAAACAATTAACCAATTGCCTTAAGTCTAGTGGATTGATTAGAACATTAGAAATAATTAGGCCTAGATTACTTCTAACGCTATTTTGGATCCTAGACCTATCATAGAGAGCAACAAAGTCAGAGAACTGCTCTTGGGACCCGTGCCCATGAATCAGTCTATGTACTACAAGCATTAGAAAATAATAAACATACGAGCTACAAGTTAGGGTGCCAATCTAACCTACTACGCATGTTTATTCTACAAACCGAATCCAAAATACAATAGCAAAATAAATTAAAGAAGCAAATCAGAACAGAATACTCACAGAGAAACACATTCTATAACCCAAGAATCATCCAATCGGCATCAACGGGTTTAGACAGTGGTAAAGCAGACTAAAACTCGTAACCCTATGCAATAATAATGAAGAAATACAAAAGAATTCAGCAAGAAATCATACAATACCGAGGTCTGAATGTTAAAGACAGAGAGCTATCGTAAAAGGGACCAAAAATTACAACATAATGACCTAAATGACGGAATAAAACGAGGGTATTTATAAACAAAATATTTGTAGCGTCTCGACGCCATAACATCTGGGCCTAGGGTTCGAATACGGGCCAGCGTCTCGACGCCTGGCCTCTGTCCGCGTGCCTTCACTTCTTTTATTGGTCTTCTTTGTTGCTTGCTCGGTTTGGGACTCGAACCTTTGACTCCTTGGAACCATTCTTCTGGCTTGTCACGATCCTCACAGTCTTCTCACCTCCTCAAGATCCACGAATTTCAAGGTAGCTCGAAAACTTTCTAAATTGCCCGAATTAGCTTCAATTTGTGTGATTCGTCCCTGATGCCTTCAATGCACAAATTATCTACAAAATAGACAAATAAACCGTAAAGTGGACTCTAACAGGCTTAGATTAACAACAAATAAATAGGACTAATTTGGTCCTATCAGGGTCCCTGCAATAGGTGTGTGAAAGCTAGTGTCATCCTTTAAATGCAAAAATATAATTTGTTTCTATTTTTAGGCGCCTAGTAACATATTACTTGCTTGATTGTTCAAATTGCTTGAATGCTTGTTCAGTGTAGAGGGAAGATAGGTTGAGGGTTGTATAATCCAATCTCGGGTTAGTAGAATTGGTTCTTGTTGGGGTTTATGTCCTAAATCCAATAGAAACATCTTAAATCCAGTGAAATTGTTTATTTTATATAGGTTCAAGTTTTGATTATCCTTTTATAATAAAGATGTTAATTCAGTGAAATTGTTTATTTTATATCTTAAATCCAATAGAAACATCAATGGTTATAATATGAAATACTCGAACTATATTGTGGATATAGGCAGGGATCAAGTTTGAGTATATAACCTAAATGGTCTATAGTAAATGGATAAGGTTGGGTACCTTATCCTGGTAACACTATGGATGCAGCCTACTCTGCGAATAAGGCAAACGACGTGATCCTTGATCGTTCATGTAGGGACATGTGAGTAGGGGCATCCTGTGTAAAAGATGTTTACACAAGACAGGACCGAGAAATAAGTCACTCTTACTTTATAACGCCGTTTACTGTTTAGACTGACTTTTTCATACGATGACCTAGGTAACTCGATCTTAATCCTGAGCTTGCTGTGAACTCCTGTTCGTTTATGATTATCTTTTGATCTGCATGGGTGAGAGTGGTCTAAAAGTGTCATTCAATAAACCTACCATTTTGAAGATAAGACTAGATGGATAGCTGGAGACATAGTAAAGCAAGACGAAATTCACTCCTACCCAATTCAGGGATAGTAGAGAGGTTGTTCCCTTAAGTGCTGAATCCAAGGCTTGAACAAGGGGCCCCACCCTCTCATTGGCCAGAGAGGGACATTGTTTAGTGGTTGGACCAAAAACAAATTGTTCATTAGAGGACCAGTGGACTTAAGAAACTAAGATGTACTATAAGGGTAAAACGGACATTTGACCTAGCTATAGTAACGAATGACTTGTGAAGGATTGACTTACTAATCATTGTTATATCAAGTGGACTGAAATATATCTACAGTGAGGGGAGTTCAACTACTAGGCTATAGTGGAGTGTCCCGGTAGTTAACGGATGTTGGTTAACTAGGTTAAAAGGGTTCAGTCGGTTAAACCTCGTATCGTTGGAGCCCATGATCTGTAGGTCCATTAGGTCCCCTTGCTAGCTCGAGATTAACCTTTGGAACAATATGATGGATTGAATTAGAATTACTTTGAATTCAGTTTAGGGAAATGGTTGGATAGGTTTGACGTTGTCGATATGTCGGGTTTTGTGAAAATCGGGTTGTGTGATATTTAATATTTAAATATGATTTAAATATCGAACGCATGAATAGGGATTCATGGTTGAAAAATAACATTTCGGAAATGTTCGGGATTGATGGAAAAATATTAATTTAATATTAGATATTAAATTAATTAATTATTATTTAATTAATAATTATTTTAAATTAATTTTGAATTAATTTAAAATTGAAAATTTTAAAATTTGATTTTACATTTTTCAGATTAATAAGAATTAAATAATTAACAAATTAGGTGGACTGCATGGTGACTAAACCCATGCACTCCCCTCTCTTAAGCCACACCATTTCCGACTAATTGTGGGTTGGAATTGGTGTCAATCCATGGGTGTTTTCTTCAGCTTTGATCCCTCTATAAAAGGGAAGAAGAAGGTTGAAAAACCAGAGCTTGAATATTAATGAATTGCTGCCAAAATACTCACATACCAAACCCACATCCATAAGCTTGTTCTTCAAGCTTTTTTCTTCAAATTCAATCACTAGAGGATCTCACAATCCGTTCCAAAGGCTTGAGGATAGCAAGGAAGATCCAGTGGTGGTTCGTGATACTTTGGTGAAGAAAAACAACAAAAGAATCCAACCAATTTCTCCATTGAAAAGAGGTTGGTATTTGATGCGAGTGTGGTCTGAATGTGGATGTTGGGAAAAGATGGTAAATAAAGATTAAGATTGATTCAGCCAACCTAGTGCAAGTATACACTATCGCATGCAGTAATAAAATCTCTGGAAGTATTCCAAAGGTATCGATCCCACAGAGACTAAATTGGAAACACAGATTTGAAGAAGAAACTGCTCAAAGATTGCTTTCAAGAAAGGTAACCAAAGAAATAATTGATGATGGGTTTTGTAAAACAAAGAAATAAGCAAGTAAAGAAAAACAATAATAAATAAGCGAGGTATTCAATATAGCTTCAACCCTAAGGCAAATAACTCTAATCATGACTTATTTAACCTAAGTCTATTCATGCATTGGGTCAGATTTAACTCCTATTTGGCCTTACTCCCAAGAACTGTTAGAAGGCCAAGCGAGTACCGTTATGCACATTTCTGTGACTCGAATCCGACATAGATAGTTCATGCATGCAACCTATAACCCTATAGTTATTATAAGGCGACCTTCCCCTATAACACCGAATACACTCTTTCGAGCCCTTTCTCCTATATCACCTTTACGAAAACCGATATTGCTTGTCCCTTTCAGGATCAAACTCACATAGCATGCAAAGTCTAAGTGATCAAGTTAAACTCAGCAAGATTCAGAATGATATTCAGTAAAGAGTGACATGCAATGAATAAAACTTAGGCAAATAAACACTTTCAAGCTATTTAAACCATGAGGGAATTCACTATATTGAACCCCTCAATAAAATTTAGCTACGCATGATGGAATATAGTGCAAATGAACAACTTTTCATTGAAATAATGAATAAAGAATACAAAGAAATGAAAAGTAACAGGTGCTGGAAAATAAGGTGCAGTAGCTAAAACTAGGGTTTTTTCTTTTATCCAATCCTTCTAGAGTTCGCTCGACACTCTACTCTCCTTTACAAGTGGGAATAGGGTGAAAATCTCTACAAACACTCGGGTTTGATGTCTAACTAAAGGTTAGAATTCAGTCTTCTAAGAAGACCTCGGGCATCCCTACTCATGGGCGTTTACTAGGGTTCTATCACCACCCTCTTATTCCTAGTGAGTTCTGTTTGAATTTCCCTTCGAATTGAGGCCTTTTATAGTGTGGGGAGTAGTTGAGGAGCCACGAAAATGGTGTTGGTAGGTAGCCCAGTCAGTTTCGGAGTCAAAACAGCCGGTTAGGTGCGCAAAACACTCGATCAAAACAACCCGCGACTGACTCGGAACTACCTTCATCTGCCCAGAAATGCGGTCGCATTTGGTTTTTGCCTTGCCAGAAATGCGGTCACATTTCTGGGTTTTTTCAGATATCTTTTGTTTTTCTGCAAAACACCAAACTAAGTCAAATTCTTATCAAAATGGGTCCTTTTAAGCACAAATAAGCATAGTTTGACATACATGACTCTCAACTCCCTAATTCATCAACTTTAACACTTTTTGAGCTCGAGAATAGTAAATTTGATCTAAAACATACAACTTTGACAAGATAATGAGCTAAATATAAGGGTAAAATAGGTATATAGGTATATTTTTTACCCTTATCAGTATTTTGTCTCTATTTTTCTTCTCATGAACAGCATGCAAAGATTGATTAAATTGAGCTTATTAAGTTCCTAAGATCCAAAATTGCTTTCATAATTTTGATATTAACACTTTCAATTCTAGGCAGGCTAAGTGTGAGCTTGAGCAAAAAGTTTCATGAAAACTTTTGATTTGTCTCTTTATTGGTCTATGTGTGCATGTCTCTTGATTGCAATATTTTTGGCATTTTAGGCATTGAGATTGGAGTCTATAAAATTGCAACTATTGAATCCTATTCTTTTATTTTATATGCTTGCTCGAGGACTAGCAAGGTTTAGGTTGGGGTATTTGATAGGACCAATTTGGTCCTATATATTTGTTCCTATCATGCTAGTTTATGATTAATATTGTGCTTAATTGTATTATTTTGTAGGTATTTGGTATTAAAGCTTCTCAAGAGCCGATATTCCAAATTGATGTTAATTCGAGGAAATTAACAAGGTTTTGATCAAAATTGAAGTCCACAAGATGTCGAGGAGGTGAAAGGACTAAAGCGGAGCACTCAACCTCAAAAGCAACGTAAAAAAGGAGCAAAAATGAAGCAGCCAAACAAGCTAGACCCGAGAGGTAGCGTCAAGACACTACCTCACGGCGTCTCGACGCTACGAACACAATGGACCGCACAATTTACCGTCAACGTCTCGACGCTGGCCTCAGCATCTCAACGCTGTTGCGATTATTTAAATACTGTTTTTCGCCGTTCAGGTCAGAAGAAACACATTCCAGCAGCCGTTTCAGATTTCTTCTTCGTCTTTCTCTCAATTTTCTGAGCTCTTCCTCTGTATTTCATAGTTTTAGGTTAGTTTAGGTTGGTTTCTCAAGCCTTGGGCTTAGATTAGGCTTGTCTATGGTCGTCTAAGCGCCATTTGCTGTAGTTAGAACCTTGGAATCGTAAGCATATTCAGTTTTTTATGAGATTTAATGAGTTTTCTGTGCTGATTTCATTATGTGCTTGAGTTTTCTCAGCTTCATGTATGATTTACTTGCTGTTTTTTTATTTAGATTCCCGTTTATATTACTTGCATGCGCAGTAGGTTAGATTGACACCCTAACTCGCAGCTTGCATGTTAGTAACTCGCTAAGAAATTGAATTCCACGTAGCTAATGGAACTTTAATCGTAGTTAGCATATAGATCGAGTCATGGGCACGGGTCCCAAAAGCAGTTCTCTGACTTTGTAGTCTGCATGATAGGTCTAGGGTCTAAATCGGTGTTCATGATTAATTTAGGCTTTTCCTAGTTAATTAGGGTATTCTAGCTTAGAGCACCAATTCGTTATTTATTAATCACTGCAGGGTTAGTTAATTAATGAATTGCATGTTGGTTTGACAGATTAGTCGGGTTAGTGCTCTAGGGTATCTTGGTCGTAATGCAATTGCTTAATTAGTTAATTTCGACGGATTAGTAGGGGTTAATTAATTAGTAATTGAGAATTGAATCTATGTATGATGGGATCGAGTCAATTGATTTAGAGTACCAATTAGGCATAATGCAACTAAATCATTATTTGCTAATCAATGAGTAAAAACAAATGTTTTGAATACGAGTGTCTCCTGTTACAGTGATCACCAAGGTGAGATTAACCAACCGCCCTTTACTTTTCTGTCATTTAATTTTCTGCCCCTTTACATTCTCGCACTTTAGTTTCCCTTGCAATTAAATCCATCTCTCTTCAACCCCCTTCTGTTACCACAAGCACAAAAGAGGTTAGAGATAAACCAGTTGTTGTCTGTGATCGACCCCGGCCACTACTACTGCAAGTAGTTTAGTGATCGATGAACTATAAATTTATCTGGCACTCGGAGCCTCGACAACTCCGACCCGTCAATGTGCTCGGTCTTGACCATGGTCATGGTCGGCTCGGCCTGGGCCACCATCGTCTGTTCGCTATCTTTTGTCCTTCTTCCTATCCTGATCGAATGAAGAATGCCTTTTGTGCTCCCATTCTAATCTCTTTGATTTTAGCAACTCTTCTGCGCTCATGTACTTCTGTGCCCTAGAAACAAACTCAACATAGGTTTGAGGTTGGCTTTTACCTATCAAATTAAGCAGTCTCTCGTCTTCCAGTCTCACTATTATGGCTACCAGGGCTGCTCCATTACTGTATCCCTCTACCTGAAGTGCTTCTTCATTAAAACGGGTTATGTAGTCCGCAAACTCTCATTTGACTGCTGCTTGACAGTTAGAAGATTAATGTGAGGCTTGCACTGTTCTCTAGCTCCCATGAACTGTGAGATGAATGCTCGGGCTAGTTCTTTGAAAGAACTAATGGACCTCCTATGCAACCTCTGAAACCATTGCTTGGCTGACCCTGTTAAAGTGAAAGAGAAAGCACGACACCTGATTGCATCTGAAATGCCATGGAAGTCCATCCATGTTCTTTAGGTGTCTAGGTGTTGTATGGGGCCCTTCTTGCCATCATACTGCTTGAATGTGGATATCTTGAAGTTTTCGGGCACCTCAGCTTTCATGATTTCCTCAGCGAAGGGCGGATCAACTTCATCAATCAAAGCTTCCAAATCTTGTCCGTCAACATCTTGTGATTTGTGCAAGTCCCCTTGGAGATTTCTAAACTCCTTTAGTGTGTTCATAAGCTCAATCTTCCAAGGGGGATTGCCCTTCTTGGTCTCGGCCTCGACTGCTCTAGCCTCAGCCTCAGCAGCTCTGGCCTCAACCTCGACAGCCTTGGCCATTCTGCGTTTTTCCTTAATCAGGTTCCTCAAGTTTGTTATGCGGTTGATTGATAGCGCGCATAGTGAGCTATTTTTCCTGGTTAATTTTAGTTAGTCTTTGAGTAATATTTGGCCGAATTATGCACTTTAATGTTTATTTTGTAGGAAATTGAGTTTTGAAGATAAAATAGAGAAATTGAAGTTGATCGGATGATTGGGACATAAAGAAGAGCAAAAGAAGCGAAAAAGAATCAAGTTGGAAGCTTAACAAATGTTGCAAACCCGAGAGGTAGCGTTGAGATGCTGCCTCCTTAGCGTCTCGATGCTACTAATTCGAAACCTGCACTATGACACTACTCGAGTGCAAGTATACACTATCAAGTAATAAAGTGAAAAGTATTTCGAATATCATACCCAAGGGAGATAGTGACTATTTAAGTAAACACAAGATTCTGTAAAAACGGGAACCTCCTCTAAATTTGCAACCACGAAAATTGGTAACCAGAAAAATAGTTTGATTTGGGGTTTTGATTGAAGACAAAAGTAAAGATAAGAAAGTGAATAAAAATTGATAAACTCTAAGAGGGGAATTCAAATAGCATAAACTTTAAGCATCAGATTGCGCCCACCTATGCGCCCGGAACTTACTCAAGCATTGCAGTCGGCTGAAAGACACTATCTATGTTGCCCACATAGACATGGTGCAGATAGCAGCTCTCAGTTGCGCCCACAAATGCCTTGACAACTAGATCGTGAGTTAAGTCCGACTCTATTCAGCTTCGCTATAGGTGCCATTAGAAGATTAAACCAACTAGACATCTATTTCTAGGGCTAGTTGAAACTTAGATAAACAATGCTCATGACTCTTAAAACCCTAGTGGTTCCAGTCCTATTTCTAGGATCATTTCCACTATTCTCTTACGATCCCGCGCATTTAACTCCAACCTTTCGGCCATCAGCTAAATGCAAACTATGCTAACCTAAGTGATCAGCATAAGCTAACAATAAACTTTAATTTCAACAAAAACAAACAATGCTAAGAAGGAGCAATGTTGCTTTTGCATAGTTGGGGCTTTCTTCTACTCAAGGAATCCACATATTTGAACCCCCGAGAAGAAACTTAGCTCATAATTGAAGGTAAAGTGCAAGACAATAAGTAAAAAGAACAACAAATGGAAAAATTGAATTCATATTAATTGAATGAATGGAGTACAAAACTTATAACTTACAACTGAAATAACGGAAAAAAAAAAAGAAACTTAAGAGTGTGATAGCATGCAAGAATGCTATTTATTTCCTATTGATTTAGCTAGTTTTGTGCTTAAATTGTGTGCTTTGGGGTGTTTTTATGTTTAAATTTCAAAAACCGAGCCAAAGAAGCAAAATCGGAGTTCTTGAGAGATTTTGGATGAATTTGGAGGCTTTTGGAGCATTTTGAAGAAGATCATTGAAGATCCAAGCCCAAAAGCCCAAAAGATATGAGTTGGAGGCCCAAAATGAAGTCTAAAGGGCCATCATTTTGAAAAAGAGATCCGAGAGCTAGCGTCTCGACGCTAGGCAAGCCATGGAGAATGATAGGACCAAATTAGTCCTATTCTATTACCTCTAATCTAAACTTGTTAGAGGGATTTTATGTTTTATTTGTCTTATTTACAGATACTTCGAGCATAGGTGATGTCGTGAGCCAACCACGCAAATTGGTGTTAATTCGGGCCAATTATGGAGTTTTAGAGCCATCTCGGTGTTCTTGGACGGCGAGGAGGTGAAAAAACCCAAGTGGATCGAAGCGGTCCGAAGAACTACACCAAGAATCGAAGGTTAAAGCCCCGTACCGAGAAATACCGAGACAAAAGCGAGAAAAAGGCAGCAAGGCTCGGATTGGGGACGGCGTCGAGACGCTGCCCCTAGCGTCTCGACGCCGACAAGAACTTGACACGGAGATCAAAGTTCGTGGAGTCGAGATGTCGAGCCTGGCGTCTCGACGCTGCGTCGTTTTCTATAAATATAGGGCTTCGGTTTAGTCCGTCGTTAGGTTCGAATTTTGGTTTCTTTTCAATTGTTTTAGCCTTTTTACCTTTCCATCTGCTGTGTAGACCTTTTTAGGTCAATTTCTATGTATTCTTTCACATTTATTTGCAGTTTTCTATTGCATATGAGTAGCTAAACTTTATGGAATCATTGGATTGGGTTTATGCTTGAATGATTATAACTTTTGACTGAGTTTTCTGGGTTTTTATATTCTGTTCTTGTTGTCTTTTGTGAGTTTTACATGTAATCTCGTTTAAAACCAATGCATGAGATTGATTTCTTAGAATCGACGACCCTAGGAGGATTACTTTTTGTGCATTCAATCAATTATTTTTAGATAGCCACTAGGCCGAGGCAAGTCCATCACTATAGAGTGTAGATTCTTGATAAGCCTAAGATGCATGTTAAAGGTTGTGTTAATTAGATCTAAATTTTATTTATATTTAGTTAACGCATTTCCAGACCCACGAATTTAAAGCGGCTAATTTAAGTAAGCAATTGCGAGGTTTCAGATTGTTTATTTTAGATTAGTTAGACATAGCTTAGTGGTCATTGCGAGGTTTCGGATGGTCATTATGTTATGCATGAGGGGTGGCGGTCGATCAAGCTAATGTAATTAATTATGTTAACTGCAGGGTTCTGGGTTAATTGGTTAATTAAACACAGGTTAGTGTAGGGGGGTCCTCTGAGTAACCAAGAAGCTAACTGGATTCATCAAAACTGCATTGAATGATTAATAGAGGAAACTAGGAATCCAAGCAGCATAACATTCAAGCATAGGAAATCTCAATCCAGCAATCCCTTTTCGATATTGAATTCAACCTCATTTCTTTTTATCGTATGTTTTCCTACTTTGCCTTATTTACATTTAGTATTTTACTTTCTGCTGCACCTATCCATTCCAACCCCCCTGTTGTGTGAACACAAAAGTCTGCATCTGCTAGATCCCCTTCCCTGTGTTCGACCCCGATCACTATTTCTACAAAACAGTTGTAGTGTCGTGGATTATAAATTTATTTGGCTCGGACCTTTGACAAATCCCGTCAGAGAACAATTTGGAAATGAGGCAGCGTCTCGACGCTACCTTTAGCGTCTCGATGCTGAAGCTTCGTGGGCACCAAGTTTCATATGTCATAGCGTCGAGACGCTGGGGCTGCTGGACAATTATAAAAGGGGCCATTTGCAACCGGAAGGGAGCCAATTTGAGGGTTTTCACCCTATTCTCGATTCCACACTTATTGGGGGTTTTGGGAGAAGAATTGGAGCCTTGTTGAAGATCTTGGGAGCTCGTGATCGATGAAGGTTGCCATGGGATCAATGAGATCGACATGATTATGAGCATTTCTCTTCCCTTTTCCTTTGTTTTTAGTTTCTAGAATAGGTTTGATTAGGAATTATTGGATGTTTAGTGATTATGAGCAGTTAATTCCTAAATTCTATGGGTTTGATTTAGTTTGTTGAACCTTTGCTTAATTAATGAAGTGATTTGGTTTGATTGTCATTATCATTCATTTGTGCACTTTGTCCTTAATGCTTTTAATCACCTGATCACTGATTAAATGAATTGTTTTCTAAGTGGAAACTCGACAGAGAGAAGCTTAGACTAGAACTGAATGCATGACTGATCTTGATTAAATAAATAAACGTTGGAGGTTGTTATTGAAGAGTCGTAATGTCATGCTTAGTAAATAAGGAGGAAACCGAAAGGAGATTCTTTATTAAAACGCATGAGAATAGGAGGAGACCGGCAGGAGAGTCCTTGATATTAGGCTTCTAGACTTATGAATTGAATGTCTAATTAATCCGAATTAGTTAATTGATTAAGCAATTAAAGGTCCAATTAATGAAATCAACACCCTAGAATTATCCCTCCAAATTGTGTCTCCATTTATCTTTTTCTTTCTAGATTAGCTTTATGTTATTCTTTCCTGGCATTAGATTTTGTTCTCTAAATAAAGCTAAGCAAGATTATTCGCAGTAGTTAATTGAATAAATCCAATCCCTGTGGAGACGATACTCGTATACTCAAAATCATTATATTACTTGACCCGTGCGCTTGTGGTATTGCGGATTGCACCCATTAGAGTGCTGAAACAGTAAACGAAAACAGAAAATAAAAGACACGACTCTATTAAGGATCTCTTTATTAGGTTTTATGTCCTAAAACTCAAAGCTTGTAATCCTTTTGCAGTAAAGATGTTATTCAGTGAATTATTTGTTTAAATACTCTAAATCCAATAGAAACATCCATGGTTATAATATGAAATACTCGAAGTATATCGTGGATATGGGCAGGGATCAAGTTCTAGTATATAACCTAAATGGTCTATAGTATAGGGATAAGGTTGGGTACCTTATCCTGGTAACACTATGGATGCGGCCTACTTTGCGAACGAGGCAAACGACGTGATCCTGGATCGTTCATGTATAGACATGCGAGTAGGGGCATCCTGTGTAAAAGATGTTTACACAAGACTGGATCGAGAAATAAGTCACTCTTACTTTATAACGCCGTTTACTGTTAAGACTAACTATTTCATACGATGACCTAGGTAACTCTTGTAGGATTGGAATTCCCCAATTCCGTAAAGCGGAAGCGTAATTGGACCGATTCGTAGTTAATTTTGTTTCTACCAAAATACCAATACATTGGAAAAGATTCAAAAAAACTATTCTAAATCTATTTATTAAGGCTAAGCATACAACCTTAGATCTAAACTAAAGGGGAGAAGCATACATACCATCGTTGTCGTCTCCGAAATATCAAGAACGTCTTTCTTGATTTGCGCCAACAATTGGGACACCACCAATTTAATCTTCCCCACTATGACTTTGAGATTAGGAACGTAGTTGTGGGACTACCCAATCTTGAATGGGAAAAACACAAGAGGAAAAAGTTCCTCTTTGTGTTCTTGGTTGAGAGAATATGAGAGAATGGTTAGGGAGGCTAGAGAGGATGCAAGAATCCATTCTTGTGGCCTTATGTTGTGTCACCTAAAGCCTAGATTTAGTGTTCTATTTATAGGAAAAAGGTCATGAATAAAATATTCACAAATAATCAATTATTTCCATAAATAATTAATCTTTTCCATAATTAAAGATTTCCATAATTGTTCAATTCCATAATTGATTAATTATTTCCATAAATGATTAATTACTTCAATAAGTGATTAATCATTTCCATAGTTGATTAATTATTTCTATAATTAATCATCTCCATAATTGATCAATTCATGCCTTCTATTAATTAATCAATTATGGAAATGATCATATATTTAATTTCATGTCTTCTATTAATTAATTAATTACCCAATTAAATATCATATATTTAATTTCAAGCGTTCAATTAATTAATTCTATATATATGAATCAAATTCATATTAAAATTTGAACTCCTTCAAATTCTCTTATATCCTATAAATTTAATATGAATCAAATTCATATTAATATTTGAACTTCTTCAAATATTTATTTCTCTCATAATAATAAAGTTTAATTTCAAATTAGACTTTACATTTTAATGTATCACTATACATTATATTAATTTGTATCTCATACAAGTAACTTAATTCCCAATATGAATTTGAACTATTCAAATTCTCTCAAGATATAATTGTTCCTAATTATTCTTTACGAGCTAGCAGGGGGACCTAATGGACCTACAGATCAGAAGCTCCAATGATATGAGGTTAACTGATTAAACTCATTAATCAGGTTAACAAATATTCATTAACTGTGGGTCATTCCACTAGAGACCCACAGCTGAACTCTTCTCACTATAGAACATTTATGTGTCCACGGATATAGACCTATACCGGTAAGTAAATCCTTCACGAGTGTTCGTAATCACAACTGGGTCAAATTACCGTTTTACCGCTGTGTTACATTTGTCTACTTAAGTACCAGTGCTCATCTAATGAACAACCTGTTTATGGTCCAACCAATAAACAGAAAGTCCCTCTCGGGCCAGTGAGAGGGCGGGATCCCTTTGTTCAAGTCCCGGAGTCACCACTTAAGGTAACACTCATCTACTTCTCCTAGAAGTGAGAAGGAGCAAATTCCTCCTTCTTGTGTTGTCATGTCCCCAGCCTCCCACTCGGTCTTGTCCCCAAAAAGGAAGGCATATTGAGTCGACGTATTGGCCACTCTCACCCATGCTAATCAAAGGACAATCCCTCATGAGAAGGAGTTCATGACACACTTAGGATTAAGACTGAGTTACCTAGGTCATTCTATTGAAACAGTAACCTAACTAGTTAACGGTGTTACAACTAATGGTTGACTATTTCGTGGTCCGGTCTTATGCAAACTCATTGCATAGGATACCCTCGCTTGCATGTCAACTACATGGACCCTTTGGATCAATACGTCTGTATCAAATACAAAGCGGGTCGTATCTCATAGTGTTACCAGGATAAGGTACCCAACTTTATCCTTGTACTATAAACCTTTTAGGTTTTTACTTGAACATCGAACCCCGTATGTCCTCACTGAAGGTGTTCATATAACACATGCGGAAGCAATTGAAGATCGAAAGCACTTAAGACATTCAATTTTGCTCCTAAAGCATGCATGTTCTATAAAAGACAGAAAAGAGAGTTTAGAGAATACCAACCTTTGTAGCTCACAAATGAGGAACTCCTTGTGGTGTTTTCCTTCTCCAACTTCTCTTGGACAACCTTTAGAGTCTTCCCTACTATTCTCCGGGCCGAGAACGACTTTTGGGAGTCTATAGTGATAGGGAATGGGAAGGGAATGCTTGAAGGTTCAAGCTCAATGGAGATATGAGATGAGAGAGTGATTGAGGAAGAAATTCAGCAGCATAACATTAAGGTAAATGCTCTTTTTTTTTTCACAATCTGATTCTTCCTCTATATATAGAGAGAATCCATGCAAGAAGGACTTTCAAAATGCAAGACACTTGGTGGTCTTGATGGTGAAAGTGGAAGCTAAGTGTTCAAGCAACACAACATGCACTATTGCATGAATGTGGTGTAATTCCACTTTGAGTCTTCATGCAAGAGTGGATTTCCAAGTTTTTCCACTTACTTTTGATTCAAAATCAATTATATTTTCAGCATGAATGATATTAATTTCAATTCTTAATTGAAATTAATCACAAATTCAATTTTGAAGCTTGCCTCACAAATTGTAAATGATTAATCAAATTAATCATCCTTTTATTGTGTATTCTTTATATATGAATCTCAATTCATGTATATTGTATTTAAACCCTTTTAAATACCTTATCTCTCATTTTCTAATTTAATTCATAATTAAATTATTGTGTCGAACACAATTTTACGATAATTCCCTATTTCCCGATTTTGAACAATTCAAAGATTCCTATCAATATGTTCTAGGCTTTAATCCGATATGAGCTAGTAGAGGGACCTAATGGACCTATAGATCATGGGCTCCAAAGATTCGAGGCTAGCCGACTAATCTCATTATCTAAGCTGGCCAACATTCGTTAACTACCGGGACACTCCACTATAGCTCGATAGTTGCACTCCCCTCACTATAGATATATTTCCGTCCACTTGATTTAACCATGTTCAGTAAGTCGTTCCTTCACAGGTTGTTCGTAGCTATAGCTAGGTCAAATAACCGTTTTACCCCTATAGTACTTCTTGTTCCTTAAGTTCCACTAATCCTCTAATGAACAATCGGTTTGTGGTCCAACCATCAAACCTAAGTCCCTCTCGATCCAACGAGAGGGTGGGGCCCCTTGTTCAAGTCCTGGAGTTAGTACTTAAGAGAACAACCTCTCTGCTATCCCTGAATTGGGTAGGAGTGAATTCCGTCTTGCAAAACTATGTCCTCAGCTATCTATTCGATCTCATCCCCAAAATGGTAGGCTTGTTGAGTCGGCGATGCTGGCCACTCTCACCCATGCAGATCAAAGGATAATCTCGTATAGACAGGAGTTCATAGTTAGCTCAGGATTAAGAACGAGTTACCTAGGTCATCTATGAGAAATAGTCAGTTTCTTCAGTAAACGGCGTTATAAAGAGAAAGTGACTTATTTCGTAGTCCTGTCTTATGCAAACTCATTGCATAGGACGCCCCCACTCGCATGTCTCCACATGAACGACTTAGGATCTCATCGTTTGTACTTAATACAAAGTGGGTCGCGTCCATAGTGTCACCAGGATAAGGCACCCAACCGTATCCTTATACTATAGACTATTTTGACTATAAACTTGAACTTGATCCTACGATATGTCCCTACATATAGTTCGAGTATTCATTTTATAGTCAAGGATCTTAGTTTATTGGATTTAGGTTAATCATTCGCAATGTACATATTCAATAACATCTTTTACTGAATAACCTCAATAACGTCTTTATTGAAAATAGAATATGTTTAATGATTTACAAACTACGAGTTTATAGGACATTAAACCCAACACTCACATACTTGTTCAAGTTACATACAAACAACCTTGGATCTTAGTTTATTGGATTTGGATCAAATTGTGCAATATTTAACAATAACACTTTATTGTAGAAACTCAATAACACTTTATTGAAAACAAGTATACAATTTGCTTACATTCAATATCTACGAGTTTTAGGGCATAAAACCCAACAAACTCCCACTTGAACTAAAACTCTAGTTTAGTGGGATGTACAATAATCTATACAACAGCGAGTGTATAAATACATGTATAAAATATATACAATGTACAAATACAATAAACTAGGGCATCACTATACCCATTACATAATGGTATCACTATACCCATTACATTTCTCCCACTTGCCCTAGATTTCATCTTTGTACATAACTCGTAGAACTAGACCTTCTAGATGACCCTCATACACTTTAGCCGAGAGAGCCTTTGTGAATGAATCAACAATTTTTCATTCAATTCAATGTGCCTGCTTGTCTTGGACTGCGAGGTTCTTTTTGTTGGGTTTTATGCCCTAAAACTCGTAGATAGTGAATGTAAACAAATTGTATATTTGTTTCAATAAAGTGTTATTGAGTTTTTACAATAAAGCGTTATTGTTAAATATTGCACAATTTGACCCAAATCCAATAAACTAAGATCCAAGGTTGTTTACATGTGACTTGAACTAGTATGTGGGGACATACAGGGATCGGTGTTCAAGTAACAACCTAAAAGGTCTATAGTACAGGGATAAGGCTGGGGACCTTATCCTGGTAACATTATGTGATACGACCCGCTTTGTATTCGATACAGACATATTAATCCAAGGCGTCCATGTAGGAGACATGCGAGCGGGGGTATCCTATGAAATGAGTTTGCATAAGACCGGACCACAAAATAGTAAACCACTAGATGTAACACCGTTAACTAGTTAGGTTACTGTTTCAATAGGATGACCTAGGTAACTCAGTCTTAATCCTGAGTGTGTCATGAACTCCTTCTCACGAGAGATTGTCCTTTGATTAGTATGGGTGAGAGTGGCTTGCACGCCGACTCAATAAGCCTACCTTATTGGGGACGAGACCGAGTGGGGGGCTGGGGACATGACAACACAAAATGGAATTCACTCCTTCCCACTTCTAGGAGAAGTAGATGAGTGTTCCCTTAAGTGGTGACTTCGGGACTTGAACAAACGGATCTCGCCCTCTCACCGGCCCGAGAGGGACTTTCTGTTTAATGGTTGGACCATAAACAGGTTGTTCATTAGAGGAGCGCTGGTACTCAAGGAGACAGATGTAACACAGGGGTAAAACGGTAATTTGATCCAACTGTGATTACGAACGATCGTGAAGGATTGACTTACCGGTATAGGTCTATATCCGTGGACACATAAATGTTCTACAGTGAGAAGAGTTCAGTTGTTGGTCTTTAGTGGAATGACCCACAGTTAATGAATATTGGTTGACCTGATTAATGAGTTTAATCGGTTAACCTCATATCATTGGAGCTTCTGATCTGTAGGTCCATTAGGTCCCCCTGCTAGCTCGTAAAGAGTAATTAGGAACAATTATATCTTGAGAGAATTTGAATATAGTTCAAATTCATATTGGGAATTAAGTTAATTGTATGAGATACAAATTAATATAATGTATAATGATACATTAAATGTAAAGTCTAATTTGAAATTAAACTTTATTATTATGGGAGAAATAAATATTTGAAGAAGTTCAAATATTAATATGAATTTGATTCATATTAAATTTATAGGATATAGGAGAATTGGAAGGAGTTCCAATTTTAATATGAATTTGATTAATATTATAGAATTAATTAATTGAAGGCCTGAAATTAAATATATGATATTTAATTGGGTAATTAATTAATTAACTAATAGAAGGTCTGAAATTAAATATATGATATTTAATTGGTGATTAATTAATTTAAAGAATTAATTAATTGGAAATTAATCAATTATGGAAATGATTAATCACGTATGGAAGTAATTAATCATTTATGGAAATGATTTAATCACTTATGGAAGTGATCAATCATTTATGGAAAAGATTAATCAATTATAGAATTGATTGGTTATGGAATTGATTAATTATGGAAAAGATTAAATCAGTTATGGAAATAATTGATTTTAAATGAATATTTTATTCATGGCCTTTCTCCTATAAATAGAACACTAACCCTAGGGTTTAGGTATAACAACGTATGGTCACCATAAGGCCCTCTCATATTCTCTCAACTCAAGAACTCTAGGAAGAATTTTCTCTCTAGAGTTTTTCCCATTCAAGATTAGGTAGTCCCACAACTACGTTCCTAATCTCAGAGTTATAGCGGGGAAGATCAAATTCATGGTGGTGTCCGTTGAAGTATTCAGAGTCGTCAACGGAGGTATGTTTTTCACCGCTTAACCTTTTGCCAATGTATTGGTATTTTGTAGAACAGAATTAATTTACGAACGGTCCAATTGCTTCTGCTGTAATGGAATTGGGAATTCCAATCCTTCACTTTTGAATTTGCCACAGCACCACTGTATTACTATAAAGTGTGATGGGCAAGTTCAAATTTGGAACACATTCCAAATCAATCAAGAACTTCCTAAGTCTTACAGTCTTTATCGCTTCTTCACAAGCAACTATATTTTCGGCCTATATGGTCAAGACTATAACTATGTCATACTATAGCTCCTTCGTAAGGATTGACCATGGAAGCTAATGTAGATTTCCTTAAATCCTTATCAGTCCTAAAATCCATGTCAGTGTATCCTGTAAGGATCAAATTCTTAGTCCCATACACGAGCATATAGTTCCTCTTTCTCCTCAGATACTTGAGGATATTCTTAACGGTTTTCCAGTGATCAAATCTTGGATTAGATTGATACTTACTGACAATCCTTATTGCATAGGGCATTCGTCTCATGTCCTCAACTTCTTGAAGTGTCTCAGGAAACAGTTTCTTAGACAAAAGAATTCCATGTCTGAAAGGTAGTGAACCCTTCTTGGAATTCTGCATCTTATATCTAACTAACATCTTGTAGATATAAGACACTTGAGACAAGGCTAGCTTTTTGTTCTTACGGTTCCTAACAATTTGGGTCCCAAGAACAAACTCAGCTTCTCCCAAATTTTCATTTGGAAATGAGCTGCTAGTACCTTTTACTAATCAGTAAGATAACCTACATCATTCGCAATGACTAGGACATCAATCATATACAACACTAAGTAAGCTACTGAACTATTGACAATCTTCTTGTAGACACAAGGCTCATCAATGTTCCAATTAAAAGCCAAAAGATTTGATCGCAGTATCAAATCTTCTATTCCAAGACCAAGATGCTTATTTCAATCCATGAATGGATCGATTAAGCATGCAAAACCTTTTGCTCTTGACCTCACTAAATGAACCCTTATGGTTGAGACAAGTAGACACTCTCAACGTCACATTTCCTCTTGTAGATCCATTTGCAACTTATAGGTTTTACCCCAGAATGTTGATCTACAAGATCCCAGATAGAATTGAAACGCATAGATTCCATTTCTAGGTGCATGACTTTATTCCACTGGTCCTAGTTAACATCATTCATTGTCTTGCTTTAAGACAATGGATCCTCAATTTCATCATCAAGTATCACGATTTGGGCTGCAATTAAGCCCATGTAATAGTCAGGTTGTAAAACAATC
Source organism: Luffa aegyptiaca (assembly GCA_017139565.1). Lineage (NCBI taxonomy): Eukaryota > Viridiplantae > Streptophyta > Magnoliopsida > Cucurbitales > Cucurbitaceae > Luffa > Luffa aegyptiaca. The sequence goes on along the minus strand of CM029405.1, from coordinate 27,057,393 downwards.
CTCCCACTACATCGAGACACTCTCAACTCTTGAGATAGATGTAACTAACCAGTTGTATTGACCCTATCAACTACTCTTGTTAAAGGTCCAACATCATCAACAACCCTTGTTGACTTATCAACAACTTTTGTTGATATTTCTGTAGCTTCATTAGTTAATTTACTTAAAATGAACTTACTTTGTGGCTTATTATTTCTCATGTGGTCTTCTTCTGAGAATGTAGCATTTGTCAGTACAAATTCTTTATTCTCTTGTGGATTGAAGAAGTATCCACATCTCTCGTTTCCATGGGGCAGCCTACGAATAGTATACTTTTGAACAGTGTCCCCAAAAATAACGTAAACCAATTTTACGCCTTATCCACAAATCAAAAGATGTTTCAGAAACATTTTTTATGGAACATTGTTCAAAATACACACTGCAGTCAACACTGCATGACCCCAAAACGAGTCAGGCAAGTGAACATAGCTCATAATGAATTGAATCATATCCAATAGGGCCATATCCAATAGGGTTCTATTTCCCATATCTGATACACCGTTCTCCTAAGGAGTTGAGAGTTGGGATGTAATTCCATGTTCTATTCAATAGTCTTGGAATCTCAAGTCCCACATACTCTACACCTCAATCAGATCGAAGTGTTTTTATCATCTCACCTAACAAGTTTCCAACTTCAGTCTCAAACCACTTTGAATTTCTCAAGAGCTTTAAAGTTAAGTTGCATTAGGTTGAGATACCCATACTTTGAATAATTATCTATAATATAGATGAATTATTCATGCCCTCCCACTACTTTAACATATTGGACCACAAGGATACAAATGTACAAGCTCCAAGGGCTCTTTGGCTCTATAATTCTTTTCAAGAAAAAGAATCTATTAGTCATATTGTCTTTAAGGCATGATCTATAAGGTAGCAAAGAGTCATCTTCTAACTTGCTTAGAAGTATACACTCTTGACCAATCTCCCAATCAAATTGAGATTAATATGGTCTAACCTTAAGTGCCAAAGACAGGTATTTTCCTTTAGGAGAAAACCTTTGCCTCTTATCACATTGAGTAGTAGCAGTCTTAAACAGCCCGGTGTTCTTGGCTGCTTTACTCATGATTAGTCATAAAACATGTAAGTTATTTTCAAGTCCAGCTGAACAAATGTCAACTCACTTTTCTATAAATGGAAAAACTGCGTTAGCAGAGAAAGGTATAGAGTAACATTGTTCCAGCAAATAGGATACAAAAATCAAATTTCTGTTAATCTTAGGACATACACATTATCCAATAATATGTATTTCCTCCCACTGAGAAAAATAACTTCACATTCCTCACTGTCACAGCCAAGATAACTTCTCTAGTTTCAACTTTAAAAGTTATATAACCACCATCAAGTTGTTGCCAGGAACTTATTCCTTTTAATAAGAAGAACAAACGTGATTTGTGACCCCTGAATCAAGTATTCATGCAGAATCACCATTTTCCACAAATCACGCTTCCAAGACTAGTAAATCAAATTTACTGTCTTTGGATAAGTCTTCTTAGGCTGAGCAAAGTCTAATGTCATATTCATTAGGAACACTTCTTAATGAGTTAGACATTTGGGGTGTGAGGACATTCCTCTATTAAGACTAATCTTACATAATTTACCATAAATTAATCGTTTAATTTTGTTGTATAACCGTTATTAATTAAATAGGCGTAAGACAATGCACATTTTTCATTATTGAATTGCTGGAAAAACAAATTACGTGACTATTTATTGCACTAACCCATTACATCTTATCCAATCAAATTCAGCAAAACACAAGCAATCAAAGAAACCCTAGAAAACTATTGGTTTAGTTTTTGCAACGATACTTCAAAGGTTTAGAACAACAGCCACCGAAGGGTGGTCAGCTATTCCTCCTCTGAATTGAGACAATCTCAACCAAACCCTAACACCAAAATAACTCATATTTCGTTAGTGTTTAGTTACCGTTGTTTGGTCAATGATTCGTTAATACATTTAACTCATCCCCGTAAGTGTAACCCTCCCACTTTCAGATCTCAGAGGCACGCACCAACAGGCTACCGAAGGGAAAGACAACTGTTGGTGATTAGCCTAAGTGACCGTATCCTATTCAGGAGTTCACGATGTTCCGAATCCTATGATCAGGCCCTCCGAAGGGATGGTTGTGCCAGGGCAACACGCAGGCGGACCATATGACCCTCACGGTGCAAACTAAGGGCGGAGACCGAGGGATACGTTGACACGTGTCCCGCTCCCACTTACTATAGACATTTTTCCCATTCACCTTGTTATTGATCCATGCAAACACTTTTCGAAGGGAGACCGCTCCTAAGGCGACACGAAGCCGAGCATGAACCTCACGGTGTGAACTCAGCGGAACGTGAGAGTAAAACTCGATCTTGTTTTTTTTTTATATTTATCCTCCCACTTTCAGAACTCAAAGGCATGCACCAACAGGCTACCGAAGGGAAAGACAATTGTTTGTGATTAACCTAAGAATCCTTATCCTCTTTCAGGAGTTCACGGTGTTCCAAATTCTATGGTCGTGCCCTCCAAAGGGATGGTTGCGCCAAGGCAACAAGCAGGCGGACCATAGAACTCTCACGGTGTGAACTAAGGGCGGAGATCAAGGGATACGTCTGTTGGGATTGGTGCCCTAAAACTCGTAGATAGTGAATGTTAAACAAAATTATATACTTGTTCGATAAAGTCGTTATCGAGATTAATTCAGTAAAGTCATTACTGAATAAGTAAATTGCACATTAGATAACCCAAATCCAATAAACTAAGATCCATGGTTATAGGATGAACACTTGTTCTTTATGTAGAGACATAAAAGCGGATCAAGCTCGAGTAATAGCCAAAACGGTCTATAGTATAGGGATAGGGCTGGGTACCTTATTCTGGGGACAGTATGAGACGCGACCCACTTTATAGATAGTATAGACGATGTGATCCTAAATCGTCCATGTAGAGACATGCGAGTGGGGGCGTCCTATGCAATGAGTTTGCATAAGACCAGGACCGAGAAATAAGTCGCTCTCGCTTTATAACACCGTTTACTGACGAGACTGACTATTTCATGTGATGACCTAGGTAACTCGATCTTAATCCTGAGCTAACTATGAACTCCTGTTTATTCGGGTTTATCCTTAGATCTGCATGGGTGAGAGTGGCTCAGTATCGCCGACTCAATAAGCCTCCCATTTTAGGGATAGGAACGAGTAGATAGCTGGGGATATAGTCGTGCGAGAAGGAATTCACTCCTACCCAAATTAGGGATAGTAGAGAGGTTGTTCCCTTAAGTGCTGACTCTGAGGCTTGAACAAAGGGATCCCGCCCTCTCATTGGCCCGAGAGGGACTCGGTTTATTGGTTGGACCATAAACCAATTGTTCATTAGAGGATCAGTGGGACTTAAGGAACTAGAAGTACTATAGGGGTAAAACGGTCATTTAACCTAGCTATAGCTACGAACAACCTGTGAAGGATCGACTTACTGAACATGGTTAAATCAAGAAGACAGAAATATATCTTTAGTGAGGGGAGTGCAACTACCGGGCTATAGTGGAGTGTCCCGGTAGTTAACGAATGTTGGTTAAGCTTGGTTAATGAGATTAGTCGGTTAGCCTCGAATCGTTGCAGCCCATGATCTATAGGTCCATTAGGTCCCCCTACTAGCTCATATCGGAATAAAGCCTAGAACAATAAGATAGGATTCTTTGAATTGTTCAAAATCGGAAAAAATGGCATTTTCGTAAATTGTGTTTGACACAATATTTAATTATGAATTAAATTGGAAAATGAGAGATTATGTATTTAAAAGTGTTTTAAATACTATATATGAATTAGGAATCATATATAATTAGATTGCACAAGGTGTCAATGATTAATTGGATTAATCATAACAAATTAATTGGAAATGTTTCTAATTAATTGCCATGAAATCAATTTCAATTTGGAATCGGAATTTGAATTAGAATGCAAGCAAAATCTGATTGAGGATCAAACTTAGTGGATTTAGATGGATTTCCACTCTTGCATGTTGATACAAAGTGGAATACAACACATCCATGCACTTGTTGCATGTGTTGTGACTTCAACACCTAAAATCCACTTTTGCTTGCATTACCACCATGTGTCTTGCATCTTGAGGTCTTTCCTTGCATGGAATATCTCTATAAGTAGATGCAAAATCAGATTAAGAGTTAAGAGAGCCATTTCCATATTGTTATGCTGCTGGATTTTGGTCTCAAACTCACTCATCTCCATATATCTCTCTAGTGCTTGAACCTTCAAGCATTCCCTTCTCATTCCCTATCTCTATAGACTCCCACAAGTTGTTCTTGGTCCGGAGAATAGTAGGGAAGACACTAGAGGTGGTCCACACACCGTTCGTGATCAAAGGAATCAAAGGGAGTTGTTGAATCAGTCTCCAAAAAGGTTGGTACAAATTCTGCTCTCTGTTTACGGTATTTGGACAGCATGTTTTCATTTTCTAAAATTGATGTAGTTAAGTGCCTCTGATCCTAAAATTGCTTCCGCATGTGTTATTTGAACACCTTCAATTGGTATCAGAGCATGATTAAGGCACCTAACATGCATTAATTTTAACTTGGTGGGTAGCTTTTCATATGATGAAACTGTGTAAAAACTAAAGAAAATTGGTTTTGGGATTGAATTTAATTCTCGCTCAATTCGTTGGAATTAATTGTAATTGCCTACATGTTTATGGGCAATAATGTGTTCATATGGAGTCTGTAAAATTTCAGAGTCAATAGAGTCCATTTAGGCCGTCAATTTGAAGAAATTCGGAGACTGTTCGCTGCTGGCCGAAAATTCCAGCATGCTGTTTTTTTAGTTCCAGCCCAAGTATATTCTTCACTTAAAGGCAAAATGGTCTGGTTCAAGTAATCCAAGGGCGGTTCGGGTCGGTTCGAATGGTTCGGGAGCGGTCCAAGCCCTATTTGATATTATTATTGTAATAATTTTAGTTTTTGTTTTTGCTTGATTAAAAATCCCAAAACCAATTCACTTTAGTTAATTTAATTAATTATGCATTATTGAATGTATTTTTAATTAAATAGTATTTTATGTGCATAATGTATGCCATTTAGATTTAAAATCCCACCATAGGAAAGCATGAATCATGCATTAATTAAATGCATTAATTAATCATGCATTTAGGCCGTCAATTTGAAGAAATTCGGAGACTGTTCGCTGCTGGACGAAAATTCCAGCATGCTGTTTTTTTAGTTCCAGCCCAAGTATGTTCTTCACTTAAAGGCAAAATGGTCCGGTTCAAGCAATCCAAGGGAGGTTCGGGTCGGTTCGAATGGTTCGGGAGCGGTCCAAGCCCTATTTGATATTATTATTGTAATAATTTTAGTTTTTGTTTTTGCTTGATTAAAAATCCCAAAACCAATTCACTTTAGTTAATTTAATTAATTATGCATTATTGAATGTATGCTTTAATTAAATAGTATTTTATGTGCATAATGTATGCCATTTAGATTTAAAATCCCACCATAGGAAAGCATGAATCATGCATTAATTAATATTAATAAGAGTTATGATATTAATTGAATGCATGAATAAAGTTTCATGAAATTAGTATAATAGTTATATTAATTTAGGAGATGCATGTTGGATGGTTTAATTTCATTGATGATTGGTTAATATAAATGTTATATTAATAAAATGAAAATGAATCAATCATGTAACATGAAACTTCCTTAGCTTGTTTATAATGATTATATTCAAATAAAGCTAGTTATAGATTTTTCGTTCGTTATAAGCGTTATAAACCGAGATAGATCTAAAATTTATAACAAGATAAAGTGCATGCTCACTTAGGTTAATGAACCTCCAAATCGATCAACTTGCATAGTTTAGGTCGATATCTTGTAAAACAACGGTTACAAGAGAACTCACCCGACAAGATGTTGTCTAAGGCTAGAGGTATTTAAGTTGACGGTTTACGAAACACCTCCTACCTGGGCATCGAGTCGGTTCTTGAGTTAAGTTAACTCGAGTTTTATGAGCATGCGTGAGCGATGTGAGGTTTTAAAGTGTTTTCACCTAGACATCGTAGTATAAAGGGTTATACACACCTAGACATAGGTTGTTTCTAAATGGTGCTTTATATATAACTTGAATGATTGATTGTTATATGCTTTAAATCACCATTAGAAAGCATGTTATAGGGTTAATTCATTAAAAGTTATAAGAGTTATAAATGTTAATGAATAGAAACCATAAAACCTATAACAAAGAGTTGCATGCTAACATAGGATCTTAGGATCTTGTCATTCTTTAAAATGGTTTAAAATGAAATAGACCTAAGATCACCTTTTCTAATAGGATTAGAAATATGTCTTACTTAGATTTTTAAATAGTTTTAAAATTCAAGTAAGTAGGACATAAGACCTTGGTTATAAGGGAACTCTCCCGGCAAATGGTTCCAAACTTAAACGAGTCAATGCCCCCATTGACTAAACATGAAGAACATAGTAGGAGAGACTAAAAAGGATTGCCATGTTAAGATCAAGTCTAAACTTCCTAAAGGTGTTGGTAGTCAAGGCCTAAGGTAGATGAGTTTGGACTTGAATGTATTATGGAGAGAAAAGTTTATTCAGGCTTCATTGTTTGGAAAACTTGAAGTTACTAAAGTATTTAAAGAACCAAGAGAGCTTTAGTTATCATCATTAAGGGCACTCAAAAACAAACCAACCGACTAAGCACACTCCTCTTTTGAAAATATTTTAGAATACTTTTTGAAGAGATAAACCTTTTTTTTTCAGAATTTTTTCAAAACAAAACGTTAAAACAAAAGAAACAAATAAACAAAAGCAACTTATCTAAGAAGCAAAAAGAGATAACTACCCTATCAAAACAAAACAAAAGAAATCAAAAGAAAACAAAAGAAAGCAAGTAAAGATAACTAGACCCGAATTCCAATCACCGATCAATAAAAAAATATTGAATTAAAAAATAGAAGGATGAAAGGAAAAACTCCCCTAGGCGTTGGAAGGGTCTACTCCATCGCCTTTGGTTGGATCCCAGTTTATTTCGAGAAATGGTGGAAGGTAGTCGTTTAGATCGTCCACCAGATTCTCCAAGATACTCCTGACAACTTCATTTTGCGCTTTAGCATAGGTCAGGTAATCCCTAAACTGGCTCCTCATTCGCTTCAGGTCTCTCCTTAAAGCCACCAAGTTGTTTTCGGGTTGTGGTTGAGGCATTGGAGGCTGCTGCTGATTTGTGGCCGCATTTTGGTAAATTTTGCGATGTGTTTGCGGTCGCATCTTTTTCTACAACAATGGCTTTTTCTGGAGACTTTGATGCTTGAGCTGCAAGAGGGGTTGCTCGAGCCTTCTTCTCTGGAGAAGTCACCTTTTGCTTAGAATTGGCTATGAGCTTCTTGATTAAGCACAGGTCAATTGATGTCCGGGCAACTTCTTTTTCTTCTTTCTCTTCTGGCCCCACTCCTGCAAGCCTTCACAACTTGGTGACCAGAGTTGGGAAGAACAGTCTTCCCACGTTCTTGTGGCCACAAGAGAGGATCTCCATCCATATAATCCGTACAAGATTAAGATCTAGCCCTTTGTACATGTTATACAATAACATGACACGCTCCTGAGATATGGTGGTGTCATGTGTGGTTTGCATGATCCTGTTTTTGATCACGTAAAGCCAGACCGTTGCCTCTGACTTTAAGTCTCCTGATAATAGAGTCCTGACTCCAGTCCTGGACTCTTGCCACTTCACTCCCTCGTGGGCCACCATAGATAAGGCCTCTGCCAGTTGCTCAGTTGTTGGTTCTTCAATGGCCATGTTGCCAGCTGGGCATCTGAGGGATTGTAATCGGAAAATCCGATTGATTTGCCTTGTCGAGAACTCCACCACTCGACCATGCAGGAGCATTGTCGTCTGCAACTCTTCCCCTATTTGAGCATAGAATTCACGTACCAGAGGGATAGAGGCTACTTTCGGCTCCTTGCACAGTCGATCCCAGCTATACCTGCGTAGAATGTCTTCAATGAATGCTAGGAAAGGGCCCATCTTAGCTTACTCATTTCATATAATATATAAAGGTCTCTCTTCTATGTTTTTCTACAACGATTTAGCTTTTTCTTTTAAATTTGTTTTTCATCTATTAGTTCCTTCATATAGTTTTTAGGTTTAGAAGATCACAATGCATATTGGTGTAGCACAAGAGTGTTGTTTGTAATATTGATCTCAAACACCAACTAAAGGCAAATCTATTCTCAGATAATCGTATGAAGTAAATGTATCAATATTTAATAGATGTTTTTATATTATTTTATAATTATTTTTCTTTTTTTATTGTTTATGTATGATCGATCATTTTTTTTAATATTTATTTCTTGCATAATTTTTTATCTAATCAATGAAATATAATTTTTTTCCTTCGTCGTCTAACTATAGAAAATTAATTATTTTTCTTATTGTTTTTATGGTTTTTATGTATAATTAATTTTTAAAAATTTCGTTTCTTGCATAATTTTTTATCTAATCAATCAAATATCATTTTTTCATCACCATCTAACCATAGAAAATATATATTGTTTTCTTTATTTTTAGATTTTTTTAATTAATGTTTTCAAGTATTGTAAAAAAAAATTAACTAAAACAAGAAATAGAAATTTTTTAATAATACATATTGTGCCACTACCATTAATTATCAATAGTAAATTAATAATTTTGTTCTAGAAAAACAATAGTAAACTAGTTTTTTTAGCACGTGCGATGCACGTTTGTATATCAAATTATTCTTATTTTTTTTTTATAACAACCAAATAATTCTAGGAAAATAGGAATGATAGATTAATTACTAATATAATATGATATCATTTATAATTTTATAAATGCTTTAAATTAATTTATGTAATTTTCGTTTCATAAACTTGTTAATACCTATCACATTTTTATTTAACAATAACATGTATATTTTATAACTTTTTTTTTTATTTATTTGTATAATAAGTTTTATTTAGAATTAGAAACAATTTTTTTAAAAAATCATTAAAACCAAAGGTGTTGCATTTTGTAAGATATATATCGTTGAATTAAAGGTTATCCCACCTTCACATTAAAGAAACAAATTAAAGCATATGAACATTTTAAATAAAAAAAAAACAATTAAAAAAAACTGTAGTATGTATAAAATAACATTAAATTTAAAAACAATAGTTAAGAAAAATCAAAGCTCTCTATATGTATCCTTAAAATTGCATGTTAGTTTCTACTAAAAAAATTGTTTATTCAACTTCATCAAATTAAAATTATAAACTTCCAAACTTACAAATTGAGATGTAGATATGATCTATGCAACTCTTTATAAACTTGAATGTATAAGGTAGTCTAGAATTTTTTTCAATATTAGAGAGACTTTTGTAAGGAAATTAAAAATGACTAAAATAAAGAACAAAATTTGTGTGTTTCAAAAAAAGAACAAAATTTGTGTTTTTTTTTTTTTTTTTTTTTGAAAATGTTACAATCTTTTTGGAATTTCAAACTTAATTCTATTATTTATTATTTCTAAAATCATTTAATTTTTTAGAAACAAATAATACCACATTTTTATTTATTATTTGAGAAATATATAATACCACCTTTTCATATTCTAACTTTTTAAATTCCTATATTTATTATGGGTTTTTTTAGCCATTATTTATTTATTATGGTTGATAATGATTTACTTATCATTATTTAAATAATTAACAATTTATATTTAATCGGAGAGATTGTAGGAAGGTGGTGAGAATGAGAATGGGAAATTTATTAGAATGACTTTAATGTTTTTGTGGTTACCGTTCTTACTTTTCTTTAAATTTTTATTTTTTTAATTTTTTTCCAAGGAAAAACAATTTATGGGAACCATTTTTTAGCGAAGATAGTGAAAGAAAATTAAAGTTGAATAATAGTATTTCAATCCACAAATTTGTGGACTCTAATACTCCTCCAACTTAAGGGAGTCAATTTTTCATTTTAATTTTAAAATTTTACTTTAGTTTATAGTTTAAGTATTGCACTAAAACATCAAAGTTAATATTGTAAAAAAAAAATATATTTGTACTAAACTCAATTGTTAAAGAAAAATTGCAATCATAAAAATTCACTTATTGTCGTTAATTAATGCTTAAGGTTTACGGTTTACAGTTTACGGTTTATGTTGATGGCATGGTTGTAAAGTTAGAAATAAAGGTAGGAACAAATTAATCCAAAAATGATTTTTTAACACGCTTCATTTTATATTAAAAAAAATTAATCATATGGAGTAAAAAAAAATATCTAACAAAATTAGCATGTGTTTTAATTTTAAATTTTTAAAAAGTTGTCATAAGTTCCTTCTATTTTACAAATAGATAAGTTTATTTCATTATTAAATGTTAGTATAATTGTAAAAATGATAAAGATTAAAATAAATTATTATTAACAATAAAATCAAGTTAATGGTGGTTTTTATACAAATAGTTATGATTTTTCTTTTACAATGATAAAATGATACCAAAATTGACTTATATATTTCTTATTCGTCAATATTTTAATATTCACTCCATCAAAATATTAATCATATTCTTAATTATTATTATTAATGATTACCAATATATATATTTTTTAATGTTTCTTAATTGTATTCTTAATTTTCTTAAATTTGAACTTTCAAGATGTTGTGAAAAATGAGTAGGAGAGACAACTTTAGAGTTGAAAGAAACGAAATAATTATAAAACTTTTGATCTTTCAAAAATTTTATATTCTATAATTAAATATAATTAGATAAAAATATTAATTTTAGAATTTAATTTATCTAAAAAAAGTTTCCTCCACGTAGATAAATTAAATTCTAAAATTAATATTTTTATTTAATTATATTTAATTATAGAGGAAACTTTTTACATTCTACCTTTTCACATTCCATATGTGCATTTATTTTCTATAGGTGCATTTAAATTGCATTATCTCATATACAACAATCTTAGTCAACTTTAGGTTACATTTTATTGTTTTTAATATATGAATTAAAAAATATATAAGTATTTTTTTTTTTAATTTTGAAAAAGTTGTTTTACCTAATTTGGACTATTTTTTTTAATTACCTTGTTTTTTTTTATTAAAAATTCTAAATATTTCAATGCTAACTTTTTTGTTATGTATTGTTTTTTTTTCAACCTTAATAAAGATAAAATTAATTTACTAATTTGATTTCATATTATAATTATAATCAAAGAAAAATTATTTTATTTCTTTGAGAATGGACACTTTTTGTATTTCAATCCTTCATATTCCATATAAATTATTGTGGATAAATAATTCTTAATTTATTATTGTTATTTAATTAATGTATTGTTTATAATTAATTAGAAAATTTTTGACATTAGGTACATGACTATTTTCTCAACAAAAGAAACATACTTTGTAATTGAATCAATTAAATTCTTATTTTTTCAACAAACATTTCAAATACAAAAAAAAGTACATGGATTATTAGAGAGAAATAACAAAATGAACAATAAAAAAAAAATCAAGATCTTAGCTATATACATTCATTTCTTCAAATAGATTTGCTAACTTGATCACAATGGATAGACAAATACACTATTATTCAAGTTCATCAAACTTGAGTTGTAATAATGTTGCGACTCCAAGGGTGTGAGATAGATAATGGCACATGCATCATTTGCATCTTGGATGTAACACCAACATCTTGAGATGTTCTGAAGCTTGGAGAGCTTTTGAGAGTAAGACAATGAGAGAACAAAAATAAAGAAAGAACAAAGTTGTAGGTGTGTGATGAAAAAGTAGTGAAAAAAATCCATTTTTATAGTACTAGGATGTGAGGATTATAAAACCTTTTGAATTTTAAAACTCATTTAAGTGGTAGGAAAAACTTTTAGCATTCCAACATTTTGAATTCTAAATTAAACTCATTTAAATGGTAGGAAAAACTCATTCCAACTTTAAGATACTATAAATTTATTATTGATAATTATTTATTTATTTACTATTTATAATTAATCGTTAATGGCATATCTTGTAATTTAGTAAATCAAAGGAAGGACAAATGTGTCCAAAAATGTTTTTCCAACATCCTCACTTTTTAATATAGTATAGATATAGATATAGATATAGATATAGATTAATACTTTATTATTAATTAACCCAACAAAATTTGAAATTTATTATAAATTAATAAAGTTCAAGTAAGTTACATAAAAAATTTAAGTGAACTAAAAATAAAAATGAAAATAAGTAAAATTATTCCAAAGTAATGTTATATTTATTATAAATATTAAGATATAGATGCCCATATGCTTAGTGGCCTAAACCATGTGTCAATATTCAAATTGTCCATGTGTCTTGTATAGATTGATGCTTAGTGCCCTTTGCTAGCCACATCCTACTTGCCAAATAGCCTATAAATAGTGGCTTTTGGTGGTATTAAAATGGGATCTCAATTGGTGAAAAATTTTCAATCCATATTCCTCCACTTTGGATATTTTGTTATTGTAATTTAATGTTTTTATTTTAATGCTTTTATTTATTTTAGAATTATTATTATTATTATTATAATATTATATTTTATCCACTTCTGTGTTCCCGTTGTGTACCGTTGTGCTGCTCAATTTTACAATACGTTATCAGCACGAGCTCCTGTTGCTTCCTCCACTAAAGGTAGATCTTAAAGGTAGATCGTTTTTTTTAATTAAATATTATATTGCATATTTAGTGGATATTAAATTTCTAATATAAAAATAATATTTTATTATAGTGTTACCATGACAAATCTTACGAAATTAGAATTTTCAGCCCTTGACATTAATGGTAATAATTATTTGTCATGGGTGCTCGATGCCGAAACCCACCTGGATGCTATGAACCTAGGAGAAACAATTAAAGAAGAAAATACGACATCCAGGCAAGATAAAGCCAAAGCTATGATTTTCCTTCGCCATCATCTTCACGAGGGATTGAAAATGGAATATCTCACAATAAAAGATCCTCGTGTCTTGTGGAAAAATTTGAAAGAAAGGTATGATCATCAAAAAACAGTTATTCTTCCTAAAGCTCGTTATGAATGGATGCATTTGAGGCTACAAGATTTTAAATCAGTAAGTGATTATAATTCCGCATTATTTAAAATCAGTTCAAAACTTTTGTTATGCGGAGAGAAAATTACTGATGTTGATATGTTAGAGAAGACATTTTCTACATTTCATGTCTCGAATATGCTCCTGCAGCAGCAATATCGAGAGAAAGGTTTTAAACAATATTCTGAACTAATTTCATGTCTTCTCGTGGCCGAACAAAATAACGAGTTATTGATGAAAAACCACGAATCTCGACCAACTGGAACAACACCATTCCCTGAAGTGAATGCTGTGAATTTTAATAATAATCGTGGCCGAGGTCGTGGTCGTGGTCGAGGTCGTGGTCGTGGCAAAGGAAGAAATAACAATTATTTTTATGGTGGTCGTTCTAATTTTAAAAGAACCACCCAAAATGATGATCACAGAGGGAAAGCTCCACAAGAAAAGAGTTCAAATAGTGTTGAAAATAAATGTTTCCGATGCGGAATGACTGGGCATTGGTCACATACCTGTCGTACGTCAAAACACTTAGTTGATCTCTATCAAGCCTCCCTGAAGGAAAAAGGAAAAGATGTGGAAACAAATCTTGCATACCAGGATGATGATATATTTGACCCATCCAATATGACAAATTTGGATGTGGCAGATTTTTTTGAATCTCCTGAAGAGAAGATCGGCACAACCGGTGGAACATCAAGTGCTTCTTTTGACTTTGAGAATATCTAATGTTATTGTTTTTATCTTTATGTTTTCCTTAGTAAACGTTAACTTTTGTATATTTCAAGTGCTATTTTCTTATTGTAATTATTCTCTTTTAATGAAGAAACATGGAATCTTTTCATATGTTGGGTGATTCGAAAATGAGCAAAGAAGATTTATGTCTGGCAGACAGTGCAACTACGCACACAATACTTACGAGTAGAAAATATTTTTCCAAACTGACAATGCTGGAAGCAAAAGTCAATACGATATCAGGTTCTGCAAACTTGATTGAAGGATTTGGAAAAGCAAATATTATTTTGCCTAGAGGAACAAAATTTATAATTGGCAATGCATTGTTCTCTAGTCAATCAAAGAGAAATCTACTGAGTTTTAAAGATATACGTTGCAATGGTTATCATATTGAGACTGATAGTAAGAATAATGTGGAATATCTATATATTATCTCTACTGTCTCAAATGAAAAACGTATATTAGAAAAATTGCCTGCTTTATCTTCTGGATTGTATTATACTCATATACGAGTAATTGAAACATATGCAACGATGAACCTGAAGTTCATGAATTCAGACATATTTACAATTTGGCATGACCGATTGGGTCATCCAGGATCTATAATGATGAGAAGAATTATTGAGAATTCAGATGGACATCCATTAAAGAACCAGAAGATTCTTCAATCCAATGAATTATCATGTGATGCTTGCTCTCAAGGCAAATTAATAATTAGACCATCACCAGTTAAAGTGGGAACTGAATCACCTGCATTTTTGGATAGAATCCATGGTGATATATGTGGTCCTATTAACCCACCAAGTGGGCCATTTAGATATTTTATGGTATTAATAGACGCATCCAGCAGATGGTCACATGTGTGCTTATTATCAAGTCGAAACCTTGCATTTGCAAGATTACTTGCTCAAATAATTAAGTTAAGAGCACAATTTTCTGATTATACGATTAAGACCATTCGTCTTGATAATGCTGGTGAATTTACATCCCAAACTTTTGATAATTATTGTATGTCAATTGGGATAAGTGTTGAACATCCTGTAGCTCATGTTCATACACAAAATGGTTTGGCAGAATCATTTATAAAACGTTTGCAATTAATTGCTAGACCATTGCTTATGAGAGCTAAGCTTCCTACATCTGTATGGGGACATGCTATTTTGCATGCAACGTCACTTGTACGCATTAGGCCAGTAGCTTATCACAAGTACTCGCCATTACAATTAGCTTATGGCTATGAGCCAAATATTTCTCATCTGAGAATTTTTGGATGTGCAGTATATGTTCCAATTGCTCCACCTCAACGTACTAAGATGGGTCCTCAAAGGAGGTTAGGAATATATGTTGGATATGATTCCCCATCAATTATTAAATATCTTGAACCCCTGACGGGTGATGTATTTACTGCACGATTTGCTGATTGTCATTTTAATGAGACAAATTTTCCAACATTAGGGGGAGGAATTACGAAGTTGGAAAAAGAAATTACATGGAATGCATCATTATTGTCTCATTTAGATCACCATACAGATCAATGTGAACTTGAAGTTCAGAAAATAATTCATTTGCAAAATATAGCAAATCAATTACCAGATGCATTTATAGATGCAAAGAAAGTGACTAAGTCACATATACCAGCTGCAAATGTCCCATCAAAAATTGATATCCCAACACAACATGTTGTCATTAATGAATCTGGAACACGCCAGAAGCGTAGTAGACCAGTGGGTTCTAAGGATAAAAATCCTCGAAAACGAAAAATAATTAATAGTAAAAAAGACTTGGTTGAGGATGTAGATACCCATGAAGAAATTCATGACATAAATAGTGAGAAAGATGAAATGCCTAGAGATAATAATGAGATTTCCATAAACTATGTCATGACAGGAAAAAGATGGAATCGAACTGATGTAGTTATTGACAACATTTTTGCATATAATGTTGCTCTTGATATTATATATGAGAATGAAGATCCTGAACCAAAATCTGTTGAAGAATGTCGACATAGAAAAGATTGGCTTCAATGGAAAGAAACAATCGAGGCAGAATTAAATTCACTTTCAAAACGTCAGGTTTTTGGACCAGTAGTCCAAACACCAAAAGGTGTCAAGCCTGTGGGATACAAATGGGTATTTGTGAGAAAAAGAAATGAAAATAATGAAATCACAAGATATAAAGCAAAATTAGTTGCACAAGGTTTTTCACAAAGACCTGGTATTGATTATGAGGAGACATATTCTCCAGTGGTGGATGCAATTACACTAAGATTTTTAATTGGTCTGACTGTATATGAAAGTCTGGACATGCATCTTATGGATGTTGTCATAGCATACTTATATGGATCTCTTGATAATGATATTTATATGAGAATCCCAGAAGGATTTAAGGTACCTGAAACATATAAATCAAATTCTCGTGAACTCTGTTCAATAAAGTTACAGAGATCATTATATGGATTGAAACAATCAGGACGAATGTGGTACAATCGCCTGAGTGGATATTTGTTGAAAGAAGAATATCAAAACAATCCGATATGTCCGTGTGTTTTTATAAAGAAATCACAGTCATGATTTGCTATCATAACTGTATATGTTGATGACTTAAATATAATCGGAACTCCTGAAGAGCTTTCAAAGGCAATAGAATATCTCAAGAAAGAATTTGAGATGAAAGATCTTAGGAAAACAAAATTTTGCCTTGGCTTGCAAATTGAGCATTTAGCAGATGGGATATTTGTTCATCAGTCAACTTATACGGAGAAAATTTTAAAAAGATTTTATATGGACAAAGCACATCCATTAAACATTCCAATGGAAGTTCGTTCATTAGATGTAAAGAAAGATGTCTTTCGACCTCGAGATGATAATTAAGAACTACTTGGTCCTGAAGTACCATATCTTAGTGCAATTGGTGCACTTATGTATCTTGCTAATAATACAAGACCAGATATTGCATTTTCAGTAAATTTATTAGCTAGATATAGTTCTTCACCAATGAAAAGACATTGGAATGGAGTTAAGCATATACTCCGCTATCTCCGAGGAACGATTGATATGGGTTTATTTTATTCAAATAAATCAAATTTTGATCTGGTTGGTTATGCAGATTCAGGATATTTATCTGATCCACACAAAGCTAGATCTCAAACAGGTTATCTATTTACATGTGGAGGAACCGCTATATCATGGCGATCAGTGAAACAGACCATAACGGCTACTTCCTCTAATCATGCTGAAATTCTTGCAATTCACGAGGCAAGTCGAGAATGTGTATGGCTAAGATCAGTAACTCAACACATTCGCGGAACATGTGGTTTGTCTTCTAGTAAAGTTCTTCCAACAATATTATATGAAGACAACACTGCTTGCATAGCTCAAATCAAAGGAGGATATATTAAAGGAGATAGAACGAAGCATATTTCACCAAAGCTTTTCTACACTCATGATCTTGAAGAAAATGGTGACATCACGGTACAACAAATTTGTTCAAAGGATAACCTGGCAGACTTATTTACAAAGTCATTACCTACTACAACCTTCGAGAAATTAGTCCACAACATTGGAATGCGACGACTCAGAGATTTTAAATGATGTTTCCATGAGGGGGAGAAAAAAATATTGTATTCTCTGAGAATTATTAAATTATATGAAATATGTACTCTTTTCCTTCACTAGGATTTTTTCCCATTGGGTTTTTCCTAGTAAAGGTTTTTAACGAGGCATATTTCATATATGGGCATCTAAGGGGGAGTATTATAAATATTAAGATATAGATGCCCATATGCTTAGTGGTCTAAACCATGTGTCAATATTCAAATTGTCCATGTGTCTTGTATAGATTGATGCTTAGTGCCCTTTGCTAGCCACATCCTACTTGCCAAATAGCCTATAAATAGTGGCTTTTGGTGGTATTAAAATGGGATCTCAATTGGTGAAAAATTTTCAATCCATATTCCTCCACTTTGGCTATTTTGTTATTTTAATTTAATGTTTTTATTTTAATGCTTTTATTTATTTTAGAATTATTATTATTATTATTATTATTATATTATATTTTATCCACTTCTGTGTTCCCGTTGTGTACCGTTGTGCTGCTCAATTTTACAATAATATTCCTTTTTTTTACCATTAATCATCAATAGTAAATTAATAATTTTGTTCTAGAAAAACAATAGTAAATTAATACTTTATTATTAATTAACCCAACAAAATTTGAAATTTATTATAAATTAATAAAGTTCAGGTAAGTTACATAAAATATTTAAGTGAACTAAAAATAAAAATGAAAATAAGTAAAATTATTCCAAAGTAGTGTTATATTCTTTTTTTTTTTTTTTTTACCATTAATCATCAATACTAAATCAATAATTTTGTTCTAGAAAAATAATTTTAAATTAATAATTCATTATTAATTAACGCAAAAAAATTGAAATTTATTATAAATTAATAAAGTTCACATAAGTTACATAAAAAAAAAAAAAATTAAGTGAACTAAAAATAAAAATGAAAATAAGTAAAATTATTCCAAAGTAATGTTATATTCTTTTTTTTTTTTTTAGGAGAAGTTTCTATATTCTAACAATATAATATTGTATTTGACATTCATCCATTATAATTAATTAGTCATGAATCATAATAAATACGTGGAATATAAAAAGTTGGAATATGAAAAAATGTTGTCATTTAATTTATCAAAAATTTAATAAATTTTTTTTTCTTATAATAATTAATAATAGGATTTCAAAAGTTGTGGAAGTCCAAGAGATTTATAACGTTTTCATCTTCAATTATTATATAAAGAGTTTTCTTTCACCATTCTTTCACCAACACTTTGAGTTTCTTTGATATGGATAACTCAGGACATACAAGTTACATCATAAGTCACACAAGATTTATGTTATCAACTCCATCTAATTCGTAAGTTTGGAAGTTTACAATCAATACTTTGATTAAGTTGAATGATGATGTTGGTTTAGCTAGGTAGAGATAGATCTATTTTCAAGAATGTGTATATCTATATAGATTGAGGGATCTAAACCTCTATGCTCAGGTTGACAACATAAATACATTGTTAATATGTATTTTTCAATTTAAAAAAATTATAATACGATGAGAGAACCACTAAAATGAATATATATCGTAAAAGTTTTTTTTTTTTCGAGATACATAAAAGGTTACAAATATATTACAAGTTTAAAAAAAAGAATGTGATGAGCTAAATAATTAATATATTTTTATTTATTTTGAGTTCAACAATATTGGGGGTGGGGTATTTGAACCTCTGACTTCTTGGTCGACATTACATGTCAACCAATTCCATTTCCATAAACATTCCAAGTTTATTATATTTATCCATAATCAATAATTAATTTCAATTGACAAAAAGTTATACTGATGACCTCCCCACTCTACATATTGTCAAAAAAAAAAAAAAAAAATAAATAAATTCTAACAATAAATCTATTAAATAGAAGCAAAATTTGTCTAAAAAAAAAAAAAAAAAAGGAAAATTTAAAGAAGAAGACAAAAGAAAAAACCTTTTGAGTAAATAAAAACTAAATTAATACAAAATTACTAAAAATAAAATAAAAATGAAAAAAGAAAGGTGGAAACCTAACTCTTCCACGCCACCTTTCTATTTTCTTCTTCTTTACACGCCGTTTCCCTGTTTTCGCCGCGGTCCTTTTTTTCTTCTTCTTTACGCCGGCAGATCCCTTATTGCCGCCGTCTCTCTCCCGTCCACTGCTGTCGCCGCCGTCATCTTCTTCCACTCGTGCCGCGCAGCCTCCGTTCTAGCAATTTTGCACTGATTTTGTACTCCTTTGAGGTATTCTCTCAATCTCCATCTATGTCTTTCTTCTCAATTGAAAAACAAAAATCAGAACTCGTCCAATAAAAGAGGGGAGAAGTTCGTTTGATTTTTTTTTTTTTTTTTTTTTAAATAACATTAGACAAATAGCAACTTAAAAAAGGGGACAAAAACGGGAGAGACTGTTTTCGAGGACACAATTAGGCAGAAACAACCGAAGGATCCAACACTAGGACTAAGATTGCTACCCTATTCTGACATAGAGAAGGAATTGGAGTGAAAAAAGACTCTTTTGATTATAAATTGTCCTCGACAACTCAAATTAGGGCTTAATTTGATGGAGTTGCTTTGATGGCCGGAACAAGCTTGATGAGTTATTGAATTAAAATTATCTGTAGGAAGCTAATGAGGCCTAGAATTGAAGTTGTCTCTTGAAATTCTCTCAGGAATGGTACTTGAAATGAGAATAGTCAATATGTGCATTCAATGGATGTACTTGAGGTAAAATAGACATATATTTAAATTGTTGAGGGCAAAATTAGAAGATAAAATTTCTTCCTATACCTACTTTTATATAAGGTAAGTATAAATATAGATAGATTAGATGTAAGAGAAAGAAGTGGACAAAGTATCTCTATTTTATATACAACCATTATCGTGGTCAGAAATTTTTTGAAGAGACAGTAGAAATAGAATAATAATGGGTCTAAAATTATCTTTGCGATACGATACTCAAAAGGACAAAATAACCCTTTTGGAGTCAACTCGAGGAGGTCAGAACTAATTTCGAACTGACTTTTGCATCGCTTCCTTTTTGCTTCAATGTTCTTAGGGTTATACGCTTCCTGTGTTTTAGCACAGCATTCGTCCCACTCTCTTTGTGAACTTAGCTTATCAGCATGGGCTCGAGTACTACAGATTCTTCTCATATTCTTCAAGAAATTGAGACCTTGAAATCCGCCAAGTCTGACTTAGAACGTCGTATTTCGGCTCTTGAATCCCAGCTCCGGGACTTGAACCGTCACCAGAACGATGGCCTGTCCAATGGCTCTTGCACTGCAGTATCCACTCTTGAGTCCTCCTTCCCTCACGGATTGACCCCCGATATGATTTACAGATACAGTCGCCACCTCCTTCTTCCTTCCTTCGGAATCCAAGGTCTACTTTCATTATCAATTCGTTCTTTTCTGAGCCAATGAGGCAAAAATATATTAGTAATTATTTCATGCGGATTCTTAGTTGTGTTTAATTTGTCGAAACGATTATAAAGTGAAGCATTAATGTAACTGCGGTCGTTTTAGGACAATCGAGGCTTTTGAAGTCTTCAATTTTAGTAGTTGGAGCGGGAGGGCTGGGCTCGCCAGCTTTATTGTATCTTGCAGCTTGTGGTGTTGGTAAGATGACTGTGCTATTTAAATTTTGATTAGAACTAATAAACCAATGTTGATGCAATGTATAAGTGGTAGTTAGTTTGTGTTTATGTTTTATAACCCATGCATATGGTTGGAATTATGATTCTAGGTCGTCTGGGAATTGTTGACCACGATGTAGTTGAGCTAAATAACATGCATCGGCAGGTAACCTTTTGTCTGTTTGTTTCTGTGATCATGGTTGAACATTAATTCTAGCCATGGTAAAGTATTTAATGCTCAATTGCTCATATTTCAAGTACTTTGAGCTCTTTGGTTGTATAAACTATTAGACATCTATTTTGCTAAGTATAATTCTGTTACAAGATTATAAATGTACTAACTTCTGCAAGTGCATTTATATTTCAGATTATCCATACTGAGGCATACATTGGCCGGTCAAAAGTAGAATCTGCTGCTGCTACTTGTCACTCGTATGTTTTACCAACTGATATTTAGTTGCGTTGTTTGAATCTCCTTTTTCTGCCTTCAGAAGTTTGCAGGGCTTTCATACCACTCATATTGACCTTGGTTTGGTAGTACTAACGTTCTTTCATCCTAGGATCAACTCTACTGTTCAAATTGTTGAACACAAAGAAGCTCTTCGCACATCAAACGCTTTAGAAATTTTTAGCAAGTATCCTTATTGAAATGACCTTGGAATTTTATATTTCTACTCCTACCCTATCTTCAATTATTTGCTTATGAGCGCCTGTATTTTATTGTTTGCTGTTCTGAACATTACTATTTTCTTAACTGAAAAAACCTCTTAGATATGATATTATAGTAGATGCAACAGATAATGCTCCTAGCCGGTACATGATTAGTGATTGTTGTGTGGTGCTGGGAAAGGTAAATGATGCATTCTGTTCTTCTTAGAAAGTAAAAGGTAGAAAATTTTGGATTTTTTTTCAATATATATATAACCATATGTTCTATTAGTTTAACTAATGGCAGCTATGACATAACTGAAAAGCTTAGTTTGCACCCTTCCTTGACAAATACTAATCATGTTATGATCTTCCTACAGCCTCTTGTGTCTGGTGCGGCACTGGGTTTGGAGGGACAGGTACTCTAGCAGTTGAATTCACTTTGTTATTCAAGAATCTAATAACTTTCTCTCTCAGAACAATGAAAATGTACCTTACATTTTCATCTCTCATACAAAATCAATTCGTTAATCAATCTTATTATTGATCCTTTTGGTGCAGCTCACAGTTTACAATTACAATGGTGGACCATGCTACCGATGCCTATTTCCAACTCCCCCGCCAACAACAGCATGCCAAAGGTGTGCTGACAGTGGTGTTCTAGGAGTAGGTAGGTCGACAAATTGTTTCATTTCCATTGGGGCCAGTAATCCTTTCACTCAGACTTTTGATGGTTTGACTGCTCTCTAATGTTATTCACCCCTTCAATATTGTCTATACTGCAGAAACCAGAAATGAAATGTTGTGCCATATAAAGTGTGTTCTACTTCCTGCGTAATATGATTTTCTTGTTCAAACTTTCCTCATGACTCACATTTTTGTGTTGTTTATTATCCAGTTCCTGGGATCATTGGTTGTCTTCAAGCCTTGGAGGCTATAAAATTAGCAAGTGCAGTTGGTGAACCACTTTCTGGACGGATGCTTCTGTTTGATGCTTTAGCAGCAAGGATCCGAATTGTATGTTTCACATTTATTTATAATTCTCCGAATAATTAATTCTTCTGCTATTAAATCTTCTTTAGTACCATAATATCTTTTACCAATTACAATTGCCCCTGTTGGAAAGATGACCTTGTTAGGCTCAATCTGACTGGATATGGAAGGAATCAATTCTAATAATGGAAGTTATCTGCCATAGATTCTGCTTTTGATAGGAGAAAAAAATCCTTTCCTCATTCCGACATGAACCACAGTCGAAACCCTAAAATATCATTATCCTTGTGAAGTAATTTTTGTCTGATCATCAGAAGTACAGAAGTACCATCCTCCATGATGTGTCCAATGTATCTTCTCAAGTTTCCTTACGAAATTCAGGCTAGTTAAAACGACTTTTCTTCATTGTAAAAAGAAAACGGGAAGTGGAATGATCTTAGTTGGTTTCTCCAATTTTGCAGTCCCAATTAATCTTCTGTTTATTTTCCACTTAAATGACTTTGAGATGTTTTTAGTAATCCACATTTTTGTATTAGATTGTCATTTCTTGCTTCCCTTCTCAAAGTCCTGCTAAGTTTTATAGTTGAACAACTCAGGTCAAGATTCGTGGAAAGTCCTTGCAGTGTGAAGTTTGTGGAGAAAATTCTAAATTCAAAGCAGCACAATTTCAAGGATTCGACTATGAAAAGTTCACTCAGTCACCATTATCTACGGTACTCTTTGAATTATATATGCAAACATTTGTCCTATAATGTGACATACTTTCTTTTTGGCCTAGCATAATAGTCAGTTCAATGCACTGAACTTGTTGTTTCCCTTGCCGAGCATGTGTTGAGCAGTTCCTCTGATTGTTGTGCAGTCTCCTCTGAGGTTAAAACTACTGGAACCACACTCGAGATTAAGTGCCAAAGAGTACAGCGATCGACTACGGAATGGCGAAGCACATGTGCTTGTGGATGTCCGTCCCGAGCACCATTTCAAGATTGTTTCTCTTCCCAACTCCCTTAATGTACCGTTTGCCAGTTTGGATGGAAAGCTGGAAGAAATCGCTTCGGCTTTGAAGGAAGAGGAACATAAGCAGAGTTCAGACTCCTCCAGTGCCGGTGTTCAATTATACGTTGTTTGTAGGAGAGGGAATGATTCTCAAAGAGCCGTCAAGTATCTCCAGGAGAAAGGTTTCCCTTCAGCTAAGGATATCATTGGCGGATTGGAGGGTTGGGCCCACGAGGTAGACCCCACCTTCCCCACCTATTAATTTTGTTGGCCCATTCTTGTATATTTGTCCTTTAAACACTGCCCTTCTTTCCCATATGATTTACTTATTTGTCATTAACTTGTTAGCGACATATTCTTGAAAAGCATGGTAAAAATGGTGACTGCCACCTCTATGACTATTAGATTTTTGTTTCATGTATCTAACGGTTATAAGGTGGGGACAACAACTTCTCCATTATAATTGATAGCTTTGATTATTGGTCAGTTTTATAGAGTTAATAGAGTATAATTATGTTGTAGTTCTTGTCCCGTTTAAAATGTCTTTGTACAATGACGTTTTGATATTTTATTTCAAATACTGTGGATGTGTTGCATTATGAAATTTTGTTGGATAATTATTTCAATTTTGAAGAGAATGAAATTATATTCTTCGGGGACGATTTAAATCTGCACAACAAGAGTGACTTTGTGGACAAGGCTTATTGAAGGCCCAAGTCAAATTAAATTTATAACCACCGGTTCCTAACTACTTTGCAATAGAAGTGGTCGGAGTCGAACCAAGGGATTGACGAATAATATCATCTACATAGACAATTAGAATAGAGATTTTATTGTTCTCAGAGTGGTTTATAAAATATAGTATGGTCAGCCTGACTTTGAAGAAACTCATAACCAAGACACAATTTTTCCAAACCGTTCGAACCAAGCTCTTGGAGACTGTTTAAGACCATATAGAGATTTCTTTAATCTGCAAATTTTATTACTTCCAAGTTCCTTTTCGAAACCTGGTGGTAAATGCATAAAAACTTCTTCCTCAAGGTCGCCATTGAGAAAAGCATTTTTCACATCATGTTGGTATAGAGGCCACTCTGAATTAGCTGCAAGAGACAAACGCACTCGAATAGAGTTAATTTTAGCAACTGTGGCAAACGTTTCTTGATAATCAATCCCATATGTTTGGGTAAAGCCTTTAGCTACTAGTCTGGCCTTATATCTCTCAATACTACCATTTGCATTGCATTTTATGGTGAACACCCATTTACAACCCATTGGTTTCTTATCTTTTGGCAACTCTACTATTTCCCAAGTCCCATTTTGTTTTAGAGCATTCATGTCCCCCATAACTGCTACTTTCCAATTTGGATCTTCTAAAGCGTCATGTATATTCTTTGGAACAAACAAGTCATTTATCCTAGAGGTAAAGGCTTTATGACTATTTGACAATTTTTGATATGACATGTAGTTTGCAATAGGATATTTGGTACAACTTTGAGTACCTTTTCTAATGGCTATGGGAGAAGAATTACCAGGTTTTCCAGTTTCAATCGTCGGAGTCTCAGATTGGTTGTGTGAAGGATCAACTATTTGGTCTTGGTTCCTCTGATTGAATTTTCTTCTAGTATAAATCCTAAACTCAAGAACTTGATCAGTACAATCATTATGTAGTATTTCTCCTCCTGATTGAGAAGTTTCTATACTTGGCACCAAAGGACTAGTAACATCAGGAAAAATAAGGTTAGGAAGAGGAGTAGAAACATCCCAAAAGTTATCTTCCAAATTTGTTTCTCCCCTGAAGAGAGCTTTGGGTAAAATATGGTTGATTTTCTAAAAAAGACACATCCATGCTCACAAAACATTTTTTTTTTGTCTGAGGATCAAAACATTTATATCCTTTGATTTGAAGAGTAACCCAAAAAAATGCATTTAACAGCTCTATGATTGTGGTTCCGACCAAAAGTGACTAGGGATGTGAACATAAGTAGTACACCCAAAAACTTTGAGAGGTAAATCAGAATATAGGCGAGATTTTGGAAAAACATTTTTAAAGCAATCAACGGGAGTTTTAAAATTCAAGATCTTACTATGCATTCTATTTAGGGGTATCTACATGAATGACCCAAAAGAAGCCCATATATTTCAAATCTGTCTATATTCTTTAAAATTTTCTTGTTGTCCAATCCAAAATCAATTAAAGGTAGCCCAATTACTGATTTGACCCTCTGCATTACTAGATAAAAAAAACAAAAAAAGGAAAATATAAAATAACACAAAAGCCAAAAAAGGAAAGAAAAAAAGATTTGAATTTTGTTATAACCGTGAAAATCTTCTCCATCTTTCCGATTTTTTTTTCCATTTTCAATTTCTCTCTCCAAAAAGGTTGGTTCATCTTTTCGATTTTTTTCCAGATTCTTCCACCATGTTTTGTACTTTCTGCTTTGTTTATCATTATTATTATTTATTTTTGTATCCGGAAACAATCAATTTTATTCAAAGATTCATCTTTTTTATTTTCACATTTTCGTAATTGTTTTTCCATTTCCTTCAATTTTTTTTTTTTGAAATTTCCTTCAAGTTATTCCTTATTGTTACCATTTTTTGAATTTTTATGATATTTTGTTCTTCGTCTAGAATTGATTCTTCAATAAGACCATGATCTTTCAATTTTACATCTAAAATTCATACCGGGTATTTAAAAATTCATATCCGGTATTTAGAAATCCATACCGGGTATTTAAACATTCATACCCGGTATTTAGAAATTCATACCGGTTATTTAAACATTCATACCCGGTATTTAGAAATTCATACCGGTTATTTAACAGAGAAACGTAGAATGAGGAAGATGAAACAGCAATGGGTATTTTACCAGTATGAAACGAAAAAAAAAACCCAATAGCAGATAAAACAAGGGGGAAACGGAAAAGAACGGAAAAGAAAAGGGGGGGGGGGGAAGATGAACCAACAAACGGTGAAGATGAAAAAAAAAACAAAAATGAGGAATATGAAACTAATCCAATGCAACAATGGTTATTTTACCAATAGCAATCACAAAAGCAAATGGATATTTTCCGGTAGACAACAAAGAAGTTGAAAAAATAAATCGCAAAAGCAAAAAAACTTTAAAAGAAAAATACAATGGAGTGAATGGCAAAATGAAATGATTATTAAAAAGAAAAATACAAATCCAAAATCTTTAAAAGAAAAGGCAAAAATAATGATTCTAACATGAATAACCTATCGAGTTGCCAAAATGAAAACATCAAAAAGGAATTTATAAACTTTAAAATGGGAAAATTATTTGGGATGATATTTTCCATAACTAAATGCCAAATTTCCTAATTTGGTTGGGCAAGATTCAGCGGCAAGTTTTGAAGCAGAGGAGTTAATGACAAAATTAATATATTTAATAATTTATATAATCTAATATATTATTAAATTAAAATTATGTCAATCATTAAATGAAAGGGCATTTTGGTAACAAAATTATCCTAATTAATGGATAAAAACCTACGAATGATAATTTTGATACTTAAGGACATTTGTGAAATTTGATAATCAATTTGACCCATCTACTATAATTTCTGTTCTATTTATTAGATAAGTAGCTGTGAGAATTGCTTCGTCCTATAAGTGTTTTGGAACATGCATGGAAAACATTATAGCACGAGCTACTTCAAGTAAATGCCTATTTTTTCTTTCAGCAATACCATTCTGTTGAGGAGTATGTTGGTTTGTCTCTGCAAAGCTATTCAATATTATACTGAAAATATCACCGATATGCATTAATCCAAGTATAAATTAAGCATAACCAAGTAATACTTGGAGTATTCCAGGGTCGAATCCACAGGGAAAGAAAAAAATCAAAGAGTTTCAATAAACTTGCTAATAAACATTCAGACGCATGGTACTGGGCGTGAAATCAGGAAAATGAAAGGATGCGTTAATGAAAGACGAAGAAAAGAACACAGAAGTAAGTTATGCGGCAGAGGTGAAAGATAAACAGTTGAGAGAGGCTATCAAGGCTTTCGCTGCGGCAACCACATGTGTTGAAAAATTATTTAGTAGCGCATAACATGAATGAAATCTAAATTATGCCTAAGTAAGAAATAAACATGTGATTCCCTTATGGTATTACACACGTGTTTGGTGTAGAACTAACAATGTCTTGTTTAATTAGTTCATGTGTTGGTGCTGTTCTCTAATTACTTGCAAGTGATTGAGTTATTCCTAAAACAATCTAAACACATTCATGAAATATCTCTTCCGGCAGTATTAAAACTAATACAACCTAGACTACATGCAATGCGTTAACTTGCTCTACTTAGATAGTTCCACATGCGTTACCCATCATGGATTTATCATGCTGCTACCGCAACCGACTGGCCAGGCGGGCATTAGTAATGAAAATATTATCGCATCTAAGCAGAAAGCATTAACTTTTCATTCATTCAAACTAATCGCATACAAAATAATGTTGTTGCCGCATAGGTGCCTAGGCGAAGCCTTGATAAAAATAAATTAGTTCATGTTACACAGGGAAGACATAGCGCGATACATATACTCACGAGGTAACTGCGCTGACACTTGATATCTTCTTTTATGATCTTTTCTCTCTCTTTCTCTCTTGTCGTTGCCAAACTCTTGCCACCCCTTCCTTCTTCTTGCAAATGGGCGATTTTTATAGGCCAAGGATGCTAACTTCTCCAAGAAATTGGCTTGCGTGCCCCAACCTTCTCTTGCCAGCTTGTAAATCAGTCAGACGTCTGAATGACCATCCATCCGGCTGTCATCGTATTTTTTCACACTCTGGGATCTGCGCTTGCGCTAAAGATAACTTGGGCAAGGAAATAACTACAGAAAACATGTTAGTGGATATAGATATGTGATTTCTCACCGCATTAAGGAATACTCATTTAAAGATTTAATTACCGCAATTCTCCCCTTTCATGCGTTTGATCAGCGCATCTTTGATCTTTTCTAGCCTTATCTAATTTAATTTTAGGAGAGAAATAACTTGCTTTTTGCAAGTTATCATATCTCGACAAGTAGACTGATGAACAATACCTGTATCTTTTAAAAACTCACCAAAAGATTCATGAAAATATTCAGTTTCATTATCAGAGTGTAAAATGCAAATTTTGGTTTGAAATTGGGTTTCGATCATATTGTAAAAATTTCTAAAAATGTCTTTCACCGTAGATTTCTTTTCCATTAAGTACACCCAATATAGACGAATATGGTCGTCAATAAAAGTAGGAAACCATCCTTTCCCACTATGAGTCCTAATTTTAGAAGCACTCCAACCATGACTATGAATTAAATAAAAAAGTTTGGAAGCTTTGTAAGGTTTAGGTAAATAGGTGGAACGATGATTTTTTGCTAAAATGGAACTTTCACAATCAAATGAGGAGCAATCAAATCCCTTAAATAAATTTGGAAATAAATGCTTGAGATAAGGAAAACTAGGATGTCCTAACCTAAGACGCCAAAGCATAATTTGTTCTTTAACAGAAAGAGAATTAATACTACTGAAACCCTGAGTTATTTTATTACTCAAAGAACCTTCATCAAAGTAGTAAAGGCCATCAAGCATCCTAGCACTCCCAATCATCTTCTCCGATTCTTGATCCTGAAGAATACAATGAGATTCATAGAATATAACACAACAATTAGAATCTCTAGAAAGTTTGTTGACAAATAAGAGATTATAGGCTATTTTTGGAACATGTAAGACAAATTGTAAAGAAATATTTTCAGTCAATTTAATAGTTCCTTTTCCTGCAATGAAAGAAAAACTGTCATCTGCAATTTGAATTTTTTCATTAGAATAAGGAGGAGAATATGAGTTAAAAAAGTGAGAGGTACTAGTCATATGGTCAAAAACTCCGGAATTGATAATCCAAGGAGAAGAAGTGCCACAAGAAAAGGCTTGAGGACAATTCCCTGTCTGTCCAATGAACCACAGGAATTATTAGATTATAAATTGGTTGGTAGCAATTTTAGGATTTGATGAACTTGCTCCTTGGACATGGTATCAAAAAATGAGTAAATGGGAAATAATAAAATATAAACCAAACCAAACAAACCAAAGCTGAACCAAACCAAGTAAATCACAATTGAACCAGATTGTTCAACAAACAAGATGTGAATCAAACCGATGAACCAACCCCAAAAATGCACTACTATCGTGAAGCTCACACAAACTCGATAAGCTCTTTCACCTGTGAACACAATGACTCAGACCGAAAGAAGGGTGCGCCATTTGAAGTTGGCGGCGAGGGTTCCGGTCGACGGTGAAGGTTTTGATTAGGTGGTCGGCGGTGAGGGGTAAGGTTCAATGGGTATGCAGAAAGAAACTTACGAACTTGTTGGTCGCTACCGCAAGCGCACGGTATCGCAAGTAATATAAAACGGAAAGTATTCCGAGTATCGAATCCTCAGGGAATTTGAATTATATCCATTAAGTACCAAAAACCATCATGTTCAATTTTATTTAGAAGTCCAATCTCGAATGAGAGAGCAAAAATTAAAGAAACTAATAAAAAGAAACATGCAAGTAAAAGGGATTTTTCCTATCAAAGGGGGCTTGACCTAGGGTGTTAACTAGCTTTCTTGGATTTGTAGCTCAATTACATGGATATATGCAATTAATAATCTTCAATTTCATAAATCTAGAAGTAACTATAAGCGGATTTCTCTTTCAAGTTCCTCCACATCTCATACTAACATAACTAATTTATGTGTCAATCTCCTTAGTTAATCATAGTATGGCATTAAGCAACTTCATTATCAATTTCTAACAATTCTTTTTCACTCTCGTGTTCCAAGCAATTATTAGCCATGCAATTTGGATCTAATCTAAATTCTCTCTGTCGAGTATCAATTCAGACCAATAAATCAATTAATCCGTGATCAAGAGATTAAAGGCATTAAGCATAAATTGCATAGATGAAATATGAAGAATTTCATTACATAATCCAAGTAATTGTGCTACAATATCCAATCAACTAGAATAACGACCCTAGATCTCAAGATCTACTCACAATTGGAAATAATTTTGCCAAAATGATCTTGATCCATAGGCCTAACTCAAATTAAAATAAGAAATTACAAAGAAGTAAGGAAGAAATACCCGATAAATTGATCCCAAGCTCCCGTCATGAGCATCTCGAATCCCGAGCCTTGGAATCTTGCTCAATTCCTCCTTTTTCCTCACAATTCTTCTCACTTTTTCTCTCTATTGAGCTAGGGGAGAGCTCCCCAAAATGGGATGATTTGAACCTTGGGAGAGGGGGCTATTTATAGGAGCAAGGGCTGGACATTTCTTGCTGAACAAGTCGCCAGACGCTGTGACGTCAGTTTTCTTAGCACCGAAGTTTGTTGCAGCGTCGCGACGCTATGTGGACAGCGTCGCGACGCTGTCGCGATTCTGGATTTTTCCTCGCTGATCACCTAGCGTCGAGACACTCTGGTCCTAGCGTCTCGACGCTAGACCTTCTAGAAGCTTTCTTCGCGGATTTTGGCCTCTTTTCTTCATTCTTTTGGGCTTTTTGGGCCTCCACTTCAAGTGTTCTCTT
Organism: Luffa aegyptiaca; assembly: GCA_017139565.1. Classification (NCBI taxonomy): domain Eukaryota; kingdom Viridiplantae; phylum Streptophyta; class Magnoliopsida; order Cucurbitales; family Cucurbitaceae; genus Luffa; species Luffa aegyptiaca. The sequence continues at coordinate 27,026,110 of CM029405.1, read as the reverse complement.
TTCTTTTCTTCTTTTATGGCCCAAAGTCTTCTTTTTATGCCCAAATTTGGTAAAATTCTTGGTTTTGCTTCTCGAACTCGGTTTTCTACAAAATTAACATAAAAATACATTAAAGCTCACAATTCATGCACAAAACTAGCTAAAATTAATAGGAAAATGATGACATTTTTGCTGTCATCAGAACTCAAGGTCTCGTTTGCGACGGACGAAGCTGTTGACCTCGAACTACTAGACGAAGTTGCCAATGACAGCGAACTAATGAAGCGAACGAACGGAGTTGCTGATCTGTCGACGCGAACTGATGAACGATGCAACTTGACAGACGACGACAACTTGTAGAGGTGACTCGAGCGTTCAGATCACAGTGCAGGTTCGCGGGTCGAATGGTCACGGGTTGCGTGGTCGCTGGTTGATTTGGTCACAGACGGCAGAAAGCTCGTGGTCGCGGGTCGACGTGGAGTTTGGTCACACGAACGGCGGTGATGGACGTCGGTGGTGGCAAAAGCTATGGCGGCTAGGTTTAGGTGTGGCAATGGAGGTGTATGGGTCAAGGAAAAACACAAGGCCACCGACGCCGGAAGTAGGATGCACCAATCAAGAATTGTGGCTAGGGTTCTGACGGCAGCGACGGCTAGGGTTTCAAAAAAGTATGGTGGCGGGTTTCAAAAAAGTATGGTGGCTAGGGTTTTTTTTGGGTTTTAGAGACACTAGGGTTTAACCTTGCTCTGATACCATCTTGAATTTAGGAGAATAATTATTGTTTCATATACCAATATGTGCAACCTAGGTCTTCTTACATAGGAGAAAGACCCACTACAATATAAGGAAATAATAAAGATAATAATGACAACATATTCATAAATAATATATACAATTGTAAATATTAGAAATTCTAACAAATAACAATGGGTCTAAAATTACCTTTGCGATACAATGCTCAAAGGACAAAATAACCCTTCTAGAGTCAACTCGAGGAGGTCGAAACTAATTTCGAACTGACTTTTGCATTGCTTTCTTTCTGCTTCGATGTTCTAGGGTTATACGCTTTCTCTGTTTTAGCGTAGCATTCGTCCCACTCTCTTTGTGAACTTAGCTTATCAGCATGGGCTCGAGTACTACATATAATTCTCGTATTCTTCAAGAAATCGAGACCTTGAAATCCTCCAAGTTTGACTTAGAACGTCGTATTTCGGCTTTTGTATCCCAGCTCCGGGACCTGAGCCGTTACTAGAAGGTTGGCCTGTCTAATGGCTCTTGCACTGCAGTATCCACTCTTGAGTTCGCCTTCCCTCACGAATTGTCCCCTGATATGATTTATAGATACAGTCGCCACCTCCTTCTTTCTTCCTTCGGAATCCAAGGTCTACTTTCATTATCTATTCGTTATTTTCTGAGTCAATAAGGCAAAAATATATTGGTAATTATTTCATGCGGATTCTTAGTTGTGTTTAATTTATCGAAACGATTATAAAGTGAAGCATTGATGTAACTGCGTTCGTTTTAGGACAATCGAGGCTTTTGAAGTCTTCAATTTTAGTAGTTGGAGCGGGAGGGCTCGCCCGCTAAACTACTTGCAATAGTAGTGGCCAGGGTCGATCATAGGGAGTGGCAGTTGGTTATCTATTTTCTATTTATTTTGAGTTATGAAAGCGGTAAAAGGGGGAATTGGAAAATTGGATAAATGAATGTGCAAGGAATTTAAAATGCAAGAATTTAAACCAAGATCCTATTTGTCCTACTTATCATATTTTAAATCTATTAAAATACTAAGCAAGACATAATTTCTAATCCTTTTAGAAATAGTGATCTTAGGTCTAATTAATTTTAAACAATTTTAAAAATAATACATTTTTCCTAAGATCCTATGTTTGCATGCAACTCTTTGTTATAGGTTAATTGATTTCTAATCATTAATTTTATAACTATTTTAAATTTTAATGAATTAGACTTATAACATGCTACTATGGTGAATAAATTACAATCAAATTCTAATTAATTTACAAACCATACAATAACATTCATGACATTAAATAATATAATATTTATATTAATTCTAAGGTAATGTCATGCTCAATGCAATTTTAATTTCCTTTAATTAATTTAACTCTTAAAATAATTATATAAGAAAATTAATTCATGCATTGCCATTTTCATACATTAATATAACCCTTTATATTATTCGCCCATGAAAATAAATTAAGCATATAAATTACTTCTAGAAATATAACTTTTATATTTTTAAACTAAAGTAATTTTATGCTCTATGCTTTTCAATTTTCATCCATTTAATATAACGGTTTACATTAAATACTCATGAAAAATAAATCCATACATATTACATAATTATAACATTTATAATAATAAATATGCATGAATATGCTTAACCTATGGTGGGATTTTAATACTATATGACATTCATAAAGCAATTAAATAGCTAAGTAGACGGGTTTTGGCATCCTAGGACTCAAAATAATAGAAAAATTACATTAATCAATCTATTAAAGTCCTATCCTGCCGTGGACCAACTCAAAACAACCTCAAACCGCATCCAAACCCTTCGAACCGACAAGAAAACTAGATGAACCAAGCTGAACCGTGCAAAATCAGCTCAAAATAAAGCTTGAACCGGCCCAAAATCTGTCCAAACCCCGTGAACCAAGCCAACAGCCACGCGAACCGATAAAAACCAGCTGAACTAGTCAATTTTCGCTTGAACCCAGCTGGACCGATCAAAACTCGGTCAAAATCCCACAAACCGGGTCGAACCGCCCTTCAACTCCCTGGACCAGACCGAAAAACTTCAACCACCGCTGCAAACGAACTGCTTCAGTTACATGAATAGGTAACATCCGCCGAACGCGCATAACGGTCCACAACCCACGTTCACACGTCTGGTAATTCAACGGTCCACGATCCATACAACCGCACGCCCGACGTCAGCTTGATGCACAACTGACGTAAGCCTCATGCGAATCAGCTCCAGAGCATGCGAGTTTGAGCCAAGACCAACACGCTTTTTTTTATTTTTTTTTTAAATTTCCGTTTCGCGTGTTTTCATCCGTTTGCAGGTGTTTCCGCCAGCCTCATGTCTCAAGTTTGAGCCCCAACGGATGTATATTCGCGAATTTCTTTTTTTTTTTTTATTTTTTTTGGTCCGATTGTTCTTCCGCCAGCAACGTTGCTCTCGGCTTTCACAAAAAAAATCGCGATTTCCTGTAGCAATTGTCGTTAATTTTGTCTCAAATGGCAGCAGCGTTCATACGAATTGATTCATGATAAAATAACACGGACTTATAGACATGAATTTGTAACAAATTGTCCAAAAACAACGGGCCTTTACATGATCAAATCAAGAATAATTGCAAATCTAAATGCCAAAAACCCAAACATGTAGCAAACCATTATACATCAAATGCACAATTTTAATCCCACCATTCAACCAATGCAAATTTTGTAAAACAAAATTAAAATTACGATCGACTCTGATACCAATTGAATGATTGGAATTCCGAATTCCGTTAGCAGAAGCGCAATTGGACCGATTCGCAATTTAATTTCGTTCAACAAAATACCGTACATTGGCAAAAAGTTAAGCAATGAGAAACATACCTCCGTTGACGACTCTGAGAATCCAGAACACTTCTTGATTATGCCGCTACAAGGAACACCACCATTTGGTTTCCCCGCTATGACTCCGAGGTTGGGAATAAAGACAATAATGACAACATATTGACAAATAATATATACAATTGTAAATATTAGAAATTCCAACAAATAATAATGGGTCTAAAATTATCTTTGCGATACAATGCTCAAAGGACAAAATAACCCTTCTGGAGTCAACTCGAGGAGGTCAGAACTAATTTCGAGCTGACTTTTGCATCGCTTCCTTTCTGCTTCGATGTTCTTTGGGTTATACGTTTCCTATGTTTTAGCGTAGCATTCGTCCCACTCTATTTGTGAACTTAGCTTATCAGCATGCGCTCGAGTACTACAGATTCTTCTCGTATTCTTCAAGAAATCGAGACCTTGAAATCTACCAAGTCTGACTTAGAACGTCGTATTTCGGCTCTTGAATCCCAGCTCCGAGACCTGAACCGTCACCAGAAGGATGGCCTGTCCAATGGCTCTTGCACTGCAGTATCCACTCTTGAGTCCGCCTTCCCTCACGAATTGTCCCCCGATATGATGTACAGATACAGTCGCCACCTCCTTCTTCCTTCCTTCGGAATCCAAGATCTACTTTCATTATCAATTCGTTCTTTTCTGAGCCAATAAGGCAAAAATATATTAGTAATAATTTCATGCGGATTCTTAGTTGTGTTTAATTTTTCGAAACGATTATAAAATGAAGCATTAATGTAACTGCGTTTGTTTTAGGACAATCGAGGATTTTGAAGCCTTCAATTTTAGTAGTTGGAGCGGGAGGGCTGGTCTCACCCGCTTGATTGTATCTTGTAGCTTGTGGTGTTGGTAAGATGACTGTGCTATTTAAATTTTGATTAGAACTGACAAACCAATGTGTGATGCAATGTATAAGTGGTAGTTAGTTTGTGTTTATGTTTTATAACCCATGCATATGGTTGGAATTATAATTCTAGGTCGTCTGGGAATTGTTGACCACGATGTAGTTGAGCTAAATAACATGCATCGGCAGGTAACCTTTTGTATGTTTGTTTTTATGATCATAGTTGAACATTAATTCTAGCCATGGTAAAGTCTTTAATGCTCAATTGCTTTAGTTGTATAAACTATTAGACCTCTAGTTCGCTAAGAATAATTCTGTTACAAGATTATAAATGTACTTATAACTTCTGCAAGTGCATTTATTTCTCAGATTATCCATACTGAGGCATACATTGGCCGGTCAAAAGTAGAATCTGTTGCTGCTACTTGTCACTCGTATGTTTTACCAACTGATATTTAGTTGCCTTGTTTGAATCTCCTTTTTCTGCCTTCAGAAGTTTGCAGGACTTTCATACCACTCAAATTGACCTTGGAATTTGATATTTCTACTCCTACCCTATCTTCAATTATCTGCTTATGAGCGCCTGTATTTTACTATTTTCTATCTTCAATTGTTTGCTTAGCGCCTGTATTTTGCTGTTTGCTGTTCTGAACATTACTATTTTCTTAACTGAAAAAACCTCTTAGATATGATATTATAGTAGATGCAACAGATAATGCTCCTAGTCGGTACATGATTAGTGATTGTTGTGTGGTGCTGGGAAAGGTAAATGATGCATTCATTTCTTCTTAGAAAGTAAAACGTAGAAAATTTTGGATTTTTTTTTCAATAAATATATAACCATATGTTATATTAGTTTAAGTAATGGCAACTATGACATAACTGAAAAGCTTAGTTTGCACCCTTCCTTGACAAATACTAATCATGTTATGATCTTCCTACAACCTCTTGTGTCTGGTGCGACACTGGGTTTGGATGGACAAGTACTCTAGCAGTTGAATTCACTTTGTTATTCTAGAATCTAATAAATTTCTCTCTCAGAACAATGAAAATGTACCTTATATTTTCATCCTAAAGGATTGGAATTCCGAATTCCGTTAGCTGAAGCGCAATTGGACCGATTCGCAATTTAATTTCGTTTTACAAAATACCGTACATTGGCAAAAAGTTAAGCAATGAGAAACATACCTCCGTTGACGACTCTGAGAATCTAGAACACTTCTTGATTATTAATTAATTGAATCACATTTAATTCAACTAAAATTAATTTTATTTATTGATTAAATATCACCTATTTAATTAATTATATATTTGAACTCCTTTCAAATATATTATTCTCTCAATATATTAAAGTTTAATCACATATATTAAACTTTATATTATAATGTATCATTATACATTATATTAATCGTATCTCATACAATTAACTTGATTCCCAAGATGAATTTGAACTATTCAAATTCTTTCAAGATAAAATTGTTTCCAATTACTCTTTACGAGCAAGTAGGGGGACCTAATGGACCTACTGATCAGAAGCTTCAATGATATGAGGTTAACTGACTAAACTCATTAATCGAGTTAACCAATGTTCATGAACTGTGGGTCACTCCACTAAAGATCCACAGCTGCACTCTTCTCACTGTAGAATGTTTCTGTGTTCACAGATATTGACCAATAACGGTAAGTCAATCCTTCACATGTGTTTGTAACTACAGCTGGGTCAAATTAGCGTTTTACTCCTGAGTTACCTCTGCCTCCTTAAGTACGAGTGCCCCTCTAATGAACAACATGTTTATGGTCCAACCAGTAAACAGAAAGTCCATCTTAGGCCAGTGAGAGAGCGGGATTCCTTTGTTCAAGACCCGGAGTCACCACTTAAGGGAACACTCATCTACTTCTCCTAGAAGCGGGAAGGAGTGAATTTCATCTTGTGTTGTCATGTCCCCAGCCCCCCACTCGGTCTCATCCCCAAAAACGTAGGCTTATTGAGTCGGCGTGCATGTCACTCTTGAAGGGAATAAAAGTCCCCACGCAGTGGAAGCGCATCGATTGGACCTTACGCCGTATATTAATTAACATTAAAATAACGTTACGAAAACTCAAACAAACTTTAAACACTCTTTAAAGTTGCTGGAAAATCAGCTTAAACATGCTTAAAAATAAATCTAAATTTATTTTCATGCTTTTCTAAAGAAAAGGGGAAGAACCGTTACAAACCTCCGTTGTAGACTTGACCGTTCGTCGCCAACGATGCTCCAACGAACAAAACGCAGCAGCCTCCTTTGTCTTGTGATCGCTGGAAAATTCTTCTTGAATGACACAATAACCACAGAGGTTACACCGGTATGACTCTAGGTCTAGGAGGCAAAAGACTTGTGGGAGTCTTTCTCTAAGAGGGAGGCTAGAGAGAATTCTAGGTCTTGTCTTGAGAGTCTAAGAGCAAGAGCAAAGTGTCAAGTGTCCTAGACCAATTAGGTCTAGTGTTCTATTTATAGAAGAGAGGTCATGAATAAAATATTCAATTAAATCAATCTTTTCCAAAATTGATTCAATCTTATTCCTTAATTAATCAATCATGATCAATCAATTCCACAATTGATTAATCTTTTCCACAAATGACTAATTTCTTCCATAAGTGATTAGATCATTTCCATAAATGATTAATCACTTCCTTAAGTGATTAATTATTTCCATAATTGATTAATTCCCACCAATTAAATATCACATATTTAATTTCCGGCCTAGAATTAATTAATTTGCCCAAACACATTTTAGGCCTTAAATTAATTAATTCATTATTTGAACTCTTTCAAACTTCCATAAATTTATATTTGAATTTCTTCAAATATTAATTTCTCTCATAATAATATATCAATATATATTATATTTGTTTCCCTTAGTAAATTGAACATTTTCAATTTACATTTATTACTTGGTTGCCTCAAATTACTTTATGAGCTACCAGTGGGACCTAATGGTCCTGCAGATCAGAAGCTCCAACGATGTGAGATTAATTGGTCAAACTCATTAACCACATCAATCAATATTCGTTAACTGTGTGTTCATTCCACTATAGACTCACAGTTGCACTCTTCTCACTGCAGACATATTTTCTGTGTCCACGGATATAGACCAATATCGACTAGTTAGTCCTTCACGAGTGTCCGTAACACCAGCTGGGTCAAATTACCGTTTTACCCCTGGGTTACCTCTATTTCCTTAAGTACCAATTCTCCTCTAATGAACAACCTGTTTGTGGTCCAACCATCAAACAGAAAACCCTCTCGTGCCATTGAGAGGGTAGGGCCCTTTGTTCAAGACTCGGAGTAACCACTTAAGGGAACACTCATCTGCTTCCCTAAAGTCGGGAAGGAGTGAATTCCATCTTGTACGATTATGTTCCCAGCTCCCCATTCGGTCTTGTCCCCAAAGTGGTAGGCTTATTGAGTCGGCGTATTGGCCACTCTCACCCATACAAATCAAAGGACAATCTCTCATGAGCAGGAGTCCATAATCAACTCAGGATTAAGACTAAGTTGTCTAGGTCGTCCTAGTGAAATAGAAAACCAACTAGTTAACGGTGTTATAACCAGTGGTTACTATTTCGCGGTCCGGTCTTATGCAAACTCATTGCATAGGATACCCCCACTCGCATGTCTCCTACATGAACGCGTTGGATCGCAGCGTTTGTATCAAATACAAAGTGGGCCGTATCCATAGTGTCACTAGGATAAGGCACCCAGTCTTATCCCTATACTATAGACCCTTTAGGCTGTTTCTTGAACAATGATCCCATATGTTGCTACATATAGTTCAAGACTCATATTACAGCCTTGGATGTCTAGTTTATTGGATTAGGGTTATTATTAGGCAAAGACAAATATAAAAATAACTAATAACAATTAATAAAAAACATATCAATATTATTTCATTAATATCCGGTCAACGGTTACATTCACTATCTACGAGTTTTAGGGCATAAAACCCAACAAACTCCCACTTGAACTAAAACACTAGTTAGTGGGATGTAAATGCAATAATCTAAAGCTGGAAATGTCATGTATATAAATAATACAATGAACTAGGGCATCCTTATACCCATTATACATTTCTCCCACTTGCCCTAGATTAGATGGCATACATATCTCGTAGACCTAGACCCTCTAGATGACCCTCAAACACTTTAGCCGTGAGAGCCTTCGTAAATGGATCAGCGATGTTATGCTCCGAGGCGATCTTAGTGACGATCACATCTCCTCTTTGCACAATTTCCCGTATCAGGTGATACTTCCTCTCGATGTGTTTACCCCGTTTGTGGCTTCGAGGTTCTTTTGAGTTGGCTACAGCCCCACTGTTGTCACAGTATAGTGTTATGGGCACGTTCATATTCGGAACCACTTCCAAATCAGTCAAGAATTTTCTAAGCCATACTGCCTCCTTAGCTGCTTCGCAAGCTGCTACATACTCAGCCTCCATGGTTGAGTCTGCTATGCATCCTTGTTTGATGCTTCTCCACACTACTGCTCCTCCATTGAGGGTGAATACTGACCCTGATGTGGATTTCCTTGAATCCTTATCAGCTTGAAAGTCAGAGTCAGTGTATCCAGTAAGAATCAAATCCTTAGCTCCATACACAAGCATGTAGTCCCTCGTTCTCCGAAGATACTTGAGGATATTCTTAACCGCTCCCCAGTGGTCCAACCCTGGATTAGACTGATACCTACTGACTACTCCCACTGCATAACATATGTCAGGCCTAGTGCAGAGCATAGCATACATTAAGCTGCCCACAGCTGAGGCGTAGGGAATGTGTCTCATGTTCTCAACTTCTTGAGGTGTCTTAGGAGATTGTTCCTTAGACAGGTGTACCCCATGTCTGAAGGGTAGTAGTCCCTTCTTGGAGTTTTGCATCGAATATCGAGACAACATCTTGTCAATATACGTTGCTTGAGACAAAGCTAGCGTTTTGTTCTTACGATCCCTAATGATTTGGATTCCCAGAACATATTGAGCCTCTCCCAGATCTTTCATTTGGAATTGGGCTGCTAGCCATTTCTTAATGTCAGTGAGGTATCCTACATCATTCCCAATGAGTAGGATATCATCTACATAAAGTATTAGAAAAGCTACTTTCCTTTTGTTGACTTTCTTGTATACGCAAGGCTCATCAACGTTTTGGTCAAAGCCAAAAGATTTGATTGCAGTATCAAATCTAATGTTCCATGATCTAGACGCTTGTTTCAATCCATAAATGGATCGATTGAGCTTACAAACCTTTTGTTCCTGACTTTGGGCTATGAACCCTTCGGGTTGAGACATGAAGATATTCTCTTCAAGATTACCATTCAGAAAGGCAGTCTTGACGTCCATTTGCCATATTTCATAGTCATAATATGTGGCTATGGATAAGAGAATTCTTATGGACTTTAACATGGCTACAGGAGAAAAGGTTTCCTCATAGTCAACCCCTTCCTTTTGGGTATAACCCTTTGCCACTAGTCTAGCTTTGAAGGTCTGTACCTTTCCAGCTGCATCTCTTTTTCTCTTATAGATCCATTTGCACCCTATGGGTTTTACCCCATTTGGTAGATCTGTAAGTTCCCATACAGAATTGGAGTGCATTGACTCTATTTCCAGGTTCATGGCTTTGACCCATTCATCCGTATCTTCGTCATTCATTGCCTGTCGATAGGACAATGGATCCTCAATGCCATCATTAGGTATGACAACCTGAGTTTCAGTTAAACCCAAGTAGCGGTCAGGTTGTAATACAACCCTCCCACTGCGTCGAGGCATTCCCAACGTTTGAGATGGACGGGATGGATCTGAAGAACTAGTTCCTTCATCAACCCTTGTTGAAGGTCCAACTTCATCAACAACTCTTGATGATTCTTCAGTAGCTTCTCCTAATATTATTTTGCTGCGTGGTTTATGATCTCTCATGTGGTTTTCCTCTAAGAAAGTGGCGTTTGTCGATACAATCACCTTATTTTCTTGTGGGTCGTAGAAATAACCACCTCTCGTTTCTTTAGAGTAACCAACAAATTGGCACAGTTTTGAACGAGGTTCCAGTTTCTTAGGATTTGTCACAAGCACGTGTGCTGGACAACCCCAGATGCGAAAGTCATGCAAACTAGGTTTACGCCCCTTCCATAATTCGAAAGGTGTTTCAGAAAACACTTTTCGAGGGAACATTGTTCAAGATGTATACTGCAGTCTCCACTGCATACCCCCAAAACGAGCTAGGCAATTGAGCATAGCTCATCATTGATCGAACCATGTCTAACAAGGTTCTATTTCTCCTTTCTGACACACCATTCTGCTGAGGTGTACCAGGGGCTGAGAGTTGAGATTGGATTCCATGTTCTATCATATAATCCTGGAATCTTTGATCCATATACTCCCCTCCTCGATCCGATCGAAGTACTTTAATAGATTTACCTAATAGGTTTTCAACTTCAGCCTTAAACTCCTTAAACTTTTCAAGGGCTTCAGACTTATGTCCCATTAGGTACAAGTAACCATATCTTGAATAATCATCTATAAATGAGATGAAATATTCGTACCCTCCTCGTGCTTTTACATTCATTGGACCACATAGATCCGAATGTATTAACTCTAAGGGTTCTTTGGCTCTGTAACCTTTTCCAGTAAAAGGTCTCTTTGTCATTTTTCCCTCGAGACAAGATTCACAAGGTGGTAGTGAATCATCTTCTAACTTACTTAGAAGTCCATTCTTTACCAAACGACCGATCCTATCGATGTTTATATGACCAAGTCTAAGATGCCAAAGATGAGTATTGTTACTTGTTGGAGAAAACTTTTGCCTTTTCCTTTGAGTTTCAGCAGTTTTAAATAATTCGTGATTTAAAAGTGCTTTGTTTTCGGTTGGTCTTAAAACATACAAGTTATTTTCCAATTTGGCTGAACAAATAAGTACACCATTTTTATAAATGAACGCTTCATTCATATCAAAAGTAACTGTATACGATTGTTCAATCAAACATGAAATAGAAATTAAGTTCCTCTTAATCTTGGGAACAATTAACAAACTTTCTAAAAGTAAGAATCTATTTCTAAAAAATAACTTCGCAGCTCCCACTGCTTTAGCTGAAATGACTTCTCCAGTTCCGACCCTGAGTGTCATTTCCCCATCGTTCAACTGCCGAAAGGAACTATTTTCCTGAAAAGAAGAGCAAACATGATTAGTTGCTCCTGAATCAAGTATCTAGGTAAACTCATCATGTTCTACCAGGCATGTTTCTAAAACAAGTAAATCAAATTTACCTTCCTTTTCCTTCTTTTTCTCAGCAAGGTACTTTGGGCAGTTTCTCTTCCAATGTCCATCTACATTGCAGTGGAAACACTTGCCCTTATCTGCCATAGCTTTGGCTTTTCCCTTGCTTTTAGCAGCAGTACTGGGAGCTTTCCCCTTGCTTCCTTTCTTCTTCTGAGTTTTCTTTGAAGAAGTGGCTACAGATTTAGTTCCAGAGGATGAACCCTTCTCGAACTTTCTTTTAGAGTGAACAACGTTTGCCTCTCCTTCTATCTGTCCCTTGTTCTTAAGAAGAGACTGATAGAGTTGTAGCTCATTCAGGAGGCTAGTCAGGTTGAATGTTATTTTATTCATCATTGCTTCGAAACTGCAGAAAACTCTTCGGAAGAGATTCTAAGATGAATGCAACCTGACTACGCTCATCTATGACCGCCCCGTTTGCTTCTGCCACGTTGAATTGGACCATCATATCCAGGACATGCTCCCGAACAGACGTGCCCTCTTTCATGCGACAACTATAAACGTATTTGAGAGCGTCATGGTGGAGTTGGTAGGACGGTTGTCCAAACATCTCCTGGAGAGAGTTCATAATCTCCCTCGCTGTTACCATGCCCTCATGCCTTTTAGCCAAAACTTCAGATAAGCTGGCTAGGATATAGATGCGAGTCTTATCATTGGCCTTTGTCCAGCGGTCATAAGCATCCTTAACTGCTTGGGATGCATTACGAGCAGGGGCTGGAGGACAATCCTCCGATAAGACGAACCGCAGATCATCGACAACAAGAATCGTATTCAGGTTCGACTTCCACGTAGCATAATTTTCGCCGGTTAATTTCTCATTTTTAAGCAGAGAGACAATTGAGGAAGACATTGCTGAAATTTAAACAAACAATGACCGTATTAGTTATCTTTGCCTTAACCCATCATACAAGCAAACAATTGCACACAATCCAATCAATTTAGCAAAACAGACAATCACAGAACCCTAAAACTATTGATTTAGTTTTGCAACGATGTTTCAGAGGTTTAGAATATCAGCCACCGAAGGGTGATCAGGCACTCCTCCTTTGAAATGAGACACCTCTCAGCTAATTCTAATTCCAGAATAACTCATATTCCTATAGACATTAGCCACCGTTGTTCGGTCAAGGATTTGTTAACACTTTTAACTCATCCTCGTAAGTGTAACCCTCCCACTTTCAGATGTCAGAGGCACGCACCAACAGGCTACCGAAGGGAAAGACAACTGTTGGTGATTAGCCTAAGAGCTCCTATCCTATTCAGGAGTTCATGGTGTTCCGAATCCTATGATCAGGCCCTCCGAAGGGATGGTTGCGCCAGGACAACCTGCAGGCGGATCATAGTACTCTCACGGTGTGAACTATGGGCGGAGACCGAGGGATACGTTGACACGTGTCCCGCTCCCACTTACTTTAGACATTTTTCCCATTCACCTTGATATTGATTCATGCAAACACTTTCCGAAGGGAGGCCGCTCCTAAGGCGACTCGAAGCCGAGCATGAATCTCACGTTGTGAATATAGGGACATAGGAGCAAAACTTGATTTAAATCTCGTTTTGTAACTTTCCTCCCACTGAAAATGTCCTAAGGTTAATATAGGGTTGTTTAACTTAGATAGTATTTGGCTAAGTCAATCTATCTAAGTCTGATCCTATTATAACAATTATGGAAAGGATTCAACTGCAATCTTTTGGGTGAATAAAACCTCTTTTAATAAACCCAACATTGCAAGTCAACATTACTATGGTTAATTCAACTCAATGTTCGGGTCAGTTCCCAGGTAGGAGGTGTTCCGTAAACCGTCAACTTAAATACCCCCAACCTTAGACAGAACTTTACCGAGAGAGTTCCCTTATAACCTTAGTAATGTAGGGTCTTTACTCTAAAGATCTAGGTGCATTAAACACTTTTAATAAACCTAGTGACATTGCATGCTAACATTTAACTATGATTAATTCAACTCCTGTATTCCAGGTCAGTTCCCAGGTAGGAGGTGTTCCGTAAACCGTCAACTTAAATACCCCCAGCCTTAGACAGAACATTACCGGTGGAGTTCCCTTATAATCACAGCAATGATTTTCCTACTTAGTCAATTAAAACTATTTTTAATTCTAAGTAAGAAAAGATTCTAATCCTATTAGAAACTGATCTAGGTCTAATTAATTTTAAACAATTTAAAATTAATCCAATTTATCCTATGATCTTATGTTTGCATGCAAATCTTGATTATAGATTGACGGTTTCTAATCATTAATATTAAAGAACTATTTCAAATTTTAATGATTAATCCTATAATCAAGAACCTAGGGTTTAATTCATTTAACAATCTCATTCAAATTAAATAATTAAACCACACTTATTGCATGAATAATATAACTATTATATTATTAACTATCGATGTTTCATGCTTCATGCAATATTGATTTTCAATTATAAGCCAATCAAGAAAATCAATCAAGCATGCTTCATTCATCACATTAAACATAACTATTTATATTTAATTTAAGTAATGACATGCTTCATGCTTTCCAAATTTTTCATATAATCAATATACACTTATATTAAAAATATGAAAACAATTCCATGCATCTAAACATACATTATAACTATTTATAATATATATAAAAAAATGCATGAGCATGTTTATAACCTAAGGTGGGATTAAATATTCTATATGACATCCATAAAGCATATAAATAGCAATTGAACCGGTTAATTTTGGCCCCTAGGATAAAATAAAGCATTAAATTACAATAATTTTAGCTAAATTCTATCCTAAAATCCCTCTGCAGCTCCCAAAATTGGTCTAGACAGCACGAACCGCCCCGAACCACCTCGAACTGGCTTCCAAAATCACGAACCATGCCAAAAATTGGCTGAACCGAACCAAATAGGTCCCAGCCCAGCCGAACCGGTCTGAACCGGACCGCCCACAGCTTGAACCGCGCCTGTTGAAGCCCTAATGCTCGCCGCCATCGTGACAGCGTCTCGACGCTGTGTTGATAGCGTCTCGACGCTGTGCGCTTTCCATATCTGGCGCCTGCGGTATCGAGACAGCGTCGAGACGCTGTTGAGGTAGCGTCCCGACGCTGTTGCGTCTGGAGGCAGAATCTGGGCAAAATAGCAGTGTTTTCTTCGGTTTTGGCCTCGATTTCTGCGGCGATTGCTTCGATTTTCATCTCATAAAAACCTATTCTAGACCCAGACTTACATAGGACTCGATTTTACATAAAATACCCGAAACATCGGGCCTTACATGATCAAAATCACATAAAAATAAAATCTATGGCCATAAAATTAACCTAAACAGTTCAACGCAAACCGAACATACATTATGCATAAATCCCACCTATTAGAGCCTATCGCAACTTTTAATATTAATTAGTAGGGACAGCGATGGCTCTGATGCCGATTGAAGGGAATAAAAGTCCCCACGCAGCGGAAGCGCATCGATTGGACCTTACGCCGTATATTAATTAACATTAAAATAGCGTTACGAAAACTCAAACAAACTTTAAACACTCTTTAAAGTTGCTGGAAAATCAGCTTAAACATGCTTAAAAATAAATCTAAATTTATTTTCATGCTTTTCTAAAGAAAAGGGGAAGAACCGTTACAAACCTCCGTTGTAGACTTGACCGT
This sequence comes from Luffa aegyptiaca, assembly GCA_017139565.1. Classification (NCBI taxonomy): domain Eukaryota; kingdom Viridiplantae; phylum Streptophyta; class Magnoliopsida; order Cucurbitales; family Cucurbitaceae; genus Luffa; species Luffa aegyptiaca. Next base: position 27,010,702 of record CM029405.1, on the reverse strand, counting down.
TCGTCGCCAACGATGCTCCAACGAACAAAACGCAGCAGCCTCCTTTGTCTTGTGATCGCTGGAAAATTCTTCTTGAATGACACAATAACCACAGAGGTTACACCGGTATGACTCTAGGTCTAGGAGGCAAAAGACTTGTGGGAGTCTTTCTCTAAGAGGGAGGCTAGAGAGAATTCTAGGTCTTGTCTTGAGAGTCTAAGAGCAAGAGCAAAGTGTCAAGTGTCCTAGACCAATTAGGTCTAGTGTTCTATTTATAGAAGAGAGGCCATGAATAAAATATTCAATTAAATCAATCTTTTCCAAAATTGATTCAATCTTATTCCTTAATTAATCAATCATGATCAATCAATTCCACAATTGATTAATCTTTTCCACAAATGACTAATTTCTTCCATAAGTGATTAGATCATTTCCATAAATGATTAATCACTTCCTTAAGTGATTAATTATTTCCATAATTGATTAATTCCCACCAATTAAATATCACATATTTAATTTCCGGCCTAGAATTAATTAATTTGCCCAAACACATTTTAGGCCTTAAATTAATTAATTCATTATTTGAACTATTTCAAACTTCCATAAATTTATATTTGAATTTCTTCAAATATTAATTTCTCTCATAATAATATATCAATATATATTATATTTGTTTCCCTTAGTAAATTGAACATTTTCAATTTACATTTATTACTTAGTTGCCTCAAATTACTTTATGAGCTACCAGTGGGACCTAATGGACCTGCAGATCAGAAGCTCCAACGATGTGAGATTAATTGGTCAAACTCATTAACCACATCAATCAATATTCGTTAACTGTGTGTTCATTCCACTATAGACTCACAGTTGCACTCTTCTCACTGCAGACATATTTTCTGTGTCCACGGATATAGACCAATATCGACTAGTTAGTCCTTCACGAGTGTCCGTAACACCAGCTGGGTCAAATTACCGTTTTACCCCTGGGTTACCTCTATTTCCTTAAGTACCAATTCTCCTCTAATGAACAACCTGTTTGTGGTCCAACCATCAAACAGAAAACCCTCTCATGCCATTGAGAGGGTAGGGCCCTTTGTTCAAGACTCGGAGTAACCACTTAAGGGAACACTCATCTGCTTCCCTAAAGTCGGGAAGGAGTGAATTCCATCTTGTACGATTATGTTCCCAGCTCCCCATTCGGTCTTGTCCCCAAAGTGGTAGGCTTATTGAGTCGGCGTATTGGCCACTCTCACCCATACAAATCAAAGGACAATCTCTCATGAGCAGGAGTCCATAATCAACTCAGGATTAAGACTAAGTTGTCTAGGTCGTCCTAGTGAAATAGAAAACCAACTAGTTAACGGTGTTATAACCAGTGGTTACTATTTCGCGGTCCGGTCTTATGCAAACTCATTGCATAGGATACCCCCACTCGCATGTCTCCTACATGAACGCGTTGGATCGCAGCGTTTGTATCAAATACAAAGTGGGCCGTATCCATAGTGTCACTAGGATAAGGCACCCAGTCTTATCCCTATACTATAGACCCTTTAGGCTGTTTCTTGAACAATGATCCCATATGTTGCTACATATAGTTCAAGACTCATATTACAGCCTTGGATGTCTAGTTTATTGGATTAGGGTTATTATTAGGCAAAGACAAATATAAAAATAACTAATAACAATTAATAAAAAACATATCAATATTATTTCATTAATATCCGGTCAACGGTTACATTCACTATCTACGAGTTTTAGGGCATAAAACCCAACAAACTCCCACTTGAACTAAAACACTAGTTAGTGGGATGTAAATGCAATAATCTAAAGCTGGAAATGTCATGTATATAAATAATACAATGAACTAGGGCATCCTTATACCCATTATACATTTCTCCCACTTGCCCTAGATTAGATGGCATACATATCTCGTAGACCTAGACCCTCTAGATGACCCTCAAACACTTTAGCCGTGAGAGCCTTCGTAAATGGATCAGCGATGTTATGCTCCGAGGCGATCTTAGTGACGATCACATCTCCTCTTTGCACAATTTCCCGTATCAGGTGATACTTCCTCTCGATGTGTTTACCCTGTTTGTGGCTTCGAGGTTCTTTTGAGTTGGCTACAGCCCCACTGTTGTCACAGTATAGTGTTATGGGCACGTTCATATTCGGAACCACTTCCAAATCAGTCAAGAATTTTCTAAGCCATACTGCCTCCTTAGCTGCTTCGCAAGCTGCTACATACTCAGCCTCCATGGTTGAGTCTGCTATGCATCCTTGTTTGATGCTTCTCCACACTACTGCTCCTCCATTGAGGGTGAATACTGACCCTGATGTGGATTTCCTTGAATCCTTATCAGCTTGAAAGTCAGAGTCAGTGTATCCAGTAAGAATCAAATCCTTAGCTCCATACACAAGCATGTAGTCCCTCGTTCTCCGAAGATACTTGAGGATATTCTTAACCGCTCCCCAGTGGTCCAACCCTGGATTAGACTGATACCTACTGACTACTCCCACTGCATAACATATGTCAGGCCTAGTGCAGAGCATAGCATACATTAAGCTGCCCACAGCTGAGGCGTAGGGAATGTGTCTCATGTTCTCAACTTCTTGAGGTGTCTTAGGAGATTGTTCCTTAGACAGGTGTACCCCATGTCTGAAGGGTAGTAGTCCCTTCTTGGAGTTTTGCATCGAATATCGAGACAACATCTTGTCAATATACGTTGCTTGAGACAAAGCTAGCGTTTTGTTCTTACGATCCCTAATGATTTGGATTCCCAGAACATATTGAGCCTCTCCCAGATCTTTCATTTGGAATTGGGCTGCTAGCCATTTCTTAATGTCAGTGAGGTATCCTACATCATTCCCAATGAGTAGGATATCATCTACATAAAGTATTAGAAAAGCTACTTTCCTTTTGTTGACTTTCTTGTATACGCAAGGCTCATCAACGTTTTGGTCAAAGCCAAAAGATTTGATTGCAGTATCAAATCTAATGTTCCATGATCTAGACGCTTGTTTCAATCCATAAATGGATCGATTGAGCTTACAAACCTTTTGTTCCTGACTTTGGGCTATGAACCCTTCGGGTTGAGACATGAAGATATTCTCTTCAAGATTACCATTCAGAAAGGCAGTCTTGACGTCCATTTGCCATATTTCATAGTCATAATATGTGGCTATGGATAAGAGAATTCTTATGGACTTTAACATGGCTACAGGAGAAAAGGTTTCCTCATAGTCAACCCCTTCCTTTTGGGTATAACCCTTTGCCACTAGTCTAGCTTTGAAGGTCTGTACCTTTCCAGCTGCATCTCTTTTTCTCTTATAGATCCATTTGCACCCTATGGGTTTTACCCCATTTGGTAGATCTGTAAGTTCCCATACAGAATTGGAGTGCATTGACTCTATTTCCAGGTTCATGGCTTTGACCCATTCATCCGTATCTTCGTCATTCATTGCCTGTCGATAGGACAATGGATCCTCAATGCCATCATTAGGTATGACAACCTGAGTTTCAGTTAAACCCAAGTAGCGGTCAGGTTGTAATACAACCCTCCCACTGCGTCGAGGCATTCCCAACGTTTGAGATGGACGGGATGGATCTGAAGAACTAGTTCCTTCATCAACCCTTGTTGAAGGTCCAACTTCATCAACAACTCTTGATGATTCTTCAGTAGCTTCTCCTAATATTATTTTGCTGCGTGGTTTATGATCTCTCATGTGGTTTTCCTCTAAGAAAGTGGCGTTTGTCGATACAATCACCTTATTTTCTTGTGGGTCGTAGAAATAACCACCTCTCGTTTCTTTAGAGTAACCAACAAATTGGCACAGTTTTGAACGAGGTTCCAGTTTCTTAGGATTTGTCACAAGCACGTGTGCTGGACAACCCCAGATGCGAAAGTCATGCAAACTAGGTTTACGCCCCTTCCATAATTCGAAAGGTGTTTCAGAAAACACTTTTCGAGGGAACATTGTTCAAGATGTATACTGCAGTCTCCACTGCATACCCCCAAAACGAGCTAGGCAATTGAGCATAGCTCATCATTGATCGAACCATGTCTAACAAGGTTCTATTTCTCCTTTCTGACACACCATTCTGCTGAGGTGTACCAGGGGCTGAGAGTTGAGATTGGATTCCATGTTCTATCATATAATCCTGGAATCTTTGATCCATATACTCCCCTCCTCGATCCGATCGAAGTACTTTAATAGATTTACCTAATAGGTTTTCAACTTCAGCCTTAAACTCCTTAAACTTTTCAAGGGCTTCAGACTTATGTCCCATTAGGTACAAGTAACCATATCTTGAATAATCATCTATAAATGAGATGAAATATTCGTACCCTCCTCGTGCTTTTACATTCATTGGACCACATAGATCCGAATGTATTAACTCTAAGGGTTCTTTGGCTCTGTAACCTTTTCCAGTAAAAGGTCTCTTTGTCATTTTTCCCTCGAGACAAGATTCACAAGGTGGTAGTGAATCATCTTCTAACTTACTTAGAAGTCCATTCTTTACCAAACGACCGATCCTATCGATGTTTATATGACCAAGTCTAAGATGCCAAAGATGAGTATTGTTACTTGTTGGAGAAAACTTTTGCCTTTTCCTTTGAGTTTCAGCAGTTTTAAATAATTCGTGATTTAAAAGTGCTTTGTTTTCGGTTGGTCTTAAAACATACAAGTTATTTTCCAATTTGGCTGAACAAATAAGTACACCATTTTTATAAATGAACGCTTCATTCATATCAAAAGTAACTGTATACGATTGTTCAATCAAACATGAAATAGAAATTAAGTTCCTCTTAATCTTGGGAACAATTAACAAACTTTCTAAAAGTAAGAATCTATTTCTAAAAAATAACTTCGCAGCTCCCACTGCTTTAGCTGAAATGACTTCTCCAGTTCCGACCCTGAGTGTCATTTCCCCATCGTTCAACTGCCGAAAGGAACTATTTTCCTGAAAAGAAGAGCAAACATGATTAGTTGCTCCTGAATCAAGTATCTAGGTAAACTCATCATGTTCTACCAGGCATGTTTCTAAAACAAGTAAATCAAATTTACCTTCCTTTTCCTTCTTTTTCTCAGCAAGGTACTTTGGGCAGTTTCTCTTCCAATGTCCATCTACATTGCAGTGGAAACACTTGCCCTTATCTGCCATAGCTTTGGCTTTTCCCTTGCTTTTAGCAGCAGTACTGGGAGCTTTCCCCTTGCTTCCTTTCTTCTTCTGAGTTTTCTTTGAAGAAGTGGCTACAGATTTAGTTCCAGAGGATGAACCCTTCTCGAACTTTCTTTTAGAGTGAACAACGTTTGCCTCTCCTTCTATCTGTCCCTTGTTCTTAAGAAGAGACTGATAGAGTTGTAGCTCATTCAGGAGGCTAGTCAGGTTGAATGTTATTTTATTCATCATTGCTTCGAAACTGCAGAAAACTCTTCGGAAGAGATTCTAAGATGAATGCAACCTGACTACGCTCATCTATGACCGCCCCGTTTGCTTCTGCCACGTTGAATTGGACCATCATATCCAGGACATGCTCCCGAACAGACGTGCCCTCTTTCATGCGACAGCTATAAACGTATTTGAGAGCGTCATGGTGGAGTTGGTAGGACGGTTGTCCAAACATCTCCTGGAGAGAGTTCATAATCTCCCTCGCTGTTACCATGCCCTCATGCCTTTTAGCCAAAACTTCAGATAAGCTGGCTAGGATATAGATGCGAGTCTTATCATTGGCCTTTGTCCAGCGGTCATAAGCATCCTTAACTGCTTGGGATGCATTACGAGCAGGGGCTGGAGGACAATCCTCCGATAAGACGAACCGCAGATCATCGACAACAAGAATCGTATTCAGGTTCGACTTCCACGTAGCATAATTTTCGCCGGTTAATTTCTCATTTTTAAGCAGAGAGACAATTGAGGAAGACATTGCTGAAATTTAAACAAACAATGACCGTATTAGTTATCTTTGCCTTAACCCATCATACAAGCAAACAATTGCACACAATCCAATCAATTTAGCAAAACAGACAATCACAGAACCCTAAAACTATTGATTTAGTTTTGCAACGATGTTTCAGAGGTTTAGAATATCAGCCACCGAAGGGTGATCAGGCACTCCTCCTTTGAAATGAGACACCTCTCAGCTAATTCTAATTCCAGAATAACTCATATTCCTATAGACATTAGCCACCGTTGTTCGGTCAAGGATTTGTTAACACTTTTAACTCATCCTCGTAAGTGTAACCCTCCCACTTTCAGATGTCAGAGGCACGCACCAATAGGCTACCGAAGGGAAAGACAACTGTTGGTGATTAGCCTAAGAGCTCCTATCCTATTCAGGAGTTCATGGTGTTCCGAATCCTATGATCAGGCCCTCCGAAGGGATGGTTGCGCCAGGACAACCTGCAGGCGGATCATAGTACTCTCACGGTGTGAACTATGGGCGGAGACCGAGGGATACGTTGACACGTGTCCCGCTCCCACTTACTTTAGACATTTTTCCCATTCACCTTGATATTGATTCATGCAAACACTTTCCGAAGGGAGGCCGCTCCTAAGGCGACTCGAAGCCGAGCATGAATCTCACGTTGTGAATATAGGGACATAGGAGCAAAACTTGATTTAAATCTCGTTTTGTAACTTTCCTCCCACTGAAAATGTCCTAAGGTTAATATAGGGTTGTTTAACTTAGATAGTATTTGGCTAAGTCAATCTATCTAAGTCTGATCCTATTATAACAATTATGGAAAGGATTCAACTGCAATCTTTTGGGTGAATAAAACCTCTTTTAATAAACCCAACATTGCAAGTCAACATTACTATGGTTAATTCAACTCAATGTTCGGGTCAGTTCCCAGGTAGGAGGTGTTCCGTAAACCGTCAACTTAAATACCCCCAACCTTAGACAGAACTTTACCGAGAGAGTTCCCTTATAACCTTAGTAATGTAGGGTCTTTACTCTAAAGATCTAGGTGCATTAAACACTTTTAATAAACCTAGTGACATTGCATGCTAACATTTAACTATGATTAATTCAACTCCGGTATTCCAGGTCAGTTCCCAGGTAGGAGGTGTTCCGTAAACCGTCAACTTAAATACCCCCAGCCTTAGACAGAACATTACCGGTGGAGTTCCCTTATAATCACAGCAATGATTTTCCTACTTAGTCAATTAAAACTATTTTTAATTCTAAGTAAGAAAAGATTCTAATCCTATTAGAAACTGATCTAGGTCTAATTAATTTTAAACAATTTAAAATTAATCCAATTTATCCTATGATCTTATGTTTGCATGCAAATCTTGATTATAGATTGACGGTTTCTAATCATTAATATTAAAGAACTATTTCAAATTTTAATGATTAGTCCTATAATCAAGAACCTAGGGTTTAATTCATTTAACAATCTCATTCAAATTAAATAATTAAACCACACTTATTGCATGAATAATATAACTATTATATTATTAACTATCGATGTTTCATGCTTCATGCAATATTGATTTTCAATTATAAGCCAATCAAGAAAATCAATCAAGCATGCTTCATTCATCACATTAAACATAACTATTTATATTTAATTTAAGTAATGACATGCTTCATGCTTTCCAAATTTTTCATATAATCAATATACACTTATATTAAAAATATGAAAACAATTCCATGCATCTAAACATACATTATAACTATTTATAATATATATAAAAAAATGCATGAGCATGTTTATAACCTAAGGTGGGATTAAATATTCTATATGACATCCATAAAGCATATAAATAGCAATCTAACCGGTTAATTTTGGCCCCTAGGATAAAATAAAGCATTAAATTACAATAATTTTAGCTAAATTCTATCCTAAAATCCCTCTGCAGCTCCCAAAATTGGTCTAGACAGCACGAACCGCCCCGAACCACCTCGAACTGGCTTCCAAAATCACGAACCATGCCAAAAATTGGCTGAACCGAACCAAATAGGTCCCAGCCCAACCGAACCGGTCTGAACCGGACCGCCCACAGCTTGAACCGCGCCTGTTGAAGCCCTAATGCGCGCCGCCATCGTGACAGCGTCTCGACGCTGTGTTGATAGCGTCTCGACGCTGTGCGCTTTCCATATCTGGCGCCTGCGGTATCGAGACAGCGTCGAGACGCTGTTGAGGTAGCGTCCCGACGCTGTTGCGTCTGGAGGCAGAATCTGGGCAAAATAGCAGTGTTTTCTTCGGTTTTGGCCTCGATTTCTGCGGCGATTGCTTCGATTTTCATCTCATAAAAACCTATTCTAGACCCAGACTTACATAGGACTCGATTTTACATAAAATACCCGAAACATCGGGCCTTACATGATCAAAATCACATAAAAATAAAATCTATGGCCATAAAATTAACCTAAACAGTTCAACGCAAACCGAACATACATTATGCATAAATCCCACCTATTAGAGCCTATCGCAACTTTTAATATTAATTAGTAGGGACAGCGATGGCTCTGATGCCGATTGAAGGGAATAAAAGTCCCCACGCAGCGGAAGCGCATCGATTGGACCTTACGCCGTATATTAATTAACATTAAAATAGCGTTACGAAAACTCAAACAAACTTTAAACACTCTTTAAAGTTGCTGGAAAATCAGCTTAAACATGCTTAAAAATAAATCTAAATTTATTTTCATGCTTTTCTAAAGAAAAGGGGAAGAACCGTTACAAACCTCCGTTGTAGACTTGACCGTTCGTCGCCAACGATGCTCCAACGAACAAAACGCAGCAGCCTCCTTTGTCTTGTGATCGCTGGAAAATTCTTCTTGAATGACACAATAACCACAGAGGTTACACCGGTATGACTCTAGGTCTAGGAGGCAAAAGACTTGTGGGAGTCTTTCTCTAAGAGGGAGGCTAGAGAGAATTCTAGGTCTTGTCTTGAGAGTCTAAGAGCAAGAGCAAAGTGTCAAGTGTCCTAGACCAATTAGGTCTAGTGTTCTATTTATAGAAGAGAGGCCATGAATAAAATATTCAATTAAATCAATCTTTTCCAAAATTGATTCAATCTTATTCCTTAATTAATCAATCATGATCAATCAATTCCACAATTGATTAATCTTTTCCACAAATGACTAATTTCTTCCATAAGTGATTAGATCATTTCCATAAATGATTAATCACTTCCTTAAGTGATTAATTATTTCCATAATTGATTAATTCCCACCAATTAAATATCACATATTTAATTTCCGGCCTAGAATTAATTAATTTGCCCAAACACATTTTAGGCCTTAAATTAATTAATTCATTATTTGAACTATTTCAAACTTCCATAAATTTATATTTGAATTTCTTCAAATATTAATTTCTCTCATAATAATATATCAATATATATTATATTTGTTTCCCTTAGTAAATTGAACATTTTCAATTTACATTTATTACTTAGTTGCCTCAAATTACTTTATGAGCTACCAGTGGGACCTAATGGACCTGCAGATCAGAAGCTCCAACGATGTGAGATTAATTGGTCAAACTCATTAACCACATCAATCAATATTCGTTAACTGTGTGTTCATTCCACTATAGACTCACAGTTGCACTCTTCTCACTGCAGACATATTTTCTGTGTCCACGGATATAGACCAATATCGACTAGTTAGTCCTTCACGAGTGTCCGTAACACCAGCTGGGTCAAATTACCGTTTTACCCCTGGGTTACCTCTATTTCCTTAAGTACCAATTCTCCTCTAATGAACAACCTGTTTGTGGTCCAACCATCAAACAGAAAACCCTCTCGTGCCATTGAGAGGGTAGGGCCCTTTGTTCAAGACTCGGAGTAACCACTTAAGGGAACACTCATCTGCTTCCCTAAAGTCGGGAAGGAGTGAATTCCATCTTGTACGATTATGTTCCCAGCTCCCCATTCGGTCTTGTCCCCAAAGTGGTAGGCTTATTGAGTCGGCGTATTGGCCACTCTCACCCATACAAATCAAAGGACAATCTCTCATGAGCAGGAGTCCATAATCAACTCAGGATTAAGACTAAGTTGTCTAGGTCGTCCTAGTGAAATAGAAAACCAACTAGTTAACGGTGTTATAACCAGTGGTTACTATTTCGCGGTCCGGTCTTATGCAAACTCATTGCATAGGATACCCCCACTCGCATGTCTCCTACATGAACGCGTTGGATCGCAGCGTTTGTATCAAATACAATGTGGGCTGTATCCATAGTGTCACGAGGATAAGGCACCCAGTCTTATCCCTATACTATAGACCCTTTAAGCTGTTTCTTGAACAATGATCCCATATGTCACTACATATAGTTCAAGACTCATATTACAGCCTTGGATGTCTAGTTTATTGGATTAGGGTTATTATTAGGCTAAGACAAATATAAAAATAACTAATAACAATTAATAAAAAACATATCAATATTATTTCATTAATATCCGGTCAACGGTTACATTCACTATCTACGAGTTTTAGGGCATAAAACCCAACAACTCTCACGCATACTAATCAAAGGACAATCCCTCGTGAGAAGGAGTTCATGACACACTCAGGATTTAGATTGAGTTACCTAGGTCATCCTATTGAAACAGTAACCTAACTAGTTAACGGTGTTACATCTAGTGGTTTACTATTTCATGGTCTGGTCATATGAAAACTCATTGCATAGGATACCCCCGCTCGCATGTCTCCTACATGGACGCCTTGGATCAATACGTCTGTATCAAATACAAAGCAGGTCGTATCTGATAGTGTTACTAGGATAAGGTACCCAGCCTTATCCCTGTACTATAGACCTTTTAGGTTGTTACTTGAACACTGATCCCCGTATGTCCCCACATACTAGTTCAAGTTACATATAAACAACCTTGGATCTTAGTTTATTGGATTTGGGTCATATTGTGCAATTTTAGACTTAAGATGACAATAACACTTTATTGCATAAACCTCAATAACACTTTATTGATACAAGTGTATAATTCATTAATCATTCACTATCTACGAGTTTTAGGACATAAAACCCAACAAACTCTCACTTTGACTAAAAATCTAGTTTAATGGGATGTACAATAATCTATACCAGTAGTGGGTGTATAAATACATGTATAATACATAAAACATATTTACAATCTACAAATACAATAAACTAGGGCATCACTATACCCATTACATAATGGTATCACTATACCCATTACATTTCTCCCACTTGCCCTAGATTACATCTTTGTACATAACTCGTAGACCTAGGACTTCTAGATGATCCTCATACACTTTAGTCGAGAGAGCCTTTCGTGAATGAATCAACAATACTTCCATTCAAATCGATATGCTAGCTTGTCTTGCAATAGACAAGTTCATATTTGGAACACTTTCCAAATTGGTCAAGAACTTCCCAAGCCATGTAGCGTCTAACGCTGCTTCACAAGCAGCTATCTGCTCGGCCTAAATGGTCAAGGATGCAATGCATCCTAGCTTGATGCGATGCCATACTATATCTCCTCTGTTAAGAGTGAACACAAATACTGATGTAGATTTCCTCAAATCTTTATCAGTTTGAAAATATGTGTTAGTGTATCCTTTAAGGATCCAATCCTCAGTGCCATACACGAGCATATTGATACTCGTCCTCCAAAGATACTGGAGGATGTACTTAACGGCTTTCCAGATATCAAATCCTGGATTGGATTGATACTTACTGACAATCCATATTGTCTAGGGCATACATCTCTTGTCCTCAACTTATTGAGGTGTCTCAGGACACAGTTTCTTAGACAAAAGAATTCCATCCTTGAAAAGGTAGTGAACCCTTCTCGAAATTCTGCATCTTATATCTTACTAACATTTTGTAGACATGAGACATTTGAGACAAGGCTAGCTTTTTGTTCTTACAGTTCCTAACAATTTGGATCCCAAGAAAAAACTCAGCTTCTCCCAAATTTTCATTTGGAAATGAGCTGCTAGCCTCTATTAATGTCAGTAAGATAACCTACATCATTTCCAATTATTAGGATATCAATCATATACAACACTAAGTGGGCTACTGAACTATTGATGATTACTTGTAAACACAAGACTCATCAATGTTCTGATTAAAGCCAAAAATTTGGTCACTACATCAAATCTTATATTTCAAGATCGAAATGCTTAGGTTAATACATGAATGGATCACTCAAGCTTGTAAACCCTTTTGCTTTTGATCTTGCTCAATGAACCCTTCTGGTTCAGACCTTAATGTCTCATTTCCTCTTGTAAATTCACTTGTAACCTATAGGTGTTACCCATCAAGCAGATCTACAAGATCCCAGATGGAATTGAAATACAAATGACTTCATTTCCAGGTCCATGGCTTTAATCCATTGGTCCTTGTCAGCATCATTCATTGCCTATCTCTAGAACAATGAATCCTCTATGCCATCATCAGGTATGATGACCTAGACTTCAATTAAGCTCATGTAATGGTCAGGTTGTAGAACAACCCTCCCACTACATCGAGGCACTCTCAACTATTGAGATGGATGTGACTGACCAGATGCACTGGTCCATTAACTGAAAGTGTTAATATCTAAAAGGCGGAAGCAATTTTGGATCTTAGGCACTTAATTAGTTCAATTTGATCAAACATTGCATGATGTCCAAGTGAAGAAAAACAGAGTATGTTTACCAACCTTGATTCAATAGAGAAATTGGTTGGGTTTCTTTCTTGTTTTTCTTCACCAACGAGTCACGAACCACCAAAGGATCTTCCTTGCTATCCTCAAGCCTTTAGAACAGATTGTGGGATCCTCAAGTGATGGAAATGAAGAGAGAAAGCTTGAAGAACAAGCATATGGAGGTGGGTTTCGTGAGTATTCAATTTGGCAGCAATTCACTATCTCATTCTCTCTAATCTTTCAGCCTTCTTCTTCATTTATATAGAGGGATAAAAGATGAAGGAAAGTCTCAGAAATTGACACTCAATCAGCCAAAGATTAGTGGGGATTTTGGTGTCCAACATGAGGGGAGTGCATGGGTTTAGTCACCATGCACTCCACCTCCAAAAATTCAATCGTTTTGAATTTAATTAAATCAATAATTATCCTTAATTAATTGGATAATTATCTGGATTTTAATAATCTGAAAAATTAAAATGGAATTTCAATTTTCCATTTTTAAATTAATTTAAAATATTTATTAAATAATTAATTAATTATTAATTCAATATTAAATATTAAATTAATATTTTGTCACCAATCTCGAACATTTCCTAAATGTTATTTTCAATCATGAATCCTGATTCATGTTTTCGGTATTTAAATCATATTTAAATATTAAATACTCACCTACACGGTTTTCACAAAAATCCGACGTACCGACAACGCCTATCACCTCTACTCATATTTCTCAACACGAACTTAAAGTAATTCATATTTTATCCATCATATTGTTCCAAAGGTTAGTCTCGAGCTAGCAAGGGGACCTAATGGACCTATAGATCACGGGCTCCAACGGTACGAGGTTAAACTAGCCAAACTCTTTTAACCTAGTTAACCAACATTCGTTAACTACTGGGACACTCCACTATAGACTAGTAGTTGAACTCCCCTCACTGTAGATATATTTTTGTCCACTCGATATAACCATGATTAGTAAGTCAATCCTTCACAGGTCGTTCGTTACTATAGATAGGTCAAAAGTCCGTTTTACCCCTACAGTACATCTTAGTTCCTTAAGTCCACTGGTCCTCTAATGAACAATTTTGTTCATGGTCCAACCATTAAACAAGATCCCTCTCTGGCCAATGAGAGGGTGGGGCCCCTTGTTCAAGCCTTGGATTCAGCACTTAAGGGAACAACCTCTTGATAGCGAGCATAGCTAGCTAGTTTTCCTTAATTAATTAAACTAGTCTTTTATATTCAAATGGAAAAAATTATGAATTTTCATGCTTTATTTGTAGGAAATAAATATCGGAGCTAATCGTGTGTTCGGGACATGAAAAGGGGCTAAAGAACGAAAAAGATTCAAGTTAGAAGATTGCAAATTGGGCCCATCCGAGAGCCAGCGTTGGGACGCTGCTCTTTGGGAGTCTCGACGCTGGCATTCCATATTTGAAGTAGGCGGCAACAGGTCATTGCGTTAGCATCCTGACGCTCTCGGCTTCCCTTTCCAGAATCCGCAGTATCGCGACAGCGTCGCGACGCTGCCCCTATAGCGTTGCGACGCTGTGCCGAATTTTTTCCCTATATATATTTTGAGATTAGGTCAGATTTGGGGACTTCTTTTGGTGATTTTGGAGTCGTAAAACAGAGAATTGGGGCTGTGGAAGCTGAACCAAGTGGAGGAAAGCGGGATTCAAGGCTTTGTTCGTGGGGATCGTAACGGGGACGTGTGGTCTCGGCCTACCAAGCGTTTAATTCTCTTTACCCTTTACTTTTGTAGTTTTTATGGCTGTTTTAGACCTTAGCTATATTGTAACGCGTTGTATGAGTAGTTAGGTCTTTAATCTCAGGGATTGATGTAGCCGTTGGGCACTTTATGGATTGATTTTATGGTTTTATGTTATTGATTTCATTTATGCATATTGTATGCTTAATGCTTTCAATTTACCGGCCATGAATTGAATGTTGTTTGTGATTAAATCTAACTCGGGAGAGAGGATTTAGCTAGAGATCGGGAGATAATAGTTAATTCTAGAAATCGTGAAAAAGGACAACCTTAATGCCATGTTTAATGAATTTAGATAGGGATATCGGGTTCGTTGCATGTGGGAGAATCATGTATGCTCGGGAGAGATATGTGTGACTTTAGTATTCCAAGATTTATGAATCATAGCATGTCATTAATCCATGAATTAATCCATAATCCCAATTGGTGAAATCAAATCCCTAAGACCGTTGTCATCATTAGATTGTCGCATTCTTTTTATTTTTTTATGTTTGATTTTCCATTCATTCTCACTTTGTTTGGATCCCTAAATAAAATTGGACAAGAGTATTTTCAGTAATTAAAATTGATTAGAAACCCAATCCAGAGGACGACATTCGAATTTCACATTCACTATATTATAACTTGACCCGTACACTTGTGGTAGGAAAATTCCACATCATGTTTTTGGCGCCGTTGCCGGGGATTGGCATATTTAGTCAATTTTTTTTTTGTATTTTTTGTATTTAGGTAGATTGCATTTTTTTCCTTTATTGTTTTTCTTTTCCATATTTAGATTTTTCCATATTTAGATTTTTCCATATTTTCCTTTTTAGTTTTTCCCCTTATTAGATTAATTTTCCTTATTTGGTAGTTTCCTAATTTGTTTTTGCCTTATTTTTATTTTTGCATTCCTTATTTGTTTATCTTTTCCTTTTGTAGATTATATTTTCCTATTTTAGATTTAGTATTCCCTTTTCTAGGTTCTTCCCTAATTTGTTTTTTCCTTTTCTTTTATTTTTCTTTTTAGGTTAGCCTAGTTGGTGCATGCGAAAGGTTAGGGAGTTGGCCTTAGTTCCCTTTGACCTGGAGATAGAAAAAATTTACAATAGACTTCGAAGGGAAAACCAAGAAAATCCAATTCAAATGACCAATCATAACCCCGAGGAGCCTAAGCCTATTAGAGACTATTTTCAGCCGGTCTTTCAGGAGCAACATTCGGGGATTGTCTATGCCTCGATCAATACTGATAATTTTGAGCTGAAAATGGGTCTCATTCAAATGGCTCGAGACTGCGCCTACAGAGGATCGCCCACCCAGGATCCAAATTCTCACCTGAAATCCTTCCTAGACATCTGCGAGACGGTAAAATTAAATGGTGTTTCTGAAGATGCCATTCGCTTACGTTTATTTCCTTTTTCTTTGCAGGACAAAGCGAGGGACTGGTTACAATCGATTCCACCTGGGAGCATTACCACTTGGGATGCTTTGGTCCAGGTATTCTTGAAGAAGTTCTTCCCTCCTACTAAGATGGTCAAGTTGAGGACCGAGATTGGGACGTTCCAGCAGCTGTTTGATGAGCAGCTGTTCGAGGCTTGGGAACGATTTAAAGAGTTACTGAGGAAGTGCCCTCAGCATGGCTATCTCGACTGGCTTCATGTTCAATTATTTTATAATGGCTTAACTCCTAGTACAAAAACTATTGTTGATGCAGCTGCAGGTGGGACTCTGTTGTCCAAAACCATTGAGAATGCTAGGACTTTGTTGGAGGAAATGGCCACCAATAGCTATCAGTGGCCATCTGAGCGGTCGGGACCGAAAAAGATTGCTGCTGGAGTGTTCGAGATTGACAACGTAAGTGCACTTCAGGCCCAGATGTCTTCCCTCGCTAATGCATTTTTAAAGTTTTCAGGTACAGGGAATGCTCAATCGATCGAGTCTGCAGTTGCCCTTGCACCCCAGACTAAAGAGGAGAATCTAGAGCAGGTTCAGTATGTTTCCAATTATAATTCTAGGGGGTATGATAATAATAATTCTACACCTACACATTATCACCCTAGTAATAGAAATCACGAGAATTTTTCCTATGCTAATAATAAGAATGTGTTAAATCCTCCTGGTTTCACCCCTCCTAATCAAGAAAGTAAAAAATCTTTAGAAGATCTTGTTGGAGCTTTTATTGCAGAATCAAGTAACATGACCAACAAGCTCGAGGAGGCCGTGATTGCCACAAACACCACTGTCAATGTTCATTCTGCAACCATCAAGAACATCGAGACTCAGCTGGGACAACTAGTAAATGTTGTCAACACTATGAACAAAGGTAAAGCCCCAGCTGACTAGGAGAAATCCTCATTGGAGTACTGCAAGGCCGTCACTGTGCATCACGAGGAGGACACTCAAGTAGCTGAGGAAGAGGAAGCAACTGAACTAGAGGAACTTACTGGAGAAGCTGAGGAGGGCACCACCTCAAACGAAGTCGAAAAGCTTATCCTTGAGCCCTCCATCCCTTGTCCTACTGCTTTAGTTCCTAAGTCAAAGAATAGGAAAAAGAAAAATTCTAAGGCTCAGTTTGATAAGTTTCTTGATGCTTTTTGATGACCGCAAAGTGCACGGGCCGCAAGTAATATAAAACGGAAAGTATTCCGAGTATCGAATCCTCAGGGAATTTGAATTATATCCATTAAGTACCAAAAACCATCATGTTCAATTTTATTTAGAAGTCCAATCTTGAATGATAGAGCGAAAATTAAAGAAACTAATAAAAAGAAACATGCAAGTAAAAGGGAATTTTCCTATCAAAGGGGGCTTGACCTAGGGTGTTAACTAGCTTTCTTGGATTTGTAGCTCAATTACATGGATATATGTAATTAATAATCTTCAATTTCATAAATCTAGAAGTAATTATAAGTGGATTTCTCTTTCAAGTTCCTCCACATCTCATACTAACATAACTAATTTATGTGTCCATCTCCTTAGTTAATCATAGTATGGCATTAAGCAACTTCATTATCAATTTCTAACAATTCTTTTTCACTCTCGTGTTCCAAGCAATTATTAGCCATGCAATTTGGATCTAATCTAAATTCTCTCTGTCGAGTATCAATTCAGACCAATAAATCAATTAATCCGTGATCAAGAGATTAAAGACATTAAGCATAAATTGCATAGATGAAATATGAAGAAATTCAGTACATAATCCAAGTAATTGCGCTACAATATCCAATTAACTAGAATAACGACCCTAGGTCTCAAGATCTACTCACAATTGGAAATAATGTTGCCAAAATGATCTTGATCCATAGGCCTAACTCAAATTAAAATAAGAAATTACAAAGAAGTAAGGAAGAAATAACCGATAAGTCGATCCCAAGCTCCCGTCATGAGCATCTCGAATCCGAGCCTTGGAATCTCGCTCAATTCTTTCTCCTCACAATTCTTCTCACTTTTCCTCTCTATTGAGCTAGGGGAGAGCTCCCCAAAAATGGGATGATAATAACCAAAGGAAAGGGGGCTATTTATAGGAGCATGGGCGACCCTTTTCTTGCTGGACAAGCCAACAGTGTCGAGACGCTACGTCACAGCGTCGAGACGTTGTGACGTCAGGTTTTCTTGGAGCAGAAGTTGTCGCAGCGTCGCGACACTACCGCGATTCTGGAATTTTCTTCACTGATCACCTAGCGTCTCGACGCTAGGCCTTCTAGAAGCCCTATATGCGGATTTTGGCCTCCTTTCTTCATTCTTTTGGACTTTTTGGGCCTCCACTTCAAATATCTTCTTTTCTTTTCTCCTTTTATGGCCCAAAGTCTTCTTTTTATGCCCAAAATTGGTAAAATTCTTGGTTTTGCTTCTCGAACTCGGTTTTCTATAAAATCAACATAAAAATGCATTAAAGCTCCCAATTCATGCACAAAACTAGCTAAAATTAATAGGAAAATGATGACACTTTTGCATGTCATCACACCCCCAAACTTAAAGTTTTGCTAGTCCCGAGCAAAATAAAGTAATGCATATGACTCATAAATTGCATGCTAACAACTCTTTCTTCAATGCTACTAGCCATGAATGCAAACTATTGAAACAAATAAGCATGAACAACCATCAAGAAATTTAAAATCTAATCCTATCCTCCTTTGCAAAAACGAATCATCAACTGCCTTATCATAATTTTTACTAGCCCAGAATCATTTATACACTTCTCCATTCATCTTCCCCCTACACTGGCACTAAAGCTCGCCCTTTTAGCCATCATACTTATCTAGCAGGCACTACTTTACTGAGGTGCCCATAATTCTTGGAGCGTCCCCCAAACTTGCTTTTTTTTTTTTTTTTTTGAAATCCTTTTAGATGTAGCACCTTCGTTTTGGCTTGCCAACATTGGTGATGAAAGCATCCAACTACGAGCGCCTCATCTTTCAGGTTGTCGAGGCATGCTCATTTCTTTCCAGCGCTTTCATGCAAAGGCAAATGATGGGTGTCATGAATGCTCCTGGTTACTAAGGCTCTCAAGAAAGTGGAACATTCATCATTCTCCTTTTTTTTTTTTTTTTGGCAAATCAAAGCATTTCTTTTTCCCAAAGCTCAGTATTACTTACTATTACGCAAGAAAGCTATCTAGGCAAACTTTACACCTATCGGAGTGACAACGAACTTCCAAAGCATATAACTTTCATCTAGGCTTTCAAAATCATAATAAAACAAGTGAATCATCATACTTTGCAAGGGAATCAAAGAATTTTTTTTTAAAATTTCTTGAATTTAGGCATGCTTTCAAATTTGCAGCAATAAGAGAGAATCATGGCTAAAAGCAAATCATCAGAAGTCATCATCATCAACATGCATTTAATTCATCATAAGCAATACTTATGCAAAACCTAAGCAGAGCAAATCTCCCCCCCAAACATAAAATATACATTGTCCCCAATGTATGAACATTTAATCAGATAAAGAGAGATCGATACTGCCCTGAAAAAGCGAGAGAATCTGAAACGTCTTGATTTTTCGTCAGAAGAGAGCTAGGCACGAATTCACGAGCTTCCTGCATAAGGATCGATCTCAAAGGAGCATTAGGATCAACGCAAAAACTAAAATGAAATTTACGAAAAACTTAAAAGCTTGGGTTGCCTCCCAAGAAGCGCTTGTTTAACGTCTTGAGCTAGACGGGGCTCGGTCACCCTGGATCCGTTAAAATTATTTTTTCGACCTTTCGCTCTTCGAATCCACAATAGTGCTTCACTCTTTGAGCATTGACTTTAAAAGTTAACCCGCTGCTATCCATCAATTCAATTGGTCCAAACGGAGACACTTCCTTGACTATGAACGGACCAGACCATCGTGACTTTAATTTTCCTGGGAATAATCGTAATCGAGAATTGAACAGAAGAACTTGCTGGCCTGGCTCAAAAGAACGTTTCTGAACTATACGATCATGCCATCTTGTCGTTCTTTCCTTGTAGAGCTTAGCGTTTTCGTACGCCTGGCTCCTGAATTCTTCTAATTCGTTGAGCTGCAGTAGCCGATGTTCCCCAGCCTTCTCTGCATCCAAGTTCAACTTCTTGATAGCCCAGTATGCTTTGTGCTCGAGCTCCACAGGCAGATGACAGGCCTTACCATACACTAATCGATACGAGGATGTACCGATCGGAGTTTTGAAAGCCGTCCGATAGGCCCACAAAGCATCGTCCAACTTGTATGCCCAGTCTTTCCTGTTGATGCGGACTGTCTTCTCCAAGATTTGCTTTATCTCCCTGTTAGAAATCTCAGCTTGACCGTTAGTTTGAGGATGATAAGCGAGAGAAGTCTTATGCTTGACACCATATTTTCTAAGTAATGATTCAAACAATTTATTGCAAAAATGGGATCCCTCATCACTAATTATAGCCCGTGGTGTGCCAAATCTAGTGAAAATATTTTTATGCAGAAAACGTAGTACAACACGTGCATCATTAGTCTTAGTGGCTACTGTCTCTACCCATTTAGAAACGTAATCAACAACAACCAAAATGTATGAGTATCCATTGGAGGAGGGAAAAGGGCCCATAAAATCCATGCCCCACACATCAAAAAGTTCTACTTCTAGAATAGGGGTTAGGGGCATTTCATGGCGTCTAGAAATATTACCTGTCCTCTGGCATCTATCACATGTTTTTACAAAAGTATAACAATCTTTAAATAGAGTAGGCCAATAAAAACCAGATTGAAGTACCTTTGCTGCCGTACGAGTTGGTCCAAAATGACCACCATAAGGAGAGGCATGGAAATCATGTATAATCTTACCTACTTCTTCTGCTGGAATGCACCTTCGAATTATTTGGTCAGAACATACCTTAAAGAGAAATGGGTCATTCCACAGGTAGGATTTCACATCATGGAAAAACTTCTTTCTTTTCTGAGCATTCAAGTCTGGTGGTATTTCTTTTCCTGCAAGAAAGTTTACAAAATCGGCGTACCAAGGAAAAGAAGTTTTAACAACATATAATCTCTCATCCGGAAAAACTTCTTTAATAGGAAAGGTTGCGATATTCTTTTCATGCTCTATCCTAGACAAATGGTCTGCGGCTACATTCTCACAACCTTTTCTATCCTTGATCTCATAGTCGAACTCTTGCAATAACAGAATCCATCTTATGAGTCTGGGCTTGGAATCCTTTTTACTACTCAGATAACGAATAACAACGTGGTCAGTGTGCACTATAACCTTCGTACCAAGTAAATAGGGCCTAAACTTATCGAAAGCAAACACAACTGCAAGCATCTCTTTTTCTGTAGTGGTATAATTCTGCTGAGCATTATCTAGAGTTCTACTTGCATAATATATAGCCCTAAAGAACTTATCTCGTCGTTGCCCTAAGACAGCTCCTAAAGCATAGTCACTAGTATCGCACATGATTTCAAATGGTTGACTCCAGTCAGGCACAACAATGATAGGTGCGGAAATCAACTTTTCTTTTAAAAGATTAAAAGCTAGCAAACAATCTTTTGAAAACACAAATGGAGCATCCTTTTCAAGCAAATGGCACAGGGGTTTAGCAATTTTTGAAAAATCTTTTATAAAACGCCTATAAAACCCTACATGGCCTAAGAAACTACGAACTCCTTTAACATTGATGGGTGGAGGAAGTTGTTCAATAGCGGAAATTTTGACTTTATCAACCTCCAAACCTCTTTCAGACACCTTGTGGCCTAAAACTATCCCTTCTTTTACCATAAAATGACATTTTTCCCAATTTAAAACAAGGTTAGTCTCTTGGCATCTCTGTAAAACACGAGAGAGATTATGCAAACAGTTATCAAATGACGAACCAAAAACAGAAAAATCATCCATAAATACCTCCATAATCTCTTCTACAAAGTCTGAAAATATGACCATCATACAACGCTGAAAGGTAGCTGGAGCATTACACAGTCCAAATGGCATACGCCGGAAAGCATAAGTACCATAGGGACACGTGAATGTTGTTTTCTCTTGGTCTTCAGGTGCAATTGCAACTTGATTATAGCCTGAATAACCATCAAGAAAACAATAATACGGATATCCAGCTAGCCTATCAAGCATTTGATCGATAAAGGGGAGGGGGAAGTGATCTTTCCTAGTGGCTTTATTTAATTTCCTATAATCAATACACACACGCCAGCCAGTGACTGTCCTAGTGGATATGGACTCATCTTTTTCATTCTTAATAACAGTCATCCCCCCTTTCTTAGGCACTACTTGAACAGGACTCACCCAAGGGCTGTCAGATATAGCATAAATAATTCCTGCATTTAATAATTTTAATACCTCGACTTTTACCACTTCCTTCATTGCTGGATTTAATCTTCTTTGGTGCTCTACTGTAGGATTAAAGGTATCTTCCATTAAGATTTTATGCATGACAATTGAAGGACTAATACCCTTAATATCACTAATAGACCATCCTAAGGCAGATTTATGCTTTTTCAAAACATCCAACAATTTTTTCTCTTCTACTTTACTTAAATTAGCAGAAATGATAACAGGAAAAGTAGAAGAGTCTCCTAAGAAAGCATGAAGTAGGTGGGCAGGCAATTGTTTTAATTCAGGGGAAGGGACATCAACTTGAGCATAAATATCTAATGATAATGTTTCTTCCCTTCCTAAAGATTTATCAATTAAAGCATTTTCCTGATCAACATCTATTAATTCATCTCCAAACACATCAGGCATGCTTATTTCATAATGATCAATAGGAGACTCTGACTCCACACAGGCATTGATGATAGTGTCAACTAAATCAATCGAAAAGCAGGAACTAACCTCTTCTGGATGTTTTAATGCATTAAAAAGGTTGAACACTACCTCGTCGTCTTCTACCCTGAGAGTCAGGGTTCCTTTCTGTACCTCAATTAGCGCACGAGCGGTTGCCAAAAATGGTCTCCCAAGAATGATTGGGACTTTGGGGTCTTCTTCCATGTCTAACACTACAAAGTCTGCAGGGAATATGAATTTGTCAACGTTGACCAAAACATCCTCTAACACACCTCTAGGGTATGTCATCGAACGATCTGCCAATTGCAGAACAATTGTAGTTGATTTTAATTCCCCCAAACCGAGTTTCCTGTAAACACTAAAAGGCATTAGGTTAATACTTGCCCCCAAGTCACATAAAGCTTTTTTAATAAACAAACTACCAACAGTACAAGGAAGAGTGAAACTCCCTGGATCTTTTAATTTTGGTGGTAGATGTTTTTGGATTATGGCACTACACTCTGCTGTCATATTTACTGTCTCATGATTCTCGAATTTCTTTTTCTTTGACAATATTTCCTTCATAAACTTGGCATAGTGTGGCATCTGTTCCAAAGCATCAGCAAAAGGAATGTTAATATGGAGTTGTTTAAAAATATCAAGAAACTTTGAAAATTCAGCATCCAACTTTTTCTTTTGAAATCTCTGAGGATAAGGAATCTGGTTAAGAACTAAAGGAATAGAATCAGAAGACTTATCTGGCACTGATGGTGCTGACTTTTCCTCTGGTTTGTTTTCACCTTCCTCATCCACTATCCTTCTAGTGATGGGCTTTGTTTCTTCTTTTCTTTCAATTTCTCTTAACTGTTTCCCACCTCTGAGAGATATGGCAGGGCATTGTTCTTGTGGGTCCATGGCGACGACATTGGATAAATTTCCTTGCTGGATCTCCTTCATGAATATTGTCATTTGATCCATTTTTGCTTCCATCTTATTAATGACAACATCTACTTTGGCTTGAACATTTTCATTCAAATTTCTAGTCTCATTTATGAAGTTTCTTAGCATTTCTTCCAAAGGGCTTTTCTTTTCTTCAGGTTTAGGTTCTTTTTTTACTTCGGCTTTCGGTGAACTTGGAATTTCTGATCCTATGAGCTTGGTTAGAACCTTGGTTTGAGCTTCGACTTGCAACCTTAAAGCACTCACCTCATTATTCTCACATGGTTTCTCCTTAATTTTGGGCTTTGGTTGCCATTGGTAACTCGTCAAAGCCAACTCTTCTACTATGGCTCGTGCCTCCCTGACAGTTTTGGCTAAAAAGTTTCCTCCAGCCGTAGTGTCAAGAATTGTCTTTAAATCCCTATTCAAC
Organism: Luffa aegyptiaca; assembly: GCA_017139565.1. Lineage (NCBI taxonomy): Eukaryota > Viridiplantae > Streptophyta > Magnoliopsida > Cucurbitales > Cucurbitaceae > Luffa > Luffa aegyptiaca. The sequence continues at coordinate 26,986,764 of CM029405.1, read as the reverse complement.
CCATCGTAGAAAAGTTGTATCTGGAGCCAATCATGGTATCCATGTTGTGGGCATTTTCTTAACATATCCTTATATCTTTCCCAAGCTTCATGCAGTTGCTCTTCCTCCAATTGTTTAAACGTTCCAATTTCAGTTCTAAGCTTGGTAATTTTGGCTGATGGGAAAAAATTTGTAAGGAAAGCTTTGACTAAATCATTCCACCCAAGGATGCTATTTGAGGTTAACGAGTCTAACCAATCTCTAGCCTTATCTTGTAAAGAAAATGGGAATAACTGCAAACGAATTGAGTCAGGACTAACACCTCCCATTTTCACAGTTCCACAGATATTCAAAAATGATCTTAGGTGATTGTGTGGATCTTCTGATGGATGGCCTTTGAAAGCATACTCTCTCACCATTTGAATGAGACTAGCTTTGAGCTCAAAATTATCGACAGTGACTGGCTCGTAAGCTATTCCAGAATAGTTTAATGAAAATTCAGGAAAGAAATAATCTCTGATTGCTTTGTCTTCTGCCAGGATTAAATCTCAAAGAACAGATTATCCACCTTATAACTCCTCAAATTTTGCGACAACTTCTTAAACTAAAAATTTAAAATGCAAAAATAAAATTTCTAAATTAAAATCAAACACTTAATTCTCAATATTAACGGAAAACTTACAAATTCCCCGGCAACGACGCTAAAAACTTGATGATCGCAAAGTGCACGGGCCGCAAGTAATATAAAACGAAAAGTATTCCGAGTATCGAATCCTCAGGGAATTTGAATTATATCCATTAAGTACCAAAAACCATCATGTTCAATTTTATTTAGAAGTCCAATCTTGAATGATAGAGTGAAAATTAAAGAAACTAATAAAAAGAAACATGCAAGTAAAAGGGAATTTTCCTATCAAAGGGGGCTTGACCTAGGGTGTTAACTAGCTTTCTTGGATTTGTAGCTCAATTACATGGATATATGTAATTAATAATCTTCAATTTCATAAATCTAGAAGTAATTATAAGCGGATTTTTCTTTCAAGTTCCTCCACATCTCATACTAACATAACTAATTTATGTGTCCATCTCCTTAGTTAATCATAGTATGGCATTAAGCAACTTCATTATCAATTTCTAACAATTCTTTTTCACTCTCGTGTTCCAAGCAATTATTAGCCATGCAATTTCGATCTAATCTAAATTCTCTCTGTCGAGTATCAATTCAGACCAATAAATCAATTAATCCGTGATCAAGAGATTAAAGGCATTAAGCATAAATTGCATAGATGAAATATGAAGAAATTAAGTACATAATCCAAGTAATTGCGCGACAATATCCAATTAACTAGAATAACGACCCTAGGTCTCAAGATCTACTCACAATTGGAAATAATGTTGCCAAAATGATCTTGATCCATAGGCCTAACTCAAATTAAAATAAGAAATTACAAAGAAGTAAGGAAGAAATAACCGATAAGTCGATCCCAAGCTCCCGTCATGAGCATCTCGAATCCGAGCCTTGGAATCTCGCTCAATTCTTTCTCCTCACAATTCATCTCACTTTTTCTCTCTATTGAGCTAGGGGAGAGTTCCCCAAAAATGGGATTATAATAACCAAAGGAAAGGGGGCTATTTATAGGAGCATGGGCGACCCTTTTCTTGCTGGACAAGCCAACAATGTCGAGACGCTATGTCACAGTGTGACGTCAGGTTTTCTTGGAGCAGAAGTTGTCGCAGCGTCGCGATGTTACCACGATTCTGGAATTTTCTTCACTGATCACTGTTGGGTTCCTAGAGTGAGTAAAAATATGGTATAAAAGGACTCAAGAACTCTGTGCAAGTATACACAGTCCGCAGCAAGTAATAAGTATTATCAATCCAAGGCCTAAACTAGCTTCCACTTTATCTATTTTGTATAACTCTTTAATGGTTTCAAAAGATGGTAAAAATGATTGGTTTTTATAAGAATAATGCTGAAGCAAAAGAAATGACAGAATAGAAAGTAAACAAATAGGCAGACAGATTAGAAACAGGTGCTGGTTAAGATTTAGTAATTGTTTTAAAAGATGCTCTAGCAATATTATTGATCATGCAAACTCTCGCAGTATTATTAGCGGATTCCTCCTGGAACTCCGGATTTTTTGGAATGTGTTTCAACTCCAATGAAGTACTACCGATCAAGCACTAGGCAACTGGCTATCCCTAGCTCAATCACTGGCGTTCACCAATACACAATGATCTAGTGTGATTAACCGCCACACACTCCCTAAATCATCCCTGAAACTAGAGAGAGGTATTCATACCGGCTGGCCAAGCGGGCATAAAATAGAAATGAACACAACAATTAACCAAGATGCAGTAATCAATTTATATAACTAAAGTTAAGCACGACAATCACATTGTTCCTAACCAACGCCTAAGCTACTTAGTTCATAATATGCATGGAGACGAACGCTACAATCTGAGTAGGCATGTCCATAATTACAAGATAATAAAAGGAAATACTAATCTCCTCGATCAGCTTGCAATGATGGTCTTCTAGGTGGTCTCCAATCTCTCTCCTCTATTCGGCTCCCAAAGGTGGAAGGGACGTCCCGAGAATGGAATGTTTTCTCCCAAAAGTGGAATGAATCTGACTTGGGCGGCTACTTCCTTTTATAGAGTTGAGGAAGGCTTGAATTAGGTTGACCTAGACACGTGGATGGCTCTCCTTGCTCCTTTATCCCGAAAATAACTCAACAGAATTCGGTTCATTAAATTGGCTAACGAGCTGTGACGTGGCAGTTTTACTCCCAGCTTTGCTGCAGCACAAAATTTGCTCCCTCAAGTCGCCCAGCAACAGATTCTGCACAAAATGATTTCCAAAGCTTCCATTCTTCCAAATGGGTTAAAACATGTAATATATATCTAAAACCAACCCTATTAAGCACAAAAGACACACAAATCAATATAGAAATGAGGCCTAAATAACTACCTTTTGGGCAGTTATCAATCACCTAGCGTCTCGACGCTAGGCCTTCTAGAAGCCCTATATGCGGATTTTGGCCTCCTTTCTTCATTCTTTTGGGCTTTTTGGGCCTCCACTTCAAATATCTTCTTTTCTTTTCTCCTTTTATGGCCCAAAGTCTTCTTTTTATGCCCAAAATTTGTAAAATTCTTGGTTTTGCTTCTCGAACTCGGTTTTCTATAAAATCAACATAAAAATGCATTAAAGCTCCCAATTCACGCACAAAACTAGCTAAAATTAATAGGAAAATGATGACACTTTTGCATGTCATCACTTTTACAGGTTTGACTGTTAATATTCCTTTTGCAGATGCATTGGAGCAGATGCCTCACTACAGGAAGTTCATGAAGGAATGACTCATCAAGAAGAAAAAGGAAAAGCAGATGGAGACTGTGCACCTCGCATCGACATGCAGTGCTCGTGTCCAACAGAAAGTACCAGAGAAATTGACTGATCCAGGGAGTTTTACTATTCCTTGTAATTTTGGTACTTATTCATGTTGAGCATTATGTGATTTAGGGGCTAGCATAAATATCATTCCATTATCATTGTGCAAAAAGCTAAATATAGGAGAAATAAAATCTACTTCTGTTAGACTCCAGTTGGCTGACCAGTCTGTGGTTAGTTCTTATGGAATTGTGGAGAATGTTTTGATTAAGGTAGGTAGATTTTTCCTTCCTGTTGATTTCTTTGTTTTAGATATTAAAGAGAATCTTGTCATGCCTATTATATTAGGGAGACCATTCCTTGCTACAGGAAGGGTTATAATTGATATTGAGCGCCCGAGCTAATCATTAGAGTCCAACAGGAGAAGGAGATCCTAAAAGCTTTTGAGGACCCTAAGAACACATCAGAGACCATGTTGGTGGGATACAGGAAAGGTGCTAGGAAGAGCACTGTTGATGGAACACCTGACATTAGACCACCTTGATTCCTATTCGGTCAACACGTCGAGCTAATGACGTTAAACAAGCACTTATGGGAGGTAACCCAAGTAAGTTCAGTTGTGTTTTCTTTTTGAGTTTGATTTGTTGTTTTTGTTTTGTAGGTCTTGGTTCCAGTTTCTGCTTTGCTTGCAAGCTTCCATAAAAGAGAATATCGTCATTCCAGGACAATATTGTTCACTCATCCTACTCTTTTTTTTGTTCTCATGCTTGATTATGCCTTATTTTCTTTATACATTGAGGACAATGCATGTTTTAAGTTTGGGGGTGTTATATCATGTTTGTGGAGCCCTTGAGCATCTGAGTTCGGTCTATAGTTTTGAGCTTTCTTGGAATTGAGCATATGGTTGTTGTCTGGATGCTATTTTTGCATGATTATGATTTCCTAGGATAGGCTTTCTTGTCAATTTTCAAGCTTTCGATGAGTTGTAAGCATGAGTGCCCAAAAAGGGAGACTTTTTAAAATTTTTCTAGGAGATGTCTTGCATGAGTAGAGTATTTTTCTTGGCTAGATTTGGATTTGAATGCTTAGGAGCAAATTATTAGGTTCATATGTATGTTGTCACCTCGATAGGTGTAGGGAAGAGCTAAAGAGTTATTTTTTTTTTTTGCAAATTAGCATGTTTAATCTTACCTAGGAGGAAAGAAAAGAATATATGCTTATCATGCTCATAAAGAAAAATCATTCTTGTTGTTACAAATTGAAAGAAAAATAAAGTCATGACTTATGTGCGCAATGCAATGTTTAATAAAGTTTAGGCAAAAAGAGCTACCCCTGTTGTTAACAGTTAGGCCAACCAAAGAGTAAAACTCGGGTTATGGGTCCCTACAATAGGTGTGTGAAAACTAGTGCCACATATAAATGCATGTTGTAATTTTAAACTATAAGCACCTAAGTATAGATGAAAACAAACTAATTTGTTCCATTGACTCGTTAGTGAATCCTTAGTGCCAGTGTAGAGGGAAGATGAGTTGAGAGTTTAGTAATCCAATCCCGGGCTAGTAGAGTCTAATCTAGTTAAGTTAGATCTCGCTTGTGCAAGTTAATTTTGGAAAACTTTTGATTTGTCTCCCTCATTGGTCCTTATGTGTATGTCTCTTGATTGCTTGATTATTAACTTTTGAGCCTTGAGGATTGAGTCATGTTTGTTGCATCCATTCTTCCCTTGTATGCTTCATTTTTAGTTTGCTCGAGGACTAGCAAAAGCTTAAGTTTGGGGGTGTTTGATAGCGAGCATAGCTAGCTAGTTTTCCTTAATTAATTAAGCTAGTCTTTTATATTCAAATGGCCAAAATTATGCATTTTCATGCTTTATTTGTAGGAAATAAATATCGGAGCTAATCGTGTGTTCGGGACATGAAAAGGGGCTAAAGAACGAAAAAGATTTAAGTTAGAAGATTGCAAATTGGGCCCATCCGAGAGCCAGCGTCGGGACGCTGCTCTTTGGGCGTCTCGACGCTGGCATTCCATATTTGAAGTAGGCGGCAACAGGTCACAGCGTCTCGAAGCTCTCGGCTTCCCTTTCCAGAATCCGCAGTATCGTGACAGCGTTGCGACGCTGCCCCTATAGCGTCGCGACGCTGTGCCGAATTTTTTACCTATATATATTTTGAGATTAGGTCAGATTTGGGGACTTCTTTTGGTGATTTTGGAGTCGTAAAACAGAGAATTGGGGTTGTGGAAGCTGAACCAAGTGGAGGAAAAGCAGGATTCAAGGCTTTGTTCGTGGGGATCGTAACGGGGACGTGCGGTCTCGGCCTACCTAGCGTTTAATTCTCTTTACCCTTTACTTTTGTAGTTTTTATGGTTGTTTTAGACCTTAGCTATATTGTAACGCGTTGTATGAGTAGTTAGGTCTTTAATCTTAGGGATTGATGTAGCCGTTGGGCACTTTATGGATTGATTTTATGGTTTTATGCTATTGATTTCATTTATGCATATTGTATCCTTAATGCTTTCAATTTACCGGCCATGAATTGAATGTTGTTTGTGATTAAATCTAACTCGGGAGAGAGGATTTAGCTTAGAACTCATTATGCATAGCTAGGATTTAGCTAGAGATCGGGAGATAATAGTTAATTCTAGAAATCGTCAAAAAGGATAACCTTAATGCCTTGCATGTTTAATGAATTTAGATAGGGATATCGGGTTCGTTGCATGTGGGAGAATCATGTATGCTCGAGAGAGATATGTGTGACTTTATTATTCCAAGATTTATGAATCATAGCATGTCATTAATCCATGAATTAATCCATAATCCCAATTGGTGAAATCAAATCCCTAAGACCGTTGTCATCATTAGATTGTCGCATTCTTTTTGTTGTTTTGTGTTTGATTTTCCATTCATTCTCACTTTGTTTGGATCCCTAAATAAAATTGGACAAGAGTATTTTCGGTAATTAAAATTGATTAGAAACCCAATCCAGAGGACGACATTCGAATTTCACATTCACTATATTATAACTTGACCCGTACACTTGTGGTAGGAAAATTCCACATCACCTCTCTACTATCCCTGAATAGGGTAGGAGTGAATTTCGTATTGCATTACTATGTCCCCAGTCATCCATCTAGTGTTATCCCCAAAATGGTAGGATTATTGAACGTAATTTTATGACCGCTCTCACCCATACAGATCAAAGGAGTTCATAGTAAGCTCAGGATTAAGATCAAGTTACCTAGGTCATCGCATGAAATAATCAGTCTTAACAGTAAACAGCGTTATAAAGTAAGAGTGACTTATTTCTCGGTCTTGTCTTGTTTAAACATCTTTTACACAGGATGCCCCTACTCGCATGTCTTTACATGAACGATCCAGGATCACGTCGTTTGCCTTACTCGCAAAGTAGGCCGCATCCATAGTGTTACCAGAACAAGGTACCCAACCTTATTCATTTACTATAGACCATTTAGGTTATATACTCGAACTTGATCCCTGTCCATATTCACTATATAGTTCAAGTATCTCATGTTATAATCATGGATGTTTCAATTGGATTATAAGATATAAATAAACAATTTCACTGAATAACATCTTTATTTATATAAAGGATAACAAAACTTGAGTTCTAGAACACAAACCCCAACATCAACAACTCTTGATGAACAGCCAGTCTCATCAACAACTCTTGTGGATGTTCCTGTAGCTTTATTAGATTACTTACTTAAACTGGGTTATACTTTGTGGCTTATGATTAAACAAGTGGTCTTTTTTTGAGAATGTAGCATTTGTCAATACAAATTCTTTATTCTCTTGTCGATTGAAGAAGTATCCACTTCTTGTTTTCTTTGGGGTTGTCTACAAATATACACTACAGTCAACACTGCATGACCCCAAAACAAGTCAAGCAATTCAGCATAGCTCAACATGGATTGAACCATATCCAATAGGGTTCTATTTCTCCTAACCGAGATTTAGGATGTGATCTCATGTACTATCAAATAGTCTTGGAATCTCAAGTCCCTATTATCAACACTTTGATCATATCGAAGTGTTTATATCATCTCACCTAACAAGTTTTCAACTTCAGTCCTAAGCCCCTTCGAATATCTCAAGAGCCTCAGACTTAAGTTGCATTAGGTAAAGATACTCATACCTTTGAATAATCATCTATAAAAGAGATGAATTATTCATGCCCTCCCACTGCTCTAACATTTTGGACCACAAGGATCCAAATGTACAAGCTTAAGGACTCTTTGGCTCTTTAGTTCTTTTCCAGTAAAAGACGTATCAGTCATATTGCCCTCAACGCATGAGCTATAAGGTAGTAGAGAGTCATCTTCTAACTCGCTTAGAAGTACACTCTTGACCAAGTTCCCAATCATATTGAGATCAAAGAAAGATATTTTCTTTAGGAGAAATCCTTTGCCTCTTTATCACTTTGAGGTAGTTGCAGTCTTAAATAGCTCAGTGTTCATGACTGCTTTACTCTCGATTAGTCTTAAAACATATAGGTTATTTTCCAGTCTGGCTAAACAATTGTCAACTCCCTTTCTAGAAATGAAAACTGCGTTAGCAGAGAAATGTGAAAAACAACATTGTTCCAGCATATAAGATACAGAAATCAAATTTCTTTTAATCTTAGGACATACACATTATCCAATTATATGTATTTGCTCTCACTGGAAAAAATAACTTAATGTTCCCCACTGCTACAATTGAAATAACCTCTCGAGTTTTAACTTTGAGAGTTATTACATTAACAACAAGCTGTTGCCAGGAACTTATTACTTTAAAACAAGAACACACGTGATTTTTGACCTCTGAATCAAGTATTCAGGGAGAATCACTATTCTTCGCTAATCAGGTTTTCAAGACATGTAAATGAAAATTATAGTCTTGGATAAGTTCTCTTTTGCTAAGCAAGGTCCTATGTCGAATTTACCAAGAAAAATTCTTAATGAATTAGACATATGAGGTATGAGGACATTCCTCAGTTAAGACTAACCCTAGACTTATTTACCACAATTTTTCATTTAAGCTTGTTGTATTATTCTTGTTAATTATAAAATGGCGTAAGACAATGCACATTCAAATTATAATACATATCGCGGAATCAACAAATTACTTGTATTATTAATCGCACTAATCCATTACATCTAATCCAATCAAATTCAGCAAAAACAAATAAGCAATCAAAGAAACCCTAAAAAAACTATTGATTTAGTTTTTGCAACGATACTTCAAAGGTTTAGAGCAACAACCACCGAAGGGTGGTCAGCTGCTCCTCCTCTGAATTGAGTCAATCTCAACCAAACTCTAAGACCAAAATATGTCATATTCCGTTAGTGTTTAGTTACCGTTGTTCGGGCGAGGAATCATTAACAGATTTAACTCATCCTCGTAAGTGTAACCCTCCCACTTTTAGATCCTAGAGGTACGCACCAACAGGCTACCGAAAGGAAAGACAACTATTGGTAATTAACCTAAGTGACCCTATCCATTTCTGGAGTTCGCGGTGTTCCGAAACCTATGATTAGGCCCTCCGAAGGGATGGTCGCTCCAGGACGACACGCGGGAGGATCATAAGAATCTCACAGTGCGACCTAGGGGTGGAGACCGTAGGATACGTTGACACGCATCTTGCTCCCACTTACTACAGACATTCTCCCCATTCACCATGGTATTGACCCATGCAAACACTTTTCGAAGGGAGGTTGTGCCCAAGGCGACACGAAGTCGAGCATGGATCTCACGTGTGAACACAGGGGATCGTGAGAGTAAAAACTCGATATGAAAATCTCGTTTTTATATTTTTCCTCCCACTGAAATGTCCTACCATATTTTTAGAGTTATTTAACTTAGATAAACCTGACTAAGTCAATCTATCTAAGTCTATGCCTATTATAACTCTTATAATTAGGTCTTTGCACTAACGTCTAGGTCAATTAAACCCTTTTAATTACCTAGAGACATTGCATGTTAATTGGACATGCAGGTGTTAATATCACACATGCGGAAGCAATTTTGGATCTTAGGCACACAATTTAATCAATTTAATCCTAGAAGACATGATGTCCATAAGAACAAAAAACAGAGTAATAAGGTACCTACCTCTTGAAGCTCCCAATTCGTCTAATTCGATGCTTTATAATTCACACGAACGACTTTTGGACAACCACTTGGATCTTCTCTATTATCCTCAGGCCTTGGAACGGATTGTGGGATCCTCAATTGATAGGAATTGGAAAGGAAAACTTATGGGTATAAGCAAGCTTGAGAGTATGAACATGGAAGTTCTTGGGAAAATTTTGGCAGCATTTTAGGTTGAAGAAAATCCACCAATTCTCATCAGCTCATCCTCTATATATAGAGGAAAATCATGCACAAGAATTGCACAAAAAATTGACAACAAATAGGGATCATTTTGAGTCATAAGTTTATGTGGTGCAATAAGGCTAATTACAAGTGATTAGTCATTAAGCACCACCTCCAATATTTGCTAACTTTTGAATTTCTTTTAAATTCAAAATTTACAAATAAAATTCTGAATAGTCCCACTTTCTTTTATTTTTATTTTTATTTTAATTTAAATATCATTTATTTAATTAAAATAAAATTATTTAATTTAATATCTCATATTAAATTAATACCATTTGTGCAATCTTGGTTTCTTTCTCCCAACGAGTTTTCTCAAACATGAATCCTTATTCACGTGTTTAATATTTAAATCATATTTAAATATATAACTCTCATTTTAAGTTTAATTCATAATTAAACTAATATGTCGTTAAATATCGTATATAAGCGACTTTTTTATTCTTTTCCGAATTTGAACGTTTCAAATATTAACCTATCATATTGTTCCAAGTTTTATTCCTATTGAGCTAGTAGAGGGACCTAAAAGACCTACAGATCACGGGCTCCAACGAAATGATGATAACCGATTAATCTCATTAACCTAGTCATTCATCGTTCGTTAGCTTCCGGGACACTCCACTATAGCCCGTAGCTGCACTCCCCTCACTGTAGATATACTTCTTGTCCACTTTAGATAACCATGATTAGTAAGTCGACCCTTCACCGGTTGTTCGTAACTAGAGCTAGGTCAAATGTCCGTTTTACCCCTATAGTTACATCTTGTTCCTTAAGTTCCACTGATCCTCTAATGAACAACTAGTTCGCGATACAATCACTGAACCAAGTCCCTCTCAAGGTTATGAGAGGACGGGGCCCCTTGTTCAAGACTCGGAGTCAGCACTTAAAGGAACAACCTTTACTAATCCTAAAACAGGTAGCTGATAGCGAGCATAGCTAGCTAGTTTTCCCTAATTAATTTAGCTAGTATTTTATAATTTATTGGCCAAAATGATGCGTTTTTGTGTTGTATTTGTAGGAAATAAATATTTGAGCTAATTGCGTGTTCGGGACATGAAAAAGGGCTAAAAGATAGAAAAAGGATCAAGTTGGAAGAAGTCAAATTCAGCCCAGCTGATTTAAAAAAAAAAAAAAATTCATAGCGTCGCGACGCTAGGACCAGCGTCGCGACGCTCTCGGCAAATTTTCCAGATTCGCGGTATCGCGACGCTGTCCATAGCGTCTCAACGCTGTCGGCAGATTTTCTATAAATTCATCATTTTGTGCTACGGATTGGGGGGAGTCCAATTGGTTAGATTTTAGCCCTAATTTCGACTAGAGACCTTTTGTGGGAGCTAAAGGCAAGGCCAAGGAGCGGGAATCAAGCGAGAAGACGTGGAAATCGTGACGGGGACGTGCGGTGTCGGCGGATTCGAGTTTTCCTTTCTCTTTCCCTTAACTCTTATAGTTTTTATGGCTTTTCTTTCAATTAGTGTTTGTAGTTTAAAGACTATGAATTGCTAGTTGTTTGTCTTAGGGATTGATGTAGTTGTTTTAGTTTGTTGGATTGATTTTGTGGTATGAATATGCATTTATTTTACTTATGCAATTATGCTTAAATGCTTTCAATTACTTGATCACTAGTTGAATGATTCGAGTGTTGAATCTTGCTCGAGAGAGGGGATTTGGCCTAAGACTTACTTTATTTAATTGCATGACTAAAGTAGAAATTCTAAGTTTGTGACGGAATTTGGAATAACTTTAGAAGTTGCTTGAAGAACTAAACCCAAAGCCTTGCATGTTAATGAACTTAGATAGGGATATCAAGTTGGTTGCATGCATGAGAATCAATTATGCTCGAGAGAGATAGTTGTGATAAAAGGTTCCTAGACTTGGTAGAATAATTGCATGCTAAATTCATCCCATTAATTAATCCTCAACCTCAACAATGAAATCAATTCCCTAACAGTCTTTCCATTTGAGTCTCCACCCTTCATTTTATGTTTTTTGTCTTTAGATTTATCTTTTTCATTAAGCTTTGCTCCCTAAATAAAATTGAACAAAAGTATTCACGGTACTTAATTTGCTAGAAAACCAATCCAGAGGACGACACTCGTTTAATCACGAAAACACTATATTATTACTTGACCCGTACACTTGCGGTATGCAAATTGCACATCAAGTTTTTGGCGCCATTGCCGGGGATTGGCATATTTAGTTAAATTAATATTGTGGAAAAATTGTTCGGTCTTAATTTAGGGTGTATTTTTATTATTATTTTTTTTAGGTAGATTGCATTCTTTTTTTTTCCTTTTTTGTTTTTATTTCCATAGTTGTAATTCTCCTTTTTAGTTCTTTCCTTTTGTGATTGATTTTTTCCTTATTTGTTTTTGTTTTCCTTTTTTCCTTTTCTTTCCTTTTTTGTTTGAGTCTTAGTCCTTTGTTCTTGTTGGGTTATTATTTGATTGGAAGCCTAATTATCATTGTTGCTTTGATTGATTTGAATGGCTTTTTATTCAACACCATATTCCAATTTTTCATCTTCAAGTTTTACCCCTTTAAAAGAAAATTCTTCCTTAGAAAGCATAGTTCAAAATTATATTGAGGAGTCTAGAGCGAGGAGTCTAAAATTTGATGAAATTATAAGAGGATTTCAAACCCCAAAGGAAGTTAGTGAGGTGGGATCCACTTCCATAGGATGTCTAGTGAGTCATGTGGCCGGTGATTCATTGGCACCCATTCATGAGCTTAATTCTTTCGATCTTGCTAAGGATGAGCAGTTAGGGGTGAGTTGCATTAATAGTGGGGAAGAATTGGAGAGTTGTAGCACCTATCAAGAACATGTTTGTGAGGAAGAAAAAGAAAATGAGCTTGCAGTGACAGAGGAAGTTCAAGAGGTAGAGTTTGAGGTTGAAAAGCCTTCGTCTGATTTATCTTCTCCATCCTTTGTAGATTTTGATTGTTCTTTTTTCTATTCTCACGAGTCAGTTTTAGAGTCTGAGTCTCTTTATTTTGATCTTTCTCCTTTTATGTTTATTTTATACAAAAATACTAAAAATAATTCTGTTTCAGGGGCCCATGAGAAACTAGTAAGCTTGCTAGCGATAGTGAGTTTTATTGATTCAAGAAAGAAGGGTCCAAAGAAATACGAGAATTTTTATGTGCCTTGACAGACTGCACGAGCACGTCGAGCTAATGACGTTAAACAAGCGCTTATGGGAGGCAACCCAAGTAAGTTCAGTTGTGTTTTTCTTTACGTTTTTTATTTATTGTTTGTTTTTGTTTTGTAGGTCTTGGTTCCAGTTTCCTCTTTGCTTGCAAGCTTTCATGAAAAGGTCATCATTCCAGGGCAGTATTGTTCACCCCTTCCATTCTTTATTTGTTCCTATGCTTGATTATGCCTTATTTTCGTTATACATTGATGACAATGCATGCTTTAAGTTTGGGGGTGGAATAGCATGTTTGTGGAGCCCTTGAGCATCTGAGTTTAGTTTTGAGCTTTCTTTGAATTGAACATATGGTTGTTTTCTGGATGCTATTTTTGCATGACTATGATTTCCTAGGATAGGCTTTCTTGTCAATTTTCAAGCTTTCGATGAGTTGTAAGCATGAGTGCCCAAAAAGGGAGACTTTTTAAACTTTTTCTAGGAGATGTCTTGCATGAGTAGAGTATTTGTCTTGGCTAGATTTGGATTTGAATGCTTAGGAGCGAATTATTAGGTTCATATGCTTGTTGTCACCTCGATAGGTGTAGGGAAGAGCTAAAGAGTTAATTTTTTGCAAATTAGCATGTTTGATCTTGCTTAGGAGGAAAGAAAAGAATATATGCTTATCATGCTCATAAAGAAAAATCATTCTTGTTGTTACAATTTGAAAGAAAAAAAAAATAAAGTCATGACTTATGCGCGCAATGCAATGCTTAATAAAGTTTTGGCAAAAAGAGCTACCCCTGTTGTGATCAGTTAGGCCAACCAAAGGGTAAAACTCGGGTTAAGGGTCCCTGCAATAGGTGTGTGAAAGCTAGTGCCACATAAAAATGCATGTTGTAATTTTCAATTATAAGCACCTAAGTATGGAGGAAAACAAACTAATTTGTTCCATTGACTCGTTAGTGAATCCTTAGTGCCAGTGTAGAGGGAAGATGAGTTGAGAGTTTAGTAATCCAATCCCGGGCTAGTAGAGTCTGATCTCGTTAAGTTAGATCTCGCTTGTGCAAGTTAATTTTGGAAAACTTTTGATTTGTCTCCCTCATTGGTCCTTATGTTCATGTCTCTTGATTGCTTGATTATTGACTTTTGAGCCTTGAGGATTGAGTCATGTTTGTTGCATCCATTCTTCCATTGTATGCTTGATTTTTAGTTTGCTCGAGGACTAGCAAAAGCTTATGTTTGGGGGTGTTTGATAGCGAGCATAGCTAGCTAGTTTTCCCTAATTAATTTAGCTAGTATTTTATAATTTATTGGCCAAAATGATGCGTTTTTGTGTTGTATTTGTAGGAAATAAATATTTGAGCTAATTGCGTGTTCGGGACATGAAAAAGGGCTAAAAGATCGAAAAAGGATCAAGTTGGAAGAAGTCAAATTCAGCCCAGCTGATTTAAAAAAATAAAAAAATAAAAAAAATAAAAAAATAAAAAAATTCATAGCGTCGCGACACTCTCGGCAAATTTTCCAGATTCGCGGTATCGCGACAGTGTCGCGATGCTGTCGGCAGATTTTCTATAAATTCATCATTTTGTGCTACGGATTGGGGGGAGTCCAATTGGTTAGATTTTAGCCCTAATTTCGACTAGAGACCTTTTGTGGGAGTTAAAGGTAAGGCCAAGGAGCGGGAATCAAGTGAGAAGACGTGGAGATCGTGACGGGGACGTGCGGTGTCGGCGGATTCGAGTTTTCCTTTCTCTTTCCCTTAACTCTTATAGTTTTTATGGCTTTTCTTTCAATTAGTGTTTGTAGTTTTAAGACTATGAATTGCTAGTTGTTTGTCTTAGGGATTGATGTAGTTGTTTTAGTTTGTTGGATTGATTTTGTGGTATGAATATGCATTTATTTTACCTATGCAATTATGGTTAAATGCTTTCAATTACTTGATCACTAGTTGAATGATTCGAGTGTTGAATCTTGCTCGAGAGAGGGGATTTGGCCTAAGACTTACTTTATTTAATTGCATGACTAAAGTAGAAATTCTAAGTTTGTGACGGAATTTGGAATAACTTTAGAAGTTGCTTGAAGAACTAAACCCAAAGCCTTGCATGTTAATGAACTTAGATAGGGATATCAAGTTGGTTGCATGCATGAGAATCAATTATGTTCGGGAGAGATAGTTGTGATAAAAGGTTCCTAGACTTGGTAGAATAATTGCATGCTAAATTCATCCCATTAATTAATCCTCAACCTCAACAATGAAATCAATTCCCTAAGAGTCTTTCCATTTGAGTCTCCACCCTTTATTTTATGTTTTTTGTCTTTAGATTTATCTTTTTCATTAAGTTTTGCTCCCTAAATAAAATTGAACAAAAGTATTCACGGTACTTAATTTGCTAGAAAACCAATCCAGAGGACGACACTCGTTTAATCACGAAAACACTATATTATTACTTGACCCGTACACTTGCGGTATGCAAATTGCACATCAGTAGCAGTGAATTCCATCTTGCAAAGCTATTTCCCCAACTATCCATTTAGTCTTATCCCCAAAATGGTAGGCTTATTGAGTCGGCGATGTTTGACCACTCTCACCCATGCAAATCAAAGAATAATCCTAATAAACAGGAGTTCATAGTTAGCTCAGGATTAAGATCGAGTTACCTAGGTTATATGTATGAGATGTTCAGTTTCAACAGTAAACGGTGTTGTAAAGTGAAAGTGACTTATCTCCTGGTCTGATCTCTATGCAAACTCTTTGCATAGGACGCCCTCACTCACATGTCTTATACATGAACGATTAGGATCACATCGTCTATCTTTAAAGAACAAAGCGAGCCGCGCCAATAGTGTCCCCAGGATTAAGGTACCCAACCTTATCCATATACTATAGATCGTTTAGACTATTTACATGAACTTGATCCATACTTATGTCACACATAAATTTCAAGTATACATAATATAGTCATGGGTTCTTAGTTTATTGGATTTGTGGTTATATTTAGGCAAAACAAATATATAGAAATAATACTTCATTGAAGCAAGTCAAATGTTACATTTACTATCTACGAGTTTTAGGGCATAAAACCCAACAAACTCCCACTTGCACTAAAACTCTAGTGAGTGGATATGTATACGCATTTAATAATACCAAAGCAAGGAAATGTTACAAATACAATAAACTAGGGCACTCTGTTGGGTTTCTAGAGTAAGTAAAAATAAGATATAAAAATGCTCTAGAACTCTGTGCAAGTATACACAATCCGCAGCAAGTAATAAGTATTTATCGAATCCAAGGTCTGAATTAGCTTTCACTTTATCTATTTTGTTTAGTTTTTCAATGGTTTCAAGAATGGTTAAAATGATTGGTTTTTATAGAATGCTGAAGCAAAAGAAATGATAGAACAGGAAATAAACAAATAGGCAGACAGATTAGAAACAGGCGCTGGTCAGGATTTAGCAATTGTTTTAAAAGATGCTCTAGCAATATTATTGATCATGCAAAACTCTCGCAGTCTTATTAGCAGATTCCTCCCGAAACTCCGGATTTTTTAGAATATGTTTCAACTCCAATAAAGCTCTACTGATCAAGCACTAGGCAACTGGCTATCCCTAGCTCAGTCACTGGCATTCACCAATACACAATGATCTAGTGTGATTAACCGCCACACACTCCCTAAATCATCCCTGAAACTAGAGAGAGGTATTCATACCGGCTGGCCAGGCGGGCATAAAATAGAAATGATCACAACAATTAATCAAGATGCATTAAATCAATATTTATTACTAGAGATTAAGCACGACAATTACATGTTCCTAACCAACGCCTAAAGCTACTTAGTTCATAAAATGCATGGAAACACACGTTACAATCTGAGTAAGCATATCCATATTCACAAAATGATACAAGAAAATATTAATTCCCTTGATCAGCTTGCAAATGATTTTTTTCCTTGATGGTCTCCAAACTCTCTCCTCTATTCGGCTCCCAAAGGTGGAAGTAACCTTTCCAAGAATGGAATGTTTCTCCCAAAGATGGAATGAATTTGACTTGGGCAGCTATCTCCTTTTATAGAGTGATAGGAGGCTTGAATTAGGTTGACCTAGACACGTGGATGGCTCTCCTTGCTTCATAAATCCGAGAATAGCTTAACAGAATTCAGTTTTTTAAATTGGCTAACGAGTTGTGACGTGGCAGTTTTTGCTCCTAGCTTTGCTCTAGCACATATTTTGCTCCCTTAAGTCGCCCAGCAACATATTCTGCACAAAATAATTTCCAAAGCTTCCATTCTTCCAAATGGGTTAAAACATATAATATTTATCTAAAAGCAACCCTATTAAACATAAAAGACACACAAATCACTATAGAAATGAGGTCTAAATAACTCCCTTTTGGAGAGTTATCACACTCCTATACCCTGTATATCTCCCACTTGCCCTAGGTTATGCTATATACATATCTCGTAGACCTAAGTTCTGTAGATGACCCTCAAACACTTTAGCGGAGAGAGTCTTTGTAAATGGATCAGCGATGTTGTGTTCTGAAGCGATCTTCGTGACTATCACATCCCCACGCTGCACTATCTCCCGAATTAGGTGATACTTCCTCTCGATTTGTTTGCCTCGTTTGTGACTGCGAGGCTCTTTAGAATTGGCTACTGCCCCACTATTATCACAATATAAAGTGATGGGCAAGTTCATGTTTGGAACAACTTCTAAGTCTGTCAGGAACTTCCGTAGCCATTCTGCTTCTTTGGCTGCTTCACATGCAGCAACATACTCTGCTTCCATGGTGGAGTCAGCGTTGCATCCTTGTTTAATGCTTCGCCATACTACTACTCCTCCATTCAGAGTAAACACTGACCCTGACGTAGATTTCCGTGAATCTATGTCAGTTTGAAAGTCAGAGTCGGTGTAACCAGTAAGGATTAGATCCTTTGAACCATACACCAACATATAATTCCTCGTTCTTCGGAGATACTTGAGGATGTTTTTAACGGCAGTCCAGTGGTCATACCCTAGATTAGATTGGTACCGACTAACTATTCCCACTGAAAAACAAATGTCTGGCCTAGTACAGAGCATAGCGTACATTAGGTTGTCGATAGTTGAGGCGTAGGGAATATGTCTCATATCCTCAATTTCTTGAGGTGTCTTAGGACATTGTTTTTTAGACAGATGAACTCCGTGCCTGAAAGGTAATAATCCTTTCTTGGAGTTCTGTATTGAATATCGAGCTAACATTTTGTCGATATACGCTGCCTAAGACATGGCTAAGGTTTTGTTCATACGATCCCTAATGATCTGGATGCCAAGAACAAATTGTGCTTCTCCTAAATCCTTCATTTGGAATTGCGATTCTAGCCAGTTTTTAACGTCGGTAAGATATCCTATATTATTCCCAATAAGCAGAATATCATCTACATATAGTATTAAGAAAGCTACTTTATTCTTGATGATTTTCTTGTAAACACAAGGTTCATCAGGATTTTGGTCAAACCCAAATGATTTGATCGTTGTATCAAATCGAAGATTCCAAGACCTTGAAGCTTGTTTTAATCCATAAATGGATCGTTTTAGTTAACAAACTTTTTGTTCTTCATTCTTGGAAATGAACCCTTCGGGTTGAGACATATAGATATTCTCGTCAAGGTTGTCATTCAGAAAGGCAGTTTTGACGTCCATTTGCCATATCTCATAGTCATAATATGCGGCTATGGACAGGAGAATTCTAATAGACTTAAGCATAGCAACAGGGGAAAAAGTTTCTTCATAGTCAATTCCTTCCCTTTGGGTAAAACCTTTTGCTACGAGCCTAGCTTTGAACGTTTGCACGTTTCCAGCTGCGTCTCTCTTTCTCTTATAGACCCACTTTCATCCTGTGGGTTTTATCCCGTTAGGTGGATCCACAAGATCCCATACTGAATTGAAGTACATTGACTCCATTTCAAGGTCCATTGCTTTGACCCATTGGTCTTTATCAACGTCATTCATTGCCTGTTTAAAAGTCAATGGATCCTTGATGCCGTCATCCGGTATGACGACCTGTGTTTCAGTTAAACCTAGGTAGCGGTCAGGCTGTATTATAACCCTCCCACTGCGTCGAGGCATACTCAACATTTGAGCAGGACAAGATTGACCAGAAGAACTAACTCCAGCACTATCGAAAGTAGGTGAACTGGTTTGATCAACAACTTTTGTCGTTTCTTCAGTAGTTTCTTTTAATACTAATTTGCTTCGTGGTTTATGATCTCTCAAATAGTCTTCTTCTAAGAAAGTAGCGTTTGTAGAAACAACACTCTGTTTTCTAGTGGGTCGTAGAAGAGACCACCTCTCGTTTCTTTTGGATATCCAACAAATTGGCATAATTTTGAACGTGGTTCCAATTTCTTAGGATTCGTCACTAACACATAGGCAGGACATCCCTAGATTCGAAAATAGCGCAAACTAGGTTTACGTCCTTTCCATAATTCGAAGGGTGTTTTGGAAACACTTTTTGAAGGAACATTGTTCAAAATTTCTACTGCAGTCTCTATTGCATGTCCCCAAAACGAGCTGGGCAACTGAGCGTAGCTCATCATTGATCGAACCATTTCCATCAATGTTCTATTTCTCCTTTCGGATACACCATTCTGTTGTGGTGTTCCTGGTGCTGAGAGTTGTGATTTGATTCCATGTTCTATCATATAGTCATGGAATTGTAAATCCATATACTCTCCTCCTCGATCAGATCGAAGAGTTTTGATTGTTTTTCCTAATAGGTTTTCAACTTCAGCTTTATATTCTTTGAACTTTTCAAGTGCTTCAGATTTGTGCGCCATTAGGTACAAGTAACCATATCTCGAATAATCATCTATGAAAGAGATGAAATATTCGTATCCTCCTTGAGCTTTTACATTCATTGGACCACAGAGGTTTGAATGTATAAGTTCTAGAGGTTCTTTGGCTCTATAACCTTTTGTCGTAAACGGTCTTTTAGTCATTTTTCCTCTAGGCAGGATTCACATGGAAGTAATGAATCGTCTTCTAACTCATTTTAAAGTTCATTCTTTACCAATCTTTTTATCCTATCAAGATTAATGTGGTCTAGCCTTAGATGCCAAAGATAAGCGTTACTATTTGGAGAAATGCGTTGCCTTTTTCTTTGAGTATCAGCAGTTCTAAATAACTCGTGATTTAAAACTGTTTTTGTTACGGTTCGTCTTATGACATACAAGTTGTTTTCTAATTTTGCTGAACAGACGAACATTCCTTTTCGAGAGATGAATGCTTCATTAACTTCAAAATTTACAGAATATCCTTGTTCGATTATACAGGAGATAGATATAAGATTCCTACATATTTTAGGAACTATATACAGATTTTCTAAAAACAAAAACCTATCTCCTATAAACAACTTGACATCTCCCACTGCAGAAGCTGAAATGACGTCTCTTGTTCCAACCTTGAGCGTCATTTCATCTTTCTTTAACTATCGAAATGAACTATTTTCCTGCAAAGAAGAACAGACATGATTAGTGGCTCCAGAATCAAGTATCCAGGCATTTTGATCATGTTCTAAGAGACAAGTTTCTAGAACAAGTAAATCGAATTTACCTTCTTTTTCCTTCTTCTTTTCAGCGAGGTATTTGGGGCAATTTCTCTTCCAATGCCCCTGAGCGTTGCAATGGAAGCATTTTCCTTTATCAGCTTTCTTTGCTTTCTTCTTTCCTCGATTAGCAGTAGCGGGAGCCTTTCCCTTAACTCCTTCCTTTTTCTGGATATTCTTAGAGCCAGAATTTTGAGGTGCAGACTTTGATCCTGAGGATGAACCCTTCAGGAATTTTCTCTTGGAATGGGCTATATTTGCCTCTCCTTCTTTCAATTCCTTACCTTTCATAAGTGATTGAAATGTCTATAACTCATTCAAGAGTGTAGTCAAATTGTATTGAATCTTATTCATTACAGCGTTGCTTCGGAATTGTAGGAAGCTTTTTGGAAGTGACTCCATTATAAATGCTACTTGACTACGTTCGTCGATGACCGCTCCATTTACTTCAGCAACATTGAAATGGACCATCATATCAAGAACATGTTCTCAAACAGGTTGGCCTTCTTTCATGCGACAACTGTAAATGTATTTGAGGGCTTCATGATGGAGTTTAAAGGACGGCTGTCCAAACATTTCCTGAAGTGAATTCCTGATCTCTCTTGCTGAGACCATTCCCTCATGTTTCTTGGCTAAAATTTCAGATAAACTAGCCAGAATATAGACTCGGACCTTTTCGTTGGCCTTCATCCAGCGATCATATGCATCTTTAACAGATTGAGATGCAGTACGAATAGGGACTGGAGGACATTCCTCTGTCAGGACAAACCGCAGATCATCAATAACCAGAACCGTGTTCAGGTTAGATTTCCACGTTGCATAATTTGCGCCAGTTAACTTATCGTTTTTAAGCATATGTAATATTGAGGAAGACATGCTGAAAATAAACAATTGACTATATTAGTAATTGCCTTTAACCATTTAAACAATCCAATCAATTTTAGCAAAACTATTTAATCAAAGTAACCGTAATAAACTATCGATATAGTTTTGCAACGATACTTCAGAGGTTTAGAATAACAGCCACCGAAGGGTGATCAACTATTCCTCTACTGAATTGAGACTTATCTCAGCCAATATCTAAAACCAGAACATCTCATATTCTTTTAGTTTATTAGCTACCGTTTGTTTGGTCAATAACTCATTCTTGTAAATGTGACCCTCCCACTTTCAAATCCCAGAGGTATGAACCAACAGGCTATCGTTAGGAAAAGACAACTGTTGGTAGCTGACCTAAGTGATCCTATCCATTTCTGGAGTTCGCGGTGTTTCGAATCCTCTGATCAGGCCCTCCGAAGGGATGGTCGCTCCCAGGGCGACACGCAGGCAGATCATAGGAATCTCATGTTGCAACCTAGGGGTGGAGACCGCAGGATACGTTGTCACGCGTCCTTCTCCCATTTACTATGAACACTTTCCCCATCCACCTTGGTATTGATGCATGCTTAATGCTCTCCGAAGGGAGGCCGCTCCCAGGGCGACACGAAGCCGAGCATGCATCTCACGGTGTGAACACAGGGGGACGTGGGAGTAAAAACTTGATTTTGAATATCTCGTTTTTATTACTTTTCCTCCCACTGAAGTGTCCTATTATATTTAGGGAATTTAATTTTGACTTAGATAGAATTTAGCTAATAAATTTTACCTAAGTCTAGGTGATACGTCAATAAACGGACTTATCCTACGATGTCTAGGTGGAAAAATCATAATATGACCTCACATCGCTCACGCATGCTCATAAAACCGAGTTAACTTAACTCAAGTACCGGCTCGATGCCCAAGTAGGAGGTGTTCCGAAAACCGTCAACTTAAATACCTCCAGCCTTAGACAGCATCTAACCGGGTGAGTTCTCTTGTAACCTTAGCTTTAAAAGTTATCGACCTAACTATTTTGAATCGGTTGATCTTTGAGTCCTTTTTAACCCTAAGTGAGCATGCTTTTATATTTGTTATAGATTTTAAAAGTCTATGTCGGTTTTATATTAATAAAAGGACATTAACCCATAACATGCATTTATTCGATCGAAACGCTTTAAATCGAGCTAAGGAAGTTTCATGCAGCATGATTTGTTCGTTTTCGTTTAGCTAATATAACGATTATATAATCAAACGATAACGAAATTACTTCATTCAACATGCATCTATCATGAAACCTAAACATGCCTCTTAATATTATAACTTTATTATAACATACTTAATGCATGTAACATGCTTCCTATGGTGGGATTTTAAATCTATATGACATGCTTTATGCATATTGTTGGCTATTTACTTAAAACATACATCCATCCATGCATAATTAACTAAATCACACTAAAATGGATCGGTTTTGGCAATTCAAGCAAGCAAACAACTAAATTATTGCATTTAATAATAAAAAACTGCTTAAATTATCCCTGTCTGGTTAGCCCGAATGGTCAGCCAGTCAACCATTTGTCAACCCGAATGGTCAGCCAGTCAACCATTTGTCAGCTCGAATGGTCAGCCAGTCAACCATTTGTCAGCTCGAATGGTCAGCCAGTCAACCATCTGTCAGCCCGAATGGTAAGCCAGTCAGCCAGTCAACCATCTGTCAGCCCGAATGGTCAGCCAGTCAGCCAGTCAACCATCTGTCAGCCCGAATGGTAAGCCAGTCAGGCAGTCAACCATCTGTCAGCCCGAATGGTCACCAGTCAACCAGTCAACCATTTGTCAGCCCGAATGGCCAGCCCCAATGGTCAGCCCCTCTGGTCAGCCTGCTGTTCTTTTGGCCAGTGGTGCGTTGTCAACTGAATGGATGGAATGTGAGATAAGATGAATGATAATAATAAAGAATAATTCAGCTAACACTTAAGTACAAGTATACATTGTCGCACGTTATAATAAAAAAACCTTAGAAGTATTCCAAGGGCATCGATCCCACGAGGACTAAACTGGAAATTCAGATTTGATGAAGAAACTACTCAAATGATTGCTTTTGAAAAAGGTAACCAAAGAAAATAAGATTGATTGATTGGGTTTTTGAAAAGATAAATGAAACATGCAAATAACTAAACAATAAGAAATAAACGAGGTATTCAACATGGATTCATCCCAAAGGCAATAACCATACTCATGCAATACCTAACTTAAATGTATTCAATGCATTGGGTCAGATTTAACTCCTATTTGGCCCTTGTTCCCAAAAACCGTTAGAAGGCTAAGCGAGTACCGTTATGCACATTCCTGTGACTCGACTCCGACATAGATAATTCACGAATGCAACCTATAACCCTATAGTCGATATAGGGTGCCTTAGGCAGCTTGCCCTATACCGCCGAACAATCTATTTCGAGCTTGTTCTCCTATATCACCTTTATGAGAACCGATATCGTTTGTCCCTTTCGAGATCAAACTCACATAGTATGCAAAGTCTAAGTGATCAAATTAAACTCAGCAAGATTAGAGTGATAATCAATAAAGAATGACATGCATTAAACACAACTTAAGCAAGTAAGACACTTTCAAGCCATTAAACCATAAGGGAATTCACCACATTGAACCCCTCAACGAGATTTAGCTACTCATGATGGGATAAAAAGCAAATGAACACATTTTCATTGAAATAAGGATGTAAATAATTGTTGCGTCGTGTCGCAATCGCAATACCGCAAGTGCACGGGCTGCAAGTAATATAAAACGGAAATATTCCGAGTATCGAATCCACAGGGAGGCGAAGCGAAAATTAAGCAAAGCAAAAATTCCTTGAACACAAAAAAGACTTGAGAGGAATAATATTTAGGGACAAAAACATGCAATTAAAATGAATTTAAAAGTTAAAGCAATTAAAGAAATCAAATTGATCAATCACGAAATAAAAATATGGAGAAAGAGCTTTTTAAATGGGAAGTGGGTCTTGAAACTCAATTAATAGCTAAATAATTATTACAATTATCCTATCTCGTTGCCCAACTAATTATACTCCTAGAATCTCCGTTAATCACATAGGTTCTCTTGTCGGTCTCCCCTAATTGTAATTAATCCATTTTAACAACCTAAGTGTCCTTAGCGCCATTAAAAATTCGTTAATTATTACGCTCTGATTCATTTTAGGAATCTAAGTTTAATCAACTAATCTCGTTGTCACTACGGGCAATTAAACTACTTGCATGCACTACAACAAATACCCATTTTCATAGCATTTTAGGATAGCTTTTTATATAAAAAGCTATTAAAAAAAAGCGGGAAGAGTGAAAATTAGCGCGCTCACGTTACGAAAATAATTTCTTCTCATTTCATCACATTACGCCACTCTCATTCTTCCTCTTCTCTTCGTGTTTAGCCACTGCCCACTCTCATTTCCTCTTCTTCTCCGTGCAACTATGTCACCTCCTTCATTTCCATTTCACCAGACGAATTCTCGCACCAGAAATTTCCTCCACTGCCCCAATCCTTCTTCTTCGCCCAACTTTGTCGTCTCCTTCATTTCCATTTTACCATACGAATTCTCGCACCAAAAATTTCCTCCACCGCCCCAATCCTCTGGCGAGCGAACTCCATCATCGTTCGATTCAAGCAACTCCACTGGAGAGAAAGTGAAATTAGGCAACTCCATCGTTGATTCAAGCAACTACACCAAACACTACGTAAGTGAAATTAGGTTTGTTCTTTGTTTTTGTTCAAGAAAACTCCAACTGGAAGACTAAATTAGGTTTATTCTTTGTTTTTGTTCAAGCAAAATCCAACTGAAAAACTAAATTAGGTTTTTTCTTTGTTTTCGTTGAAGCAGACGTTCGATTCAAGCAACTCGAAGACTTTCCATTCTCCTACCGTTCTTGTAATTTGAGGAACTTGCAACTGTTCGAGCAACCATAACTCGGTAAGCTTTTTGTTTCTTCTTATTCTTCTCCTTCTTGTTCCCTCTGGTACTAATGAGTTGCGATTATTTATTTATTTATTTTTTTGGCCTTTTGAGAACCATATGAGGTATGTAATGGAATGATCAGATATAAATTGTTTGCTGTCCGTAATTATCTTTTATCTCACTTAACTATTTCTTTTTTTTTTTTTTTTTTGGCCTTTTGAGAACCAAGTGAAATGAGAACAGAGTGGATCGCAGTACACTAATACAAATTACAAATAATAAAACTGTGTGGCTAGGATCATAACATTCAACATTAAATCCACCTTAAATTTTTTTTTTTTCATGATGAGATGTTCCATTTTAATAGCCTCTTATTAGTGGAAAAATTTCTTAGATGTATGTCTACCTTTTCACTGTTTACATGGTAGTTTTTTATTCAAAAAGTTTAGCCACATTTGAGTGTTAGTAGGAGCTTATGGTTACGGTGCATAGTAAAGTTTTATTGTAGAGACTGCTTGTATTTATTGTTGTGATACAAATGCTAGTTTATTCCAGTACCTGTTATTATAAATTGATATATGAGTATGCTCTTTTGCTTCTCTAAGTTGGAAATTTAGCACTCACAATCGCCACTGAATGGAGATTAAGAAATAGGAATATTGGAGCAATCTTTACATTGTTATTTCTTGTAATCTTTAGGTTCTCAATGCACCACACAAGTTTATTATTTTGATGATTTAGTTTTTGAATTTACTTTTAGAAGGAAAATTATGTCTTCCAAATTATGGCTTGATTGTTTGGAACCCTTTTGACAATTGAAATTAAATAAGTTTATTATTGTTATTGTTATTTTTTGTAATATATATTTTTTGAAATGGAGTATTTAGATAATTATCTAAAGAAATTCAAGTTTGTAGTTGTGATTTGGAATTTCAAGCTTGTTTTTATTTGTTGGTGAAACTGAGGCTGAGAAATCACTTACCTTTGATGTCTTGCTGGTTAGCAATCCAACAATTTTCCAAGTTTTACCTCTCTTTCCAATGGGAACCTTTGCAGCCATTTGAGAAGGAGGTTCACATTTCTTTTCTTAAACTTTTAATGCCTAGATGCATAATCTTTTGGTAAGGTAGCAACATTTCACCAAACCAAGTGGGAATCTCTATTCAAGTTAGGACCTTAAAAGTATTTGAAAACATTTTTACAAGATTGCATAATACTGTAGTGACTGCTAATATTAGATAGATAAGGTAATGATATTCTTTGGGCCAAATAGAAAAACTTTCCACCTGTCCAAGTGAGAATATGTATCTGAGTTTGGTACTTCCTTTTCAAATATTCACAAACATCTTACAAGAACTACATCACTATGGTTGCTGACAACAAAAAGATGATAAAAAGACTAGGAAGAAAAAAAAAAGCTTGTAAAAGACTATGCCTACTACTTCAAAACAAAGGGGATATCTACTTGGATTATTTGTTCAAGACTCTATCTGACGGTGGATCCCAGAAACTTCTCTAGTCTTAGTTGCTACCATGAAGGAGAAGCGTAATATAAACTAGCTGCCAATCTTAAATGCTGTAGCCAAACAAACCTGCCACCAATAGACTTTCTTCCTTAGAATGGTTTGTAAACACCATGGAAGATTTAGAGATATACTTTTAACCCACAAGCTTGTTCAAAAGTCCTAATTTTATCAAACAAATCATTTACTGTTGGAAGTGGATTAATAGTAAGATGTATGAAATGAGGGGTAAGGAAGGGAAGGGAAAATTATCTGGTAGTAAGAAGAGAGAGATCATATTCTCTTCACTTTACGAGTGAATGTTGGAGAGAGGAAAAGTTACTCTTTCGGCAATTATTAGCTAGGGTGAGCAAGATCATCTCGTGATTGGGCGAGTCACTAGAGTTACACGTGAAGTTCACAATGAGATGTAAGAACAAATTATATAACATTATCGAAAGACCAACATTTTAGATTTCATAGCCTTGTAACACTGCCAAGAAGATTGAATAATACTCTATAACATTACTTTGCTATTTCATTGTTATAAAATGTGCCATTTATGCATGAGGATTCAGTAGCACTTATATATAACTTTCATCTTGTGTAATATAGTACAGGGCAATCATTCTTGATAAAGACACATAAAGAAGTTAGGAAATTGACTACAAAGATGAATTTAAAAATTCTCTAGAGCTCCATATTGGTTCAAGCAGCTTCCTAACAAAAAGGAGACCAACTGGTTGAAGCAGCTTCCTAACAAAAAGGAGACCAACTGTGGTGATAACCTGCAATATATGACTCTCAAATGAGTCTAACTTGAGAGTCATATATGATCTTTTTGGATAACTATCATACTTCAATTACAAACTACCTCAATGAACCCCCACACAATCCCCAACATAAACACCAACAGAACCAAAATTATGTTGCCATATATGAAAGTTTGAACCAACTCTTTTGATAGTTCTTCCCACATGAGCTCAATGGTTTACAGATCTGTCTGTTATATGACACACATCTATTGCACCCAATCAAAGACTTGACATAAAATCAGATGCAAGGTACCCATTATCAGAACAACCACGATGTTGACATAGCAAACCTTTGAACATCTCCAGTTTTCTTATAATTCTCAGATAGAACCATAAACTTTATAAGAAGAGCAGTCTATTCTAGCTAGAACTTATATATTTAACATTCATTCCTATTATTCTTTAAGCAAATGTGTACAATTCAATCATTATACCTTGATCATTACAGGATATTCAATTTCGTGTGCGAGTTTGATTGGTTCATTGGTGCTCTGGAATATGAGACAACCACAACATATTAAAGGTATGAATAAATATTTGTTCTGCTAAGTCAATAGCAAAGCAATAGACTGCTTTGCTATTATATATTTAATATATTGGTTTTTTTTTTTTTTTTGATATCTTAAGATCAAGATTAGGAATGTTAGCTTGGAAGTGTAATTGGAGAGTTTAGGAAGTTTGGGTGTAAAAAACCTGTATTTGGGAGGTGTGGGTTTGAAAAACTTGAGTTTAGAAAACTATGGATGCGAGTGCATGCCTGAGTAAATTGAGTATCGTTTGTCCAACAAATTCCAAGCTAGAAAAACCCACATGGCAAACATGGGTTTGGCATCTTAGGCCAAAGAATGTTAAGCTTGGGATTTAGAAAACTTAGGTTTAGAAAACCTAGGTTGGGATTGAGGAAGTTCGAATTTTAAAAAAAAAACTATGTGGAGTGGTAGGTTGGGGGAAGTAAGTTTGAGGTATTGTTGAAACTCATTGTTTTGTCCAACAAACTCTATGCTTGACAAATTCACTAGACAAACACAAGTTCAACATTTGAAGCCAAACTCATCCAAGTCTAGACCCTCGCCCAACACCCCCTAATATTTTCACCTCAAGGCTCGAAAACAGGACCACTTTGATATGGAGGTTCTCCTTTTTATTGAAGTCCTTCTCAATTAGAAATAAGCCCCACATTAGAAATGGAGGAAAAAAAAACAAAGGATCAAAAAACAAAAAATCAAAATTGGCTACCTTCAAACATTTCAAAAGTGAAAACATGAGCAGAAAGAACCGGATATAGAGCCATTGAGAGTCACTTGTAAATATCCAAAATTTTCTGATTCTATAACCATACAATCTACTTTTGCACGACATGCAAAGAGCCTTGACAATATCAATTGAAATTGAAAACAACTCTGACTTGAAATCAGGCCTCTAGTTTTATCCTATCCACTCACTGGCCAATAAGTCACTGCACAACCAAAAATCTAGAATCATTCATGAAATACCATGGAGAAAACAAAAAAGGAAGATTAGAAAGAGAGGAACTCACCACTGCAGTGGTACCATGGAGAACAAGATTGAAGCCCATTCACTTTTATTCTGAATAAACAAAAAGAACACTTGAAAACTCAAACATGGATTCGAAAATGGAAAAAATTTACCACGTAGTATGTAGTATGCTTTGTTTATTTCTAATGTAGTCGTAAGGGCTATGCTCGACTAGTGGAAGATATGGTATAATTTACTTGATAACATTATTATAATTAACATTATGTATGTATAATAAAATAATTTTTGTTGCTTAATCATGTAGAAAAATAACTCTTCTTCTTCTACTGCAATTACGCGAGTAATGGTTTGGACAAAGGCACACATGAAAAAAAATGGACAACCCATTAACTCACAAGCAGCTGAAACCCTGGTATGGTAAAAAATAACACTAAATTAAGTTAACTCACATGTTGGTATCTTGGTATGGTTATTTTGTGTAGCATTTGAGGTGATATTTTCTTTGTTTTTTTTTTTAATTATTGGATAGGTTGGATATATATAGTTATATGGAATGTGACGGGATTATAGAATTAAATATTTGGTTTTTTTTATATGGACTTTGGGTTATGACCACTCCCCGCCCCAATTGAATGTTGTGCATAACTGATGTTGTAATTATGGTAACATGTTGAATATTCGTATATTATTTGAAATGTCTCATTGACTACAACGTTAGTTTCTATAGGTTTTGGGTTATGACCCCCCCCCCCCCCGATTATGGTCTTGAAAGTTGTGCACAGTTTTGTTTTAATTGTGGTATTATGTTCAATATATAAGAAATGTAATATTGATTATAGGATTAGATATTTGCTTTCTTTCTAGTATGAGTTTTGGTCTACGACCCCTCCTCCACCTCCAACTTGAAAGTTTTGTTGTGATTATGGTAGCATGTCGAATATTTGTATGTTATATGAAATATATCATTGATTACAACGTTAGACTCGATAGGTTTTGGGTTATGACCCCCCCCCCCCCGATCATGGTCTTGAAAGTTGTGCACAGTTTTGTTTTAATTGTGGTATTATGTTCAAAATATATGAAATGTAATATTGATTATAGGATTAGATATTTGCTTTCTTTCTAGTATGAGTTTTGGTCTACGACCCCTCCCCCACCTCCAACTTGAAAGTTTTGTTGTGATTATGGTAGCATGTCGAATATTTGTATGTTATATGAAATATATCATTGATTACAACGTTAGACTCTATAGGTTTTGGGTTTCCCCCCCCCCCCCAATTATTAATTGAAAGTTGTGCATAGGTTGGTTTTGATTGTACACAAGTTGAATAAGATTATGTTATATTTAGTATGTCATTGATTATAGTGTTCGATCCTTAGAATTTTAATTGTGTAATAATATTGGATATACTTATGTTATGAAATATGTTACTGAATTGTTATATGTAATGTAGGAGCGTATTGAACAAAATACTAGTCATGAGACGATGTCTCATTCGACTAATGTGGTCGATGATGCAATTAGTAAAGTATTGGGTCCCGATCGTGGTCATATAAGAGGATTGGGGTTTGGAGTGACTAAATCAAAGTTATCAATATCAAGTGAGAAAGATCAGATTATTGCATCTCTAAGGTCGGATGTGAATGAGTTGAAGACAGTGGTATCATCATTAATAAAGGACAAGGTAAACTTATTTATCTCCATTTAATTATTTAAAATTATTGAGGTAGACTATTGTTAATGCTTTAAACATATAGGAAAAGTCGAGCGAACAAACTTCTAATAATACCGTTAATGTGTCGGCATCAACACATGTTCCAACTCCAATCCTAAATTCTCCACCGGTAAATTTATCTTCCACATTATATGTTACTTTTCTATTCACTTAGGATTAAAAAATTAATATTGTTTGATATTTTCTTTATTTATTGGTAAAAGAGTGTTACAATCAATACTCCCCACAAGTTCAAGTTGTTAGATTCGATCGGTTCTGGAGAAGTAATTGGCGAAGGGAGATGGTCTTCTAATGATCCATCAGTACTTGTCCATCACATCCCTCTTGGTCCAAATGCAGTACGTGTATGGGTTGATACGGTAAGAAAATCCAATTATTTTCTATGGAGGCCTACTTCTGACATGGTGCATATTGATGATGCTTTGGGTACTACAATTGCATGACCGGTTGATAAAGTTCAAATATGTAAGCAAACTTACTTTCAAGTTCAATGGAATTAGTTTATATGAATTATAATATTTATTTGGTTTATTAATCGATATATTATTAGGGTTAAATCATGATTATTTATCTAAGATATTTTGTTTTGGTTTATTATTAGGTGAATGATGAAATGATGATACACATCAGCTGCATATTTATGGGAGAATGTTAGTCTCACAATCTTTTGAACCTCTGTCACTTGTTTTTGTATGAACTTTTTGGGATTATGTGTATTCATTTTACCCTTGGATGTGTTATGAATTTGCCGCTCTTCATATGTATGTACTTAGTAATTAGAACACACTTTTGATGTAGTAAGTTTTGGGATTGTGTGTTCTATTTTTTTGAGTACTAGAAATTTAAAGATTATTTGTGTACCTTTATGATTGTAGATGAAATTGATAAAAATTACTTTTTTTATTTGTACACAATTATGGACAAGTTACTTCAATAGATAGGTATTATTTATAGACTCATGAAAATTTATTTTCATGTAAATGCATTAAATAAATCAAAAATTTATATAATTGAAGTTCACTTTATAATTAATAACATATTTGAAACAATTTGTTACTTATAGAAAATGCTATTAATATAACTTTAATATAATTTTGCAATTTGTTACTTACAATAGCATTTAATATAATATTACAAAAATGCTATTAAAAGTCACCTATTTTCCATAACATTAACAATCACAATGAGCCAAAAGATGTTACAAAATAGCTTTTATAGTGTTTTTTTAGTGTTATAAAAAATGCTATGAAAAGTTAATTTAAAAAAAAAGTTATGAAAGATCAACCATAGCGTTTTTTTGCTAAAGCTATGAAATATTTTCATAACATTAAAATTATGCAATCTAAAATTAGATTTTTCATAGCACTTTCTATAGCAATGAATAAATGCTATGTAAAGTCTCATACTTTCCATAACATCGGCTATCACAACATGCTGAAAAACGCTATAGAATCGTATTTATAACGTTTTTGTACTGCTCTAAAAACCGCTATGAAATATCAATCATAGCGTTTTTTCACTAATGCTATGAAAAGTTTTCATAACAATAAAATTATGCAATGGAAGATGGATTTGTTATAGCACTTTTTATAGCATTGAGAAAACGCTATGGAAAGTCGGGAACTTTCCATAACATCGGCTATCACAACATGCCGAAAAACGCTATAGAATCGTATTTATAGCATTTTTTAGTGCTCTAAAAAACGCTATGAAAGATCAATCATAGCGTTTTTCGCTAATGCTATGAAAAGTTTTCATAACAATAAAATTATACAATGGAAGATGGATTTGTTATAGCATTGAAAAAACGCTATGGAAAGTCGTCGGCTACCACGACCTTTGAAAAACGCTATAGAAAGCTTACGATAGCGTTTTTTTTAATGCTATCGTATGTGATATTTGTTGTAGTGATGGATTATGACCTATCCTAACTTCTCTCCGTCGAGTCTCCATTAAGAATCAGATCAATATACAATTGGCCAGATTGCATACAACATTACGAGCATCCATACAAATAAATAGTAAACAGGGCAAGAGACAGGCAATTATAACAACATTTCACTATAATTTCATTTCAAGACCACAAATTGGGGTTTAGCTATACATAGCTAAAATATTCACAAAATTTACAATGAAAAGCATAAATATGAGCACAATAAAAGGGAAGGAATTGACCGTCGAAGACCCCGTCGCTGGCGCTTGGAGTCCCTCCGAGCAAACCTTGAGCCTCCTAGAGTGCTCCCCAAAACTCCCCAAAATTTTCCCACTAAAAGAACTCTCAAAAAGGATAGATAGCCTTGAGAGAGGCTCCAAAGGAGCCAAGGATGGAAGAAAATGAATGAAGGAAATGATGATTAATGGTAAAAATGGACACCAAGGGGCGCTATTTATAGGCCCGGAAATTGGACAGCGTCGCGACGCTATGACGTCATCGACTTGCCGACCAAGAAATGGGACAGCGTCGCGACGCTGTCCCTACAGTGTCTCGACGCTAGGCGAATTCTAGAACTTTCAGGCGCGTTTTTGGTCTTGAATTTGGGCCTTTCTTCATTTCTTTTGGGCCTCTTTCTCATGGTTGACTTCTTTGGACTCCCCCTTGACCCATGTATGGACTTTGGGCTTGAATGGCTCTTTTTTGGGCATTTTTTCACCAAAGTCCATATTTTGCTCCTAAAGACCAAATAACAAAATATATTAAATATCTTCAATAGAAACACAATTAAAGCACTAAAAAGCTTAATATTTTAAGGCTAAAATAGCGACATTTCTGCCCGCTATCACACCCCCAAACTTAAGCTTTTGCTAGTCCCGAGCAAAATAAATTCGAAAGATGCATGAAATAGAATCGCTCAAGCCTCAATGATTTTGGAACTTTTAAGATAGAATGGAAAACATGCAAGTGGAATAAGCAAACAATGCATACTCATGAAGAAATCTTAAAATAGTTTGAACTTAAGATTAATGAATAGCATGCTCAAGACTTATCTATTGATTGTTTTAGTAACCTAGATTATTCTTATGGCTTTCTCCATTTGTTTTCCCCCTACATTGGCTAAGAGCCCCTAATAGGTCGGAGTTCTTCTATCATGCAAAAAAAAAAAAAGAAACTAGGGCGCCTGACATTTTTCTTTTTCATGGGGGACCAAAACTCACAATTTTTTTTTTTTTTTTTACTTTCATTTTCTTTTGCTACTCCCCCAAACTTGCATTTTGATATCTAATGGTACTAGCTTTCACACTACGGTACAGGGACCCTTAACCCGAATTTTATTCTCTGGTTGGCCTAACTGATCACACCGCAGGTAACTCTTTTTACCCCTAGGCTTTTTCTTTTGTGCAAGCGAAAATATTTTTTTGCTTTTCTTTTTCAACAAATTTTTCTTTTCTCTCATTTTCTTTTGTTGCTTTTTCTTCTCTCAGCAGGCATAACATTTTTTTTTTCTACCTAGCTCTGTTGGGTTTAATGTCCTATAAACTCGTAGTTTGTAAATCATTAAACATATTCTATTTCCAATAAAGACGTTATTGAGGTTATTCAGTAAAAGATGTTATTGAATATGTAAATTGCGAATGATTAACCTAAATCCAATAAACTAAGATCCTTGACTATAAAATGAATACTCGAACTATATGTAGGGACATATCGTAGGATCAAGTTCAAGTTTATAGTCAAAATAGTCTATAGTATAAGGATACGGTTGGGTGCCTTATCCTGGTGACACTATGGACGCGGCCCACTTTGTATTAAGTACAAACGATGAGATCCTAAATCGTTCATGTGGTGACATGCGAGTGGGGGCGTCCTATGCAATGAGTTTGCATAAGACTGGACCACGAAATAAGTCACTTTCTCTTTATAACGCCGTTGACTGAAGAAACTGACTATTTCTCATAGATGACCTAGGTAACTCGTTCTTAATCCTGAGCTATCTATGAACTCCTGTTTATGAGAGATTATCCTTTGATCTGCATGGGTGAGAGTGGCCAGCATCGCCGACTCGACAAGCCTACCATTTTGGGGATAAGATCGAATAGATAGCTGGGGACATAGTTTCGCAAGACGGAATTCACTCCTACCCATTTTAGGGATAGCAGAGAGGTTGTTCTCTTAAGTACTAACTCCAGGAGTTGAACAAGGGGCCCCACCCTCTCGTTGGATCGAGAGGAACTTAGGTTTGATGGTTGGACCGCAAACTGATTGTTCATTAGAGGATTAGTGGAACTTAAGGAACAAGAAGTACTATAGGGGTGTAACGGTTATTTGACCTAGCTATAGCTACGAACAACCTGTGAAGGAACGACTTACTGAACATGGTTAAATCAAGTGGACGGAAATATATCTATAGTGAGGGGAGTGCAACTATCGGGCTATAGTGGAGTGTCCCGATAGTTAACGAATGTTGGCTAGCTTAGATAATGAGATTAGTCGGTTAGCCTTGAATCGTTGGAGCCCATGATCTATAGGTCCATTAGGTCCCTCTACTAGCTCATATCGGATTAAAGCCTAGAACATATTGATAGGAATTTTTGAATCGTTCAAAAACGGGAAATAGGGTTTTTATCGTAAGACGTGTTCGACACAATGATTTAATTATGAATTAAATTAGGAATTGAGAGATGAGGTATTTGAAAGTGTTTTAAATACCATATATATGTATTAGGAATCATATATAATTCATGACATTAGGTGATAAAGATTGATTGGATCAATCATATCAAAATTACTTGGAAATGTCCCAATTAATTGCCTAGAAATCAATTTCAATTTTGAATTGAAATTGAAATGAATTGCAAGCTGAAAATTTACGATTAGGATACAATTCATAATGGATTTAGTGGCATTTCCACTCTTGCATGATGATGCATAGTGGAAAACAACACAACCATGCACTAGATGCATGTGTTGTGAAGTAGACACCTAGAATCCACTTTGAGTTGCATCTTGGCCATGTGGCTAAGTGTCATGAAGCTTGTCTTTGCATGGGAGATGTCTATAAAAGGGGCTTGAATTAGATTCAAGAAGAGCAAGCTTTCATTTAGTGTTATGCTGCAAATTTTCTCCCTCAAATTCTCTCTCATTTCATCTCCTTCCAAAAGCTTGTACCATCAAGCATTCCCTTCTATCTTTCTTCTATAGACTCCCACAAGTCTTTCTAGGCCCAAGAGAATAGTAGGGAAGACTCTAGAGGTTGTCCAAGGAGCATAGGAGAGGCAAACACCACAAGGAGTTCCACATAAGTGAGCTACAAAGGTTGGTGTTCTCTCAACTCTATATTCTGTCTTTTATAGAACATGCATGCTTTAGGAGCAAAATTGAATGTCTTAAGTGCTTCCGATCTTCAATTGCTTCCGCATGTGTTATATGAACACCTTCAAGCTCTTTAGAACAATCAAGCATGAACTCCTAGTATTAGAAACTAAGCCTATCGAGGTGACAACAAACTTTAAAAATCATAATAAGAATCTAGATTTTCAAAGACATCATTAGATAAGTCCATCGCATGCTTTAGACATCAAAACTAAGTATCAAAAAATTTTGAAATTTCACAATTTCTGCTATGCTCCCAGATTCCACAACATATAAACCATTTTCTCCCAGAACTTCTAAAATCACATCCTCGGCTATCATGGCTATCTACTCATGCATCCAACAGAATTTAAATATGCTCAACACAGCGAAAGCCTCCCCCCCCCAAAAAAAAGAAACTTAAACTAAACATTGTCCCCAATGTTTATAAACAGTAAATCATAAAGAGAGATACTGAGACTTCCCTGAGCTAGAAGCAATTCATCTTCATCCTTTGGTTCCAGAAAAATGAGATTCTTGGAGCTTTGGGTTTTGCTAAGATGATCCTGCAAAACAAAATTGGATCATGAAGCAAAGAAAATTATTTACCGCAAAAACAACTACCTAAACTTAAATCCTTGGGTTGCCTCCCAAGCAACGTTTTCTTTAACGTCTTTAGCTAGACGAGGCTCGGCACGATCACGGAGGCTTGAAATAAAAGTTTTCATCATCCTCCAGGCTCTGTAGAAAATCTCGCACCGAATTGCACACTGCAAACAGGGGAGAAAAAAAACTTTCCCTTGGCCCATCATCACTAAAGAGATTGTTATAATAACATTTCAGAAACTATGTAGCAGCATCAAATCTCTTTTCAAAGTCTCTATTCACAAAACAATTGTTTACTGAGTCATCCAACGTTATGATATCTACCGGTCTAGGATCTAAAGGTGGCCTATCAACCATGCCAATCCATTCATCAGATTCAAAATCTACATGCTCAGAAGATTCCTCAGACTCAGAATTAAAAAATGATTCAACTAAGCTATCATATGACTCACTATCAGAAGAATTAAAGAATATAAGCTCCTCTGGGTCAGATTCTATACTATCTACATTATCTGGACCCGAATCAACCCTATTCACACTTTCAGGGTCTGACTCTATATACTCATCTGGATCAGACTCGATAGATTCTGCATTATCATGATCAGACTCAAAATTGTCATCTATCAAGTAACCATCTCCATGCAATTCATGCTCATTATCAGACAAATCATGCTCATTTTCATAATCAGGCAATTCAATCTCATTATCAAAATTATCAATTTCAGGCAATTCCAATTCATTCTCAAAAGAAGGTAAGTTATCAATTGCAGACATTTCATTCTCAAAAGCAGGCAATTCTAATTCATTTTCAAAATCAGGCAGATCTACATCAATTAGCTCATTCTCAAACAGAGGGTCATCGAAAAATGCATTGGGATTAAAATTCCCATCATCCATAGGCACCTCTCCTAAGCCTAGGCCAAGATTATACTCTACCTCTTCATCATCGTCAGTCAAATATTCTGGACCTATAGAAAAACAAGTATGCAAATGATAGCTCTTAGAAATAAGAGCTATTGGCTTTCTCTTAGGCTTAAAAACTCTACTCTTTGATGTGTTTGAGCTTTGGTTTGTGCATGAAAATGAGCAATCTTGATGAATATTTTTACATATCAGTAGGCTAAGCTTGATTGGAATTTAGTGCAGAATTCTTATGTGTTAAGCTGATTTTTCTGGTATATGATCACTCAGGTTGTGCTACAGTAGCTGATTCCACAACAGAAGGCAGAAAGTTTGGAAATTAAGTGACTGCACGTGCTAAATCCGTGAAAGCTTTCATTAATTGAGTTGGCAGCCATGTGAGCTGATTTGTCCCATCTCAGCCAATTGGGGAAGGTCCATGTGGATTTATGTGTCTAATCAGCCCTGAAATCAATGCAAAGAGATGGTATAAATGCTTCTTTTGCCCAAAATGAGGGGGGGATCAGCAGAGAATTAAACCTAGAAGCTGCTGCTGTCATTGAGAGGAGAAAAAGACAAGGAGGCTGCTGCTAAAGGAGGATTTCCAGCTTGGGAAAGCTGGAATCTACCTTGGAAGCTTCTTTTCTTCATCCTTTTTCTCTTATTCTTCCTTCTTCTAGTGTTTAGTTTGTATTTAAGGTTGTAATTATGAATGGTATGGTAGCTCACTGCTGTATTTTCATTATTTTCACCTTGAACATGAGCTAAATCCTCTTAGGTGAGGATTAGGGTGCTTAAACTTGAGCTTGTTGCTTGTTGTTAGTGGAACTTTATATATTGCAACTTAAAGTAAAGTGTTCTTCATGCTTAAAGCTAGAATTTCGTTTGGCCAACCATTTTCTAGCAATGTTATTAAGTGTTTGGGAAAACAATTGATAACCGATTACTTTACTTTACCTTAGCCTTTTTAGGTCATGAAAATGAGTGGGTATTTAGGGATAAATAACCACCTAAGGCACTAAATCAGTTGAGCTAAAAAGAAGGGGTTAAATGGGAGTTTAATCACCTAAACATTAGGAGAATTGGAAAATTCCCGTAGAAAAAATCCTGGGTGAGTTGTGAATACAAAGTTCTGCTACAGCAAACAGCTTGTGAGAGTAGACAGCCCCTAATCTGAACCTTGCTTCCTCTGTGTGATTTTCTGTTGTTGTTGAATTTCTCTAAGTTCTTGTCATTTTAAGTTTGTTTATCCTTTTAATCTCTTGCATTTAATTATTGAAAAATATTTGTTCCTCGGTTACTTAGAATTTCATTGAAAATAGACTTAGAAGTAGTAAATTTCATAAACTTAATCCCTGTGGAGACGATCTTAATTTACTTATCACTTGCTGCCATGATGTGTATACTTGCACGTTTTTGAGCTATTTGTGAAGATTTCTTGCATAATTATAATCACATTGCACAAGGCAACAGCAAACTACATACAGACTCTTCTTGTCCAAAAATATTAAAAACGACTCTTTCATCATCAACATTCAAGGTAAGCTTACCAGTATGCACACTAATCTCAGCCTTACCAGTTGCTAAGAAAGGTCTGCCTAGAATAATGGGTATCTCTCTGTCTTCCTGCATGTCGAGTACCACAAAATCTACAGGGAAGATAAATTTGTTGACTTTCACCAGCACGTCCTCCACAACACCCATCGAGTGGGTAATCGATCTATCAGCAAGCTGGAGGGTGACGTCCGTGTCCTTCATTCCTGTTAAACAAATCTTCCTGTACATAGAATAGGGCATCAAATTTATACTAGCACCTAGATCACACAAAGCCCTATTGAAAGATACTTCTCCTATAGTGCAGGGAACAGTAAAACTCTCTGGGTCTTTTTGTTTAGACGGCATCTTTCCAGAAACTATGGTACTACTGCTCTCAGATAATTTAAAAACCTCTTTTTTCAAACTTTTCTTCTTAGATAACATTTCCTTCATGAATTTCCCATAATTAGGCATATTATACAAAGCGTCAACTAAGGGAATGTTCATAGAAAACTTTCTAAACATCTCTAGGAATTTTTGAAACTGCTCATCTAATTTAACATTTTTAAAGCACCGAGGAAAACGTAACTCCCTGTAGTCAAAGGTAGGACATTCGCCCCTTCGCTTGGGCGGGCTAATGTGCGAGCCTTTGTCATGGTGGTTGCATGGAACCACTTCTTCCTCGTTCAGCTTCTCTTCATGCTTGTCATTCTGCTTTTCATCTTGTTTCTTTCCTGCAAAAGAGTTAGAAAAATCACAATTGAAATCAACAGAGTTAGGAGTATGTTGGGACCTTTCAGAGGAGGCTTTTTGTGCCTCAGCCCTTCCATCTTCATCCATGCTCTTCTCTTCTTTCTTCTTCTCTGAACTGATCTCCAGTTGTCTACCACTTCTCAGTGTCACCATCTTGCACTGCTCTCTTGGATTGAGTTCAGTGTCGCTATGGAACTTCCCTTTCTGAAGGGCATTAACCGTTGAAGCTATCTGACCAATCTGAACATCCATATTCTTTAGAGCTGTGTCGTGGTTATTTACTGCTGTCTAGAGATTCACATTTATTACTTTCTGTTCTTTGATAAACATAGCCACCATCTCCTCCAGGTTATTCTTCTTTTATGGCAAACTCGTTGATGCAAATCCTGGCGGTGGCTGCAAAACATTCTTCGTGTTCGAGTGCGAAAAGTTCTCATGATTGCACAGACTGGGATGGTAGAAGTTTGGTACTCCTTGAGTGAATGGTCTATTTCCCACATACTGAACTTCTTCCACATCTTGACTCTCTTTCTTTGAATATCCTTCAGCTAAGGTGGAAATGGACTTGACCACCTCAGATGAAGTCAGCTTGTTCAGGGCGTTTGTCAAAGATGCCATTTGTGCCTTCAATGAACTTGACTCATCTAATTCATAAATTCCAGCCTTCTTGGAAACTGTCCCCCTCTCAGTCGGCCACTGGTAACTGGTCACTGCCATTTCCTCTAGAAGATCCTTGGCTTCCGTCACTGTCTTGGATAGAAAACTCCCACCCGCTTATGTGTCTAAAACTGTCTTGGTGGATGGATTAAGTCCATTGTAAAATAACTGCACCTGGAGCCAATTTGGGTATCCATGCTGCGGACATCGCCTAAGCATCTCCTTATATCTCTCCCATGCCTCGTACAACTGCTCCTCATCTAACTGCCTGAATGTTCCGATCTCAGTCCGGAGCTTCGTAGTCTTGGCAGGCGGGAAAATTTTCGTCAGGAAAGCCTGGGCAAGCTCGTCCCATGTGTTGATACTGCCCGTCTCGACTGATTCGAGCCAATCTTTTGCCTTATCTTGCAGAGAAAGTGGGAATAACCTCAATCTTATAGCGTCGGCCGGAACTCCATTCATCTTTACGGTCCCGCATATCTCCAAGAATGATCGCAGATGTGAGTGTGGATCCTCAGAAGGATGTCCCTTAAAAGAATTATCGCGCGCCATCTGAATCAGTCCTGTCTTCAACTCAAAATTGTTAGCTTGGATTGGGGCGTAAACAATTCCAGAATTCTCGGTTGGGAGAACTGGCAGTAAAAAGTCTTTGATTGCCTTGGGAGCTTCACCTTGATGGGCCATTGCTTCCGCTAGTCTTTTTCTCTACGAATAGATCTGAGTGTCCTGGTAATTTCAAGATCTAAAGGAAACAATTCAACCACCTTATGTCTTCGCATGCAACACTCCCCAACAATCAAAAGAACCAAATAAAAAGAAAATAATATTCACAAAAATAAAATATTCACAACCTAAATTACTATTTATCCCTTTCTTTTTAATGTCAAGAAAAATTTAATTTGCTTAAAAATCAAGCCTCCCCGGCAACGGCGCCAAAAACTTGTTTCGCCGTGTCGCAATCGCAATACCGCAAGTGCACGGGCCGCAAGTAATATAAAACGGAAATATTCAGAGTATCAAATCCACAGGGAGGCGAAGCGAAAATTAAGCAAAGCAAAAATTTCTTGAATACAAAAAATACTTGGGAGGAATAATATTTAGGGACAAAAACATGCAATTAAAATGAATTTAAAAGTTAAAGCAATTAAAGAAATCAAATTGATCAATCACGAAATAAAAATATGGAGAAAGAGCTTTTTAAATGGGAAGTGGGGTCTTGAAACTCAATTAATAGCTAAATAATTATTACAATTATCCTATCTTGTTGCCCAACTAATTATACTCCTAGAATCTTCGTTAATCACATAGGTTCTCCTGTCGGTCTCCCGTAATTGTAATTAATCCATTTTAACAACCTAAGTGTCCTTAGCGCCATTAAAAATTCGTTAATTATTACGCTCTGATTCATTTTAGGAATCTAAGTTTTATCAACTAATCCCGTTGTCACTACGGACAATTAAACTACTTGCATGGATTATGACCTATCCTAACTTCTCTCCGTCGAGTCTCCATTAAGAATCGGATCAATATAAAATTGGCCAGATTGCATACAGCATTACGAGCATCCATACAAATAAATAGTAAACAGGGCAAGAGACAGGCAATTATAACAACATTTCACTATAATTTCATTTCAAGACCCCAAATTGGGGTTTAGCTATACATAGCTAAAATATTCACAAAATTTACAATGAAAAGCATAAATATGAGCACAATAAAAGGGAAGCAATTGACCATCGAAGACCCCGTCGTTGGCGCTTAGAGTCCCTCCGAGCAAACCTTGAGCCTCCTAGAGCGCTCCTTAAAACTCCCCAAAATTTTCCCACTAAAAGAACTCTAAAAAAGGCTAGAAAGCCTTGAGAGAGGCTCCAAAGGAGCCAAGGAAGGAAGGAAATGATGATTGATGGTAAAAATGGGCACCAAGGGGCGCTATTTATAGGCCCGGAAATTGGACAGCGTCGCGACGCTGTGACGTCATCGACTGGCCGGCCAAGAAATGGGACAGCGTCGCGACGCTAGGCGAAATCTAGAACTTTCAGGCGCGTTTTTGGTCTTGAATTTGGGCCTCTCTTCATTTCTTTTGGGCCTCTTTCTCATGGTTGACTTCTTTGGACTCCCCCTTGACCCATGTATGGACTTTGGGCTTGAATGGCTCTTTTTTAGGCATTTTTTCACCAAAATCCATATTTTGCTCCTAAAGACCAAATAACAAAATATATTAAATATCTTCAATAGAAACACAATTAAAGCACTAAAAAGCTTAATATTTTAGGGCTAAAATAACGACATTTCTGCCCGCTATCAATAATACAGAATAATGAAAAGATTCAAGAGCTGGAAATAAAGGAGATAGCTAAATATTATGGGTTTTTCTATTTACTCAATCCTTCTAGAGTTCGCTAAGACACTCCACTCTCACTTTTACAAGATGGGAATGGGTGAAACTCTCTACAAACCACAAGGTTTGATGTCTAACTCAGGTTAGAATTTTGTCATCTAAGAAGGACCTCGGGCATCCTTACTCATTGGCGTAAAGCCATGGTTCTGTCACCACCCTTTTCTTCCAAGTGAGTTTTGCTTGAATTTGACTTCGAATCTCGAGCTTATATAGTGTAGAAAATGGTTGAGGAGCTGCGAAATAGGTGCTGGAAGGTTGCCCAGTCAGTTTCGGGGTCAAAACAGCTAGTTAGGTGCGAAGAAGACTCGTCAACAACGACCCGCGCGCGACTCGAAACGGCCTTTGATTTTTCCAGAAATGCGGTCGCATTTCATTTTTGCCTTAGGAGAAATGCAGTCGCATTTCTCGGGAATTCCATCTTTTCCTCTATTTTTCTGCACAACAGCAAACTAAGTCAAATTTACTTCAAATCAAGTCTTTTTAAGCATAAATAAGCATAATTTGACAAAAGTGACTCTCAACACCCTAACTTTGTAACTTTAACATATTTTGAGCTCGAGAATAGTAAAATTGACCTAAACACTCAATATTTGACCAAGAAATGAGCTAAATATAAGGGTAAAATAGGTATATTTTTTACCCTTATCATACCCCCAAACTTAACTCATTGCTTGTCCTCAAGCAATTGCCAATCACAATGTTAGAGATCAACTTTTTAATTTCAAATCAGAATGTAAGAGCTCAATACTCATGGCAAATCAAAACATTAAAGTTCATGTATAGTAATGAATCATGGTACTAGTATCAACTTTTCCTTTAAAATCAAGTGACATGGAATCAAGTGAACACGTTTTTCAAGATCGTTTTCTAAAAAGTTTGCCTTTCAGGAGAGGGTTCTACTCTAGTGCCAGTCACAACGTCTGAGTTTCCTAGGCATGAAGATTTC
Source organism: Luffa aegyptiaca (assembly GCA_017139565.1). Classification (NCBI taxonomy): domain Eukaryota; kingdom Viridiplantae; phylum Streptophyta; class Magnoliopsida; order Cucurbitales; family Cucurbitaceae; genus Luffa; species Luffa aegyptiaca. The sequence goes on along the minus strand of CM029405.1, from coordinate 26,942,850 downwards.
TATTGTTCTTTTTCAAAGCAAAACTCTCTCTCATCCATCCTAACCAACATGCTTAAACTACCTAACTTCTACTCATAGAGCCTAGTGTAGTCCTTTTAGTTTAAGAAAACAATCTTTAGGAAAACAAAAGCATATATGAATTACTAGACCTTTTCCATCTCCCCAAACTTATTTGACTGCTGGTGCTCCTTTTATTCAACTTCTTTTTCTCCCAAGAGCATCCTTGCTGTCATCTTTACCTTCGTTCTAGCTTATCGACACTTTGTGGTGAAGATATCTAGCTACGAGCAAAGTTCACAAGCTCGGAATAATACTCATTTCCCTAGGTAAACCTTTCATGCAGTGGCAAACCATGGGTGTCATGAATGCCCCTGGTTACTCAGTAAACCCTAGGAAGGAGGAGTAACTCTCGGTTTTTCTCTTTTCTCATTTTTTCTTTTTTCTTTTTTTACATACTGAGCACATCTTTTTTTCCAGCAGTACAAATTTACAAAAGATATTTACATAGTAAAGCATAAAGCACCCCCCCAAACTTAAAGGTAGACAATGTCCTCATTGGCTTGTTTTTGAGGCATGGGCTTAACATGAGGCTTTTTTGTTTTCAAAACATCAAGGCTAAACTCTCCTAGAGTGTTAGAAAGGTTAAACACGAGGAAGTTTAGACTCTAAGACAATTTTGTAAAGAAAAAGTCTAATGGAAAGCCTATGACTAGAAAACAACTGAGTTGAGACGGTGGCACTTTTGAGATAGAATAAAGCTTTAGTTTTCATCATCAAGGTCTTAAAAGAAAACTCCTTTGAAAACATGCTTTTTCTTCCAAAACATTTTAAAAGCAAATATTCTCTAAAGTTGATTTTTTTCCAAAAAGTTCATAGGTAAAGCTCAAAAAACAGCAAGCAGATTTTTCAGGAAAAGATCTAAAACCCAAGTTTATTTACCCTAAATTATTCACAAACTATCTAAACTACCCTATGATCAAAACTAATAACAAACTAAACAATTTAAATCCATAAAAACAACAATTAAACAACTAAAAACAGAATTTAACATGCTAAAACTATAAAAAAAAAAACAGCAAACAACAAAAACGGTAAACAATATTATTCACAAAAAAATCAGTCAAAGGGGATCAGAAAACTCCCTTATTCCTCGTCATAGGAACTCTCTTTTTCTTCATCAGAATTCTCTTCATCTTCCTCTTCATCAGAATCTTTCTCTTCTTCAGGCAGCAGCGACTGAGGGAAATTTGGAAAGACTGGAGCGATACTTGGGGCAATAGAGAGATAGAACTCTCTAATGGCTTCATCCCGCTCCTTTGCATATGCCTAATACGTCTTCAAGTTCTCCCTGATTTGATCTAGCTGGCGGTAGGCAATAGCTAGGGCTTCCGATGATGGCGAAGGCCCTGTGAAAGGAGTGTGCTGGGATGGAGAAGCTACATTTGGCCCTGCTGGAGGAGTAGCCTGAGATATGGAGGCTTTGTCTTTCCTTCTGATACTGTTCTACTAGAGTTTTCCAATCAAGGACAGGTCGATGGTCGGCTTGAAGAATTGACGCTCCTCGTCCTTGCCTGGAACGATCTTCACCCTTTGGCAAAGCTGGGTAATGAGTGATCCAAAGAAAAGCTTGCCTGCTCGCTTTCTCCCACAGGCTAAGATCTCGTCCCTGATAATGCTCCCTACGTTGATCTCCAACCCCTTCATAAGGCAATAGAGTAGCATCACTCTATCCACTGAAATTGTGGTGTCGTGGGTGGTTGGCATCAAGCGGTTCTTGATGAAGTGAAGCCAAACTGCCGATTCTGGCTTTAGATTGCTTGGCACTAGAGACTTCACTTTTGTCTGCGAGTTTAAGAGCTTCCTTCATTTGCTTGGCCGAAGGGTTCCTTATCACATCATTCCCTCTCGGATTCAGGGGTGCCTTAATCCTGTACACCCTATTAATGTCGATTGAGGAGAAATTGACCATCTTCCCCCTCACAACCGCCATGCTAATGCTCTCCTCCCTCAGGCCAGCGTAAAACTCTCGAACTAGAGGCACAAAAGCCTCCTGAGGGTGAACACAGAAGTCATGCCACTTGTATTGGAAGATAACTCTTGTTACGAACTCTGGCAGTGTCCAGTTCTGTTACTGAATCCCTTATCATTGAGGAAATCTCTTTTCTTCATGATCTCCATTCATTCCTGAAAATTAACATCTCTAAATACCTCAGGGAAAGGATTTTTGGGAGATGCAGCCTTGGGTGATTTGCCCTTTGGCTTGGCAGGTGAGGTAGTAGGAGGAACTGCAGGAGAGGCGTCCATGGACCTTGTCCTCGGCCTCTTTGCAAATATTGGGTCATTCTTGTTCTTTGTCCTCCTCTCAGCCTTAATCTCTCTCTTTCTCTTTCTTCTCAACGCTGTAGAGATAGGGACTTGGTCGCCATCTAGCTCCCTTATCTCTGAATCAGATTCTGTTTCAGAATCAGAATCACTGGAGGGCTCGGCCTCCTCGTCTTCCTTTTTTTCTTCAACCCTCTTCTCTCCCGAAAAGGTGCTATCAGCAGCTGGTGGGTCATTTGTAAGTAGAGGTTCAAAAACCTCTTCAGCAGGCTGATCAATGGTGGCCTCGACTAGGCCTTCTTCAGAATGCGGCCCAGATGCGGTCGCATTCTGGGCTTCAATGATCTCTACTTCTCTTTCTTTTTCTTTTACTAAATTTTCTTCAGTTGGCTCATGTTGGGCCTTTTCTTCTACCCTTCCTTGCAGCGCTTCAGCCTCACTTTAAGCCTTGTGGAGTGGCTCAAAAGCTGCAAGGAAGTCTTCAGCTTCCTTCCTTCTTTTTTCATCTTCTTTTAATTCTTCCCTTCTCTTTTTCTCTTCCTCAAGGAGCTACAAATCTATGGCTGCCCTCTTGAGGTTTTCCTCATATTTTCTTGCTTCCTCAGCTTCTAAGGCCCTCTCGGCCTCTTGTTCTTCTTCTCTCCTTCTTTTCACTTCTTCCTCATCTCTTTCTTTGCAAAATTGTCTTCCTCAGCCATTTTCTGATTTTCCATCTCCCTCTCAGCTTCAACATCTTTCAAAGCATCCTGTTCAGCCTTATATCCCTCAGCAATCTCAAGAGCCTTTGCCACTGCTTGGCGAATTATTCCTTTGAATACATCCAGAGGCATCCTTGCGGTTTTGAGGGGCTCAATTTCGAGCGGCTTTTCAGGCACATTTTTCTTCGGGCTCCTCTTTCTTGCGCTGTAAGTAACAACGGGTTTGGTCCTGCAAGAAAAAGAAGGGTTAGTTGAAGGTTCGAAAACCTTACCCATTGAAGCTTCTCCTTGCTGAGAGCTTTCAGCTGCCTTGGTGGCTTCTTTTTCATCTTGCGGATTCCCTTCCTCTTCAAGGGTAGCACGTCTCTGAGCACCCATCTCCCGGATCATTGCAAACCACTTCCGCGAACGTTTCTTGAACTATTGAGCAGTGGGTTTTTGGGTTTGGTGAACGGCAGTGGCACGCGTGAACCTCCTTGGTGTAGACGAACTCGGCATCTCCCTCAAACTAGCCGGCATTGCCGAAGAAGATGGAGTTGGAGTGTTGGACGCTTGGTTCACGACCGCCGGCGAGAATCCCGTGGGTCTCGTCCTTCGTGTGCCTTGCATGGGCGTTTCGGGGTTCTCCTCTTGTCGTCGCACGTTAGCTTCAGCTTCGTGGGTTGCTTGAGCACTCTGAGATCGAGTGTTTTTGCGTGAGGATGACGATCCTTGAGTGTTCTTCATCTTCTTTGAGAGTGGGTCTTTCGATTTTACGATGGAGAATATGGAGAGTTGAGGGTTTGACTTGAATGCAAAGGTTTAGTGTTTGGTAAAGAGAAAAAGAACTTAAGTCAAGCTATTTATACTTTTCTAATTAGGTCACGTGCAGGTCAAACGAAATTCGTGACTCCCTTTTTATTCGGACAAATGCGATCGCATTCCCAAAAACACTGGGGAGAAACGCGATCGCATTTCACCTAGTTTTTCTGCCTTTTCTCTTTTCCTTTGCTTTCTCCTCTTCTCTGAAACACTCATCAACAAGTTAGAAAGCTCATACACTTAATCATGATTTTTTTTTATTATCATCTTTTCATTTAAAAAAAAAAACTAAAGAAATATTTTGATCAATTCAACTTCCAGGTAAGTCCCCAGGTAGAGGTGTTCCCAATGGTCAGCTTAAATACCTCAACCTAGGCAGGACTTGCCTTAGACGAAGTTCCCTCTTGATCAAAAAATCATTTATTCAAAACAAACTTACACTTTTCCCATTTTCCTGTTTTTCAAACACAAGACAAGTCTCAAAATAACATGGACTTTTCAAGACTCCCAGGTAAATCCTCAGGAAAAGGTGTTCCCTACGGTCATCTTAAGTACCTTTTCTTATACAGGATTTTCCTTAGACAGAGTTCCCTCTTGCCCAAGTTATTTTGTTTTTTATTTTACAAGAAAACTAACCTAAGCATCATCAAACTAACCTAACAAACTAACAAAGTAATATACTGAAAACAAAATGCTAAAAACTAACAATGCTAAACCTAACTTAAAGAACAATGAATTAATGCATGAAACAAATTGCTAAAAGATCTAACTAAGCAACTGAAAAACAAAGAAACAAGTTGATGTTTAGAAGGGAACAACGAAAACTCCCTTAGTTCTTGGAAGGTTTATCCTCCATATTAGAGGTTTCAGGTTCATCCAAGAGAGACGATGAAAATGGAGGGGCAACTGGGGCTTCTTCAGATGAGCTGGCCAGGAACATCCGCTTGATAGCCTCATCCCTCTCTCGAGCATAGGTCTAATGGTCCTTGTTCTACTCCTGGATGTGTTCGCTTTTGGCGAGGATCAGGTCATATATGCTCTCAATAGATGAAGAAAAAGCAGTAGATGTGGTGACATTTTTTGCTCCATTAGCTTTTCTTTGTCTTTTCTTCATCTTCATGTCTCATGTTCTTGTCTCCTAAACTTTATTAGCTTCCTGAAACATAATCAAACACATCAACAAGTTCACAAGCTCAACTATGTTGTATTTTTCCTTTTTTTTTTTTTACTTTTTCCTTTTCTTTTTAAATACTATTTAGGCAAAGAAAAAGAATGACTTAGCTGATCTCTAAAAGGGAGATTAAAGCTTTATTCCTACTTCTTGCACCACAAACTTTCATCTTGACCCTAGGTCTTGATAACGGACGAGATTTGAGTCTTAACTGAGGCGTTTTAATCATGGAGTGCTTTGTCTCTATTATCAGCTTACTCAATCTGCTCTTGAATGCAGACTTTGCAGTCTCATCCTCTGTCGTATAGCATATTTTCATCCTCCATGACTTTCTCTTTGATTTCTTCCTTAAATAGCATTTTTTGCAAGCTACAACAAGCAAAGGAATCATTAGGATCGTCCTCAAATCCATCTTTTTCTAACATTTTCTACAAGCTACAATATGTAAAAGAATCAATAGGATCAAAATCAAAACATCCATCCATTTCATCAGGGTGCTCTAATGCCTGGAGCACATCGAAGTTCACTTTTTATGAAGTGACATCTGCATGGCTCACTGCAACTTCTTTCGCTGGTGGCTTCTCTTTATTCTCTTTTTGAGGCGACTCTTCTCTAATCACTTCTTTCTCTTTTGTCTCCTCAGTATTTTCAAGTGTTGGAATGCTTCTTGTTTCTATTGGGAGTTCAGGGTCTTCATGTTCCAATCCACTTTGAAATGTCATCTCCTTGTATTGCTCTTGTGCTTCTTGTTCCACATTCTCTTTGTTCTCAAGCAAGCTTTCTTGTGGACTATTTTTCAGTTCCTCTATCAATTGCCCTACTTGAATCTCCAAGTTTTTCAAGGTTTTGTCATTTCTCACCATATATTCTCTTATGAGTTCTTCCAAGCTTGTTGACACTTGTGGTTCCATCTCTTGTTGCATTTCTTGTTGGGCATACTGATCTTGATATTGGTCTTCAAAAGTAAACATACGTTGAGCTCCAAATGAGGTGTTGGATTATTGTTGCTAACATCTTGTTGATGTTGCAACCATCCTCGGTAAGGATTGAAAATCAAACTCTGGTTGTCTTGTTGCCCTGTATAATAAGGATTAGATGAATAAGTTTCAAACAAAGAATGAATATTAGCACAATAAACACAAAAGAAATTAGAGTGACAAGCCATTGATGTGATTTGTGCACTCAATGTTGTGATGATGTCTTCTTCCACATGTGAATAATTTTGAGCTATCAAACCCTTTAGTTGTGCTTATCTTCTATTGCCTTTTCCTTTTTCTCTTTTTTTTTTTTTTTTTTGTCAACAGGAGGATTGAGTCCGGGTAGATCTATTAGAAGTTCTTGAATGCAAGTAGCTTCTTTGAGATGTTCCCGTGCGCTCAACTCCTATTGCTCTTTCTTTTTATCTCAAGGTCTAGCTCAAAGAGATGATGCTCTTTGTTCATGCACCAACTTCAACCTGCAAAAGAAACTGCAAATCAAAGTTAGATTCTCTTAAGATAGAAATTCGGTCACAATCAAATCGCAATTTCAACAAACAAAAACTGGTTTCACTTTTAGTCCCCAGCAACGGCGCCAAAAACTTGGTGCGTCGTCAGCTGAATGGATGGAATGTGAGATAAGATGAATGATAATAATAAAGAATAATTCAGCTAACACTTAAGTGCAAGTATACACTGTCGCACGTAGTAATAAAAAAACCTTAGAAGTATTTCAAGGGTATCGATCCCACGAGGACTAAACTGGAAATTCAGATTTGATGAAGAAACTGCTCAAATGATTGCTTTTGAAAAAGGTAACCAAAGAAAATAAGATTGATTGATTGGGTTTTTGAAAAGATAAATAAAACATGCAAATAACTAAAAGAATAACAATAAGAAATAAACGAGGTATTCAACATGGATTCATCCCAAAGGCAATAACCATACTCATGCAATACCTAACTTAAGTGTATTCAATGCATTGGGTCAGATTTAACTCCTATTTGGCCCTTGTTCCCAAAAACCGTTAGAAGGCTAAGCGAGTACCGTTATGCACATTTCTGTGACTCGACTCCAACATAGATAATTCATGAATGCAACCTATAACCCTATAGTCGATATAGGGTGCCCTAGGCAGCTTGCCCTATACCGCCGAACAATCTCTTTCGAGTTTGTTCTCCTATACCACCTTTATGAGAACCGATATCGTTTGTCCCTTTCGAGATCAAACTCACATAGCATGCAAAGTCTAAGTGATCAAATTAAACTCAGCAAGATTGGAGTGATAATCAATAAAGAATGACATGCATTAAACACAACTTAAGCAAGTAAGACACTTTCAAGCCATTAAACCATAAGAGAATTCACCACATTGAACCCCTCAACGGGATTTAGCTACTCATGATGGGATAAAAAGCAAATGAACACATTTTCATTGAAATAAGGATGTAAATAATTGTTGCGCAGTGTCGCAATCGCAATACCGCAAGTGCACGGGCCACAAGTAATATAAAACGGAAATATTCCGAGTATCGAATCCACAGGGAGGCGAAGCGAAAATTAAGCAAAGCAAAAATTCCTTGAACACAAAAAATACTTGGGAGGAATAATATTTTGGAACAAAAACATGCAATTAAAATGAATTTAAAAGTTGAAGCAATTAAAGAAATCAATCAAACCAAGTATTTTGATGATAACAAACTCTGAATTTTTGGGCTAACATTTTCAGTGTTTCAAAGTCACTATCTTGTAGAGCTCGAAACAACGATTCCAACGCCTTTCGAATCACTCAAGTCGGAGCTCAAACGAAGAAGTTATGGCAAAAACAAAATTGATGAAGAAAATCCAACGTGGCATGACACGTGGCAAGCTGATGACATGGCATCTGACGTGGCACGTAGAACGGTCAAAATTGGTGACATGGGGGATGACGTGGCACTTCCAACGGTCACTTTTGCTGACGTGGAAGGTGACGTGGCTGATGACGTGGCGACTGTGGATCAATAGAAAACGGACACGTGGCGAGCTAATTTTAAAAAAAAAAAGGAGAAATCGTTGGTTGACGCGCGGCCCAACCAGAAGATGACACGTGGCGCGGCTTCAATATTTCCAGCCTTTAATTATTTATTTTGTAATTAAAAAAAAAGGAAAAAGACCGGCGGCCTCTACCTTCACGCACGCACGCGTGCGTGTTGCACACGCGCCTGCGCTTCCTTCTTTAATTCGCGCACGTGTCTCTAAGTTTCCTCTCCTGCACGTGGGCTTCGTTCCATCCAACAATATTTTAATTTTCTTTTTATTTTCTTATTTCTTTTCAATTCCCTTCATCCAATTTTCCCAAAAATTTCACCAAAATTCTCCATATCTTCTCCAAATTTCATCCTTTTTAAATTCGAATTCTTTCCTAAAACTATCCATATAATCCTTGATTTTATTCTCAAATTTCAATATTTCCATGTCTTCCAAATTCTCCCTTAATGTTGAAATTCTTTCCTTTTCCATTTTTAAATTCAATCTCCACCATTCATCCGTAATTTGATCTAACAGCCAATATTCATCCTCCTCGCCTATAAATTGGACTTGATTTTCACCTTTCAAGTCTTTAAGCTGTCAATTCTCTCTACTCCTAAAATTCTTGTCCTCCCTGCTCCAAAATTGGCCTAGTTCTATTTTTGTGAGGATTTTTTTTTCTGAGTGTTCAAATTGTGTACTTAGCCTTCAAAGAGGTAATATTTGTGAGGTTTTATTTTTCTTTTTTTTTGGGATTTTGTATTAAGGTGTGGGTACACCTTGGGTTGTGAGAAAAAGAAATTGGTTTGATCCTGAACCAGTTAAAAGGATCTTGGGTTTCTCTTTAGCCTAGGAAAAAGAGGGTCGTGTGTCGGTTTGGTTCTCACCCGCAAGAGGATCACTTAGTGAAATACCCAAGAAGGAGTCTTGGGGAGTGGAGTAGGCAATTTGCCGAACCACTATAAATTCCCGGTGTTTTCTCTTCCTCTCTCTCTCTTTTATTTTATGCTCTTAATTATCTCCTTGCTTTATTATCTTGATTTTTAATTTCTCTTTAAATTGCATGATTTAATTTTAGTGGGTTAGTTAAATTTCTCTTTGACCAAATCATATTTAAATTCAAAGCTATCTTAGTGTGCATGTTTTAGGTTTTATCTTGCTTAATTTTTTCTTAAATTAAATTTGTGTGTTAATCTTTAATTGAGCATATTTCATACATAAAATTATTTTTAAAAATTGGTAGTCAACCCTATTCACCCCCCCTCTAGTGTTGCCTTTCGATCCTACAATTGGTATCAGAGCGGGTAGCTCGGTTTTCTTATTTCAAAAAGGTTTTTAAATATTTTTTTCTTTGTTTTACATTCTGTTTTTTTAATCATATTAAATCTTGGATTTTTCTATTTTTTGCAAAAAGTTTGAAAATTTGAGTTTTAAAAGCCGTTTTCACTAGAAATTTTTTTCTTGAAAATTGGTTATTGAAACCTCATTTTTTTTTCTACCTCTTAATCTTTGAAATCCTTTTTGATTAAAATCTAAATTTTGGGAAAGTATTTTTCTTTATAAAAATCTTTGAAAAAAAAATCATATTCTCTATTTTAAAAAAAATCTTAATTGTTCGAGCTTATGGCAACTACTGGAATAAATGGGTATGGTGAAGGTCAATCTACCACTAGGCCACCCTTGTTTGATGGTAATAATTATGCATGGTGGAAAACTAGGATGAGAATTTATTTAATTTCGATTGATTATAATTTGTGGGAAATTGTTTCTAATGGTCCTGTAATTCCTACTAAGTTAGTTGATAATAAAGACATTCCTAAGGAAGAAAAAGAGTTTAATGATGAAGATAAAAGAAAGTTTTCTATTAATGCTAAAGCCATGAATTGTCTGTTTTGTGCTTTATGTCTTGCTGAGTTTAATCGAGTCTCTGCATGTAATTCTGCTAAAGAAATTTGGGATATGCTTGAAGTAACTCATGAAGGAACTAATCAAGTTAAAGAGTCAAAAATTAGCATGTTAGTTCATAATTATGAATTGTTTAAAATGGATGCAAATGAAACCATATCTGAAATGTTTACTAGGTTCACTAATATTGTTAATGCTTTGAAGGGATTAGGAAAATCTTATACCACCTCTGAAAATGTGAGAAAAATTCTTAGATCATTGCCTATGAGTTGGGAAGCTAAGGTGACAGCAATCCAAGAAGCAAAAGACCTCTCAAAACTTCCACTGGAGGAGCTCGTTGGATCTCTCATGACGCATGAGATAATCATGAAGGCCAATGTGGAAGAAGATGTCAAAAAGAAGAAGAGCCTAGCATTAAAGTCCACTCAAGTTCAAGAGGACTCTGAAACTGAAACTGAACTAAATGATGAGGAGTTCGCCTACTTGACCAAGAAGTTCAAAAAGCATTTCAGGAAAAGGAACTTCTCAAAGAAAGTCAACAGTCAAGAAGGTAAAGGAGAAAAGAGCAACAGAGATACAATCATCTGTTATGAAATCAAAAAGCCTGGACACGTGAAGTGGGACTGTCCTCAAAGAAAAGCCATTTCAAAGAAGAACAAGAAGGCCATGAAAGCTACTTGGGACGAAAGCGATGAAAGTGAATCTGAAAGCGAGGAAGAAGTAGCAAATCTGTGCTTTATGGCTTTTGGAGACGACGACGACGACGATGACGAGGTAAGTCCTGAAAATCTTACTCTTGATGGCTCATTGATGCATATAATGAAATTAAAATTGAATTTGAAAAACTAGGTTGCAAATATATGTCTCTTAGGAAGAAAAATGCTAAATTAGCTCTTGAGAATAATAATTTATTAATTGAGCTAGATAATCTAAAAGAGAAAAATGAGACATTAGGAAAAGATCTAGACTTATCCAAATCAAATTTGCATGCTTTAAAAGAAGAGTATAAATTATTAGAAAATAAAAATGAAGATATTTCATCTACTCTTTTAAAGTTTACAAATGGGAAAAAGAATTTAGATATCATGATGGGTAAGCAACAAGGCATATTTGATAAAAGTGGTTTAGGATATAAACCTCACCAAAAACAAAAGAAATTTACAAACTACTTTGTCAAAGAAGGTTCTATTAATTGTCACGCATGTGGAAAACATGGTCATAAAGCTTATGCATGCAATTTAAGAAAAATCAATATGATGAATGATAATAAAAAGAGATGGATTCCTAAATTTTTGTTAGCTAACCCCCAAGGACCCAAACAAATTTGGGTACCTAAGGTTACATCTTGAGAATTAACTCTTTCAGGTATGTTTGAGATCGATAAAGAATAAGTGGTACTTGGACAGTGGATGTTCAAAACATATGACTGGGGACCACACAAAATTCACATACCTAGAAAAGAAAGATGGAGGATACGTTACCTTCGGCGACAATAAAAAGGGTAAGATTGTTGGCAAAGGTAATATTAGTAACGGTTCAAATTTTATGATTGAAAATGTTCTGTTGGTTGATGGATTAAAGCATGATCTATTAAGTATTAGTCAGTTATGTGATAAAGGATATAGAGTAATTTTTAGTTATAAAAATTGCACCATAGAAAATGCATGTGATGGAAAGATTCTATTTGTAGGAAATAGAGATAAAAATGTTTATACTATTGATTTATTAGATTGTCCTACAATAGAAAATAAATGCTTATCTGCTTTGCATGATGACTCGTGGTTATGGCATAGAAGGTTAGGTCATGCTAGCATGCATTTAATTTCAAATATTTCTAAGAAATCCCTTGTTAGAGGTCTTCCAAAATTAAATTTTGAAAAAGATAAAGTTTGTGAGGCTTGTCAAATGGGTAAACAAACTAAGTCTTCTTTTAAACCAAACAAAATGGTTTCTACTTCTAGACCTTTGCAATTGTTACATATGGATCTTTTTGGACCCACTAGAGTTGCAAGTCTTAGTGGAAAGCATTATGCTTTTGTTATAGTTGATGATTTTTCAAGATTTACTTGGGTTTTATTTTTATCTCATAAGGATGAAGCTTTAAAATCTTTTATTAGCTTTTCAAAAAGAATTCAAAATGAAAAAGGTTTTATGATTTCAAAAATTAGAAGTGATCATGGAGGAGAATTTGAAAATGCTTCTTTCGAAAATTTTTGTGAAGAAAATGGAATTTCTCATGATTTTTCCTCTCCAAGAACACCTCAACAAAATGGTGTTGTAGAAAGGAAAAATCGATCTTAACAAGAATTAGCTACCTCTATGCTTAATGAATATGATTTACCAAAATCTTTTTGGGCTGAAGCAATTAATACCGCATCTTATGTTATGAATCGTGTTTTAATAAGACCTGTTTTAGATAAAACCCCTTATGAGCTTTTTAATAATAAAACTCCAAATATTAGCTATTTCAAAGTCTTTGGTTGTAAATGTTTCATTTTGAAAGACAAAGGGAAACTTGGAAAGTTTGAATCAAAAACAGACATTGGCATATTCTTAGGATATTCTACATGTAGTAAAGCATATAGAGTGTTTAATAAAAGAACTCATGTAGTTGAAGAGTCAATGAATGTTGTTTTTGATGAAACGCATGTTGCCATTAATAAAGTCTCTGCTAGTGATGAATTAGAAATACCGGTTGAAGATCTTAGTATTAAAGATAGGGAAGCATCATCAAATGAATCTCAAAAAGAGCCATAGAAATCCCTCCCTCAGGATTGGAGATTCTCCACTCACCATCCTCAGGAGCTAATAATAGGTGATGTATCTCAAGGGGTAAGAACTCGCTCTTCTTTAAATGCTTTAAATAATGTTGCTTTTGTGTCTCAAATTGAACCAAAGTCTTTTAAAGATGCTGAATCTGATGAGTTTTGGTTAATTGCTATGCAAGAAGAGTTAAATCAATTTGAAAGAAATAATGTGTGGGAACTAGTCCCGCGTCCTAATCCTATTATAGGTACTAAATGGGTATTTAGAAATAAAATGGATGAATCTGGTAATATTGTTAGAAATAAAGCTAGATTAGTTGCTCAAGGCTATAGTCAAGAAGAAGGAATAGATTATGAGGAAACATTTGCTCCTGTTGCTAGATTAGAATCTATTCGCATGTTGCTTGCATTTGCATCTCATAAGAACTTTACTTTATTTCAAACGGATGTTAAAAGTGCTTTCTTAAATGGTTTCATAATGGAGGAAGTGTATGTTGAACAACCTCCTGGTTTTGAAAGCTTTGAAAATCCAAATCATGTTTTTAAATTGAATAAAGCTCTTTATGGTCTTAAACAAGCTCCTAGAGCTTGGTATGATCGTTTGAGTAAATTTTTGCTAGAAAATGGTTTTAAAATGGGACTTATTGATACTACTCTTTTTATTAAGATTAAAGATAATGATATTTTATTAGTGCAAATCTATGTTGATGATATTATATTTGGTGCTACTAACTCTTCACTTTGTGAAGAATTTTCTAAGTGTATGCCGTGAGTTTGAAATGAGCATGATGGGAGAACTTAAATTCTTCCTTGGGCTTCAAATCAAACAACTTGAAGATGGAATCTTCATAAATCAAGAGAAGTACACAAGGGATCTACTAAAAAGGTTTAAGTTCGATAATGCAAAAGTAGCAAAGACCCCGATGAGTACCACTACAAAGCTTGATAAGGATGAAAAAGGTAAAAACGTAAATATTAAAGCTTATAGAGGTATGATCGGATCCTTGCTTTACTTAACTGCAAGTAGGCCTGATATTATGTTTAGTGTATGCATGTGTGCTAGATTTCAATCATGTCCTAAAGAATCGCACCTGCATGCTGTAAAAAGAATTTTTAAATACTTGCTTGGAACTGTTAATTTAGGCTTATGGTATCCGAAAAATGCATCTTTAGATCTGATTGCATATTCTGATGCTGATTTTGCTGGTAGTTTAACTGATAGAAAAAGTACTAGTGGAACATGCCATTTTTTAGGTAGTTCTTTAGTATCTTGGTATAGTAAAAAGCAAAACTCTGTTGCATTATCTACCACTGAGGCTGAATACATTGCTGTTGCTAGTTGTTGTTCTCAAGTTTTATGGATGAAACAAACCTTGCGTGATTTTGGTTTAAATTTTGAACAAGTACCAATCTTTTGTAATAATACTAGTTCAATTAATTTAACCAAAAATCCTATTCAGCATTCTAGGACAAAGCATATAGACATTAGACATCATTTTCTTCAAGAGTATGTGCAAAATAAGAATATTGTCATTAATTATGTTAATACTGAGAACCAGGTGGCAGATATTCTTACAAAAGCTTTAAATGAAGAAGCTTTTTGTAGAAATAGACTTGCACTTGGCATTATTAGAATTTAATTGCTTGATTATGTTTGATAGGGGGAGCATTTATGTTTTATAATTTATTAAGGGGGAGCATTATTTGTATGGTTAAGGGGAGTAAAATCACATGGTAATATCTTTTTGTTGATAACAAAAGGGGGAGAAGTATTTCTAGTATTATGGTGGTTTGTCATCATCAAAAAGGGGGAGATTGTTAGCTTTAGGGCTTCAATCAAACCAAGTATTTTGATGATAACAAACTCTGAATTTTTGGACTAACATTTTCAGTGTTTCAAAGTCACTATCTTGTAGAGCTCGAAACAACGATTCCAACGCCTTTCGAATCACTCAAATCGGAGCTCAAACGAAGTAGTTATGGCCAAAACAAAATTGATGAAGAAAATCCAACGTGGCATGACACGTGGCAAGCTGATGACGTGGCATCTGACGTGGCGCTAACGTGGCACGTAGAACGGTCAAAATTGGTGACATGGCAGCTGACGTAGGGGATGACGTGGCACTTCCAACGGTCACTTTTGCTGACGTGGCAACCGTGGATCAATAGAAAACGAACACGTGGCGAGCTGATTTAAAAAAAAAAGGGAGAAATCATTGGTTGACGCGCGGCCCAACCAGAAGATGACACGTGGCGCGGCTTCAATATTTCCAGCCTTTAATTATTTATTTTGTAATTAAAAAAAAAAAAAGGAAAAAGACCGGCGGCCTCTGCCTTCACGTACGCACGCGCGCGTGTGCGCTTCCTTCTTTAATTCGCGCGCGTGTCTCTCAGGTTCCTCTCCTGTGCGTGGGCTTCGTTCCATCCGACAATATTTTAATTTTCTTTTTATTTTCTTATTTCTTTTCAATACCCTTCATCCAATTTTCCCAAAAATTTCACCAAAATTCTCCATATCTTCTCCAAATTTCATCCTTTTAAAATTTGAATTCTTTCCTAAAACTATCCATATAATCCTTGATTTTATTCTCAAATTTCAATATTTCCATGTCTTCAAAATTCTCCCTTAATGTTGAAATTCTTTCCTTTTCCATTTTTAAATTCAATCTCCACCATTCATCCTTAATTTGATCTAACGGCCAATATTCATCCTCCTCGCCTATAAATTGGACTTGATTTTCACCTTTCATTTACACACCAAAGCTTTCAAGTCTTTAAGCTGTCAATTCTCTCTACTCCTAAAATTATTGTCCTCCCTGCTCCAATCTCCACCCCTAGGCTTTTTCTTTTGTGCAAGCAAAAATATTTTTTTACTTTTCTTTTTCAACAGATTTTTCTTTTCTCTCATTTTCTTTTGTTGCTTTTGCTTTTCTCTCAGCAGGCATAGCATTTTTTTTTCTACCTAGATCTTTAGAACAATCAAGCATGAACTCCTAGTATTAGAAACTAAGCCTATCGGGGTGACAACAAACTTTAAAAATCATAATAAGAATCTAGATTTTCAAAGACGTCATTAGATCAGTTCATCGCATGCTTTAGACATCAAAACTAAGTATCAAAAAATTTTAAAATTTCACAATTTCTGCTATGCTCCCAGATTCCACAACATATAAACCATTTTCTCCCAAAACTTCTAAAATCACATCCTCGGCTATCATGGCTATCTACTCATGCATCCAACAGAATTTAAATATGCTCAACACAGCGAAAGCCTCCCCCCCCCCCCAAACTTAAACTAAACATTGTCCCCAATGTTTATAAACAGTAAAGCATAAGGAGAGATACTGAGACTTCCCTGAGCTAGAAGCAATTCATCTTCTTCCTTTGATTCCAGAAAAATGGGATTCTTGGAGCTTTGGGTTTTGCTAAGGTGATCCTGCAAAACAAAATTGGATCACGAAGCAAAGAAAATTATTTACCGCAAAAACAACTACCTAAACTTAAATCCTTGGGTTGCCTCCCAAGCAACGCTTTCTTTAACGTCTTTAGCTAGACAAGGCTCGGCACGATCACGGAGGCTTGAAATAAAAGTTTTCATCATCCTCCGGGCTCTGCAGAAAATCTCGCACCAAATTGCACACTGCAAACAGGGGAGAAAAAAAACTTTCCCCTGGCCCATCATCACTAAAGAGATTGTTATAATAACATTTCAGAAAATATGTAGCAGCATCAAATCTCTTTTCAAAGTCTCTATTCACAAAACAATTGTTTACTGAGTCATCCAGCGTTATGATATCTACCGGTCTAGGATATAAAGGTGGCCTATCAACCATGCCAATCCATTCATCAGATTCAAAATCTACATGCTCAGAAGATTTTTCAGACTCAAAATTAAAAAATGATTCAACTAAGCTATCATATGACTCGCTATCAGAAGAATTAAAGAATATAAGCTCCTCTGGGTCAGATTCTATACTATCTACATTATCTGGACCCGAATCAACACTATTCACACTTTCAAGGTCTGACTCTATATACTCATCTGGATCAGACTCGATAGATTCAGCATTATCATGATCAGACTCAAAATTGTCATCTATCAAGTAATCATATCCATGCAATTCATGCTCATTATCAGACAAATCATGCTCATTTTCATAATCAGGCAATTCAATCTCATTATCAAAATTATCAATTTCAGGCAATTCCAATTCATTCTCAAAAGAAGGTAAGTTATCAATTGCAGACATTTCATTCTAAAAAGCAGGCAATTCTAATTCATTTTCAAAATCAGGCATATCTACATCAATTAGCTCATTCTCAAACAGAGGGTCATCGAAAAATGCATTCGGATTAAAATTCTCATCATCCATAGGCGCCTCTCCTAAGCCTAGGCCAAGATTATACTCTACCTCTTCATCATCGTCAGTCAAATATTCTGGACCTATAGAAAAACAAGTATGCAAACTACATACAGACTCTTCTTGGCCAAAAATATTAAAAACGACTCTTTCATCATCAATATTCAACGTAAGCTTACCAGTATGCACACTAATCTCAACCTTACCAGTTGCTAAGAAAGGTCTGCCTAGAATAATGGGTACCACAAAATCTACAGGGAAGATAAATTTGTTGACTTTCACCAGCACGTCCTCCACAACACCCATTGGGTGGGTAATCGATCTATCAGCAAGCTGGAGGGTGACGTCGGTGTCCTTCATTCCTGTTAAACTAATCTTCCTGTACACAGAATAGGGCATCAAATTTATACTAGCACCTAGATCACACAAAGCCCTATTGAAAGATACTTCTCCTATAGTGCAGGGAACAGTAAAACTCCCTGGGTCTTTTTGTTTAGACGGCATCTTTCCAGAAACTATGGTACTACTGCTCTCAGATAATTTAAAAACCTCTTTTTTCAAACTTTTCTTCCTAGATAACATTTCCTTCATGAATTTCTCATAATTAGGCATATTATACAAAGCGTCAACTAAGGGAATAATCATAGACAACTTCCTAAACATCTCTAGGAATTTTTGAAATTTCTCATCTAATTTAACATTTTTAAAGCGCTGAGGAAAAGGTAACTCCCTGTAGTCAAAGGTAGGACATTCACCCCTTCGCTTGGGCGGGCTAATGTGCGAGCCTTTATCATGGTGGTTGCATGGAACCACTTCTTCCTCGTTCAGCTTCTCTTCATGCTTGTCATTCTGCTTTTCATCTTGCTTCTTTCCTGCAAAAGAGTTAGAAAAATCACAATTGAAATCAACAGAGTTAGGAGTATGTTGGGACCTTTCAGAGGAGGCTTTTTGTGCCTCATCCCTTCCATCTTCATCCATGTTTTTCTCTTCTTTCTTCTTCTCTGAACTGATCTCCAGTTGTCTACCACTTCTCAGTGTCACCATCTTGCACTGCTCTCTTGGATTGGGTTCAGTGTCGCTAGGAAACTTCCCTTTCTGAAGGGCATTAACCGCTGAAGCTATCTGACCAATCTGAACTTTCATATTCTTTAGAGCTGTGTCGTGGTTATTTACTGCTGTCTGGAGATTCACATTTAACACTTTCTGTTCTTTGATAAACATAGCCACCATCTCCTCCAGGTTACTCTTCTTTTCTGGCGAACTCGTTGATGCAAATCCTGGTGGTGGCTGCAAAATATTCTTCGTGTTCGAGTGCGAAAAGTTCTCATGATTGCGCAGACTGGGATGGTAGAAGTTTGGTACTCCTTGAGTGAATGGTCTATTTCCCACATACTGAACTTCTTCCACATCTTGACTCTCTTTCTTTGAATATCCTTCAGCTAAGGTGGAAATGGACTTGACCACCTCAAATGAAGTCAGCTTGTTCAGGGCATTTGTTAAAGATGCCATTTGTGCCTTCAATGAACTGGACTCATCTAATTCATAAATTCCAGCCTTCTTGGAAACTATCCCCCTCTCAGTCGGCCAATGGTAACTGGTCGCTGTCACTTCCTCTAGAAGATCCTTGGCTTCCGTCACTGTATTGGATAGAAAACTCCCACCCGCTGATGTGTCTAAAACTGTCTTGGTGGATGGATTCAGTCCATTGTAAAATAACTGCACCTGGAGCCAATCTGGGTATCCATGCTGCAGACATCGCCTAAGCATCTCCTTATATCTCTCCCTTGCCTCGTACAACTGCTCCTCATCTAACTGCCTGAATGTTCTGATCTCAGTCCGGAGCTTCGTAGTCTTGGCAGGCGGGAAAAATTTCGTCAGGAAAGCCTGGGCAAGCTCGTCCCATGTGTTGATACTGCCCGTCTCGACTGATTCGAGCCAATCTTTTGCCTTATCTTGCAGAGAAAATGGGAATAACCTCAATCTTATAGCGTCGGTCGGAACTCCATTCATCTTTACGGTCCCGCATATCTCCAAGAATGATCGCAGATGTGAGTGTGGATCGTCAGAAGGATGTCCCTTAAAAGAATTATCGCGCGCCATCTGAATCAGTCTTGTATTCAACTCAAAATTGTTAGCTTAGATTGAGGCGTAAACAATTCCGGAATTCACGGTTGGGAGAACTGGCAGTAAAAAGTCTTTGATTGCCTTGGGAGCTTCATCTTGATGGGCCATTGCTTCCGCTAGTCTTTTTTCTCTACGAATAGATCTGAGTGTCCTGGTAATTTCAAATCTAAAGAAACAATTCAACAACCTTATGTTTTCGCATGCAACACTCCCCAACAATCAAAAGAACCAAATAAAAATAAAATAATATTCACAAAAATAAAATATTCACAACCTAAATTACTATTTATCCCTTTCTTTTTAATGTCAAGAAAAATTTAATTTGCTTAAAAATCAAGCCTCCCCGGCAACGACGCCAAAAACTTGTTTCGCCGTGTCGCAATCGCAATACCGCAAGTGCACGGGCCGCAAGTAATATAAAACGAAAATATTCTGAGTATCGAATCCACAGGGAGGCGAAGCGAACATTAAGCAAAGCAAAAATTCCTTGAACACAAAAAATACTTGGGAGGAATAATATTTAGGGACAAAAACATGCAATTAAAATGAATTTAAGTTAAAGCAATTAAAGAAATCAAATTGATCAATCACGAAATAAAAATATGGAGAAAGAGCTTTTTAAATGGGAAGTGGGGTCTTGAAACTAAATTAATAGCTAAATAATTATTACAATTATCCTATCTCGTTGCCCAACTAATTATACTCCTAGAATGTTCGTTAATCACATAGGTTCTCCTGTCGGTCTCCCCTAATTGTAATTAATCCATTTTAACAACCTAAGTGTCCTTAGCGCCATTAAAAATTCGTTAATTATTACGCTCTGATTCATTTTAGGAATCTAAGTTTAATCAACTAATCTCGTTGTCACTACAGGCAATTAAACTACTTGCATGGATTATGACCTATCCTAACTTCTCTCCGTCGAGTCTCCATTAAGAATCGGATCAATATACAATTGGTCAGATTGCATACAGCATTACGAGCATCCATACAAATAAATAGTAAACAGGGCAAGAGACAGGCAATTATAACAACATTTCACTATAATTTCATTTCAAGACCCCAAATTGGGGTTTAGCTATACAAAGCTAAAATATTCACAAAATTTACAATGAAAAGCATAAATATGAGCACAATAAAAGGGAAGGAATTGACCGTCGAAGACCCCGTCGCTGGCGCTTAGAGTCCCTCCGAGCAAACCTTGAGCCTCCTAGAGCGTTCCCCAAAACTCCCCAAAAATTTCCCACTAAAAGAACTCTCAAAAAGGCTAGAAAGCCTTGAGAGAGGCTCCAAAGGAGCCAAGGAAGGAAGGAAATGAATGAAGGAAATGATGATTGATGGTAAAAATGTGCACCAAGGGGCGCTATTTATAGGCCTGGAAATTGGACAGCGTCGCGACGCTGTGACGTCATTGACTTGCCGGCCAAGAAATGGGATAGCGTCGCGACGCTGTCCCTACAGCGTCTCAACGCTAGGCGAATTCTAGAACTTTCAGGGGCGTTTTTGGGCTTGAATTTGGGCCTCTCTTCATTTCTTTTGGGCCTCTTTCTCATGGTTGACTTCTTTGGACTCCCCCTTGACCCATGTATGGACTTTGGGCTTGAATGGCTCTTTTTTGGGCATTTTTTCACCAAAATTCATATTTTGCTCCTAAAGACCAAATAACAAAATATATTAAATATCTTCAATAGAAACACAATTAAAGCACAAAAAGCTTAATATTTTAGGGCTAAAATAGCGACATTTCTGCCCGCTATCAATAATACAGAATAATGAAAAGATTCAAGAGCTGGAAATAAAGAAGATAGCTAAATATTATGGGTTTTTCTATTTACTCAATCCTTCTAGAGTTCGCTAAGACACTCCACTCTCTCACTTTTACAAGATGGGAATGGGTGAAACTCTCTACAAACCACAAGATTTGATGTCTAACTCAGGTTAGAATTTGGTCATCTAAGAAGGACCTCGGGCATCCCTACTCATTGGCGTTGAGCCCATGGTTCTATCACCACCCTTTTCTTCCAAGTGAGTTCTGCTTGAATTTGACTTCGAATCTCGAGCTTATATAGTGTAGAAAATGGTTGAGGAGCTGCGAAATAGGTGCTGGAAGGTTGTCCAGTCAGTTTTAGTTAGGTGCGAAGAAGACTCGTCAACAACGACCCGCGCGCGACTCGAAACGGCCTTTGATTTTTCCAGAAATGCGGTTGCATTTCATTTTTGCCTTCGCGTTTCTGGGGAATTCCAACTTTTCCTCTGTTTTTCTGCACAATAGCAAACTAAGTCAAATTTACTTCAAATCAAGTCTTTTTAAGCACAAATAAGCATAATTTGACAAAAGTGACTCTCAACACCCTAACTTTGTAACTTTAACATATTTTGAGCTCGAGAATAGTAAAATTGACCTAAACACTCAATATTTGACCAAGAAATGAGCTAAATATAAGGGTAAAATAGGTATATTTTTTACCCTTATCATACGCCCAAACTTAACTCATTGCTTGTCCTCAAGCAATTGCCAATCACAATGTTAGAGATCAACTTTTTTATTTCAAATCAGAATGTAAGAGCTCAATACTCATGGCAAATCAAAACATTAAAGTTCATGTATAGTAATGAATCATGGTACTAGTATCAACTTTTCCTTTAAAATCAAGTGACATGGAATCAAGTGGACACATTTTTCAAGATCGTTTTCTAAAAAGTTTGCCTTTCAGGAGAGGGTTCTACTCTAGTGCCAGTCACAACGTCTGAGTTTCCTAGGCATGAAGATTTCTATTGTTCTTTTTCAAAGCAAAACTCTCTCTCATCCAACCTAACCAACATGCTTAAACTACCTAACTTCTACTCATAGAGCCTAGTGTAGTCCTTTTAGTTTAAGAAAACAATCTTTAGGAAAACAAAAGCATATATGAATTACTAGACATTTTCCATCTCCCCCAAACTTATTTGACTGCTGGTGCTCCTTTTATTCAACTTCTTTTTCTCCCAAGAGCATCCTTGCTGTCATCTTTACCTTCGTTCTAGCTTATCGACACTTTGTGGTGAAGATATCTAGCTACGAGCAAAGTTCACAAGCTCGAAATAATACTCACTTCCCTAGGTAAACCTTTCATGCAGTGGCAAACCATGGGTGTCATGAATGCCCCTGGTTACTCAGTAAACCCTAGGAAGGAGGAGTAACTCTTGGTTTTTCTCTTTTCTCATTTTTTTTTTTTTTACATACTGGGCACATCTTTTTTCCAGCAGTACAAATTTACAAAAGATATTTACATAGTAAAGCATAAAGCACCCCCCCAAACATAAAGGTAGACAATGTCCTCATTGGCTTGTTTTTGAGGCATGGGCTTAACATGAGGTTTTTTTGTTTTCAAAACATCAAGGCTAAACTCTCCTAGAGTGTTAGAAAGGTTAAACACGAGGAAGTTTAGACTCTAAGACAATTTTGTAAAGAAAAAGACTAATGGAAAGCCTATGACTAGAAAACAACTGAGTTGAGACGGTGGCACTTTTGAGATAGAACAAAGCTCTAGTTTTCATCATCAAGGTCTTAAAAGAAAACTCCTTTGAAAACATGCTTTTTCTTCCAAAACGTTTTAAAAGCAAATATACTCTAACGTTGATTTTTTTCCAAAAAGTTCATAGGTAAAGCTCAAAAAACAGCAAGCAGATTTTTCAGGAAAAGATCTAAAACCCAAGTTTATTTATCCTAAATTATTCACAAACTATCTAAACTACCCTATGATCAAAACTAATAACAAACTAAACAATTTAAATCCATCAAAACAACAATTAAACAACTAAAAACAGAATTTAACATGCTAAAACTATAAAAAAAAAACAGCAAACAACAAAAATAGTAAACAATATTATTCACAAAAAAAAAATTCAGTGAAAACTCCCCTATTCCTCGTCCGAGGAACTCTCTTTCTCTTCATCAGAATTCTCTTCATCTTCCTCTTCATCAGAATCTTTCTCTTCTTCAGGCAGTAGCGACTGAGGGAAATTTGGAAAGACCGAAGCGATACTTGGGGCAATAGAGAGATAGAACTGTCTCATGGCTTCATCCCACTCCTTTGCATATGCCCAATACGTCTTCAGGTTCTCCCTGATTTGATCTAGCTGGCGGTAGGCAATAGCTAGGGCTTCCGATGATGGAAAAGGCCCTGTGAAATGAGTGTGCTAGGATGGAGAAGCTACATTCGGCCCTGCTGGAGGAGTAGCCTGAGATGTGGAGGCTTTGTCTTTCCTCTGGATACTGTTCTACTAGAGTTTTCCAATCAAGGATAGGTCGATGGTCGGCTTGAAGAAGTGACGCTCCTCGTCCTTGCCTGGAACGATCTTCACCCTTTGGCAAAGATGGGTAATGAGTGATCCAAAGAAAAGCTTGCCTGCTCGCTTTCTCCCACAAGCTAAGATCTCGTCCCTGATAATGCTCCCTACGTTGATCTCCAACCCCTTCATAAGGCAATAGAGTAGCATCACTCTATCCACTGAAATTGTGTTGTCGTGGGTGGTTGGCATCAAGCGGTTCTTGATGAAGTGAAGCCAAACTGCCGATTCTGGCTTTAGATTGCTTGGCACTAGAGACTTCACTTTTGTTTGCGATTTTTTCCATTGAACCCCCTTTTTGGCCACAAGTTTAAGAGCTTCCTTCATTTGCTTGGCCGAAGGGTTCCTTATCACATCATTCCCTCTCGGATTCAGGGGTGCTTTAATCCTGTACACCCTATTAATGTTGACTGAGGAGAAACTGACCATCTTCCCCCTCACAACCGCCATGCTAATGCTCTCCTCCCTCAGGCCAGCGTAAAACTCTCGAACTAGAGGCACAAAAGCCTCCTGAGGGTGAGCACAGAAGTCCTACCACTTGTACTGGAAGATAACTCTTGTTACGAACTCTGGCAGTGCTCCTGCTCTGTTAGAGAATCCCTTCTCATTGAGGAAATCTCTTTTCTTCATGATCTCCATTCGTTCCTGAAAATTAACATCTCTAAATACCTTAGGGAACGGATTTTTGGGAGATGCAGCCTTGGGTGATTTGCCCTTTGGCTTGGCGGGTGAGGTAGTAGGAGGAACTGCAGGAGAGGCATCCATGGTCCTTGTCCTCGGCCTCATAGCAAATATTGGGTCATTCTTGTTCTTTGTCCTCCTCTCAGCCTTAATCTCTCTCTTTCTCTTTCTTCTCAACGCTGCAGAGATAGGGACTTGATCGCCATCTAGCTCCCTTATCTCTGAATCAGATTCTGTTTCAGAATCAGAATCACTGGAGGTCTCGGCCTCCTCGTCTTCCTTTTCTTCTTCAACCCTCTTCTCTCAGCAAGTAGAGGTTCAAAAACCTCTTCAGCAGGTTGATCAATGGTGGCCTCGGCTAGGCCTTCTTCAAAATGCGGCCCAGATGCGGTCGCATTCTGGGCTTCAATGATCTCTACTTCTCTTTCTTTTTCTTTTTCTAAATTTTCTTCAGTTGGCTCCTGTTGGGCCTTTTTTTCTTCTACCCTTCCTTGCAGTGCTTCAGCCTCACTTTAAGCCTTGTGGAGTGGCTCAAAAGCTGCAAGGAAGTCTTCAACTTCCTTCCTTCTTTTTTCATCTTCTTTTAATTCTTTCCTTCTCTTTTTCTCTTCCTCAAGGAGTTGCAAATCCATGGCTGCCCTCCTGAGGATTTCCTCATACTTTCTTGCTTCCTCAGCTTCTAAGGCCCTCTCGGCCTCTTGTTCTTCTTCTCTCCTTCTTTTCTCTTCTTCCTCATCTCTTTCCTTTGCAAAATTGTCTTCCTCAGCCATTTTCTGATTTTCCATCTCCCTCTCAGCTTCAACATCTTTCAAAGCATCCTGTTCAGCCTTATATCCCTCAGCAATCTCAAGAGCCTTTGCCACTGCTTGGCGAATTATTCCTTTGAATACATCTGGAGGCATCCTTGCGGTTTTGAGGGGCTTAATTTCAAGCGGCTTTTCAGGCACATTTTTCATCGGGCTCCTCTTTCTTGCGCTGTAAGTAACAACGGGTTTGGTCCTACAAGAAAAAGAAGGGTTAGTTGAAGGTTCGGAAACCTTACCCATTGAAGCTTCTACTTGCCGAGAGCTTTCAGCTGCCTTGGCGGCTTCTTTTTCATCTTGCTGATTCCCTTCCTCTTCAAGGGCAGCACGTCTTTGAGCACCCATCTCCCGGATCATTGCAAACCACTCCCGCGAACGTTTCTGGAACTGTTGAGCAGCGGGTTTTTGGGTTTTTGGGTCTTTCGATTTCACGATGGAGAATATGGAGAGTTGAGGGTTTGACTTGAATGCAAAGGTTTAGTGTTTGGTGAAGAGAAAAAGAACTTAAGTATAGCTATTTATACTTTTCTAATTAGATCACGTGCAGGTCAAACGAAATTCGTGACTCCCTTTTTATTCGGACAAATGCGATCGCATTCCCAAATACACTGGGGAGAAATGCGATCGCATTTTACCTAGTTTTTCTGCCTTTTTTCTTTTCCTTTTCTTTCTCCTCTTCTCTGAAACACTCATAAACAAGTTAGAAAGCTCATACGCTTAATCATGATTTTTTTTATTATCATCTTTTCACTTTTAAAAAAAACTAAAGAAATATTTTGATCAATTCAACTTCCAGGTAAGTCCCCAGGTAGAGGTGTTCCCAATGGTCAGCTTAAATACCTCAGCCTAGGCTGGACTTGCCTTAGACAAAGTTCCCTCTTGATCAAAAAATCATTTATTCAAAATAAACTTACACTTTTGCCATTTTCCTGTTTTTCAAACACAAGACAAGTCTCAAAATAACATGGACTTTTCAAGACTCCCAGGTAAATCCCCAGGAAAAGGTGTTCCCTACGGTCATCTTAAGTACCTTTTCCTATACAAGATTTACGTTAGACAGAGTTCCCTCTTGCCCAAGTTATTTTGTTTTTTATTTTACAAGAAAACTAACCTAAGCAACATCAAACTAACCTAACAAACTAACAAAGTAATATACTGAAAACAAAATGCTAAAAACTAACAATGCTAAACCTAACTAAAAGAACAATTAATTAATGCATGAAACAAATTGCTAAAAGATCTAACTAAACAACTGAAAAACAAAGAAACATGTTGATGTTTAGAAGGGAACAATAAAAACTCCCTTAGTTCTTGGAAGGTTTATCCTCCATATTAGAGGTCTCAGGTTCATCCAGGAGGGACGATGAAAATTGAGGGGCAATTGGGGCTTCTTCAGATGAGCTGGCCAGGAACATCCGCTTGATAGCCTCATCCCTCTCTCGAGCATAGGTCTAATGGTCCTTGTTCTACTCCTGGATGTGTTCGCTTTTGGCGAGGATCAGGTCATATATGCTCTCAATAGATGAAGAAAAAGCAGTAGATGTGGTGATATTTTTTGCTCCATTAGCTTTTCTTTGTCTTTTCTTCATCTTCCTGTCTCATGTTCTTGTCTCCTAAACTTTATTAGCTTCCTGAAACATAATCAAACACATCAACAAGTTCACAAGCTCAACTATGTTGTATTTTTCCTTTTTTTTTTTTTTTTTTTTACTTTTTCCTTTTCTTTTTAAATACTTATTTAGGCAAAGAAAAAGAATGACTTAGCTGATCTCCAAAAGGGAGATTAAAGCTTTATTCCTACTTCTTGCACCACAAACTTTCATCTTGACCCTAGGTCTTGATAATGGACGAGATTTGAGTCTTAACTGAGGCGTTTTAATCAAAGAGTGCTTTGTCTCTATTATCAGCTTACTCAATCTGCTCTTGAATGCGCACTTTGCAGTCTCATCATCTGTCGTATACTGCATATTTTGATCCTCCATGACTTTCTCTTTGATTTCTTCCTTAAATAGCATTTTTTGCAAGCTACAACAAGCAAAGGAATCATTAGGATCGTCCTCAAATCCATTTTTTTCTAACATTTTCTACAAGCTACAATATGTAAAAGAATCAATAGGATCAAAATCAAAACATCCATCCATTTCATCAGGGTGCTCTAATGCCTGGAGCACATCGAAGTTCACTTTTTATGAAGTGACATCTGCATGGCTCACTGCAACTTCTTTCGCTGGTGGCTTCTCTTTATTCTCCTTTTGAGGCGACTCTTCTCTAATCACTTCTTTCTCTTTTGTCTCCTCAGTATTTTCAAGTGTTGGAATGCTTCTTGTTTCTATTGGGAGTTCAAGGTCTTCATGTTCCAATCCACTTTGAAATGTCATCTCCTTGTATTGCTCTTGTGCTTCTTGTTCCACATTCTCTTTGTTCTCAAGCAAGCTTTCTTGTGGACTATTTTTCAATTCCTCTATCAATTGCCCTACTTGAATCTCCAAGTTTTTCAAGGTTTTGTCATTTCTCACCATATATTCTCTTATGAGTTCTTCCAAGCTTGTTGACACTTGTGGTTCCATCTCTTGTTGCATTTCTTGTTGGGCATACTGATCTTGATATTGGTCTTCAAAAGTAAACCTACGTTGACCTCCAAATGAGGTGTTGGATTATTGTTGCTAACATCTTGTTGATGTTGCAACCATCCTCGGTAAGGATTGAAAATCAGACTCTGGTTGTCTTGTTGCCCTGTATAATAAGGATTAGATGAATAAGTTTCAAACAAAGAATGAATATTAGCACAATAAACACAAAAGAAATTAGAGTGACAAGCCATTGATGTGATTTGTGCACTCAATGTTGTGATGATGTCTTCTTCCACATGTGAATAATTTTGAGCTATCAAAACCCTTTAGTTGTGCTTATCTTCTATTGCCTTTTCCTTTTTCTCTTTTTTTTTTTTTTTTTTTGTCAACATGAGGATCGACTCCGGGTAGATCTATTAGAAGTTCTTGAATGCAAGTAGTTTCTTCGAGATGTTCTCGTGCTCTCAACTCCTATTGCTCTTTCTTTCTATCTCAAGGTCTAGCTCGAAGAGATGATGCTCTTTGTTCATGCACCAACTTCAACCTGCAAAAGAAACTGCAAATCAAAGTTAGATTCTCTTAAGATAGAAATTCGATCACAATCAAATCGCAATTTCAACAAACAAAAACTGGTTTCACTTTTAGTCCCCGGCAACGGCGCCAAAAACTTGGTGCGTCGTCAGCTAAATGGATGGAATGTGAGATAAGATGAATGATAATAATAAAGAATAATTCAGCTAACACTTAAGTGCAAGTATACACTGTCGCATGTAGTAATAAAAAAACCTTAGAAGTATTCCAAGGGTATCGATCCCACGAGGACTAAACTGGAAATTCAGATTTGATGAAGAAACTGCTCAAATGATTGCTTTTGAAAAAGGTAACCAAAGAAAATAAGATTGATTGATTGGGTTTTTGAAAAGATAAATAAAACATGCAAATAACTAAAAGAATAACAATAAGAAATAAACGAGGTATTAAACATGGATTCATCCCAAAGGCAATAACCATACTCATGCAATACCTAACTTAAGTGTATTCAATGCATTGGGTCAGATTTAACTCCTATTTGGCCCTTTTTCCCAAAAACCGTTAGAAGACTAAGCGAGTACCGCTATGCACATTTCTGTGACTCGACTCTGACATAGATAATTCACGAATGCAACCTATAACCCTATAGTCGATATAGGGTGCCTTAGGCAGCTTGCCCTATACCGCCGAACAATCTCTTTCGAGCTTTTTCTCCTATATCACCTTTATGAGAACCGATATCGTTTGTCCCTTTCGAGATCAAAATCACATAGCATGCAAAGTCTAAGTG
Source organism: Luffa aegyptiaca (assembly GCA_017139565.1). Lineage (NCBI taxonomy): Eukaryota > Viridiplantae > Streptophyta > Magnoliopsida > Cucurbitales > Cucurbitaceae > Luffa > Luffa aegyptiaca. The sequence continues at coordinate 26,914,012 of CM029405.1, read as the reverse complement.
ATCAAATTAAACCCAACAAGATTAGAGTGATAATCAATAAAGAATGACATGCATTAAAAACAACTTAAGCAAGTAAGACACTTTCAAGCCATTAAACCATAAGGGAATTCACCACATTGAACCCCTCAATGGGATTTAGCTACTCATGATGGAATAAAAAGCAAATGAACACATTTTCATTGAAATAAGGATGTAAATAATTGTTGCGCAGTGTCGCAATCGCAATACCGCAAGTGCACGGGCCGCAAGTAATATAAAACGGAAATATTCCGAGTATCGAATCCACAGGGAGGCGAAGCGAAAATTAAGCAAAGCAAAAATTCCTTGAACACAAAAAATACTTGGGAGGAATAACATTTAGGGACAAAAACATGCAATTAAAATGAATTTAAAAGTTAAAGCAATTAAAGAAATCAAATTGATCAATCACGAAATAAAAATATGGAGAAAGAGCTTTTTAAATGGGAAGTGGGGTCTTGAAACTCAATTAATAGCTAAATAATTATTACAATTATCCTATCTCGTTGCCCAACTAATTATACTCCTAGAATCTTCGTTAATCACATTGGTTCTCCTATCGGTCTCCCCTAATTGTAATTAATCCATTTTAACAACCTAAGTGTCCTTAGCGCCATTAAAAAATCGTTAATTATTACACTCTGATTCATTTTAGGAATCTAAGTTTAATCAACTAATCTCGTTGTCACTACGGGTAATTAAACTACTTGCATGGATTATAACCTATCCTAACTTCTCTCCGTCGAGTCTCCATTAAGAATCAGATCAATATACAATTGGCCAGATTGCATACAGCATTACGAGCATCCATACAAATAAATAGTAAACAAGGCAAGAGACAGGCAATTATAACAACATTTCACTATAATTTCATTTCAAGACCCCAAATTGGACAACCACTTGGACCTTCTCTATTATCCTCAGGCCTTGGAACGGATTGTGGGATCCTCAATTGATAGGAATTGGAAAGGAAAGCTTATGGGTATAAGCAAGCTTGAGAGTATGAACATGGAAGTTCTTGGGAGAATTTTGCCAGCATTTTAGGTTGAAGAAAATCCACCAATTCTCATCAGCTCATCCTCTATATATAGAGGAAAATCATGCACAAGAATTGCACAAAACATTGACAACAAATAGAGATCATTTTGAGTCATAAGTTTAGGTGGTGCAATAAGGCTAATTACAAGTGATTAGTCATTAGGCACCACCTCCAATATTTGCTAACTTTTGAATTTCTTTTAAATTTAAAATTTACAAATAAAATTCTGAATAATCCCACTTTCTTTTATTTTTATTTTTATTTTAATTTAAATATCATTTATTTAATTAAAAAAATTATTTAATTTAATATCTCATATTAAATTAATACCATTTGTGCAATCTTGGTTTCTTTCTGCCAACGAATTTTCTCGAACATGAATCCCTATTCACGTGTTTAATATTTAAATCATATTTAAATATATAACTCTCATTTTAAGTTTAATTCATAATTAAACTAATATGTCGTTAAATATCGTATATAAGCGACTTTGGTATTCTTTTCCGAATTTGAATGTTTCAAATATTTGAAGGGAATGAAAGTCCCCACGCAGCGGAAGCGCATCGAAAAAACCTTACGCCGTATATTAATTAACATTAAAATACCGTTACGAAAAGGCAAAATAAACTTTAAACATACTTTAAAGTTGCTGGAAATTGCTATAAACATGCTTGAAAATTAAATCTAAATTTATTTTCATGCTTTTCTAAAGAAACGGGAAAGAACAGTTACAAACCTTCGTTGTAGACTTGACCGTTCTTCGCCAACGATGCTCCAACGAACGAAAACGCAACGACGCCTTCTTGATTTCTTCGCTGGAAATTTTCATCAAAGACACAATAACCACAAAGGTTACACTGGTATGTCTCTAAGTCTAGGAGGCAAAAGACTTGTGGGAGTCTTTCTCTAAGTGGGAGAGGCTAGAGAGAATTCTAGGGTCTTGTCTTGTGAGTCTAAGAGCAAGAGGGCTACTAAACCAATTAGGTCTAGTGTTCTATTTATAGAAGAGTGGTCATGAATAAAATATTCAATTAAATCAATCTTTTCCAAAATTGATTCAATCTTATTCCTTATTTAATCAATCCAAGATCAATCAATTCCATAATTAATTAATCTTTTCCACAAATGACTAATTACTTCCATAAGTGATTAGATCATTTCCATAAATGATTAATCACTTCCTTAAGTGATTAATTATTTCCATAATTGATTAATTCCTGGTTAATGAATTCTTTAATTAATTAACCACCAATTAAATATCACATATTTAATTTCCGGCCTTGAATTAATTAATTTTTGCCCAAATAGATTTTAGGCCTTAAAATTAATTAATTCATATTTGAACTCTTTCAAACTTCCATAAATTTAATGTGACTCAAATTTATATTAATATTTGAATTTCTTCAAATATTAATTTCTCTCATAATAATATATCAATATATATTATATTGTTTCCCTTAGTAAATTGAACACTTTCAATTTACATTTATTACTTAGTTGCCTCAAATTACTTTATGAGTTACCAGTGGGACCTAATGGACCTGCAGATCAGAAGCTCCAACGATGTGAGATTAATTGGTCAAACTCATTAACCAAATTAATCAATATTCGTTAACTGTGTGTACATTCCACTATAGACTCACAGTTGCACTCTTCTCACTGCAGACATATTTTCTGTGTCCACGGATATAGACCAATATCGACTAGTTAGTCCTTCACGAGTGTCCGTAACACCAGCTGAGTCAAATTACCGTTCTACCCCTGGGTTACTTCTATTTCCTTAAGTACCAGTTCTCTTCTAATGAACAACCTGTTTGTGGTCCAACCATCAAACAGAAAACCCTCTCGTGCCATTGAGAGGGTAGGGTCCTTTGTTCAAGACTCGGAGTCACCACTTAAGGGAACACTCATCTGCTTCCCTAAAGTCGGGAAGGAGTGAATTCCATCTTGTACGATTATGTTCTCAGCTCCTCACTCGGTCTTGTCCCCAAAATGGTAGGCTTATTGAGTCGGCGTATTGGCCACTCTCACCCATACAAATCAAAGGACAATCCCTCATGAGCAGGAGTCCATAATCAACTCAAGATTAAGACCAAGTTGTCTAGGTCGTTCTAGTGAAATAGAAAACCAACTAGTTAACGGTGTTATAACAACTGGTTACTATTTCGCGGTACGGTCTTATGCAAACTCATTGCATAGGATACCCCCACTCGCATGTCTCCTACACGAACGTGTTGGATCATAGCGTTTGTATCAAATACAAAGTGGGTTGTATCCATAGTGTCACCAGGATAAGGCACCCAGTCTTATCCCTATACTATAAACCCTTTAGGCTGTTTCTTGAACAGTGATCCCCATATGTCGCTACATATAGTTCAAGACTCATATTACAGCCTAGGATGTCTAGTTTATTGGATTAGGGTTATTTTAGGCAAAGACAAATATAAAATCACTAATAACATTTAATGGAAAAAATATATCAATATTATTTCATTAATATCTGGTCAACGGTTACATTAACTATCTACGAGTTTTAGGGCATAAAACCCAACAAACTCCCACTTGAACTAAAACACTAGTTAGTGGGATGTAAATGCAATAATCTAAAGCTGGAAATGTCATGTATACTAAAATAATACAATGAACTAGGGCATCCATATACCCATTATACATTTCTCCCACTTGCCCTAGATTAGATGGCATACATATCTCGTAGACTTAGACCCTCTAGATGACCCTCAAACACTTTAGCCGTGAGAGCCTTCGTAAATGGATCAGCGATGTTGTGCTTTGAAGCGATCTTAGTGACGATCACATCTCCTCGTTGCACAATCTCCCGTATCAGGTGATACTTCCTCTCGATGTGTTTACCCCGTTTGTGGCTTCGAGGTTCTTTTGAGTTGGCTACAGCCCCACTGTTGTCACAGTATAGTGTTATGGGCACGTTCATATTCGGAACAACTTCCAAATCAGTCAAGAACTTTCTAAGTCAGACTGCCTCCTTAGCTGCTTCGCAAGCTGCTACATACTCAGCCTCCATGGTTGAGTCTGCTATGCATCCTTGTTTGATGCTTCTCCAAACTACTGCTCCTCCATTGAGGGTGAATACACTGACCCTGATGTGGATTTCCTTGAATCCTTATCAGCTTGAAAGTCAGAGTCAGTGTATCCAGTAAGAATCAAATCCTTAGCTCCATACACAAGCATGTAGTCCCTCGTTCCCTGAAGATACTTGAGGATATTCTTAACCGCTCCCCAGTGGTCCAACCCTAGATTAGACTGATACCTACTGACTACTCCCACTGCATAACATATTTCAGGCCTAGTGCAGAGCATAGCATACATTAAGCTGCCCACAGCTAAGGTGTAGGGAATGTGTCTCATGTTCTCAATTTCTTGAGGTGTCTTAGGAGACTGTTCCTTAGACAAGTGTACCCCATGCCTGAAGGGTAATAATCCCTTCTTGGAGTTTTGCATCGAATATCGAGACAACATTTTGTCAATATACGTTGCTTGAGACAGTGCTAGCGTTTTGTTTTTACGATCCCTAATGATTTGGATTCCAAGAACATATTGAGCCTCTCCCAGATCTTTCATTTGAAATTGGGCTGCTAGCCATTTCTTAATGTCAGTGAGGTATCCTACATCATTCCCAATGAGTAGGATATCGTCTACATAAAGTATTAGAAAAGCTACTTTCTTTTTGTTGATTTTCTTGTACACACAAGGCTCATCAACGTTTTGGTCAAAACCAAAAGATTTGATCGCAGTATCAAATCTAATGTTCCATGATCCGGATGCTTGTTTCAATCCATAAATGGATCGATTGAGCTTACAAACCTTTTGTTCCTGACCTTGGGCTATGAATCCTTCGGGTTGAGACATGAAGATATTCTCTTCAAGATTACGATTCAGAAAGGATGTCTTGACGTCCATTTGCCATATTTCACAGTCATAATATGTGGTTATGGACAAGAGAATTCTTATGGACTTTAACATGGCTACAGGAGATAAGGTTTCCTCATAGTCAACCCCTTCCTTTTGGGTATAACCCTTTGCCACCAGTCTAGCTTTGAAGGTCTGTACCTTCCCAGCTGCATCTCTTTTTCTCTTATAGATCCACTTACTGTTGGGTTTTATGCCCTAAAACTCGTAGATAGTGAATGTAAACAAATTGTATACTTGTTTCAATAAAGTGTTATTGAGTTTCTACAATAAAGTGTTATTGTTAAATATTGCACAATTTGACCCAAATCCAATAAACTAAGATCCAAGGTTGTTTACATGTGACTTGAATTAGTATGTGGGGACATACGGGGATCGGTGTTCAAGTAACAACCTAAAAGGTCTATAGTACAGGGATAAGGTTGGGTACCTTATCCTGGTAACACTATGTGATACGGCCCGCTTTGTATTCGATACAAACGTATTGATCCAAGGCGTCCATGTAGGAGACATGCGAGCGGGGGTATCCTATGCAATGAGTTTGCATAAGACCAGACCACAAAATAGTAAACCACTAGATGTAACACCGTTAACTAGTTAGGTTACTGTTTCAATAGGATGACCTAGGTAACTCAGTCTTAATCCTTCCCGCTTCTAGGAGAAGTAGATGAATGTTCCCTTAAGTGGTGACTCCGAGACTTGAACAAAGGGATCCCGCCCTCTCACTGGCCCGAGAGGGAATTTCTGTTTAATGGTTGGACCATAAACAAGTTGTTCATTAGAGGAGCGCTGGTACTTAAGGAGACAGATGTAACACAGGGGTAAAACGGTAATTTGAACCAGTTGTGATTACGGACACTCATGAAGGATTGACTTACCGGCATAGGTCTACATCCATGGACACAGAAAAGTTCTACAGTGAGAAGAGTTCAATTGTGGGTCTTTAGTGGAATGACCCACAGTTAATGAATATTGGTTAACTTGATTAATGAGTTTAATTACTTAACCTCATATCATTGGAGCTTCTGATCTGTAGGTCCATTAGGTCCCCCTACTAGCTCGTAAAGAGTAATTAGGAACAAATATATCTTGAGAGAATTTGAATAGTTCAAATTCATATTGGGAATTAAGTTAATTGTATGAGATACAAATTAATATAATGTATAGTGATGCATTAAAATATAAAGTCTAATTTGAGATTAAAATTTATTATATTGAGAGATTGATATATTTGAAAGAGTTCAAATATATGTCTAATTAAATATATGGTATTTAATTAGAAGATGAATTAATTAATTATTCAATTTAGTTTAAATTAAATGAGATTTAATTAAACTATAGTCTATGAGGGAATTATTAAAATATGATTCTAATATGTAATTAATTGAATATGGGAGATATTTAATTAATTGTAAAATTAATTAATTAATTAATTAATTGAATTAATTAAATGTGATTTAATTAAAGTTAATTAAAATATATTATGTGAGGAAATTACATTTAAATAAGATTTAAATGTGCATGAAATTAATTAATTAATATGATTAATTAACATTTAATTAATTAATATGATTAGTTAATTAACATTTAATTAATTGATTTAATCAATTAATTAATTGATCTTGATCTAACGGTCAAGATTGTTTCCTAACCTCACATTAGGGTTTCCTCTCTTATAAAAGGAAAGGTTATGAGAACCCTAGCCCTAAGGTCTCATTCTAGCCTCCCTCTCATATTCTCTCAACTAAAGAACTCTAGAGAGAATTTTTTCTCTCTAAGAGTTTTTTTTTTCCCATTCAAGATTAGGTAGTCCCACAACTACGTTCCTAATCTCAGAGTCATAGCGGGGAAGATCAAATTGGTGGTGTCCCAATTGTTGACGCAAATCAAGAAAGGTGTCCGTTGAAATATTTAGAGTCGTCAACGACGGTATGTTTGCTTCTCCCCTTTAGAATTAGTTCTAAGGTTGTATGCTTAGCCTTAATAATTGATTTAGAATAGTTTTCTAAATTTTTCCAATGTATTGGTATTTTGGTGAAAACAAAATTAACTACGTAACGGTCCAATTGCTTCCGCTGTAACGGAATTGGGAATTCCAATCCTTACACTTACACCCTATGGGTTTTACCCCATCTGGTAGATCTGTGAGTTCCCATACAGAATTGGAGTGCATTGACTCCATTTCCAGGTTCATGCCTTTGACCCATTCATCCTTATCTTCGTCATTCATTGCCTGTCGATAAGACAATGGATCCTCAATGCCATCATTAGGTATGACAACCTGAGTTTCAGTTAAACCCAAGTAGCGATCAGGTTGTAATACAACCCTCCCACTACGTCGAGGCATTCTCAACGTTTGAGATGGACGGGATGGATCTGAAGAACTAGTTCCTTCATCAACCCTTGTTGAAGGTCCAGCTTCGTCAACAACTCTTGGTGATTCTTCAGTAGCTTCTCCTAATATTATTTTGCTATGTGGTTTATGATCCCTCATGTGGTATTCCTCCAAGGTGGCGTTTGTCGATACAATCACCTTATTTTCTTGTGGGTTGTAGAAATAACCACCTCTCATTTCTTTAGGGTAACCAACAAATTGGTACAGTTTTGAACGAGGTTCCAGTTTCTTAGGATTTGTCACACGCACGTGTGCTAGACAACCCCAGATGCGAAAGTGATGCAAACTAGGTTTACACCCCTTCCATAATTCGAAAGGCGTTTCAGAAACACTTTTCGAGGGAACATTGTTCAAGATGTGTACTGCAGTCTCTACTGCATACCCCCAAAATGAACTAGGCAATTGAGCATAGCTCATCATTGATCGAACCATGTCTAACAAGGTTCTATTTCTCCTTTCTGATACACCATTTTGTTGAGGTGTACCAGGGGCTGAGAGTTGGGATTGGATTCCATGTTCTATCATATAATCCAGGAATCTTTGATCCATATACTCCCATCCTCGATCAGATCGAAGTACTTTAATTGATTTACCTAATAGGTTTTCAACTTCAGCCTTAAACTCCATAAACTTTTCAAGGGCTTCAGACTTATGTCCCATTAGGTACAAGTAACCATATCTTGAATAATCATCTATAAATGAGATGAAATATTCGTACCCTCCTCGAGCTTTTACATTCATTGGACCACGGAGATCCGAATGTATTAACTCTAAGGGTTCTTTGGCTCTGTAACCTTTTCCAGGAAAGGATCTTTTGGTCATTTTGCCCTCAAGACAAGATTCACAAGGTGGTAGTGAATCATCTTCTAACTTGCTTAGAAGTCCATTCTTTACCAAACGACCGATTCTATCGATGTTTATATGACCAATTCTAAGATGCCAAAGATGTGTATTGTTACTTGTTAGAGAAATCCTTTGCCTTTTTCTTTGAGTTTCAGCAGTTTTAAATAATTCGTGATTTAAAAGTGCTTTGTTTTCGGTTGGTCTTAAGACATACAAGTTATTTTCTGGTTTGGCTGAACAAATAAGTACACCATTCTTATAAATGTACGCTTCATTCATATTAAAAGTAACTGTATACGATTGTTCAATCAAACATGAAATAGAAATTAAGTTCCTCTTAATCTTGGGAACAATTAACAAACTTTCTAAAAATAAGAATCTATTTCTAAAAAATAACTTCGTAGCTCCCACTGCTTTAGCTGAAATGACTTCTCCAGTTCCGACCCTGAGTGTCATTTCCCCATCGTTCAACTGCCGAAAGGAATTATTTTCCTGAAAAGAAGAGCAAACATGATTAGTTGCTCCTGAATCAAGTATCCAAGTAAACTCATCATGTTCTACTAGGCATGTTTCTAAAACTAGTAAATCAAATTTACCTTCCTTTTCCTTCTTTTTCTCAGCAAGGTACTTTGGGCAGTTTCTCTTCCAGTGTCCATCTACATTGCAGTGGAAACACTTGCCCTTGTCTGCCACAACTTTGGCTTTTCCCTTGTTTTTAGCAGTAGTTGCGGGAGCTTTCCCCTTGTTTCCTTTCTTCTTCTGAATCTTCTTCGAAGAAGTGGCTACAGATTTAGTTCCAGAGGATGAACCCTTCTCGAACTTTCTTTTAGAGTGAACAACGTTTGCCTCTCCTTCTACTTGTCCCTTTTTCTTAAGAAGAGACTGATAGAGTTGTAGCTCATTCAGGAGGCTAGTCAGGTTGAATACTATTTTATTCATCATTGTATTGCTTCGAAACTGTAGAAAACTCTTTGGAAGAGATTCTAAGATGAATGCAACTTGACTTTGCTCATCTATCACCGCCCCGTTTGCTTCTGCCACTTTGAATTGGACCATCATATCCAGGACATGTTCCCGAATAGACATGCCCTCTTTCATGCGGCAGCTGTAAACTTATTTGAGAGTGTCATGGTGCAGTTGGTAGGACGGTTGTCTAAACATCTCCTGGAGAGAGTTCATAATCTCCCTCGCTGTGACCATGCCCTCATGCCTTTTAGCCAAAACTTCAGATAAGCTGGCTAGGATATAGACGTGAGCCTTATCATTGGCCTTTGTCCAGCGGTCATAAGCATCCTTAATTGCTTGGGATGCATTACGAGCAGGGGCTGGAGGACAATCCTTCGTTAAGACGAACCGCAGATCATTGACAACAAGAGTCGTATTCAGGTTCGACTTCCACGTAGCGTAATTTTCACCGGTTAATTTCTCATTTTTAAGCAGAGAGACTATTGAGGAAGACATTGCTGAAATTTAAACAAACAATGACCGTATTAGTTATCTTTGTCTTAACCCATCATACAAGCAAACAATTGCACACAATCCAATCAATTTAGCAAAACAAGCAATCATAGAACCCTAAAACTATTGATTTAGTTTTGCAACGATGTTTTAGCGGTTTAGAATATCAGCCACCGAAGGGTGATCAGGTACTCCTCCTCTAAAATGAGACATTTCTCAGCTAATTCTAATTCTAGAATAACTCATATTCCTATAGACATTAGCCACCGTTGTTCGGTCAAGGATTTGTTAACACTTTTAACTCATCCTTGTAAGTGTAACCCTCCCACTTTCAGATCTCAGAGGCCCGCACCAACAGGCTATCGAAGGAAAAGAAAACTGTTGGTAATTAGCCTAAGAGTTTCTATCCTATTTAGGAGTTCACGATGTTCCAAATCCTATGACCAGGCCCTCTGAAGGGATGGTTGCACCAGGACAACCTACAGGCAGATCATAGGACTCTCACAGTGTGAACTAGGGGCGGAGACCGAGGGATACGTTGACACGTGTCCCGCTCCCACTTACTCTAGACATTTTTCCCATTCACCTTGTTATTGATTCATGCAAACACTTTTCGAAGGGAGGCCACTCCTAAGGCGACTCAAAGCCGAGCATGAACCTCACGTTGTGAATATAGGTAGGAGCAAAACTTGATTTAAATCTCGTTTTGTAATTTTTCTCCCACTGAAAATGTCCTAAGGTTAATTTAGGGTTGTTTAACTTAGATAAAATTCGGCTAAGTCAATCTATCTAAGTCTGATCCTATTATAACAATTATGGAAAGGATTCAACTGCAATGTTTTAGGTGAATTAAACTTCTTTTAATAAAGCCAACATTGCAAGTCAACATTACTATGGTTAATTCAACTCAAGGTTCGGGTCAATTCCCAGGTAGGAGGTGTTCCGTAAACCATCAACTTAAATACCCCCAACCTTAGACAGAACTTTACCGAGAGAGTTCCCTTATAACCACAGTAATGTAAGGTCTTTACTCTAAAGATCTAGGTGTATTAAACACTTTTAACCAACCTAGTGACATTATGTTTGCATGATAACCATAGTAATCCTATTAGAAACTGATCTAGGTCTAATTAATTTTAAACAATTTAAAATTAATCCAATTTATCCTATGATCTTATGTTTGCATGCAATTCTTGATTATAGATTGACGGTTTCTAATCATTAATATTAAAAAACTATTTCAAATTTTAATGATTAATCCTATAATCAAGAATCTAGGGTTTAATTCATTCAACACCGAGCCCTTACATGATCAAAATCACATAAAAATAAAATCTATGGCCATAAAATTAACCCAAACAGTTCAATGCAAACCGAACATACATTATGCATAAATCCCACCTATTAGAGCCTATCGCAAATTTTAATATCAATTAATAGGGACAGCGATGGCTCTGATGCCGATTGAAGGGAATGAAAGTCCCCACGTAGCGGAAGCGCATCGAAAAGACCTTACGCCGTATATTAATTAACATTAAAATACCGTTACGAAAAGGCAAAATAAACTTTAAACATACTATAAAGTTGCTGGAAATTGCTATAAACATGCTTGAAAATTAAATCTAAATTTATTTTCATGCTTTTTTAAAGAAACGGGAAAGAACCGTTACAAACCTTCCTTGTAGACTTGACCGTTCTTTGCCAACGATGCTCCAACGAACGAAAACGCAGCGACTCCTTGATTTCTTCGCTGGAAATTTTCATCAAAGACATAATAACCACAAAGGTTACACCGGTATGTCTCTAAGTCTAGGAGGCAAAAGACTTGTGGGAGTCTTTCTCTAAGAGGGAGGCTAGAGAGAATTCTAGGGTCTTGTCTTGTGAGTCTAAGAGCAAGAGGGCTACTAAACCAATTAGGTCTAGTGTTCTATTTATAGAAGAGTGGTCATGAATAAAATATTCAATTAAATCAATCTTTTCCAAAATTGATTCAATCTTATTCCTTATTTAATCAATCCAAGATCAATCAATTCCATACTTGATTAATCTTTTCCACAAATGACTAATTACTTCCATAAGTGATTAGATCATTTCCATAAATGATTAATCACTTCCTTAAGTGATTAATTATTTCCAAAATTGATTAATTCCCGGTTAATGAATTCTTTAATTAATTAACCACCAATTAAATATCACATATTTAATTCCCAGCCTTGAATTAATTAATTTTTGCCCAAATAGATTTTAGGCCTTAAAATTAATTAATTCATATTTGAACTCTTTCAAACTTCCATAAATTTAATGTGACTCAAATTTATATTAATATTTGAATTTCTTCAAATATTAATTTCTCTCATAATAATATATCAATATATATTATATTGTTTCCCTTAGTAAATTGAACACTTTCAATTTACATTTATTACTTAGTTGCCTCAAATTACTTTATGAGCTATCAGTGGGACCTAATGGACCTGCAGATCAGAAGCTCCAACGATGTGAGATTAATTGGTCAAACTCATTAACCAAATTAATCAATATTCGTTAACTGTGTCTACATTCCACTATAGACTCACAGTTGCACTCTTCTCACTGTAGACATATTTCTGTGTCCACGGATATAGACCAATATCGACTAGTTAGTCCTTCACGAGTGTCCGTAACACCAGCTGGGTCAAATTACCGTTTTACCCCTGGGTTACTTCTATTTCCTTAAGTACCAGTTCTCCTCTAATGAACAACCTGTTTGTGGTCCAACCATCAAACAGAAAACCCTCTCGTGCCATTGAGAGGGTAGGACCCTTTGTTCAAGACTCGGAGTCACCACTTAAGGGAACACTCATCTGCTTCCCTAAAGTCGGGAAGGAGTGAATTTCATCTTGTACGATTACGTTCCCAGCTCCCCACTCGGTCTTGTCCCCAAAATGGTAGGCTTATTGAGTCGGCGTATTGGTCACTCTCACCCATAAAAATCAAAGGACAATCCCTCATGAGCAGGAGTCCATAATCAACTCAGGATTAAGACCAGCTTGTCTAGGTCGTCCTACTGAAATAGAAAACTAACAAGTTAACGGTGTTATAACAAGTGGTTACTATTTCGCGATCCGGTCTTATGCAAACTCATTGCATAGGATACCCCCACTCGCATGTCTCCTACATGAACGTGTTGGATCATAGCGTTTGTATCAAATACAAAGTGGGTCGTATCCATACTGTCACCAGGATAAGGCACCCAGTCTCATCCCTATTATATAGACCCTTTAGGGTGTTTCTTGAATAGTGATCCTATAACGATCCGACTTCTTAATAAGCCTTTAAGGGACCGTTACGACAATGCATGCTTTGGAGGCCTTTTTAAATAAAAATATTTTAAAACATAAACACCTAATTTAAGTAGAAACTTTAAAACAAAACTTTTATTCGGGATCCCTAATTTTAAAGATTTTAAAAATACTAAAATAATTTCTAAAATATAAAAGTACATGACCTCTAGAAAATATCTCAAAACAAATTTACAATTCAATAAAGTAAAACAAAGTTCTTAAAGCGGAAGAAAAATAAAATATGAAACTCAAGTCCTCTCTTGGCTGTCTATCGGATTCTCATCAATCGCCTTTCTTCTGCCCTTGCCTTTACCTGAAAAAAAAATATATTTTTGAAAAGAATGAGTATTTTAAATACTCAGTAAGTGACCCTACTATTGAGATTGGGTCACGCTTTAAAAACATTTTAAAGAAAATCAACAACAATTATAATTTTGGTGGCTCTAAACTTTAATTTTAAACTTACTAAGGATATACATCAATTTCATGCTTATCCTAGACACATCAATTTCATGTGTCTTCTATGGAGGCCGTCAATTTCACGAAACCTCGAGGTCGTCAATTTCACGAACCTCGACTTAGAAACATCAATTTCATGTTTCTAAGTCCTATCTCTGAATGTACATCAATTTCATGTACACTTATAAAACTCATAAATAAATTAAACTAATTCCTTTAATGGAATTTAAAACTAATTCCTTTAATGGAATTTCAAGAGACCACCAACTTAATTAATTCAATATCAACGATTAAAAGCAATAATAATAAATTTCATGCTTTTAATAATTTTCATAAATGAAAATATAATCAAAAAAATCATAAAGCACAAGAATTTCAGAAAATCAAACACGCGCACCCAATCAAAAGGTTCAATAGTAAGTTCACTTACCTTGGCTTAATTATCACCAAAGACGGAATCGCTCGCAAACGCTAAAAAAACTCTTAGACCCACTACTCCAACTCGCCGATAGCGCCAAGAACTTGTTGAACAGGTTCAAAAAATCAGTGGGTATTCAATTAAACTTATTATTCATCCAAGATACCAATTGAAGGAATGAAAATCCTACGCAGCGGAAGCGTGTATCAGATCGTTTCGTTCTTAATTGGGTTTCATAGAAATACCGATACATTGGCCTTAAAATTACAGAACAATTCTATAATCTATACAGATTAAGCATGCAATTCTATAATCTATACAGATTAAGCATGCAATTCTAAATTCTAAACGATTTAGCATTTGAGAAACTTACTTGTTGATGCCCAAATCGTCTCTGTACTATGCTCCAAAACCACGAACGATTTGTCATTGACCTCTCCAAGAACACCACCATCAAAGAACACCCACTATCCTCTGGATTACTGAAGTAGAGATTGTGGGATCTCGTTTGTCTTGGAAAAGGGAAGGAAGTTTCAGCATCAACCTTGCTGTAATTTCTTGAGAGAAATTGAGAGAGATCTTGAGAGCAAATTTTCAAGAGAGATCTTTGAGTATGCAAAATCCCCTTGCATAATGCCCATCCCCCATTGGTTGAAGGCGGGTGGGGAGTTAAATCGTGTAACTCCCCAATGAGGTGTCAAAACCTCATTCCTCAATCCATATCAATTTAACCATTAAATTAATATATGTTTAAACTATATGTTATACAAATTAAATTAATTTAACCAAATCAATGTTCAATTAAATTAATTTTAACATATAGTTTTAAATTCAATTAAATCATTTTTAATCGAATTAATTCAACCAACTAATTAAATATCATATGTTTAATCTAATATAATATTTGAATCAGATTCAAATATGTCTCTCTCACTTAACCTATAGTTTTAATGTGCATCCAATGTACATTAATTATGAACTATAGAATAAATTTAATTAAATCAAATTTAATTAAATTAAATTAATTAATTCTCCAATTAATTAATTCATTAATTAAATATCATATATTTAATTAATTTACTGTTTGAATCATATTCAAATAATTCTCTCATAAACTATAGTTTTAATATGATTCTTATTCACATTAAACATAACCTATAGTTCCAATACGAATCTAATTCATATTTAATATTTGAACCCCTTCAAATATTTAATTCTCTCATTAATTAATTTTGAATCACATCCAAAATTAAATTTTATATTATAAAGTTCAATTCACCAATTAAACTTATATTATAATGTATCTTCATACATTATTTTAATTGTATCAAGTACAATATAATTCCCTTAATGAATTTGAACACACTTCAAATTCTATTCAAGACTATTTAACCTCAGAATCCTTTACGAGCTAGCAGGTGGACCTAATGGACCTACAGATCAGAAGCTCCAACGATACGAGACTAATTGGCTAAACTCATTAACCAAGTTAGTCAACATTCGTTAACTGTGGGTCACTCCACTAAAGACCCACAGCTGCACTCTTCTCACTGTAGAATATTTCTGTGTCCACGGATATTGACCAATAACGGTAAATCAATCCTTCACGAGTGTTCGTAACGCCAGCTGGGTCAAATAACCGTTTTACCCCTGGGTTACCTCTGGATCCTTAAGTACCACTGATCCCTCTAATGAACAAGTTGTTTAGGGTCGAACCACTAGATAGGAGTTCCTCTCGGGCCAGGAGAGGACGGTGCGCCTTTGTTCAAGACTCGGAATCAGCCCTTAAGGGAACACACATCTACTTGCCCCAATAGGAGAAGGAGTGAATTCTATCTTGTATTGTCATGTCCCCAGCCCCCCACTCGGTCTTGTCCCCAAGAAGGTAGGCTTATTGAGTCGGCGTGCAGGCCACTCTCACCCGTACTAATCAAAGGACAATCCCTCGTGAGAAGGAGTTCATGACACACTCAGGATTAAGATTGAGTTACCTAGGTCATCCTATTTAAACAGTAACCTAATTAGTCACGGTGTTACATCTAGTGGTTTACTATTTCGTGGTCCGGTCTTATGCAAACTCATTGCATAGGATACCCCCGCTCGCATGTCTCCTACATGGACGCCTTGGATTAATAAGTCTGTATCAAATACAAAGCGGGTCGTATCACATAGTGTTACCAGGATAAGGTACCCAACCTTATCCTTGTACTATAGACCTTTTAGGTTGTTACTTGAACACCAATCCCCGTATGTCCCCACATACTAGTTCAAGTTACATGTAAACAACCTTGGATCTTAGTTTATTGGATTTGGGTCATATTGTGCAATTCTAGACTTAATATGACAATAACACTTTATTGCATAAACCTCAATAACACTTCATTGATACAAGTGTATAATTCGTTAATCATTCACTATCTACGAGTTTTAGGACATAAAACCCAACAAACTCCCACTTGGACTAAAAATCTAGTGGGAATGTACAATAATCTATTCCAACAGTGGGTGTATAAATACATGTATAATACATAAAACGTATTTACAATGTACAAATACAATAAACTAAGGCATCACTATACCCATTACATAATGGTATCATTATACCCATTACACTTCTCCCACTTGCCCTAGATTACATCTTTGTATATAACTCGTAGACCTAGACCATCTAGATGACTCTCATACACTTTAGCCGAGAGAGCCTTCGTGAATGAATCAGCAATATATCCTTTAGATTCAATGTGCTTGCTTGTCTTGCAATAAGCTAGTTCATATTTGGAACACCTTCCAAATTAGGCTTGAACTTCCTAAGTCATACAGTCTCTATCGGTGCTTCATAAGCAACTGCTTATCGGCCTATATGGTCGAGACTGCAGATAAGTCGTACTTTAGCTCCTCCATTAAGAGTGAAGACAGACACTGATGTAGATTTCATCAAATCCTTATCAGTTAAAACATCTGTGTCAGTGTATCCTGTAAGGATCAAATCCTTAGCACCATACACGAGCATATAGAACCTCGTTCTCCTAAGATACTGGAGGATGTACGTAACGACACTCCAGAGATCAAATCATGGATTTGATTGATACTTACTGACAACCCTACTGCATAGGGCATATGTCTCATGTCCTCAACATCTTGAGGTGTCTCAGGACACAGTTCCTTAGACAAAAGAATTCCATTCCTGAAAAGGTAGTAAACCCTTATTGGAATTCTGCATCTTATATCTAACTAACATCTTGTAGACATAAGACACTTGAGGCAAGGCTAGCTCAACTTCTCCCAGATTTTCATTTGGAAATGAGTTGCTAGCCTCTTTAATGTCAGTAAGATAACCTATATCATTCCCAATGATTAGGATATCAATCATATACAACACTAAGTGAGCTACTGAATTATTGATGATTACTTGTAAACACAAGACTCATCAATGTTCTGATTAAAACCAAAAATTTGATCACTGTATCAAATCTTAAATTCCAAGATCGAAATGCTTAGGTCAATCCATAAATGGACCACTTAAGCTTGCAAACCCTTTTGCTTTTGGTCTTGCTCAATGGACCCTTCTGGTTGAGACCTTAAATGTCTCGTTTCCTCTTGTAAATCCACTTGTAACCTATAGGTGTTACCCCATCAAGCAAATTTACAAGATCCCAGACGGAATTGAAATGCAAAGACTTCATTTCTAGGTCCATGGCTTTAAACCATTGGTCCTTGTCAACATCATTCATTTTCTTTCTAAAAGATAATGAATCCTTTATGTCATCATCAAGAATGACAACTTGAGCTTCAAATAAGCCCATGTAACGGTCAGGTTATAAAACAACCTTCCCACTACATCAAGGCATTCTCAACTCTTGAGATAGATGTGACTGACCAAAAGCACTGGCCTTATCAACAACTCTTGTTGAATAACCAGTCTTACCAACAACTTTTGTTGATTCATCAACAACTCTTGTTAATGTTTCCGTAGCTTTATTAGTTAATTCACTTAAATCGACCTTACTTTATGGCTTATGATTTCTGATATGTTCTTCTTCTAAGAATGAAGCATTTATCGATACAAATTCTTTATTCTCTTATGGAGTGAAGAAGTATATTCTCCTCGTTTTCTTTGGGAATGCCTACAATTAAGCATAATTTTGAACGATATTCCAATTTGTTTTGGGTTAGTCACAAGCACAAGTGTTGGACACCCCAAAATTTAAAGGAACGTAAACATTCTTTACGTCCTATCCACAACATAAAAGGTGTTTCAGAAACACTTTTGATGGAACGTTGTTCAAAATACATGTTGCAGTCACACTGCATGACCCCAAAACGAGTCAGGCAATTGAGCATAGCTCAACTTGGATTGAACCATATCCAATAGGGTTCTATTACTCCTAACTGAGTTTTAGGATGTGACCCATGAACCATCAAATAGTCCTAGAATCTCAAGTCCCTATACTCAACACATTGATCAGATCAAAGTGTTTTTATTATCTCACCTAACAAGTTTTCAACTTCAATCTTAAGCCCCTTCGAATATCTCAAAAGCTTCAGACTTAAATTGCATTAGGTAGAGATACTTATACCTTTAAATAATCATCTATAAAGGAGATGATTTATTCATGTCCTCCCACTGCTTTAACATACTGGACCACAAGGATCCAAATGTACAAGCTCCAAGGGTTCTTTGGCTCTTAAGTTCTTTTCCAGTAAAAGATCCACCAGTCATATTGCCCATAAGGCATGACTTAATTGGTATTAAAGAGTTTCCTTCTAACTAACTTAGAAGTATACTCATAGACTAAGGTCCCAATCATGTTGAGATAAAAAATAGCCTAACCTTAAGAACCAAAGAAAGGTATTTTCTTTAGGAGATATCCTTTGCCTTTATTTCTCTGAGTATAAGCAATCTTAAACAACTCAGTGCTCATGACTTGCTTTACTCTGGATTAGTCTTAAAACACATAAGTTATTTTCCAGTAATGCTGAACAAATGTCAACTCCCTTTCTTAAAATAAAAAAACTGCGTTAGTAGAGAAAGGTATAGAGTAACATTGTTCCAACATATACGATACAGAAATCAAATTTCTATTAATCTTTAGGAAACTCATACACATTATCTAATAATGTGTATTTTCTCCCACTGGATAAAATAACTTAATGTTCCCTCTGCCAAAGCCGAGACATACTCTACAGATCAAAATCTGAGAGTCATCTCACATAATTGCAACTGTTGCTATGAGCTTATTCCTTAAAAGAAAAAGCAAACGTGACAAGTGGCACCTGAATTAAAAATTCAGGCTGTATCCTCATTTTCCACTATGCACGTTTCAATGACTAATAAATCACATTTATTGTCATTGGTTTTGGCTAGGCAGTTAATGTCATAATCATCATGAACGATTCAAGATGAACTAGACATTTGGGCCTGAGGACATTCCTCACTCAAGACTAAAAATCACTTACCACAAGTTTGTCATTTAAGCTAGTTGTATTTAAAACCGTTATTAATAAAATTATGTAAGACAATGCACATAAAAATTTATATAATTGCTGAAGTAACAAATTACTTGTATTATCAATCGCAATAACCCATTAAAAATAATCCAATCAAATTTTTCAAAAACAAACAAGCAATCAAAGAAACCCTATAAAACTATTGATTTAGTTTTTGCAACAATACTTCAGAGGTTTAGAACAGCAGCCATCGAAGGGTGGTCAGCTACTCCTCCTCTGAATTGAGACAATCTCAACCAAACTCTAACACCAGAATAACTCATATTCCGTTAGCATTTAGTTACCGTTGTTCGGTGAAGGATTCGTTAACTCACTTAACTCATCCCCGTAAGTGTAACCCTCCCACTTTCAGATCTCAGAGGTACGGACCAACAGGTTGTTGGTAATTAACCTAAGTGACCCTATCCATTTCTGGAGTTCGCGGTGTTCCGAAACCTATGATCAAGCCCTCCGAAGGGATGGTCGCTCCAGGACGACACGCAGGCGGATCATAAGAATCTCACAGTGCAACCTAGGGGTGGAGATCGTAGGATACATTGACACGTGTCCTGCTCCCACTTACTATAGACATTCTCCCCATTCACCTTGTTATTGACCCATGCAAACACTTTCCGAAGGGAGGCCGCGCCTAGGGCGACACGAAGCCGAGCATGGATCTCACGGTGTGAACATAGGGGGACGTGAGAGTAAAAACTCGATATGAAAATCTTGTTTTTATATTTTTCCTCCCACTGAAATGTCCTACTGTATTTTAGGGTTATTTAACTTAGATAAACCCGGCTAAGTCAATCTATCTAAGTCTATGCCTATTATAACTCTTATATATAGGTCTTTACTCTAATGTCTAGGTGAATTAAACTCATTTAATTACCTAGTAACATTGCATGCTAACATTAGACTATGATTAATTCAACTCAAGTTCCGGATCTGTTCCCAGGTAGGAGGTATTCCGTAACCGTCAACTTAAGTACCCCCAGCCTAGACAGAACTTCACCGGGAGAGTTCCCTTATAACCATAGTAATGTTTTTCCTACTTAGTACATTAAAACTATTTTAATCCTAAGTAAGAATATAATTCTAATCCTATTAGAATTAACATGAGCTTAGGTCTAATTAATTTTAAACAATTTAAAATTAATTCATTTTAACCTAAGGCCCTTTGTTTGCATGCAACTCTTTGTTATAGGTTGACGGTTTCTAACCAATTTTATAACTATTATAAAATTTTAATAATTAACCCTATAACATGCTTCTATGGTGTTGGGAAAAATAACAAACAAATTCTAGTTATTAAACACCATAATATCATGACGCCGATATCGATAATATAACGATTATATTAATCTAAGGTGGTGTCATGCTTCATGCAATTTCAATTTCATTTAATTAATATTGATTATATTAATTAATCATCCACGAAATTAAATTACATGAAATTTGACATTAATATAATATAACATTTATATTAATCTAATTAATATCATGCTCAATGCTATTCCATTTTCATTTAATTAATATAACATTTTATATCAAATCGTA
Source organism: Luffa aegyptiaca (assembly GCA_017139565.1). Taxonomy (NCBI): domain Eukaryota; kingdom Viridiplantae; phylum Streptophyta; class Magnoliopsida; order Cucurbitales; family Cucurbitaceae; genus Luffa; species Luffa aegyptiaca. Next base: position 26,893,067 of record CM029405.1, on the reverse strand, counting down.
CATGAAAACAAGCATTGATATTTTATTTTCATCCATAATATAACTAATTATATTAATACTCATGAAAATAAACCTAAGCAAGCATGCTACATTAATTAAATATAACAATTATATTAAATTAATTGATGTCATGCATCATGCTTCACCAATTTCATATATTTAATATAACGATTATACTAAATAACTCATGAAATTAAAACTCATGCATAATTACCATACATTATAACAATTATAACATAAATATGCATGAAAACATGTTTAACCTATGGTGGGATTTTAATCTATATGATATTCATAAAGCATTAAACAGCTAAATAGACCTGTATTTTTGGCACCCTAAGGCAAAAAAATGAAAAATTACATTAATTTTAACATAATTTAGCCCTAAACCGCCATGTATAAGGTCTGAACCGCCTCGAACCGCTCAGAACCTGCCCGAACCGTGTCAAATTCGCCTGAACCGGATCCAAATTGCTCAAATCGGACCAAATTCTCCATGAACCGGACCAACGAGCCTTGAACCGGACCGAAACCAACTCCCAACCGTCCATAACTGCTCACGCGCGCTCGAAAAAAAAATAACTGCCAATTGAACACGCACAGGCTCGAACTCACGCACTCTCACGAGCTACCCACGAACTTCAGCCAACTGCTCCAACCGCCCACATTCATGCTTAAACGGACGCGTAAATTCTTATTTTGTTTACGTTTTTTTTTTCGCGCGTCTCCGTGAATTTGCCTCGGTTCCTAGTCCCGATCCTGGTCGGGAATTTCCCGGTCTCGATCTTGGTCGGGATCCTGACCGGGAAAATTTCCAGACACCTCCGAAAACTTCCAATTCCTCTATATTCTGCTCTGTTTTCTGGGTTTTTACGTCGTTGCAGTGTCGTAAACACCAAATTCGACCCCGATTCAAGCAGATTTCATCAAATGGAAATCCTAATTCACTAGACACGGACTTACATGACTCGATTTACAACTTTTGCCCAAGAAACACAGGCCTTTATATGATCAAATCATAGAAATTGTAAATCTAGGGCCAAAAATACCTAAACAGTCTATCAGCAAACCATTTACATCCATTATGCAAAATTACCCACCAAGAACCAATGCAAATTTCTTAGAAACGAAATTAAAGAATGAACCTGTCTCTGATACCAATTGAAGGAATGAAAATCCTACGCAACGGAAGCGTGTATCAGATCGTTTCGTTCTTAATTGGGTTTCATAGAAATACCGATACATTGGCCTTAAAATTACAGAACAATTCTATAATCTATACAGATTAAGCATGCAATTCTAAATTCTAAACGATTTAGCATTTGAGAAACTTACTTGTTGATGCCCAAATCGTCTCTGCACTATGCTCCAAAACCACGAACGATTTGTCATTGACCTCTCCAAGAACACCACCATCAAAGAACACCCACTATCCTCTGGATTACTGAAGTAGAGATTGTGGGATCTCGTTTGTCTTGGAAAAGGGAAGGAAGTTTCAGCATCAACCTTGCTGTAATTTCTTGAGAGAAATTGAGAGAGATCTTGAGAGCAAATTTTCAAGAGAGATCTTTGAGTATGCAAAATCCCATTGCATAATGCCCATCCCCCATTGGTTGAAGGAGGGTGGGGAGTTACAATCGTGTAACTCCCCAATGAGGTGTCAAAACCTCATTCCTCAATCCATATCAATGTAACCATTAAATTAATATATGTTTAAACTATATGTTATACAAATTAAATTAATTTAACCAAATCAATGTTCAATTAAATTAATTTTAACATATAGTTTTAAATTCAATTAAATCATTTTTAATCGAATTAATTCAACCAACTAATTAAATATCATATGTTTAATCTAATATAATGTTTGAATCAGATTCAAAGATGTCTCTCTCACTTAACCTATAGTTTTAATGTGCATCCAATGTACATTAATTATGAACTATAGAATAAATTTAATTAAATCAAATTTAATTAAATTAAATTAATTAATTCTCCAATTAATTAATTCATTAATTAAATATCATATATTTAATTAACTTACTATTTGAATCATATTCAAATAATTCTCTCATAAACTATAGTTTTAATATGATTCTTATTCACATTAAACATAACCTATAGTTCCAATACGAATCTAATTCATATTTAATATTTGAACCCCTTCAAATATTTAATTCTCTCATTAATTAATTTTGAATCACATCCAAAATTAAATTTTATATTATAAAGTTCAATTCACCAATTAAACTTATATTATAATGTATCTTCATACATTATTTTAATTGTATCAAATACAATATAATTCCCTTAATGAATTTGAACACACTTCAAATTCTATTCAAGACTATTTAACCTCAGAATCCTTTACGAGCAAGCAGGTGGACCTAATGGACCTACAGATCAGAAGCTCCAACGATATGAGACTAATTGGCTAAACTCATTAACCAAGTTAGTCAACATTCGTTAACTGTGGGTCACTCCACTAAAGACCCACAGCTGCACTCTTCTCACTGTAGAATATTTCTGTGTCCACGGATATTGACCAATAACGGTAAGTCAATCCTTCATGAGTGTTCGTAACGCCAGCTGGGTCAAATAACCGTTTTACCCCTGGGTTACTTTGGATCCTTAAGTACCACTGATCCCTCTAATGAACAAGTTTTTTAGGGTCCAACCACAAAACAGGCGTGCCTTTGTTCTAGACTCGGAATCAGCCCTTAAGGGAACACAGATCTACTTGCCCCAATAGGAGAAGGAGTGAATTCCATCTTGTATTGTCATGTCCCCAGCCCCCCACTCGGTCTTGTCCCCAAGAAGGTAGGCTTATTGAGTCAGCGTGCAGGCCACTCTCACCCGTACTAATCAAAGGACAATCCCTCGTGAGAAGGAGTTCATGACACACTCAGGATAAAGATTGAGTTACCTAGGTCATCCTATTGAAACAGTAACCTAACTAGTCAACGGTGTTACATCTAGTGGTTTACTATTTTGTTGTCCGGTCTTATGCAAACTCATTGCATAGGATACCCCCGCTCGCATGTCTCCTACATGGACGCCTTGGATTAATACGTCTGTATCGAATACAAAGCGGGTCGTATCACATAGTGTTACCAGGATAAGGTACCCAACATTATCCTTGTACTATAGACCTTTTAGGTTATTACTTGAGCACCAATCCTCGTATGTCCCCACATATTAGTTCAAGTTACATGTAAACAACCTTGGATCTTAGTTTATTGGATTTGGGTCATATTGTGCAATTCTAGACTTAATATGACAATAACACTTTATTGCATAAACCTCAATAACACTTTATTGCATAAACCTCAATAACACTTTATTGATACAAGTGTATAATTCGTTAATCACTCACTATCTACGAGTTTTAGGACATAAAACCCAATAGTGGATGTGTTGCATTATGAAATTTGATTGGATAATTATTTCAATTTTCAAGAGAATGAAATTATATTCTTCAGGAACGATTTAAATATGCACAACAAGAGTGACTTTGTGGACAAGGCTTATTGAAGGCCCAAGTCAAATTAAATTTATAATCACCGGTTCCTAACTACTTTGCAATAGAAGTGGTCGGAGTCAAGCCAAGGGATCAACTCGGTTCTATTTCTAATTTCTTAAGTTTTGGTAGTTGAAGCGGAGAATTGATAGCGGGCAGAAATGTCGCTATTTTAGTCCTAAATTATTAGGCTTTTGAGTGTTTTTATTGTGTTTTTATTTAGAAAATCTAATGAAATTCATTATTTTGTCCTTAGGAGCACATTTTGGAATTTTGGAGAAAAAAGGCCCAAAAATGAGCAAATCTAGCCAATTTTCCAAAGATGGGTCAAAGGAGAAGCCCAAAAGTCAACAATCCATGTGAAAATCAAGAAAAGAAAGGAAAAGGCCCAAGATCAAGCTCAACCCGCGCGGAGAAGTTCTGGAAGCGTCACAGCGTCGAGATGCTAGGAGGACAGCGTCGAGACGCTGTCCCATTTCTTGTCGAGCAAGTCGAGTGACGTCACAGCGTCGCGACGCTGTCCCTATTTCGGGCCTATAAAAGGGACCCCTTGGTACCCCATTTTGGCCTCAATCATTCCATCCACCTTTCTTCCATTCCTTTCCTTTCCTCGCTTTGAGGATTCCTTCAAGGCTTTTTACCTTTTTGAGGGTCAAGAGTGAGAAATTTTGTGGGGAGCTTGTAGCGAGCACTCTAGGAGGCTCGGAGCGTGGTTCGAAGGGACTCTAAGGGCAAGCGACAGGGTTCTCGACGGTCACTTTCCTTACTCTTATTTTGCTCCAAATTATGCTTATTATTGTATACATTTTGGATATTGTGACCATGTATAGCTAAACCCATTCTGGCGTCTTGAAATGAAAATTCATAGTTAATTGTTATTATGATTGCCTATCTCTTGTCCATTTACTAATTATTTGTATGGATGTTCGTAATGCTGTATATGATCTACCCAATTATATATTGATCCGATTCCTAATGGAAACTCGACGGAGAGAAATTAGGATAGATCATAATCCATGCAACTAGTTTAACTGCTCGTAGTGACAGCGAGATTAGTTGGTTAGACTTAGATTCCGATAATGAATCAGAGCGTATTAATTAACGATTTTAATGGCGCTAAGGACACTTAGGTTGTTAATATGAGTTAATTATAATTACCGACAGGAGAACCTATGTGATTAACGGAGATTTTAGGATTATAATTAGTCGGGGGGCAATGGGATAGGATAATTATAATAATTAATTAGCTATAAATTGATTTTCAAGACCCCGCTTCTCACTCAACTGTTTCTCCATATTTTTTGTTTCTTTGATTGACCATTTTAATTTCTTTAATTGCTTTAATTCTTAATTCGTTTTAGCATCTTGATTAGGTCCCTAAATAATATTTGACTCAAGTATTTTTGGTGATCAAAAATTAATTGCTTTGCTTAAATATCACTCATCCTCCATGTGGACTCGATACTCGGAATACTTTCCGTTTTAATATTACTTGGGCAACCGTACGCTTGCGGAAAATTGCACAACAAGAATTGGGATGAAGTGGAGGGAAAATAAATTTTGGGTGGTTAATCTTACCTTGGAATCATGTAATTAAGTACTTGGGAACAAGTTTGGTGGTTTTAATCATTGATTAACTAAAATTACGATGTACTAATCTAAGTCCGACGTACCCCTGGAAAAGTTAGAGAGCCATGCAATCTTTATTGTATTTAGTTCGACCGATGTATTAAAGTTAATTCTAGCCCAATATTAACTAACTGTACAATTAATTAAATTAAACTGCATTTAAATATGAGATTAGTAGTTACTAATCAGTAACTAAGAAAAGTCTAAATTATTTATTAATAAATCGTGTAATCCTAAGTTGACATGCAATTGCTATTGAGTCTGATTTCTCGAATCGTCTCATGCTAGCCTATTGCAAACTAAATTTGGCTAAGTGACTAGAACGGTTGCAATTAGGGTTGTCAATCCTCTCTACCAATCCTCAAGATACTAAAGAAATTAAGCATCACAAACACAAGTAAATCATGCATTAAAAATAGAAATCTCATAAAACAACCAAACTTACAAATCTGAGTTTTCGATTACACGAAAATCGCCTACCTGATATCATGATGCTCGAACACAAATTTTGGGTTCAATTAACCATCCCAAACTACGTTAATCTAGCCTAAAATACAAGGGAAAAGAGCAATTATATGTAAAAGGAAAGAAGTAATCGGTTGGAAATTGAAAATGGGTGCATAAACCCTAATTTGGAAAAAAAAGGGCTTTTATAGAATCTGGCGACAGTGTTGAGACGTTACAAGCACTTCAGAAACAGTTGACACAATGAGGCGCGCGCGCATGACATCGAGATGCCAATGGTTGGATCTCGACGCTTCGAACGGAAGGAGTAAGGCCTGTCTTTGGGCGTCTCAACACTTACTCTTGGATCTGTAATGTTGAGCATAATATCTCAAGCTGCGGCATCTGGAATTTAGATTCACTCTAGCCTCACATTGACTCTTTTGACCAAGGGAAATGTTGACCAAATTTGACTTCTGTGAATTACAATTTTGCCCTCTTTGGTCTCGAGCACTCCTCATTGGATCAATCATCATTTTAACTTGAAATTTAACATTTGAAGTACCAAATTAGGAGGAAACAAGCAAGAATTTAGGAATAAAAATGTGACGCCTCGTGCAATCTAGTGTAATTAATTTTGTGTATTTAAGTAAGAATTTGAAATGTAAGTTTTTATTTGGCTAGTATTTTCGAAGTTATTAATGAAATGTCCATATGTTGGATAATTTTGGAATTAAAAGGGTTTTTTGTTAGATTAAATTTCCTCTCTAAAGCTCGTTAAATTTTCTAAGTCAGGTTGGTAAAAGAATGGTTAAGGCGGTGAATTTTCATGTTGAATGAACGGAATAGGTTGAGAAAATATCTATTTTTGGAAACCCTATTCTTGGACTTTAGTTATTAAAAAAAGAAAATGAAAAGAAAATTAACTCTCTCAAACCCTCTCTTCCTCTCACATGCATGCCCCTCCCCCTCTCCCTCTTGCGTTTGTCGTGGAAGCTCCAACACAAGCTCATCAAAGTTGTAGTGTAATGCCCCAGGTTTTCTTTGTTGGGTTTTATGCCCTAAAACTCGTAGATAGTAAATATAAATAGTTAATTATTATCAATAAAGTATTGTTGAGGTTATGCAATAAAGGTTGTTGAATTTTATTGTATTAGTTTTGCTTTAATAACCCTAAATCCAATAAACAAACATTCTAGGTTGTGTTATGTGTCTTGAACTGTATGTGGGGACATAAGAGGATCCATGTTTAAGAAACAGCCTAAAGGATTTATAATATAGGGATAAGGTTGGGTACCTTATCCTAATGACACTATGGATACGACCCACTTTGTATTTGATACAAACGCAATGATCCAATGCATTCGTGTAGGTGACATGCGAGTGGGAGTATTCTATGCAATGAGTTTGCATAAGACCGGACCACGAAATAGTAACCAATAGATGTAACTCTGTTGACTACTTAAGTTTCTATTTCAGTAGGATGACCTAGGCAACTTAGTCTTAATCCTAAGTGTATTATGGATGAGTTCATGAGGGATTATCCTTTGATTTGTATGGGTGAGAGTGACCATTTCGCCGACACAATATGTCTACCATTTTGGGGACAAGATCGAGTGGGGAGCCGGGAACATAATAACACAAGATGGAATTTACTCCTTCCCGACTTTAGGGTAAATAGATGAGTGTTCCCTTAAGTGGTGTCTCCGGGACTTGAATAAAGGGCTTTACCCTCTCATTGGTCCGAGAGGGGTTTCTGTTTAATGGTTGGACCTTAAACAAGCTGTTTATTAGAGGAGTACTGGTACTTAAGAACATAGAGGTAACCCAAGGGTAAAACAGTAATTTGACCCAGCTGGTGTTACGAACACTCGTGAAGGACTGACTTTCTGTTATTGGTCTATACTTGTGGACACAAAAATATATCTACAGTGAGAAAAGTGCAGTTGTGGTTCTTTAGTGGAGTGTACCCACACTTAACGAATGTTTTGATTAATATGGTTAATGAGTTTAGCCAATTAATCTCGTATCGTTGGAGCTTCTGATCTGTAGGTCCATTAGTTCCCCTTCCTAGCTCGTAAAGGGTATTGAGGTAATTTAGTCTTGAATAGAATTTGAAATGTTCAAATTCACTCAGGGGATTAATATGATGTATGGTGATACATTATAATATAAAATTTATAATTTAAATAAACTTTATAATATAAATTTAATTTTGGATATTATTCAAAATTAATTTATGAGAGAATTAAATATTTGAAGCAGTTCAAATATTAATTTAATATGAATTGGATTCATATTAAAACTATAGGTTAAAATTTATGTGCATTAGATGCACATTAAAACTATAGGTTATGAGAGAAATATACAATTGAATATGATTCAAGTGTAGGTTCAAATTAAATATGTGATACTCTTTCTCTCCCACCTGCAAAGCTGAAGGGAGAAAAAAAAACAACAAAAAAATTAAATATGTGATATTTAATTTGGTAATTAATCAATTGGTGAATTAAGTAATTAATTAAATTTAGTTAAATTTGATTTAATTAAATTAATTAAATTAAAACTATAGGTTATGTGAGAGATATTCATTTAAATAAGATTTAATTGAAAAGATTAATTAAATTGGATTTAATTAATTATTAATTTAATTAAATAATTAATTGTATTTATATTAATTTTAATTAAATTAAAAATAAAAATCAATTAACTCCCAGCAATTGTTAGGTGTTGGGGAGTCGTGGATTACATCCCATGATCCTCTCTCTCACCTTTAACTTTTACGCCTGGCTGAGAAAACAAAAGCGGTGCTTTCCAGTAGTTGGCTTCTATCACAGAATTTCTCCAGCAAAAATTCTTTATGTATCCCTCAAGAAATTCACTAACATTATTTGTGAATTTTCCAAAGATCAAGAAAAGGTCTCACAACTTTTTGGCCTGAAATATTCAGAGGATTGGGAGGTCTCCTGTAACGCCCCAGATTTTATTATTCTAGCCTAGTGACGTTACTAAATTCATATATTCAAACTAACCGAGAGCTCCGAAAATTTCGACAGCATAATGGCATACATAGGACGAAACTAAAATTTTGTAATCACCTAGTAAACACAAAACAACACTTCTATATTATTCTCGATGACTCCACCTAACTTCAGCATACCAGAATTCAACTTCACAACCACAATACGAGTTAGGTCTCGTAATCACAACTAATGACCAACCCATGACTTCACAAGTATAAGCAAAGTACTTAATATTTAGAGTCATCTTAACATTATTGATCTTTAACATATTTACAACCTAACGGAAGCATAACTACTACAAGATTAACAATTAAGATTATTCCAACCATAACAACAAAGTCTAGGATCAACATAATCATAAACTAAATAAAGAACTATCCTATCCAACGAACGAAAATAAACAAATACATGAACCTCCTCATCCGCATCACCGGGCACAAAAATCTCGTCAACACCTGCATAATCTGAAAATGTTGGGGGGAAGAAAGGGAGGGGTATCAGTACAACCACAGTACTGGTAAGTAGCTCACACCCGGTGAACCACCAATCAACAAACAATGACATCGACATGCTATTCACATGCAAGCATCAAGCCTTAACGGCGATACAACATCCAACATGTTTTTTAAGCGATAAACCGAACATACTTTTAAGTAAGAAACAAATGATGCTAACACATGCTTCATGCAATGACGGGACGACAACATGAATCCACACATCATGCTATGCACCCCCACATGGTTTCCGCGCCATGCCCGCACACTCACACGTGATTTCCGCGTCACGCTCCGCACTCACATCTCACACGTGATTTCCGCGTCACGCTCCGCAAACCCACCCAACACCTGTATTAGGCGCCATGCGCAGCGCCACTCACACGTGATTTTCACGTCATGCTCCACACTCACACCCACACGTGATTTCCGCGTCACGCTCCGCACACACACCCATCACATGATTTACGCATCATGCTCCGCCTCTCCCCAATGATCACACACTATGCAGACACAACTCTTATGCAACATAGTTATCATACAACAATGTCTCATGCTTAAGAAATAGACGAAACAACATGCTTATCTTACATTTCAAGTTTTATATATAGCACACACAACGCATAAGACAAAGCAGGTAACACAAGCAGCATGCTCAACAAACAATCAGACTCATCCAGGTAGAAACTACTTACACTAGCTTAAAACACTCTAAATAGACCAATAGTCGCTCCTAAAATGATCTGACAATCTCCTGAAAAAGAATTGCAAAGCTTTAAAGCTAAACTCAATACAATCTATACTAAAAGCCCAAAAGTGTTTAAAAAGGAACGCTCTTACCGAATAGGGCCCTTAAGCTTGATTCAAACGCTCCAAAGTGGCCTAGGATCACAAATAGGGAGATTCTAAGCATTAGAAACCTATTTAGACTAATTCAAGGAGATTCACACAAAGTTTCAGCACTAACACTTTGCCCAAAATGAACTTTGGTTCTTGGTCATTAGTCCTCGATGCGTTTGGGATACTCAAATTAGCCTAATTTGATTCGAACTACGAGAAACAACTTAACAACTATTAGGAATCGATTTTTAGTACTAAGAAGGGTATTCAAAAGGCTTCAAGGCATCAGAAACCTTACCGGATTGCATCAACGAACCAACAAGCTTGCTGGAATTTGCCGACCAGCACCAAAAGCCTTTGATTAAGCGTTGTCTGAGATCCAAATTGACTCAAAACTGAAACTAAAGTACACCCAATGGTTAAAAGTTATTCTAAAGATACTTAAATGAATTCTAAAGACTTTAAGAGCGTTGAAACTTACTGATCAGCACCAAAATGGCCTTGAATTTGTGCTCATTTGTGTTTGAAGCAACTCGACAACCAAGGTCCCATGTCGTCAGGTTATGGGTAACCCAATACAAGGCCTTTCAGGTTGTGGGTATTTGTTGAACACCATTTTTGAGTCCAAACACACGCTAAACAGAGATCAAACATACTTAATCCTGCAATTTAGAAGCTGAATGGAATGGGTAACTCAGATTCGAAGTCGATTACGCATGGGTCTTGTTTTAGACATAATTTAGAGTCTACATCAAGTGGGTAAATGCTAAAACTTGAAGAAAAACGAGTGGGTCAAGGCTAAACTTACCAAAAATGCCGAAATGCTTTGTTGGAGACTGAAACCCACGGATCTGGACGAGATTGGAGTCGTTCGCGGACGAATATACGTCGCTGATTGCACGTGTGTGGGCCTCGTTCCGACTCACTTGGTCGTGGGTACTTGCGAATATGCACTGAAGAAGAAGGAAAATGAGAGAGGGAGGATGAAAGCGGTGGTCGTGGGTCTTGCTACTAACGGCGTCTTAGAAGGATGTCGAACACAGAAAACACGAGAGGGGAGAGGATGCTACATGCGAAGAAGAAGTCGGGGGGTACGTGCAGCGGCGCTCGGGTGCTAGGCCATTAGAGGGAGAAACGAAAGGGTCGGCAGCAATGGGAGGAAGAGGAGACGGCAAGGGAGAAGATCAGCGGCGAACGCAAACAAAAAGAGAGAGAGAGATCGGGTAGGTACCATCGCAAATGGCCGACTGGCGAACCAGAGGGACGAAGGAGACTCCTTGCGTGGTCTGCCGGCGATCGAGAAAATCATAGGGGGGTGATGCACGCATGAGAGGGAGAAGAGAAGGGAAGAAGGTCTAGGGCTTTTCTTGATTTCTTCTTTTCTTTTTTTTTTTTTTATTCCCTTAATTCGAACAACTGCCCACTAATCAGAGAAACAGATGCAAACTTCCTTCCCCACTAACCTACTAAAATTAACTGACCTATAACCACTTAGCACCAACGCACGAGAAGAAGGAAAATAAAAAATATCAATTGGTTTTAAAATTATCGATTAAAGGCCAAAACTTAAATCCTAATTTTTTTTCCAAACTAGAACTTAAACTTGATTAATCCAAAATGGCATAATTTTTAAACGCGGGGCGTTACATTTCGTCACTGGTGGTGTCAATTTTGGTCCCTACAAAACACAAAGGTCCCAATTCACCTTGTTGTTTGATTGTGACCTTATTGGCCTAGGAAGTTCTTGATTTTCTAGAGACTTCAACGAGAATAAGTGATTCAATTACTTTATGGTAGATTCAAATAGCATGCTTAACCTGTAGAATTAAATTAGAATTGTTATGTATCTGATTTTCGCCAATGTACTAGTTTTTCTAAAACGATATTAAATAACAATACGGTTCCTTAGGCTTCCGCTGGGATTTTCATTCCTACATTCTTAACTTAGCTTAGAGACATTACTAACCCAACTAGCCTAAAGCCAACTGAATGCACCGGAAATTTCAGTACAATAACGTCGTTAAACTAGCAATCCCAATCTTTTTTACACATGATTAACATAAAGAAACATTTCTAAATTATATAAGGGGCAACAAGAAAAATGGCTAAAACTAATAGGCCAACTTGAAAAATAACTAAAATTATTAACTTTTGGAAAAATGACTAAACCTTTTTTTTTCTTTTTTTTTTTTAATCACAATTTATAATTATTTGTGACTTGCATTTTATTTATCACCATGAGCTAAGTTTCTTCTCGGGGATTCAAGTATGTGAAAACCTTGCTTTTACTTAGCATCATTTGTTTTTGCTGATTTAAGTTTCATTATTAGCTTAAACCGATCACTTGAGTTAACATAGTTTGTGCTTAGTTGGTGGTCAAAAGGTTGGAGTTAAGTGCATGTGTTCGCAAATGCAATAGTGGGAAAGAGCCTAGAAATAGGACTTTGTTCCTTGCATCCTAGAAATAGGACTGGAACCACTATGGTTTTAAAGTCGTGCGTGTGAATTATCTAAGATTTAATTATCCCTATTAATAGGTGTTCTAGTTAGTTTAGTCTTCTAAAGGCACCAAAAGCGGAGCTGAATAGGAGTTGGAATTAACTGACTAGGTGGACAGAGCAAGTAGTGGGCGTAATTTGATAGCAATTTGTCTGTGCCATAGAAATGTAGGCACCTATAGCAGCATTCTCCAATTGTCTTGCACATGCTGAGTGAATTGTGGGCGCAAAGGTGGGCATATTTTATGCTCAGGTTGATACTTTACTTGAATTTCTCGTCTTATCTCATATATATTTTCATATTCTTTTATTGCTTTTTCACAAATAAAAAATCCAATCAATATATCAATTTTCTAGTTACTTTATCTTGGTTGCAAATTTAGAAGGTGTTCTTTTTTGAAAATTAGAAAAGTGTATCTTTGCCTAGGTGCCTAAATAAGGAATTCCTTTTTCTTTTTCTTTTGCATTTCTTTTTAGGGCGGAGCACTAGCTTTCACACTACAATGCAAGGACCCCATAACCTGAGTTTAACCCTTGGTTGGTCTAACTGATCACACTGCAGACAGCTCTTTTTACCCTTAAACACTCATAATTGATGCAAAACATGCTTTTTCTTACAAAAAAAATAAAACAAGCAGAGATGAACACAAAAATTATTTACACATAAGCTAACTTCACTTATTTTACCTTCTTTCTTTTTTTTTTTTTTTTATGGTAGGCAAATTTTCTTTTTAACCTCTAGGCAAGACTCCACACACTATTTTGCAAAAAAATTAGACTTTCTCACTAAACCTTACACCTATTGAAGTGACAATGGGAAAATGAGCCTAATAACTCGCTCCTAAGTGTTCAAATCCTACTTTAAAGCAAGAAAGATACCCAACCTATGCAAGACATATCTAAGAAGAATTTTAAAAAGGTTCCCTTTTGGGGAACTCACGATTACAACTCATCGAATGCTAAAAAAAAATTTAAAAATTTGAGCCTATCCCAAGAAATCATCATCACTAAAGCAAATATATATACAACAAGCATGCAAGGTGAATATTAAGCGCAAACACTGGCCCGATGCACAGATGCTCAGGGCCCAATAGAAAACAAAATACCCCACCCTTAACCTAAAAGGTTACATTGTCCTCAATGTAATTATCATGAAAAACGGGGACAAATGCATAAAGGAATAATGAGAAACTTCCCTGAAATTAAGCCTGTGGGTGGAGAGCCTTGATTATGCAATATAAGCTCGCCTTAGCACCGCTAACCTAAAAAGAAGCCAAAATCAACTAACAAAAATTAGAAGCAACCTATCTAAAACAACTAAAACTACAAAAATGAAAATGACTAAAGGCAGTAAACTCTTATTCAGTGCAAATATTTAACGTTGCTTGCTCCACGGGATTCTCCTTGCTTTTCCTTCTCATGGTGGTCTCTCTCCACACGTCCATATCACATTATTTGTAGAAAATTCTTGTTTCATTAACTTCACGGCTTGAGAAGAAGAATTAGTAGAAGTGAGAAAAATTTTGGAAGCAAAAATACGCTGGCAAAAAACTCGCTCAGCCCTAAGTTTAGAAGACGAACACTTAGTGACACCACTAGATTTGTCAGTAAAAGTAACTTGGTGCTCGTCAACCACATAAAAAAATTCCCACCCAATATCGGGGCATCTAATAGCGGTAGAGTGCATCTCATTATCAGTAATCATTAAAGAGTTTAAATTAGACGCTTGATCAAACATTGGGTAGACTCTATCATATAGTACTCTCCTGAAGATGCATGAGAACTCTCAAAATCATCAAAAATTTTAAAATGCAAGGTCTTGTCTTGAAAACCTACTGATACAACTCCCTCGTCCACATCAATAACTATCTCGGCAGTTGATAAGGGTCAAAATTATACCTATTTTACCCTTATAATTAGCTAATTATCTTGTCAAATATTGCATGATTAGTTCAATTTTACTATTCCCGAGCTCAAAATATGTTAAAGTTGATAAGTTAGGGTGTTGAGAATCACTTTTGTCAAAATATGCTCATTTGTGCTTAAAAAGACTTAATTTTAAGAGAATTTGACTAAGTTTGTTGTTGTGCAGAAAAACAGAGGATAAGCTGGAATTTGCCCAAAAATGCGTGGGAAGGCAAAATGAAATGCGACCGCATTTCTGGAAAAACAAAGGCAGTTCCAAGTCGTCCGCGGGTCGTTTTGAACGAGACTTCTTCGCACCTAACCTGTTGTTTTGACCCCGAAACTGACTGGGCTACCTACCAGCACCTATTTCGCAGCTCCTTAACCATTTCCCACACTATATAAGCTCGAGATTCGAAGTCAAATTCAAGCAGCACTCATTTGGAAGAAGAGGGTGGTGACAGAACCCTAGTTGATGCCTATGAGTAGGGATGCCCAAGGTCCTTCTTAGATGACTAAATTCTAACCTTAGTTAGACCTCAAACCTTATGGTTTGTAGGGATTTTCACCCATTCCCACTTGTAAAAGCGAGAGAGTGGAGTGTCTAAGCGAACTCTAGAAGGATTGGATAAATAGAAAACTCATAGTATTTGCCTACTTCCATTATTTCCAGCTTTTGATACTTTTCATTTATCCGTATTCTTTACATTCTTATTTCAATGAAAATGTGTTCATTTTCACTTTATCTCACCATGAGTAGCTAAATTCCATTAAGGGATTCAATATGGTGAATTCCCTTATGGTTCAATAGCTTGAAAGTGTTTTATTTGCTTAAGTTTTGTTCAATGCATGTCATTCTTTATTGATTATCACTCTAATCTTGCTGAGTTTATCTTGATCACTTAGACTTTGCATGCTATGTGAGTTTGATCTCGAAAGGGACAAACGATATCGATTCTCATAAAGATGATATAGGAGAAAAAGCTCGAAAGAGATTGTTCAGCGGTATAGGGCAAGCTGCCTAAGGCACCCTATATCGACTATAGGGTTAAAGGTTGCATTCGTGAATTATCTATGAAGGAGTCGAGTCACAGAAATGTGCATAACGGTACTCGCTTAGCCTTCTAACGGTCTTGGGAGCAAGGCCAAATAGAAGTTAAATCTAACCCAATGCATTGAATAGGCTTAAGATTTAATAATTCATGATTAAGGTTATTGCCTTTGGGATGAATCCATGTTGAATACCTCGTTTTATTTTATTGTTATTCTTTTATTTATTTGCTTGTTTTATCTATTTCTCTAAAATCAATCATCAATCATATTTCTTTGGTTACCTATTCTTTAAGCAATCAAGTTGAGCAATTTCTTCTTCAAATCTGAATTTCCAGTTAGTCCTCGTGGGATCGATACCCTTGGAATACTTCTAAGGTTTTTTATTACTACGTGCGACAATGTATACTTGCACTAGGGTTGGTTGAATTTATCTTATATATTATTTATCATCTTATCTCACATCTATCTATTAAACCAACGACGCACCAGCAGTCTTCATGAAAAGACGACCAAGAAGTATCGATGCAAAGGAAGAAGAGAAATAAGAAGTAGGGGTATCTAAAATGTAGAAATCTGCAGGAAAAGCCAAGTCCTCTATTGGTGCGTCGTCAGCTGAATGGATGGAATGTGAGATAAGATGAGTAATAATAATAAAGATAGATCCAGCTAACACTTAGTGTAAGTATACACTGTCGCACGTAGTAATAAAAAACCTTAGAAGTATTCCAAGGGTATCGATCCCACGAGGACTAAGTTGGAAATTCAGATTTGATGAAGAAACTGCTCAAATGATTGCTTTTGAAAAGGTAACCAAAGAAAATAAGTTGATTGATTGGGTTTTTGAAAAGATAAATAAAGCAAGCAATAAAAGAATAAAGGATAACAATGAGAAATAAACGAGGTATTCAACATGGATTCATCCCTAAGGCAATAACCATAATAATGCAATATTTATCCTAAGTCTATTCAATGCATTGGGTCAGATTTAACTTCTATTTGGCCTTGTTCCCAAACCCGTTAGAAGACTAAGCGAGTACCGTTATGCACATTTCTGTGACTCGACTCTGACATAGATAATTCACGAATGCAACCTATAACCCTATAGTTGATATAGGGTGCCTTAGGCAGCTTTCCCTATACCGCCGAACAATCTCTTTCGAGCTTTTTCTCCTATATCACCTTTATGAGAATCGATATCGTTTGTCCCTTTCGAGATCAAACTCACATAGCATGCAAAGTCTAAGTGATCAAGTTAAACTCAGCAAGATTAGAGTGATAATCAATAAAGAATGACATGCATTGAACGCAACTTAAGCAAATGAAACACTTTCTAGTGAAAATGAATACATTTTCATTGAAATAAGAATGTAAATAATACAGAATAATGAAAAGATTCAAGAGCTGGAAATAAAGGAGATAGCTAAATATTATGGGTTTTTCTATTTACTCAATCCTTCTAGAGTTCGCTAAGACACTCCACTCTCTCACTTTTACAAGTGGGAATGGGTGAAAATCCCTACAAACCCTAAGGTTTGATGTCTAACTCAGGTTAGAATTTAGTCATCTAAGAAGGACCTCGGGCATCCCTACTCATAGGCGTCGAGCCAGGGTTCTGTCACCACCCTTTTCTTCCAATGAGTTCTGCTTGAATTTGACTTCGAATCTTGAGCTTATATAGTGTAGAAAGTGGTTGTGGAGTTGCGAAATAGGTGCTGGAAGGTTGCCCAGTCAGTTTCAGGGTCAAAACAACCAGTTAGGTGCGAAGAAGACTCGTCAACAACGACCCGCAGACGACTCGGAACGGCTTCAATTTTTCCAGAAATGCGGTCGCATTTCTGGGAAATTCCAGCTTTTCCTCTGTTTTCCTGCACAACAACAAACTAAGTCAAATTCTCTTAAAATCAAGTCTTTTTAAGCACAAATGTGTAAAATTTGACAAAAGTAAATCTCAACACCCTAACTTATCAATTTAAGCATATTTTGAGCTCGGGAACAGTAAATTGATCACAACATACAACATTTGGCCAAGAAATGAGCTAAATATAAGGGTAAAATAGGTATATTTTTTACCCTTATCATCTATCCTAACCAACACACTCTCAACAATCCCAAGAGGCTTAATGCATGACTTATCTGCTAACTAGATGACTATGCCGAATGTCCTAATGTCAGTCAAGCCTAACTCTCTATAAACAGAAACATGCATGACATTTATAGAAGCACCTAATCAAGCATGACATATTTTATCTTATAATGTCCGATCATGCATGGTAATGTAAACATGCCACGGTCAAAACACTTAGCAGGCAAGTCATCAAATAACAAAGCACTAACATTTTCACTGACCTCTTCTTTACCTGAGGACCTTTTCTTACCTTCATACCAAGCTCTAAGGAACTCGACGTAGATTGGAATTTTTAGGATCGCCTCAAGTAAGGGAATGTTCACCTTCCTGAAGACATCAAGATCATCATGCACACTCATAGTAACAGGATCAGTAAAATCCACATGAGGGTAAGGAAAAGAGATTACATCATTTACAATAGAAGAATAAAATTTATCAGAAAGATAAGAAAAACCTAGAAGACAATTTGGTGTGGCCACTTCTCTCCATACAATGCTCATGTTCGCTTTCGAGTTCACCTCAGGTTGAGCAGGAAGCTTTCTAGAGCTCTTGTTGTCCATTTTACTGACTTAAGTTGCCAGCTTGGTTATTTGGTTTCCCAAATTCTGGATGTCGTTCTTTGTCTCCTGCTGAAACTGCAGGGAACTGTCAGTAAGCTTTTTTAAAGCCCCATCAAAGGACGCACCTGAAGTGGAGGAACTCGACGCCTAATTCTGCTTAAACACGAACGACCGTTGTTGGTTTCCATAACTGAAATTCGGGTGGTCCTGCCACCCCAGATTATACGTGTTACCGTATGGATTGTATGGTCTCTGATTCCTAGTGAAACCTCCACTAGCGTTCACTTCACCTCCCTCCTGGAGCTAGGGGCAAGCATCGGTAGTATGGTCGGTCATCGAGCAGAGTCCACATTCTTCTGCCTGTGTATGTCTTGTACACAAAGAGGAAACGAGCTTAATTAATTTACTCATTTCAGTGCGCATGTCGCTTACCTCGCTCTTGGTGCCAGCCTAAACTGGCACGACAGGTCCTCTAGTTCCGAACTGCTAAGAATTCTCAGCCATACTAGAAATTAGTTGCATCACTTTAGCTGGAGTTTTGTTCACGAGCGCTCCTCCACTGGCAGCATCCACCATGCTCCGGTCCATAGGCAGGAACCCCTCATAGAAGTATTGGATCAGCAGCTAATCCAAGATTTGGTGATGCAGAAAGTTGACACACAGACGTTTGAACCTTTCCCTGTATTCGTGGAGCGTTTCCCAGTCATATGCGAGATCTCATAGATCTCCTTCCTGATGTTCGCAACTCTGCTCGCTGGGAAGAATTTCTCCAAGAACTGTTTCTTCTTTCCATTTCAAGTGCTGATGGAACTAGAGGAAAGGTAGTAGAGCCAATCGTTTGCCTGATCTTTCAACGAAAAGGGGAATGCCCTTAACTTGATTGCCTCTTCCGTCACTCCATGGGGTCTCATCCCAGAACACACAATGTGGAACTCCTAGAGGTTCTTGTGCGGGTCCTCACTTGCACTGCGATGAAAGATGGGTAGTAAGTGAATTAAACCAGACTTCAATTCAAAATTACATGTCGTCTTGGGGTAGGTAATCCATAGTGGCTACTGGTTCAGATCTAGCGCTGCCAGCTGCGTCAGTGTCCTCTTGGCCATGGCTGGGGCACCAACCTTGTCGAGATCGTCTACAAGTCTCCTTCCTGCTCGCCTTCTTAACCTCGTCTCCGCCCTTGTGATCTCCGATTCAAACCTAAGATCGTTGCCCTGCGAAGAACGTGTGATCATAAACCATGCAAGCAAAAACTAAAAACAACACAAAAACCTATAAACACTAGAAATGCATCATTCCCTAACAAGCACGGCAATTTGACGGGTCGTGTGCGTCAAATAAATTTGTATCCACAGCACCAAACAGTGGCGGATCCAGAGCTTTATGTTAGGGGGGCTATATAGAAAAAAATTTGGACACATTATTATATACAATGACTGAACCATAACTTTATGTCCGTGTCTATTTAGGAAAAATTTTGAACACATTCATATATTTTGATATTAGTTTATGTGTTCTAATATTAGATTGGTTACGTTAAAATTTTGACCCTTAAATCTTTAAGATTGTATGTATTAGGATCTCGAATTCAAAAAAAATATAATAAATCTAACTTGACTTCAAAAAATTTATAATAAATCTAACTTCCAATTTTGTATCGAATAGGTCCTTAAATTTTCAATTTTGTATTTAACAGTTACTTGAACATTAAAAAGAGTATAATAGGTTAGGGATCTATTAGATATTAAATTGGAAAATTATAACCTATTAGACAAAAAAAAAAAAAAAAAAAAAAAGAAATTTTAAAGACCAAATAAACATTTTTTAGAATTTGGGAGCTTATTAGAACAAAGTTCATAGATCAATTAAGTTTTCAATAAGGAGTAGAAATAAACTTTCTATATTATTTATACATAGAGAGAGAGAGGAGTGAAACTTGAAATAAAAATTATATATATTTTTTACTTTAATAAGAATAAGAATTGTAATCTCTTTTAAATGATTAATATTTTAAAAAGTAATTTTTTTGAAATAAAAAATATTTTCATTATTTTCATTCTTAATTTGACATAAAAAAGAATCAAATTTAAATGAAAAATGTAAGAGAACAATTGCCACTTTAGGGAGTTGAATGCAGTTTATATATTACTTCAAATAAATAAAAATTAATAATTGTTTTTTTTTAAAACTCCAAATAAATAAAGAAACAAAGCACACGATTGCAGCATTGAGGCTCGAACACTAGTTCTGATGATTAACGGGGGGCTTACACCACTATACCAAACGTATCATTTAGAAAATTTTCGCGGCATTATTATTTATTTAATAAACTTTTTAAAGTTGAGGGGGGATCGAGCCCCCAGGCCCAAGGTGGATCCGCCACTGGCACCAAACTACTTTTGTAGTAATAGTGGTCAGGGTCGAACACAAGGAAGGGAGTTCTAATAGAATCTAGGCTCTTGTGCAAATAGAACATGGGTTTTTTTTTAGATAAAAAAAATATTGCAAAATAAAAGCGGGAAATATAAAGATGCAAAAATAATAAAGCAAGAAAAAATAGGAAATTGGAATGAAAATCAATAAGAGAAGGATTGTTGAATTTGGTGTTTCCTACTGAATCGTTTATAGTTTGGCTTCCTAGTTTGATCTAAAGTTAATTCTATGAATTTATATTTTAGTCCGGCATTGCTTCTTGGCTAATCGGATAACCCTCACAATTAACCTGTGCATAGCTAATCAATTAACTCGTAACCCCGACATTTAATTGATTAACCAATTTTAATTACGCCCGCTACCCCTCATACATAACCCGAATCTTTGCTCAAGTTATTTCTAATTAATTTAAAACAATCAATCTGATAACCCTTAAAATTGATCACTTAAATTAATTGCATTACGAATAAGGGTCCGTAATTACTACAATTCATTCAAACAAACGTTTCAAATTAAAATCACAATAATTTTATCATGCTTTTAGACCTATCAAGAATCTATGCTAAGAATTCAACATAACTTAATGCTTGTCTTGCCTCAACCTAGTGGCTATCTAGAATAACGAATAGAATGCATTCAATCTAATCCTATGGGCGTCAATTCAAAAGAAAAACATAAAATGCATTGGTTTAAATAAGAATCATGAGAAACTAAAATAAAAATTCATAGAAACCAGAAAACACCATCAAACTCAGCCAAATTTATAGAAGTTTCAGCAGTTTATCACCAAATCCAGCAGCAATACGACGGAATTAGCAACAAAAATTGAATGAAAACAATGAAATAAACTAAAAAAAAATCATCCTAAATGAACTAAAAACCTAAAAGAACATAAAGGAACAGAGAAAATTCTAAGAAACGGAATTAAAATCGAAAATCTAACCTAACGACGGACTAAAGCGTAACCTATTATTTATACTAATCGTTGTAGCTTTCAGACGCTAGGAAAACAACGTCTCGACGCTAAGCTACTATCTTCCACGTATTTTCGCGAGTTTCCAGCATGTTGTCTTCTTTCGTTTGCTTCGTCGATCCTTTGACCTCTAGGCACTTCTTTTCAAGCCCGCCATGGTCCGCTCTGGTCTTTTCACCCCCTCGTCGTCCATGAACTTTGAGATGACTCAAAAACGCTCTAATTGGCCCTAATTAGCACCAAGATGTGTGGTTGGCTCCCAATGTCACCTATGCTCGAATTACCAGAAAATAAGACAATTAAAACATAAAATTCTTCTAACAAGCTTAGATTAGCGGCAATAAGATAGCACGAATTAGGTGCTATCAGGCAGGTAATTCATGTGTTAGGTGCGTAGCATGACATGAAAAATCATCACTACTACAAATTTGACTTTTCATGACATTGAAAAAATGTCAAAAACGTATTTCTTGATGAAGATTGCAACCGAGGATGGTAACCAAAGAAATAATTTGATGAAGGTTTTTGTGATTGAAGACAACAATAGAAAAGAAAGCAAGTAAATAAAACAATTAAAAGATATATGAGATAAAAAGGAGAATTAAAATAAGTATCAACCAATAGCATTAAAATGCGCCCATCTTTGTGCTAGCAACTCACTTAGGCATTGCACACGGCTGGAGAATGCTATCTATTACTGCCCACATAGACATGGTGCAAATAGTTTGCTACCAATTTGCACCCGCAAATGTCCTGACAACTAGATTGTGAGTTAAGTTCTACTCCTATATTCAGCTCCGTTGTAGGTGCCTTTAGAAGACTAAGCTAACTAGACTCCTATTTCTAGGGCTAACTAAAACTTAGATAATTATTGCACACAACTCCCAAAACTCTAGTGGTTTTAGTCCTAATTCTAGGATGCAGGAAAACAAAGTCCTCTTTCTAGGATCTTTTCCACTATTGTTTTTTAAAACCCGCGCATTCAACTCCAACCTTTTGGCCACCAGCTGAACACAAACTATGCTAACTTAAGTGATCAGTTTAAGCTAACAATGAAACTTAAACATTCAGCAAAAACAAACAATGCTAAGAGGAAGCAAGGTTGCCTTTGCATTGGTGGGACTTTCTTCTACTCAAGGAATCCACATATTTGAACCCCCGAGAAGAAGCTTAGCTCATTGAAGAAAATAAAGTGCATGACATAAAGTAAAAGGTACAAGAATTGAAGAAATAAATTGGATTCATAATAATAATCAAAAAGTACATAAAACAATGAAATTACAACTGAATTGTAGATGAAACAGAAAGTAAAACAACTTACAAAAGAAATAAAACATAATGTAAATGACTCAAGACTCAACTAAGGTTTTTTCTCCTCCCTATCTAACTTGCTCTGGCCTTTTTCAAGGGGAGACAAGTCTTTCTCTTCTTCTTCTTTAGAATGGAAGAGCCGACAGAGGCTAGAAGAACCAAAACTCAGATTGGTTACAAGATGAGAAGAAAGAAAAGCACAACAACTATCCTAGGAAGAAAATCCAAGCTCCCTTTGCTTCTTGCACCATGGTCGCCTTATATAGACCTTTGAAGATAGGCTTGGCTGCCGATATCAGTGTGAGAGGACTCTTGAAAATGAAAATCCACGATCCTTGGAGATTTGATACGAGATTTGGGATTTTTGGATGATTTTGTGCAAATCCCGCGAATCTCGAAATTTTGTCGAAAAGCCCAGTTGTGGTCGCATATTGGGCACAAATTCCTTAGTGCATTGCCTTGACAAATTTGTCTTCAGCTAGGGCCACTTTCCTTAAAGTTTGCAGGCGCAATTCAAATGCATTTTCCACATTTTCAGGACTAAATGTGGGCGCAAATCTTCAACTTCAATCTGTTGCTCTGATGGAAGAGATTGTCGAGGTCTCTTATCAAATAAATTTATAATCTTCAACCTTAAAGCTAACTTGTAGCAGTAGCGGCCGGGGTCGATCACAGGGAGTCTATGCAAACAAATCTTTAATTCCTTAATTGTTTTTGGTAACCAAAAAATGGGGGTTTTTATATTTGGAAAGAAAGTAAATATGGAAAGAAAACTAATTATGGAAAATAACAAAAGAGGAAAGTAAGAGAATTAAATTTAGGAAAGAAATCAATACCTTAAAGATCATGCAACAGGGTTAGTCATTGTAAGTTCAATTCAATTAAATCATCAATTTCACTAATAAGTCAAAACAAGTCTAAGCTCGGCGTATTCCGACAACAAACCGAGAATCATGATCCTCTATCACAAACATGCAAACGCTAAGTTTGATTCTAGCTTAAACTAATTAATTGGCCGATTAATTAACCTAAACCGCAATGGGATCTAGCCGAGTTAATTTACATGCAACGGGCAACAAACCACAATCACAATTAATTAAATCATTTAGTTCTAGGGACGCATGCGTAAAAACATAACGTTAACCTATATGCTACTAAGATTTAGCAAGTAAATTTAGAAAGGGCACAGTCAAGGTTGTCAATCTTTCCTACCACGATCTAAACTTATAGAAAAAGACCTAAAATCACAAAAACATGCTTTGATAATTCAAACAAGAAATTTCATTAATAGAATTTGAACTTACTCTTGACACCCCGGTTACATGAATGAAGAACTTAGCCTCTCATGGAGCAAGAGCAATCTTGATTCTTCATGGAATACATAAAGGAAACAAGAAAAGACTAAAACTAAGAAGAATGGTGGAAAGGGGGAGAGAGATGGACTACAAAGTTGTAGTGAATTGTGTGTTGAGGGATGCTTCTAAACCTACACCAAAGGCCTCTATTTATAGAGTTTCTTGGCCTTCAATTCGTGGTAGAATGGTGCTGAATTGGGTCTTCAAACAAGGAAAATTTCAGCCAAAATTGGAAAAAAATTTGATTCTGGAAACTGCCTAGCGTCGCATCGCTATGCCTTCAGATATGGAATGAATCTCTCGGATCAACATAGCGTCGAGACGCTATGGGTGTAGCGTCGAGACGCTGCAGCTTCAGCTTGGCGCCCATGAAATTTCCTTATTTGAGCAGCGTCTCGACGCTGCGACAGCTCTAAGGGCAAAATGGTCATTTCATGCTCCGGTTTTGCTCGTTTAAGCCCCGAATTGCTTCCAAAGCTCCGGTGAGGACCTATAGAGATATTATACTCATTTTAAAGCATTTTTCACAAGGAATTCAACTAAGATAAGCAAATTGGGAGATTCTAAGTGTATAATGAATTGGACTTATCATGCTCCACTAACTCTTCATCTCCATTTGTGGGCACATTTCCACTGCAAATTGACCTCTACACAAAAACATTAACTTTGATACATTCTTACAAAAATAATCTCTTTTTCAACAATTTAAGCATAAATTTTATATTTCTAAGATTACTAACATGATATTTAGACTTTTGCTATTTTGATTCTAAATGATATGAATTTAAGCACAAAATTCTCGTTTTCCTAGCAATAATCTACGTTTTTAAGGCTAAATAACACACGTAAATGAGCGTTATCACTCGTATAGTGGTTAGATTGTGAGTATTCTGTGAAATGAAGTATAGTGGAATGGGCTTATATATATATAACTTAGAAGTGGTCCTTTATCTTAAACAAGTGTAAAAAAATTGGGATTGTCAGTTTTACGTTGTTATGCTGTCGAAATTTTTTATGCATTTGGTTGAATTTAGGCTAGATGGGTTAGTAATGTCTCTAGTGAAGGAGTGAAGAACACTCGAGCGGAAGCGATTACGGATCTTAGGCACCAATTTTCATTAATTTCTAGAGAGAAGTATGCTGTCATTTTGAACGAAAAAACATAGGATTTGAAAAACTTATCTTTGAAGCTCGATTCAAGCAAATCCTTTGGACGTTTCTCTACATGATTTTGTCGTGGACTACCGCTAAAATCTTTCCCGCTATTCTTCGGCCTTAGAACGAGCTTGTGGAAACTCGAGATGTAATGAATTTGGAGATGAAAAGAATGGGTTTTTGCACAAGGAACATATTGTTGTGAGAAAGATGATTTTCTTTTCTTTCATGGAAAACTCTAGCCACTTTCTCCCTCCATTTTAGCCCATTATCCTTCTTTTATAGAAGAAGGACATGTATCCCAATTTCAGCAAATTGAGACAACTCAAGAGGGAAAAAAGCTTGTCATGGGCTTGGTGTCATTTCATGAGAATTTACCTCATGAATTAAATGAATTTCAAAATTCATTTTGTTAATTAATTTCAAAGTTAAATTAATCTTATTAATTTAAATGAAAATAATTTTATTTTAAATACTTCATTAAATAAATCTAATTTAGTTTATTTAATAATTTTTAATTTTAATATCTCATATTAAAATTAATAATGCACCAATTTCGTCCTCTCTCCAAACCATGTGAATCACTATTGAAATTCAAACCGAATATGTATCGAATACATGTTTGCAAAATTTAAATAATAGTTCCAACTCTCTTTTAATAGTTTAATTCGTAATTAAACCGATGTGCTAAATTATATCGAATAACAATATCTCCCTAAATTGAATTTGAACGTTTTCAAATTCTTTCATGACTCTGTTCTAAGGTTTAATCCGTTTGAGCTAGCAGGGGGACCTAATGGACCTACAAATCATGGGCTCCAACGATACGAGATTAACCAACTAAACTCTTTTAACCTAGTTAACCAACATTCGTTAACTAACGGGACAGTCCACTATAGCTCGTAGTTGCACTCCCCTCACAATATATATATTTCTGTCCACCCGATATAACCGTGATCAGTAAGTCAACCCTTTACAGGTTGTTCGTAACTAAAGCTGGATCAAATGTCCGTTTTACCCCTGAAGTTACTTCTTGTTCCTTAAGTCCCCACTGAGTCCCTAATGAACAATTGGTTTGTGGTCCGACCACTAAACCTAATACCTCTCGGGCCAATGAGAGGGCGACGCGCCTTTGTTCACGTCTCGGAGTCAGCACTTAAGGGAACAACCTCTGATAAGGAAATAAGTGACCAACCAGCTCAATCAATTACTATGGTCAAAAGTTGCATCCTTACAAGCTTAACAAAGACATCCTTTCAACCAAGAGGCATAATGAATCTAAAAATCCATATTCATCCATCATATTTAATGTATTATGTACCTATTTAATTCATGTATTTGTATTTATGATGGTTCGTGTATGGATTTTAAGGGTTGGGGGTTGAATCTAGGCTACATAGGTGAATGGTTGTGTCCTTTCATGGTGTCTTTTCAATTTGTTTAAATAGGGATGTAATTTGTTATTTGACAACAAGTTGAATTTGAATGAAATTTTAAATTGAGTTTAGTCTCTCTCAAGCTTTTATGCTTTCTTTGTGTTCTTGTGTTTAGAATGCATGCTTAGAACTTTCAATCTAGTCTGATCAATTAGATTGTGAAGAGTTCGAAATCTTGAAGTTAGGAACGAGTTCTCCTTTCTTCTTGATCTTTGATCATCCTTCCAAGTCAATCTGTTTAACTTTCTTGGGGTTGTCTTATCATTTCGTTAATGGGGTTATTCTTATTATTGTTGTGGGGGTTCACCTGAAAAAAGGGGAGTTCTCAAACGTAGTTGAGATAGTTCCTTTTGGTATCAGAGCTTTGACTCTAAACAGATTATATCCTTACTTATTTTTCCTTTCTATCTCATCTTTCTTTCTTCTTTGAATCATTACATCTTTTCCCATTTTTCATTTCTTGTGAATCTTCATCTTCTTATCTTTGCTTCATACATTTTACTTGCTGCAAAAAAAAAAAAAGAAAAAAAAAGGAAAATGAAGTGCAAAAAAAAAGTATATAAAAAAGACGTGACTTATCATCTACTTGTGACATTTCATATTCCATGTTGTTTGTCACTTGTTTTGTGTGTTGAAAAAAAAAAAAAAAAAGGTTGTATGTATAGCAAGTTTGAAGCATTGTGAATTTCACATTACATTTGAAAAGTGTCTAAATTCATATATTTTGCTATAATTCCCATCCTTTCATTCACATCTTTTCACTCATACCTCTTCGTTTCCATCTCATTATTCTTGAACCATTTTGCTTCTTCAAAAAAAATTCTTCCATTACACCTTTCCAAACTTGTTTCTAAATTTGAGATTTTTTTGACTTTTCACATTCTAGCTAGAGTGAAGTGTTCTTGCATGATTCTCATAAGAACACTATAGACTTGCTAAAGTTTGAGAGATTAGGAGTATTTTCTATATTTTTGTGAGTGCAAACACAAGTGACCTTTCATCTTCCTAGAGAGACGTGTGAGGGAGCGCTTGTGAGGTCCATTGTTTTTTTTTTTCCTTCTTACTTTACTTTGTTTTACAACATGGAAAATCAAGGTGAAGGTAGTAACATGTCCGAGGCACGAATGAGAGAGGCGCAACAAGGAGCTATAGAGCGATTGATTCATAACATAGAAGAGTTGACAGAATGTATGGGAAGGTTGGAGGCTCAACGCCAAGTCCAAGAGAGGATACCACCTCCACCACCACAACGTGTTGTAGTTAATAACATCCCCTATGAGCACGATTATGAGGATGACGACTCTAATGAACATGAGGATGACCAAGTTACATTAGTTGGGGCTCCAAGAGGAGGAGAAAGACATCTTGGTCGTGGCTTACATAGAGTGAGAGGCCGAGGAAGAGGATATCAAAATTTCTAAAGGAGAGCTCCATGGGAAGAAGCTCAAGTTGATCGTAACTTGGGGAGCATCAAATTGAAGCTTCCAAAGTTTTATGGGAAAATTGATCCAGAGGAGTACCTTCAATGGGAGAAAACGGTGGAATACGTGTTTGATTGTCATAACTTTAGCGATGAAAAGAAGGTAAAACTTTGCATTGCTCAATTTAAACAATATGCTCAAACATGGTGGGATAAGTTGATGTCAAGTAAGAGAAGAAATCTCGAGGCGTCAATCGATTCATGGTATGAATTCAAGGAGTCAATGAGGAAGCAGTTTGTTCCAAAACATTTCCAAAGGGACATGGCGCAAAAGCTTCAAAGATTGAGACAAGGAAGTAAGTCTGTGAAAGATTACTACAAGGAGATGGACACTTTGATGGATCGACTAGATCTTGATGAAGACATGGTAAGTCTCATGGCACGATTCCTTGATGGCCTAAACCAGGACATTGCAAACAGGGTTGATCTACAACCTTATGGTGACATAGAGGAGATGTTGCATCTTGCCATAAAGGTGGGAAAACAATTGAGTACTAGAAGAGCAAGGTACACTTCGTCTAAACCCTTCTTCTTTCACCTCATCATGGAAAAAGGAGAATGAAAGTGATTTTAGAAGTAGAGAAAAGTTTGTGCAAGAAAAATCTAAAGAAAGGGGAGAGTCTTCTTTGAAAGGAAAGGCTAAAGTAGAAGAGCCTAGGGAGAGAAATAGGAATATCAAGTGCTGGAAATATCAAGGGTTAGGGCATGTAAGTAGGGATTGTCCAAACAAAAGGACAATGATTATCAATAATGGAGAAGTAGTAACTGAGGGTGAGGAAAGTGAAAGTGAGGAGGAGAAGGAATAAATTGTTGAGTTAGAGGAGTCTAGGGATGGAAGTTATAAAGAACCAATTGTTGGGGATGTGCTTGTAACTAGAAGAGCTTTAAGTGCTCAAGTTAAAGAGGATCTAGTTGAAGAGAAAAGGGAAACATTGTTTCATACTCGTTGTCATGTGAATGGCAAGGCTTGTTGTGTGATCATAGATGGTGGAAGTTGTACAAATGTTGTTAGTACATTACTTATCAAAAGATTGGGATTTCCTACAATACCACATCCTAGACCTTACAAACTTCAATGGTTGAACAATTGCGAGGAAGTTAGAGTCAATAGACAATGTCTTGTGTCATTTTCTATTGGGAGATACAGTGATAATGTTCTATGTGATGTTGCTCCTATGCATGCTGGAGAAATTCTTTTGGGAAGACCATGGCAATTTGACAAAAAAGTGATGCATGATGTGTTAAGGGACGAGGACACGACACAGATCTCCACAATGGTATGATATTGTCCACTTTGGGCATGAGCCCTCATGGCTTTGCTTTTGGTTCCACCCAAAAGGCCTCATACCAATGGAGATACTTGTCCTCCCTTATAAACCCATGATCATCCCCTTGTCTAGCCAATGTGGGACTTTGGTTGCACTCCCAATTCCCAACAATCCTCCCCTCGAACAAAGTACCACAGACAAGCCTTCCCTCACACAGACATCTATCCGTCCAGATCTCCTTTCATAGGGAGGAGTTTGCTCTTAGAGCCCGATTACGGATTCTATCCGTCCATATCTCCTTTCATAGGGAGGAGTTTGCTCTTAGAGCCAGATTACGGATTCTATCGATCCATATCTCCTTTCATAGGGAGGAGTTTACTCTTAGAGCCAGATTACGGATCTTCAAGGCTAACAAATTCTTTGTTCAACACCCGGGGATTCTACCGACATGGCTAAGTCAGGGTCTAGCTCTGATACCACTTGTTAAGGGACGAGGACACGACACAGATCTCCACAATGGTATGATATTGTCCACTTTGGGCATGAGCCCTCATGGCTTTGCTTTTGGTTCCACCCAAAAGGCCTCATACCAATGGAGATACTTGTCCTCCCTTATAAACCCATGATCATCCCCTTGTCTAGCCAATGTGGGACTTTGGTTACACTCCCAATTCCCAACATGATGGTTATCTTAACCGCTACAAATTTACCAAATATGGGAGAAAGATTATTCTTCTTCCTTTGTCAACTAGAGATGTGTTTGATGAGCAATGTAAGTTAGAGAAAATGAGAATGGAGGCCAAAAAAAAAAGATAAAGAGAGTAAAAATATTTTGAGTGAGAAAAACAAAAGAGAAAAGAGTTTGAAATAAAAAAAGAAGAATTCTAGAGAGTGTGAGAAAAGCAATTGTGGAGAAAAAGAAAAGAGTGGAAAGAATGAGAAACGGCCAAAAGAGAGAAAAGAAAAAAATGAGAGTCTTCTATTAGCTAGAAACAGAGAGATTAAGAAAACTTTGTTTTAAACAAAACCAATCTTTGTACTTTTGTGCAAAGGACCATGTTTTCTAACTAATGACTCAAAAACTTCTTTGCCTAGTGTTTTTTTGAGTTTGTTGTAGGATTTCGAAGACATATTTTCTAAAGAACTACCAAGCGGATTGTCACCACTTAGGGGGATTGAGCATCAAATTGATTTCATTCCAGGAGCTGTCATTCCAAATAGACCAGCATATCGAGCTAATCCTACTAAGACAAAAGAAATTCAAAAGCAATTTGATGAGTTGCTTGCCAAAGGATATGTGAGGGAAAGTTTGAGTCCTTGTTCTGTTCCAGTCATTTTGGTTCGAAAGAAGGATGGTTCTTGGAGAATGTGTGTGGATTGTAGAGTCATCAACAAGATTACGGTAAAGTATCGTCATCCTATACCTAGACTTGATGATATGTTAGATGAATTGCATGGATCTATTTTATTTACTAAAATTGATCTTAAGTCTTGATACCATCAAATTAGGATGAAAGTTGGTGATGAATGGAAAATTGCCTTTAAGACCAAACATGGATTGTATGAGTGGTTAGTTATGCCTTTTGGTCTTACCAATGCACCTAGTACATTTATGCGTCTCATGAATCATGTTTTGCGTGAATTTCTAGGAAAATTTGTGGTAGTTTACTTCGATGATATTTTCGTTTACTCTAAGTCCTTGAACGAGCATGTAGAGCATGTTAGGAAGGTTTTACTTGCGTTGAGGGAAGCTCGATTGTTTGCAAATTTGCAAAAGTGTGCTTTTTGTTTAGATAGAATTAATTTCCTTGGATTTGTTTTTTCTGCAAATGGTATTGAAGTTGATGGTGATAAAGTTAAAGCTATCCAAGAATGGCCACAACCTAAAAATGCTAGTGACGTTAGATCTTTTCATGGCTTAGCTAGTTTTTATAGGAGGTTTATTAAGGATTTTAGTACCATTGTTGCACCACTTAATGAGATGCTTAAAAAAATGTTGTTTTCAAATGGGGAGAATCTCAAGAAAAGGCATTTACTATTTTAAAAGAAAAATTGAGTTTTGCACCTTTGTTGTCTTTGCCTAATTTTGAAAATACTTTTGAAATTGAATGTGATGCTAGTGAAATAGGAATTGGAGCAGTTTTAATGCACGAACAAAAGCCCATTATGTACTTTAATGAGAAATTAAATGGTGTTGCTTTAAACTATCCAACATATGACAAAGAATTGTATGCTTTGGTAAGAGCATTATAAACTTGGCAACATTACCTATGGCCAAAAGAGTTGGTGATCCATACTGATCATGAAAGCTTAAAGCATCTCAAGGGACAAGATAAGTTGAATTGTCGTCATGCTAAGTGGGTGGAGTTCATTGAATCATTTCCATATGTTATAAGGTACAAAAGTGGTAAGGAAAATGTTGTTGATGATGCTTTATCTAGGAGATATAGCTTGTTGTCAACTTTATCTTCTAAATTGTTGGGATTTGAGTTTTTGAAAGAAATGTATGAAAATGATGATGATTTTGGAAAAATATTTTCTCAATGTGTAAAGGGAATAGTAGTAAATGATTTCTATGTTTTTTATGGTTTTCTGTTCAGGAAAGACAAGCTTTGCATTCCTAATGGTTCATATAGAGAATTGCTTGTGAAAGAAGCACATGGGGGGGGTCTTATGGGTCATTTTGCTGAAAATAAGACGTATGCTTCACTTAAGGATTATTTTTATTGGTCACACATGCAGCATGATGTTTATAAAGTTTGTAGTACATGCATTACATGTAGAGAAGCTAAGTCCATGTCTAGACCACATGGCTTGTACACACCTTTGCCTGTTCCTAATACACCTTGGATTGATTTGTCTATGGATTTTATTCTTGGGTTGCCTAGAACTAGCAGAGGGCATGATAGCATCTTGGTGGTTGTTGATAGGTTTAGCAAAATGTCACATTTCATTGCTTGTCACAAAACTGATGATGCTAAGAACATTGTTGATTTATTCTTTAAAAAAGTTGTGAGATTGCATGGCATTCCTAGTTCCATTGTTAGTGATCACGATGTAAAATTTCTAAGTCATTTTTGGAAAGTTTTGTGGGGAAAATTGGGAACTAAGTTGTTGTTTTCAACCACATGTCACCCACAAACTGATGGTCAAACTGAGGTTGTAAATCGAACATTGATCACTTTACTTAGGGTAATACTTGACAAGAATCTTCGTATGTGGGAAGAAATGTTACCTTTTGTTGAGTTTGCTTACAACAAGGCTGTCCATAACACAACTAAGTGTTCACCTTTTGAGATAGTCTATGGCTTTAACCCTAATACACCTCTTGATTTATAACCTTTGCCAACTAATAAGCTTGTTCATCTTGATGCCAATTCAAAAGCTGAGTTTGTCAAAAAGCTACATAAACAAGTGAAAGAAAGAATTGAGAAGCAGAATGAAAAAGTGGCAAAAAGAGTGAATCGTGGAAGGAAACCTCTCTTTCTAAAACCTGGAGATTGGGTTTTGGCTCATTTTTGGAAGGAGCGTTTTCCAAACCAAAGAAATTCCAAGTTACATCCAAGGGGAGATGGGTCATTCCAAGTGTTAGAAAAGATCAATGACAATGCACACAAAATTGATCTTCCTGGTAAGTATAATGTGAGTGCTACATTTAATGTTGCTGACTTATCTCTTTTTGATGTAGGTGATTCAGATTCGAGGACGAATCATTTCGAAGAGGGGGAGAATGATAAGGAAATAAGCAATCAAGAAGAGCAAGAAGAAGAATTCCAAGCTCCACCAGCTCAAGAAGAAGAACTCGAAGCTCCACCAGCTCAATCAAGTTCGAATGAAGCTCCATGGGTGTCAACTCCAATTCAATCCAATCATCATCCAATCATTATGCCACAAGCTCCAATGACAAGAGCTAGAGCTAAAAGAATACAAGAGGCATTAAATAGTTACTTCCAAGCTAAGGTGACTATCCATGACCAAGAGTTGCATCCATTCAAGCTCGGAAAGGCACCTATTTAACCAAAAGACACAATGAATCTAAAAATCCAGATTCATTCACATATTTAATGCATTATGTATCTTTTGAATTCATGAATTTGTATTTATGAAATGGACTTGAAAGGTTAGGGGTTGAATTTAGACCACATAGATGAAGGGTTGTGTCCTTTCATGGTGGTTTTTCAATTAGTATAAATAGGGATGTAGTTTGTCATTTGAACACAAGTTGAATTTGAATGAAATTTCATATTGAGTTTAGTCTCTCTCAAGCTATGTCCTAGCTATCTACCCGGTCTTATCCCCAAAATGGTAGGCTTGTTGAGCGACATTGTTGGGTCACTCTCACCCATGCAAATCAAAGGATAATCCCGAATAAACAGGAGTTCATAGTTAGCTCAGGATTAAGATCGAGTTACCTAGGTCATCGATTAAAATAGTCAGTTTCACAGTAAACGGCGTTATAAAGTGAAAGTGACTTATTTCGTGGTCCGGTCTTATACAAACTCATTTGCATAGGATGCCCCCACTCACATGTCTCTACATGAACGATTCAGGATCACATCATTTGTACTAAAACAAAGTGGGTCCCGTCACATAGTTTTCTTAGGATACGGTACCCAGTCTTATCCATATACTATAGACCGTTTAGGCTATTACTCGAACTTGATCCACTTTTATGTCTGTTCACACGTAACTTCGAATATGGAGACACGTGGAATAAACAATATATTTGTATTGATGTAATATGCGTGTGAGTGTACAATCTCTAATGTTAATCCTCTAATTCTCTCTCTTGTGCGTGAATGTGTTTCACTCGAGGGATGTAGTGCTTGTTCTCGAGTCTGAAGCTTCAATTGATTATTGAAGCTTTTGAAGTCTTGGTGTCTTGAAGAGTCTTTGGTCTTCAAGGGTTGTCGAAGTCTTCTAGTCTTGAAGGGTCTTCAGTCTTCAAGAAGTCTTGGGGTCTTGAAGTTCTGTAGAGTCTTTGGTCTTCAAGAATTGTTGAAGTCTTCTAGTCTTGAAGGGTCTTCAGTCTTCAAGAAGTCTTGGGGTCTTGAAGTTCTGTAGAGTCTTTGGTCTTCAAGGATTGTTGAAGTCTTCTGATCTTGAAGGGTCTTCAGTCTTCAAGAATTGTTGAAGTCCTCTAGTCTTGAAGAGTCTTCAGTCTTCAAGAAGTCTTTGTGGAGTTTCTCTGAATTCTCTGACTCTGACTGAGAGCTTCAAAATTCTCCCCCCCCCCCCAAATGGAAGAGAACCCCTCTATTTATAGAGTTCTCGCTGGATGGGCCCTGGTGACTTTTGGGCCAACAACTTGGGCTTGGGCTTTATTGGTCTTGGGCTCAACTATTTAGTCTTGGGTCTGGTTCATATTTGACCCAAAACCATATGACCCAAATATTTAAAAGACCCAAATTTGATCCAAATAACTATTTTTTTTTTAATTAATTTGATCAAAATAATTTAATTTTAATTAATTGATCAAATATAAATTTGGCTCTATAAACTTATAATTGGCCAACTTTGCCTTCAAATTAAATTTGGGACACATGTCAATTTATAATTGGTCCCAAATTTAATTATTTGTAATTTCGTAATTAATTTTAAATAATGATGTGGCAATTTGTGATTGGTCAAAATTCCTCCTTCAACAAATGTCCCTTTTTCGAGATTTATGCACAAGTTATGTGTGAGTGAATCTCGAAAAAGATATTTTGGAATCAAAATGCAGAGTATTTGTTCTTGGTTTTGATTTCATTTGATGTGTCAAATTTAATCAAAACATGAAGTCAATTCTTAGTTTTGATTTTTTTCTTGCTTGACACGTATTTTACGTCAATTAATCAAAATTTGAATTTTGAACAAAATCTTGATTTTCTTGTTTGGCGGCAACTTTAATTTGAACTTAAGTTTGGGACAAAATTTTGATTATGCTCAAACTTTAATTTAAGTAAATTTAAGATTGTATCCAAAATTTGGTTGGAATTTGGAATAAAATTTTCATATGGAACTTAGAAAATTTGATTTGGGATAAGAGTTGGATTATACTTAAATTCAGTTTAATTCAATCTAAATCAATTTAGGAGTCTACCCAATCAATTTGAATTTATCTCCCAATTTGATTTAAATCAAATCTCATACTTTTGGGTTAAAATTTGAAACAAAATACCCCAAATTTTTATCTTTCAATTTGATTTAAATCAAATCTCATATCTTTGGGTTAAAATTTGAACCCAAAATCCCAAAATCAATGAAGATTGTCGTTGGAGATAAGATTTGTCTATTTGAAGCCAAACTTTCCCTCCTATAAATAGGGTTGAACCTCAGTAGGGGAGAGCACACATCAATTGCAGAGAGCATTCAAGAAAGGATTCAAGTAGGAAACTTTCTTCTCCTTTTTGTTTTTAAATTTTCTTTAATTTTACTTTTTTTTAATTTTCGTTTTTTTTTTCTTTTTTTTTAATTTTCATTTTTTTAATTTTTCTTTTTTTTAATTTTTCGTTTTTCTTTTCTTTTTTTCTTTTGAATTATTGTTTTTTTTTCTTTTAATTTTTTTTTTTTTTTTTTTTTTTGCAATTTGTTTCTTTCTTGCTTGAATGTAAGCTCCGTGCAACAATCGTCACCAAATTCACTTGCAGTGATTTCACCACTTGTTTAGACCAGTCACTTTGTACATGAGTTTTCTCTCATTTTCTTGTTATGTAGTTGTGAGCTTTGTTACATTTTTTAGCTACTTAGAACTAACATGCAACTGTATAATGATGGAAAAGTAATTTTGGGGGTTTTTTTCCCTTTTCAGTTTAGAAGACTTTTTCTTCTTATTGAGAATTTTGTGGTTTTTTGTGCTGCTTGTTGACATGTAATTTCAAGGAGATGGAACACGTGTAATGAACATTTATTTGTATTGAATTTCTATGAGTATGAGTGTACAATCTCTAACTTTGATCCTCTAATTCTCTCTCTTGTGTGTGAGTGTGTTTCACTCGAGGACTGAAACGCTTGTTCTCAAGTTTGAAGCCTCAATCCTAGGAGTCTTGCAGTTTTCGGATCTTGAAGAGTCTTTGGTCTTGGAGTGTTCATGTCTTGAGGAGTGTTTGGTCTTCAAGGAGTGTTCAGCACTCGAGGACTTGACGTTAGGGAGTCTTCTGACTTTATCCTCTAGAGTGTCTTTGAATTATCTTATCTTGAGTGAGAGTTTAGAATTTCTTAACCTTTGAAATGGAGGAGAACTTTTTTATTTATAGAGTTTTCCATGGGTATGTGAGTTTGGACTTAAATGGCTTTTGGGCCTAACCATTTGGACTTGGGCTTCATTGATTTTGACCCTAGCCGTTTGGATTTGGATTTAGTTTAAACTTGACCCAAATATCGTATAACTCAAATACCATATGACTCAATTTTGATCAAATTATATTTTTATTATTTGATCAAATGGTCATTTGAAGACATGTGACATTTCAATTTATAATTTTTCAACTTTGTCTTCAAATTAAACTTGGGACACATGTCATATAATTGATCCAAAATTTAATTATTTTTAATTATGTCATTTAATCTTAAGCATGGATTGGTTGGCTAATAATGAGGTCGACATTGATTGTGCTAAAGAGGCCCATCTCCAGTTGCCTACAGGCCAGAGGCTATTCAAGGGAGGAAATAACAAAAGCCCGAAGGTAGTTTCCGCCCTAAAAGCTAGCCATCTTTTGAAGCGTGGTGTTTGGGCTTATTTGGCAAGGGTTGTGGATACTACTAAGGAGTCACTCAGTATAGACTCTATTCCTGTGGTAAAGAACTTTGTGGATGTTTTTCTAGAAGATCTCCCCGAGCTACTCCTGCTCGAGAAGTAGAATTTTGTATAGATCATCTATCTGGGACAGTCCCACTATCTAAAGCACCTTATCAGATGGCCCCATGATCGGTCTAATTTGTTATACATTTAGAATCTCCCAATTTGCTTATCTTAGTTGAATTCCTTGTGAAAAATCCTTTAAAATGAGTATAATATGTGTATAGGTCCTCGATGGAGGTTTGGAGCCAATTCGGGGCTAAAACGAACTAAACCAAAGCAAAATGACGAAAATACCCTAGGCCAACAAAAGTCAACGCACGTTGAAGGAAAAATCAGGGTCGAGACGCCACTGTGTAGGGTCGAGACGCTATCAACTTTCCAAAAGTGATTTTTTCCATATTTGCTCCACGGTTTTTCCAAATTGGAGGCTCCCTTGAGCACAAAGTTTCCACGAATTGAAGGCCAAGAAGTCCTATAAATAGAGAGCTTTGGTTTAGGGTAGAATCATCCCTTGTATTAGCTCAATTTCTCTAAATTGTAGCCACCCCTCTCTTTAATTTTCAAGTTTTCTTTTAAGTTTTCTTAGTCCAAGGGTCGGTTGATCAAGCCTCGAGTTTGGAGGTGCTTGTCTATGGCCAACTAAGCTCGAATTGTTGTAATCGGGACTCGGTAATGTAAGTTTTGGTATTCTTGAGACCTCATATTTAGTTTATTGAATTATTGTCGGTTTTGTTCTAAATTTCCATTTTTATTACAATTAAATTGATAGAATAGATTGACAACATATCTGCTTGACTTGGTTTAATTGTTATGCTAAATTGGTTAGTAATAGTTTATTGTGTTAATTGTGTTGAAAGGCGCGTTATCCCAATTGGCTCAATTGCATGATAAATCTAGAAATTTATACTTAGAATTGTATAAACCCAGGTTGTTCCTAGTTTATACGAGTCTATCTAACGATCCACTTTTACTTAATGCAATTAGATTCTTATTAATGAGACGTCATTGGTTAGCAATCTAATTAGGCTTCGACTTCGATGCATTGGTCGAGTTGGAAATATTAGGGGTCCTTAATCACTGGTTCCAGTGACGGTTAGACAATTTGTTAAATAATTTAATTAATTAAGAGAGTCAAGGATTGAATTACCAAACTTACATCCGAGAACCGATTACATAATCTTCATGGTAAGATCAACTAACCTCGTCTTTACTTTCCTTGAATTTAATTTTCCTTATTTATTTTCTCGTCTTTACTTTATATCTTAATCTTTTATCCATAAACCCCCCCCCCCTTTTGGTTACCTCAAAAACACAAAAGAATTTAGAAATAAACCGATTGTTCCCTGTGATCGACCTCGACCACTACTGCTACAAGTTACCTTTACGAATCGTGGATTATAAATTTATTTGACAAGAGACCGCGACAAATCTCTACCGTCGCCCCAGATAAATTATATAGGAACTCAAGGTGCAGTTGGAAGAACTATTGGATAAGGGATTCATTTATCCTAGTGTTTCTCCTTAGGAGTGGTCCAGTTCTTTTTGTCAAGAAGAAGGACAAGTCAACAAGGCTTTGTATCGACTACGATAGTTGAACAAGGTGACTGTGAAGAACAAATACCCTCTCCCTTACAAGGAGCCAAGGTATTCTCTAAGATTGATTTATGTTCTGACTACCATCAGTTGATAATTAAAGAAGTTGACATCCAAGAGTAAACAGTAGCACGAGGAACATCTCGCACAGATTTTGGCAGCCTTAAAGAGCAATGAGTTGTATCCTAAGTTTTCAAAGCACGGATTTTGGCTAAATGAGGTAGTGTTTCTCAACCACGTGGTTACCCAAGACTAATATAGTGGATCCTGCTAAGGTGGCAGCAATTCGTAGTTGGCCTAGACCCAGTACAATGACTGAAATCCACTTTCACTAGCCCTTCAGTGTCCAATATTTCTCAGCCATGTGGTTACCCAAGAAATTTTGTCCAATATTTCTCTAGCCTTGCAGTGTCGTTGACTCAGTTAACCTACAAGAACACCACTTTCACTTGGAGCAAGGACCGTGAAAAGAGATTTCAGGAGCTAAAAGAACATTTGACCATCATTATGGTGCTAACCATTCCCAATGATTCAGGAGGCTTAGTGGTTTACAATGACGCTTCGAGAAAGGGATTAGGTTGTGTGCTTATGTAGCATGGGAAAGTTTTTGCCTACGTCTCACGGCAGCTTAAAAGGCATGAGCTTAAATATCCAACTCACAATCGGGAGGTCGCAATAGTAGTGTTTGCTTTGAAAATTGGGAGGCATTATCTCTATCGAGAAAGGATCCAAATTTTCACCAATCATCATAGTCTAAAGTGCTTCTTCACCCAAATTGAGTTTACTTGAGGCAAAGAAGATGGTTGGAGCTAGTGAAAGATTATGGTTGTAAGATCAACTATCACCCTGACAAGGCTAATGTGGTGGCAGATGCTCTCAACAGAAGAGCAGCAATTGTAGCATCCTTAGTTTCATCTGACAGCCCCTTGCCCAGTTTTCAATGGTTCTTAGCTTGTGGCAATGTATTGCATATGTCCAACAAGAGGATTCTAAGTGAGGTAGATCAATGAGATTTCACCCTCATCAATGACTCGGCCTAGGTTGTACCAAGGAAGGTTGTGTGCACCAAATGACTACTCGTTGAGCCGATTATTGTTGGAAGAGGCACATAATACCCCTTTCTCTATGCTCCCAAATAGCACTAAGAAGTATAAAGACCTTAAGAAGCATACTGGTGGCATAATATGAAGAGAGAGATTGCTTTGTTCTTCAGTAAGTGTTTGACGTGTTAGCAAGTGAAAGCTTCAAGGCAAAGATCTGTTAGTTTGTTGCAACCCTTGACCATCCCTATTTGGAAGTAGGAAAATGTTTCCATGGACTTCATTGTCAGGTTGCCAAGAACAATGAAGGGTTATACGGTGATTTAAATGGTGATAAACCATCAAACTAAGTCCACTCATTTTATTCGAGGTAAAGTCACTTATCCTGTGGAAAAGTGGGCAAAATTATATCTGAAGGAGATAGTGAGACTGCATGGTGTGCCAATGTTGATAGTGTCTGACAGAGACTCGTTTCACATCTACCTTTTCTTTCCTTTTTGTCTTTTATGTATACTAGTAATCAACACGTGCTATGCACGTGAAATTTGTAGTTTATTTTAAAATATAAATAAATGTAAACATTGATAATTGATAAAATAGTAAAAAGGAAAAAAAAACTACATTATTTAATTTAATAAATAGAAACGGCTGGTTTCAACATCTTATTATTATTTAAATAAATAAATTATAAATTAATTTTATGTTATACAAAAAAACTTAGTTGAAATTTAGATTAGCACATAATATTTTGTGAATGACAACTCATGCATTATGGTTGTTTTAACCAACTCATATTATTTCATTATAACTCTTTATAATTCAATTTACTAAAATTAGAAGTGAATCAAAATACATCATAATATATACTAAAAGGACAAAAAAAGAAATCTTTAATTTAAGAAAGGACAAAATGAGAAATAAAAAATTGAGCAAAATACACTGTTGGTCTATGAAGTTTGAGATTGATGTCTATTTGGTCCCTAAAGTTTCAAATCAGACACTTTGGTCCCCGAGGTTTGTAAAATTATTTTCAATGGTCCCTGACTTAACTTTAACTTAACGGAAAAGTGATTGGACAGTTATTTGCTGACATGGATTGGTTGACATGTGAATTATTATATTACATGACAAATGAGTTGGAAATTAATTAAACCCTTTTTAAGTAAAAATCAAATGACCCTAATTTTCTAAATCTCTCTTCCTCCCCAATCGTATATACGAAGAAAGCAAACATGCCTAACCTTACCTGTCGACACTTGCTCCCCGGCGTCCATTGAAGGTATTCATACTT
This sequence comes from Luffa aegyptiaca, assembly GCA_017139565.1. NCBI lineage: Eukaryota > Viridiplantae > Streptophyta > Magnoliopsida > Cucurbitales > Cucurbitaceae > Luffa > Luffa aegyptiaca. The sequence goes on along the minus strand of CM029405.1, from coordinate 26,851,861 downwards.
CATTGCAGCCATTGCCTTCGTGTCCACCAGTTTCAAATGCATGTTTTATTGGGTTTTATGCCCTAAAACTCGTAGACAGTGAATGTAACCGTTGACCGGATATTAATGAAATAATATTGATATATTTTTCCATTAAATGTTATTAGTTATTTTATATTTGTCTTTGACTAAAATAACCCTAATCCAATAAACTAGACATCCTAGGCTGTAATATGAGTCTTGAACTATATGTAGCGACATATGGGGATCATGGTTCAAGAAACAGCCTAAAGGGTCTATAGTATAGGGATAAGACTGGGTGCCTTATCCTGGTGACACTATGGATACGGCCCACTTTGTATTTGATACAAACGCTATGATCCAACGCGTTCGTGTAGGAGACATGCAAGTGGGGGTATCCTATGCAATGAGTTTGCATAAGACCGGACCGCGAAATAGTAACCACTTGTTATAACACCGTTAACTAGTTGGTTTTCTATTTCACTAGGACGACCTAGACAACTTGGTCTTAATCCTGAGTTGATTATGGACTCCTGCTCATGAGGGATTTGCAGGGATTAAAGCCCTAGCGCAGCGGAAACGTTCAGAGACCTTAATCGGTTTAAATGCCGATTGGGAAACCAATACGATGGCAAAAGAAACAAATTTACAGCAGATATAATAAACAGAATACATGCTGTAAAAACCATAAAGCATGCTGGAAAAAACATAAAAAACTCCTAGATCTAATCTAAGAGGGATCCTATTGATCCTAGTTCAAGAAAAAACTTACCCTTGTAGAAATTCTTGAACGTTTTCGCCAAAAATTCTTGGTTCTCCACCCAAATACAGCAGCAAAAACTTCTTTTCTTTGCTGGAAAAAGATCACGAACACCACCACCAAAATTGCACCGGTATCCTCTAAGGTATGTGTGTTGAGTGGCTTGTGGGAACCCCCAAATCTCTAAGGATTTTCTCTGGAATGATGCTCTGTATTCACAGAGGGAGAGCAAAACGAGAGAGGGCGAGAGAGAGGGAGAGAGGCGTGAGAGTAAGAGTATCAAAACTGAAAGAGACCCCTTTTCTATTTTATCTATCGTTGAGGAGAGGAAAACCAGGGCCACTTCACGCAAATTATCAGGTAACTGATCAGATCAGTTACCTGATATTTTAATTAATTATAAATTAAAATCCAAAATTCTAATTATAATTAATTATATTTAATTAAATCAACATTAATTTAAATCCTATTTAAATTAATATCCCTCTTTAAACTATAGTTTAATTAAATCAAATTTAACTAAACTAAATTAATTAATTAATTCAAAAATTAATTAATTAAAAAATTAATAAAATTGAATATCATATATTCAATTATTATTCTCTCTCACAAAATACAGTATTAATGTACATCCAATGCACATTAATTATAACCTATAGTTTGAATATGAATCAAATTCATATTTTAGCTTAATATTCGAACACCTTCGAATATTCATACCTTCCTTAGAAATTTACCTCAACGCCCTTATAGAGCTACCGATGGGACCTGATGGACCTACAGATCAGAAGCTCCAACGATATGAGATTAGTTGGCTAAACTCATTAACCAAGTTAATCAATATTCGTTAACTGTGGTTCACTCCACTAAAGAACCACAGCTGCACTCTTCTCACTGCAGATATATTTCTGTGTCCACGGATATCGACCGTCAACAGCAAGTTAGCCCTTCACGTGTGTTCGTACCCCAGCTAGGTCAAATTACCATTTTACCCCTGGGCTACCTCTTGGTCCTTAAGTACCAGTGCTCCTCTAATGAACAACCTGTTTGTGGTCCAACCAACAAACAGAAGTCCCTCTCGTGCCATAAAGAGGGTAGGGCCCTTTGTTCAAGACTCGGAGACACCACTTAAGGGAACACACCTCTACTTACCCTAATATCGGGAAGGAGTGAATTCCATCTTGTAAGACTACGTTCCCAGCTCCCCACTCGGTCTTGTCCCCAAAATGGTAGGCTTATTGAGTCGGCGAACAGGCCACTCTCACCCGTACAAATCAAAGGACAATCCCTCATGGACAGGAGTCCATAATCCACTCAGGATTAAGGCCAAGTTGCCTAGGTCATCCTAATGAAATAGAAACCGAGCTAACTAACGGTGTTATAGTTAGTGGTTAACTATTTCGCGGTCCGGTCTTTGTGCAAACTCATTGCACAGGATACCACCACTCGCATGTCAGCTACATGAACGCGTTGGATCAATACGTTTGTATCAATATACAAAGCGGGTCGTATCCATAGTGTCACCAGGATAAGGTACCCAGCCTTATCCCTATACTACAGACCCTTTAGGCTAAAACTTGAACATTGATCCCCGTATGTCCCTACATACTAGTTCAAGCTTCATTCTATTAGCCTTGGATGTTTAGTTTATTGGATTAGGGTTAATAAGACAACATATAATACAAACATTGAATAATACATCACTTTTATTAATGTTCGGTCAAATGTACATTTACTATCTCCGAGTTTTAGGGCATAAAACCCAACAGGATTGTCCTTTGATTTGTATGGGTGAGAGTGGCCAATACGCCGACTCAATAAGCCTACCATTTTGGGGACAAGACCGAGTGGGGAGTTGGGAACATAATCGTACAAGATGGAATTCACTCTTTCCCGACTTTAGGGAAGCAGATGAGTGTTCCCTTAAGTGGTCACTCCGAGTCTTGAACAAAGGGCCCTACCCTCTCAATGGCACGAGAGGGTTTTCTGTTTGATGGTTGACCACAAACAGGTTGTTCATTAGAGGAGAACTGGTACTTAAGGAAATAGAAGTAACCCAGGGGTAAAACGGTAATTTGACCCAGCTGGTGTTACGGACACTCGTGAAGGACTAACTAGTCGATATTGGTCTATATCCGTGGACACAGAAAATATGTCTGCAGTGAGAAGAGTGCAACTGTGAGTCTATAGTGGAATGTACACACAGTTAACGAATATTGATTAATTTGGTTAATGAGTTTGACCAATTAATCTCACATCGTTGGAGCTTCTGATCTGCAGGTCCATTAGGTCCCACTGGTAGCTCATAAAGTAATTTGAGGCAACTAAGTAATAAATGTAAATTGAAAGTGTTCAATTTACTAAGGGAAACAATATAATATATATTGATATATTATTATGAGAGAAATTAATATTTGAAGAAATTCAAATATTAATATAAATTTGAGTCACAATAAATTTATGGAAGTTTGAAAGAGTTCAAATATGAATTAATTAATTTTAAGGCCTAAAATCTATTTGGGCAAAATTAATTAATTCAAGGCCGGAAATTAAATATGTGATATTTAATTGGTGGTTAATTAATTAAAGAATTCATTAGCCGGGAATTAATCAATTATGGAAATAATTAATCACTTAAGGAAGTGATTAATCATTTATGGAAATGGCCTAATCACTTATGGAAGTAATTAGTCATTTGTGGAAAAGATTAATCAATTATGGAATTGATTGATCTTGGATTGATTAAAAAGGAATAAAGATTGAATCAATTTTGGAAAAGATTGATTTAATTGAATATTTTATTCATGACCTCTCTTCTATAAATAGAACACTAGACCTAATTGGTTCAGTACTCTTCTCTTGCTCTTAGACTCACAAGACAAGACCATAGAATTCTCTCTAGCCTCCCTCTTAGAGAAAGACTCCCACAAGTCTTTTGCCTCCTAGACTTAGAGACATACCGGTGTAACCTCTGTGGTTATTGTGTCTTTGAAGAAGAAATTTCCAGCAAAGAAATCAAGAGGAAGTTGCTGCGTTTTCGGTCGTTGGAGCATCGTTGGCGAAGAACGGTCAAGTCTACAACGAAGGTTTGTAACGGTTCTTTCCCGTTTCTCTAGAAAAGCATGAAAATAAAATTAGATTTATTTTTCAGCATGCTTATAGCTATTTTCCAACAACTTTAAAGCATGTTTATTTTGCCTTTTCGTAACGGTATTTTAATGTTAATTAATATACGGCGTAAGGTCCAATCGATGCGCTTCCACTGCGTGGGGACTTTTATTCCCTTCAGTTTCTGAAGGAATTGAATCCTTAAGCGGAAGCATATTGAACCGAGCGTGATTTAATTTCAATTATTTCGAATACCGATACGTTGGGAAAAATTAGAAACTTATTTTCTAAACTAGATTAAGCATGCAATTACAAATCTAAAACAATTTTAGATACATGAAAACTTACATGTTGGAGACCGGGATTCACTGCACGATGCTCCAATAATTGTACAGTGAGATTTTCTTCCAAGAACACGACCAATCGCGAACACCTGCTATTCTCTGGATCCATGAGGTAGAGATTGTGGGATCTCAATCTTGAAGAGTTGGGAATATTTTCAACAACAAGGTTGCTGTATTTCTTTGAGAGAAAACCGTGAATGAGAGAAAAAACTCTTCTGTCTTTTTTTGCGTTAAACTGAGAGAGTCCTCCGTGAGTTGGGTAACCCCCTCTCCACTTAACGATAAGTGGGGAGGGAGTTAAAACCCTACTCAATCTAGATCGTTGGATCAAATCCAAACGATCTTGGTCGTCTATTAATTAAATAATAATAATCATTTAATTAATTAATTAATTATAATTAATTTAATTAAAATAATATTAATTAAATCAATTATAACATAAGGTATTTAATTCAATTTCAATCATATTAAATTGAATTAAATTGGTCATTCAATTAATCTCATTAATTGAATCTACATTAATTAAATATCCAATATTTAATTAATATTACAATTGAATCATATTCAATTTTAATCTCTCTCATTTAACCTATAGTTTTAATGTGCATCATAATGTACATTAATATAAACTATAGTATTAATTTGATTAAATCACATTTAATCAAATTAATTTAAACTAATTAATTAATTCTTTAATTAAATATCAAATATTTAATTAATTATCTATTTGAATCAAATTCAAATAATTCTCTCATATACTATAGTTTTAATATGAATCTCTATTCATATTATTTTAACCTATAGTTTAATATGAATCTAATTCATATTTAATATTTGAACTTCTTCAAATGTTTAATTCTCTCATTAATTAATTTTGAATCATATCTAAAATTAATTTATAATATAAAGTTTAATTCACCAATTAAACTTATATTATAATGTATCTTTATACATTATTTTAATTGTATCAAATACAATAAAATTCCCTTAAAGAATTTGAACACACTTCAAATTCTATTCAAGACTATTTAACCTCAGAACCCTTTACGAGCTAGCAGGTGGACCTAATGGACCTACAGATCAGAAACTCCAACGATACGAGACTAATTGGCTAAACTCATTAACCAAGTTAGTCAACATTCGTTAACTGTGAGTCACTCCACTAAAGACCCACAGCTGCACTCTTCTCACTGTAGAATATTTCTGTGTCCACGGATATTGACCAATAACAGTAAGTCAATCCTTCACGAGTGTTCGTAACGCCAGCTGGGTCAAAATACCGTTTTACCCCTGGGTTACCTCTGGATCCTTAAGTACCACTGATTCCTCTAATGAACAATCTGTTTATGATCCAATCAATAAACAGCAATTCCTCTCGGGCCAGGAGAGGATGGGCGCCCTTGTTCAAGACCCGGAATCAGCCCTTAAGGGAACACACATCTACTTGCCCCAATAGGGGAAGGAGTGAATTCCATCTTGTACTGTTATGTTCCCAGCCCCCATTCGGTCTTGCCCCTGAAATGGTAGGCTTATTGAGTCGGCGAACTGGCCACTCTCACCCATACAAATCTAAGGACAATCCCTCCTGAAAAGGGATTCATAACATACTCAGAATTTAGATTGAGTTACCTAGGTCATTCTATTGAAATAGAAACCTAAACTAGTTAACGGTGTTACATCTAGTGGTTACTAAACTAGTTAACGGTGTTACATCTAGTGGTTACTATTGAAATAGAAACCTAAACTAGTTAACGGTGTTACATCTAGTGGTTACTATTTCGCGGTCCGGTCTTATGCAAACTCATTGCACAGGATACCCCCACTCGCATGTCTCCTACATGGATGCTTTGGATCATTGCATCTGTATCGAATACAAAATGGGTCGTATCGCATAGTGTTACCAGGATAAGGTACCCAACCTTATCCCTATACTATAGACCATTTAGGTTGTTACTTGAACACTGATCCCTGTATGTCCCCACATACTAGTTCAAGTTTCATCTAAACAACCTAGGATCTTGGTTTATTGGATTTGGGTCAAATTGTGCAATTTTAGTAACAATATCTCTTTATTGTACAAATCTCAATAACGACGTATTGATACGAGTGAACAATTTGTCACCATTCACTACTTACGAGTTTTAGGGCATAAAACCCAACAGTTTCAACATAAGAAAATGTCCAAAATTGTTAATGACTAAGAATTATTTTATTATTTTTTAGATTCTTCAGTTTTTGGAAGTCATTGGAATTTACTTTAAATTTCTTATTCAACTCTCTCTCTTGTTTAAATCCTCTACAACTTCAACTATGACATTAGGTTTTTGGGTTTACCTTTATTTCAATTAGCCTTTTTAGATTAAAAAAAATAGTTTTGGTACCTGTTTTTTTTCTTCTCTGCAATTTCAATTTCCTTCGTTCCAAAAAAACAATTGGGCTCCATCAAGAGTGGAAGGACAACGGATGTGAAAATTGATACTTATTCAAATGTAATGAAGAGAATTTTGGTGTATATGATATTTTTCACTTCCAATTAACTGATCTCTTAAACAAATTAAGAGAGATTGTCGAAAGAGTTAAGGTTAGGCATGTCTGCTTTCTTTGTATATACGATTGGAGAGGAAGAGAGATTTAGAAAATTAGGTCATTTGTCCCCCGTTTGATAACCATTTGGTGTTTGGTTTTTGGTTTTTGAAAATTAAGCTTGTAATCTATGAATTTCCTTACCATGATTTTCTTCTTTGTTGAGGGCACATTTGAAATCCTAACCAAATTTCAAAAACAAAAACAAGTTTTTGAAAACTACTTTTTTTAGTTTTCAAAACTTGATTTGGTTTTTGAAAACATGGAAACAAGGTATATAACAAAAACAATGAACTTAATGGTGGGAGTAGTATTTTTAAGCTTAATTTTCAAAATCTAAAAACCAAAAACCAAATGGTTATCAAATGGGGCCTTGATTTTTACTTAAAAAGGGTTTAATTAATTTCCAACTCATTTGCCATGTAATATAATAATTCACATGTCAACCAATCCATGTCAGCAAATAACTGCCCAGTCACTTTTCCGTTAGGTTAAAGTTAAGTCAGGGACCATTTAAAACAATTTTACAAACCTCGGGACCAAAGTGTCTGATTTGAAACTTTAGGGACCAAATAGACATCAACTTCAAACTTCAGGGACCAAAAGTGTATTTTACCCTAAAAAATTTGTCCCTTAAGACATATTTAATATATATATATATATAAAAGATAGATATAGATATAGATAGATGTATATTGAGTTTTATTTTACTAACAAAGGTGGTGGCACTTAATTTGAGATTTCTAACTTGAATTTTCAATTGGTTTTCTTTCCAATCAATTCAATTAGGTTTTAACTTAAAATCTCCCTTTTGAATTTCAATTGGAATTCCCCTAATTAAACTTACATGGCACTTTAATTAAAAACTTCTGATTTGAAATTAATTAGATTTTTGGGTTTTTTCAAATGAAATTAAAAATGATTTTAGTTCAGATATTTCTAAATGAATTTTAAATTTCCCTTTAAATGGTTTAAAATTCCCTTTAAATTTGGATTTTTTTTTTAATTTTGGAATACTGTGATTTTTAATCTAGTATTTAGAATTTCAGTTTGAATAGAGTTTCAATTTTTCTTTGAATGGTTTATATCACTTATAGCTATTCATGTTTTATTTATAAAATATGAAATAATAAGATAGGAGACATATACAATAAAATAAAGTGATACAAATCCTATGGAGTTGAGATGGTCTCTTTGAGGTGATAATAAAGTTATGGTTAACATCTCATCCACAAAATCAAAACCTTACTATTATAAGTTAAAGATAAGGTGACATCCATGGACACTTTCAAATTAAAAGAAGTTTTTTAGGATCTATGTAGGGTCCAGGGGACTCGAGCCCCCCTCAACTTAAGAATGCTTTAGTTATATTAAATGCGGCAAAGTTATATTAATCCATTCACTCAGCTCAGCGGAGTTAGCCCCCCTACATCGCACTCCACCCTAGTTTGAACCTCCTCTTCCACGGTCTGAGTTCTTTTTTTTTCCTTCTCAGTTTCCTTTGACGCGTTTTTTTTTTTTTTTTTTTTGACGTGCTTTTTTGCGTTTTTTTCTTTTTCCTCTTTCAGTTTTTTTTTACATGCATTTTCATTCTTTTTCCCTTTCAGTTTTTTTATGCGCATTTTAGCGTTTCTCTTTATCTTTTTTTTTTTTTGTTTCTTTTTTACTTTTTAGTCTTTTCAGGTTAAATTATCAAAAATACCTGGAGTTTGTTTTAATTATACTCCTAAACTTACAAAAGTTTTCATTTTAGCCTTTGAAGTTTGAAATTTGTTTCAAAGTGACCCTTGAAGGCTTTTTTCGTTAAATTTATGGATCAAAAATGACATGTTTGCATATGTATGATTGCTTATGTGAATGGATTTGAATACATACGTGGAAAAAACAATAAAAATGCATACAAACACATAATTTTTTGTCAATAAATTTAACAAAAAAAATATCTCTAGAGTTGTTTTGAAACAAACTTCGAACTGCAAGGACTAAAATGAAACTTTTGAAAGTTCTATAATTGAAATCAACTCCATAGTTCAAAGGTATTTTTTATAATTTAACCTTTTTTACCAGCATTTTTACTTTTTTTTAACAACTATTTTGAATTTTTATTAACCTGCATCCTTAACCCTTTTTTCTTTATTATTTTCTTTTAGTCAAACACTAATTAATTTTTTTTTCAATTTCAACCTTGCATTTTTTTTGGGATAAAAATACGTGAAAATGAATAACATCATTGCTATTCAACAAAGGTATAATTCTGGTAATTGGTTAAAGAGAAAAAATCTAACTTTTTTTTTTTTTTTTTTTGAGAAAATCTAACTTATTATTTCATTATCATTCATTTTCTTTTATATTTATATTTATATTAAATTCTTTGACAACACATTTTAAAGGAAAGGTGAAAATTGCAACATTAATCCTAGTTCAATGAACAACCGAATAATATTGAAAGTTTAAGGTAAAAATTGAACACCTTACCAATTTTAGGGTTAAAATTGATATTTTTCTTAATTTCTATACAGCCCCCTAAAATGAAGTTCTGGATCTGTCATTGGTGCTAATACTTCTTTACACGCAATCGACCCCCGAACCTAATTTTTAGTTTTCCAATCTGATTTTTCTTTAAAATGAGTCAATCACAATTCATGATGATTGGTAACAACTTCAAACGACTTCTCCAGATCAAGTTTCAGCCAGAAACCCTTCTTTCTATTTTTTCATTCTTCAACGGTCTCTCAAGTCACAAGGATGGCATCCAAGATTTGCCTTTCTTGAACAAAGGTCGCCTCACAATCATTAATTATAAATGGTAGAAACTCCTTCAATCTTTCGACTAGAACCTTAGGTATGATCTTGTAAAGTGAGGATACAAGACTAATTAGTAAAAATTCACCTACTTTGGTCACTTTCTTTTTCTTTGGAATCAAGCATAAATAAGTTCTAGTGGTGTGTTTGTTAATGACAACATTTTCAAAAATTCATGAAACACCTCTACTAAATCGAATTCCAAAATGTTCCAAAAATTTTTATAGAATTGCCTTGTTAGTCCGTCAGGACTTGAGGATTTAAGGTTACCAATTAATGAATGGCCTTGAGGATTTCTTCCTCTTCAAACTGTCTTTCCAATCTAGAGTTTCTTTGAATTGAATTGAACAGCTCGTTCTAAGCCAAGGAAGGAGATTCTTCCTGGTAAAAAGATTCTATAACACAAGGTACAAGTTGAAATGGCTAGGAAGAAGCAAAATTGTGCCACCAAGTTCGAGTTGAGACGTCTTGAACTGAACATGGTTACACAAAAACAACTTTTGAGTAGTCGCACAAATACAAAGCTATGCTATGAAAATGTTACATGGCAAACATATGGGACAATAAGAAAAATGATTAGATTTAATAGGAGGATTTGAAAAATGGCTAAACATGTTTAAAAATTAAATAAATGGCTAAATGTGATTTTAATTAATAAATTTCAAATTTCTCTCAAAAAAAAAATAAATTTCAAATTAAAATAGACTAAATTGTCCCTAACCACTTTCTAGAAAGAGAAATGCAACAATTGTGGAGAATAATAGACAATCTAATTTTAACAAGAGTCTAACAAACTAAATCAAAACAAAGAAATGAGCATTTTAAGGAGGGGAGAAACCAAATTTGATATGAACAAGATTTAACAACCTTGCATTAAATCTAAAACCCTAATTAACATCATTTAAACAAAAAAAAAAATCTAAATTCTTAATCCTGAAAGAACTTATGTTGAACTGTTAATATACATTTTTCACACAAAATCACTCCATACTTATGTGTGTATAATAGTATATACATAAAGGCACAAAAGTAATTATATACAAAAACACAATAAGTACAACAATATATATTTATATATGTGTATATACAAACAAGCATCATAACCCTATCAATTGCTTGCATATGGATAAAGGTATATATCTCTAGAATCTCTATGTACATAAAAGTATATACATATAGTTAATACAATAATTAAACATTACCCAGTTCTCATTATCTTCCTTGACAATGTGAAATGTTTTAAAAACTTCGTCGTTGAGGACCTTGTTGACACAATCCAAAATTGTAAGGACTATTACTTAGCTACAACTTGTACTTAACCATATCTATTGGTGTAAAACACATCACTTACCACTGAATTAAGGAAACCAACACTATCCTTCTTCGAGTTGCATTCTCCTTAGTGGATTTTGTCCAACACTGCCTCTGTGTATATTGGTATCTATAGGCTCAGCATCCACACTGACAGCACAGTCAGTATATTGTGTTGATATGTACACATACACGAAATCCTTCCTCTGTTGTTTGTATTTTCTGTTGAATTCAGGCTTGCATCGTCCCTATGGATACTAGTATCCACACTTTCAACATATATGACAAGGCAACAGTTGTGGTACATCCTGTTATATACCCCAACGAACATCCAGACAGGATCTTTGTTCTCATAAAAGCTTATAATTTGAAACTTGTCTTCACCATTAGTAGATCTGTGAAATTTTCTTTCGGAATCAATGCCCAAATGCTATCGTATAGGATTGAAACTAGATGGGAAGTCATTATTGAAAAAATTCTGATGGTGCAAAGCCAGTGGAGATGAAATTTGAATTATGGATTTCAGGCAAATATTGGAATGTTGATTGTGGAGAGATGTGTGGGAATGTAGAAAAAAAAACTTTGTTGCGACTGAGAAAATATAGGACAAAATTAGTTTTTTTTTCTTTTTAACAAATATTTAGGAAAATCCACGTGACTTTAAGATTTTTCGATTGAGAAAAATCTTACGTTGATTTTTTAAATAAAACAAAACTGAATATTGGTAGTTGAGTTGGGCAGAGCTGTAAATAACAGTATACACCAAGGGTAAAATGAGGAAAAATAGATCGGTTGACAGTTCCTAAAATCACGGTAACTATCCCCTAAATACTAAACTACTTTAGCCATAAAACAAAAGGGGTTTTTTTTCCTAGTCATTTACCACAATTCCCCCAAACATATTGATACGAACCGAGGTGTCTTACTCACGCTACAATAACTTCAAAGTGGTTACAAAATTTAGAGTTGGCAAATGGGATGACTAATTCTCGAATTTAAGGATATTTCATTAAAGTTGTGTTTTTAATGTTTTAAGTTACTAATCAACTAGTAGCCATTATAGTATTGATGGACATGAAAGTTACAACCCTTCATATGACCATAGGTCTTGTTTTGAAGGCTATAAATAGTCATCTACGTTGTTTCTTTAGATTCAGATTAGTTTTGATGAAATTTCAATGAAATTGAATCTTTTGAGCATAAAGGCCACGAGGAACTTTGTTTGCATATCTTGTGTTTAGATTTGCATGATAGGATCATTCAAATAGCTTTGATCAAACTACATGTGGAGTTATTCGAATCTTGAGTTTAGAAATAAGTTTTTTCTACTCTTGATCTTGATCATCAAGGTAAATCCATTATATCTTTTTCCTTGAGTTGGTACAATCTGAATTTGGGGTTTTAGTGTATAGTGATATAGGGGTTCACATACCATGATGGCTTCTTATATATAATTGCACTAAGCTTCATATCACTTAGTATTAGAGCCTCTTTGATTCTTATCATTTGGTATCATAGCTTTAGACTCTAGATCGGATATATGTTTCCATCATTGCATTTTCTTTCTTATTCTTCATTCCGAAATTTTATTTTTCTTGACATTCATTTGCGCATTCTGTCCAAAAATATAAAATTGGAAAAAAAAAAATGTCACATTTGTTTCTTCATTTCGTATTATTGTCTTCTAATGTTTCATAGATCTCATCTTGATCTACAAGAAATTCGATTTGTTCCATCTAGAAAATTTGTCATTTTTATATTATATACTGGAAAACCAAGAAGAACGAGATTATGAAATTTCTATTATTCTTGTGGTCTTTTCTGCACAAGTGTGTTTGATCTAAATTTGTTGATTAAATTGTCAATTATGTTAAAATCTGACTGTTTGGCTTTTTTGGCTTTGGTTACAACTTTAGCAAGAAAGAGTCAATTATCATAAATTTGACAGTTATAATTTTTCACATTCAATTTTCCAGCCAATTAGCATTCAATGCCCCTTTTTTTATTGTAACTTCTATTTATTGTGAAGCCTGATTTAAATTCCATTAGTCTTCATTGATTTAAATTCCATTAGTCTTCATTTTAACCTCTGGACATTAATTTATGGAGAGTTAAATTTAGAGTTTGATTTCTATCTAGTCATTTGTTCTTTCTTTGATCTAGTTGTTTCTTCTTTTTTATCAAAGTTGTCATTTGCTTTCTTTCTTAACTTGTTTCTTATTTGGTATTTGTTTAACTGACTCCATACTTAAGCTATTTGAATTGTGTTCTAAGTATGTTATCTATCACTTCATTGCAAACTTTTCTCATTGGCTCATGTGAGTGAGATTGAGAGTGTTTGTCTTTTGAGTGAAAACACGTGAGGGAATGCTTGTGAGGTCCATTTTCCTTATCACTTTGCATTCTTTTGCAGCATGTTTCAAACAATGAGTTCAAACAAATCCATGTTTTGTCAAGCACGAAGACATTGTGAGAATCACGTCCGTAATGACCCATTTTGGAAGGCTTTTCGTGAAAATTTAGATGAAATACATAAATCCATGAAGTACATGTCTGAATTAAGTCAAGAGTTAAATTTGAGGACCAAGCAATGGAGAGACAAATCACAAAATCCATTCAAGAAGAAGAAGATTGTTCCATGCCTCAAGATGATGTTTTAAATGATGAAGTTGTTGTCGAGGACATGGTGACCAGCAAAGAAAGTGTGCAAACATATGTTGATCTATGTTCCTTTGAGACGAAAAGTGAGGAAAGTGAAAAAGAGAACGAGTGTGAGAAAGAAACATTTGAGACTTATATAGAGATTAAAGTGCAAGATAGTTCATTTATTAGAGTTTGTAAGAACATTGTCATGTATTCAAAACAACACATCCAAGAACTTGTAACCGAAAGTACTTGCTTTCTAACGAAGGCACTTAAACCAAGTGTATCAAAATTTTAAAATGCTTATTGAAAATCAAGATTCAAAGCTTGCTTCTAATACAAGACCAAGTCGAGCACAAGGGAACTTTAAAACCAAAGGGCAACAAATGAAGCGACGCTCCTATTTTACTTCATCATCCATTCATGGTCGATGGTCACACATGAAGTACTCAAGGAAAGCAAGATTGCAAGGAAAGCAAGATTGTGAGATGCAAAAGACATCAACATTACAAGGGGATCCTTTGGATTCGAGGATGAATCCTCTTGAAGAATGGGAGTATGATACGAACCAAGGTGTCTTAATCACGCTACAAAAACTTCAAAGTGGTTACAAAATTTAGAGTTGGCTGATTGGATGATTAATTCTCAAATTTAAGGATACTTCATTGTAATTTTCAGTTTTGAAGTTGTGTTTTTAATGTTTTAAGTTACTATTCAGCTAGTGGTCATTATAATATTGATGGACATGAAAGTTACAACCCTTCATATGGCCAAAGATCTTGTTTTGAAGGCTATAAATAGCCATCCATGTTTCTTTAGATTCAGATTGGTTTTGATACAATTTCAATGAAAATGAGTCTTTTGAGTCTGAAGGTCATGAACAACTTTATTTGCATATCTTGTGTTTAGATTTGCATGCTAGGATCATTCAAGTAGCTTTGATCAAACTACTGGAGTGATTCGAATCTTGAGTTTAGAAACAAGTTTTTTCTACTCTTGATCTTGATCATCAAGGTAAACCCGTTTTATCTTCCTTTTGGAACCCAGTCATTGAAAAGGTCAGAAAAAGACTTGCTTCTTCGAAGAGAAGCTTCTTTTCAAAAGGGGGAGGGTGACTCTTATCCGTTCGGTTCTTAGCAGCATTCCTACCTATTTCTTATCTCTTCTTAGAGCAACTATTTCGATTTATAATACTTTGGAGAAGCTCATGAGGGACTTTCTATGGGAAGGGGTGGAAGAAGGAAAAGGGACTCACCTTATGAGCTGGGAGACAATTGGAAAACCTGTGAGCATGGGGGGTTTAGAGTTGGGTTAACTGAACTCGTAACAGAACCTTACTTGCTAAGTGGCTGTGGCGATTTTGCCTTGAATCCGATTCTCTTTGGATTGGGGTCATTGTGAGTAAATATGGGTTGTTCCTTTCAAGTGGCTTTTGGGCGAAATCAAAGGCACCTTCAGAAATCCCTGGAAATACATTTCTTTGGAGCTCCCGCCTTTTCTTCCTTAGTCCATTGCATTGTGGGTGATGGGAGGGACACTTACTTCTGGGAGGACACGTGGGTAGGAGATCGTCCCCTCTGCTCCTTGTTTTCGCACTTATATCTTTTATCTTCCATAAAAAATCGCACAGTTGATGACATCCTTGGCTCTGCGGGGAGCTCACCTTCGTTTTCCTTTGGCTTTCTTCGTCTGTTATCTGATAGAGAAACAATAGACATCCTGGCCCTCCTTTCTTTGCTAGAGGGGGTAAGTCTGAGACCAAGTAGGAAGGATATTCGTTTTTGGAGTCCCAACTCCTCTGGGGACTTTTCTTGTCGTTCATTCTTTCAATCCTTGTCAAATCCCTCCTCGAGTAGAGAATTTGTCTTCTCGTGTCTGTGGAAGGTTAAAGTTCCAAAGAAAATTCTGTTTTTGTTTGGTAGGTCATCCTGGGTCTTGTTAACACTTTTGAGAGACTTTCGAGAGCGATGCCCCCCGTGGTTGGCCCTTTTTGTTACATTCTCTGCTGGAAGGCAGGGGAAGGTCTTGATCATTTACTGTGGGGTTGTGAATTTGCCCGCTTTGTCTAGAGCCACTTCTTTGAGGTTTTTGGGTATCAGACTGTGGGCCAGCGTCGTTGTAGGGAGATGATCAAGGAGTTCCTCCTCCATCCGTCGTTTCGAGAGAAAGGAAGATTTTTATGGCACGCTAGTATTTGCACCATTTTGTGGGGTTTGTGGGGGGGGGGAGGAACAATAAAAAAATTTTAGAGGGATTGAAAGACATCCTTGTGAGGTTTGGGCTAATATTACATTCTCTGTTTCTTTATGGGCCTCTGTTTCTAAGGTTTTTTGTAATTACACGCTAGGTATGATTTTGGTTGACTAGAACCCTTTCTGTAGTTGGTTTCCTTTGTTTGGGACTTGATTTTTTTGGATGCGCTTGTATTCTTTCATTTTTTTCTCAATGAAAGCCTGGTTATTTATCAAAAAATAAAAATAATAAAAAATCTTCTTCCTTGGGTTGGTTCACATACCATGATGGGTTCTTATATCTGCTTGCACTAGGGTTTCTTATCACACATGAGGTCATCTCAACTTACTAAGGTGAGAAAACACGTCCATGAGCATGTGAGAGGGGGAGACTTATTTGACATTTAAAAGGCGAAGGTGAAAGAATATTTTGCTTTGTGCTCATTGCACGGCTCAATCCTATTTGCTATTTTCTATCATAGCTAGCAACAGAGACTTCACAACTTTCCATGAAGGACCGACAGACTGGAGCCCTAAAAGGGAAAAAGCTAGAGTAACTTCAGTGCTGCAACAACAACCTATAATTAAACTAAAAACTCAGCAAATTGTACTCACATTTTTTCTAGCCGAAGGGATCAAGCCATTCACCAATGTTATAGCTATAGTAATTTATTTAAACAGAATAGTTCTAGAAAAGCATACATAAAATGTCAAAAATTTAGAAAGGTAGCATTCTTCACCAACCAAGTAGCAAGAGTTTCACGAGAGCCATTCGAATATAGAGACCATTCTTTGCTTGTCGGAAGTAGGCAGCCCTTGGATCCTCATCTACATCAACAGTGATCTGAAAAATAATGAGACTTGTCTTCACAACATGTATTATGTTGATTAAGGATGTTTGAAAATGCTTATGATTTATCTTTGTTACCTCATCAAGCCTAGGGAGGGGGTGCATGACCACAGCATGTTTCTGCATCACTTGTAACACATTCTTATCCACAATGTACTTGCCCCTAGCTTGTTCATAAAGATCAATCCTCTCTCCAAATCTTTCCCGCTGAATACGAGTTTGATATACCACATCACACTCTGACGCAACTTCCATCAAGTTGTCACATTCTTCCCATTTCACACCTTGTGACGTCAAATAGTCTTTTATATCATCCTAGATGAACAAACAAGTTCAATGGTTGGAAGATTTTAAAATCACCGGTTACTTTGCCCAGTTTTGACTTATCCAATTTACTTTAAAATAGCAACAAATAAAGCCAAATCCAGCTTACCCCATAATTATTTCTCCAAACATTGTTTCCCAATACCATGGCACAACAAAGAATGTCAGCCAATAATGTTAGATTTTTGCTTCAAGAGTTACCTTCATTTTTACAACATCTGGAGAGACAAAGTATATTTTCACATCTTGATACTTGGTTAGCAAATATGCAAGTGACCGTACAGTTCTCCCATTGGCAAGATCTCCTACAAGCCCAACTTTAATTCCATCCAGTTTTCCTATCTCTCTCTGAATAGTATATACATCTAAAAGAGCCTGCCAGAAGTTCACATCAAAATAAATAAATAAAAAGATGAAAATACCCATAATAGCAGAAGATTACCAACAGCCTTATTTTCAAGTTTTCATAAAGCTTAGCAAAAGAAGCTCTGGAGTCTGATATCTTTTTTATATGACCCTCAAAATAAGTCAAATACCTCATTTTTTTTATCATATTGATGGCAATCACTGGTTTTGAGTGGAATCAATCCCATTGAAAGACCAACACTCAAATTATTTGTTTGAACTTTTGTATGAAATTCAGCAAAGCAAGCAAATATAGACGCTAGGAGATTAAATCATATGTATTTAATGGCTATTCATAACAATTACTTTTAGGTTATTCACTTCTTTTAAATTTTTATGTAATGTGAAAGTAACAATTAGGAGTTATGGAATGTCCTGAACGGTTGCTCATTTTTAGTTGATTTTTTTATCATTTTGCAAGAAGTAATATGGGAACTCAGCACTTATATTGCTTAATGAATGCAGAAGAGGGCTATGAAATCAGTAATCTATCAAAACTGAATTTTCTAGGGAGGACGTTTGAAAACTCAAAGTGAAAATTTTGGACATCAAAATCCTCTTCAACTGAAGCTACTGTTTTCAAATTTCTACAATTCATGAAGTATTTTGTTACCAATAATCATGTTTATAACACTTTCCTTCCTATTTAATATTACATGTTACACATTCATACAACCAGACTAAAAAAGGTGCTAACAAACCTGAGTTGGATGTTGTCCAGGACCATCACCAGCATTAATAATAGGAATGCTAGCTGTTGCGGCAGCCTTCCTAGCAGCACCACTTTCAAAATGTCGCATCACAATTATATCCGAGTAGCCCTCAACAGTTCTGATAGTATCTGCAATCAAGTGCATAAAAATGACAATTAAACGACCATAGGAAGAGGAAGAAAAGGAGTTGATAATTGAAATAATGCAATCACCTTCAAGGGTCTCTCCTTTGGCTGCTGAAGAAAACTCCCGTGCATTTTCAGTGGTCAATACCTCCCCACCTAACCTTTTCATGGCAGATTCAAACGAAAGCCTAGTTCTAGTAGAGGGCTCATAGAACAGAGTAGCCATCAAATATCCCTTGAGCATTTGGCTTTTAGATGAACTTTTTTCAATCTTTTCCATGTCAAGTGCAACTTCAAAGATATAATTGAGAATCTCTCTATCAAATTGTTGAGCTTCAATCACATCATCAAGCTCAAACTTCTTGCTTACTAAAGGAGAAAGTGAATTCTCAGTTTCCACAGCTCGGCACAGGATTTCATTCCTCATTGAAAATTTCTCAACCCATCCCCATTTTGATGAATTCTCGTTATGTAAAAACTTAGAACTTGTTAGGAACTTAGACTTGGAGTACCCAATCCGGGAGTAGGATGAATATAAGTTACCATACATATAGCCTTTACAGCATTTTATTGTTTTTTCAGTGGACGCATGTCCTTGCAATGAATATGTCAGAAGGGATGATGAAGCAGCCATCGTAATATCCAAAATATCTTCAACAGACTCGAGTCCTGGCAAAACAGGGCACCTTATTTAATCAGCTTTGATATAACCATCTAGCATGGAAAATTATTAAATAAAAAATGAAAAAAAAAAAAAATCCTGTCATTCACACAGCATACAGAAACATCACTAGACATGTCTGCATCTGCCTAAGAGAAAAACACATGCAGTGCACAAGTCCATGATAAAAGCATAGCTCAAAATACTATCTTACTCCACCAGCAACTAGATATTTTCTGATGCTAAGTAAGATATAACAGGATGCTTTGAGGTTACAAGCTCCGCCTAAACCAGGATTATGTTAGTAGAAACAGCCGATTCGCTTCGTTTGTCGTCTTCCGAAGTCTAGGCTCACCGAAACCCTAAGTCGCTGAGATTGGAAACTTCATATCAGTCTCCGAACCAAAGATTCCGGTGATTATCGGAGAATGTGGCAGCAACGAGAAGATGAAGATGGACAGGTGTGGGGGTGGAGGAGAAGAAACGGCAATTAGGGCTCTTTCTTTCAGTACTAGGTTTCATACCTATGCCTTTATCAAAAAAAAAAAAAAGGTTTCATACCTATGCCTTTCTTCTATATTTTAAATTTACGATAACTAAATATAATAAAATAATGAGATTTTAAAATGTGGGCCATTTCTTTATTTTAAATTTAAATATAATAAAATAACGGAGATTTTCATATATCTACTTTTTTTTCTTTATTTAATTTAATTTAGAGTATGAAACACACCTATAAATTCTACTGATTTGTTATATTTTATTTTTAAAAAAAATAACATAATTTGAGTTTTTTTTTACCTCAGGAATAGATATCAATTACTAGAGTTTTATTTTAATATTGTTTCTTATGATTTTGTATTAAAATGTATTAATTTTGAAACTATATATATATATATATATATATACAAATATTTTATTTTAAAAAAAATAACATAATTAGAGTTTTTTTTTACCTCAGGAATATATATCAATTACTAGAGTTTTATTTTAATATTGTTTCTTATGATTTTGTATTAAAATGTATTAATTTTGAAACTATATATATATATATATATATAGTTTTAAATGCACGCATGGAAGTCATCTTTTGAAGAGACGAAATACACCACGTGTCAGCATGTCGTCTCTTTACTGTGTTGAAGTTCGTCTTTACAAAATTAATAATTTCAAAGTGGATGGAGTTGTCAACAGACTGCCTTTTACATACTCCAATGCATGGTTCAATTTATGCAAGTGGAGCTTTTTTGTTTTATTTTACTTTTTTTAGTTTCTCTTTTTAGGGGAAAAAAAACAAATATTGAGTTTTTATGTATTTTTTATTTTTTTATTTTTTTTATACTTATTTTAGCAAATTGTATTTCATTAAAAAATTTCCCTCTCTCCGTAAAAAGAACTAAAATTGAAATAAGTATTAAATATTTAAGATATTTATTTTCAAAAAAAATTAAGATATTTTACTTCTCTCAAAATAAAATAATTACCATTCTGAAAAACTTATTCAAATTTCAAGTTTTCTAAATAAATTTCGGAAAAATTACAATATAATATATAATTTACAGTATTTTTTGTTTTAAAAAATAAAACTAAAAAATAAATTAATTCATTAATTACATTTTTAATAGAATGACAATTATTCTATTTTAAGTGTAACACCCCGCATAACAAAGATGAAGATATTTCCAAGACAGCGTTCAGATCCAGATATGAACATTACGAGTTTACAGTGATGTCTTTCGGACTGACAAATGCACCTACATTATTCATGGATTTAATAAACAAGGTGTTAAGGAATTTATCGACACCTTTGTAATCATTTTCATCGATGATATCTTGGTTTACTGCAAGTCAGATGAGGAACACGAGGCACACCTCAGGAGAGTTTTGACACCTCTAAGGCAAAACCAGTTATATGTCAAGTTCTCTAAGTGTGAGTTTTGGCTTCAGCAGGTGTCTACCTTTTTGGGGTACATGGTATCAAGGGGTGGAGTTTCAGTTGATCCAGCTAAAGTTGAAGCAGTAACTAAGTGGCCTCGCCCGACTACAGTCACTGAAGTTCAAAGTTTCTTAGAGTTAGCAGGTTACTATCGCCACTTTGTGCAAGACTTTTCCAAGATACCACACCACTAACTTAGTTGACCCGAAAGGGTAGTCCATTTGTGTGGAATAATGCTTGTGAAGCAAGTTTGCAGAAGCTCAAACAGAGGTTGGTTTCAGCACTAGTCCTCACCGTCCTAGATAGATCAGGTTCTTTCGTTGTTTATAGTGATTGTTCACACGAGATTTCAGAGAGAAATTTGATTCGTGAAACAACTTCTTGTATGTATTGATTTCTGTATAAGTGTAGTGGATTACAATCTCTAGTTACAATCCTTTGATGCTTTCTCTCACAAATTCAAGTTAACTTGATCTACAGAGTCTTCAGGAAGCTTTAGTCTTGAAGGTTTGTTCTTCAGAAGGATTTGCATTCTTTTGGGTGGATCGAGGTAGACTTCAGTCTTCAGGTCTGCAGGAGGTTCTGAGCTTCAGTCTTCGATTTGGCAGGAGGACTTGAAGAGGATCTGAACTTCGATCTTTAGTTTTGCAGTGAGATTGGAAGATGATCGCAGTCTCGTTCTTCAATTCTGCAACAGGATTTGGAAAGGATCTGAGCTTTGATCTTCAATTCTGCGGCGGGATTTGAAGAGGATCTTAGCTTCGTTCTTCAGTTTTGCGGCAGGATTTGAGGATAATCGGAACCTTGTTCTTCAGTTCTGTAGCTGAATCTGACGAGGATCTGAGCGTTGATCTTCGATTCTATAGTGGGTTTTGAAGAGGATCTGAACGCCGTTCTTCAGTCCTGCGTCGAGATTTGAAGATGATCAGAGCCTTGTTCTTCAGTTC
Source organism: Luffa aegyptiaca (assembly GCA_017139565.1). Classification (NCBI taxonomy): domain Eukaryota; kingdom Viridiplantae; phylum Streptophyta; class Magnoliopsida; order Cucurbitales; family Cucurbitaceae; genus Luffa; species Luffa aegyptiaca. The sequence continues at coordinate 26,830,118 of CM029405.1, read as the reverse complement.
TACAACTGGATTTGATGAGGATCTGAGCTTCGATCTTCGGTTTTGCATACGGAGCTTCAATCTTCGGTTTCTTCTGAGAGCTTTCTCTTCTTCCTTTCTTTCTACCGTTCTTTAAATGAGAAGCCATGCCTCCTATTTATAGAGCTTCCTAAAGGCCTTCGTGGGCTTGGGCTTGAGCTTGGTTGCATTTGGGCCCATGGGCTTGGGCCTGAAATGTATTTGGGCTCATCCATGGGCTTGGCCCTAAAATGCATTTGGGCCCATTCATGGGCTTGGGCTTGAAACTTTGGGCTTCTGACCAAATTACCTTAATGAATTTGGGTTTAAATTGAATCCAATTCAATCTAATTTCATGAAATTAGCATATTTTAATTTCACGAACTTAGACAATTGCTTGAAGAAAATTTTATATGCCAACAAATGCCCCCTTTTCGAGATTTATGCACAAATTTGTGTGGGTGAATCTCGAAAAAAGATGATTTGGGAAAAAAAATTTCTTCATACCCTTGGCTACCCCAAATTTTATTTGAACTGGGAGTAGGATCTGAGGTTAATTTCAAGCTTAGTTTGAACTTAGAATTAAATTTGAATTCTAGTTCAATCTTGCTTTGGGTAAAATTTGGAGCCTGAGGAAATTTGGATTTGAGGTAAAAATTTGAAATTTACCACGAATTGGCGCCGCAAAAAAAACTTGAATTCTCCCCATTTTTTTTTTTTGAATTTGGAATAGAATTCAAAGTTTGAATTTTGGCCAATTTTGGTTTGGAATTAAACTTGAAGTATGTCCAAATTTTGATTTGATATAAAATTCCAAATTATGAGCTTGAATTTGAAATATAATTTGAATTGGGATTTAAGTCCAACCTTGATTTGGGATTAAATTTTGGATTATACCTAAATTTTTTATTTAGAAGGAACTTAAATTCAACCAAGATTTTGCCTTTGAAATTGTACTCTGTCCACGAATTTGAGTGAGCTTTGAACTTGAATTTTAGCTCAATCTTGATCTGTTTTGGAATGCACCCCAAATTTGGATTTGAGACACAATTGAAATTTTATTACGAATTTAACTTCGAATAAACTTTGATTTGAGTTGAACTTTGAATTGGATTTGAACAACCTTCTAACTTTAATTTGGAATAGAATTTGGAATATTTTCATGTTGAAATTTGAAATTTTACCCCTCATTTTGATTTGTTTTATAACTCCAACCACATTTTGTATTCACCAAAATTTGGGTAGGAAAAAAAAATTAGGGAGTTATACAACATCTCACTAAATACTTTAAATCAACCACATCTCACTAAATCTAAACAGTCTTGAACGTATGGGTTGAGTCCAACTGCTTCTGGGATCTCAAATAACAACTGGCTAAATCTGGCCATATAACCTCATCTATAAATTGAGACGGGAAAAGTAGTAGACCTCACTAAGAACTTAATTAAGGTACTTTGCTTTTCTGGAATTTTATTCTTCTTTCGTCTTGAACACGTTTTTTTTTTTTTTTTTTTTTTTTATTTGCATCGGCCGCTGCGAGCAGAAACACACGGGTAGTATGAAAAAAAACGCAGAAGGGTCACCCATGCCGAGAGAAATCAACCTTCTGCCATTGTTCTCATTGACGTTCTGGACAAGGAGGTTGAAAATACCTTTAATGGTAATGGTTGAAGCTGTCCATTAGGTTCACAACTCCAATCTCCATTGTTAGAGAGAGAAGAAAGTTACAGAGAGAGGATGGGGGAGAGAATGGGGAAATGGTGAGAGAGAAGGAAAATAAAAACATGGGGCACACGTTTTTTTAAGTTTTTTTTTTTCTTTTCTTTTTTTAATTTTTGCTTTTCATTTTATTTGTTTTAATTATTATTATTTTTTTTAGTGGGAAAACGTGTACAACCCCTTTTTTCAATTAATTAATTAATTTTTTTTTTTTGTTTTTTCTTTTTTTAAAAAAAACTTTATTTTATTTCTTTTTTAACATTCTGTTTTCTTTTTTTTTTTATTATTTTTTTTATTTTTTTTCCTATTTTCTTTAAACTTTCAGTTTTTCTTTAAAAAAAAAATGTCCGATTTTCAACTTTTCTTCTTTTTTTAGAAAAAATTTTAATTATTTTTTTTCTTTTTTTTTAGTGAAAAAAAACATTTACCTTTTTTTTAATATTCTTTTTTCCTTTTTAGTTTTTTTTTAAATGTATTTTTTTTCTTTGACCTTTTTTTTATTTGGTGTGAAAACCCCTTTTTTTTTGTTACTTTCTTTAAATATTTTTTCAATTTCTTCTCAGCACACTTTTCCTTTTTTAAAATGTTTTTTTAGGCCATAACTCCATTTTTTTTTTCTTTTCTTATTGGTAACTTTGATATTTTTTTTATGCAAACTTTTTACTAACTATCTCTTTCTTTTTTCAATCTTAGGAAACAAATTGTGTTTGACATCCGCTTCCATTGCACAGTCAATATTTGCTTGGTATCTAGAAGGAGAATACATATTTTTATATGTCTTTATTATTAGCTATCTCCCAATATAGAAAGTTTTTTCTTAAGATTTTTTTTTTCATTTTTTTCATTTTTTTTAAGAAGAAAAAAAATCCATTTCTTAAATGTGGAGTGATCAACCCCTGGTTCAGACGGAATTTAGGCTGGTCATTCTCTCACTTTCGTTTCCTCAGAAAGTGATTAACCCTTGATTCAGGCGGAATTCAGGCTGATCACTTTGTTCCAGATGTAGAACCCTCACCTTATGTATCGCCCCCACCCTATAACCCACCCTTACCTTTTCCATAAAGGCAAAAACCTAAGAACCAGGATGTTCAATTTAAGAAGTTTTTGGATATTCTAAAGCAACTTCATATAAACATACCTTTAGTAGAGGCTTTAGAACAAATGCCAAATTATGCAAAATTTCTTAAGGACATATTGACTAAAAAGAAGAGATTAGGAGAGTTTGAGACTGTGGCTCTTACTGAGGAACGTAGTGCTATTCTTAAGAAAAGGAGTTAGGGAGAGCACTTTGTGATTCAGGCGCAAGTATAAACCTTATGCCTCTTTCGGTTTATCGAAAGTTAGGTATAAGTGAAGCTAGGCCTACCACAGTCACACTCCAATTGACAGATAGATCTATCACATATCCTGAAGGTAAAATTGAGGATGTTCTAGTCCAGGTCGATAAATTTATTTTTCCTGTCGATTTCATTATTCTAGATTATGAGGCAGATAAGAATGTCCCAATTATTCTTGGTCGTCCATTTTTGGCAACTGGTAGATCGTTGATAGATGTCCAACAGGGGGAGCTTACAATGAGGGTGTATGACCAAAAGGTGAAGTTCAATATGTATGATGCAATGAAATATCCTAATGATCTTGAGGATTGCTCGTTCATTCAGGTGTTGGATGAGTTTGTTGAGGACCACTTTGAGAAGGAATTGATGGAGTACCATACCCAAAAATTTGGAGAAATCCAAATTGAGGATGTGGAAATAGGTGGATTGGAGTATGAGCATAAAGATGCAGGTGAGATTTCTAGTTTTGAGAGGAATTTTGAATCCTTAGAGCCAATAGATAAGAAATCCAAACCTATTGAACCTTGTAATTCATTAACATTGCTCCAGCAACCCGAGATTAGGAAATCCTTCATTGATGAGCGGTTATTTACTGTAGCTCATATTAAGGCAGTGAAAACACCTTGGTATGATGACTTTTCCAATTACCTTGATTTTGGAAATTTGCCTCCTGGTTTATCAAAAGAACAGATGAAAGAATTTTTCCATGGGGTGAAGTTTTATTTATCAAATGATGCATCTATGGTTAGACAATGTGTTGATGATGGCTGTGAGTTTAAAGTAAAAGGGCAGCGAATAAAGCATTATGGGGGGAGGAAAAGCATTATGGGGGGAGGAGTTTCGTTCGAAATATCCTTCCCTAAAATTGGTCGATGAATGAGAAAACAAGAGTTTTTGCGGGAGCATTTCATATTGCAATATTTTTATCTCCTAGTGTTGTTGCGATTTTATTTTATCTCGTGGATTTTATTCTGGTTTGAATTAATTTGAATTAGATTTTATTGATTTCAATTTTATCTGATTTATTTTAATTCGTTGGTATTTTCGTAGATTTTATGTTCGTTTTATTTATTTATTTTTATTTTGGCCGATTTAATTCTTAATTTAATCGGATTAGTTCTGTTTAGATTTAATTTCAGTTTGAATTGTTAATTTCTGTTTAGATTAGATTTTTAATAATATATCTTCCTGATTTAATTCTGAAATATTCTTCTTTGAAAATGCTGGCAGATTTAGGGAGCGCAGGTTATGAGGGAGCAAAATTTCAGCATTCTAATCAGAAGCTCCCATTATTTGATTTCGTTTTTTTGTGTTAGTTTTGATTTACTTTTTGTTTTTATATTATTTTGATTTGATATGATTTTTATTCGGTTAGATTTTTATTTTATTATTTATTTTATTTTTATTTTTTGTAGGTTAGTTTAGATTTGATTTTGAAGAATTTTATTTTCGAAAGATTTTTCCAGATTTAAAATAATATATCTTGTGGATGTTACTTAAAAAAAAAAAAAGATTTGATTTCATAGTTTTGTTGAGAAGATCAGAGATTTTATTCGGTTAAGATTTTTTGTGAGATAAGATTATAATTTTACCGTTGAGATTTTATTGTTGTTAGCAGGATAATTAAGTGGGCGTGCAGTTAATTACCAAAGATGTCATGTGTTGAGTAGAGGGCAGCTGGCGTTATGGTTGTTACACACAGAGGGAGCACAGTAAATGGAAGATCTTACCGTTTGACAGATAATAAAAATTTTCCATGAAACCATGAAGTTAAAACAGTAACTTAAATTAATTAGGAAATAATTAGGGGCTAATTATTTGTTGAAGATCTTTGAGTTAGTGCCCTATTTATACGAGCTCCCATCATGTACGTTTTTCACTCTCATCTTTTATTACTACTGATGTGATTTTTTTTTTCTTTCTGTGTGTATTATTGTTGTGAGAGTAAAAAGCACAAGCAAGGAAAGAAAGATAGACGAAAGAAGAAGTGTTGGTGGATGAAGATACAGTGGAAGAGAGGGTTCAAGAGGCTTCGTAGAGACCAAAGAAAAAGAAGGAGAGGTTTAAGAGAGAAAAAAAAAGTAAGAACCCCTACCCCAACCCTTTCTCCTGACCATTTGTTTCTGAAAAAGAAAAGCCAGAAGAGGAAAAAGAAGATAAGAGGAATGAAGTTGAGACTGAAATAGAACTGAGTGAAGAAGTTGAGCTTGATGAAAGATTTCAGAGGTTCATTAATGAAGAGGCAAGACACAAAAATATCAAGAAGTCCTGAAGCGAAATGTTCTAATGGAGCGCGACTTCGATGATGGCAAAGAGTTCGCACATTTTCCTTGAGCGAACATCACTAATCACAATTGGAAACGGTTGTGCGCAAAGTCGGAGTCCACTGTTGATCAACTAGAATGGGAGTTCTACGCCAACATTGATGAAAATGAAGGATTCTTGGTTATTGTTCATAGAGTTGTTGTCGACTGGAGCCTTGGAGTGACTAATTCTTTGTTTAATTTGCAAGACTTTCCCCACACTGTTTTCAACGAAATATTAGTTGCTTCCTTAAACGAGCAACTAAATGCCCAGTGGAGGTTGTCTAGGATGAGGGCAAGAACTTTCCAGTCAACATACCTGAAGTGTGAGGCTAACACTTGGCTCGGCCTTTTCAAATAGAGATTACTGCCCTCAACGTACGATTCCATTGTCCCCCGCGATCGAGTGCACTTGAAGGTTCAAAGTCCCAAAAGAGTTCCAATGATATAAACTTGTTTGATAAGGGGATTATTGACACTGCCAATCTGGCTAGGCTTAAAAAAGGTGAGGTGCGCCAGGGTGGTTTGTTGTGCGGTGTCCATAGAGTGCTGAAGCAACTTGAGATGGTTCTCAGTAGGCTAGAATTCACTGAGAGACAACTTCAAACCTACTAGAGCTATGATCGTTGAAAGTAATGGGTTTTATGCCCTAAAACTCGTAGATAGTAAATGAAACAAATTAATCGATCTCAATAAAGTGTTATTTGAGTAATTCAGTAATTTGGTTATTGAATAATTGAGTTTGCATTAATAAACCCTAAATCCAATAAACTAAGATCCAATGTTGTTTAAATGAAACTTGGACTAGTATGTGGGGACATACAGGGATCAGTGTCCGAGTAACAACCTAAATGGTCTATAGTATAGGGATAAGGCTGAGTACCTTATCCTGGTGACACTATGTGATACGACCCACCTTGTATTCGATACAGATGCAATGATCCAAAGCATCCATGTAGGAGACATGCGGGTGGGGGTATCCTATGCAATGAGTTTGCATAAGACCGGACCGCGAAATAGTAACCACTAGATGTAACGCCGTTAACTAGTTTAGGTTTCTATTTCAATAGGATGACCTAGGTAACTCAATCTCAATCCTGAGTCTGTTATGAACCCCTTTCTGGAGGGACTGTCCTTAGATTTGTATGGGTGAGAGTGGCCAGTTCGCCGACTCAATAAGCCTACCATTTCAGGGGCAAGACCGAATGGGGGCTGGGAACATAACAGTACAAGATGGAATTCACTCCTTCCCCTATTGGGGTAAGTAGATGTGTGTTCCCTTAAGGGCTGATTCTAGGGCTTGAACAAAGGCGCTGGACCCTAAACAACTTGTTCATTAGAGGAATCGGTGGTACTTAAGGAACCAGAGGTAACCCAGGGGTAAAACGGTAATTTGACCCAGCTGGTGTTACGAACACATGTGAAGGATTGACTTACTGCTTGGTCGATATCCGTGGACACAGAAATATTCTATAGTGAGAAGAGTGCAGCTGTAGGTCTTTAGTGGAGTGACCCACAGTTAACGAATGTTGACTAAACTTGGTCAATGAGTTTGGCCAATTAGTCTCGTATCGTTGGAGCTTCTGATCTGTAGGTCCATTAGGTCCCACTGGTAGCTCGTAAAGAGACTTGAGGCAAATTAAGTATAAATTGTAAATTGAAAGTGTTCAATTTATTTGGGGAATCGTATAATGTATATTGATGCATTATAATATAAAGTTTATGAAACTTTATAATATAATTTTTGAATTAATTTAAAAAAAAAATTAATTCTTGAGAGAAAGTATTTGAAAGAGTTCAAATAAATTTAATATGAATTGGATTCATATTAATTTTAATTTTAATAAAATCCCTAAGATTAAATATATGATATTTAATTGGGTAAATTAATTAATTATGGAATTAATTAATTATTTATTAAAATTAGAGACCTTTTCCTATTAGGAAAGAAAATATTTGAAAGAGTTCAAATAAATTTAATATGAATTGGATTCATATTAATTTTAATTTTAATAAAATCCCTAAGATTAAATATATGATATTTAATTGGGAAATTAATTAATTATGGAATTAATTAATTATTTATTAAAATTAGAGATTTTTTCCTATTAGGAAAAGGTCTCCCTTTTCCTGTTAGGAAAAAGGTCTTGGCTTTTACTATATATATAGGACCCCTGGGGTGGGGTGAAAGGTATCCCATTCATTCTCCTACTCTCAGAGAATTCTCCCAAAGGCTCCCACAAGTCTCCTGCCTCTAGAAGTCTCAGAGTCATACCGGTGTAGCCATAGTGGTGGTGTTCACACTAGTTCGTGATTAATTCACAAGCAGTTGGTGAATTTAATCTGAGTCGTCAACGAGAGTAAGTAATTTGTTACTTTATAAATTAGATTTAGATCTAATATTTTTGTATGCTTAGCCTTAATATATATTTAGAATAGTTCTAATATTATTGCCAATGTATTGGTATTTTAGATTAAACAAAATTAATTACGAATCGGTCCCAATCACGCTTCCGCTTTACGGAATTATGGAATTCCAATCCTTCAGAAAGGACACCGCACTAAGGAGGGCTATGCAAGCAAATTTTTCTAAGTTGTATCAAGCCTTCCCAATTTTTCTTGATGATCTTATAAACCCATGCATTCCACCCCCACCCATCATTTGAGAGGAAGAAGAAACTCAAAGCCTGAACATGAAGAAGAATTAAAGGGAAGTTTTAGTTTCTGCGAGCAAATATTTTGATAAATGATTTTGTGTGCTCGTCTTGTTTGTGTTTTATTCTTTCTACCTATGTTATGTTCTGCTTCTTTGTTTTTATCTGTTGCTTTAAAATCTATCTCTGTTATGATTACGTAAATCTTTGATCTCGATCTTTAATGAAATCAAATATTGTTTTGTTTGACACATCTGAGTATCTAACTTAATTTTCTTCTGAATTTTTGAAGCTTGGACTAGTTAGCTTAATTATATCAAGGTGTTCTGATCTCCAGAAACCTTTTGCTTGAGCATTCCTTCTAGCCTAGTCATGACTGCAGCAAAAAGTTCTGAGGTAGCATTGTCTTATTTGATCCACCTTAAGCTTAATCTTAGTCCCACGCTTAGTTTAAAATTCAGATAGAAAAAAAATTAAGTTTGGGGGTATACTTATCATGTTGCTAATTCATTGAGGACAATGAATAATTTAAGTTTGGGGGAGTTTTAGCTACTCCGCTTGTTTTGCCCGAGCATTCCTCTCCTTCATAATAATTTTTCTAGGTTGTTGAGTAACCAGGGACATTTGTGACACCCACAATTTGTCTTTGCGTCAAAAGATGACCTAGGAGAATATATAAAAAAATGATAAAAATAATTGCTGAAAAGAAAAATTTTGGAAAATTTTGCTGAGAAAATTCATAGAGCAAAAGTTTTGAAGGATGAATGATAATCTAGCAGTTTTCTGTCTCCCAGGGCTTAGGTGAGCTTCATCATAAAATGTCGCCATTCTGGGAAGCAAGGGATAGAATAACTAAGGATTTTTTAGCTTAACAATAAGTATTTAGCCTAGTTGGTGATAAGTTTGAGGCAAGAGTATACTGCACCATAAAGTGGGTCATCTCATGCTTAAGAACTTATGACTGTAGGGCTGCTTTAAGTCTGAAGAACGAAAAAAATAAAATCCCCTGAAATATGTGTTCAAATATATCTGATAATTGAGCTAAGCTGTGGTAAGTTCTTAGGATTGAGTTAAAGGTGGTGATTATTTGTTCAATGCTGAAAGAATTATTTTGCTGCAGCAGTGCTTGGTTTTGCAGGATGCTCAGGTAAAGGTTGAAGGTAGTGTTGGAATATCTGTTTTGATTGAGTTGTGCTATGACTAATGTTTTGAATTTTCAAGGGAAGGTGAGTTAGTATTGCTCGGGACGCGCAATAGTTCAAGTTTGGGGGTACGATAACTCTCCAAAAGGGAGTTATTTAGGCCTTAGTTCTATAGTATTTTGTGTGTCATTTGTGTTAAATAGGGTTGCTTTTAGATGAATATTATATGTTTTAACCCATTTGGAAGAATGAAGGCTTTGGAAGTTATTTTGTGCAGAAAATATTGTTGAGCGACTTGAGGGAGCAATTTCCATGATCCAGCAAAACTGGGAGCAAAACTGCCACGTCACAGCTCGTTATCCATTTTAATAAAGTGGCGTTAGCTGAATTATTTTCGGATCTAAGAAGCTTGGAAAGCCCTCCACGTGTCCAAATTAACCTATTAGGTTAAACCTCATCTTGTAAAAGGAGAGAGCTGTCAAAGACAAATTCATTCACGACTTGGAGACCGAATCAATCGGTCGGAGGCCGAATTGACGGCAGAATGGAGATCTAAGAAGACCATTTGCGATTCCACTCAAGAAGACGAAGTTCTTCCATGTTCTTGGTGGTTTGGAGCAGCTGTTTCATCCCCATTTGCTGAAAAGGATTAGTATTTCTTGTGTATTTCGTATTACGGATGTGCTTATTGAGATTGTAACGTTTTTTATGTTTTCAATCATGAACTAATTACTTTGTAGGCATGGGTTAAGAAATTATGTGATTGTTATATTTATAAAATCTGGAAATTCTATTTGATTATGTCATCTTGAATTATTGTTGTTCTTTAATTTCATTATGTGCCCGCCTAGCTAGCCGGTATGTATAGCTTCTCCTAGTTTCAGGGATGATTTAGGAGTTGTGTGGCGATAATTCACGCTAGATCGTTGTGTATTGGTGAACGCCAGTGACTGAGTTAGGGATAGCCAGTTGCCTAGTGCTTGATCGGTAGAGCTTCATTGGAGTTGAAACATATTCCAAAAAATCCGGAGTTCCGGGAGGATCCCGCTGATAATACTGCATGAGATTGACGGATCAAAAGAATTGTTGGAGCATCTTTATAAACAATTACAGAAGTCTTAACCTGTGTCTGTTTCCATTCTGTTTTCTCTAGTCATAATCATTTACTGCTTTCGTATTTCTTTTGTCTTGAAGGTTTGTTCTTCAGAAGGATTTGGATTCTTCTGAGATTGGAAGATGATCGCAGCCTCGTTCTTCAATTTTGCAATAGGATTTGGAAAGGATCTGAGCTTTGATCTTCAATTCTGCAGCGGGATTTGAAGAGGATCTTAACTTCGTTCTTCAGTTTTGTGGCAGGATTTGAGGATGATCGGAACCTTGTTCTTCAGTTTTGTAGCTGAATCTGACGAGGATCTGAGCGTTGATCTTCGATTCTGCAGTGGGTTTTGAAGAGGATCTGAACTTCGTTTCTGCGTCGAGATTTGAAGATGATCAGAGCCTTGTTCTTCAATTCTACAGCTGGATTTGATGAGGATCTGAGCTACGATCTTCGGTTTTGCAGAAGGAGCTTCAATCTTTGGTTTCTTCTAAGAGCTTTCTCTTCTTCCTTTCTTTCTACCGTCCTTCAAATTAAAAGTCGTGCCTCCTATTTATAGAGTTTCCTAAAGGCCTTCGTGGGTTTGGGCTTGGGCTTGGTTGCATTTGGGCCCATGGGCAAGGGCCTGAAATGTATTTGGGCTCATCCATGGGCTTGGCCCTGAAATGCATTTGGGCCCATTCATGGGCTTGGGCTTGAAACTTTGGGCTTCTGACCAAATTACCTTAATGAATTTGGGTTTAAATTGAACCCAATTCAATCTAATTTCATGAAATTAGCATATTTTAATTTCACGAACTTAGACAATTGCTTGAAGAAACTTTTATATGCCAACAGTGATGCTTCCAAGAAGAGGTTAGGTTGTGTTCTTATGCAGCACGGGAAGGTTATTGCCTACGCTTTCTGACAGTTGAAGAACTACGAGCGCAACTACCCGACTCGTGATTTGGAGCTAGCAGCGGTAGTTTTTGCCCCTGAAGATATGGAGACATTACTTGTATGGTGAGAAGATCCAAATCTTCACAGATCATAAGAGCCTAAAGTATTTCTTCACCCAGAAGGAACTGAACATGAGGCAGCGTAGATGGCTCGAGTTGGTGAAGGATTATGATGTAGAAATTCTCTACCACCCAGGTAAGGCAAACGTGGTTGCAGATGCACTGAGTAGAAAGACAATCCACACTTCAGCCTTAATCACGAACCAGGCTCACATAAGGATTGACATGGAGCGTGCATGAATAACAGTCCTAGTGGGGGAAGTTGCCTCACAATTGGCCCAATTGTCAGTTCAGCCAACATTGAGACACGTATCATAGACTTCCAGAAGGAGGAGCTCAGCCTTAGTGACCTCTTGAGGCTGAATGAGAATGATAATTTGAGTTATGAGGAGAAGCCAGTTCAAATTATTGACAGAGATCGCAAGACCCTTCGAAACAGGGAGGTAGCACTTGTTAAAGTGTTTTGGTAGAACCACCAGATTCAGGAAGCAACATGGGAAAGAGAAGATGAGATGAAAATGAAGTACCCAGAGCTCTTACAAGACTAGCTACTGTTGAGGACGAAAGTTTTTAAGGAGGGAAGATTGTAACGTTGGCAATTTAAGGTAAATCTCAATTCCTTTAATTTTGAGTTAATTTGATTGAATTTCATAAAATTAGTATAAGGAGGGAGATTTGAAAGGATGGAATGGTGGAATTTTTAATTATTAAAGCTTCGATGGCAAACTTGTAAATAAGTGGTCTTGCAAGTCAAGCCAACCCTTTTCCCCTTTATAATTTGAGTCGCACGCAGCCCAAGGGAGTCATCTTCCTCAACTCTCCTCTTTTCCCATCTTCCTCATTTGTCGCGGACCTTTATTAGCAGCCACCTTCATCTTCTTTTTGTCCTGTTGCCGGAATTAAACGTTCTTTCGATCATCCTCTCCATCTCTAGTGTCTTCTCCGACAACAGTCAAAGCAGCTGTGGTGGTTTCTGAGTGATTTTTCGGTGGTTTGGATAGTATTTCGCGAGTGGTTTTTAGCAGCAAGCAGTGGGTATTTTCCTCTCTTTTTCCCTCGATTTCTCCCTCAATTTTCCTCTCTCAATTAATGGTTGGGTTTCAGGCTCGTGTGGGTGGTTTTTCCGGTGAGTTTCAAGCACGACAGAGGCTGGTTTTCACGTTCTCCAGTGGGTGTTCAGCAAAAATGTAGGCAACATTATTTTTGGGGCGTTTTTCGACGTTTCTGGCGAGTGTTTAGCATGGGTAAGTGAGATTTGGGGTGAATTTGGCAAATTTCATGGTTGATTTAGGATACCCATTGACTTTGGCTTATGATTTCAAGGTACCCATAAAATTTGGAGGTTTTAATCGTTATTTTAGAGTGGATTTGGAACCCGGACAACAAGTTGTGTTTTTGTTTTTGGGTAAGTTTTGGGTTTTAAGTCACCCCAAATTTAATCAGTTCTTAGTTGAATGTTGGGATTAAAACCCCTATTTATTTGAGAATTTTATTCCCCTTTTGTGTAGCTTGATTAAGGACCTTGGAGCTAGAGTATTAGTTTGGATTTTATCAAGCAAATTATTTGGCTATGGTAATTAGCCATTGGATTTAATTCTATGCTTTGACCCATTCGATTGAATGATTAAATGTGCTCTCATGAAATTGGATTTAAGCACTAAGTTTGCATTGGTTAAATGAGCATGATTGGTTTATCTTGAACCATGGAAATTGTATGAAAGGGTGATGAGATGTGGATTGAAGGTAGATGTAGGAATAAGATGGAAAATAATAGTTAAAGATGAATTTAGTCAAGCTTTTTCAAAAAAAAAAAGATGAATTTAGTCAAGCTAAGTGCAAGCATACACTATCGCATGCAGTAATAAAAACTCTTAAAGTATTCCAAAAGTATCGATCCCACAAGTGTTGGGTTTTATGCCCTAAAACTCGTGGATAGTAAATGAAAAAAAAAATTAATTAATAACAATAAAATGTTATTGAAATTATTCAATAAGGAGTTATTGAATTTCTTATTCTTAGTCTTGCAATAACTAACCTTAAATCCAATAAACTAAGCATCCAATGTTGTTTTATGAAACTTGGATCGTATGTGGAGACATACATGGATCAATGTTCAAGTAACAACCTAAAGGGTCTATAGTATAGGGATAAGGTTGGGTACCTTATCCTGGTGACACTATGTGATACGACCCACTTTGTATTCGATACAAACACATTGATCCAAAGTGTTCATGTAGTGGACATGCGAGTGAGGGTATCCTATGCAATTAGTTTGTATAAGACAGGACTGCGAAATAGTAACCACTAGATGTAACACCGGTGACTAGTTAGGTTTCTATTTCAATAGGATGACCTTGGTAACTCAATCTTAATCCTGAGTGTGTTATGGACTCCTTTTCATGAGGGATTATCCTTAGATTTGTATGGGTGAGAGTGGTCGGATTCGTCGACTCAATAAGCCTATCATTTCAGGGATAAGACTGAGTGGGGGCTGGGAACATAACAACACAAGATGGAATTCACTCCTTCCCGTCTTTAGGGCAAGTAGATGAGGGTTCCCTCAAGGGCTGAATCCGGGTATTGAACAAGGGCGCCCATCCTCTCCTGGCCCGAGAGGAACTTCCATTTACTGGTTGGACCATAAATGAGTTGTTCATTAGAGGAATCAGTGGTACTTAAGGAGACAGAGGTAACCCAGGGGTAAAACGGTAATTTGACCCAACTGGCGTTACGAACACGCGTGAAGGATTGACTTACTGTTATTAGTCTATATCCGTGGACACAGAAAAATTCTGCAGTGAGAAGAGCGCAGCTATGGGTCTTTAGTGGAGTGACCCGCAATTAATGAACATTAGTTAAATTGATTAATGAGTTTAGTCATTTAACCTCATATCATTGGAGTTTCTAATCTGTAAGAGTCTTCACTATAATTTTCTTCTCCAAGAACACACAACCACAGAGGTTACACCGGTATATCTTTAAGTCTAGGAGGCAATGGACTGGTGGGAGTCTTTCTCTCAGAGGGAGGCTTGAGAGAACGCAAGAGTCTTGTCTTGTGAATCTAAGAGCAAGTGGGCACCCTAACCTTTAGGTCAAATGTTCTATTTATAGGACAAAGGTCATGAATAAAATATTCATATAAAATCAACTATTTTCATAACTGATTTAATATTTTTCATAATTATTCAATTCCATGACTAATCAATTCCATAATTGATTTTTTTTAAAAAAAATCCATAATTGATTAATCTTTTCCATAAATGATTAATTACTTCCATAAGTGATTAATCATTTCCATGATTGATTAATTTCGAATTAATTAATTCTTTAATTAATTAATCACCAATTAAATATCATATATTTAATTTCCGGCCTTGAATTAATTAATTGTCCAAATTAATTTTAGGCCTTAAATTAATTAATTCATATTTGAACTATTTCAAATTCTCTTATATCCTATAAATTTAATATGAATCAAATTCATATTAATATTTGAATTTCTTCAAATGTTTATTTCTCTCATAATAATATATATCATATACATTATATTGTTTTCCTTAGTAAATTCTCATCTTCAATTTACATTTATTACTTAGTTGCCTCAAATTACTTTATGAGCTACCAGTGGGACCTAATGGACCTGCAGAGCAGAAGCTCTAACGATGTGAGATTAATTGGTCAAACTCATTAACCAAATTAATCAATATTCGTTAACTGTGTGTACATTCCACTATAAACTCACAGTTGCACTTTTCTCACTGCAGACATATTTCTGTGTCCACAGATATAGACCAATAACGACTAGTTAGTCCTTCACGAGTGTCCGTAACACTAGTTGGGTCAAATTACCGTTTTACCCCTAGGTTACTTCAATTTCCTTAAGTACCAATTATCCTCTAATGAACAACCTGTTTGTGGTCCAACCATCAAACAAAAAACCCTCTCATGCCATTGAGAGGGTAGGGCCCTTTGTTCAAGACTCGGAGTCACCACTTAAGAGAACACTCATCTACTTCCCTAAAGTCGGGAAGGAGTGAATTTCATCTTGTGTGATTATGTTTCCAGCTCCCCATTCAGTCTTGTCCCCAAAATGATAAGCTTATTGAGTCGGCGTATTGGCCACTCTCACCCATACAAATCAAAGGACAATCCCTCATGAGCAGGAGTCCATAATCAACTCAGGATTAAGACTAAGTTGTCTAGGTCGTCTTAGTGAAATAGGAACCTAACTAGTTAACGGTGTTATAACCAATGGTTACTATTTCGCGGTCCGGTCTTTATGCAAACTCATTGCATAAGATACCCCCACTCTTATGTCTCCTACATGAACGCGTTGGATCATGGCGTTTGTATCAAATACAAAGTGGGTTGTATCCATAGTGTTACCAAGATAAGGCATCCAATCTTATCCCTATACTATAGACCCTTTAGGCTGTATCTTGAACAGTTATCCCCATATGTCTCCACATACAGTTCAAAACTCATACTACAGCCTAGGATGTCTAGTTTATTGGATTAGGGTTATTTAGGCAAAGACAAACATAATATAACTAACAACACCTAATAGAAAAATACATCAATATTATTTCATTAATATTCGGTCAACCGTTACATTCACTATCTACGAGTTTTAGGGCATAAAACCCAACATAGATAACATGGGTTTCTTATTTAAAAATAAATAAAATAACATGGGTTTCCATCTTAAAACCAATTGACAATGAGTGGAGTAACCCACAAATCTTATAAATTGTGAGGTCTCCATTTATCTATTCAATGTGGGATCCTCAACATGCCCCCTCAAGATGGTGCCTCTTTGGGTTCACCATTCTTGGATCGGATCCCAATTTCTTTTTCTTGGACCGAATACCAGTTTGGGTTTCATGGACTTTGATACCATATTGAAGGATTGGAATTCCCTAATTTCGTTAGCGGAAGCGCAATTGGACCGATTCGTAGTTAATTTTATTTCTACCAAAATACCATTACATTGGCAAAAATTCATATAACATATTCTATAGAAACTTAAGACTAAACATACAAAAATTAGATCTAAATCTAATAGAGAAAGAGAAGCAAACCTCCGTCGACGTCTCTGAAAATCAAGAATGATTCTTGATTGCTCTGCAACAACGATGAACACCACCATTTGATCTTCCCCGCTATAACTCTAAGATTAGGAATGTAGTTGTGGGACTACCTAATCTTGAATGGGAAAAACTCTTAGAGAGAAAAATTCTCTCTAGAGTTCTTGAGTTGAGAGAATATGAGAGGGGGGCTAGAATGAGACTTTAGGGTTAGGGTTCTCATAACCTTTCCTTTTATAAGAGAGGAAACCCTAATGTGACGTTAGGAAACAATCTTGACCGTTAGATCAAGATCAATTAATTAATTGATTAAATCAATTAATTAAATGTTAATTAATTAATCATATTAATTAATTAATCTCATGCACATTTAAATCTTATTTAAATGTAATTCCATCACATAATATATAGTTTAATTAAACTTAATTAAATCACATTTAATTAATTTAATTAAACTAATCAATTAATTAATTTCATAATTAAATATCGCCCATATTTAATTAATTAGAATCATATTCTAATAATTCCCTCATAGATTATAGTTTAATTAAATCTCATTTAATTAAACTAAAATGAATAATTAATTAATTCATCTTCTAATTAAATACCATATATTTAATTAGACATATATTCGAACTCTTTCAAATATATTAATCTCTCAACTTAATAAAGTTTAATCTCAAATTAGAGTTTATATTTTAATACATCACTATACATTATATTAATTTGTATCTCATACAATAACGAAATCCAAACCTCAGGGGCTAAATTGTTAAATTTGAAAACTCAGGGACCAAAATGAAACCTAACCTAGACTTTAGGAACTAAAAATGTATTTTCCCTTATTCTTAATAAATTTATTTCTTTCTCTCTCTCCATCATCATCTTTTTCTCCTTCCTCACTATCATCACCAACTATCACCCACTGTTAAAGCCATTAGTGACAACTTTTTTTTTTCCTTTCTTCTTTTCTTTTTCTCTCTTCATTTTCTTTTTTTTTTTTTTAAATAGAAAGTTGAAAAACGCCAACTGCCCTCTCTCTCTCTCTTCCCCTCTCCTTCGTGTGCTGCTAGCCCCTCGTCCCATCTCATCTCTCATTCCGTTCCGTCTCCGACATTCTCTCTCCCTCCCGTCCCGTCTCTGTCTCTGGCGTCCATCCTCTCTCTCGGTCGTGTCTCTTTCTCTCCGTCGCCGACAAGTTTCTTTCACGTTTAAAAAAAACAAATGAACAAGGTTTTTGGCCGAGAGAAAACCCATATTTAGGTTTTTAGCCAAGAGAAAATCCAGACATGCCTGCTTTTTGCGACCGAGAGTGTTGTACAAACGGGGATCATGTGGTGCTGCTCGTGTTGGCAGTGAGTTGCTGTCGTGGGGAGCTGCTACACTCCGACGATGATGCTCAGAGGAGGGAGAGAGTGTAGCCAACGACGAGAATTCATGGAGAAGAAGAAAATTGTAGAAAAAAGTGGGCTCATTCATTCAATTTTTGACAAGAAGGAAGAAGGAATGAGAAGAAGAAGGAGGAGGAAAAGAAGAAGAAGAAAAAAAATTTACCGGTGGTGACGGCGGCGATGACGACAGCGACTGTTCGACGATTGTAGTTGGTGGAGGTGATGAAGATGAAGAAGAAAAGAAAAAAGAAGAGGAAGAATGAGGGAGAGAAAGAATAAAAAAATAATATATTTTTATTTAAAAAATTAAGGGAAAAATACACTTTTTGTCCCTGAGGTTTGAGTTAGGTTTCATTTTGGTCCCTGAGTTTACAAACTCGACAATTTAGCCCCTGAGGTTTGGATTTCGTTACACTCTTAGTCCTTTCGTTAATTTTTCTGTTAAATACTAACAGATTGCTGATGTGGCATTAGTTTTTAATAAAAAAATATGTTTTTATTAATTTATTAAAATAAACTAATATATTAAATACATTTTTTATTTTTCGTTTTCTTTTTTTCTTCTTCCTTCTTCTTCAATCTTCTTCTTCTCTAACCTCTTAGGGCCCGTTTGGCCCGCTGAATAGGTTATTTTAACATGGGTTATTGTATCCCACTCCCCGTTTGGCCCGCTGATTAATTTACACGATGGGAAACTTAAAATATCACGCTGGTTTTCTTATTCATTATGCACAGTGTTCACGCTGCTTTCCTTATTCAATTCGCACAGTAATCTCTCTCTCCCATTCTCGCTTCTCTCGCCCTTTTGGATCTAGGGTTTGTGCCGTTGGTCGTCTTCTCCGTCTCCCTCTTCTTCTTGAAGCGGATCTCTTCGTTTCTCTTCTCTATCTGTTTCCAGATCGGTGTTTTTCACCAGATCTGAAACCTTTTTTCACCATTCCCTCGCCGCTCTGAATAGGGTTCCCCCTTTTGCCCGTTTTCCTTCGTCTCTTCGATGTTGCATGCTGGATTTGATGGGTTATGACTTCGGATTTGCGTGGTAGGGGGTGGTTGGAGTCGTTTTTTCACGATTCCCTCGCCGCTCTGAGTAGGGTTCCCCCTCTTGCCCATTTTCCTTCGTCTCTTCGATGTTGCATGCTGGATTTGATGGGTTGGGACTTCGGATTTGCGTGGTAGGAGATGGTTGGAGTCCTTTCGAGCCTGGTGGGGGTGGTTTTTGAAGGTTTGTTTTCTATCTTTGGCCGGCCGATGATAAATGCCTCCGTGCTCTCTGTCTGCTCTGTTTTTTTTTTTTCTTCCATTGTCGTTCGTTGTTTGATAAATGTTTCCGTTTCCTTTTCTTTCTTTGCATAATCGTTCTCTGATTCGAATGTTTAGGGTTCGTCGTCGATGATGATTTTTTTTTTCCTTTTGCATAATGGTTCTCTGATTCGTATGTTTTATTTTCCTTTTTTTTTCCAGTCGAAGATCAATATTTTTCTTCTTTCTCTTATGCATAATGGTTCTTTGATTCCAAGTTTCCTTTTCCTTTTTTTTTTTACAGTCAGTGATGGAGTTTTTTTTATTATTATTTTTTTATTTTGGATAATTGTTCTCTGATTCGTATGTTTATTTTTCCTATTTTTTTCCAGTCTATGATCAGTATTTTTCTTCTTTCTCTTCTGCATAATGGTTCTTTGATTCCAAGTTTCCTTTTCCCCTTTTTTTTGCAGTCAGTGATGAATTTTTTTTTTCCTTTTGCATAATTGTTCTCTGATTCGTATGTTTATTTTTTCTATTTTTTTTCCAATCGATGATCAGTGTTTTTCTTCTTTCTCTTCTGCATAATGGTTCTTTGATTCAAAGTTTCCTTTTCCCCTTTTTTTGCAGTCAGTAATGAAGTTTTTTTTTTCTTTTCTTTTGCATAATTGTTCTCTGGTTCATGGCCATATTTGAGATTGTTGTTTATGTTTTCCAACATTGTACATGAAATGTTGTTTACCATAGTTGAGATCTCTGTCTTGTTTGTGTATGTTTACCATAATTTTGTTCCCTAATTCATGACAATATTTGAGATCTTTGTTTCTGTTTTCCAACATTGTACATGAAATTCAATATTCATGAATGAATTTCACAGACCTGAGGCCGGCCAATTTTTCCACTTTATGCATTAAAATATGATTTCCCCACATGTCTTTAACAAATGTGTATTTATAAATGCATTGGTCTGTTGACATCTGTTTTGTAATAGATGTATTTCCAAATGCACTGTTGAGTTGACATTTGCTTTTAGAAAAAAATGACATCTGCTTTGTATTAGATTATTTCCAAATGCACTGTTGAGTTGACATTTGCTTTTTTTAAAAAAATGATGATTGCTCTTCATAAATGCTTGATAATGTCAATTGGATTTGACATTATTCAATACACCTTCATCTACCATTGGAATGTTGGTTGGGTCTAATAAGTGCACATTGAAACCTACCCTTCAATTTCATTCTTTATATACATGTATCATCATGTGTTGGTTCTTCAGGCAGCCCCATCTCGTTCTTCTCTTCCTCTACATACAATTGGGTTAGTCTCTTCTCTCTACTTCCCTTGTTCTTAACTACTTCTTTGACATAATACTAATTTACTACTCTCTTGCAACAGGGGCGGACTCCTTCGCGAAGGAAACTAGTTCTTTCCTCATAATTTGCCTCCCCATCTCCTCCTAGTAAGGTTAGTCTCCTTGTTCTTTTTGCACTAAATAGTCGATAACTAGGTTTCTAATCTTCATCGTTTATTGTTTTCAGGGTTTGAAAACATACTTTCATCGACCTTACTGCGAGGTTCGTTTTTTTAAAGATCAAATGTTCCTTATGTAATTTATCTATGTTCCACATTCTTTTGGTTCATGTATATTGATTGAACACTGTTTTTTTATTATACTTGTATTTGAGTGTAGAATATTCTTTCATAATTTATGTAGGACATTGTACATTAAACATGTTGAACATGCGTGAAACTTTTTATTGTGCTTGTATTATATTTTCGTTGTCTTTTATATGTTTGGTGGTTGAAATTTTTTATTCTAAAGGTTGCTTCAAAAATCATTTGTTCTTTATATCGGTTTAAAGGTAGCTAAATTTAATCACAAATTTTTTCACCTTGAAACAACTAACACAAATTTCACATGTTTACTTATTCCGAATTTTTAACACAATTTGTAACACAAATTTATAATTTCTGAAACAGATTTTTTTAGTGAGTGCCATAATTTAACAATCTTATCTAATTCTAAAAATGTAGACGAAAGATTAGACAAAAAGTACAAAATTAAAAACATTGTATCATGAAACTTGAGTTGATTAAAATGAAAAAGGTTTATTAATTGATTTTTTATCTCAAAAATCAAGTTTTTTTAATAAAGTTTCACCATAAACCTATTTCACTTTCATCAAACTGTTCGCAAATTTGAAATTAGAGCTTAACCAAACTTATTTTTATGCAAAATTATAATATTAAATTTTTTTACATTGTTTTTTTTTTTTTTTTTTGGTTTTTTGTTAAAATTTAATTTTGCAAAAAAAAAAAAAAAGTTTTAAAATAATAGATTTTCGTAGAATAACAGATTTTAGAAAACAAGTTGCACTAAAAAAAACCTTTTTCATTTTGGTTAAAACAAATTGTGTTAACAAATGTTATAACAAATGTTTTAATAAAACTTATTTTTATGCTAATGTTAAAACAAATTGGGAAAAAAAAAGGTCAATTCCTACTTCCCATTAAATCCCAATATGAAATCATGTAACAACTTCAATTGTGGAAAAATCATGACCCTACGCCAAAGAAAGTGAACCCTTACCTTGGGTTCTTTTTGTTTCATTTGAAGTTAAACATATCATTCAACCCGTCTACCCAATACTTTCTTTTTGTAACAATTGAATCCATGTTCATTTTTTATTCATATTTGCAAACTAAAATATTGGACATACGAAGTTGTTTGAGTGAATAAAAAAAAATGGTGAAGAAAAAAAAATCAACTTGAATATTTGATTCAGATTCTCATGTGAAACATATCAGCAATCCAAACACAGGATATTTTAACCCATACTAAAATAATCTGCATACCAAACACAGATTATTTTATCCCAGACTAAAATAATCTGCATCCCAAACACAGATTATTTTATCCCAGACTATGATAATCTGCACCCCAAACACAGATTATTTTATCCCAGACTATAATAATCTGCACCCCAAACACAGATTATTATAACCCCCAGACTATTATAATTCCCAGATTATTATAACCACCAGATATAATAACCAATTCAGCGCCCCAAACAGCCCCTTATTCTTCAAAGCACCACACCTCGTCGGAGTTGCAATCGCCGTCGTCGTCTGCCTTCGCCGATTAACTTTTTTTCCCCTCTTTTTCCTTCCTTCTTCCTCCATTTCCTATTCTTTCACTGTTTTTTTTTTAAAAAACGAAGGGGAAACCCCCCCTTCGACGGCAACGACTGGAATAGTTCCAAATCTGGAACGAGCTCTCATCCATTGCTTCTTCGATCTCTCTCTCTCTCTCTTCCTCTCGTTTTTTATTTCAATTTCCAACCCCACAAGAGCAAGAGCGAAGGGCTGAGATAAGGAGCCAATGGCCGAGACTGAGAACTATGTCTGTGTCACTCGTGCTTCTAAGAAGAGAGCTGCGGCGGCTGCCATGGTTGAGGATCAACCTGCGAATCTGGGCACGAATAAAAAGGGATGACGATCAACACGGATCTGGGCCTGAGCTGCGGCGGATCTGGACGGGTGAACGACGACGACGACTTGGGCGAGCGACGACAACCTTCTGTGATTTGCAGGATTTTCTTCTGTGATCTGCGACAACACAACGACGGGTTTTTCTTCTCCGATTTGTGCCTGAAGGAGAAAGAAAAAAAGGGAGAGAGGAAGAAGAAGAAAAGAGGAAAAAAAGAGAGAAAAAAGGAGAAGAAAAAAACGGTTGTCATCGATGACGGTCGACCGCCGGCGAGCGGCGGTTGACGGCAGCTGGCGGCCGATGACGGTGATGGCTGCCCATTGGGATTAGGGTTTGAATGGTGAAATGGTGGAGAAGAAGAAGATTGAAGAAGATGGATGGAGAAAAAGAAAAAAGAAAAATAAAAATAAAAAACTAATGTCACGTCAGCAATCTGTTAGTATTTAACAGAAAAATTGACGGAGGGACTAAGAATGTAACGAAATCCAACCCTCAGGGGCTAAATTGTTGAATTTGAAAACTCAAGGACTAAAATGAAACCTAACCCAAACCTCAAGGACCAAAAGTGTATTTTTTCAAAAAATTAAAAATAATTTTTTTAATAAAAACATAGCACCAAACCTACATTAGTTGAGTTTTTAACGGAAAAAATGGACGGAGGGACCAAAATGAAACTAATACCAAACCTAGTTTGAAAAATCAGGATCAAAATGAAACATAATCTTGAGAGACTAAAAATGTATTTTTTTTTTTTTAAAAAATTTGGTAATATCAGGACTATTGATAAACGGGCTGGATTTAGGAGGTTAATATTGTAATATCGGCCCATTTCAATGGCCAACAACGGGGACCACTGACCCGATGACGACTACGCTCCACCTGCAAGTGCAAGGCTTCCGCCCTTTCTCCAAAGCATTTTTATTTTCATCCTCTTAAATTCCGGCTTCTTCCTTTGTTAAGCCAATCAAATTCCGGCTTCCAATGGACGAAGTGATCGTAGCAGCTGACGCCTCATCGAAGCCCTCAATTCTCCCTTCGAATCTCCCTCTCCTCTCTGCCTTCCTTTCCTTCGCCCTCGCTCAGTTTCTCAAACTTTTTACTACCTGGTACTCTCTATTCCATCTAACTCTCATTTACTCCATCGTTTCTCCAGCTAATGCTTGTTCTTAATTGCTATCTTAAGCTACTTCAATCCGCGTGGTCGATTGTTGCCTTCCTAATTAGTCTGGAAGGTCAATTTATAAGCGTCTGTTTGAAATCGTGGGTTTAGGTATGAAATTCATTAGGTATGACGTAGTGATTTTATAAACTGAGTTTTTCTCCCATCAAATTTAGGATTCAATTGCATAGTACTAATATGTTGGATTTGCTGTATTTTTCTTTCTTTCTTGTTTCCCCCCCTTCTTTGTTGAACTTAAATTGCATCATATCTTTTTTAAGCTTCCGTTTATGTTTTTGTAACTTGTTTAGCTTCTTTGAAATGAACTGAACTGTGCTTCTTGGTGAAACTGGTATGTATCAGATTGTTTATGTAGTGGATTTGCACTGGGATTTAGGATTTATTTAATTTATTGTTCCATGGGCGACAACCTTTCGCGCTGCACGTATATACTTGGGGATATGTTCTATCTCAAAAAAAGAAAAAACTTGAGTATATGTCAATTGAAAGATTTTAACTAAATTGAAGAGTGTTGCCTTTTTACCCTCCTTTAGTCAATGCAAGATTCTCTTAGTCTAATTTATGCGTCAGGGCCATGTTGAGCGGGCCGGATAGATTCTTAGTCCCCAAGGGTTGGGTGGACTTATTTGGAATCAATAGGCTGTTTGCAGGCCCGAGAGTCACTTAGGATCATTTTCCCAATAGTTATCTTTTAAATTGTCTCGTAAAGAATGGTGGACAGAGGAAAAAGGAAGAAAAATGGGAAGGGTTCAGATTCATTATCTACAAGTCCCTCAAACCCAAATTGAAAAAAGTGGAATTGGAGTGTGTTTGGGATCTTAGAATCAATAAGGAGGGAATTATTTTCAGGATCAAAACACTAGATGAAACAGAATCTCTTGATTCTGTGAGCGAGGAAGAGTGGAAGGAATGAAATGATCTCAAAGGGCATTTTGAGGTTCTCACTAGGAGAGAAATACAAAATGGAGGCGAAAGGATAAGATAACATGGGTCAAAGAAGGAGATTGGAAGACGTCCTACTTTGACAAAAATAGCCAAAGTCAAAAGATCTAGGAACTATACTTTTTCTCTTATGTTGGAGGATGGGAATATAATGTTCGAAGATAGTCATTGAAGAGAATATTATGGAATTTATTTTCTACCTTGTATGCTCCTAAGTCCTAATGCTACTCCCTACTTATTTGTAGGTGGTTTAGATTGGCATCCCAATAGCAACTTCTATTCTTTCTGGAAGAATTAAAGCCACAATGTTTAGTTGCGATGGGTAAGGTGCTCTTGGCTCTAATAGTTTCTCTATGGCCTTCTTTCAAGAGAATTGGGATTTAATAAAATACAATTTGTTTAGGTGTTCATTGAATTCTATGAGAGAGGTGTGGTGGATGCAACCATGAACTTAAACCTATATTTCCTTGACTCCAAAGAAGTCTGATGCTAGGAAAGTAAAGGATTTTAATTTTTAGGTCTATTAGCTTGATTTCTAGCCTTTTGATGATCTTGTCTAGAATTGAGTCATGAAGGAGGCATGTGTTATCTTTAAGATTGACTTTGGAAAAGCCTATGATCATTAAGTTGGGAATTTATGGAAAAGAGGCTTTGCTACCGGGGTTATAGGTAGGGGATCCTCTTTCCCGTTTCTTTTTCATCTCTATGGCTTATGTTCTAACTTCTAAGTCAGCTATTGATGAGAGGGATGGAAAAGAGAGTTATTTTGGGGTTGGGGATGGAAAGAGAGTTATTTTGGGGTTGAAAATTGGCTAGCATAGTGTTTAAGTCTCTCATTTTCTTTTGCCCAGAAAGGGAGGAGTCATTTTAGAACATTTGCCCCATTTTGCATGTTTTCGAGCTTATGTCAAGCCTTACGGTTAATCAAGAGAAATGCTCTTTATTTATGATCAATCGTGACTAAAGTAAATTTAGGAATTGGGCCAAATACTTTAAATATGAGGTCGTCTCTCTTCTTATATCTTATTTAGGTCTTCCTTTGGGCCATGATCCTATTCGTTTCCGGACATAGTGGTTGATAAGATCCAAAAGTAACTTTCCTTTTATAGAGAAGTTTTTTTTTTCCTAGGGAAGAATCACTTAAAGTTGAGGGGGAATACCATTATATTATCTTCCTTTGGGGAGGAAGAGAGGGTTAGGGAAGGTCTCATCTAGTAAATTGGATAATTGAGTTGAAACTAGTAGAAAAGTGTGGTTAAGGGATTGGGTGGGTGGCAAAAATGAAGCTTTCATCTCAGAGTGACCATGGAGGTTCCCTTTAGAATCCAAACCATTATTTGTCATTTTTAATGATAAATAAAACTTTTATAGATTAAAAAATGAAATAATACAAGGACATACAAAAATAAAACCTACATAAAAGAAACCAAACTACAAAAAGGAGCTTCAATCAAGTAAAATAAGACCTAAAGGATAATTACAAAATAATTTTGTAACCCAAACCTACAAAGTGGGTTGCTGAAGGTGGCACAAATCAAGTAAAATATGGCTCGCACCTTTTTGAGCTAGTTGCTGAAGGTGGCACCAACGGATTTAAAAATCTCTGGAAATCGATTGCTTCTAGCTTCCTTTCTTTCTCTTCGTTGACAAGGTGCTTTGTTAGGGAAGGTTCTCGTGTGTATTTTTGGGAGGATTGGTGGGTGGGTGAGAAACCCCTTCGACTGTTGTTCTCGCGTTTATATCATTTTTCGAGTAAAAGTTGCATTTTGTGGCCTCTATTTTACCGCCCTTGGATCCTTGTTCTTCCTTGTCTTTGGTTCTAAGTGTCATCCGGAGGTGTCAGATGTGGTGGGTCTCCATTCTGTTCTTCACGATCAACGTTTGGTCCAAGGGAGAAGGGACCATAGGTTTTGGACCTCGAACTCTTCTAGGAGCTACTCTTGTAGATCTTTCAATCGTTTGTTGTTTCCCCCGTCCCCACACACACACACACACACACAAAATCGCCTTTGCTTTCTTCTTGCTCTAGAAAGATAAAATCCCTAGGTAGGTTAAATTTTTTTTTGATAAAGATCCAACTTTCATTGAGAAAAAATGAAAGAATACACAGGCATACAAAAAACAAGCCCACAAAAGGGGATCATCATTTGGTGATTTTCTTCTTGCGGAGGATGAAATTGGGTCTGACCCGTCGGTGGTGAGCTACTCGGAGGACGAATCTTTCTTGTCTACGCCGGTAACTAAGGAGTTGGAGAGTCTAAGCCTCGGGAGTGTCTTTATTGAAGAGGGAGAAAAGCCACCGGAAGTTCTTGATTCCTCTCCTATGTGTGCTAACCAAGTGGTGGGGCCCTCGTTCGCTCTGACAGATATTCAACGGAAGGAGCCGAGTCCAATTCTTCATTCTCAATCGCTAATCAAGGTTAACTCGGAAGGGAACACCAACCAGGTACGCTCACCATCTTTGGACTTTTCACTTTCCAACTCGGCTCCGATCGATAGGGGAGGGTTATTTTATCCGGGGGGATGACTTATTCATATCCTGTGCCTGTTTCCTTGCCAGTTGAGGGGGGAGGGTCCTTGGGCTTTGATCACAGCTTCTTATCCCCCGTTATCTTTAATTCTTTCCAACCTTCAAGAAGTGCCTTGTCCCACCCGTCTGCTTTTTCTTTTGGAGAGAATGTTTTGTCTTTTGCTCCTTTATCCTACGTCTCGGGTAGTGGAAATGGGGGGGAAGGTCTTCCTTTTCCAAATGGGTTAGTTGGTCGAGTCCCTTTACCTATCTATAGGCCTTTAGGTATTCAAGGCTATCATCAGAATAGTGGTTTTTGGCAACCAGGGTGGGCTGCCTTGAATGCCATAGGTATCCATGAGATTTCGGCAGAATCTACTCCTAAAGCCCCACCAGAAATTGAGAAAAATGAGTTGAATGAGAAAAAAGGGAAGAAGTCCTGCAAGAAAGAAGGTGATGTAGCTGATTATATGCCTATTAGCTAGTTATCTCTTTAGTATGCCATGTGAGAAACATGTGCCTTGTAACCACTTTTAGTTAGTTCCTTTGCCTATTTAAGGGCTGGAACTTCATTAATAAAGATCATTCTCTCATTCTAATTATCACCTAGTGATCGGCTACACCATATTTGGTATCAGAGCGTGTGAATTCTGGGCGCTTCCTCGATGGCATCCAAGGTCTCAACCAACGTAGGTGGAGACTCAACATTGATGGGAAAAGAGGCGGAAACTATTGCCGTCCTCTCACCACAAGAAACGACTGTACGCTTGCTGTCAGTCGAAGATGATGTGCGTGAGATTAAAAAGATCTTAGAAATATTATGTGAGAAACTAGGCTGCAAACCGGATCAGCAATTAGCCCAACCGCAAGAACACATAATTAAGGAAAGAAGGCAGCAAGAACACCAAAAGGAAGGTTGGAAGACCAAACAATGACCAGATAGACATGCTTTTGAGCAGAAAACATTTCAAGAAACAGTGACAGCACCAAGATTTCATCAAGAACAACACATGGGATTGCAAGAATTCAACCATAACCCCCTGTTTAGAAGACAACCCGTATGGTCTGAAGACACCTCCGGTGAAGAAGAAGATGAACCTGTGGAATTTCAAATGGGAAGACAAAGAGATCGAAGGTTCCCATACCAACAACCCGAGAGTAACTTCAAAATGAAAATAGATTTTTCTCCAAGAATGGTCCAAGAAGTAGATTTTCTTCAAAGAATCCATCAAGAACACCGACCAATGCTCCAAGAATTCAACAATAATCCCTTGTATAGAAGACAACAAGACGGGACGGATTCCTCGAGAAACAAAGACCTTGGAAAGATGGGAAATAAGGGGGAACCAAGCTGTAACCTAATGGGGCAAGCTACCATGGAGAGAACTTATCAAGAACAAGATAAAACATCTCGGAAATTGGAAGAAAGGATTGGACAGCAGCAAGAAAGACAAACAATGGAGCAAAGAATAGTTCAAGAAACATATTTAGCTCCAAGAAAGTATCAAGAACAACGAATAATGCATCAAGACTTCCACATCAACCCATTACATAATTGGCAGCAAGAATTCTTCAAGTGGAAACCTTTAGAAACACAAATGATTCTGGACAAAATTGGCAGCAAGACCGAGCAGGTGATTCCAAATCCAGCAACGCAGACAAATTGGGGAAACGATCAACAAAACCGCCAAGGAGATTGTAGCAAGACAAAATATCAGCAAGAAAACAAGGTAAAATATCGGCAAGAAAGGCAAGAAAGGCAAATTTTTTATCAAAGAACAGTCCAAGAATGGGATACAGTCCAAGAATGGAATTTTTGGCCGTTTATTACCTAACTCGAGGTCGGGTTATTTTTGTTGGGCGAGGAAATTGATGTAGCCGAGTATATGCCTATTAGCTAGTTATCTCTTTAGTATGCCATGTGAGAAACATGTGCCTTGTAACCACTTTTAGTTAGTTCCTTTGCCTATTTAAGGGTTGGAACTTCATTAATAAAGATCATTCTCTAATTATCACCTAGTGATCGGCTACACCAGAAGGCGACTCCAAAAGAGTGGACAGGGAATTGAAAAAACTGGAATCGTCTGTGAACTATGATCGTAGGAGAGCCTCGAAGGAGGCTGGGGATGATCCAATTAATCAATGAAAGTCATTTCTTGGAATGTGAGGGGTCTTGGGGGTAGGGATAAGCGTAGGACGGTGAAAGATTTCTTAATCCAGGAGGATCCAGATATTGTGGTTTTGCTTGAGACTAAGCGCTATAAATATAACCGTGAGTTTGTTAAGAGTATTTGGGGGAAAAGAAAAGTGGAGTGGTCAGGTATTGAGTCTATCGGGGCCTCGGGAGGGGTTTTGGTGTTATGGGATAGTAATTCGGTGGAGTGTTTGGAGGTGTTGAAAGGGGAGTTTTCTATGTCTATGAGAATCAAGTGGCCGAATAAGGAAGTTGGTTGGATCACGGGGACGTATAGTCCCTCGAGGCCCAAAGGCAGGCAGGCGTTTTGGAACGAATTAGGTGATTTATTCGGTTTGTGTGGGCATTGTTGGTGTGTGGTGGGTGACTTTAACGTCACTCGCTCTCCTGTTGAGAAGGCGTCAGGTGGGAGGACGATGAAATCCATGAAAATCTTCAATGATCTGATCGAGGGTTGTAGTCTCTATGATCCCCCTCTGACTAATGGGAGATTCACATGGGCCAATAGTAGAGCCCGAAGCAGAATTGACAGAGTCCTGTGCTCTAAAGGTTGGTTGGAGTCTTTTGTTAATATAAGACAATCTTTAGGCCCTAGGGTAGTCTCGGACCCCTGGCCCTTGATCTTTGTCTCTGGATCTCAAAGATGGGGCCCTTGTCCCTTTCGTTTTGAGAACATGTGGCTAGATCATCCTTCGTTTAAAGCATCCTTTCCAGGTTGGTGGAATGTGAAGGTCCGGGGTAAATGGGAATGGTATAGGCTTATGGCGAAACTCAGAGCCCTTAAAAATTCTCTGAAAAGATGGAATAAGGAGGTTTTCGGGGATATTAGGGTTAAGAAGCAGGAAGTGTTGAGTAGAATCAGTAGCATCGACAATCTTGAAGAGGATGGTCAAATTGATGAATCTCTCAAAAAGAACCTCGCTCAAGATTGAGTATGCTAAGTTGGTGGAAAAAAAGACGATAAGTTGGAGACAAAAATCCAAAGTGAGATGGGCTAAAGATGGGGACTGTAATTCAGCCCTTTTTCATTGAATGGCGAGCGGGAGAAGGAGCAAGAACTTTATCGGTTCCTTGGAGAACAACAGAGGGTCTCTGATTCAGGGTGAGAAAGAAATTGTGGATGAAATCTTATCCTTTTTCTCCGATATCTATGCCCCTCATGTGTTTCCCAAACCTTTTGTGGAAGGAGTGGAGTGGAGTCCCATCTCAGTCAGTGACAAAAATATGCTGGATTCCCCGTTTTCTATGGAAGAGATTAGGAAGGTTGTTTTTGAATGTGATAAAGAGAAGGCCCCGGGCCCTGACGGTTTCTCGATGGCCTTTTTTCAGGATAATTGGAAAGACGTCAAGGTGGATTTGGAGAGGGTCTTCAAGGAATTCTACGAGAGGGGCATCCTTGATAGTTCGTTAAATGAAACTTTTGTTTGCCTCATTCCTAAGAAAGAGAGAGCGAATAAGGTTAAGGACTTTAAACCTATTAGTTTGATCACAAGTGTTTATAAAATTATCGCCAAAGTTATGGCTAATAGGTTGAAGAAGGTTCTCCCCTCTACAATCTCGGAGGCCCAGGGTGCCTTTATCGAAGGGAGGCAAATCTTGGATCAAGCCCTCATTGCTAATGAGGCTATTGAAGAGTATAGACGTAGTGGTCGGGAAGGAGTTATCTTTAAGATTGATTTTGAGAAAGCTTATGACCACGTTGATTGGAACTTTCTGGACAAGATTTTGGAGAAAAAAGGTTTTGGGTACAAATGAAGATCGTGGATTTGGAGCTGTACAAGATCGGTGACATACTCGATTCTCATTAATGGTAGACCCAGTGGGAGAATTCGTGCTACCTGTGGCCTTCGTCAGGGCGATCCCCTATCTCCTTTCCTGTTCCTTTTGGTAGTTGACACGCTTAGTAGGTTGTTTTCAAAAGGGGTTGAGGGTATGATTATTGAAGGGTTCGAGGTGGGGGGAAACATGATTCCTCTTTCTCACCTTCAGTTTGCTGATGACACGATATTCTTCTGCTCTGGTAAGGATGAGTCCTTTTCAATCCTGAATCATATGCTTGCCTTTTTTGAGTCCATGTCGGGCCTTAAAATCAACAGGGGTAAATGTCAGCTTCTGGGTATTAATAGCAATGTGAGCAAAGTCAATAGATGGGCTTCTTTGGCTGGTTGTGAGGTGGGCTCTTTCCCCTCTTCCTATTTAGGGCTCCCGTTGGGCCACAATCCGAGGAATTCTACTTTTTGGGAGCTAGTGGTGGGCAAGGGGAGGAAGAGACTTGCAAGTTGGAAAAGCAGCTTCTTTTCCAAGGGGGGAGGCTTACCCTTATCAAATCTGTCCTGAGTGGCATGCCTGTTTATTTTTTCTCCCTTTTTAGGGCTCCTGTCTCCGTGTGTAAATCCATTGAAAAGATCATGAGAGGCTTCTTGTGGGAAGGCGTGGATGAAGGGCGGAGTGCTCACTTGGTCAGTTGGGAAACTATGGGAAAGCCTTTGAGTAAAGGAGGTCTTGAGGTGGGTAATTTGCAAACTCGCAACAAAGCTCTTTTGGCTAAATGGTTATGGCGATTCTCCTCTGAGTCCACTACCCTTTGGCATAGGATAATTGTGAGCAAATACGGTCGTCATCCTTTTGAATGGGTGTCGGGTGGGTTCAAAGGCACTTCTAGAAACCCTTGGAAAGAAATTTCAGCTGAGCTTCCCTCTCTTTCTTTATTCATTCATCATTTTGTGGGTAACGGGGAGGAAACCTATTTTTGGGAAGATCGTTGGGTGGGGGATAGACCCCTTTGTGTTGCATACCCTCGCCTGTATCATTTATCTTCGATGAAGAACCATTTTGTGGTCGAGGTGTTGAATCCTTTGGGAAGCTCCATTTCTTTCTCCTTTGGCTTTTCTCGCTCCTTATCTGAGAGGGAAACTTCTGATGTTATGTCTCTTCTTTCTTTGATTGAAGAGGTTTCCTTTAGACTGGGTAGGAGGGATATTCGTGTTTGGAACCCTAACCCCTCTCAGGGCTTCTCTTGTCGCTCGTTCTTTCATAATCTTCTTGACCCCTCTTCTCCTCCTGCGAATTCTGTTTATTCTCTGGTTTGGAAAGTGAAAATTCCAAAGAAGGTGCAGTTTTTTACTTGGCAGGTTCTCCATGGAAGAGCAAACACCCTTGATCGGCTTGTGAGAAAGATGCCTAATTTGATAGGCCCGTTCTGTTGTATTCTCTGTAGGATGGCGGAGGAAGACCTCGATCATATTTTATGGCACTGTGACTTTGCGCGTTCGGTTTGGGACACTTTTTTTGAGATTCTTGGGCTTCAGTTCGCTAGACACAGAGATCTCAGGGAGATGATCGATGAGTTCCTTCCCCATCCTCCTTTTCGGGATCCGGGAAATTTCTTATGGCAAGCTGGGATTTGTGCTATCTTTTGGGGTTTGTGGGGGGAGAGAAATAACAGAATATTTAGAGGGAAGGAGAGGCGTGCGGAGGATGTTTGGGACCTTATTAAATATCCTGTCTCTTTATGGGCGTCGGTGACGTAGGTCTTATCTTGTTAGATTGGCGTCCCTTTATCTAAGGGGACTTCCTTTTGGGGCTTGGTTTTTTTGTATGCCCTTGTATTCTTTCATTTTTTCTCAATGAAAGGTTGGTTCTTTATAAAAAAAAAAAAAAAGTCTGGTGTGGAACTGTGATTATTACGCTATGATTAAGGCAATGATTTCAAGGTGCACTTAGGGGCTCGCCTATGGTGAGGGGCGACGTGAGGGCCGGGTTACGCTTGGGTGGTATGCAAGGTGAGCACCTTCAATAAGGCGCTCGCCTTTTGTGCCTTACTATTGCCATTAGGGGTGTTCATCGGTCGGTCAGTTTTTGTTTTTGTCGGTCTTTTGGAGCTTGGTGACGCCGACCGACTGAACTCACAGTCGGTTGGTCGGTTTATGTCGGTTCTGTAACTTCGGCGAAACAAAAAAAAATACGAAAATATAGAAAAAAGGAGAGAAACAGAAAGAAGAAAAGAAAAAAAAGGAAGGGAAGGGAGAAGGAATAAGAGAAAAAAGAGAGGAAGAAGAGAAACAAACAATATTAAAAAACATAAGAAAATAAGAAAAAAAAAAGAAAAAGAGATGGAGAAAACGATGATGGCGGACTGACGGTGGCGGTGGTCGACAGTGGGAGATGAAGAGGCTGTGAGAAGAGAAAAAACGAGAAAGAAAAAGGGAGAATGAAAAAAAAAAAAGAAAGAACAAGGGAGAAGAAACCGAGAAGAAAGAAAAAGAAGAGAGAAATGGAAGAAGAAGATAGAGAGAGTATTGGTGAAGAAGAAGGAAATAGAAATAAATGGGAGAAAAATAAAATTAAGAGAAAAAAGAGAGAGAGTCTCGGCTTATTAGGGGTGTTCATCGGTCGGTCGGTTTTCCAAAAATCTGGAAACCGACGACTTTCGATGGGTGCTGCCAGCCGACCGACCAAACGGTCGGTTCGGTCGGTCGGTTCGGTCGGTATTTTTTTTAAGATCATGAGAATTGAGATGAAGAATGGCGGTCGGTCGGTTATGTGTAAAATCGGTCGGTCGGTCGGTAAGTTATGTGTTTTTTTTTAAAAAAAAGGTTTTTTTATATATAAATATATTGGGCGGTCGGTCGGTTATGTGTAAAGTCGGTCGGTCGGTCGGTCGATTATGTGTTTTTTAAAAAAAAATGGGTTTTTTTTTTTATATATATAAATATATCGGTCGGTCGGTTATGTGTAAAATTGTTTGGCCGACCAACCGACCGACCGACCTCCCCAATTTAAGAACCGACACCGACCGACTTGGTCGGCTAACCGACCGACCGCCGTCGGTTCGGTCGGTTTCGGTCGGTCGTGTCGGTTTTCGGTCTGAAGATGAACACCCCTACGGCTTATGATAAAAAAGAGAAAGAGAAAATAGATAAAAGAGAGAGAGGATAATTAATAATTAATATAATTTAAAAAGACAATCATTACTTTTTCTTTGGAAAGACAAGTCTGAAATGACTTGAAAAGACTACACACTGCATGTGCAGTGTGCAGTGTGCGTAACTTGACAGACATGCATCAGTTTGATTTTTTTTTTTTTTTTAATATCAATATCGGTCGGTCGGTCGGTTTTCTTAATTTTCGATCGAACCGATCGACCGATGGTCGGTTTCCGACCGAATATAGCAAAAAACCGACCGACCGACGTCGGTTTCGGTCGGTCGAGTCGGTTTTCTGTTTCATTTTGAACACCCCTAATTGCCATGCACATATGTTCATGGTGACATAGGTGCTCGCCTACATGTCCCTTCAATTCTTCCCTCTTCTTTGTTAATTCTTTAATTGGGAGGAAGAATCAAAGTTCGAAGATGATGAAGAAGAATTATTTTTTAGAAAAAAAAAAGATGAAGAAGAAATGAAGTAGGAGAAGAATGGGAGGAGAAGAATTGGAGAAGGAAGAACCTGGAATCTAACAAGGGACCAAACAACCTATAGAAACTCCTCGATCATCTCTCTACACCCTCAAAGAACTAACAAAGTAGAAGTCAAACACCTCAAAGAAACACTAACAAAGTAGAAATCAAACACCTCAAAGAAACATCTCCAAATAGCTGTTGCAAAGTCTCTAAAGAATATGGTCGAGATCCTTAGTTGCTCTCATGCAAAAATTACAACAAAGTGGTCTTACCAAATTGGACACCTTACCTGAAATCCGATTCAAGGTGTAATTCTTTCGTGCATAACGAAAAACTTAACAATCTTGAAAATTTTCACCTTTCACAATAAGGAAAATATAAAGCCACTCGATGGGAGGGGCTACCAAACACTGAAAGAAGGAGGTGCAGGAAAAGCCTTTGAACATCCCTTCTCTCAGGGCTAAAGAAGAACCTTCCAATCAAAGATACAAGGGCTAGAATATCTGTTGTTTCCTTATCGGACAAAGGATGATGGAACCCCAATGAAGGAGAAAGAGAGTTTTCAAAATGAGAAAGGATTGTAGCCACCGAGTGATTCCTCAAAGAGAATAACTGATATAAACAGGGAAACAGAAGGGTCTAGTCTATCCCACGACCACCTATCCTCGAACGGTAAGTATCCCTCCCATCTTCCATTGAATAATGGATATGAGAAAAACTGGGAGCTCAGTAGAAATATCTTTCTATGGGTTTCTGGAGCCTAGAGGTGGCTTTAACCCCACCTAGGGCCCACTCAAACGGGTAAGGACTGTACTAGTGTGGTTTATGAGTTGACAATGGTTGGAAAGAAATTGGTGTGGTTTATTTGGCTGGAAAAGAATAGGAGAGTGTTTCGTGGAAGAGATAGTTCTTGGGAGGATGTTGGGGCCATTTTCATAATGTGGGTTCAGAGTGGTTATGGATGGCCTATGGAAGCATCTAAGATTTTTTCCATAAAGTCTCTTTTCTCCTCCTACAGCCACAAACGTGGAGGCAGACCCCTTTACATATCCATTTGGCAAGGTAAAATTCTAAAGATAAAATTCTTTATTTGAAAATTTAGTGATGGGGTGTAAGCAAAAATCATAGGGTGCAACGCAAATCTCCTTGCCCTTTTTGCCAGATTGGTGCACATTTATTATAAGGAGAATGAGTCAAAGAGTCATTTCTTTCTACTTTGTCCTTTTGCTGAAAAATATTGGTCCTTTCATTTTTTTTCTTTTCTCAAAAAAAAAAAAAAAAAAAAAAAAATCATGAGTACTTTCAACTAAAACACCATCCTTCTCATAAAACCTAGAATACATCGCAATGTAAAAGGTAAAAGAACTACACAATAAACCAAGTATTTGAGGTACTTGGACCCTCTCTCTTAAGACCGCTCAAGCTCTAAACCAACTGAGTCAATGCCTAACTTTCCTCTTTTCCACTCCCTTTATTTATAACCAAATACCCTAAGAAACTCCCTAACTAATTGTACCAAGTTAGATCCCAAATCCTTGAAGTGCATCTTCCTCGGTTCAAAAGGGGTATCGTTGTTATTGTCCTAGTCTTATCAAAAGTTGCCCTCAAAATCTATACCCGAGTGGGCAGCTAGCATTTGTTTATGCGGTCATTGGTAAAGGGAAATATGGCACAAGAGTTCCTTTGTTAGGGCAACAGGTTCTGGAATGTTTGGCCTAAACCTTTGCCTGTAGCGGCAACTACCACTGTTGTAGCCAAGCGGTTTGCTTTTCTATTAGCTTCCACTTATAGAATTATTCCCTTAAAAAATGCCATCAGCTCTCCCATACTTTCAAGGACAATGTTACTTCTATTTTAATTGGGCATCTTTGACACCAAACTCTAAAATTTTATGGTCCAATGCTGTCAAAGCTCTGGTATCAGAACTGTGGATGGAAAGAAACCAAAGGATTTTTCAGAATTCTCATCTCCTTTGATTTTATCGGCTCGATTAAGCTCGTTTAAAGGCGTTTTCATGGTGTTCTCTCTCTTAGCTTTTTGATAATTATTATTCTATTAAGGAAATTTATCTTAATTGGAATGCTTTTATTTCTTGTGTATAATTTTTATCTTTATATTTTGTTCTCTGTGTTTTTTATCACTCCCTTGTGGAGTTTGTATCTTTTAAGCACTAGTCTCTTTTCATTATATCAATGAAAAGTTTCGTTTCTTGTTTAGAAAAAAAATGTGATGTGTGTGGAGAGCAGCTTCCCAGATGATTCTTGAGGGCAACTTTTGATAAAGCTGTTGTTAATCACTGACTACATATATAATTGAGAACTTGTTGAGGATGTTGTGAGCATTAATTCCTGACCAGTTACCATTCTGTTAATACTACGGAGTTATGGAGGGTTGTAATTGCAAATTTTACAATTGTATGTGATTTTTTCTTTTTTTTTTTTTTTTTTTTGGGGGGGGGGGGGGGGGATGGGATAAAAACAAAACACAATGTACTGTATACATTGGTATCTCATTTTCTTACTATTTCTATATGCTCGTTTCTGAACCAACTTTTAGGCTTGTACTTATGTGACACTCCTCAATATCAGATTTAGTGTTTTATTGTTATTACTTATTCATCAGGAACAATGTGATTTGCGTGAATGAACAAATATTAAGATCCATCATTATATGTTTTTGCTTGTCTTTATGATTTGTTTCTAGAAGTGTGATCGGTGATCTCAAAACAAGAATTTGAAAACAATGGATTTAATAGAAAGCTAAATTTTCATTGTTTTTTAATTGTGCTTAGTAGAAAATTTAGAATTTTAAAAGATGCAAATATTGTTTTGAGAATCTTCGGGTGCGTTTGGTTGGTGATTTGAAAACTTAAAATTTGAAAATAAGGGATTCAATGAAAATAGAGTTGTATTTCATGTTTTCAGATATGTGTTTGGTAGTAGATTTTGAAACTGGATCCCAATTTAAACAATTGTTCAAAATGTGTTCGATAATATATTTATAAACCATAAATATTGTCATGGAGCTGGTGGAAAGATATTGTCATGGAGCTCCCCTCTTTTTCTGGTCTTGTCCATCATGTGGTTGGGGATGAGAATGATACATACTTTTTAGAGGATAGATAGATGGGGGATAGACCTCTCTATCTTACCTTTCCTTGTCTCTTTCAGTTGTCTTCCATGAACAATCGTTCAGTGGTCAAAGTTCTGTTCCACTCAGGGAGCTCCCCCTCGTCTTTGTTTGGGTTTCGTCGTGTTTTTTTCGATAGGAAAACGACAGATGTCATGACTCTTCTTTCCTTAATTGAGGAGTTCGAGTTTAGGTTGGGGAGGAGAGATAGTCGTTGTTGGAAGCCTAATTCTTCTGAGGAGTTCTCGTGTAAATCCTACTTTGTTTTGTTGTTGAATCCCCCTCCCCATAGTGAGTCTATTTCTCTCTTTCGTGGAAGGTGAAAGTGTCGAAGAAGGTTAGGTATTTATTTGACTGACTCCTGAGAAGGAATTCCCCTTTGATTGACACTTTTTGCTGCATCCCTTGTTGGAAGGCAGAGGAAGATTTGGATCATATTCTTTGGAGTTGTGTTTTTGCCTGCGCTAGTTAGGACCTTTCCCTTGCTCGTTTGGGCGGCAGAGGACTAGTTATCCGGAGTTGAGGGTGTTGATCGAAGAGTTTCTCTTCAATCCAACATTCTATGGCAAAAGAAGATTTTTGTGACAAGCCAACATGTGTGTGCTTTTATGGAATTTATGGGGGGAAAGAAATAATAGGGTTTTTAGGGGGATAGTTAGAAGCTCGAGCGATGTATAGTCCTTATCGAGATTCCATGCTTCCCTTTGGGCTTCGGTTACAAAATTATTTTGTAAATATCCTTTAGGTATTATCTTATTGGATTGGAGTCCCTCCCTTTATTTGGAATCCCTTTTGTGGGCTTCTTTTTTGTATGCCCTCGTATTCTTTCATTTTTTCTCAATGAAAGCAGGCTTTTCTATCAAACAAAGAAAAAAAAAACTAGAAACTAGTTGTAGTTATCAACTAAATATTAGGTTGAATATAAATCATTATTAATTATTTTATAAACATGTTATATGTTATAAATTTTGTATAATTATTATTTTACAATATCATATAATTTACAATATGTTATATTATACAAATTTTAATTTAACAAAAATGAATTGAAGTTTATAACATGAAATACTATATTTATTAAAGTTTTTATCTTTTTTAATTTAATTTTGCATTTTAAAATTTCAAATTAAAAATTTGGATACACTAAAAACATAAAAAAGTTGTTTTCAGAATTTCCATTATTTGGATCACAAAATTCGAAAAACAGTTTTAAAAAACACATCTGTCAAATACATATCCAATGAATTTAGTGAATAAAAAACATAAAATAGAATTCAGATTGTCTACCAAATAGACCCTTCACTTCTTGGGTCACATAATTCAAATACTATTGCAAACCCACCCCCACCAAATAAAAAGTTTTTGAATTCATTTGATTGAGTCTAAAAACAAAAAATTGAATCTAAATAAAATACCAGACTTGCTCATCTTTTTTTGATCATCTTTTTAGGGCCTTCTTTGTTCTTTCATTGGTCTTAATGAACGTTGGCTTCTTATCCTCAAAAATTGGTGTAATTTTGAATGATTAGCTAATTCAATATTATAATTAAAATGATTTTTTGGGGACGAATGTTGGCTTCTTATCCTCAAAAATTGGTGTAATTTTGAATGATTAGCTAATTCAATATTATAATTAAAATGATTTTTTGGGGACTCAGATTTCTAACTTGTGATATAGGAGACAATTTATTTTTTAACCAAGAAAGAAAAAGTTAACTCAATCCTAGAGCTATACTGGGCTGTTCTTGCTTTGCCATTTCTTTCGTGCTCAACTGACAATGTAATGCATTGTGCAGGTTCAAAGAGAAGAGATGGGATTCCAAAAGGATGCTGGGGTCTGGTGGAATGCCCTCATCACATTCGGCCACTGTAATGTCTCTAGCTGTAGCTATTGGCTTGCAAGAAGGAACTGGGGGACCAGCTTTTGCACTTGCTTTGGTTTTGGCTTGCGTTGTACGTACTTAATTGCCAGGTCTTGTTCATTATTTTTTGCGAACTTGGTTACTTATGTACAGTTTAACTTTTAGAATGATATCCTCTCTTGCTAATTTCTGTTTGATAATCTAAAGCATTGTACTCAACGAATGAATATCTATAATCATGAACCTCTTTGTTATAGAACTTATAAGAAGTAGAATAGTAAAAAAATTCATCAACTATTTTCCGTCTCCTTGGGGAGCTTAAATAAGAGAATTCCAATATTGTTAACTAGTACATTTTATGATATTCAGATCAATAAATTGCCGTGATACCCCGTATTTCATCTTAGGGGATTACATAGTATTTTGGATCTGTATATGGCAACTAATATTTATGTAGATTCAATATCTTCAACATAATCTGGCAACTTCTTATAAAAAGACATAATCTGGCAACTAAGATGAAGCCTTCAATTGGCACTTGTCTGCTGTTATCAAAGATTTAAATACTGATGTAAATGTATATGTCGAGTTCTCAATTATATAGAAATATCTAATGGAAATTTTCATAAAACTAATAAAATAATTTGAGTTAACAAGTATTTTACAATTTTTAAACAAGATATAAAAAAAATTAAACAAGATATAAATTCTTATTATTAGTATATATTCATATAGATAATACCTTTGTTCGACTTTATATATATTTCACAGACATTTTTATGGTATTTTGGAAAAATATCAATTGTATGTCGTATCCTTGTACTGGCATGTTGATTCTTTGGTTGCTATTAATTAAGTAATAAGTGATTGGGTGGGTGATTTTTATATTTCTTGAATTCCTGAAACTATTGAAGCAAGTGGAATTAATGACTGGTATGTTTTGGTATTCTTGTCATTATTGCCCTCTTTCCCTTTGTTTCAACTTTCAGTTCTGGAGGGACTCTTTATTGACAGAAATTCAAGATATGTTTTACTTTATCAGCATAAAAATCCATCAGTGCATCTAGAATTATCTCTGTTGATTCCTGTTCTAAATTTTTAGAGAAGCATCTTTGTGTACTCAGACCGATGATCCTTGCTTTTAGAATAATTTCAGAAACCAAAGTTTCAAAGAAGTTACAATGATCTTCTCTCAAAGGGGAGAAAAAGATAAGTTACAATGATCTGTGTGGCAACTGAATCATTAAAATGTGATACAATGATCGCATTAGGAGAGCATCTTTTGCTCACCTTCATCCTCAATGGTGTGTCTTTCTTTAGGAACAGATGAGGATTTAGAGAACCTGTTCAATCAGTATCCTCATATTGTGTATGTACTTGGTACTTCAGCACCTCGACCTACTTGCTTGATTCCTATATGGAAATTGCTTAGATCAAAGGAGGGTAAATGATTCTTGTGCATTGGTGGTTAAATGTCAATAGTACAAAATATTATTTGAGAGGAACATATATTTTAATACTAGATTATATAATTTTGGGAATATTGGACTAGTTTCATCTCAATCTGAACATTGTTGCCTTACTACACTCCGCAATTCATGACATCTCTGTTTTAGTCTAAAGGATTCTCATTCTTATAAATTGAAATATCTTTTGGTTTGTCTTAAAGTCTACTTTTAGATTTAGATGCTTCTGGTGTTACAATACTTATGCATCCATCTCATTATCTACATCTTTTCTTTGTAATTCAGAGCTTACAATTTATAGTAAAAAATGAGTTCTCTTTTTTTTAAGAACCAAAACTTTCATTAAAAGAATTAAAAAGAAAGAAAAAGAATACACGAACATAAAAAAACAAGCCCACAAAAAGGGAGCCAAACTACAAGAAAGGGCTCCAATCAAGTAAAACAAGACCTAACGAATAATTACAAGACCAGAGGTCCAAAAAGAAACATAGAATCTAACAAGGGACCAAACATCGGAATAAGAACTCTCTCACCTCCTGGAGATTCAATTATTTCTCACACCCCAAAGAGCCCACAAAATAGCACAAATCTCGACCTGTCACAAAAGCCGTCCTTTCTCGCGGAAAGGTGGATGGAGAAAAAGCTCCTCAAAAGCCCCCCTAAAACCTCAGCAGGCGATGCTAAAGCCGAAGACCTCGAAAAATAAGTTTTTAGAGATGAATTGTGCAATTACATCCCAGTAAAACTAGAACTCGAGATATAATCACTTTATCCTTCATCATAGGAAGGAGCTGGTCAATGTGTTGCTAATCTCATTTCCTGTTCTTACTCCAAAATTTGCAACACTTGTTAGTAATAATAAATAAAATGAAATCAAGGAGATGCCTCATTCTTATCACTTTTGACATGACATATATTCCAATTGTTTTTCTTATTCTCCCTGTACTAATGACGAGTTACGATAATTGACAGGTGATGTATGATGCTACTGGTGTTAGACTCCATGCTGGTCGCCAAGCTGAAGTACGGTTGTTGATTCATATGAAAATACT
Source organism: Luffa aegyptiaca (assembly GCA_017139565.1). Taxonomy (NCBI): domain Eukaryota; kingdom Viridiplantae; phylum Streptophyta; class Magnoliopsida; order Cucurbitales; family Cucurbitaceae; genus Luffa; species Luffa aegyptiaca. The sequence continues at coordinate 26,787,929 of CM029405.1, read as the reverse complement.
TTTATTTGTCAATCATCTTTGAAATTGATGGTATATTTTGACAATTTCAAATCAGCATGCCCTTTACAAAGCACTCTTTGCCTTTTGCAAACGATTTTTTTTTCTTGATTCCTGTTTTTTCCGTTCTAGCTAATCATGCCATTTAGCTTAAGGCTTTAAATGGACTCATTACTTCCTGAAGACTGTATCTTTGAACAATTTTGTTACTTGAGAAATTTGTATCTCTTTGAATAGAAGGACCATTTCCTATTAAATTCGTATAATGCTCATATCATAATTTTCGTGACTTGATATAATATGGTGCATTTGTTTCAGTTATTAAATCAGATTGTTTGTGAACTTCCTCCCGAGCATCCTGTCTCAAGTGTTAGACCTCTACGGGATTCGCTTGGCCATACCCCACTCCAGGTTTTTTCATCAAATGCCTTTTAAGTCATCATAGTTGATTCTTTTTAGTATGTGTAACATTTTCTGATTGAGTTTGATCGCATGTTATAAACTATTTTCATCCAACATGCTTGGTTACTGACGTGGCCTATTATTTTTGGGGGCCTTTTGAGTGGCCTTCATCGAATGCTAAACTTTTTCCAACTTCTACACTTCGCATTCTATAATGTGGAGTTCTATGGAGACATTATCTGAATTTCGGAGTCTCCTTTCATAGTATAGCCCCTTTGGCTATCGTTGATATCTAAGACATTGATATGGATTGGCTGCAGGTGCTTGCTGGTGCAGTGTTGGGATGTTTAGTTGCATACCTCATGAGGGTTTCAGATTAGCCGTACAGTTCACAGGCATATCTTGAAAATTATGGCTTTATCTATTTAGTTGAATGATGTACACAGGAATGTAGATGTACTAAACCTATCACCTCTTTGTTCAAGATTCTTAGCTTCCCACTTAATATATAGCATTCTTATTGTTTGTCAAAAGAAAATATATCTATACGGAAAATTTGATTGGGTGTAAATTCATATTGCATCATTTTAAAAAATCTCTATTTCATTTCATCTATTACTGGTGAAAAGCACCGCAGTTAGAAATTGGCCAGCAACATAATTGACAATTAGCAATTACCAAAGGCTGCAAAATGGAAGATGAGTTTCTTATGTCTTTGTTGGAAAAGAGAGATTTTTAAGACTTTTAGTTTAGATTTAATTAGAGATGTTTTTACTTGGTTAATATTGTTATTTTTATCTTTTAACTAACCCTTTTAAGTTCTGTTATTTTATCGTGAGTATATGTTTTCCTGATCAGATATTCATTTGGACAGACTTAGATGATGAAGGTTCTAAAAGTCAACGTAGTTGGGACGTTTTGGTGCACCAAATTATTAGTCACTAATGACTTGCTTCCCTCCCAATTCCCCAACCTCCCCCAAAACTTACATTAGGTTTTCAATTTTTTCTGTATTTTTATAGTTTATTTTAATTTTGTTGGCTAGATATATATTTGCTCAAAAAATAGCTTACTGGTAATAAAAACATTTTACTTTTCTATAAGTGCTTAGTGATATGAAAATTATTCTTTTTTAGGCATGAATCTTGGGTTGGATGTGTAATGCTGTCTTTTTCTTTTCTTTTTAAACCTATAATTGCAAACTAGTTCTCTATATATCTAATGATTTATACCATTAGCAAGTATGAATTGCACTCTTTTGATTGGATCTCATGTGGGATTATGGGCACTTTTAGAAACCCTTTAAAATACATCTTTGACTGGCCTTCCTCATTCATTGTTTGGTTTGTGACGGAAAAGATACTTATTTTTGGGAGGATAAATGTTGGAGGTAGATCCGTTTACTCTTTGTTTCCACACTTATATCATCTATCCTCCATGGGGAATCGTTTGGTGGCAGTTGTGCTTTCTCATTTTGGGACATCTCCTTTGGTAGGGTTATGTAGCCCGTTGTCTGATAGGGATGCAATAGATATTGTGGCTCTTGAGTAATTCTGATGTAAGCAGGGAGAAGCGATGTCTGTATTTGGAATCCTAAGCCATTTGAAGGTTTTTTTTTTTTTTTAGTTCCTTTTTTCGTTGTTTGGTGAATCCCTCTCCCTTGAATGGTTGTCTTTGTCTCATAGTGTTGTTGCAGAAGATTAAACCTATATCATTAAACCTTACAACCCTTCAGATTTTATAGGAAACTTCCCTATGTTTGGGTCAATTAACGTGTGTTTATGTCTAAAACCCATTTCTATAATGATTCTATGAAATCCACTACAATCTAACTCTTTCAGTATTAAGTTGTAGCTAACGTGCTTACCTAAGTGCCCAGATTAGATAAACATTACACAATTAATTCAATAGTCAAACAATGCTTCAATAATTCAAAGAACAATGCAATTTAGCCTTTTTTTTTTTTTAAGGCTCAAGGGGTACTAAGGTGCAATAAAAGGCGCAGGTGTTTTTTGCAAGACGCACTATATGTGAAAAGAAACATAAAATATATATATATATATATATATATATATATATATGTATATAAAAAACCTTCATGGGAAGCAATGAGGTTTTTAATCAAGAAAAATATATAAAAACAAGGTTTAAATATTAGTCTTTCAACATATATTCAAATGTCAATACTCCAAAAAAAAAACACAAAATAATACAACATTGATCAACAATAAAAATCTAAAGTCTTAAAGATCAAAATCTTCATCACTAAATAAGTTTTCATTCTCATTCCTCCATTGATGGACTTGTAGCCATCTGCATCTTCTTCTTCTTCAATCTCAGAGTCATACAAATATACTGTTGTGGTTGTGGGAGCAAAAGCTTTGGTTTTGGTTCTTGAGGTACTAGCTCTAGAATAATAGAGCGATTCTTTTGCTCCAACAACTCTTGAAACATCGTCCCATGTTAATGAATCATCATCGAATAAAAGATCATCATCCTCTTCAGAATCATCATCCATTCTTCCAATCAACCAATCATTACAATCATTAATATCTTTTAAAGAGATTGGGTCGATGATATCTTGAATGGTATATCGACGTATCAATGCTCGATTATATTTTATAAACACCAAATCATTCAGATGACTTTGAGCATGTCTATTCCCTTTCTCGTGATGTAGTTGCAAGTATAAATAACCAAAGTTCCATGAAAATTCCAATCAAGAAATTGAAACTTAATTCTCAAGATACTTGAGGAGAAAATAACTAACTTGTTAAAAAACACTACAATTACGTTTGCATCCAGAAGTAAGACCTAAAATTCTAATGTCAAACCTTTGCAAGTTTAGAGTTGATTGTCCAAAATCATCCCATTAGTCCACTAAAGATCAAAACTATGTTAATAGCTTTCCAATCAACTAAAAAATATAATGTTTTATCAAACATTCAAAGTCAAATTTTGTGTAGTAATGGCTAAGGTTTGTTCGAATAATCCTTTAGCTTTCTTGTACTTGGTCAGCTCCTCAAGCATCTTGTCTCGTACCTTCAAAGAAGGAACCATATTTGTTTATACATGCGTACAACTCGTTAACAAATTCATCATTGACTTGAATGTTAGGATTTAAATAATAGAATTATGCGTTTAAATAATATCTCGTTGCATGCAAGGGACAATGCACTTGAAGCTCCGATCTTTGATCAATGATTGTACAAATATCCTTGTATTTCTCTTCCTTTCCATTAAAGGATTTAGCTATGGCCTCCTTAGCTCTATCCATGACCTCATAAATATATCCCATAGGTCTTCTTCTCACCACCCACCAACCTAAGAACTCACACTAGAGGGCCCGAGACTTTAAGAGCAAACACAATTATATTCCAAAAAGTAGTCAACATAATAGTTTAAACAACTCGTTTGCCTTGTCTCTCCTTGCTCCATTTGTTATTCTTCCATTCATCTGAAGTAAACATCTTCCTTAAGTGGTTCTTTTGATGAGGTATACTTGATAATATCAGCAAGTTGTAGCAAAGTGAGTCTTAGTTGGTCTAACAAACTCCTTTTTATTAGTAAACCTTGTCATCATATTTAACAATCTAGGACAAACATAAATGAAATTATTAATCTCCATGCGTCGTTTTAGTATTTTGCGAATATTTGGGATCTTGTATATATCTGATAAGTTAAACTTGTACAGGGTCTAGATCAAATAAATTTATAATTATCAATTCCTAACTACTTTGCAGTAAAGGGGGGATTGCGAGGATAAAAAAATAAAAATAACAAGAAAATAAAGGATGGATTGACTAATCTTACCTCGGGATCGTGCAATTGGTTATTTGGATTTTAGTTTGGCGTATTCCAAATCATTGACTCCCTTAATTAATTGAGTTATTAGCTAATTGTTTAACTACTCACTGGAAAAACTAGTGAGATTAATGACTCCAATTATTGCAAAAATTGCTCACTACAAGTGTACGAGTCAAATTTTAATATAGTGATGAAAGAGAGTGCCGTCCTTAGGATTGATTTTCTAGTTCAATATTAAGAAAATCTTTGCCTTGAAGGAGTGTACAACACTCGTGCAGAAGCGATTTGGATAGAAAGCACTCTAATTTCATTAATTTTTCAAAGGCAAATACATGCTTTAGAGAACTGAAAAACAGAGTAATAGATTTACCAACCTTTGGAAGCCAAATTCAAGTACTCCGGGTTGTTCTTGAACACGAGCAAGGTGTGGACGACCACGAGTGTCTTTCCTGTAAACCCGAGAATTTCCTTGGATTATTTGCTCTTGTCACATATTGTAGGAAGTTGGATTTAAGTTATTGTTGTTGTTCATTGTTGAAGAAAAATGGCAAAGCTTTGTGGTTTCATTGTGGTTTCATTGTTGGATTAAAGTTGTTGGAAATTATTAATTTAAGAAAAAAAAAAAACAACAACAAAGAAAATGAAAAGGAAGCTGGAAGGAGAAAAAAGAAAATGAAAGAAAAGAAAATAGGAAAAGTAAAAACAAAAAAAAAAAAAAAAAAAAAAAAGAGAAAAGAAAGAAAATGGAAAAACTCATTCGGTGCTAGTGGTTTTTAAAGGAAAGGAACCACCATTTAAAGTCATTTCAACCATTTTCTCCATCATTTCCCATCAAATTCCAGAGCATTTCGAGAGAGAGAGTGAAGGAAGAGGAAGAAGAAGCTTGTTGGAGGTTTGAGGTTGAAGAAGAGAGGAAAAAGTTCATGCAAGTGCAACCATGGCAGAATTTGGGTTCAATCTGCCTATCTCTGGTTTTTAATTCGGTTTGAGCTACACAAGAAGAACTAAGAGGTGAGGCCTGACTTTCTTGAACGTTAATTCATTTTCTAACAAATTTCATGAAGGAAGCTTGAGCTAAATCTGATGTTAAGTTAATGGTTTTTGAAAAGGAAAACAGAGCACAACATTTTCGTGCAAATCAGAAGGATCTCTGGTTTTCTCTGGTTTTTCGAACATTCTGGGGTGTCTAGGTTGAATTAGAAGCTCACTTTGGTATGGTTGGAAAGCTTATTCAATTTTCTATAACTTTCATGAAGAATTCGTGAGCCACAAATGACTAGAAGTAGGTTTAATTTCAGGAGAAAAGTAGAGGGTAGCAAAGAAGCACGAATCTGGATTTTCTGTATTTGGGGGATTTCTGGACAAATCCGTCGGAAATCTCATTTTCATTCCTTCAGGTAAGTTGTAGAGGGTTCCAAAATGAAGAGTTTGATATATAGTATGTTAATGTTGGTCTAGTAGTGAGGAAGTTATGAGTGTTTGACGTTAGGGTATTAAATCTGGAAAATCTGGAAAAAATGTGGAATGTGATTTTAATTCTGAAGTTTAGAATTCATGAGCATAGAAAGACAAGACTATTTAAGGTTTTGATGCTCGGTTTTGGTTTGTTTGACAGACCAAGAGGAAATAGGCCGAGTCTACAGACCAGGGAACTAGCCAAGACTGTGAGTGACAAAACGAATTTCGAAAATGATTTCTAAACTGCTATTTATGCTTAAACGGTTTACATGCTTGAATATGAACTTATGAATGATACATGATTTCTATGAATGGTTTCAAGCATAAGTTTTGAGCTTAGATTTTCTAATGAGATTTATATACGAGCACGTGATTATTGATTTTCTGAAAAGTAGTTGAAACGATATCATTTTAAGCAAAGTATGTATTAGCGAGTATTGTTTAAAGTTTTTTAGTTTTTCACGAGCAAGCTGAGTAAGCTTGAGTTTTACGAAAGATAAAGATAAGCAGACATGTTTTAATGTTTTCATGTGATTTTCTAAGACTTCTATTGACTACATGACTGAGATATTGAGCCCGAGGCTATATGGTATCATGTGCACACAGGTTATATTCCGTTGTTGACATTGAGTGTACTCCGTGACAATGATGCTGTCGTGAGTGCTGGACGAGCCCCACTACGAGAAAGACGATGGGAGTGCTGGGCGGGCCCCACTACATCGTAGAGCTAGTAAACGTTGGTTGTACTGGGCGTGCCCTACACAACGTAGATCTGTCATGTTAGTTAAAATATTTGATATACTTGATATGCCTTGCTAGATTTTAATGACGTACTTGCGGAGTATTTGAGAAAGCTTTTATCATTACACGGTTATGTTTAACACTTTGATTAAACAGATTTATATGTGTAAAGGTTTATCACGTGTTCTGATTTGCGGATTAACAGTTTTAAATTTAGTCACTCACTGGACTTCATAGCTCACTCTTTCAAAATGTTTCCCCACTTTTCAGGTAGAGATCGAGCTCCCGGTGCCTGATACACTGTCAAAGTCTGCTAAAAGCTTCCAGATCAAGCTCCAGTACGTGGGTGGAGTTGTACATTGTGTCTGTATGTATTGTAAATGTCTTTGTAGGAGTTGGATAGTTTATGGTTTGTGTAAGCTCTAGATGTTCTGGTTGTGTAAACCCTAGTTGGATATGTTTTGGTTGTGATGTCTCTATCAGGTTATTTCCCAAACTGAGTTAAGTCAAGGTTGCACTACATGAATGTCTAAAGGTTTTCAAGGTTCCACTGTGTTGTGTTGCATGTAAAGTATTTTATATCTAAGATTAGCATGTTTATCAGGTTCAATGGTTCAGCAGGGTCAACAGGTATCGTTAGAGGAGGACGATGTCTGTTGGCTTCACGCCATCTCCCGGACTAAGCTAGCAGGTAGTTCGAGAGGGGGTGTGACATTTACCGCTATCCTCCGACCTTAGAACGATTTGTGGGAGTCAATCGTGATGGAATTTGGAGGGTGAAGGTATGAAGGATGAGAACTTGTGAACTATGTTCTTGAGAGAGAAATTGAAGAGCTCTTTGCATGTAATCTCCAGCCAGACTTCATCATCTTGCTCAAGAAGAAGAAATGAGCTTTTATGTGAGTGAATATAAGATCATGGATCTTACCTTGTCACCAAATTTGGTGTCATTCTCATAATCTTTGCATGCAAGAGTTTCATGGGTACAAAGACACTGAAAATGAAAATATTTTCCTAATTGATTTCAAAGTAAAATTAATTTTAAATATTTAATTAAACATTTTTAATTAATTATAATTTATTTAATTTGATATCTAATACCAAATTAAGTAATTGTACCTATCCCGACTTCTCTCAAACCCGGTTGATTGAATATGAATCCTTACTCAATTTCAAACCGAAATATGTATCCAATACATATTTACACAACTCTCTCTATAATTTAATTCAAAAATTAAACGAATTAAACTATTATACGTTAATCATAATTAACGTTTAACTCCCTAATCCGAATTTGAACGACTCAAACTCTTTCATCACACACTAAGGTTTAGTCTGTTTGAGCTAGCATGAGGACCTAATGGACCTACAGATCATGGGCTCCAACAATTCAAGATTAACCGGCTAAACTCGTTAACCTAGTTAACCATTATTCATTAACTACTGGGACACTCCACTATAGCCTAGTAGTTGCACTCCCCTCACTGTAGATATATTTCTGTCCACTTGATATAACAATAATTAGTAAGTCGATCCTCCACAGGTCGTTCATAACTACAGCTGGGTCAAATGTTCGTTTTACCCCTGAAGTTACCTCTTGTTCCTTAAGTCCCACTGATCCTCTAATGAACAATTGGTTTGTTGTCCAACCACCAAACCGAGTCCCTCTCGGGTCAGAGAGAGGGTGGGATCCCTTTGTTCAAGCCTCAGAGTTAGTACTTAAGGGAACAACCTTTCTACTATCCCTAATTCAGGTAGGAGTTAATTTCGTCTTACAAGACTATGTCCCCAGCTATCTACCCGGTCTTATCCCCAAAATGGTAGGTTTATTGAGTCATTGATGATGAACCACTCTCACCCATGCAAATCAAAGGATAATCCCGAATAAACAGGAGTTCACAGTTAGCTGAGGATTAAGATCGAGTTACCTAGGCCATCGTATGAAATTAGTCAATTTCAACAGTAAACGACGTTATAAAGTGAAAGTGACTTATTTCTCGGTCCCGGTCTTATGCAAACTCATTGCATAGGATGCCCCCACTCACATTTCTCCACATGAATGATTTAGGATCGCATCGTTTGTACTAAATACAAAGTGGGCTGCGTCTCATAGTGTCCCCAAGATAAGGTACCCAACCCTATCCCTATACTATAGACTGTTTTGGCTATTACTAGAGCTTGGTTCACTTTTATGTCTCCATATAAAGCTCAAGTATTCATATTATAGCCAGAGATATTAGTTTATTGGATTTGGGTTAATTAACGTGCATTTTATTCAATGACAATTGTACTGAATAAACCTCAATAACGACTTTATTGAACAAGTATATAATTTGTGTACATTCACTATCTACGAGTTTTAGGGCACCAACCCTAACATGCCCAATTTTATTTAGAGAAATCAATTCGATCAAGAGAAAAAGAATCTAAAACTAACAAAAGCAAATTCCTCTAGGAAAAAATCAATGGAAAAAGAACTTAGGGAATTGACTTCACCAATTAGACATATGAATTAATTCATTAATTAACCAAGATTAAGCATGCAATTATTCCATAAACCAAGAATTCAAAATGATCCACTGTCTCTCCCGAGCACAATTAATTCTCTACGCTGACTTAAGAAATCGATATTCCTATCCAACTTCAATAACAAGCATAGACATTAAATCTAATTCTTCTAACAGTTTTTCAAGCTATCCTAAATCTCCCGATCTTAGAACAACTTAAGTTGTGTAATTAAATTTCTAATCTAAATTACTCTCTCCTGAGCATGAAATTCAGACCAACAAACAATTAATCCATGATCAAGAGATTAAAAACATAAACACTTAATTGCATGAAGGGAATAAATACAACCAATCAAAGTAATTAATTAATCAATCCATAATGTCTAACGGCTACATCAAATCCCTAAGAAACAAGTTTAGCTAATCATGTTCAGCTAATCATGTTCATGAAATTACAACCAAAGCTTAATAAAAATCCCATAAGAAAAATACAAGATAAAAGGGAAGAAGAATAAAACTGAAGTCCCGTGTCGATCGCACATCCCAATCACGATATCCACGATCGTCTTCTTAAAATCCTGTTCCTGGCTCTTCGAATCAAGCTCCAATAGAATTTAGGGTATTTTCTCTCTAAAGTTTTCCCCTTTTTTCGACTGGACCACTGCTATACACAGTAGAGGTTGCGTGAAGACGCTCAAAGCAGCGTCTCAACACTGCCTTGAAACGCCCTAAAAAAATCAGGGAAAAAATCGTAGCATCGAGACGCCATAAGTAGTGTTTTGATGCTACCACGTGCGCGCTCTAGTTGATGGTGATAATTTCCGAAGCATTGAGACGCTTAAAGGTAGCATCTCAATGCTTCCTTCTCTAGACAAGTGGTTGTGCTGTGGCATTGTTGAGACGTTGTGAACAACATCTCAACGTTGCCCTCTCAGGTCTTCAAGCAACTTTTCTATCTATTTTTCTTCTTTCTTCATTTCAATTGCTTCATCAACTTCAATTTTTAGATAATTCTTTCAATCACTCAATTTCATTTCAAAAGCTCGATTCCTACAAAAATAAACGAATGTGCGTGAAATTGACCAAATAATCCCAAAGACTAACAATAAATTAACCGTATAAGTTACTCATAAAGTGAGCTATCAATTATTTCCAACCTGACCAATGCATCGAAGCCAGAGCCTAATTATAATTCTAATTAACAGTGCTTCATTAATTAGAACCTAACCGCATTAAGGATGGTGGATCATTAGATATATTGCATAAACTTGGAAAAGCCTAAATTCATGCAATTCTAAGCCATAATTCCTAAATCTATCATGCAATTGGGTCAATTGGGATAAAACGCCTTTCAACTACAATTCACAATAAATTTATTGCTACCAATTTAGTAGAGCAACTAATTTGAGAGCAAATAGGTTGTCAATCTATTCTATTAAATCAATTGCAATTCAAACAGAAATTAAAATCACAATTCAGCTATAATTCAATAAGAACTAAAATTCAAGATCTCAGAGTAAATGCCAAACTTACATTCGAAGTCCCCAATTACAACGATCTTAGCCTAGTTGGACATCGAAATGCTCCAACTAATTGAGGTGACAACAGGCATATAATTCTAATAAATCTCTCCCAAGCTTTCAAATCCAATTCTAAGTAAGCTAAATGCTCTAATAATGCAAGAAAGATCCTAGAATTTTTTTTAAAAAGGCTTCCTTTTGGGACAATCATGCTTACAACTCATCGGAAGCAAGAAAATTGACAAATGAGCATATCCTAGGATTTCATGATCATGCAAAAAGCATCCAAATCAACCAACATGCAAACTTAGCATTAAAACACAAAATAGATTTTGTAAAAACGGGAACCTCCTCTAAATTTGCAACCACAGAGATGGTAGCTAGAAAAATATAGTTTGGATGGTGTTTTGATTGAGAACGAAAGTAAAATAAGAAAGTAAATAAAAACGGCAAAAACTCTATGAGATAAATGAGGGAATTCAATTAGCATAAACTTTAAGCATTAGATTGCGCACACCTTTTGCGCCAACAACTTACTCAGGCATTGCAGTCGACTGAGAAACACTATCTATGTTGCCCACATAGATGTGGTGCAGATAGCATCTCTCAGTTGCGGCCACAATTACCCTGACAACTAGATTGTGAGTTAAGTCCAACTTCTATTCAGCTCCGCTATAGGTGCCTTTAGAAGACTAAGCCAACTAGACATCTATTTCTAGGGCTAATTGGAACTTAGATAAATAACACTCACGACTCTTAAAACCCTAGTGGTTCCAGTCCTATTTCTAGGATGCAAGAAAACAAAATCCTATTTCTAGGATCTTTTCCACTATTGTTTTTGCTAACCCGTGCATTCAACTCCAACCTTTCGGCCATCAGCTAAATACAAACTATGCTATAACCTAAGTGGTCAGTTAAAGCTAACAATAAACTTTAAATTTCAGCAAGAACAAACAATGCTAAGAGGAAGCAAAGTTGCTTTTGCATAGGTGAGGCTTTCTTCTACTCAAAGTATCCACATATTTGAACCCCCCAAGTAGAAGCTAAGCTCATAATTGAAAGTAAAACACAAGACATAAAAGAAAGAAAACTGAACATATAAAAGCAACTTGAATTCATATTAAATAAAGAATTGAGTACAAGAATTTAACTTACAATTGGAATGTAAAGGAAAAACAAGAACGACACTGTTGGAAATAAAAGAATGTAAAACAGAAAATACAAAAAGTAACAAGACTACTACGGATTTTCCTCTCTCTATCTAGCTTGCTCTTGTCCTTTTTCAAGGGGAGAAAAACCCCTTCTCTTCTACTTCTTTCGAATGGAAGAGCCGAAAAAGGCTGGAAAATTCGAAGCTCGGAATGGTTACAAGATGAGAAGAGAGAAAAATAAAATCTATCCTGAGGATGAAAATTCCAAGCTCTCCTTTGCTTCTTGCATCTTGGTCCCCTTTTATAGACCTTGGAAGGTGAGGTTGGCTGTCGAGATCAGTTTGAGAAGGCCTTGGAAGGTAAGAATCCACAATCATCGGAGATTTGATACCAGATTGGAGATTTTTGGACGATTCTGTGAAGATCCCGCGAATCTCGGTATTTTGTCAGAAAGCCCAATTGCGGCCGCATATCGGGTGCATTTCCTTTTGTGTGCTACTTTGACAATTTTGTCTTCAGCTGGGGCTACTTTCCTTATATGGTTTGCGGGTGCATTTTGGTCGCATGTCTTACATCCTCAGGTCCAGATGCAGACACAAATCTTCAACTTCACTTATTTTTCTCTGCTAACCTTTAATCTCCTATTGCGGGCGCAACTTCCTCGTAAAGTCCTCTGCACAAAAACATTAACTGGGATAAATTCTTACAAAAATAATCTCTTTTTGTACACTTTAAGCTTAAATTCTATATTTCTAAGATTTTCCTCATGATTCTACAACTTTTTCTAAATTGACTTGAAATGATAAGATTTTAAACACAAAGTCCTTGCTTTCCAAACAATAACCTAGGTTTTTAAGCCTAAATAACGCATATAAATGAGGGTTATCACCACCATCCTAAAAAGAAACAAAAACAAATAACAGAAATGAGAAGCAACCTACTAAAAGAAACCGAAAATAAGAAACTTAAATATTGAAAATAAAAGAAAACGATAAATTGTTGTTCACTGGGCTAGCTCCTAGAAGTGCAAATATTTAACGTCGCTTGCTTGACAGGATTCTCCCCGATCTTCAACCAAAATAAATTTCTTTGATTTTCAGTATATCCTTTTTCTTTTTATTCTTTTTGACCAACTCCTGCACAGTAAAATTCAACTTGCACACATGGTGCTTAGCAACACCTTTGTGTTTAGCAACATAATGGTCAGCTATTAGATGAGAAGTCTAACTCATGCAAATCGAAATTAATAGGCACAGGGGAAACAAAAATTGGCATAGAATCGACCAAAACTAACTCACCAACTATTTCCATGATCCTATAATGCATGATAAATCACGTGAATTAGACTCAGAATCTAAGGAAGGTTTAAGTTTAGGCTTACTAACCTTATTAGACTTACCTTCCTGCTATTGCTCAAAAGTTTGGCTATCCGAAGAATGAGAAGAATTAACCTCTCAAACTTGCCATATGAGGAACCGAATACTCGTTGCCAAGCTCAAAATTATCTCTCTAGCCTCACTGAGTGCTTTTTCAAGCGCATCACCACCACTCACCATATTGAGCATCCTTCTATCTCAGATGCCAATCCCTCTATGAAGTGTAGAAGCAAGGACTCCTCAGACAATGGGCGATGAGGAAGCACACATAACCCGTTGAAGCGATCCCAATACTTGTGAAATTCTTGACGGGACTTGTCGAGGGTCCCGACCAAATGAATTTATAGTTCCACGGCACTAGACTACTTACAGTAGTAGTGGCCCGGGTTGAAACAGGGAAGTGGATTCTAGCGGATCATAGGCTTTTGTGCTAGAGAACAAGGGGGATTTTTATATATGAGAAAAAGGGAAAGGAAAACAAAGTACACAAAAAAATAGACCAGATAAAATAGCAAATAGCGCTTGAAAGATAGAAATAACAGATGCGAGAAAAATCATTGGATTCAAGGGGTTCGTTTGATTGATTGATTAGTTGGTTTCATTGCTTGCTCTAAAAGTTAATTTTACACTATTTTTATGAACCCGACATGCTTCTTGGTAGATCGGATTCTACATCTTCCTTTCTTGTGCTAACCAACTAATTAACCCGGTAGCCCGCGTGATTAATTAATTGATTAATATAATATTGCACCCGCTACCCCTCATGCTTTAGATCGCTAGCCCACGAATTTAATCTAACTAACCGAATAAATAACCCGTTAGCCTGTGTGATTATTTGCTGAATTAGTTGCATTACGAACAAGGGTCCGAAATTGTAAATTCAAATCAAGAAAATAAATTCCTAGATTAATTGAACAACTTCTCCATGCTTCCTAGGTTCTATCAAGCGAGCTATGCAATTTCGTATAGAAAAATGCAAAGGAATGATCAAACCTAGTGGCTATCTCAAATAATTGATAGATTGCCTAAGAAAGCACTCAAAGACAATGGTTTAAACAGGAAAACATGGATGAACAAAGAAATAGTGTAGAATTATATAAGTTCCAGTAAGCTCAACCAAAAGAAAGAATCAATGCAATCCAACTACATCCTAAGAATCCAATGAAAAGAGACTTAAGCTAGCATAATGGAAAGGTACAAGGCTAAACCAATCAAGAAATACATCCTAATCAATCTAGGAATCAAGGAAACAAAGAGATATAGAAGGGAAACGTGCTGAATACAGAGAAAATCGAAAATTCTAACCTAACGGTGGACTAAACCGAAGCCCTATATTTATACTAAACGTCATAGCGTCGAGACGTTAGGCTCAGCGTCTCGACACCACGAACTTTGCACTCCCCTTCGGAATCGTGTTGGCGTCGAGACGCCAGGGTCAGCGTCTTGACGTCGACCCCTCTTTTAGCCTTGCTGCCTTTTTCTCGGTCTTGTCTCGGTCTTTCTCGGTATGGGGCTTCAACCTTTGATTTTTTGTGTAGTTATTCAGGCCCGCTTCAATCCACTTGGGTCTTTTCACCTCCTCGTTGTCCAAGAACATCGAGATGGCTCCAAAACTCCTTAATTGGCCCGAATTAACACCAAATTGTGTGGTTGGCTCCCAATATCACCAATGATCAAAGTACCTGCAATAAAGACAATTAAAGCATAAAATTCTTCTAACAAACTTAGATTAGAGGTAATAAAATATCACGAATCAGGTGCTATCAAATATCCCTAACCTAAATCTTGCTAGTCCTCGAGCAAGACACACACAAACCAAAGGAAAAATGTTGTGTATATAAATGTAAAGTGATTTAATCCTCAAAGCTCAAACATTCAAAAACTAAAGCAATCAAGAGACATTCACATGAGACCCAATGGGGAGACAAATCAAAAGTTTCCAAAGTCAAGCTTGTACAAGAGAGTTTTATACCACCTAAAGAGGACTTTACTAACCCAGGATTGATTTACTAAACCCTCATCCTATCTTCCCCCTACACTGGCACTAAGGTCTCGCTAAAAAGCCTAAATGGAACAAACTAGGTTGCTTCCTCTTTCCCTAGGTGCTTGAATAAGGAATTCATTTTCATTTTCTTTTGCATTTCTTTTTAGGAGGGGGCACTAGCTTTCACACTATAATGCAGGGACCCATAACCCGAGTTTAACCCTTGGTTGGCCTAACTAATCACACTGCAGGCAGCTCTTTTTATCCCTAAACGCTCAATACAATGCAAGCATGCTTTTTATTTAAGGAAAATAAAACAAGGAAAGATGAACCTCAAAAAATATTCACACAAAAGCTCACTTAACTTATTTTACCTTTCCCTTTTTTTTAGCAGGCATATTTTTCTTTATATCTCCTAAGCAAGACTCCACAAACTATTTTGCAAAAAATTTAGACTTTCTTGCTAAACCTTACACCTATCGGGGTGACAACAGGAATATGAGTTAAGTAACTCGCTCCTAGGCATTCAAATCCTACTTTAAATCAAGAAAGACACCCAACCTGTGTAAGACATATCTAAGAAAAGTTTTAAAAAGGCTCCATTTTGGGGCACTGATAACTCTCAGAAAGGGAGTCATTTAGGCCTTAGTTCTATAGTGTTTTTGTGTGTCTTTTATGCTAAATAAGGTTGCTTTTAGATGAATATTATATGTTTTAACCCATTTGGAAGAATGGATGCCTTGGAAGCTATTTTGTGCAGAATATATTGCGGAGCGACTTGAGGGAGCAAAACTACCACGTAAAAACTCGTAATCAAATTTAATGAATTGAAGTTAGTTGAGCTATTTTCAGACTTAAGAAGCTTGGAGAGCCTTCCACGTGTACAAATTGACCTAATTAGGGTTTGCCTCCATTCTATAAAAAGGAAGAGCCGTCTCAAGTCAATTCATTCCATCCTTGGAGAAGGAAGTCCTATTCCATTCATGGAGGCTTACTTCCCATCTTTGGGAGCCGAATAGAGGAGGAAAGATTGGAGACTTCAAGAAGACCATCAACTACGGATGTGACCAAGGGAATTAATCTTTTCTTGTAATTTCTTGTAGTTTTGGATGCACATACTCAGATTGTAGCGTGTGTTATCATGAACCGTATGAACTAAATTTACTTAGGTGTTGGTTAGGAGTTATGTAATTGCCATGCTTTATTCTCTATGCAATATATGTTGATTTGAGCATCTTGATTATTTGTTGTGCATATTTCTATTTTGTGCCTGCCTGGCTAGCCGGTATGAATACCACTTCTTAGTTTCAGGGATGATTTGAGAAGTGTGTGACATTTAATCACACTAGATCATTGTGTATTGGTGAACGCCAGTGACTGAGTTATGGATAGCCAGTTGCCTAGTGCTTGATCGGTAGCACGTCATTGGAGTTGAAACACATTAAAAAAAATCCAGAGTTCCGGGAGGATCCTGCTAATAAGACTGCAAGAGAATTGCCTAATCAATAATATTGCTAGAGCATCGTTTAAACCAATTACTAAAATCCTGACCAACGCCTCTTTCCAATCTGTCTGCTTTATTTGTTTACTTTCTGTTCTATCATTTCTTTTGCTTCATCATTTTATCAAAATCAATCATTTTAACCACTTTTGAAACCATTAAAAAGTCATACAAAATAGATAAAGTGAGAACGATTTAGCCCCGTGGATACGATAATTTACTTATCACTTGCTGCGGATTGTGTATGCTTGCACAGTGTTCTAGAGTCTATTTTTACCATATTTTATCCACTCTGGAAACCCAACAAGTTTTTGGCGCCGTTGCCGGGGACTTGAATAAGTTTTTATCTGATCTGTTTTGTGTATGTGTTTTAGTGGTTTGGTGCTAGAACTTTTTTATTGTTTCTTTTGTTTTTGCAGGTGTGAGTTTGGTGCATGATCGATCCGCCTGGGGTGAGGTTCGAGCTTGATCCAGAAATTAAAAGGACATTCAGGAGAAGAAGGAGAGAGCAGCGTAGAAATAAAAATCCAATGGATAACGTGTCGCGTCTCCCGGAAGTTCCAGAAGATCCACTTGATCCCCAGCAGAATCGTGTGCTGCAGCCTAATCCACCGTTGGAGCAAAATGGACAGCAAAATAATCAGGCTGAGAATCCTATCTTTGTAGCGAATGATAGGGCCAGAGCCATTCGAGCGTATGCTTTTCCAATGTTTGATGAGTTAAATCCAGGAATTGCACGTCCTCAAATTGAGGCAGCAAATTTTGAAATGAAACCGGTAATGTTTCAAATGTTGCAAACCGTGGGTCAATTCCATGGTTTGTCATCTGAAGACCCTCATTTACATCTTAAGCCTTTTCTAGGAGTTAGTGATTCGTTTGTAATTCAAGGAGTGTCTAGGGATGTCCTTAGATTAACTTTGTTCTCGTATTCTCTTAGAGATGGAGCAAAGGAGTGGTTAAATTCTTTTGCTCCAGGATCAATTAGGACATGGAATGAGTTAGCGGAAAAATTTCTTAGTAAGTATTTTCCACCAACTAGGAATGCCAAATTGAGGAGTGAGATAGTAGGGTTTAGGAAACTCGAAGATGAAACTTTTAGTGAGGCTTCAGAGAGGTTTAAGGAGCTTTTGCGAAATTGTCCCGACCATGGGCTACCTCATTTTATCCAAATGGAAACATTTTACAATGGGTTAAATGGAGCAACCCAAGGTATGGTCGATGCTTCGGCTGGAGGGGCCCTTTTGGCAAAGACTTTTAATGAAGCCCATGAAATTTTTGAAAGAATATCAACCAATAGTTGTCAATGGTCGGATGTTAGATGCTCAAATAAAAAAGTTAAGAGTGTGTTAGAGGTTGATGATGTGTCTACCATTAGGGCTGATATTGAAATGTTAGCTAACGCTCTTAAAAATGTGACAGTGGTTAGACATCAGCAACCGCCAGCAGTGGAGCTTGCTGCAGTGGTGAACCAGGTTGCAGAGGAATCATGTGTTTATGATGGTGAAACACACAACTACGAGTTTTGCCCCAGCAATCCAGCCTCTGTGTTTTTTGTAGGTAATCAAAGGAATAACTGTTATTCTAACTTTTATAATCCAGGTTGGTGCAACCACCCCAACTTTGCATGGGGAGAGCAAGGAAGCAACTCACAAGCACCTTAAGCACAACAAAAAGTAAACCAGTCAGGATTTGCCAAAGCACAGGTATTGCCCCAGCAAAATAAGCAGGCTTTGCCCTAGCAAAATTCGGAGCGTTCTCTTGAGGCAATGATGAAAGAATATATGGCTCGTACAAATGCCGCAATTCAAAGTAATCAAGCTTAAATGAGAGCCCTAGAATTGCAAGTGGGCCGGTTAGCTAACGAGCTGAAGGCAAGGCCTCAAGGGAAACTTCCTGCAGATACTCGGCACCCTAGACGGGAAGGTAAGGAGCAGGTACAGGTAGTGACTCTAAGGAGTGGTAAGCCACTAGAAGAGAAAAAAGAGCCTAGTAGGCCTCAGGATGTAAAGAAGAATTGTGACAAAAAGGATGTTGTTGAAAAAGAGTTGGAGCCTGGTCAAGGCGCCGGAGGTAGCAATAATGATGCAGGAGCATCTGGTTCTGTTCTAGATGTGGAACCACCTTATGTGACGCCCCCACCTTATGTACCACCTCTACCTTTTCCACAAAGGCAAAAGCCTAAGAATCAGGATGGTCAGTTTAGGAACTTTTTAGAGATTCTTAAGCAATTGCCAATAAATATCCCTTTAGTAGAAGCTATTGAGCAAATGCCTAATTATTCTAAGTTTCTTAAGGATATTTTAACTAAAAAGAAGAGGTTAGGTGAGTTCGAAACTGTATCTCTTACTGAGAAATGTAGTGCTATTCTTAAGAATGGGCTACCAACCAAGGCTAAGGATCCAAGGTCATTTACTATTCCTGTCTCAATAGGTGGAAAAGAGTTAGGTAGAGCACTTTGTGATTTAGGCGCAAGCATTAACCTTATGCCTCTTTCAGTCTATCGAAAGCTAGGTATTGGTGAAGTTAGGCCTACCACAGTCACATTCTAATCAGCCGATAAGTCTATCACTTATCCGGAGGGTAAAATTGAGGATGTCTTAGCAAAGGTAGATAAATTCATATTTCCTGTTGATTTTATTATCTTAGATTATGAGACAGATAAAGATGTCCCAATTATTCTTGGTCGTCCATTTTTGGCTACTGGTAGAGCATTGATAGATGTTCAAAAAGGGGAATTAACAATGAGGGTTTATAATGAGGAAGGGAAGTTTAATGTCTTTAAGGCCATGAAGTATCCAGACGAAGTGGAAGATTGTTCTTTCATTAGGATTCTGGAGAACACAATTGTTGAGACAACAATGGAGGATTTGACTAACAAGCATTGGGAAGATCATGGAGAGGTTAGTGTAGAGGATTTAAAAGTTTGTTCTTTAGAAAGAAAAAGTGAAAAAGAAGTGTCTAGGTGTGAGGATGTTTTTGAGTCTTTAGATTTGAATGAAAGAAAGGCTCCCTCTATTAAGCCATCCCTAATTGAGGCACCCACTTTAGATTTGAAGCCCTTGCCGGATCATCTAAAGTATGTGTATCTTGGGGAGGGTGAGACGTTGCCCATTATTGTTGCATCGGACTTAATGCCGGCGGATGAAAAGGCCTTAATAAAGTTGGTGCAGCAATATCGCAAAGCAATAGGTTGGACATTGGCTGACATTCAGGGAATTAGCCCGTCTTTCTGTATGCATAAAATCACTCTAGAGGAGGGATCCTTTAGGAGTATTGAGCAACAGAGAAGGCTTAACCCTGCAATGAAAGAGTTTTTTAAGAAGGAGGTGATCAAATGGTTGGATGCTGGGATTATCTATCAAATTGCAGATAGCAATTGGGTAAGCCCTGTCCAATGTGTTCCTAAGAAAGGAGGTGTCACAGTAGTGTCTAATAAGGACAATTAATTGATCCCAACCAGGACAGTAACTGGCGGGAGGGTTTGCATGGATTATAGGAGGCTCAATAAAGCCATCCGTAAGGACCACTTCCCTCTACCATTTATTGACCAGATGTTGGATAGATTGGCTGGTCAGGCCTACTACTGTTTCTTAGATGGTTATTCTTTGTATAACCAGATTACCGTTGCTCCTGAGGATCAGGAAAAAACCACTTTAACCTGCCCTTATGGGATGTTTGCTTTTAGGGGAATGCCTTTTGGCCTTTGCAATGCTCCAACAACATTTCAGCGGTGTATGTTAGAAATTTTTTTTGATATGATTGAGTCCACTTTTGAGGTATTTATGGATGATTTTTCAGTTTTTGGAGAGTCTTTTCAGCATTGTTTGAATAATTTAGGTAAGGTGTTAAAAAGATGTGAGGATACCCATCTAGTTCTTAATTGGGAGAAATGCCACTTCATGGTGAAGGAGGCATAGTGTTAGGTCATAAGATTTCAAAGAAAGGTCTAGAAGTTGATCGAGCAAAAATAGAGGTTATTGAGAGATTAGAACCACCGAGTTCAGTTAAAGGGATTCAGAGTTTTTTAGGTCATGCTGGATTTTATAGAAGGTTCATAAAGGATTTTTCTAAAATCAGTAAACCTCTTTGCAACTTGTTGTGTGCTGATCATGTTTTTGACTTTAATGTAGAGATTAGGAAGGCTTTTGAGACTTTAAAGGCTGCTTTAATCTCAGCCCCCATTCTATGTGCACCTAATTGTTGTTTACCATTTGAGGTATTGTGTGATGCGAGTGATGTTGCAATGGCTGCAATGCTGGGGCAAAAGTAGGGCAAATTTATCCATCTTATTTATTATGCAAGCATGGTTTTGAATGAGGCACAAATCAACTATACAACTACTGAAAAGGAGTTGTTAGCAGTTGTGTTTGCCTTTGAGAAATTCCGCCCATATTTGGTTGGATCCAAAGTCACGGTTTTCACAGATCATGCAGCAATAAGGTACTAAATGTCTAAGAAAGATGCAAAGCCTAGATTGATTCGTTGGGTTTTGTTATTACAGGAATTCGACTTGGAGATAAAGGATAAGAAAGGATCAGAGAATGTCATTGCAGATCATTTGTCTCGTCTTGATCCAACATCATCCTTGCTGAAGAATCTGCCATTTTAGATTCCTTTCCTGATGAGCAGCTCTTTGCTGTTGATGTAAACGTAGTCAAGGATATTCCTTGGTATGCTGATATAGCCAACTTTTTGGTAAAAGGAGTCACTCCTATTGATATGGATTGGAGGCAGATGAAAAAGTTCAAGCATGATGCAAAATTTTTCTATTGGGATGAGCCATTTATGTATAAGCAATGCTCTAATGGTATTATTCGTAGATGTGTTTCAGGTGATGAAGTAAAGGAAATCCTGGGGCAATGTCACTCTTCGCCGTATGGAGGTCATTTCAGCGGACAAAGGACAACTATGAGGATTTTGCAATTCGGATTCTTCTTGCCTTCCTTATTTATGGATGCCCATTGGTTCTACAAGCAATGTGATGCTTGCCAAAGGAGAGGAAATTTAGGACCTCGAGATGAAATGCCTCTTACTTACATTTTGGAATTAGAATTATTCGATTTAATTAGATGTCCAAGTGGGTGGAGGCCATTGCATGCCATCAGAATGATGCCAAGACGATATCAAGGTTTCTTCAATCGCACATCATTGCGCGCTTCGGGACACCTAGAGCTCTAGTGAGTGATGGGGGTACACACTTTGTAAATAATGTCTTAACTAAGCTTTTAACTAAGTATGGAATTAAGCATAGGATAGCTACCCCTTATCACCCGCAAGCAAATGGTCAAGCTGAAGTTAGTAATAGGGAAATTAAATCAATTTTAGAGAAAGTAGTCCATCCATCTAGGAAAGATTGGTCTTTTCGGTTAGATGAGGCTCTTTGGGCTTATAGGACAGCCTATGAGATTCCTCTAGGTATGTCTCCCTACAGGTTAGTATATTGGAAAGCTTGCCATTTACCGTTAGAGCTTGAGCATAAAACGTTTTGGGCTTTGAAAAAGTTGAATGTTGATCTAAGTCATGCCGGTGCAATAAGAATGCTACAACTTAATGAATTAGAGGAATTTCGCCAGTTTTCTTATGAAAATGCGAAAATATATAAAGAAAAGACTAAGCAGTGACATGATAAGAAAATAAAACCTAAAGAGTTTGTTAAGGGTCAGAGAGTCTTGCTTTATAACTCTAGATTGAAATTGTTTCCTGGAAAATTGAAATCTAAATGGTCTGGCCATTTGTTGTGATTGAAGTTTTTCCTCATGGAGCAATTACTTTGAAGGATGAAAAAGATGAGAGTGTGTTCAAAGTAAATGGACAACGAGTGAAGCATTATCGGGGTGAGGAATTTCGTTCGAAATATCATTCCCTGAGGTTGGTTGATGAATAAGCGATCAAGAGTTTTGCGGGAGCATGTCATATAGCATTATTTTTAAGCTCCCAGGATTTTGTTGCAATTTTATTTTTCGCTGATTGGTTTGATTTGAATTATTTTGAAATCAGATTTGGTTTGTTTGAATTTTATCTGATTCATTCCGGTCTTATCTAATTTATTTTAATTCATTGGTATTTTTTTTCTGTAGATTTTATTTTTCGTATTTTTTTTATTTATTTTTATCAGTTTAATTTATTTAGAATAATCTGATTAGTTTCAATTAGATTTAATTTATTTAAATTTCTAGTTCGTTCAGATTAATAATATTTTTCCTTAATTTATTCGGCTGGAATAAATTAAAGAAACAAGATTGGATTTGATTTGAGATAATTTTAAATTTTGAATATTGATTTTTCCGTACAATATAGGATCTTCTAGAAGGAAATCTTTGCTGAGTGGTTTGTTTCTGCATTCTGTTAGAGGGATCAAATATTCCGTCAGATCCTAAGGAAATTGGTTGGGATTTAAATATTTTTACGTTTGGGATTTAAATTTACGATGGGCAGATAGTTTGCATGAAGATCGGTGGATTCCGCGTGTCACGCAGGGAAATCAAATGGCAGAGCTGTTGGACAGCACATAATTATGGTAAAATCCTACCGTTTTGAAAATTTAATCTGGTTAATTACTTGCAGGTTTAAATGGTAAAAGATATTAATGGGGGAAGATTTTTCGCTGATTATTTTATTTGCTGAAGCCCCATTTAAACCCCATTCAGGTTTGTTTATTCTTTTATTCGTTTTTCCTTCCGTAAATTTCTGTTTCCTTCGATTCTTCGAGTGAAAAATTTCTTCCAGTCTATAATGGAAAAAACGAGAGGTCGCAAGGAAAGGGATGTAGAGGAAGTTGAGCCTACTACACTTGATGCTCCGAAAAAGAAAACTGAAAGGAAGAGAACCCCAGCGGAAAGAGAAGCCAAGAGACTGAAAAGGCAACAAGAAGCAGAGGTTTCAGAAATATTGGAGAAGAAGATAGAAGATATTGCAGAAGTAGTGATTGCGGAAGAAGAACCGAAAGAATCGGAGGTTGAGAAGGAAACAGTTCCTGAGAAAACAGTGGAGGCAGAACCAAAAGATCAAGAAATAGAACAAGTCCGAGAAGAACCTATGGTGCAGGAGGTCCGTGAGGCAGTAGTTTCGAATCCAGTGCGTCCTTGTCGTCGGAAGTAGAAAGCCGACCAAATCAAGGTAATCCGAACAGATACTCCTTCGCCGTCGACGACTGAATTTGAAAAAGAGAATTCAGAAAAAGAAGAACAAGAGAAAAAGGGGAAAGAGGACCAAGCAAAAGAAGAAACAGAAAAGAAGGCGGAGGAAGAGAAGACAAGGGCAAGGGAATTGCCGAAGCAACGGACGAAGCTGAGGATGAGTAGCCGAGGCTGCCGTATAATCGCTTCATCAATGATCTTGCCCGAGCAAAGTATATAGAGATGCTTAAAAGGAATTTTCTGCTTGAAAGGGGATTTGGAGATGATCTATCGCATTTCTTGAGGGCTAGAATCACGAATCATGGTTGGAGTCAATTCTGTGCAAAGCCAGAATCGGTAAATTCAAATATTGTTCGAGAATTTTATGCGAACATTGACAACTAGGAGGGATTCCAAGCCATGGTTCGAGGCGTTGCTGTTGATTGGAGTACGGGAGCAATCAATTCTCTCTTCAACCTCCAGGACTTCCCCCATGCTGGATTTAATGAGATGGTGGTGGCACCGTCTAACGATCAACTGAATGCAGTTGTTAGGGAAGTTGGTATCGAGGGGCTCAATGGCGGTTGTCGAAGATAGAGAAGCGCACATTCCAAGCGACTTACCTGAAGAGTGAGGTCAACACGTGGTTGGGCTTCATCAAGCTGCGCTTACTTCCGACAACCCATGATTCGACAGTATCCCGAGACCGAGTGCTTCTGGTATTCGCCATTTTTCGTTCCTTAAGTATAGATGTGGGAAAAATTATTTCAAGCAAAATTTATAATTGCTGGCGCAAAAAGGTGGGGAAGCTGTTTTTCCCGAACACAATCACAATGTTATGCAGCAGGGCAGGAGTGCCCACGGTTCCAGAGGATGTTGTTTTGCTTGACAAGGGGATCATAGATACGTCCAATTTGGCTCGGCTTCAGCGAACGCAGGAGGCACGCCAGGGTGGGCTAGTGTGCGGTATCCACCAAATCGTAGAGCAGCTGGCACTATTG
The DNA here is from genome assembly GCA_017139565.1 of Luffa aegyptiaca. NCBI lineage: Eukaryota > Viridiplantae > Streptophyta > Magnoliopsida > Cucurbitales > Cucurbitaceae > Luffa > Luffa aegyptiaca. The sequence continues at coordinate 26,763,369 of CM029405.1, read as the reverse complement.
GCCAGTAGGCAAGAGTATGCTGAAAGACAAGCTCAAACCTACTGGACCCATGCTAAGAGGAGGGATGCCACACTTCGGAGGGCCCTGCAATCCAATTTCTCAAAACCGTATCAGGCCTTCCCTATGTTCCCTGATGATCTATTTAACCCCTTGATTCCGCCACCGCCAGTAGAGAGAGAAGAAGAGGAGGACGCTGAGCAGGGTCAGGAGGATTGATGGATATGATGACCTTGGGCGAGCATTATTTTTGTTCTTATCATTTTGATTGCTCGCGTATTCCTGACCCCAATTTCTTTTGATTTTATGTTTTCTTGTTTTTAATTTCCTGCTTGTAGGCAAAAAAAAAAATATATCTGCTGATGTCAATCTTTTTTCTTTGTTTTTAATGAAATTTCAAGGTTGTTTCTGTTCTATAGCACTGGCCATTCCTAACTTAACTAATTTTCTTCTTAATTTTTGAAGCTTGGACTAGTTAACTTAATTAGATCAAGGTGTTCTGATCTCTAGAAACCTTTTGCTTGAGCGTTTCTTCTAGCCTGGACATTGCTGCGGCAAAAAGATTCTAAGGTAGTGTTGACTTATGTGATCCACCTTAAGCTTAATTCTAGTCCCGCGCTTAGTTTAAAATTCAGATAGAAAAATTTAAGTTTAGGGGTATAATTTATAATGTTAATGATTCATTGGGGACAATGAATAATTCAAGTTTGGGGGACTTTTTGCTACTCAAATTGTTTTGCTCGAGCATTCCTCTCCTTCATAATTATTCTTCTAGGTTGTTGAGTAACCAGGGACATTTGTGACACCCACAGTTTGTCTTTGCTTCAAAAGATGACCTAGGTAATATGGAAAAGTGATAAAAAATTTATGGCTGAAAAAAAAGAGTTATTATTTGTGAAAAGTTTGCTGAGAAAATTCATAGAGCAAAAATTTTGAAGGATGAATGATAATCTAGCAGTTTTCTGTCTCCCAGGGCTTAGGTGAGCTTCATCATAAAATGTCACCATTCTAAGAAGCAAGGGACAAAATAACTAAGGATTTTTGAGCTTAGCAATGAGTATTTAGCTTAGTTGGTGATGAGTTTGAGGCAAGGGTATACTGCACTAATAAGTGGGTCATCCCATGCTTAAGAGCTTATGACTGTACGACTGCTTTAAGTCTGAAGAACAAAAATATAAACCCCTTGAAAATGTGTTTTAATATGTCTGATAATAGAGCTAGGTTGTGGCAAGTTCTTAGGATTGAAGTTAAAAGGTGGTGATTATTTGTCCATGCCGGAAGAATTGTTTTGCTGCAGCAGAGCTTGGTTTTGCAGAATACTCAGGTAAAGGTTGAAGGTAGTGTTAGATTATCTGTTTTGATTGAGTTATGCTATGTCTAATGTTTTGAATTCTTAAGGGAAGGTTGGTTAGTATTGCTCGGGACGCGCAATAGTTCAAGTTTGGGGGTATGATAACTCTCCAAAAGGGAGTTATTTAGGCCTTAGTTCTATAGTGTTTTTGTGTGTCTTTTATGCTAAATAAGGTTGCTTTTAGATGAATATTATATGTTTTAACCCATTTGGAAGAATGGATGCCTTGGAAGCTATTTTGTGCAGAATATATTGCGGAGCGACTTGAGGGAGCAAAATCTGTGATCCAGCAAAGCAGGGAGCAAAACTGTCACGTAAAAACTCGTAATCCAATTTAATGAACTGAAGTTAGTTGAGCTATTTTCAGACTTAAGAAGCTTGGAGAGCCTTCCACGTGTACAAATTGACCTAATTAGGGTTTGCCTCCATTCTATAAAAAGGAAAAGCCGTCTCAAGTCAATTCATTCCATCCTTAGAGAAGGAAGTCCTATTCCATTCGTGGAGGCTTACTTCCCATCTTTGGGAGCCGAATAGAGGAGGAAAGATTGGAGACTTCAAGAAGACCATCAACTACGGATTTGACCAAGGGAATTAATCTTTTCTTGTAATTTCTTGTAGTTATGGATGCACATACTCAGATTGTAGCGTGTGTTATCATGAACCGTATGAACTAAATTTACTTAGGTGTTGGTTAGGAGTTATGTAATTGCCATGCTTTATTCTCTATGCAATATATGTTGATTTGAGCATCTTGATTATTTGTTGTGCATATTTCTATTTTGTGCCTGCCTGGCCAGCTGGTATGAATATCACTTCTTTGTTTCAGGGATGATTTGAGAAGTGTGTGACATTTAATCACACTAGATCATTGTGTATTGGTGAACGCCAGTGACTGAGTTAGGGATAGCCTCTGCCTAGTGCTTGATCGGTAGCATGTCATTGGAGTTGAAACACATTCCAAAAAATCCAGAGTTTTGGGAGGATCCTGCTAATAAGACTGCAAGAGAATTGCCTAATCAATAATATTGCTAGAGCATCTTTTAAACCAATTACTAAAATCCTGACCAACGCCTCTTTCCAATCTGTCTGCTTTATTTGTTTACTTTCTGTTCTGTCATTTCTTTTGCTTCAGCATTTTATCAAAATCAATCATTTTAACCACTTTTGAAACCATTAAAAAGTCATACAAAATAGATAAAGTGAGAACGATTTAGCCCCGTGGATACGATAATTTACTTATCACTTGCTGCGGATTGTGTATGCTTGCACAGTGTTCTAGAGTCTATTTTTACCATATTTTATCCACTCTGGAAACCCAACAAGTTTTTGGCACCGTTGCCGGGGACTTGAATAAGTTTTTATCTGATATGTTTTGTGTATGTGTTTTAGTGGTTTGGTGCTAGAACTTTTTTTATTGTTTCTTTTGTTTTTTCAGGTGTGAGTTTGGTGCATGAGCAATCCGCCTGGGGTGAGGTTCGAGCTTGATCTAGAAATTGAAAGGACATTCAGGAGAAGAAAGAGAGAGCAGCGTAGAAATCAAAATCCAATGGATAACGTGTCACGTCTCCCGGAAGTTCCAGAAGATCCACTTGATCCCCAGCAGAATCGTGTGCTGCAGCCTAATCCACCGTTGGAGCAAAATGGACAGCAAAATAATTAGGCTGAGAATCCTATCTTGGTAGCGAACGATAGGGCCAGAGCCATTCGAGCGTATGCTTTTCCAATGTTTGATGAGTTAAATCCAGGAATTGCACGTCCTCAAATTGAGGCAGCAAATTTTGAAATGAAACCGGTAATGTTTCAGATGTTGCAAACCGTGAGTCAATTCCATGGTTTGTCATCTGAAGACCCTCATTTACATCTTAAGCCTTTTCTAGGAGTTAGTGATTCGTTTGTAATTCAAGGAGTGTCTAGGGATGCCCTTAGATTAACTTTGTTCCCGTATTCTCTTAGGGATGGAGCAAAGGAGTGGTTAAATTCTTTTGCTCCAGGATCAATTAGGACATGGAATGAGTTAGCGGAAAAATTTCTTAGTAAGTATTTTCCACCAACTAGGAATGCCAAATTGAGGAGTGAGATAATAGGGTTTAGGAAACTCGAAGATGAAACTTTTAGTGAGGCTTCGTAGAGGTTTAAGGAGCTTTTGCGAAAATGTCCCGACCATGGGTTACCTCATTTTATCCAAATGGAAACATTTTACAATGGGTTAAATGGAGCAACCCAAGGTATGGTCGATGCTTCGGCTAGAGGGGCCCTTTTGGCCTACTTTTAATGAAGCCCATAAAATTTTAGAAAGAATATCAACCAATAGTTGTCAATGGTCGGATGTTAGATGCTCAAATAAAAAAGTTAAGAGTGTGTTAGAGGTTTATGGTGTGTCTACCATTAGGGCTGATATTGCAATGTTAGCTAACGCTCTTAAAAATGTGACAGTGGTTAGTCATCAGCAGCCGCCAGAAGTGGAGCTTGCTGCAGTGGTGAACCAGGTTGCAGAGGAATCATGTGTTTATTGTGGTGAAACACACAACTACGAGTTTTTCCCCAACAATCCAGCCTCTGTGTTTTTTGTAGGTAATCAAAGGAATAACCCTTATTCTAACTTTTATAATCCAGATTGGCGCAACCACCCCAACTTTGCATGGGGAGAGCAAGGAAGCAACTCACAAGCACCTCAAGCACAACAAAAAGTAAACCAGTCAGGATTTTGCCAAAGCACAGGTATCGCCCCAGCAAAATAAGCAGGCTTTGCCCTAGCAAAATTCGGAGAGTTCTCATGAGGCAATGATGAAAGAATATATGGCTCGTACAGATGCCACAATTCAAAGTAATCAAGCTTCAATGAGAGCCCTGGAATTGCAAGTGGGCTAGTTAGCTAACGAGCTGAAGGCAAGGCCTCAAGGGAAACTTCCTACAGATACTGAGCACCATAGACGGGAAGGTAAGAAGAAGGTACAGGCAGTGACTCTAAGGAGTGGTGAGCCACTAGAAGAGAAAAAAGAGCCTAGTAAGCCTCAGGATGTAGAGAAGAATTGTGATAAAAATGATGTTGTTGAAAAAGAGTGGGAGCCTGGTCAAGGCGCCAGAAGCAGCAATAATGATGCTGGAGCATCTGGTTCTTTTCTAGATGTGGAACCACCTTATGTGACGCCCCCACCTTATGTACCACCTCTACCTTTTCCACAAAGGCAAAAGCCTAAGAATCAGGATGGTCAGTTTAGGAATTTTTTAGAGATTCTTAAGCAATTACAAATAAATATCCCTTTAGTAGAAGCTATTGAGCAAATGCCTAATTATTCTAAGTTTCTTAAGGATATTTTAACTAAAAAGAAGAGGTTAGGTGAGTTCGAAACTGTATCTCTTACTGAGGAATGTAGTGCTATTCTTAAGAATGGGCTACCAACCAAGGCTAAGGATCCAGGGTCATTTACTATTCCTGTCTCCATAGGTGGAAAAGAGTTAGGTAGAACACTTTGTGATTTAGGCGCAAGCATTAACCTTATGTCTCTTTCAGTCTATCGAAAGCTAGGTATTGGTGAAGCTAGGCCTACCACAGTCACACTTTAATTAGCCGATATGTCTATCACTTATCCGGAGGGTAAAATTGAGGATGTCTTAGTAAAGGTAGATAAATTCATATTTCCTGTTGATTTTATTATCTTAGATTATGAGGCAGATAAAGATGTCCCAATTATTCTTGGTCGTCCATTTTTGGCTACTGGTAGAGCATTGATAGATGTTCAAAAAGGGGAATTAACAATGAGGGTTTATAATGAGGAAGTGAAGTTTAATGTCTTTAAGGCCATGAAGTATCCAGACGAAGTGGAAGATTGTTCTTTCATTAGGATTCTGAAGAACACAATTATTGAGACAACAATGGAGGATTTGGCTAACAAGCATTTGGAAGGTCGTGGAGAGGTTAGTGTAGAGGATTTAGAAGTTTGTCCTTTAGAAAGAAAAAGTGAAAAAGAAGTGTCTAGGTGTGAGGATGTTTTTGAGTCTTTAGATTTGAAGCCCTTGCCGGATCATCTAAAGTATGTGTATCTTGGGGAGGGTGAGACGTTGCCCATTATTGTTGCATCGGATTTAATGCCGGTGGATGAAAAGACCTTAATAAAGTTGTTGCAGCAATATCGCAAAGCAATAGGTTGGACATTGGCTGACATTCAGGGAATTAGCCCGTCTTTCTGTATGCATAAAATCACTCTAGAGGAGGGATCCTTTAGGAGTATTGAACAACAGAGAAGGCTTAACCATGCAATGAAAGAGTTTTTTAAGAAGGAGGTGATCAAATGGTTGGATGCTGGGATTATCTATCAAATTGCAGATAGCAATTGGGTAAGCCCTGTCCAATGTGTTCCTAAGAAAGGTGGTGTCATAGTAGTGTCTAATAAGGACAATGAATTGATCCCAACCAGGACAGTAACTGGCTGAAGAGTTTGCATGGATTACAGGAGGCTCAATAAAGCCATCCATAAGGACCACTTCCCTCTACCATTTATTGACCAGATGTTGGATAGATTGGCTGGTCAGGCTTACTACTGTTTCTTAGATGGTTATTCTTTGTATAACTAGATTACCGTTGCTCTTGAGGATCAGGAGAAAACCACTTTCACCTGCCCATATGGGACGTTTGCTTTTAGGCGAATGCCTTTTGGCCTTTGCAATGCTCCAGCAACATTTCAGTGGTGTATGTTAGCAATTTTTTCTGATATGATTGAGTCCACTGTTGAGGTATTTATGGATGATTTTTCAGTTTTTGGAGGGTCTTTTCAGCATTGTTTGAATAATTTAGGTAAGGTGTTAGAAAGATGTGAGGATACCCATCTAGTTCTTAATTGGGAGAAATGCCACTTCATGGTGAAGGAGGGCATAGTGTTAGGTCATAAGATTTCAAAGAAAGGTCTAGAAGTTGATCGAGCAAAAATAGAGGTTATTGAGAGATTGGAACCACCGAGTGCAGTTAAAGGGATTCAGAGGTTTTTAGGTCATGCTGGATTTTATAGATGGTTTATAAAGGATTTTTCTAAAATCAGTAAACCTCTTTGCAACTTGTTGTGTGCTGATCATGTTTTTGACTTTAATGCAGATTGTAGGGAGGCTTTTGAGACTTTAAAGGCTGCTTTAATCTCAGCCCCCATTCTATGTGCACCTAATTGGATTTTACCATTTGAGGTAATGTGTGATGCGAGTGATGTTGCAGTAGTCGCAATGCTGGGGCAAAAGCAGGGCAAATTTATCCATCCTATTTATTATGCAAGCATGGTTTTGAATGAGGCACAAATCAACTATACAACTACTGAAAAGGAGTTGTTAGCAGTTGTGTTTGCCTTTGAGAAATTCCGCCCATATTTGGTTGGATCCAAAGTCACGGTTTTCACAGATCATGCAGCAATAAGGTACTTAATGTCTAAGAAAGATGCAAAGCCTAGATTGATTCGTTGGGTTTTGTTATTGCAGGAATTCGACTTGGAGATAAAGGATAAGAAAGGATCAGAGAATGTTATTGCAGATCATTTGTCTCGTCTTGATCCAACATCATCCTTGCTGAAGCAATCTACCATTTCAGATTCCTTTCCTGATGAGCAGCTCTTTGCTGTTGATGTAAACGTAGTCAAGGATATTCCTTGGTATGCTGATATAACCAACTTTTTGGTAAAAGGAGTCACTCCTATTGATATGGATTGAAGGCATATGAAAAAGTTCAAGCATGATGCAAAATTTTTCTATTGGGATTAGCCATTTATGTATAAGCAATGCTCTGGTGTTATTATTCGTAGATGTGTTTCAGGTGATGAAGCAATGCTCTGGTGGTATTATTCGTAGATGTGTTTCAGGTGATGAAGCAATGGAATCCTGGAGCAATGTTACTCTTCGCCGTATGGAGGTCATTTCAGCGGACAGAGGACAACTATGAGGATTTTGCAATGTGGATTCTTCTGGCCTTCCTTATTTAAGGATGCCCATTGGTTCTACAAGTAATGTGATGCTTGCCAAAGGAGAGGAAATTTAGGACCTCGAGATGAAATGCCTCTTACTTACATTTTGGAATTAGAATTATTCGATTTGATTACGTGTCCAAGTGGGTGGAGGCCATTGCATGCCATCAGAATGATGCCAAGACGGTATCAAGGTTTCTTCAATCGCACATCTTTGCGCGGTTTGGGACACCCAGAGCTCTAGTTTCAGTCTGGAGTTGTAAAGGAGCACCTTCTGTCTGACTTGAAATTGTTTTTTATTATCATACTATCATGGAGCAACTTCATTTTTGACTTATAAATTCTTTAGTTTTCATAGGGCTCCATTCTGAACTCTTCCAACTCTTGCAATTAGAATTTTCTTTCTTCCCCTGCTTTGTCTGCATCGTAGTTGCATTTCTTGATTGCCCAATATGCCTTATGCTCAATTTCTACGGGTAAGTGGCAGGCCTTTACATAAACCATCCTGTAGGGTGTCATCCCTATGGGAGTTTTGTAAGCAGTTCTGTAAGCCCATAAAACATCGTCAAGTCTCAGGCTCTAGTCTTTCTTACCTGTATTGACTGTTTTCTCAAGGATGGCCTTCAGTTGTCTGTTTGAGATTTCAGCCTGCCCATTAGTCCGTGGGTGGTAGGCAGTTGCAACTCTGTGTTGTACTCCATACTTTCTTAGCAAGGCTCCAATCGTCTGATTGCAAGAATGAGTCCCTTGGTCGCTGATCATGGCTCTTGGAACGTCGTACCTGCTAAAGATATTATATCTTAGGAAATTTGCTAACACTTTAGAGTCATCAGTCCTTGTGGCCTTTGCCTCAACCCATTTGGAGACATAGTCCACGACCAGAAAGATGTACGAAAAACCTGAAGAGGTAGGAAAGGGACCCATGAAGTCAATCCCCCACACGTCGAATACATCACAGATGAACAGAGAGACATGGGGCATCTCATTTCTACGGGAGATGTTTCCTACTCTTTGACATTTCTCACAAGCCTTACAATACAAGTTAGTGTTTCTATGCAGGGTCTTCCATTAGAACCCACTTTCGAATACCTTCCTAGCTGTACGCCTCAACACAAAGTGTCCCCCACATGCGTCAGAATGACAAAAGGCTTGGATGGACTGGATCTCATCATCAGGTACTGATAACTCTCCAAAAGGGAGTTATTTAGGCCTTAGTTCTATAGTGTTTTGTGTGTCTTTTGTGTTAAATAGGGTTGCTTTTAGAAGAATATTATATGTTTGAACCCATTTGGAAGAATGGATGTTTTGGAAGTTATTTTGTGCAGAATATATTGCTGAGCGACTTGAGGGAGCAAATTCCGTGATCCAGTAAAGTGAGGAGCAAAATTGCCACGTAATAGCTCGTAATCCATTTTAATGAAGTGGCGTTAGCTGAATTAATTTCGGATCTAAGAAGCTTGGAGAGCCGTTCACGTGTACAATTTGACCTAATTAGGGTTTGACTCCACTCTATAAAAGGGAAGAGTCTTCTTAAGTGAAAGACATTCCAATTCCCATCTTTGGAAGCCGAATAGAGGAGGAAAGATTGGAGACTTCAAGAAGACCATCAACTACGGATCTAATCAAGGGAATTAATCTTTTCTTGTAATTTTTTGTAGTTATGGATGCACATACTCAGATTGTAGCGTGTGTTATCATGAACCTTATGAACTACATTTACTTAGGTGTTGGTTAAGAATTATGTAATTGTCGTCCTTCATTCTCTATGTAATATATATTGATTTGAGCATTTTGATTATTTGATGTGTCTATTTCTATTTTGTGCCCGCTTGGCCAGCCGGTATGAATATCACTTCTTAGTTTCAGGGATGATTTGAGAAGTGTGTGACATTTAATCACACTAGACCATTATGTGTTTGTGAACGCCAGTGACTGAGTTAGGGATAACCAGTTGCCTAGTGCTTGATCGGTAGCACGTCATTGGAGTTGAAACACATTCCAAAAAATCCAGAGTTCCAGGAGGATCCTGCTAATAAGACTGCAAGAGAATTGCCTAATCAATAATATTGCTAGAGCATCTTTTAAAACAAGTACTATAATCCTGACCAACGCCTGTTTCCAATATGTCTGCTTTATTTGTTTACTTTCTGTTATGTCATTTCTTTTGCTTCAACATTTTATCAAAATTAATCAATTTAACAACCTTGAAACCATTAAAAAGTTGCACAAGATAGATAGAGTGAGAGCTATTCAAACCCCGTGGATACGATAAATTACTTATCACTTGCTGCGGATTGTGTATGCTTGCACAGTATTCTAGAGCTTATTTTTGCTATATTTTTACCCCACTCTAGAAGGCAAAAAGTTTTTGGCGCCGTTGCCGGGGATTTGAATAAGTTTTTATCTGATCTGTTTTGTGTATGTGTTTTAGGGGTTTTGTGCTAGAACCTTTTGATTGTTTCTTTTGTTTTTGCAGGTGTGAGTTTGGTGCATGAGCCATCCGCCTGGGGTGAGGTTCGAGCTTGACCCAGAAATTGAAAGGACATTCAGGAGAAGAAGGAGAGATCAACGTAGAAATCAAAATCCAATGGATAACATGCCGCGTCTCCTGGAAGTTTTTGGAGATCCAGTTAATCCCTAGCAGAATCGTGTGCTGCAGCCTAATCCACCGTTGGAGCAAAATGAACAGCAAAATAATCAGGTTGAGAATCTTATCTTGGTAGCAAACGATAGGGCCAGAGCCATTCGAGCGTATGCTTTTCTGATGTTTGATGAGTTAAGTCCAGGAATTGCACGTCCTCAAATTGAGGCAGCAAATTTTGAAATGAAACCGGTAATGTTTCAGATGTTGCAAACCGTGGGCCAGTTCCATGGTTTGTCATCTGAAGACCCCCATTTACATCTTAAGTCTTTTCTAGGAGTTAATGATTCGTTTGTAATTCAAGGAGTATCTAGAGATGCCCTTAGATTAACTTTGTTCCCGTATTCTCTTAGAGATGGAGCAAATGCATGGTTAAATTCTTTTGCTCCAAGATCAATCAAGACATGGAATAAGTTAGCGAAAAAAATTCTTAGTAAATATTTCCCACTACTGTTTCTTAGATGGTTACTCTGGGTATAACCAGATTACCATTGCTCCTGAGGATCAGGAAAAAACTACTTTCACCTGCCCTTATGGGACGTTTGCCTTTAGGTGAATGCCTTTTGGCCTTTGCAATGCTCCAGCAACATTTTAGCGGTGTATGTTAGCAATTTTTTCTGATATGAATAAGGAATGCTCTGATGGTATTATTCGAAGATGTGTTTCAGGTGATGAAGCAAAGGATATCCTGGAGCAATGTCACTCTTCACCGTATGGAGGTCATTTCAGCGGTCAGAGGACAACGATGAGGATTTTGCAATGTGGATTCTTCTGGCCTTCCTTATTTAAGGATGCCCATTGGTTCTACAAGCAATGTGATGCTTGCCAAAGGAGAGGAAATTTAGGACCTCGAGATGAAATGCCTCTTACTTTCATTTTGAAATTAGAATTGTTCGATGTATGGGGTATTGACTTTATGTGGCCATTTCCCCCTTCTAATGGTAATGTTTTTATCTTATTAGCAGTTGATTACGTGTCCAAGTGGGTGGAGGCCATTGCATGCCATCAGAATGATGCTAAGACGGTATCAAGGTTTCTTCAATCACACATTTTTGCGCGGTTTGGGACACCTAAAGCTTTAGTGAGTGACGAGGGTACACTCTTTGTAAATAATGTTTTAACTAAGCTTTTAGCCTAGTTTGGAATTAAGCATAGGATAGCTACCCCTTATCACCCGCAAGCAAATGGTCAAGCTGAAGTTAGTAATAGGAAAATCAAATCTATTCTAGAGAAAGCAATCCATCCATCTAGGAAAGATTGGTCTTTTCGGTTAGATGAGACTCTTTGGGCTTATAGGACAACCTATAAGACTCCTCTAGGTATGTCTTCTTAGGTTAGTGTATGGAAAGACTTGCCATTTACCGTTAGAGCTTGAGCATAAAACATTTTTGGCTTTAAAGAAATTGAATTTTGATTTGAGTCGTGAAGGTGCAATAAGAATGCTGCAGCTTAATGAATTAGAGGAATTTCGTCAGTTTTCTTATGAAAATGCGAAAATATATAAAGAGAAGACTAAGCAGTGGCATGATAAGAAAATAAAGCCTAAAGAATTTGTTAAGGGACAGAGAGTTCTGCTTTACAATTCTAGATTGAAATTGTTTCTTGGAAAATTAAAATCTCAATGGTCTGGGCCGTTTGTTGTGATTGAAGTTTTTCCTCATGGAGCAATTACTTTGAGAGATGAAAGAGATGGGAGAGTGTTCAAGGTTAATGGACAGCGAGTGAAGCATTATTGGGGTGAGGAATTTCGTTCGAAATATCCTTCCCTAAAGTTGGTTGATGAATGGGCGAGCGAGAGTTTTGCAGGAGCATGTCGGATTGCAATATTTTTGGCTCCCAGTGCTGGTTGAAATTTTATTTTATTTTCATAGATTGTATTATGATTTAATTTGATTTAGATTTCGTGTTGGTTGATTTTATTAGAGTAATTTTTAAATTTCGTTGGTTTTATTTTTTTGTAGTTTTTATTTGTTGATTCGGTTTTATTTATTTCGAATTTTAAAGTTTGTTCGGATTTAATTTGTTGTATTTTCGTTATTTAAATTTGTATCTAGTATAGGCTTTAATAAAATTCATAATTTATTCGGTTGGAAATAAATAAAAGAAAAAAGAGAATGGATTTGATTCGGGATAATTTTGAATTTTGAATATTGATTTTTCCGTACAATATAGGATCTTCTAGAAGAGAATCTTGTTGAGTGCTTTGTTTCTGCATTCTGTTAGAAGGATCAAATATTTCGTCCGATCCTAAAGAATTGATTGGGAACCAAATATTTTTACCGTTTGGGATTTAAATTTTCGGTGAGCAGGTAATTTAAATGAAGATCATGTGCTTCCACGTGTCACGTAGGGAAATCGAACGGCAGAGCAGTTGGACAGCACATCATTATGGTAAAATCTTACCGTTTTGAAAATTTAATTTGATTAATTACTTGGCAGGCTTAAACGGTAAAATATATTAATGGGGGAACATTTTTAGCTGATTATTTTATTTTCTGAAGCCCCATTTAAACCCCACTCTGGTTTGTTTCTTCTTCCATTCGTTTTTCCTTCTGTAAATTTCTGTTTCCTTCCATTCTTCGAGTGAAAAAATTTCTTCAAGTCTATAATGGCGAAAACGAGAGGCCGCAAGGAAAGGGATGTAGAGGAAGTTGAACCCACTACACCTGATGCTCCGAAAAGAAAACTAAAAAGAAGAGAACCCGAGCGAAAAGAGAAGGCAAGAGACTGAAAAGGCAACAGAAAGCAGAGGTTTCAAAAATATTGGAGAAGACGATAGAAGATATTGCAGAAGCAGTGATGGCGGAAGAGGGACCGAAAGAATCAGAGGCTGAGAAGGAAACAGTTCCTGAGAAAGAAGTGGAGGCAGAACCAAAAGATCAAGAAACAGAGCAAGTTCGAGAAGAACCTGTGGTATAGGAGGTCCGTGAGGCAGTGGTTTCGAATCCAGTGCGTCCTCGCCGTCGGAAGTAGAAAGCAGGGAGAGTAAAGGTAATTCGAACTGACACTCCATCTCCCCTACTTCGGATTAAAAAAAAAACGGAAGATTAGAGAAAAGAAGGAATAGAGGACCAGGAAAAAGAAGAAACAGAAAAGAAAGCAGAAGAGGAAGCCTTGATGAAACATCAAGAAGACAAGGGCAAAGGGGTTGCCAAAGCAACAGACGAAGCTAAAGCTGAAGAAGCAGGAATGCCGTTTATTCGCTTCATCAATGACCTTGCCAGAGCAAAGTATAGAGAGATGCTGAAGAGAGATTTCTTGTTTGAAAGAGGCTTCGGAGATGATTTACCACATTTCTTGAGGGTCGGGATCGCGAGTCATGGTTGGAGTCAATTCTGTGCAAAGCTAGAACCGTTAAATTCGAACATCGCTCGTGAATTTTATGCGAACATTGACGACTAGGAGGGATTCCAAGCCATGGTCCTAAGCGTTGCTGTTGATTGGAGCCCAGAAGCAATCAATTCTCTCTTCAACCTCCAAGACTTCCCGCATGCTGGATTTAATGAGATGGTAGTGGCACCATCTACGGATCAACTGAATGCAGCCGTCAGGGAAGTTGGTATCGATGGGGCTTAATGGCAATTATCAAAGACGGAGAAACGCACTTTCCAGGCAGCCTACTTGAAGAGTGAGGCTAATACGTGGTTAGGCTTCGTGAAATTGCGTTTGCTTCCAACAACCCATGATTCAACGGTGTCTTGAGACCGAGTGCTTCTGGTATTTGCCATTTTGTGTTCTGTGAGTATTGATGTTGGAAAAATTATCTCGAATGAAATTTATAATTGCTGGCGAAAGAAGGTTGGTAAGCTTTTCTTCCCGAACACAATCACAATGCTGTGAACAGGGCAGGAGTGCCCACGGTTCCAGAGGATGTTGTTTTGATCAACAAGGGGATCATAGATACGCCCAATTTGGCTCGGCTTCAGCGCACGCAGGAGGCACGCCAAGGTGGGCTAGTGTGCGGTATCCACCAAATTCTAGAGCAACTGGCACTTTCAGCCAGTAGGCAAGAGTATGGGGAAAGGCAGACTCAAACCTATTAGACTTACACTAGGAGAAGGGATGCTACACTGAGGAGGGCCTTACAATCAAATTTTTCAAAACCATATCAGACCTTCCCTATGTTCCCCGATGATCTATTTAATCCCTAGATTCCGCCACCGCCAGTAGAGAGAGAAGAAGAAGAGGAAGATGAGCAGGGTCAGGAGGATTGATGGATATGATGACCTTGGGCGAGCATTATTTTTGTTCTTATATTTTTTATTGCTTGCGTATTCTTGACCCCAGTTCTTTTGATGTTTTTCTTGTTTTTTGTTTCTAGGCCACACAAAAATATCTACGGATGTATATATTTTTCTATGTTTTTAATGAAATTTTCAAGTTGTTTCTGTTCTATAGCATTGAGCATTCCTAACTTAATTATTTTCTTCTGAATTTTTGAAGCTTGGACTAGTTAGCTTATTAGATCAAGGTGTTCTGATCTCCAAAAACCTTTTGCTCGAGCATTTCTTCTAGCCTGGTCATCGTTGCGGCAAGAAGATTCTGAGGTAGTGTTGACTTATTTGATCCACCTTAAGCTTAATTCTAGTCCCATGCTTAGTTTAAAATTAAGATAGAAAAAGTATTAAGTTTGGGGGTATAATTTAACATGTTAATAATTCATTGGGGACAATGAATAATTTAAGTTTGGGGGACTTTTTGCTATTCCACTTGTTTTGCTAGAGCATTCCTCTCCTTCATAGTTATTTTTCTAGGTTGTTGAGTAACCAGGGATAATTGTGATACCCACAGTTTGTCTTTCCGTCAAACGATGACCTAGGAAATATTGAAAAAATGATGATTATTATTAGCTGTAAAAAATAAACTCTTGTCAATTTTGCTGAGAAAAATCATGGAGCAAAGGTTTTGAAGGATGAATGACAATCTATCAGTTTTCTGTCTCCCAGGGCTTAGGTGAGCTTCATCATAAAATGTCGTCATTCTGAGAAGCAAGGGATAGAATAACTAAGGATTTTTTAGCTTAGCAATGAGTATTTAGCCTAGTTGGTGATAAGTTTGAGGCAAGGGTATACTGCACCATAAAGTGGGTCATCCCATGCTTAAGAGCTTATGACTGTAGGGCTGCTTTAAGTCTGAAGAACAAAAATATAAACCCCTTAAAAATGTGTTTAAATATGTCTGATAATAGAGCTAGGCTGTGGCAAGTTCTTAGGATTGGGTTAAAGGTGGTGATTATTTGTCCATGCTGGAAGAATTATTTTGCTGCAGCAGTGCTTGGTTTTGCAGAATGCTCAGGTAAAGGTTGAAGGTAGTGTTGGATTATTTGTTTTGATTGAGTTACACTTTGTCTAATGTTTTGAATTCTCAAGGGAAGGTTAGTTAGTATTGCTTGGGACGCGCAATAGTTCAAGTTTGGGGGTATGATAACTCTCCAAAAGGGAGTTATTTAGGCCTTAGTTCTATAGTGTTCTGTCTTTTGTGTTAAATAGGGTTGCTTTTAGATGAATATTATATGTTTTAACCCATTTGGAAGAATGGATGCTTTGGTAGTTATTTTGTGCAGAATATATTGCTGAGCGACTTGAGGGAGCAAAATCCGTGATCCAGTAAAGTAAGGAGCAAAACTACCATGTAACAGCTCGTAATCCATTTTAATGAAGTGGCGTTAGCTGAATTAATTTCGGATCTAAGAAGCTTGGAGAGCCTTCCACGTGTACAATTTGACCTAATTAGGGTTTGACCCCACTCTATAAAAGGGAAGAGCCGTCTCAAGTCAAAGACATTCCAATTCCCATCTTCGGAAGCCGAATATGAGGAAAGATTGGAGACTTCAAGAAGACCATCAACTATGGATCTAATCAAGGGAATTAATCTTTTCTTGTAATTTTTTGTAGTTATGGATGCACATACTCAGATTGTAGCGTGTGTTATCATGAACCTTATGAACTAAATTTACTTCGGTGTTGGTTAGGAATTATGTAATTGTCGTGCTTCAATCTCTATGCAATATATTTTGATTTGAGCATCTTGATTATTTGTTGTGTCTATTTCTATTTTGTGCCCGCCTGGCCAGCCGGTATGAATATCACTTCTTAGTTTCAGGGATGATTTGAGAAGTGTGTGACATTAAACACTAGACCATTATGTGTTGGTGAACGACAGTGACTGAGTTAGGGATAACCAGTTGCCTAGTGCTTGATCTGTAGCACGTCATTGGAGTTGAAACACATTCCAAAAAATCCAGAGTTCCGGGAGGATTCTGCTAATAAGACTGCAAGAGAATTGCCTAATCAATAATATTGCTAGAGCATCTTTTAAAACAATTACTATAATCCTGACCAACGCCTGTTTCCAATATGTCTGCTTTATTCGTTTACTTTTTGTTCTGTCATTTCTTTTGCTTCAACATTTTATCAAAATCAATCAATTTAACAACCTTGAAACCATTAAAAAGTTACACAAGATAGATAAAGTGAGAGCTATTTAAACCCCGTGGATACGATAAATTACTTATCACTTGCTGGGGATTGTGTATGCTTGCACAGTATTCTAGAGCTTATTTTTGCTATATTTTTACCCCACTCTAGAAGGCAACAGGTACGCATCTTTTGATAACCTGGTATTAGCAGAATTTCCATAAAATAGGTTCATCCCAGACGTATTATCTAAACCCTCTTTCTAATATCTCCTTATTACTTTTATCAAAGTGAACAGGCATATTCCCCGTCACTAGATAATTAACCAGATCTGCATACCAGGGTTCAATACTTTGTACCTTTATTCATCAGGGAAGTCGTCATTGAGCGGTGTCCCTTCCTCATCTCTCACAATTTTGCTTAGGTGATCAACAACGGAGTTTTCTGACCCTCTACAGTCCTTAATTTGCATATTGACCTCTTGGAGGAGCAAGATCCACCTCAAAAGACACAATTTTGACTCCTTCTTAGTCATGAAATAACGAAGAGCTGCATGGTCTGAAAATACAACAATCTTAGACCCTATAATATAAGACCTGAATTTTACCAAAGCAAAAACAACAGATAAAAGCTCTTTCTCTATGGTCGTGTAATTGCACTGGGCAGAATTCAACGTTTTTGATTCATAGGCGATGACGTGACTTTTCTTCTCACCTCGTTGACCCATAACCGCTCCCACTGCATAGTCGCTACCATCACACATTATCTCAAAGGGTAGGTCCCATCGGGGTGGGTGGATTATGGGAACACTCGTTAGGGAGCTTTTCAATGAGTCAAATGCTTTCTGACACTCTTCCCTGAAGTTGAAAGGCACGTCCTTCTGCAACAGGGTAGTCATCGACTGAGCGATCTCGTTGAAATCTTTGATGAACCTGCGGTAGAAACCTGCATGACCAAGAAAAGAATGAATCTCTCTAACAGACTTAGGATAGGGTAAGTTAGCAATAACATTTATCTTGGCTTTATCTGAAAGTGTTTAATATCTTAAATGCGGAAGCAATTTTGGATCTTAGGCACTTAATAAGTTCAATTTGATCATTCATTGCATGCTATTCATAAGAAGAAAAACAGAGTTAGTTTACCAACCTCTTTTGAATGGAGAAATTGATTGGATTTTCTTGTTGTTTTTCTTTACCAATCAATCACGAACCACCACTGGATCTTCCTTGCTATCCTCAAGTGATGGAATTGAAGGGAGAAGCTTGAAGAACAAGCTTATTAAGGTGGGTTTGGTGAGTGTATGAATTTTGGCAGCAATTCTCTAATGTCAAAGCTTAATTTTTTCAGCAAACTTCATCCCTTATATAGAGGGATCACAACTGAAATAGAAAAGCCTGAGATTGACAACAATTAATCACAATTAAGTGGGAATTGAAGTGGCTTAAGTGGGGGGAGTGCATGAGTTTAGTCACCATGCACTCCACCTCCAAAAATTAAACATTTTTGAATTTAATTAATTCAAGTATTATCTTGAATTAGTTAGCCAATTATCTAATTTCCAATAATCTGAAAAATGAAAAATTAAATTTCAATTTTTCAATTTTAAATTAATTCAAAATTAATTTAAAACAATTATTAATTAAATAATTAAAAATTAATTTAATATCTAATATTAAATTAATATTTTGCCATCAATCCCGAACATTTCCGAAATGTTATTTTCCAATCATGAATCCCTATTCATGATCTCGATATTTAAATCATATTTAAATATTAAATATCACACATACCCGGTTTTCACAAAACCCGACGTATCGACAACGTCAATTACCTCTATCCATTTCCATAAACATGAATATTAAGTATTTCATATTTTATCCATCATATTGTTCCAAAGGTTAGTCTCGAGCTAGTGAGGGGACCTAATGGACCTACAGATCATGGGCTCTAGTGGTACGAGGTTTAACTGGCCAAACTCTTTTAACCTAGCTAACCAACATCTGTTAACTACCATAACCAATCAATTCCATAATTGACTAATCTTTTCCATAAATGATTGCTCACTTCCATAAGTGATTAAATCATTTCCATAAATGATTAATTACTTCCATAAGTGATTAATCATTTCCATAATTGATTAATTTCCAATTAATTAATTCTTTAATTAATTAATCACCAATTAAATATCATATATTTAATTTCAGACATTCTATTAGTTAATTAATTAATTATCCAATTAAATATCATATATTTAATTTCAGGCCTTCTATTAATTAATTCTATAATAAGAATCAAATTCATATTAAAATTTGAACTTCTTCAAATTCTCTTATACACTATAAATTTAATATGAATCAAATACATATTAATATTTGAACTTCTTCAAATATTTATTTTTTTCATAATAATAAAGTTTAATTTCAAATTAGACTTTATATTTTAATGTATCACTATACATTATATTAATTTGTTTCTCATACAATTAACTTAATTCCCAATATGAATTTGAACTATTCAAATTCTCTCAAGATATAATTGTTCCTAATTACTCTTTAAAAGCTAGTAGGGGGACCTAATGGACCTACAGATCTGAAGCTCCAATGATATCAGGTTAACTAATTAAACTCATTAATCACGTTAACCAATATTCATTAACTGTGGGTCATTCCACTAAAGACCCATAGCTGAACTCTTCTCACTGTAGAACATTTCTGTGTCCACGGATATAGACCTATATCGGTAAGTCAATCTTCACGAGTGTCCGTAATCACAGCTGGGTCAAATTACCGTTTTACCCTGTGTTACATTTGTTACCCATGTTAATCAAAGGACAATCCCTCATGAGAAGGAGTTCATGACACACTCAGGATTAAGACTGAGTTACCTAGGTCATCCTATTGAAACAGTAACCTATCCAGTTAACGGTGTTATATCTAGAGGTTTAGTATTTCATAGTCCGGTCTTATGCACACTCATTGCATAGGATACCACAGCTTGCATGTCTACTACATGGATGCTTTGGATCATTATGTCTGTATCAAATAACAAGCGGGCGTATCACATAGTGTTACCAGGATAAGGTAGGGCCTTATCCTTGTACTATAGACCTTTTAGGTTGTTTCTTGAACATCGATCCCCGTATTTCCCTACATACTAGTTCAAGTTACATACAAACAAACTTGGATCTTAGTTTATTGAATTTGGGTCAAATTGTGCAATATTTAACAATAACACTTTATTGTAGAAACTTAATAACACTTTATCGAAACAAGTATAAAACCCAACGAACTCCCACTTGAACTAAAACTCTAGTTTAGTGGGATGTACAATAATCTATACAGCAGCGGGTGTATAAATACATGTATAACACATATACAATGTACAAATACAATGAACTAGGGCATCACTATACCTATTACATAATGGTATCACTATACCCATTACATTTCTCCTACTTGCCCTAGATTTCATATCTTCGTACATAACTCGTAGACCTAGACCTTCTAGATGACCCTCATACACTTTAGTCGAGAGAGACTTCGTGAATGAATCAACAAAATTCCATTCAATTCAATGTGCCTTTTTGTCTTGGGTTGCGAGGTTCTTTTGAATTTGCTATAGCACCACTATATCACTATAAAGTGTGATGGGCAAGTTCACATTTGGAACACATTTCAAATCAGTCAAGAACTTTCTAAGCCTTACAGTCTCTATCGCTGCTTCACAAGCAGCTATATTTTCGACCTATATGGTCAAGACTGTAACTATGCCATACTATAGCTCCTTCGTAAAGATTGACCATGGATACTGATGTAGATATCCTCAAATCCTTGCCAGTCTTAAAATTCATGTTAGTGTATCCTGTAAGGATCAAATCCTTAGTCCCATACACGAGCATATAGTTCCTATTTCTCCTAAGATTCTTGAGGATATTCTTAACGATTTTCCAGTGATCAAATCTTAGATTAAATTGATACTTACTGACAATCCCTACTGCATTGGGCATTCATCTCATGTCCTCAACCTCTTGAGGTGTTTTAGGAAACAGTTTCTTAAACAAAAGAATTCCATGTTTGACAGGTAGTGAACCCTTCTTGGAATTCTGCATCTTATATCTAACTAACATCTTGTAGATATAAGACACTTGAGACAAGGCTAGCTTTTTGTTCTTACGGTTCCTAACAATTTGGATCCCAAGAACAAACTCGGCTTCTCCCAAATTTTCATTTGGAAATGAGCTGCTAGCTCCTTTTCTAGTCAGTAAGATAACCTACATCATTCCCAATGACTAGGATATCAATCATATACAAGACTAAGTAAGCTATTGAACTATTGACGATCTTCTTGTAGACACAAGATTCATCAATGTTCCGATTAAAGGCCAAAAGATTTGATCGCAGGATCAAATCTTCTATTCCAAGATCAAGATGCTTATTTCAATCCATGAATGGATCGATTAAGCATGCAAAACCTTTTGCTCTTGACCTCGCTAAATGAACCCTTCTGGTTGAGACAGGTAGACACTCTCAACGTCTCGTTTCCTCTTGTAGATCCATTTGCAACCTATAGGTTTTACCCCATAAGGTTGATCAACAAAATTCCAGATAGAATTGAAACACATGGATTCCATTTCTAGAGGTGCATGGCTTTAATCCACTGGTCCTAGCTAACATCATTCATTGCCTTGCTTTAAGATAATGGATCCTCAATGTCATCATCAGGTATCATGATCTGGGCTTCAGTTAAGCCCATGTAATAGTCAGGTTGTAAAACAACCCTCCCACAACATCAAGGCACTCTCAACTCTTGAGATAGATGTAACTAACCAGTTGTATTGGCCCTATCAACAACTCTTGTTAAAGGTCCAGCATCATCAACAATCCTTGTTGACTTATGTTGCCTTCTAGAGTGGGTTAAAAAATATGATAGAATTTAGCTCTAGAATACTATGCAAGTGCACATAGTCTGCAGCAAGTGATAAGTAATTTATCGTACCCACGAGGTTTTGAATAGCCTTCACTCTACCTATCTTGTGTAGCTTTTTAATGATTTCAAGGTTGTTAAAATGAATGAGTTTTGAAATAATGCTGAACCAAAAGAAATAACAGAGTAGAATGTAAACGAATAAAGTAGACAGATTGGAAACAGGCGTTGGTTAAGACTTCTGTAATTGTTAAAAAGATAAGACAAACTCTCGCAGTCTTATCAGCAGGATCCTCCCGGAACTCTGAGTCCTTTGGAATGTGTTTCAACTCCAATGAAGCTCTACCGATCGAGCACTAGGCAACTGGCTATCCCTAACTCATCACTAGCGTTCACCAACACATAATGGTCTAGTGTGATTACAAGCCACACATCCGTTAAATCATCCCTGAACTAAGAGAAGGTATTCATACCGGCTGGCCAGGCGGGCACAAAATAGAATTAAAACAACAAGTAACCAAGATGCTCGAAATCAATACCAATTGTTAGATTATTAAGAACGACAATTACATAATCCTAACCAACACCTAAAGTAAATTAGTTCATAGAATAGAAAATAACACATGCTACAATCTGTTCACGTGCATCCGTAACTAAAAACATTTACAAGAAAGAATAATTTTCCTTGAAGAAATCCGTAGTTTATGGTCTTCTTGAGTGTCCAATTGTTCCTCCTTTATTCGACTTCCAAAGATGGAAATTGAGTCTCCAACTTGGAATGAATTGACTTGAGATGGCTACTTCCTTTTATAGAGTGGAGTCAACCCTAATTAGGTCAAAGATTACACGTGGAAGGCTCTCCAAACTTCCTAGATCCGAGATTGCTTCAGAAAACGCCACCTCATTAATGAATCACGTGTAGCTCACGTGGCCAGTTTTGCTCTCAGCTTTGCTGGATCATGAATTTTGCTCCCTCAAGTCGCTCAGCAATAATTTCTCTACAAAAGTACTTCCAAAGCATCAATTCTTATAAATAGGATAAAACATATAATATTCATCTAATAACGCATTTACTTGGCACAAATGACACACAAATCACTATAAAAATAAGGCCTAAATAACTCCCTTTGGAGAGTTATCAACTTATCAACAACTCTTGTTGATATTTCTGTAGCTTCATCAGTTAATTTACTTAAAACGACCTTACTTTGTGGCTTATTTTCTCATGTGGTCTTCTTCTGAGAATGTAGCATTTTTCGGTACAAATTCTTTATTCTCTTGTGGATTGAAGAAGTATCCACTTCTCTCGTTTCCATGGGTAGACTACGAATAGGTATACTTTTGAATAGTGTCTCCAAAAATAACGTAAACCCCTTTTACGCCTTATCCACAAATCAAAAGATGTTTCAGAAATAACCTGGACGTAGTGGGAGGGTTGTTAGACAGCCTGATCGCTATTTGGGTTTAACTGAAACTCCAGTCGTCATACCTGATGACGGGATCGAGGATCCATTAACCTTTAAACAGGCAATGGATGACGTTGACAAGAACAAGTGGATTAAAGCCATGAACTTGGAAATTGAGTCCATGCATTTTAATTCAGTTTGGGATCTTGTAGATCAACCTGAAGGGGTTAGACCCATAGGGTGCAAATGGATCTACAAGAGAAAACGAGACGCTGTTGGAAAGGTACAGACCTTTAAGGCACGACTTGTGGCAAAGGGTTTTACCCAGCGGGAGGGGATTGACTATGAAGAAACCTTCTCCCTTGTTGCCATGTTGAAGTCGATCCGGATACTTTTATCCATTGCCACGTTTTACGATTATGAAATATGGCAAATGGATGTCAAGACTGCCTTTCTGAACGGAAATCTTGAAGAAAGTATATACATGTCTCAGCCAGAGGGGTTCATTGCTCAGGATCAACAACAAAAAGTTTGCAAGCTTTAACGATCCATTTATGGGTTAAAACAAGCGTCTAGATCCTGGAACATGAGATTTGATACTGCAATCAAATCTTATGGCTTTGAACAAAACGTTGATGAGCCTTGTGTTTACAAAAGGATCATCAACAACTCCGTAGCTTTCTTAGTACTATATGTGGATGATATCCTACTCATCGAGAATGATGTAGGTTATCTCACTGACATTAAACTATGGCTAGCAACTCAATTCCAAATGAAAGATTTGGGTGAGGCACAATATGTTCTAGGGATCCAAATTGTTCGAGACCGAAAGAACAAAACGCTAGCCTTGTCTCAAGCGTCTTATATCGACAAATTGTTGGTTTGATATAAAATGCAAAATTCCAAGAAGGGACTATTACCTTTCAGGCACGGAATTAATTTGTCTAAGGAACAGTGTCCTCAAACACCTCAAGAAGTTGAGGACATGAGACGTTTTCCCTATGCCTCTGCAGTAGGCAACCTAATGTATGCCATGTTGTGTACAACGCCTGACATTTGTTATGCAGTAGGGATTGTCAGTAGATATCAATCCAATCCAGGATTCGATCACTGGACAGCCGTTAAAAATATCCTCAAGTATCTAAGGAGAACAAGGGACTACGTGCTCATGTATGGTTCCAAGGATTTGATTCTTACAGGATACACTGATTCTGACTTTCAAACCGATAAATATTCGAGGAAATCTACATCGGGGTCAGTTTTCACTCTGAATGGAGGAGCAATAGTATGGCGTAGCATCAAGCAAGGATGCATTGCAGACTCGACCATGGAGGCCGAATATGTAGCCGCTTGCGAAGCAGCAAAAGAGGCAGTATGGCTCAGGAAGTTCCTAACTGACTTGGAAGTTATTCCGAATATGCATTTGCCTATCACCTTGTATTGTGATAATAGCGGCGCAGTTGCAAACTCAAAGGAACCTCATAGCCATAAGAGAGGCAAGCACATCGAAAGGAAATATCATCTCATCAGGGAGATTGTGCACCGAGGAGACGTGATCGTCACAAAGATAGCGTCGGAGCACAATATAGCTGATCCATTCACGAAGGCTCTCACGGCTAAAGTGTTCGAGAGTCATCTAGAAGGTCTAGGTCTGCGAGATATGTATGAAAAATAATCTAGGGCAAGTGGGAGAATTGTAACCGGTATCTGATGCCCTGGTGTATTGTATTTATACATTGTAATACGTTTTATGTAATATACATGTATATTATACACCCACTGCTGTTATGGATTATAGTACATCCCACTGAACTAGAGTTTTAGTTCAAGTGGGAGATTGTTGGGATTGGTGCCCTAAAACTCGTAGATAGTGGATGTTAAACAAAATTATATACTTATTCGATAAAGGCGTTATCGAGATTCATTCAGTAAAGTCATTACTGAATAAGTAAATTGCACATTAGATAACCCAAATCCAATAAACTAAGATCCATGGCTATAGAATAAACACTTGAGCTTTATGTAGAGACATAAAAGTGGATCAAGCTCGAGTAATAGCCACAACGGTCTATAGTATAAGGATAGGGCTGGGTACCTTATTCTGGGGACGCTATGAGACGCGGCCCACTCTATAGATAGTGTAGACGATGTGATCCTAAATCGTCCATGTAGAGACATGTGAGTGGGGGCGTCCTATGCAATGAGTTTGCATAAGACCAGGACCGAGAAATAAGTCGCTTTCGCTTTATAACACCGTTTACTGACGTGACTGACTATTTCATGTGATCACGTAGGTAACTCGATCTTAATCCTGAGCTGACTATGAACTCCTGTTTATTCGGGCTTATCCTTAGATCTGCATAGGTGAGAGTGGCTCAGTATCGCCGACTCAATAAGCCTCCCATTTCAGGGATAGGAACGGGTAGATAGTTGGGGACATAGTCGTGCGCGAAGGAATTCACTCCTACCCAAATTAGGGATAGTAGAGAGGTTGTTCTCTTAAGTGCTGACTCTGGAGCTTGAACAAAGGGATCCCGCCCTCTCATTGGCCCGAGAGGGACTCAGTTTATTGGTTAGACCATAAACCAATTGTTCATTAGAGGATCAGTGGAACTTAAGGAACTAGAAGTACTATAGGGGTAAAATGGACTTTTGACCTAGCTATAGCTACGAACAACCTGTGAAGGATCGACTTACTGAGCATGGTTAAATCAAGTGGACGGAAATATATCTATAGTGAGGGGAGTGCAACTATCGGGCTATAGTGTAGTGTCTCAATAGTTAACGAATGTTGGTTAAGCTTGGATAATGAGATTAGTCAGTTAGCCTCGAATCGTTGGAGCCCATAATCTATAGGTCCATTAGGTCCCCCTACTAGCTCATATCGAAATAAAGCCTAGAACAAAAGATAGGAAGCTTTGAATCGTTCAAAATCAGGAAAAAGGGTATTATCGTAAATTGTGTTTTGACACAATAATTTAATTATGAATTAAATTAGAAAATGAGAGATAAAGTATTTAAAAGTGTTTTAAATACCATATATATGTATTAGGAATCATATATGATGAATTGCACAAGATTAGTATGATTAATTGGATTAATCATAAGAAATCATTTTGAAATATCTCAAAATCAATTACCTAATGTTAAATTCAATTTGGAATTGAAATCAACATTTAAATTGCAAGCTAAAAATCAGATTGTGGATTCAAGAAAGTGGATTTAGTTGGATTCCCACTCTTGCATGATGATACAAAGTGGAAAACAACACATCCATGCACTAGTTGCATGTGTTGTGAATTGGACACTTAGAATCCACTTTGGCTTGCAAGACTACCATGTGTCTTGTGTCTTAGGGCTTCTCCTTGCATGGAATATCTCTATAAGTAGAGTGTGAATCAGATTCAAGCCTAAGAGAGTGATTTTCCATACTGTTATGCTGCTGGAATTTACTCTCAAACACTCTCATCTCCTCATATCTCTCAAGTGCTTGAACCTTCAAGCATTCCCTTCCCATTCCCTATCTTCATAGACTCCCACAAGTCGTTCTTGGCCTGGAGAATAGTAGGGAAGACTCTAGGGGTTGTCCTAAGTAGATTGGAGAAGAAAAGAATCCACGGAGGTCCACCTATTGAGCTGCAAAAGGTTGGTTGTTCTAAACTCTCTGTTCTGGTTTCCTTAGGACATGCATGCTTTAAGTGTAAAATTGATGTAGTTAGGTGCTTCCGATCTTCAATTGCTTCTGCATGTGTTATATGAACACCTCCAATTGGTATCAGAGCATGATTAGAGCACTTAACTTGCATTAATTTTGCTGTGGTGGGTACCATTCTGAAAATGAATTTTTTGTGTGCTAAAATGGATATGTTCTGGTTTGGCAATTTTTTGAGCTTTCATTTCTTCATCAAAATGTAATTGCTCGAAAATGTATGAGCGTTAATGTGTGTACAAGGGTTTGTAATTTTTATAGAGTCAATAGAGTCCATATAGGCTGTAAAATCGAAGAAAACTGGAGAAGACGCAAGCAGAAAACAGCAGCAATGGCTGCTGGTCGCGAGAGCATCAGAACGCTCTTCGAGTAGCGTCCCGATGCTGTAGAACATTTTTCCCAGGAGTTGAAAATTCCAGATCCGGTTCGGTTCAGCAGCTCATTTTGGGTCCGGTTCGGTCTACTGCAGTTCGGTTACGTCCCTTTTCACACATTTCAAGGCCGGTTCAATGCTTGGATGGGCGGTTCGGGATGGTTCGTGAAGCTCGGGATCGCTACAAGCATTTTTTTAATTAATTATTATTGTAATAATTAGTTAATTGTTTGTTTTAAATTGCCAAACCAATCCATTTTAGCTTGCTTTAATTTATTTATGCATTGTTGAATGTATGATTAAATTAGATTAATTATATGTGCATTATGAGCATGCCATATAGTTTTAAACCCCACCATAGGAAAGCATGATCATGCATTAATTCAATTATTATAAGAGTTATTAATAATTACTAATAAATAAAAGAAATTTCATGTTAATTAATATAAATGTTATATTAATTTAGGGAGATTCATGCTTGAATGGTTAATTTCCAAATTGATTAATTCTTATAATAGTTATATTTATTAAATGATAAAATTAACCAAGAATGAAGCATGAAATTTCTTCAGTTTGATTATAAGTGTTATATTCAAATTAGGCTTGTTATGGATTGATTTTATAATTGTTATAAATGAGATAGAAATCTAAAATCCATAACAAGATAAAGTGCATGCTCACTTAGGTTAATGAACCTCCAAATCAATCAACTTGCATAGTTTAGGTCGATATCTTGTAAAACAACGGTTACAAGTGAACTCACCCGACAAGATAAAGTGCATACCCCTGTCTTACATCAGTCTCCTTAAGTACCAGTGCTCCTCTAATGAACAACCTGTTTATGGTCCAACTAATAAACAGAAAGTCCCTCTCGGGCCAGTGAGAGGGTGATATCCCTTTGTTTAAGTCCCAGAGTCACCACTTAAGGGAACACTCATCTACTTCTCTTAGAAGTGGGAAGGAGTGAATTCCTTCTTGTGTTGTCATGTCCCCAAAAAGGAAGGCATATTGAGTCGGCGTATTGGCCACTCTCACCCATGCTAATCAAAGGACAATCCCTCATGTGAAGGAGTTCATGACACACTTAGGATTAAGACTGAGTTACCTAGGTCATCCTATTGAAACAGTAACCTGTCTAGTTAACGATGTTATATCTAGAGGTTTACTATTTCACGATCCGGTCTTATGCAAACTCATTGCATAGGATACCCCCGCTTGCATGTCTACTACATGGGCGCTTTGGATCATTACATTTGTATCAGATACAAAGCGGACTGTACCACATAGTGTTACCAGGATATGGTACCCAACCTTATCCTTGTACTATAGACCTTTTAGGTTGTTACTTGAACATCAATCCCCGTATGTCCCCACATACTAGTTCAAGTTACATACAAACAACCTTGGATCTTAGTTTATTGGATTTGGGTCAAATTGTGCAATATTTAACAATAACACTTTATTATAGAAACTCAATAACACTTTATTGAAACAAGTATACAATTTGTTTACATTCACTATTTACGAGTTTTAGGGCATAAAACCTAACAGCATCATGTGCTCGGCCATGGGATTCTAACTTACCACGCCGAGTTATGCTTGATTTCATCGTTAAGCTCTACTAAAAGGAAAAAGCATAAAAGCCCAAAAGACACTAAGAATGCGCCCTTCCCTTGCAACGACACCAATTTGACGGATCGCGTGAAATGAAATTTATAATCCAAGGTACTAAAACTACTTTCGTAGTAGTTGCGGTCGAGGTCAAACACATGGAAGAGAGTCCTAATGGAATTTAGGTCTTTGTGTCGGAACATGAAAACATGGGGGTTTGGAGATGGTTTTTTTTGGCAATATAAAAGACGGGAATGACAAAGATGCAAGAGGAATTAAACAAGAAACAAATAAGAAATTTGGATAAAAATCAATAGGAAAAAAAGGATCGTTGAATCTGGGATATTCTACTGAACCGTTCATGACTTGGCTTCCTAGTTTGATCTAAAAATAATTCTATGAATTTAAAATTCAGTCTGGTAATGCTTCTTGGCTAATTGGATAACCCTCCTAATTAACCTGTGTCTTGTTAATCAATTACCCGTAACCCCATGAATTAATATGATTAACTAATTTGAATTACGCTTGCTACCCCTCATGCATAACCCAAATTACCACTCATGTTATTTCTAATTAATTTAGAATAAACAATTCGATAAGCCTCACAATTGATCACCTAAATTAACTGCGTTACGAATAAGGGTCCAGAATTAAAGCATTTAATTCGAATAAACATTCAAGTTAAATTACAATAATTTTCTCATGCTCTTAGGCCTATCAAGAATCTACGTTAAGAATTTATCGTAGCATAACGCTTGTCTTGCCTCAACCTTGTCTTGCCTCAACCTAGTGGCTATCGCAATAACAAATAAAATGCATCTAATATAATCCCTAAGTGGCGTCAATTCAAAGGAAAAAAAATCTAATGCATTGATTTAAACGAGATACATGAGAAACTTCAAATTAAACTCATAAAACTCAGTATAGATTCATCAAACTCAGCCAAAAATCATAAACAGTTCAACAGTCAACCAAGATCCAGTGATACAACGGAATTAGCTACGCATATTGAATGGAAACAATGAAATAAACTCAAGGAAATACATGCTAAATGATCTAAAGACCTAATGAAATAGCAAAGAACAGAGAAAAACTAAAAAAAAACGAAAATACAATCGGAATTCTAACCTAAAGGTGCTAAAAATCGAACCCTAATATGTATAGAATCGTCGTAGCATCGAGACGCTAGGAAGGCAGTGTCTCGATGCTGAGCTACTGTCTTCCGTGTGTTTTCAAACTAGCGTCGAGACACTAGGGACGGCGTCTCGACGCTACCCTGTTTTCCAGCATACTGCCTTCTTTTCTCCATCTTTATTTCAACTTTTTCTTCGTTTGGTCTCAAACCTTTGACTCCTTGGTACTAATCTTTAGGCTCGCCACGGTCCGCTAAGGTATTTTCACCTCCTCGTCATTCATAAAATTCGAGACGACTCAAAAACGCTCCAAATGGCCCGAATTAGTACCAATTCGTCTGGCTCGTTCTCAATGCCTCCAATGTTCGAATCACTTGTAAAATAGACATTTAAACCATAAAATAATTCTAACAAGTTTAGATTAAGGGTGATAAAATAACACGAATTAGGTGCTATCAATAATTAACCAATGAGATTGGAGAGCAGGGACTAATAGTGGGGATTGATGTATTTTAGTTAAAAAAAACCTGAAGTAGCAAAACCTTGGGTAAAAATAGTACTTGGCGTGGTTATTGCACTTACACTTAAATGGTTTTTATATTTTTTTAAAATACGTAAATATATGAATAATCGAGAAACCCCATGAAAGAAATAGTAATGATTCATCTAAATCACTTAATGGTAAATGCCTCAAATAAATCTAACGAGTAACTAATAATCCTGTTATACAGAAAAAAGTAGCTATCATGCCCTTTTCTGATGAAGCATAGAGTCCTACGGTTTCATCGACTAATAAGGTTATCAACAAAATTGTAATGACAATTGTGTAGGGATGAAAGCCCCACGCAGCGAAAGACTTATCAGAGATCCAATACCCAATCAATTATTGATTAGAATACCGATACAACGACAAATAAATTACAACATCAAAATTCACATTAAAAGCTGTAAAACAGGTTGTAAAGCATGCTAATTTGATAATAAAAATCTAGATCTAATCTGGATTAAAACCCTAAAGATCATAGGATAAAGGGAAACTTACTTGTGTTGAAGATCTCGACCGAATTCGCCAATTCTTGTCTTTTGATCTGAAAATACAGCAGCCCAAGAGAAGTTTTCTTTGCTGGAAATCGATCCACGTACACCACCAAGTTACACCGGTATTCTCCAAGGTACTATTGTGAGGTTTGCTTGTAGGAGCCACCTTTTCTCTAAGAGAGGAATCTTTCTTTGTGAATATTGAGAACGATAGAGATTAGGGAGAGCGTTTTCATTCAATCAAGTAGTGAACTCTAACTCCCTCTATACGTATGGAGATAAAAGAAGAAGACCTAATCATGTAACCACACACGATTAGGTCTCAGTTAACTGACTAAGTCAGTTTCTCATTTTTTATTTTAAAATAAAATTAAAATTAAAAACAATTTAATTTAATTAATCAATATTAATTAAATTAATAATATCTAATTAATTCATATTTAATTAAATGAAAAATCCTCATTTATCCTATAGTTTTAATGTGTTTTTAATTAAATCAAATTTAATTAAAACAAATTAAAACATACAATTAATTAATTCTTTAATTAATTAATTGAATAACACATATTCAATTATATTTCTCTCGTTTAAACTATAGTTTTAATGTGCATCTAATGCGCATTAATTTTAACCTATAGTTTCAATATGAATCCAATTCGTATTTTAAACTTAATATTCGAACCGCTTCGAATATTCAATTCTCCCCTAGAAATTTTACCTCAACACCTTAAATGAGCTATCGGTTGGACCCAATGGACCTACAGATCAGAAGCTCCAACGATATGAGATTAATTGGCTAAACTCATTAACCTAGTTAATCAATATTCGTTAATTGTGGTTCACTCCACTATAAAACCACAACTGCACTCTTCTCACTGCAGATATATTTTTGTGTCCACGGATTTTGACCAATAATAGCAAGTCAGTCCTTCACGTGTGTTCGTAACCCAAGCTAGGTCAAATTACCGTTTTACCCTTGGGTTACATCTATGTCCTTAATTCCCCAATGCTCCTCTAATGAACAACCTGTTTGAGGTCCAACCTACAAACAGAAGTCCCTCTCGTGCCATAGAGAGGGCAGGGTGGTGCGTGGTTCGTTGGATGAATATGTTAGTAAAGATGATAGATACTGAAATAAGAATAATTCATCCAACCTTAGTGCAAGTATACACTGTCGCACGTAGTAATAAAAACCTTAGAAGTATTCCAAGGGTATCGATTGATAGCGAGCATAGCTAGCTATTTTTCTCTGATTAATTAAGCTAGTCTTTTACAATTATTTGCCCAAATTTATGCATTTTTATGTTTTATTTGTAGGAAGTATGTGTTTGAAGCTTAATTCAGCAATTGGAGTCAAATGGAGTCTTCAATCTAAAAAAAAAAAAAAAATCATAGCGTTGCGACGCTACAGGCAAATTTTCCAAAAATGCGGTATCGCGACAGCGTCGCGACGCTGTCGCCAGATTTTCTATAAATTCATCTTTTCATGCTACGGCCAAGGGGAGTCCAAATTGAGAGATTTTAGCCCTAATTTCGACTAGAGACCTTCTGTGGGAGCTGAAGCAAGGACGAGGACTGGGAATCTCACTTGGTGGCGCGGATATCGAGACGGGGACGTGTCGGATTCGAAAACATTAAGTGTTTCCTTTCCTTTTCCTTATCTCTAGCTAGATTTAATGGCTTTTTCATGTTTAGTTGAGCTTGTAACGCCATGTATGAGTAGCTAAACTTGTGGCTTAGGGATTGATGTAGTCGTTTTAGTTTATGGATTGATTTACGGTATAAGTTGTGCAATGGTTATTATGTATGCAATTTTGATTTAATGCTTTCAATTAATTGGCCATTAGTTGAATGATCTAAGTGTTGAATCTAGCTCGGGAGAGGGGATTTAATGTAGACTTATTCAATATTGCATGACTAAAGTAGAAATTCTAAGTTTGTGACGGGATTTGGAATAACTTTAGAAGTTGCTTGAAGAACTAAACTCAAATCCTTGCATGTTAATGAACTTATATAGGGATATCAAGTTGGTTGCATGCATGAGAATCAATTATGCTCGGGAGAGATAGTTGTGATAAAAGGTTCCTAGACTTGGTTGAATAATTGCATGCTAAATTCATCCCATTAATTTATCCTCAATCGAAATCAATTCTCTAAGAGTCTTTCCATTTGAGTCTCCACCTTTATTTTATGCTTTTTGTCTTTAGATTTATCTTTTTCATGGAGTTTTGCTCCCCAAATAAAATTGGACAAAAGTATTCACGGTACTTAATTTGCTAGAAAACCAATCCAGAGGACGACACTCGTTTTACACGAAAACACTATATTATTACTTGACCCGTACACTTGCGGTTAGCAAATTGCGCATCAAGTTTTTGGCGCCGTTGCCGGGGATTGGTATATTTAGTTAAATTAATATTGTGGAAAAATTGTCCGGTCTTAGTTTAGGGTGTATTTTATTTTTTGTTATTTTTGTTAGTTTTATTTTTAGGTAGATTGCATTTTTTTTTTCCTTTGTTGGTTTGTTTTCCATATTTAAATTTTTCCATATTTGCTTGAGTTTTCCATAGATAGAATTTTTCTTTTTAGTTTTTTCCTTTTTAGTATAGTTTTTCCTTATTTGCTAGTTTCCTTATTTGTTTTTGCCATATTTGTTTTTGCATTCCTTATTTGTTTATCTTTTTCCTTTTGTAGATTTTTTTTTTCCTTATTTAGATTTAGCATTTTCCTTTTCTAGTTTCTTTCCTAATTTATTTTCTCTCCTCCTAGGTAAGATTAATGCTTATTTTTGAGTCAGAGTCTCTTTATTTTGATCTTTCTCCTTTTATGTTTATTTTATACAAAAATACTAAAAATAATTCTGATTCAGGGGCCCATGAGAAACTAGTAAGCTTGCTAGCGATAGTGAGTTTTATTGATTCAAGAAAGAAGGGTCCAAAGAAATACGAGAATTTTTATGTGCCTTGACAGAGACTGCACGAGCACATCGAGCTAATGACGTTAAACAAGCGCTTATGGGAGGCAACCCAAGTAAGTTCAGTTGTGTTTTTCTTTGCGTTTTTTATTTATTGTTTGTTTTTGTTTTGTAGGTCTTGGTTCCAGTTTCCTCTTTGCTTGCAAGCTTTCATGAAAAGGTCATCATTCCAGGGCAGTATTGTTCACCCCTTCCATTCTTTATTTGTTCTCATGCTTGATTATGCCTTATTTTCGTTATACATTGAGGACAATGCATGCTTTAAGTTTGGGGGTGGAATAGCATGTTTGTGGAGCCCTTGAGCATCTGAGTTCGGGCTATAGTTTTGAGCTTTCTTTGAATTGAGCATATGGTTGTTTTCTGGATGCTATTTTTGCATGACTATGATTTCCTAGGATAGGCTTTCTTGTCAATTTTCAAGTTTTCGATGAGTTGTAAGCATGAGTGCCCAAAAAGGGAGACTTTTTAAACTTTTTCTAGGAGATGTCTTGCATGAGTAGAGTATTTGTCTTGGCTAGATT
Source organism: Luffa aegyptiaca (assembly GCA_017139565.1). Taxonomy (NCBI): domain Eukaryota; kingdom Viridiplantae; phylum Streptophyta; class Magnoliopsida; order Cucurbitales; family Cucurbitaceae; genus Luffa; species Luffa aegyptiaca. The sequence goes on along the minus strand of CM029405.1, from coordinate 26,729,340 downwards.
TGGATTTGAATGCTTAGGAGCGAATTATTAGGTTCATATGCTTGTTGTCACCTCGATAGGTGTAGGGAAGAGCTAAAGAGTTAATTTTTTGCAAATTAGCATGTTTGATCTTGCTTAGGAGGAAAGAAAAGAATATATGCTTATCATGCTCTTAAAGAAAAATCATTCTTGTTGTCACAATTTGAAAGAAAAAAAAAAAGTCATGGCCTGTGCACAGTTTGCAATGAGTAATAAAGATTTAGGCAAAAAGAGCTACCCCTGTTGTGATCAGTTAGGCCAACCATAGAAAACTCAGGTTAAGGGTCCCTGCAATAGGTGTGTGAAAGCTAGTGCCACATATAAATGCTTGATTAAATTTTCAATTATAAGCACCTAAGTATGGATGAAAACAAACTAATTTGTTCCACTGACTCGTTAGTGAATCCTTAGTGCCAGTGTAGAGGGAAGATGAGTTGAGAGTTTAATAATCCAATCCCGGGCTAGTAGAGTATGATCTAGTTGAGTTAGATCTCGCTTGTGCAAGTTAATTTTGGAAAACTTTTGATTTGTCTCCCTCATTGGTTTTTATGTGCATATCTCTTGATTGCTTGACTATTGACTTTTGAGCCTTGAGGATTGAGTCATGTTTGTTGCATCCATTCTTCCACTGTATGCTTGATTTTTAGTTTGCTCGAGGACTAGCAAAAGCTTAAGTTTGGGGGTATTTGATAGCGAGCATAGCTAGCTATTTTTCTCTGATTAATTAAGCTAGTCTTTTACAATTATTTGCCCAAATTTATGCATTTTTATGTTTTATTTGTAGGAAGTATGTGTTTGAAGCTTAATTCAGCAATTGGAGTCAAATGGAGTCTTCAATCTAAAAAAAAAAAAAAAAAAAATCATAGTGTCGCGACGCTACAGGCAAATTTTCCAAAAATGCGGTATCGCGACAGCGTCGCGACGCTGTCCATAGCGTCTCGACGCTGTCGCCAGATTTTCTATAAATTCATCTTTTCATGCTACGGCCAAGGGGAGTCCAAATTGAGAGATTTTAGCCCTAATTTCGACTAGAGACCTTCTGTGGGAGCTGAAGCAAGGACGAGGACTGAGAATCTCACTTGGTGGCGCAGATATCGAGACGGGGACGTGTCGGGTTCGACGACATTAAGTGTTTCCTTTCCTTTTCCTTATCTCTAGCTAGATTTAATGGCTTTTTCATGTTTAGTTGAGCTTGTAACGCCATGTATGAGTAGCTAAACTTGTGGCTTAGGGATTGATGTAGTCGTTTTAGTTTATGGATTGATTTACGGTATAAGTTGTGCAATGGTTATTATGTATGCAATTTTGATTTAATGCTTTCAATTAATTGGCCATTAGTTGAATGATCTAAGTGTTGAATCTAGCTCGGGAGAGGGGATTTAATGTAGACTTATTCAATATTGCATGACTAAAGTTTATATTCTAAGCTCGTGACGGATTTTAGATTAACTTTGGAATTAGTCAAAAGAACTCAATGCCTTGCATGTTAATAAACTTAGATAGGGATATCGAGTTGGTTAATGTGTATGAGAATCAATTATACTCGGGAGAGGTAGTTGTGATTAAAGGTTCTTAGGCTCATAATTCCATTGTGCATGATAACTTATTTCCTAAAATCAATCCTAGACTAAAATTGGCGAAATCAATTCCCTAAGTGTTCTTTCAATTGCATCTCCATCATTACTTGTTCTGATTTAGTTTTCGGTCTTTCACTCACTACTTTGTGTTCCCTAAATAAAATTGAGCAAGACAATTCACAATACTTGATTTAGCTTAAAAATCCAATCCAGAGGACGACACTCGTTTATACGAACACTTTATTATTACTTGACCCGTGCGCTAGCGGTAGGAAAATTCCACATCATCGATCCCATGAGGACTAAATTGGAAACACAAATTTGAAGAAGAAACTATTCAAAGATTGCTTAGAATATGTAACCAAAGAAATAATTGATGATTGATTTTTGGGAATTAAACAAAAAAAAATAAGTAAAGAAATAACAATGATAAATAAAACGAGGTGTTCAATATAGTTTCATCCCAAAGGAAAATAACTCTAATCATAGATTATTCAACTTAAGCTATTCAATGCATTGGGTCAGATTTAACTTCTATTTGGCCTTGCTCCCAAGAACCATTAGAAGGCTAAGAGAGTACCGTTATGAACATTTTTGTTACTTGACTCCGACATAGATAAAGCAAGCATGCAATCTATAACCCTATAGTTGTTATAGGGTGCCTTAGGCAGCCTAGCCCTGTAACACCGAATACACTCTTTCGAGCCCTTTCTCCTATATCCCCTTTATGAGAACCGATATCGTTCGTCCCTTTCGAGATCAAACTCACATAGCATGCAAAGTCTAAGTGATCAATTTAAACTCGACAAGATTCAGAATGATAATCAATAAAGGATGACATGCATTGAATATAACTCAAGCAAATAAACACTTTCAAACTATTGAACCATAAGGGAATTCACCATATTGAACCCCTCAAAGGAATTTAGCTAAGCATGGTGGGATAAAGTGCAAATGAACAACTTTCCATTGAAATAAAATATAAAGAACACAAATGAATGAAAAGTGACAAGTGCTGGAAATAATGGTAATAGCTAAATACTAGGTTTTTTCTTTTATCCAATCCTTCTAGAGTTCGCTCGAAACTCTACTCTCCTTTTACAATGGGAATAGGGTGAAAATCCCTACAAACACTAAGGTTTGATGTCTAACTAAGGTTAGAATTTAGTCATCTAAGAAGGACCTCGGGCATCCCTACTCATGGGTGTCAACTAGGGTTCTATCACCACCCTCTTCTTCCCAGTGAGTTCTGCTTGGATTTGACTTCGAATCAAGGCCTTATATAGTGTGGGGAGTAGTTGAGAAGCCACGAAATAGGTACTGGTAGGTAGCCCAGTCATTTTCGGGGTCAAAACGACCCACAACGGACTCGGAACGACCTTTGTTTTTCTAGAAATGTGGTCGCATTTGAAATTAGCCTTCCCAGAAATGCGATCACATTTCTAGGTAATTTCCAGCTTTCTCTGTTTTCCTGCACAACACCAAATTGGGTCAAATTCATATCAAATTGAGTCTTTTTAAGCACAATTAAGCATATTTTTTACAAATGTTACTCTCAACTCCCTAATTCATCAACTTTAACATAATTTGAGCTCGGGAATAGTGAAATTGATCTAAACATGCAACTTTTGACAAGAAAATGAGCTAAATATAAGGGTAAAATAGGTATATTTTTTTACCCTTATAACAGGACCCTTTGTTCAAGACCCGGAGACACCACTTAAGGGAACACACATCTACTTACCCTAATGTCGGGAATGAGTGAATTCCATCTTGTGTGATTATGTGCCCAACTCCCCACTCGGTCTTGTCCCCAAAATGGTATGTTTATTGAGTCGGCGTGCAGACCACTCTCACCCAGACAAATCAAAGGACAATCTTGAAGGGATAAAAGCCCTTTCGTAGCGGAAACGTACAGAACCTAAACTCAGATTTTAATAGGAACTAAAATACCGTACGTTGGCAAATAAAATACAGCAGAAAAATCATAATAAAACTACTGAATTTTAATTATAAAACATGCTAACAATTTAGATCTAATCTAAATTGGATCCTATTGATCCAAGATCAAGAACACTATACCTTTGAAGAGCATACATTAAGCTACCCACTGCAGAGGTGTAGGGAATCCTTCTCATATCCTCAACCTCTTGAGGTGTCTTAGGAGACTGTTCCTTAGACAGGTGAACCCCATGCCTAAAAGGCAACAAGCCCTTTTTGGAGTTCTGCATTGAATATCGGGCCAACATCTTGTCGATATACGTTGCTTGAGACAGGGCTAGCATTTTGTTTTTTCGATCCCGAATAATCTGGATGCCAAGAACATATTGGGCCTCACCTAAATCTTTCATTTGGAATTGGGCTGCTAGCCACTCTTTTACGCCAGACAGATATCCTACATCATTCCCAATGAGTTCGTCGTCAACATAAAGTACAAGGAAAGCTACTTTATTCTTGTTGATTTTCTTGTAAACACAAGGTTCATCAACATCTTGGTCAAAGCCAAAAGATTTGATAGCAGTATCAAATCTAATATTCCAAGATCTAGAGGCCTGTTTCAACCCATAAATGGATCGATTCAGTTTACAAACCTTTTGCTCCTGACCTTGGGTTATGAACCCTTCGGGCTGAGACATAAAAATACTCTCTTCAAGATTGCCATTAAGAAAAGCAGTCTTGACATCCATTTTCCATATTTCATAGTCATAAAATGTGGCAATGGATAAGAGAATTCTTATGGACTTAAGCATAGCAACTGGAGAAAAAGTTTCTTCATAGTCCACCCCTTCTCTTTGGGTATAACCCTTTGCTACAAGTCTTGCTTTGAAAGTCTGTACTTTCCCAGCAGCATCTCTTTTCCTCTTATAGATCCATTTACACCCAATGGGTTTAACTCCTTCAGGTGGATCTACAAGTTCCTGATTGAAGTACATAGACTCCATCTCAAGGTCCATGGCTTTGGTCCATTCGTCTTTATCTACGTCATTCATTGCCTGACGATAAGACAATGGATCTTCTACGCCGTCATCAGGTATGACTACCTGTGTTTCCGTTAAACCCAAGTAGCGGTTAGGTTGGATTACAACCCTTCCACTACGTCGAAGCTCTCCCACTGCGTGAGGAGGACTAGATTGACGAGAAGAACTGGCTTCTCCAACAACTCTTGTTGAAGGACCTGGTTCATCAACAACCCTTGTTGATCGTTCTGTAGCTTCTCCTAATACTAACTTACTTCGTGGTTTATGATCTTGAATGTGGTCTTCCTCCAAGAAAGATGCATTTGTCGATACAAATACTTTATTTTCTTGAGGGTCGTAGAAAAGACCACCTCTCGTTTCTTTCGGGTATCCAACAAATTGGCATATTCTTGTACGTGGTTCCAATTTCTTAGGATTCGTCACTAGCACGTGTGCAGGACAACCCCAGATATGAAAGTAATGCAAACTAGGTTTACACCCCCTCCATAACTCAAAAGGAGTTTCAGAAACACTTTTCGAGGGAACGTTGTTAAGAATATGTACTGCAGTCTCAACTGCATACCCCCAAAACGAGCTAGGCAATTGAGCATAGCTCATCATAGAACGAACCATGTCTAACAAGGTTCTATTTCTCCTTTCTGATACACCATTCTGCTGAGGTGTACCAGGTGCTGAGAGTTGGGATTGGATTCCATGTTCTATCATATAGTCCTGGAATCTTTGATCCAAATACTCTCCACCTCGATCTGATCGAAGTGTTTTAATTGTTTTACCTAACAGGTTTTCTACCTCAGTCTTAAACTCTTTAAACTTTTCAAGAGCTTCGGACTTATGGCCTATTAGGTACAAGTAACCGTATCGTGAATAATCATCTATGAAAGAGATGAAATATTCATAACCTCCTCGAGCCTTTACATTCATTGGACCACAAAGATCCGAATGTATCAGTTTAAGTGGTTCTTTGGCCCTGTAACCTTTTCCAGTAAAAGGCCTCTTGGTCATTTTACCCTCGAGACACGATTCATAGGGTGGTAAAGATGTATCTTCTAAATCAGTTAGAAGTCCATTTTTAACCAAACGATCGATCCGATCGATGTTAATATGACCAAGACGAAGATGCCAAAGATACGTGTTGTTACTTAAAGGAGAAATCTTTTGCCTTTTGTTTTGAGTTTCGGCCGTTTTAAACATTTCATGACTTAAAATAGCCTTAGCATCGGTAGGTCTTAACACAAATAAATTATTTTCACGTTTAGCTGAACAAATATAAATTCCATTCCGAGAAATTAAAGCTTCATTAAGCATGAATGAAATTGAATAACATTGTTCAAGTAAAGCTGAAACAGAAATAAGGTTCCTTTTAATTCTAGGTACCAAGTACAAGTTCTCTAAAATCAAATACTTATTTCTAAAAAATAATTTTCCAACTCCCACTGCACGAGCTGAAACGACCTCTCCTGTTCCAACCTTGAGAGTCATTTCGCCATCTGCCAGCTGCTGGAAATCATTTCCCTGAAAAGATGAGCAAACATGATTAGTGGCTCCCGAATCTAATATCCAGGCAAACTCATCATGTTCTACAAGACAGGTTTCTAAAACCAGTAAATCGAATTTACCTTCTTTCTCTCTCTTCTTCTCAGCGAGGTAACGGGGACAGTTGTGCTTCCAGTGACCATCCACATTGCAGTGGAAGCATATGCCTTTGTCGGCCACGACCTTGGCCTTGCCCTTACCTTGCACAGCTTGCGCAGGAGCTTTCCCCTTGTCTCCCTTCCTCTTTTGTATTTTCTTCGATGAAGAAGCTTGGGGTACAGATTTAGTCCCTGAGGATGAACCCTTCTGGAACTTTTTCTTGGAATGGGCCACATTGGCCTCTCCTTTCACCACATTTTTGCCCTTGCTTTTCAGCATGGACTCATAAATCTGTAACTCCGAGAGGAGGGTAGTCAGGTTGAACTGAATTTTGTTCATACTCGCATTCGTCCTGAATGGCATATAGCTTGTAGGAAGCGAGTGAAGGATGAACGCAACCTAACTGCGCTCGCAGACTACCCCGCCATTTGCCTCAGCAATATTAAACTGGTTTATCATATCCAGGACATGCTCCCGGATAGATTGACCTTCTTGCATCTTGGCGTTGAAGACGTTCTTCAAGGCATCGTGGTGGAGCTGATAGGACGGGAGTCCAAACATCTCCTGCAGGGAATTCATAATCTCCCTGGCAGTTGCCACGTTCTCGTAACGCTTGGCCAAGACTTCAGATAAGCTGACCAATATATAGACTTTGACCTTTTCATTGGCCTTCGTCCAGCGTTCGTGGGCATCCTTTACTGCCTGAGTGGCAGTGCGAGGGGGAACGGGAGGACATTCCTCCGTTAAGACGAACCTAAGATCCTCTACCACGAGTATGATATTTAGATTCGATTTCCAAGTTGGAAAATTCTCGCCCGTAAGTCTTTCGTTTTTAAGCAAGGAAATAATTGAGGAAGACATTGCTGAAAAAACAAACAATTGACCGTATTAATTATCTTTGCCTTAACCCATCACACAAGCAATACATACAATTGCAAACATCCAATCAATTTTGCAAACAATCAATCAAAGAACCCTAATAAAACTATTGATTGTGTCTTGCAACGATGCTTTAGAGGTTTAGAAGAACAGCCACCGAAGGGTGATCAGTTGTTCCTCCTCTAAAATGAAACTCTTCTCAGTTAATCTCTAATCCCAGAATAACCCATATTCCATTAGATTTTAACCACCGTTGTTCGGTCAAGGATTTGTTAACCAATTAACTCCTCCCCGTAACTGTAACCCTCCCACTTTCAGATCTCAAAGGCACGGACCAACAGGCTACCGTTAGGAAAGAAAACTGTTGGTAATTAGCCTAAGTGATCCTATCCTATTCAGGAGTTCACGGTGTTCCGAATCCTATGATCAGGCCCTCCGAAGGGATGGTTGCTCCAGGGCAACAGCAGGCGGATCATAGGAATCTCACGTTGTGACCTAGGGGTGGAGACCGAGGGATACGTTGACACGCGTCCCGCTCCCACTTACTATGGTCACTTTCCCCATTCACCTTGGTATTGATCCATGCAAACACTCTCCGAAGGGAGGCCGCGCTAAAACGACACGAAGCCGAGCATGGATCTCACGATGCGAACATATAGGGACGTAGGAGCAAAACTCAATTTAAATTAAGTTTTGTAATTTTCCTCCCACTAAAGTAACCTATCGAGTATTTTAGGGTTTAATCAACTTAGATAAATCCGGCTAAGTCATTTATCTAAGTCTAGTCCTATTATAACTATTATAATAAGACCTAATGTCTAGGTGTATTAAACATATTTAATAATCCTAGAGACATTATTCTAACATTAACCTGTGATTAATTCAACTCCGGTGATCCAGATCAGTTCCCAGGTAGGGGGTGTTCCGTATACCGTCAACTTAAATACCTCTAATCCTTAGATAGAACTTCACTGGTAGAGTTCCCTTATAATCTCAGGAATGTTTGTCCTACTTAGTTCATTAAAACTATTTTAAAACTAAGTAAGAATTTCTAATCCTATTAGAAAATGATCTTAGGTCTAATTAATTTTAACTCATTTAAAATTAATTCATTTTAACCTAAGATCCTATGTGAGCATGCATATCTTGATTATAGATTGACGGTTTCTAATCATAAATTTTAAACTATTTCAAAATTTTAATGATTAGTCCTATAATCATGCATACTATAGTTTTAAAAACAATTAACAATCATATTCTAGTTAATGAAATTAAAACTATATACTAGCATTGCATGAATTTAATATAACTTTTATATTAAACTATGGATGTATCATGCTCAATGCAACTTGATTTCCATTTTTAATAAATTAACAATTAATTATTGCCAAAAATGGTAAATCATAGTAGCATGTTGCAAACAATTAATTTTAAAAATAACTCTTATATTAAAATTATGTAATTGCATGCATCATGCTATCCCATTTTCATGATTTTAATATAACTCAACTATATATTAAAAAACTCATGAAAATCAATCCATGCATTTCAATCATATATTATAATCTAATTATAACACATATAAATGCATGAGCATGCTTTATAACCTAAGGTGGAATTTCTAATTTTATATGACATCCATAAAGCATATAAAATAGCATATGAACCGATTAATTGGCCCCTAGGATGAAATTAAAGCTTAAATTACAATAATAAAGCAAAAATTTATCCTATTATAGCCTTCTGCAGCCCCGAACAGGACTAGAAATGCTCCAAAATTGTCAAAACCGCTCGAACCAGCTCAAAACCGCTCGAACCGGACCGAAAAACCACTAAACCAGCTTCATAAACCGCTCAGTCAACGAACCAAGCAGGAAAGTCAACGAACCGGCTGCAAACCCGCTGAACCGCGCCTCTCAACGAACCAGACCGCCGAACCACGCCTATCCGAAGAACCTGTTGACGCGAACTGGATCGCCCCTTCGAACCGCGTACGCTGACGTCATCAGCGTAAGCGATGACCTCAGCCCTACCCTGACGCGCGTGATTTCGTCCGATTTTCCTTCTTTTTTTTTTCGAATTTCTGGAAAAACTGCACTGTTCCAGCCGCAATTGTTCGCCGTTTTTGGCCAAATTTGGTCCCGATCTTCATCGTTCTTCAGCCTAAACTAGACTCGGACTTACAGAGACTCGATTTACAATTTAATTGCCCAAAAACGCAGGGGCCTTTACATTTGATCGCATCAAAAAATTGTAAATCTAAGGCCAATTAACCTCCAGTTCATAGCAAATTAACATACATTATGCAATTAAATCCCACCTAAAACCAACGCAAATTTTAATTCACAACTTAAAATACAGAGAAGGCTCTGATACCAATTGAAGGGATAAAAGCCCTTTCGCAACGGAAACGTACAGAACCTTAACTCAGATTTTAATAGGAACTAAAATACCGTACGTTGGCAAATAAAATACAGCAGAAAAATCATAATAAAACTACTGAATTTTAATTATAAAACATGCTAACACTTTAGATCTAATCTAAATTGGATCCTATTGATCCAAGATCAAGAACACTATACCTTTGAAGACGTTCTTGACCCGTTTCACCAAAATTCCTTGATTCTCCACCCAAAACTAGCAGCAAAAAGACTCCTTTTTCTTGCTGGAAATATATCACGAACACCACCAAAGGGTTGCACCGGTATTCTCTTGGAGGATATGCGTTAGGGGCTTGTGGGAGCGTGATTTCTAAGGGTTAGGAAGAATTTTCTTCTCTGTATACTTGAGAGAAAAAAATCACAGAGAGATCTAGAGAGTGAGAGAATGCTTGAGAGAGTCTGAGAACTGAATCGAATAATGTGATAGATCTGAGGGAGTGGTTATTCAACGGATGAAAACCTCCACTCCCTATAATTACTCCCTCTCACGCATATACCTAGGTTAGCGGATGAATCATTCCATCAGTTATTTTAACTGATGGATGAATTAAATTAATTTAATATAATAATAAGATTAAATTAATTTAATTCATTAAATTAACATTTAATTTATAATAAATCCACATAACCTATTGTTTTAATAAAATTCAATTAAATCGAATTTAATTAAACTAAATTAAAACAATACAAATTAATTAATTCACTAATTAATTAATCTTATAATTAAACATCACATATTTAATTATATTTCTCTCTAATAAACTATAGTATTAATGTACATCTAATGTGCATTAATTATAACCTATAGTTTTTAATATGAATCAAATTCACATTTTAATTTAATATTCGAACCCCTTCGAATATTCAATTCTCCCTTAGAAATTTACCTCAACGCCCTTATAGAGCTACCGGTGGGACCTAATGGACCTACAGATCAGAAGCTCCAACGATGTGAGATTAATTGGCTAAACTCATTAACCAAGTTAATCAATATTCGTTAACTGTGGTTCACTCCACTATAGAGCCACAGCTGCACTCTTCTCACTGTAGATATATTTCTGTGTCCACGGATATCGACCATCAACAGCAAGTTAGCCCTTCACGTGTGTTCGTACCCCAGCTAGGTCAAATTACCGTTTTACCCCTGGGCTACCTCTTGATCCTTAAGTACCAGTGTTCCTCTAATGAACAACCTGTTTGAGGTCCAACCATCAAACAGAAGTCCCTCTCGTGCCATAAAGAGGGTAAGGCCCATTGTTCAAGACCCAGAGACACCACTTAAGGGAACACACCTCTACTTGCCCTAAAGTTGGGAAGGAGTGAATTCCATCTTGTAAGACTATGTTCCCAGCTCCCCACTCGGTCTTGTCCCCAAAATGGTAGGCTTATTGAGTCGGCGAATAGGCCACTCTCACCCGTACAAATCAAAGGACAATCCCTCATGGACAGGAGTCCATAATCCACTCAGGATTAAGGCCAAGTTGCCTAGGTCATCCTAGTGAAATAGAAACCGAACTAACTAACGGTGTTACAGTTAGTGGTTAACTATTTCGCGGTCCGGTCTTTGTGCAAACTCATTGCACAGGATACCCCCACTCGCATGTCACCTACATGAATGCATTGGATCATTACGTTTGTATCATTATACAAAGCGGGCCGTATCCATAGTGTCACCAGGATAAAGTACCCAGCCTTATCCCTATACTACAGACCCTTTAGGCTAAAACTTGAACATTGATCCCCCTATGTCTCTACATACTAGTTCAAGCCTCATTCTATTAACCTTGGATGTTTAGTTTATTGGATTAGGGTTGATAAGACAAGATATAATACAAACATTGAATAATACATCACTTTTATTAATGTTCGGTCAAATGTACATTTACTATTACGAGGTTTAGGGCATAAAACCCAACAAATCCCTCATGAACAGAAGTCCATAACCTACTGATAACTCTCCAAAAGGGAGTTATTTATACCTTATTCTATGATGATTTATATCTTAATTGTGCCATTTGGGTGTGATATTAGATGAATATAATGTGTTTTAACCTAATTGAACAAATTGATGCTTTGGAGTTTCTTTTGCAGAAAAATGAATGCTGACAAGATTGAGAGAGCAAAATCGATGATCCAGCAAAGCTGTGAGCAAAACTGGCCACGTGAGCTGCACGTGGTTGATTAAATGAGGTGGCGTTTTAAGCATAGATCTCGGACTAATCCGTCTGGGAAGTCACTCCACGTGTCTAAATTAACCTAATTAGGTTAAACCTCATCTTATAAAAGGAGGAGCCGTCAGAGATAAATTCATTCACGATTGAGAGACTGAATCAATCGGCTGTAGGCCGAATTGACGGCAGAATGGAGATCTAAGAAGACCAAGTGCGATTCCTCTCAAGAAGACGAAGTTCTTCCATGTTCTTGGTGGTTTGGAGCAGCCGTTTCATCTCCCCAATTAATAAAAGGATTAGTATTTCTTGTGTATTTCTCATTATGGATGTGCTTATCAAGATTGTAACGTATTTTATATTTTCAATCATGAACTAATTGCTTTGTAGGCATGGGTTAAGAATTATGTGATTGTTATCTTTATAAAATCTGGAAATTCTATTTGATTATGTCATCTTGAGTTATTGTTGTTCTTCAATTTCATTATGTGCTTGCCTAGATAGCCGATATGTATAACTTCTCTTAGTTTCAGGGATGATTTAGGAGTTGTGTGGTTATAATTCACGTTAGACCATTATGAGTTGGTGGACGCCAACAGTTGAACTAAGGATAGTCAATTGCCTAACTCTTGATTGGTAGAGCTTCATTGGAGTTGAAACATATTCCAAAAAATCTGGAGTTCCGGGACGATCTCGCTGATAAGACTACATGAGATTGACTGATCAAAAGAATTGCTGGATCATCTTTATAAACAATTACAAAAGTCTTAACTTGTGTCTGTTTCCATTATGTTTTCTCTAGTAGTAATCATTTACCGTTTTCTTATTTATTTTGTTTCAGCATTTCAAAAACCCAATCAATTTAACCAACCATTTGAAATCACTAAAAAGGTAAATTAAATCAATAGAGGTAGGAAATTTCAAGACCTTGTGGATACGATAAATACTTATCACATGCTGCTAGATTGTGTATACTTGCACAGTATTTGGAGGTGAATTCTATCTATAATTTTAACCACTTCAAAATTGCAAGACCTACTCAGGATTGAGATTAAGTTGCCTAGGTCATCCTAGGAAATAGAAACCTAACTAGTCAAAAATGTTACAGTTAGTGGTTAACTATTTTGCAGTCCGGTCTTATGCAAACTCATTGCACAAGATACCCCCACTCGCACGTCCCCAACACGAACGCGTTGGATCATTGCGTTTGTATCATAATACAAAGCGGGCCGTATCCATAGTGTCACCAGGATAAGGTACCCAACCTTATCCCTATACTATAGACCCTCTAGGTTGTACCTTGAACAACGATCCCCGTATGTCCCCACTGAAGGGATTGGAATTCTGTAATTCCATAAAGCGGAAGCGTGATTGGGACCGATTCGTAGTTAATTTTGTTTAATCTAAAATACCAATACATTGGCAATAAACTTAGAACTATTATAGATTTATATTAAGGCTAAGCATACGAAAATATTAGATCTAAATCTAATTAGAATATAGTAACAAGTTACTTACTCTCATTGACGATTCAGACTAAATTTACCAACTGCTTGTGAAATAATCACGAACTACTGTGAACACTACCACTATGGCTACACCGGTATGACTCTGAGACTACTAGAGGCAGGAGACTGGTGGGAGCCTTCAGGAGAATTCTCTAAGAGTAGGAGAATGAATGAGATGTCTTTCACCCCACCCCAGGGGTCCTATTTATAAGAAAAGGCCAAAACCTTTTCCTTATAGGAAAATGTCATGAATAAGATCTAATCAAATCTATTATCTTATTCATATCTAATTTTAATAAATAATTAATTAATTCCATAATTAATTAATTACCCAATTAAATTTCATATATTTAATCTTAGGGATTTTATTAAATTATTTATATTAATATAAATCCAATTCATATTGATTATTTAAACTCTTTCAAATATTTTCTCTCAAGAATTAATTTGAAATTAATTCAAAATTATATTATAAAGTTTCATAAACTTTATATTATAATGTATCAATATACATTATAAGATTCCCCTAAATAAATTGAACACTTTCCATTTACAATTTATACTTAATTGCCTCAAGTCTCTTTACGAGCTACCAGTGGGACCTAATGGACATGCAGACCAGAAGCTCCAATGATATGAGATTTAATCGGCTAAACTCATCAACCAATTAATCAATTTTTATTAACTGTGGGTTCACTTCACTAAAGACCCACAGTTGCACTCTTCTCACTGCAAACATGATTCTGTGTCCACGGATATAGACCAATAACAGCAAGTTAGTCCTTCATGAGTGTTCGTAACTCCAGCTGGATCAAATTACCTTTTTACCCCTGAGTTACCTCTACCTCCTTAACTACCAGTGCTCCTCTAATGAACAGCCTATTTGTGGTCCAACCACCAAACAGAAACCCCTCTCGGGCCAGTGAGAGGGTAGGGCCCTTTGTTCAAGACCTAGAGTCACCACTTAAGGGAACACTCATCTACTTCCCTAAAGTGGGAAGGAGTGAATTCCATCTTGTGTGATTATGTTCCTAGCTCCCCACTCGGTCTTATCCCCAAAATGATAGGCTTATTGAGTCGGCGAACTGGCCACTCTCACCCATACAAACCAAAGGACAATCCCTCGTGAACAGGAGTCCATAATCCACTCAGGATTGAGACTAAGTTGCCTAGGTCATTCTAGTAAAATAGAAACCTAACTAGTTAACAGTGTTACAGCTAGCGGTTACTATTTCGCGGTCTGGTCTTATTGCAAACTCATTGCATAGGATACCCCCACTCGCATGTCCCCTACACGAACGCGTTGGATCATTGTGTTTGTATCAAATACAAAGTGGGTCGTATCCATAGTGTTGCCAGGATAAGGTACCCAACCTTATCCCTATACTATAGACCCTTCAGGCTGTTTCTTGAATAGTGATCCCCGTATGTCTCCACATACAGTTCAAGACTGATCCCACAGCCTAGGATGTTTAGTTTATTGGATTAGGGTTATTTAGGCAAGATGTACATAATATAGACAATAACTCTTTATTGAAAAAACATCAAACAATACTTTATTTATGTTCGGTCAATCATTACATTTACTATCTACGAGTTTTAGGGCATAAAACCCAACACCCAGATACTAGTTCAAGTCTCATACTAACAACCTAAGATGTTTAGTTTATTGGATTAGGGTGATTTAGGCAAGATATACACAATACAAACAATAATAAATGAACAATACATCAAATATCATTTTATTAATGTTCGGTCAAATGTTTACATTTACTATCCATGTGCTTTAGGGCATAAAACCCAACAAATTGAAATGACCAAAAAAGATATATGAGTTAATATATGCTCTAAAGTTGAAAATATCATAAAACAATTATTAAAAAAGGTCCAATTATTTGAATTAATATCTGGAACTTGAATTAATTATATTATAGAACTTTTTGTATAATAAAAAAGTGGCGGCAAATTAAATACAAGGGTTGACCTTTCTTTTTAATATACTTTTTTTTAATGTTGTAATTGATATATTGAATAAAGAATTCAGAAAATTTAAATAAAATAGCAAAAGAATCAATGAAATGTTGTTTGGTCTTAATTGAGAACTTGAGTAAAGAGTAACCTCGAGTTTTATAGAATTTGAAAGCGGGAACTTCTTTATTTGATGTAACTACTTGAGTCGGATGAAAAGAAACTTTCATGTTCGATTTTGAAAGGGGGAGATCCTATAGTATCCTATCCAAATTTTTCTTTTGCTAGGTCCATAACTAAAAAACCTACTTTCTTACGATTACGGGGTTCATTCGAATATAAAATCCAATCCTGGAAATACATCATCCCACTTTTTTTACTACCCAAGGCTTCGATACATTTTGAAATTGAGAAATTTCTACCGAAGCAGGTGCTATGCGAGAAAAATTAGCCGATCTGGATTTGCGACTTATTATAGATTATTCGTTGGTAGCATGGAAAGAATTAGGGGAAGAAAGACTCGGGGGTAATGAATGGGAAGATTGAAAAGTTGGAAGAAGAAAGGATTTTTTTGTTAGACGTATGGAATTAGCTAAGCATTTTATTTGAACAAATATACAACTCGAATGGATGGTTTTATGTCTATTACCAATTCTTCCTCCCAAGTTGAGACCTATGGGGGTAAACTAATGACCTCGAATATTAATGAACTCTATAGAAGAGTTATCTATCGGAACAATACTCTTATTGATCTATTAATAATAAGTAGATCTACGCCCATCTAAAAAAAAAAGTAGATCTATGCTAGGAGAAATAATAATGTGTCAGGAGAAATTGGTACAAGAAGCAGAGGATACACTTGTTGATAATGGAATCTGCAGACAATCAATGAGGGACGACCATAATAAGGTTTACAAGTCGTTTTCCAATGTAATTGAAGGCAAAGAGGGAAGATTTCATGAGACTCTACTTGGCAAATGGGTTGATTAATTATTGAGGACGTTTTGTGATTGTTGTAGGTCCCTCACTTTCATTACATCGATGTGGATTGCCTCGCGAAATCGCAATAGAGCTTTTCCAGACATTTTTAATTCGTGGTCTAATTCGACAACATTTTGCTTCGAACATAGGAGTTGCTAAGAGTAAAATTCGGGAAAAAGAACCCATTGTATGGGAAATACTTCAGGAAGTTATGCAGGGGCATCCCGTATTGCTAAATAGAGCGCCTACTCTGCATAGATTAGGCATCCAGGCCTTCCAACCTATTTTAGTGGAAGGACGTGCTATTTGTTTACATCCATTAGTTTGTAAGGGATTCAATGCAGACTTTGATGGGGATCAAATGGCTGTTCATGTACCTTTATCTTTGGAGGCTCAAGCAGAGGCGCGTTTACTTATGTTTTCTCATATGAATCTCTTGTCTTCAGCTATTGGGGATCCCATTTCTGTACCAACTCAAGATATGCTTATTGGGCTCTATGTATTAACGAGCGGGAATTGCCAAGGTGTTTGTGCAAACCGGTATAATCCATGTAATCGCAAAAATCATAAAAATGAAAATTTACAATAATAACCATAAATATATGAAAGAACCCTTTTTTTGTAATTCCTATGATGCAATTGGAGCTTATCGACAGAAAAGAATCAATTTAGATAGTCCTTTGTGGCTCCGATGGCGACTAGATCAACGCGTTATTGCTTCAAGAGAAGCCCCTATCGAAGTTCACTATGAATCTTTGGGTACCCATCATGAGATTTATGGGTACTATCTAATAGTAAAAAGTATAAAAAAAGAAATTCTTTGTATATACATTCGAACCACTGTTGGTCATATTTCTCTTTATCGAGAAATCGAAGAGGCTATACAAGGATTTTGCCGGGCCTGCTCATATGGTACCTAATCCTCTGGTATCTCACTCAGCTAAGTAATTATATGACACCAGTATGAATTTTGTTCTCTTCAGTTCAACTAGGACCTAATGGAACTCATGGAGATATGTGAATACATTAGGTTCTACAAAAAAATTGTTTTTGCGTCAATTCAAAACCGAGAAAAATGTTTTATAAGATTAAAAAGGTCTGTTGAGTGCCTCATGACTATGTCATAATAGATTCGAACACTTGTCTCGGATCAACTTCCATATACCAAAGTGGATGGTTGACTCATTTCATACTAGAAATAATTGCAAGAAATCCTTTGATAACACGAATTCCTATTATTTCTCAATGATACCCCACAATTAAGACAATTGGCTAAATCCCGTGAAACCATTGCATAGAAGTTCATTGTTATCTTCTTTTTGTAATGCAACTCGACTTCGATTCTTATTATACAATTTCTTTCAAATTCATTAAAATTTCATGTACTGATTCTTGAATACCGACTATGGTAGAGTATTCATGTGGTATTTTTTCAGATTTTGCACGTGTGATACATGTTCCCTCTATTTCTCCAAGTAAAGCTTTTCGCATCGCAATGCCTATAGTATGGGCTTGACCCTTCATAAGCGCAGACAGAATAAAGCGTCCATAATAAAGACGCTTACTGTCTACTCTTGATTCAACATACTTCCACTTTAATGTCCGAGTCGATACTTTTATTTCCTCTCGAACCATAGTAATATTTTTTGATCAAATCATTGAATTATTTATTTCTCTTGAAATTTCTCTTCAATGTTTATTTTTACCCACGTTGTTTTTTAGGGGGCCCACAACCGTTATGTCGCATAGGGGCTACATCCCGTATGAAACTTAAGAGTATATCATATAAATACTACGATATGTACATAAATGTATCTTATCCACATAGTCACTCATTCAGGAACGAAAAATTGGATTTATCTAATGAGTATAGGTAAAATGGTTTATCGATATTGGATTTGATCAATGCAATCAATTGTTTCATCATAAGACCGATCCTAATTAAATTGATGATCCCATCCTAACGAAATTCATTTGATTGATAATGCGCACCCACAAATTGAACATGGATCCATTCACCGAATCATTGATAAAGCAATTCGACTTGGCGAGAAAAACAATTTTCAATGACTTGTTGATCCCTATCCCTCTATTCTCCGAATTTCCAAATTTATCATTTTTGAATTTCTTGGCTTAGTGTGAGATTGAAATATACCTACCTAATCTAATCTTAACAATGAGTGAAAAATAACGTTGTCCCTTTGCCGCCTCGAAGAAAATAGGAAAAACTGAGAGCGTTGAGAAGCTCTCAAAACATCGTCTCGATGTTGTGCCTTCAGGAAGAACGGCTGGGGTGTGGTAGCAGCAGCATCGAGATGCTTTCCTCTCGGGTCAATTGGCTACTACCACACCTCTAATTCTTCTCCATTTGCTTTCTGAACACTCGATCAACTTACATAAACTCAATTTCATCCCAAGAACTTAATTCCTACAAAATAAACACATAATAGTGTGAAATTGGCCAAATAAATATCTAAGACTAACAAATAAATATCGGGAAAAAAGCTCATAATGCGGGCTATCAACACTCCGTGCGCGTGCACGAGGGATTTCAAGCTTCTGTCCGAAGCATTGTGACGCCCTCCGTGGCGTCTCAATGCTTGCCCCTAATGCTATGTATATATCATTTTCCCCATTGGTCGTTTTAGGTTAGATTTTGGTGTTTTGTAATTTTATTTCTTGTCTTTTACATTCTAGCATTGTATTTTATATTTCGTAGTTAGTTTAGCTTAATTTTAGATGTTTTATTTTGCCACGTATTGTGTTTTAGTCGTCTCGATGGCCTGCTTAGCCCATAAACGCCAATTCAGAGACTTTTTAGGTGTTTAATTAGCAATGTTTATGAGGATTTGATCTTAATTGTTGTTAGTTCCATTATTATCATAGTTTAGATCTGATAGGAACTAAATAGTCCTATTTTATTACCTCTAATCTAAGCTTGTTAGAGTTATTTTATGCTTTACTTGTCTTATTTACAGGATCTTTGAGCTTAGGCGATGTCGGGGGCCAATCACGCTAATTTGGTGTTAATTCGGACCAATTACGGAATTTTGGAGCCATCTCGGTGTCTTGGACTGCGAGGAGGTGAAAAGACCCAATTGTGCTGAAGCGGGCCTGAAGAACGACACCAAAAGCCTAAGATTGAAGCTCCGTACCAAGAAGAAGCGAGACAAGACCAAGAAATAAAACAGCAAGGGGCTGATCAGAGATGGCGTCGAGACGCTGCCCCTGGCGACTCGATGCCGAAGTGAAATCAAGGCGGAGCATAAAGTTCACAGCGTCGTGACGCCACCGAGTTTTCTATAAATATGTAGTCTTGGTTTAGTCCACCGTTAGGTTAGAAATTTGGTCTTTTTACGATTATTTTCGCCTCTTTTACTTTCCAGTACTGTTGTAGACCTTTTTAGGTCATATTTCATGTATTCTTTCATGTCTATTCGCGTTTTTACTTTGTTTATGAGTAGCTAAACATTTCTATATCGTTGGATTGGGATTATGCTTTGATTTCTATCTAGTTTGGCTGAGTTTTCTAGAGTTTTATGCACTGTTCTTGCTGTATTTTTCATTAAGTTTTGCATGTTATCCCATTTAAACCAATACATGAGGCTAGTCTATTGGGATTGACGACCCGATGTGATTATCGCTTGTGTATTCAATCAGTTAATTTTAGATAGCCACTAGGTTGAGGCAAGCCACTCTCTACGCGAGACGACCCTAGGATGCATGTTAAAGGTTGTATGAATTAGATTTAATTTGTATTAATTTAGTTAATACAATTTCGGACCCACGATCCCAAAACGGCTAGTTTAAGTAGGTGATTGTAAAATTGCTTATTCTAAATTAGTTAGATATAATTTAGTGACCGTTGCGAGGTCTCGGATGGTTGCTACTTATGTATAAAGGGTGGAAAGCGATAAAGAATTAAATTAATTAATCTTGTTAATTGCAGAATTCACGATTAGCAAGTTAATTAGCACAGGTTAGTGTAGGAGGGTCCTCCGAGTAACCAAGAAGCCAACCGGACTATTGAAATCAACATAGAACAATTATTAGAGAAAACTAGGAAGCCAAATGAAATAGAGTCAAGCATAAGAAATCCCAATCCAGCGATCCCTTTCATGTTATTGATTTCTACTTTATTTCCCATCTGCATGCTTATTTTGTCTCTTTTTAAATTCAGCATTTATTTATTTTTGCTTGTCCTTCTTTCCAAAAATCTCTCCTGTTTTATAAGCACAAAATTCTGCACTTACTAGGTCCCCTTCCCTGTGTTCGACCCCGACCACTATTTCTACAAAATAGTTATAGTGCCGTGGATTATAAATTTATTTGACCAACAGGAGCCTCGACAACTCCGGCCTGTCAAGATCCCATGTTTAATATAAGCATGCATAGTGGATTAAATTGATGCCTTAATCGCAACTTGTATGTTTATATTCGCTAATTTCAGTACCAAATAGATTGTCTCATGTGTGTGTGTCCCAAGAGCATCTCTCTTACTTATAGCTAGGATGATAAGTTTTGGATCTAAAATAACATTAGAGTAAATTAGGCTAATTTATCTCAAACGTCCTAATCAATCCCTAAAGCTTAATGCAATTAGTTAATTATTAATTACGATATAGTATCTGACTAATCAATTGGCTAATTAGAATTTAATTACGATAAAGTATCAAGTTAGCAATTGTAGCTGGACTTTGGGTCTTTTTGGGGCTTTCGATTATATCGATTAGGTGATTAATAATGAAATTTACTTTTGAGAATTGGAGAGTGCGACCAAAGTCCTAGGCTGGATAAGGGGATGATCATGGGTTTATAAGGGAGGACAAGTATCTCCATTTGTATGGAACCAAAATCAAAACCACAAGTGCTTATGCCCAAAGTGGACAATATCATACCATTGTGGAGACCTGTGTGATGTTCTCATCTTTAAAAAGTGGTATCAGAGCCAAACCATGACTTAGCTAGCCTTGCTAGTAGAATCCTCGAGTGTCGAACAAAGAAATTTGTGAGCCTTGAAGAAATAATAATGGGGAGATCCGTAATCTGGCTCTATTGGGCAGGTAGAAGTTGGATAAAATCCGTAATCTGGCTCTAAGAGCAAAACTCCTTAGTAAAAAGGAGATCTAGACGGATAGATGACTACTCTTGTCCAATTTTTTTTTAGAGATTAAATCGGAATGAGAATAATGAAACAAAGCTAACACAGGCTAAAGGTGAAATTCAAATGGAGGCGATTCTTAGGGAGTTGATTTCATCAATTGAGCTTTAGGATTAATTAATGGGATATGGTTATTAACGTGCAATTATTTTATAAGTCAAGGAAACTTAATTCACAATTATCTCTCCCGAGCATAATCGATTATCATGCATAAATAAGAACCCAATATTCCTATCTAGATTCAATTATATGCAAGACTCTAAGTCTAGTCCTTTTTACAACTTCTAAAGTTATCCTAAATCTCCCGATCTCAGAATTACTTTAGTCATGCAATTAAGTTCGTCTAATCCAAACTCAAGGTCTCGAGCAAGATTTAGAACAATATCATTTAATCTATGGCCGGTGGACTGACAACGCTCATTTATGTGCGTTATTTAGCCTTAAAAGCTTAGGTAATTGTTTGGAAAGCAAGGACTTTATGCCTAAAATCTTATCATTCTAAGTCTTTTTAGCAAAAGTTGTAGAAGCATGTAGGAATCTTAGAATTATAGAATTTAAGCATATTTTGTACAAAAAGAGATTATTTTGTAAGGAATTTATCCAAATAATGTTTTTGTGCAGGAGTCTTTGAGAGGAGAATGAGCCCGCAAGAGGAGATAAAGGTTAGTGGAGCAAAAAGGAAATAAAAGTTGCAAGATTGCGCCTGCATATGGACCTGAGGATGTGAGGAATGCGATCAAGTTGCACCCGCAAAGCCATATCAGGAAAGAAGCCCCATGCTGAAGACAGAATTGTCAAAGCAGAATACAGAGGAAAGTGCGCTTGAGATGTGACCACAACTAGGCTTTCCGACAGGATTTTGAGATTCACGGGATTTGTACAGAATCATCTGAATATTCCCCAATCTGGCATCAAATCTCTGAGGATCGTGGATTCTTACCTTCCAAGGCTTTCTCACATTGATCTCAGCAGCAAACATTACCTTCCATGGTTTATAAAAGGGGACCAAGGTGCAAAAAGCAAGAAGAGCTCAGTGCTTGGGAGTTTTCGTCCTTACGATTTATTTTAGTTCTCTCTTCTCACCTTGTAACCACTTCGAGTTTCGGATCCCTCAGCCTCTGTCGGCTCTTTTATTCGAAAGAAGAAGAAGAGAAAGGCTAGTCTCTCCTTGAAAAAGGGCAAGATCTAGCTAGATAGAGAGAAAAAGAGATCCTTAGTTGAGTCGAGTCTTTATTTTATGTTTTGT
The DNA here is from genome assembly GCA_017139565.1 of Luffa aegyptiaca. Classification (NCBI taxonomy): domain Eukaryota; kingdom Viridiplantae; phylum Streptophyta; class Magnoliopsida; order Cucurbitales; family Cucurbitaceae; genus Luffa; species Luffa aegyptiaca. The sequence continues at coordinate 26,706,783 of CM029405.1, read as the reverse complement.
ACTCTTTAGTTTCCAGCAAGTTGTTTCCATTGATCATTTACTTTTTGGTTGTAAGTTAAACCATTTGCATTCAGCTTATTCTTTAATAATAATTCATTGTTTTTCTCCATGTCGAGTTTGTCTTTCATTATGTCTTGCAATTTAATTTATATCATGAGCTAAACTTCTATTTAGGGGTTCAATTTAATTTTCCCTCCTATGCAAAAACAACCTTGCTCCCTCTAGCATTATTTGTCTTTGTTGAAATTAAGGTTTAAATGCTAGCTTAAACTGATCACTTAGGTTAGCATAGTTTGCATTTTACTGATGGCCGAAAGGTTGGAGTTAAAGGCGTGAGTTCGCAAAACAATAGTGGAAAATATCCTAGAAATAGGACTTTGACTTCCTGCATCCTAGAAATAGGACTGGAACCACTAGGGTTTTGAGAGTCGTGAGTACTATTTATCTAAGTTTCAACTAGTCCTAGAAATAGATCTCTAGCTGGTTTAGTCTCTTAAAGGCACCTACAGCGGAGCTGAATAAGAGTTGGACTTAACTCACAATCTGGTTGTCAGGGAATTACGGGCGCAAACTGAGTTATGCTAATGCACCATGTCTATGTGGACAACATAGTTAGTACAACTTAGCCGTCTATAATGCCTGAGCAAATTGCGGGCGCATAAGTGGAGGTGATCTAATGCTCAAGGTTGAAGCTATTTGAATTTCCCTGCTTGTCTCATTGATATTTTTATCTGTTTTCTTTTACGTCTTTGTTTCTTTGTTTTTGTCTTAAAACTAAAACCCCAATCATCTATTTTTATTTGGTTTCCAATCGTGGCCGCAAATTAGAGGAGGTTCAAACTTTACAGAATTGCGTGTTAACTTAGCTAGTCACCATCTCCCTTGGGTACGATATCCGGAATACTTTCCACTTTATTACTTGATAGTGTATACTTGCATTCCACGTCATGGACTAAAAGCATTAAGCAAATAATTGCATAAATAAAATAAAAGCACAACCATTCCATAAATCAATTCATAAATTCAAAAGATTACATCAATCCCTAAGACAATCAAGTTAGCTACTCATAGTCCTGCAACCAACACTTGGAAAGAAAGCCATAAAAATAACTAAAGAATAGGGAAAGAAAGGTAAAAACTCTAATCTCGTCGATGCTGCACGTTCTTGTCACGATCTCTACGAGCTATCGTATTCAATCCCACTCCCCATTCTTCCTCTAGCTCCCACAAGAGGTCCCTAGTGGAAATTAGGGCTCAAAGGTCACCAATTGAACTCCCCCAATCCAGTTGGAATTGCTTTGTATTTATAGAAAATGCAGGGGCTCTAGGCATTAGCCTTAATCAGATAAGGAAAGCGATACAACGTCGAGACGCTCTATGCACAACGTCTCGAGGAAAACTGGCTTGGGAAGACTCTGCAGCAGCGTTGAGACGCTAAGGATCAGCGTCTCGATGCTGAGCTCTCACGTAAAATTGCTGCTGCGACTCTTGTATTTATTCTTTTTTGCTTCCTTTGCCTCTTTTTATGTCATGAACACTCGATCATCTTCCAAATTCTCAACTTCATCTCAAGATCTCAATTCCTACAAAATAAACATCAAAATGTATGAAAATGGCCAAATAATTCTCAAAGACTAACAAATAAAGATTGGGAAAAATAGTTCATTGTGTGAGTTATCAACCGAGTTTAGGGCTAAAATCTCTCCAAAAGAACCCCTTTTCACGACTCAAATCGAATTGAATTTATAGGAAATTTGCCGCAGCGTCTCGAGGCTGACCTGTTCCCGCCTTAAACAGAATAGGAAAAATCAAGAGCGTCGAGACGCTGTGCCTTTGGGATTTCAAGTTGGTGCTGGATTGCAGCAGCGTCGAGACACCAAAGGGGTAGTGTCTCAACGCGTCCTCTCTGAAATCTTGGTTGCTGCAACATCTCTTTTGCTCCTTTCTTCAATTCCTTTGCTTCCTTTTGCTTCTCGAACACTTGATGACTTCCATAAACTCAATTTCATCCCAAGAACTTAATTCCTACAAAATAAACACAAAAGAGTATGAAATTGGCCAAATAATTCTCTAAGACTAACAATAAAATACCAAGAAAAATAGCTCATAACGTGAGCTATCAAAAATCTCCCCTTTGGTTACCTAAAAGCAATAACTAAATAGAAAATACTTTCCAACGTCACTCCCTGCAGATGACTGAACCACTACCTACTACAAAGTAGTATAGAGTCGAAGACTATAAATTTTATTTGATTTCGACCTAACATGTCTAGTTATGAGTAGCACTGGGAGGCTATGAAGTGGATTCTCATATATTTTTTAAGAGGGAAAATTGATTATGCTCTACATTTTAAGAAGTCGGATTTTAAAAATTGCAAGGTTATGTGAATGCAGATATGGCAGGTGATACGAATGGTGGGAAGAGTACTATCAAGTATATTTATACTATGGGTAATATTGCAATTAGTTGGACTTCTAGACTGCAGAAAATAGTAGCTCTTTCTACTACCGAGGTTGAGTATGTTGTAGTTCCTGAGGCAAGTAGGGAGATGATATGACTTTAGTGTTTCTTAGTGGAACCAACTGGTTTGAGATTGGAAAAAATGAATTTTGTAATGTGACAGATAGAATGTTACTCATTTAGCAAAGAATCCAATGTTTCATTTGAGAACGAAAAACATATATGTTAGGTACCATTTTATCAAATCAGCTTTGGAAGAAGGAAAATTGATCATTGAAAAGGTTTCAGGAAGTCAGAATCTGACCAATAATATGTTTACCAAGGTCATTTCTGTTGACAAATTGAAATTATGCACAACTTCAGTTGGACTCTTCCATGAATAGAGAGGAGTCTCTACCGTTGTAGAGAAGACATGCTGCTTGTTTTGTCTCCACCCGAGAGTGTCATACTTTCCTTATTGGCCCAACTTACACTATCTAATTAAACCTATTATTTTATATACTTGTTGAGGCGGTGGTGTTTAATTAATCGAGAAGAAAAAATTAAGGCGACAGCTGTGTGTGTTTTTGAAAAGAAAAATTGGGGCTGCTATCTTCGTCTTCATTTTATTTGCAGTAGAGAAGAAAAATTTTGGTGGTTGCTTCATTTTCACGGCACAAAGAAAGATTGAAGGGGGGTTGTTTCTTTCACTAGAAGAAAACAGAGAGCTCCAAGAGATTTTTCTTCGAGGATTATTTGTAGCGGTTGATGCGTGAATTGCTTACCGCAAGTGTACGGGTCAAGTAATAATATAGTGTTTTCATGTCGAACGAGTATCGTCCTCTGGATTGGGTTCCTAGTTAATTAATTACCGTGAATAATCTTGTCCAATTTTATTTGGAGAGCAAAACTTAATGATAAAGATATATCTAAAGACAAAAGGCATAAAATAAAAGGTGAAGATTCAAATGGAAAGACTCTTAGAGAATTGATTTCATTGTTGAAATTGAGGATTAACTAGTGGGATGAATTTAGCGTGCAATTATTTTACAAGTCTCGGAACCGTAAATCACAACTATCTCTCCCGAGCATAATTGATTATCATGCATGCAACTAACTTGATATCCCTTTCTAAGTTCATTAACATGCAAGACTTAGTTGGGCTTAGTTCTTTCAACAACTTCTAAAGTGATTCTAGATCTCCCGATCTTAGAATTCTCCTTAAGTTATGCAATTAGGGTCTAAGCTAAATCCTCTCTCCCGAGTTAGATTCAACACTAAATCACATTCAATCAATGACCAATTAATCAAATGTATTATAATATAACTGTATGAATAAAACAAAAGCACATTCATACAAAAAATCAATCCAACAAACTAAACAACTACATCAATCCCTAAGACAAACAACTAGCAACTCATAGTCTTGAAACTACAAACACTAATTTAAAGAAAAACCATAAAAACAACAAGAGGTAAAGGAAAGAAAAGGAAAACTCTTGAATCTGTTGAAACTGACACGTCCCTGTCACGATCTTCACGTCTTCAAGCTTGGTTCCCACTCCTTGGCCTTGCTTTAGCTCCCACAGAAGGTCTCTAGTCGAAATTAGGGCTAAAACTCCCCTTGGCCATGCAAGAATAAGATGTATTTATAGGAAATTTGTCCGTAGCGTCGCGACGCTGTCCTGTTTACCACCATATTCAGATTAGGAAATTGTGTAGTGTCTCGACGCTAAGAAGGCAGCGTCTCGACGCTACCTCTTGGGTTTGCCTCTTTTATTAAGTTTCCAACTTGATTCTTTTCTCTTCATTTGCTGTTCTCTAGGTCCCAAACACCCGATCGATTTCAATTTCTCCATTTTATTTCACAACTCAATTCCCTACAAAATAAATATTAAAATGCATAAATCGGCCAAATAATACTTAAAGACTAACTATATTTTACCGAGAAAAATAGCTCGCTATGCGTGCTATCAGCAATTTTTCTTCCATTAAAGAATTTTGAGATAGCTTGTTTGTAGAGTGATTTGTGAGCCTTTTTCTTGATTGAAAGGTGAGAAAAATCATTTTTGAGCATTGTAAACTTTGGTAATTTTCTCGAATTTTAGTGGAACCAGCATTGGTAGCAGAGAACTAGGTGTAACCCACATTGGATGAACCAATATAAACTTGATGTCAGTTTCTCTTCCCTTATCTTGTTGATTTATTATCGTTCTCGTTGCTAAGAATTTTAGGTTGGTTTATCTATTCTTATAAGTTATTTGTTTCAAATTATTTATTCTACATTATATTCAGAATCAAAATCTGATCTAAGATTTGTGATAAATTTATATATTACCGGAATCTAAGGGCTCGTTTGATAACGTTCTCGTTTCTTGTTTCCGTTTCTTCATTTTTAATAAAGAAAAATAAAATTTCATGACCCTAACACGTATACATTCAATAATAATAAACCTATATTCTTACTTATGTTTGGAAAAAATTGGAAACAAGAACAAAAAAGGAGAAACTAGTTTTAATTGTTCCCAAAAGTTCTATACAAATTTTGGGAGTGTTTCTAAAAAATGAGAAACAAGAAACATATATAGTTATTAAATGCTTAAGTTTCTTAATAAAATTGGAAACAAGAAACAAGAAACGAGAACGTTACCAAACGGGCCCTAATTGATTGAATTATACTTTTTATCACCTCAGAGTAGTTTCTACCAATTATTCCCATGACTTCAATGACTCGATGTAGAAAATGATTAAAACTCTCTTTGAGGTATCGAATATACAATCATATCTATCTGCCCGTTGCATTTTAATGATAATAGATACTTGTGGCACATAGGAAACAATGTAATGTGTCTAAAAGAAAAAAATTTGGGTCAAACAAAATCATAAAGCTTTAAACTGTGCGAACTTCGTGGGTAGGATTCGTAAAATACGCAAATAACATGGGTAGGAGTCTAGCAAAATATCAATCTTTTTTTTATTAATTACTACTTTTTCTCAGCAAATAAATTCAACATCATTCCTCAATGTAAAATTGACACTTTCTTTCTCTCTCTATAAATATGTCAAAAAGCTTTTACTCTGTTTTCTACTACAATAACTCTTGCCAACTTTTAGGTTCATTTAGCAGTAGCCTGAACTGAAGATCAGAAGGCATGAACAAGTTCAAGAAATCTCAAATTCTAGTGCTTTTGGGCCTCACAGCGCTCCTAGGAATCACACCTCTTCTTTCCTCATCCCTAAGGCCTACCTATCTCTACTTCATCTTCAACCTCCTCATCATTGCCCTTGGAGCAGAAGCTGGGCTTCTCTCATCAGCCTTCCCAAGTAATGATCCTCCAGATGAGGACAAGAACAACAAGCTTTCTGTGACTGCACCCGAAAGCGCTTCCGCAGAAAGCTCCGGGAAGAAGCACAGGGCTTTGGAGAAGGCTCACTCCGACAAGATTCCTGCTGGTAATCCGAAAATGGAAGTTCTGAAGAAGTGTGCCTCTGCTTCGAGCATCTTCTTCATCGGAGAGGGCGACAGTGAGGTGGATGACACGGCGGCGGAGGAGGTGGAAGAGGAGGTTGTCGGCGGAAATGGGCAAGAACTGTTTGCCCAAGCTGAGACGTTTATTGGCAACTTCTACAAGCAGTTGAAGATGCAGAAAGAGGAGTCTTGGAAAAACATTCATGGTTTCTATCAGAAGGGCTTTTAAGTTTTTTTTTTTTTTTTTTCTTCTTTCTTTCTTTCTTTCTTTGGATCCATCGGCTTAATTGGGATGACTGAAATTCTGGAAATATGCATGTAAAACAAAAAGGAAAGGGAAAGTTGAGGGTTTGTACAGATTAATGCAGCTTATTATTATGTTTCTAATATTTTCTTTTTCTTGTCCTAGGTGGAAAATTTGAATCTCTAACCAATTGGCGAAGGATATAAGATTTATATCAGTTAAGCCATTCTGTTTACATTATATTTCTAATTTTACTTCCCAATCTCAACTACAACGATCATGATGTCGGGAATATTAATTTAATAGCAAAGGGTAGTAACCTATTTAAGAGATAAAAAAGGAAAAAAAATCAAAATTTTCACCCCATTATGGTGACTGGCAATTTACTCATATTCAATTTATTTGTACTTTAAGTTTATAATCACGTACAATGCTTGGTATAAAATTTAATATTGGGTAAGATATATATTTATGGCTGCTTTGTATTTAATTTTAGCCTCTAATTTTTTTGTTCTAAAAATAATAGCTATAGCTTAAGAAACTATTCAATTCTTTTTTTTTTTTTTTTTTTAACTACAAATTAATCAAATTGGTCTAAATTTTACCATTAAAAAAATTGGAAGGGTAGCATAATTTTCTAAAGTATTTTTAAATATGCATCTTTATTCTTGGTAATTTCAAATATAGCATAATTTTCTTTTTTTAAATTTATTAATCATTGATTCCAATAATAATAATAGTCAGTAGGTAACCACATATGCGTGTTCAAATTTTTTCTATGTATCTATATTTATTTTATAGTTATTATATCGATAATATTTTTTTTTTCTAAATTATTCTGGATTTGTTACCCTTTTACCACCAGTTCTTTAGACAAATTGGGTGATATTTTCCTAGTAAATGGGACTTGTTCACTATTTTTTTCTTTGTTGGAAAATCCAAAAACTTTAAAGCAAACAGCATATGATTGATAAAGAAAAAAAAAGTCACATAAAACATACCTTAATAAAACTCTGTCATTCTTTTTCTTTGCAACGGTAAGCCTTGCCATCCATTTAAAACACAAATAGAACAATGATTTCAAGGTTTAGTTTGATCCATTTTCAAAATTTTAAAGCTTAAAATAATATATCACCGTTTTGATCAGCAAGAACGTAAAAGTGAAATGAGTTCAAATATCTTTGCTAAACTATAATATAGAGGTCAATGAACCAAAATAACATCGCATGATATTTTTTTTGGATTTTACATGTATGAGAGCCAGCAGGTGAAAAAGATTGTACAGAGATAAAGAGAAAATGAGATATTTGGTGGAAGGAAAAGCACTTTAAGAAAAAGCCTTTTACTTTTTGAAAGAATTTATGTTATTCTCCATCCAAGCAAAAGGACATGCATATCAAGAACCTTGATAGTGATATAAAGGAATTGGAAACTGACAAATATATTTTACCACAGCTCACATGCCCATGGCTGCAATTTTCAATTTTGTGCTCTTCTAAGACATTGAGATGCTAGCTACCTTTAGATAAATATATATATATATATTTTAATTATTATTCTTTACAAAAGTTGAAAAGGATGGATCTTGGTCACCTTGGTAAATTAGTATTTATTATAGCTAGCATTTTTCCATTTTAATGGTAGAATTATTGTGTTGTCATACCATCTAATCGTTTTATGTATAGAATATATATTATTTTATGGATTTAAAATAAAAATAAAAAATAAGATTCCCTTAGACGATAAGAGTTTCTCAATTGAAATTTATGTTTATTTTCTTACCTAATTTATTTTAATTCAACTAAAAACAAAAGGTTTATGTAGAATTAATATATTTGTTAAATAGAAATTAAAAAACATTTAATAAAGATATGCACATCAAGAAGTTAAACATTTTTTGCCTGAGTTTTCTTCTTCTACTTTGATCTATTATTTTTAGTTTAAGAAAAAAATGAAATTATTGTGGATACTCTACATAAATGGTAACATTTGAAGCTAAGTAAGAATCTCTCCGTCTTTTCAAAGAACAAAGGGACCTCAAAAGAGTAGCAAAAAGGAGGGTGGAGAAAAAGCTACTGTACACCTGTTATAAAAGTCAGAATATATAAGGGATCAAATTGTTCATATATATATATATCAAATTAACTCTATATAATTTTAAAAAGATATTGGTATAGAATTTCTTTTAAATATATTGTATTTTGATCTGAGTATTATTGTCAAAATTAATTTAATAATTAATTTATTGGATAAAAAGAACGCACTAGTTTAGTAATATCAGAAATTTCGGATCGAAGTTCACTTACTCTTTTCAACTGTCTGGAACTACAGGTGCTCTAGTGTCAAACTGCTGCGAATTTTCGGCCATACTCGAGATCAGCTACTTAGCTTCCGTCGGCATCTTATTCACCAATGCTCCACCGCTAGCTGCATCTACCATGCTCCGGTCCATAGGAAGTAAGCCCTCGTAAAAATCTTGGATGAGGAGCTGGTGGGAGAGACTCACACATAAGTGTTTGAAACGCTCCAAGTACTCGTACAACGTCTCCCCCGAGATCTACCTGATCCCGTAAATCTTCTTCCTGATATTTGCAGAGCGGCTAGCTAGGAAGAACTTCCCTAGGAAAAGCCACTTCATTTCATTCCATGCGATGATCGTGCCTAACGGAAGATAGTAAAGCCAATCCTTGGCTTGGTCCTTCAAAGAAAATGGAAATGCCCTTGTTGAAAGATAAATTTTGACCAATCGCAATTTGCCACGTCATTATTTAAAATTAATGACGAAATTATAAATAATTAAATTTGGGACCAACAATAAATTGACATGTGTCCCAAATTTAATTTGAAGACAAAGTTTGCCAATTATAAATTTATAGAGCTAAATTTCTATTTGATCAATTAATTAAAAATAAATTACTTTGATCAAATTAATTAATCTGACCAATTAATTAAAAATAATAATTAATTGGATCAAATTTGGGTCTTTTAAATATTTGGGTCATATAGTTTTGGGTCAAATATGAACCAAACCCCAGACTGAATAGTTGAGCCCAAGACCAATAAAGCCCAAGCCTAAGTTGTTAGGCTCAAAAGTCACAAGGGCCCATCTAGCGAGAACTCTATAAATAGAGGGGTTCTCCTCCATTTCAAATGTCAGAATTTTGAACCTCTCAGCAAGAGTCAGAGAATTCAGAGAAACTCCACCAAGACTTAAGACTGAAGACTCCCTGAAATCCATAAGTTTCAAAGTACTGAACATTACTTGAAGACTGAAGACTCCTTCAAGACTAGAAGACTTCAACAATCCTTGAAGACCAAAGACACTTCAAAATTTCAAGACTCCAAGGCTTCAAGACTTCAAGACCCCAAGGCTTCTTGAAGACTAAAGACCTTTCAAGACCAAAAGACTTGAACAATCCTTGAAGACCAAAGACTCTTCAAGACTTCAAGACTCCAAGACTTCTTGAAGACTGAAGACCCTTCAAGATCGGAAGACTTCAACAATCCTTAAAGACCAAAGGCTCTTCAAGACTCCAAGACTCTAAGACTTCAAGACCCGAATATTCCAAAAGCTCTAAGAATCAATTGAAGCTTCAGACTCGAGAACAAGCGTTCCAGCCCTCGAGTGAAACACACTCACACACACACACAAGAGAGAGAATCAGAGGATTAAAGTTAGAGATTGTACACCCACACGCATACAACATAAATACAATTACATATTTATTCCACGTGTCTCCATCTTCGAAGTTACGTGTGAACAACCCTCAAATTTATCGTCTCCTCTGTCACGTCGTGAGGTCTCATACCAGAGCAAACGATATGAAACTCCTATAAGTGCTTGTGTGGGTCCTCACCTGCACTACCACGAAAAAATTGGAAGAAGGTGAATTAAACCAAATTTGAGTTCGAAAGCACCTGTCGTCTCGAGATATGTGACGTAGAGTCTTTGCTAATTAAGATAAGGGGCAGACAACTGTCTAAGCAGACGCTTAGCCATTACTAGATTATCGGCGAGGTTATGATGAATTCCTTCTTAACACTCTCCTTTTCTACCTTGCGCTTGTCTCCTTAAGTGCCTTTCCTCTCGTGCAATCCTTGGATTGAATCTAAAATTGTCTTCCTGCACAGAACGAGTGTTCACAAACAAAACATGAGACGAAGATCATAAAAACTCAAAAGGAAAAAAAAACTAATGCCTTCTCTGGCAATTACGCCAATTTGGGGGGATGAGACTTGTAAAAGGTCCACAGTGCCAAATAAATTTATATACTGGCTTTATGCTACTCTGTAGTAGGTGGATCGTCCACATGGAAGGAAATTCTCTTTTAAGTTCGAGTTCTTATGATAACCAAAAAGGGGAGTTTTGATGAAAATTGGTGACAAACAAAGAAATAAAATATCGATAAAGAAAAATCATATAAAATGTAAAGACGGAAGTAGAAAGCAGGAATTAAACTCTCAACAATTTAAGGTCGTCGGATTGGGGATTTCATTGGATAATAACTCATTTGGCTTCATTGATTGCTTTACGGATTAATTTTATTAAATATTATTGAGCCTGTTGGGTTTTATGCCCTAAAACTCGTAGATAGTAAATGTAAATAATTGACTGTTATCAATAAAGTGTGGTTGATTGTTATTCAATACGAGTTATCGAATTATGTTGTATTAGTTTTGTCTTAATAACCCTAAATCCAATAAACTAACATCATCGGCTATTGATAACTCTCCAAAAGGGAGTTATTTAGGCCTTATTTCTATAGGGATTTGTGTGTCTTTTGTGCTTAATAGGGTTGCTTTTAGATAAATATTGCATGTTCTAACCCATTTGGAAGAATGGAAGCTTTGGAAATTATTTTGTGCAGAATATGTGTAAACCCGAGACTTTCCTTGGATCATTTACTCTTGTCATCTATTGTGGTTTCATGGTTGAACTTAAGTTGTTGGGATTTACCAAGTTAAAAGAAGAAAGAAAATAAAAGGAAAGGAAAAGTAAAAAGAACAAAAGTGAAAAAAAAAAAAGGAAAATGGGAATGGACAGCAAGACACCACCACCGACAGCCTTCTTTACCAGCCCATTACCATCCATTTTTCCATAATTTTCCATCCAAATTTTCAGAGCACTTGGGGGAGAGAGTGAAGGAGGAAGAAGAAGAAGATTTTCGTGGTTTTGAGGTTGAAGAAGATAGGAAAAGCTCATGCAAAGCCAGCCATAGCAGAATCTGAGATCAACCTGTCAACTTCTGGTTTTTTATTCGGTTTGAGCTACACAGAAGGAACTAAGAGGTGAGGTTTGATTTTCTTGAAAGTTAGTTCATTTTCTAACAAATTTCATGAAGGAAGATTGAGCTAAATCGTATGAGAAGTTAATGGTTTTTGGAATGGAAAACAGAACACAGGATTTTCGAGCAAAGCAGGAGGATCTCTAGTTTTCTCTGGTTTTTCGACCATTCTGGGGTGTACAAGTTGAATCAGAAGCTCTATTTGGTATGGTTGGAAATATTATTCAATTTCCTACAACTTTCATGAAGAATTCGTGAGCCAAAAATGACTTGAAGTAGGTTTAATTTCAGGAGATAGATAAAGGTCAGCAGAGAACCTCGAATCTGTATTGTCTATGTTCGGGGCGTTTCTGGACAAATTGGTTGAGAATCTCGTTTTCATTTCTTCAGGTAAGTTATAGAGTGTTCGAAAATGAAGAGTTTGATGTATAGTACATTAATTTTGGTTAAGTATTGTTGACGTTATGGGTGTTGGAAGGTGTGGTATTGAATCTGGAAAATCTGGAAAGTAGAATGTGGAGTGAGATTTCTTATTCAAGTGTTTAGAATTCATGAGCATGGAAAGACAAAACTAATTATGGTTCTGATGCTCGGTTTTGGTTGTTTGACAGGCCAAGAGGAAATAGGTCGGGTCTACAAACCAGGGAACTAGCTATGACTGTGAGTGACAAAATGAATTTCGAAAATTGTTTCCAACGGTTGTTCATGTTTAGACGTTTTATATGCTTTTCCATGAATGATATATGATTTCTATGAATGGTCTCAAGCATAAGTTTTGAGCTTAGATTTTCTAACGAGGTTTATATACGAGCACGTGGCTAATGACTTTATGAAAAGTAGCTGAAACGATATCTTTTAAAGTAAAGTATGGATTAGCAAGTACCTTTAAACGATTTTCAGTTTTTCACGAGCAAGCTGAGTAAGTTTAAGTTTTACGAAAGATAACGATAAGCAGGCATGTTTTAATGTTTTCATGTGATTTTCTGAGATTTCTATTGACTACATGACTGAGATATTGAGCCCGAGGCTATATGGTACCGTGTGCACACAGGTTATATTCCGTTGTTGACGTTGAGTGTACTTCGTGACAACGATGCTGTCGTGAGTGCTGGGCGGGCCCCACTACGACAAAGACGATGGGAGTGCTGGGCAGGCCCCACTACATCGTAGGACTAGTAAACGTTGGTTGTACTGGGCGTGCCCTACACAACGTAGATCGGTCATGTTAGTTAAAACGTTTGATGTACTTAATATGCCTTTAATGACGAACTTGCGAGATGTTTTAGAAAGCCTTTATCCTTACACGTTTATGTTAAACGCTTTGATTGAGCATATTTATACGCTTAAAGGCTTATCACGTGTTTTGACTTCCGGATTTAGAGTTTTAATGTTAGTCACTCACTGGGCTTCATAGCTCATTCTTTCAAAATGTTTTTCCACTTTCACGTAGAGATCGAGCTCCCGGTGCCTGATACACTGCCAACGTCTGCTGAAAGCTCCGGATCAAGCTCCAGTACGTGGGTGGAGTTGTATATTGAGTCTGTCTATTATGTAAATGTTTTGTAAGGATTGGATAATTTAGACCTAGAGGTCGTGGTTGTATAAACCCTGGTTATATATGTTTTTGGTTGTGATATCTATATCAAGTTATTATCCGAACCAAGTTATGTCAGGGCGGCACCTCGTGTTTGTTGAAAGTTTTTTTTCAGGGATTCCACTGTGTTTTGTTTCATGTAGAATGTTTTATATCTATGATTAGTATGTTTATCAAGTTCAACGTTCAGGAGGGTCAGCGGGTATCGTTAGAGGGGGACGATGTCCGTTGGCTTCACGCCATCTTTCGGGCTAAGCTAGCAGGTGGTCCGGGAGGGGGTGTGACAATATGTTGCTGGGTGACTTAAGGGAGCAAAATCTGTGCTGGAGCAAAGCTGGGAGCAAAACTGCCACGTCACAGCTCGTTAGCCAATTTAACAAACTGAATTCTGTTAAGCTATTCTTGGATTTATGGAGCAAGAAGAGCCATCCACGTGTCTAGGTCAACCTAATTCAAGCCTCCTATTACTCTATAAAAGGAGATAGCCGCCCAAGTCAAATTCATTCCTTTTTGGGGGAAGGAAATTCCATCTTTGGGAGGAGCATTCCACTCTTGGAAGGATCATTTCTTATTTCCATTTTAGGAGCCGAATAGAGGAGAAAGACTGGAGACCAACAAGAAGACCATCAATTGCAAGCTGATCAAGGGAATTAATATTTTCTTGCATTATTTTGTAGTTATGGATATGCTTACTCAGATTGTAACGTGTGTTTCCATGCATTTTATGAACTAAGTAACTTTAGGCATTGGTTAGGGAACATGTAGTTGTCGTGCTTAATTTCTAGTAATAAATATTGATTTGATGCATCTTGATTAATTGTTGTGTTCATTTCTATTTTATGCCCGCCTGGCCAGCCGGTATGAATACCTCTCTCTAGTTTCAGGGATGATTTAGAGAGTGTGTGGCGGTTAATCACACTAGATCATTGTGTATTGGTGAACGCCAGTGACTGAGCTAGGGATAGCTAGTTGCCTAGTGCTTGATTGGTAGAGCTTCATTGGAGTTGAAATATATTCTAAAAAATCCGGAGTTCCGGGAGGAATCCGCTAATATGACTGCGAGAGTTCTGCATGATCAATAATATTGCTAGAGCATCTTTTAAAACAATTACTAAATCCTGACCAGCGCCTGTTTCTAATCTGTCTGCCTATTTGTTTACTTTCTGTTCTGTCATTTCTTTTGCTTCAGCATTCTATAAAAACCAATCATTTTAACCACCTTTGAAACCATTAAAAAGATAAACAAAATAGATAAAGTGGAAGCTAATTCAGACCTTGGATTCGATAAATACTTATTACTTGCTGCGGATTGTGTATACTTGCACAGAGTTCTAGAGTCTTTTTATATCTTATTTTTACTCACTCTAGGAACCCAACAAGTTTTTGGCACCGTTGCCAGGGACTTGAATAAGTTTTTATCTGATCTGTTTTGTGTATGTGTTTTAGTAGTTTGGTGCTAGAACTTTTTGATTGTTTCTTTTGTTTTTGCAGGTGTGAGTTTGGTGCATGAGCGATCCGCCTGGGGTAAGGTTTGAGCTTGATCCAGAAATCGAGAGGACATTCAGGAGAAGAAGGAGAGAGCAGCATAGACAGCAAAATTCAATGGATAATGTGCCGCATCTATCGCAGGGTCTAGAAGATCCAGCGAACCCCCAGCAGAATCGTGTGCTGCAGCAAAACCAGCCGCTGGAGCAAAATGAACAGCAAAATAATCAGGCTGAGAATCCTATCTTGGTAGCAAATGATAGGGCCAGAGCCATTCGAGCGTATGCTTTTCCAATGTTTGATGAGTTAAATCCAATGATTGCACGTTCTCACATTGAGGCAGCAAATTTTGAAATGAAATCGGTAATGTTTCAGATGTTGCAAACTGTGGGTCAGTTCCATGGTTTGTCATCTGAAGACCCTCATTTACATCTTAAGTCTTTTCTAGGAGTTAGTGATTCTTTTGTAATTCAAGGAGTGCCTAGGGATGCCCTTAGATTAACTTTGTTCCCGTATTCTCTTAGAGATGGAGCAAAGGCATGGTTAAATTCTTTTGCTCCAGGATCAATTAGGACATGGAATGAGTTAGCAGAAATTTTTTTGAGTAAATACTTCCCACCTAATAGGAATAAATTGAGGAGTGAAATAGTAGGGTTTAGGCAACTTGAAGATGAAATTTTTAGTGAGGCCTGGGAGAGGTTTAAGGAGCTTTTGCGAAAGTGTCCCCACCACGGATTACCACATTGTATCCAAATGGAAACATTTTACAATGGGTTAAATGGAGCAACCCAAGGTATGGTTGATGCTTCAGCTGGAGGGGCCCTTTTGGCAAAAACTTTTAATGAAGCCCATGAAATTTTAGAAAGAATATCAACTAATAGTTGTCAGTGGTCAGACGTTAGAGGCACGAATAAAAAGGTTAAGAGTGTGTTAGAGGTTGATGGTGTGTCCACCATTAGGGCTGATATTGCAATGTTAGCTAACGCTCTTAAAAATGTGACAGTGGTTAGTCATCAGCAGCCGCCAGCTATGGAGCCTGCTGCAGTGGTGAACCAGGTTGCAGAGGAAGCATGTGTCTATTGTGGTGATGATCACAACTACGAGTTTTGCCCCAACAATCCAGCTTCTGTGTTTTTTGTAGGTAATCAAAGGAACAACCCTTATTCTAACTTTTATAATCCAGGTTGGCGCAACCACCCTAATTTCTCATGGGGAGGACAAGGAAGCAATGTGCAAGCACAGCAAAAGGTGAACCAGTCAGGATTTGCTAAAACGCAGGTATTACCCCAGCAAAATAAGCAGGCTTTGCCCCAGCAAAGTTCGGAGAGTTCTCTTGAGGCAATGATGAAAGAATATATGGCTCATACAGATGCCGCTATTCAAAGTAATCAAGCTTCAATGAGAGCCCTGGAATTGCAAATGGGCCAGCTGAAAGGATTTGGAATTCCCCAATTCCGTTAAAGCGGAAGCGTAATTGGGACCGATTCGTAGTTAATTTTGTTTATCCAAAAATACTATTGCATTGGTTAAAACATAGAACAAATTCTATAGAAACTTAAGGCTAAGCATACAAAATTTAGATCTAAATCTATAATAAAGAAAAGAGAAGCAAACCTCCGTTGACGACTCTGAATACTTCAACGGATGATTCTTGATTGTTCTGCAACAACGAAGAACACCACCATTTGATCTTCCCCGCTATAACTCTGAGATTAGGAACGTAGTTGTGGGACTACCTAATCTTGAATGGGAAAAACTCTAGAGAGAAAATTCTCCCTAAAGTTCCTGAGTTGAGAGAATATGAGAGGGCCTTATGGTGGCCATATGTTGTAGCACATAAACCCTAGGGTTAATGTTCTATTTATAGGAGAAAGGCCATGAATAAAATATTCATTTAAAATCAATTATTTCCATAATTAATTTAATCTTTTTCCATAATTAATCAATTCCATAACCAATCAATTCCATAATTGATTAATCTTTTCCAATGATTGATCACCTCCATAAGTGATTAAATCATTTCCATAAATGATTAATTACTTCCATAAGTAATTAATCATTTTCATAATTGATTAATTTCCAACTAATTAATTCTTTAAATTAATTAATCACCAATTAAATATCATATATTTAATTTCAGACCTTCTGTTAGTTAATTAATTAATTACCCAATTAAATATCATATATTTAATTTCAGGCCTTCAATTAATTAATTCTATAATATGAATCAAATTCATATTAAAATTGGAACTCCTTCCAATTCTCTTATATCCTATAAATTTAATATGAATCAAATTCATATTGATATTTGAACTTCTTCAAATATTTATTTCTCTCATAATAATAAAGTTTAATTTCAAATTAGACTTTATATCTTAATGTATCATTATACATTATATTAATTTGTATCTCATACAATTAACTTAATTCCCAATATGAATTTGAACTATTCAAATTCTCTGAAGATATAATTATTCCTAATTATTCTTTACGAGCTAGCAGGGGGACCTAATGGACCTACAGATCAGAAGCTCCAATGATATGAGGTTAACCGATTAAACTCATTAATCAGGTTAACTAATATTCATTAACTGTGGGTCATTCCACTAAAGACCCACAGCTGAACTCTTCTCACTGTAGAACATTTCGGTGTCCACGGATATAGACCTATACCGATAAGTGAATCCTTCACGAGTGTTCGTAATCACAGCTGGGTCAAATTACCCTTTTACCCTTGTGTTACATCTGTCTCCTTAAGTACCAGCGCTCCTCTAATGAACAACCTGTTTATGGTCCAACCATTAAACAGAAAGTCCCTCTTGGGCCAGTGAGAGGGCGGGATCCCTTTGTTCAAGTCCCGGAGTCACCACTTAAGAGAACACTCATCTACTTCTCCTAGATGTGGGAAGGAGTGAATTCCTTCTTGTGTTGTCATGTCCCCAGCCTCCCACTCGGTCTTGTCCCCAAAAAGGAAGGCATATTGAGTCGGCGTATTGGCCACTCTCACCCATGCTAATCAAAGGACAATCCCTCATGAGAAGGAGTTCATGATACACTCAGGATTAAGACTGAGTTACCTAGGTAATCGTATTGAAACAGTAACCTAACTAGTTAACGGTGTTACATCTAGTGGTTTACTATTTTGTGGTCCGGTCTTATGCAAACTCATTGCATAGGATACCCCCGCTCGCATGTCTCGTACATGGATGCCTTGGATTAATACGTCTGTATCAAATACAAAGCGGGCCGTATCACATAGTGTTACCAGGATAAGGTACCCAACCTTATCCTTGTACTATAGACCTTTTAGGTTGTTACTTGAACACCAATCCCCGTATGTCCCCACATACTAGTTCAAGTCACATGTAAACAACCTTGGATCTTATTTTATTGGATTTGGGTCAAATTGTGCAATATTTAACAATAACACTTTATTGTAGAAACTCAATAACACTTTATTGAAACAAGTATACAATTTGTTTACATTCACTATCTACGAGTTTTAGGGCATAAAACCCAACAAACTCCCACTTGAACTAAAACTCTAGTTTAGTGGGATGTACAATAATCTATACAGCAGCAGGTGTATAAATACATGTATAAAACATATACAATGTACAAATACAATAAACTAGGGCATCACTATACCCATTACATAATGGTATCACTATACCAATTACATTTCTCCCACTTGTCCTAGATTTCATTTTTGTACATAACTCGTAGACCTAGACCTTCTAGATGACCCTCAAACACTTTAGCCGAGAGAGCCTTCGTGAATTAATCAGCAAAATCCCATTCAATTCAATGTGTCTGTTTGTCTTGGGCTGCGAGGTTCTTTTGAATTTGCCATAACACCACTGTATCACTATAAAGTGTGATGGGCAAGTTCACATTTGGAACACATTCCAAATCAGTCAAGAACTTCTTAAGCCATACAGTCTCTATCGCTGCTTCACAAGTAGCTATATTTTCGGCCTATATGGTCAAGACTGTAACTATGTCATACTATAGCTCATTTGTAAAGATTGACCATAGATGCTGATGTAGATTTCCTTAAATCCTTATCAGTCTTGAAATCCATGTCAGTGTATCCTGTAAGGATCAAATCCTTAGTCCCATACACGAGCATATAGTTCCTCGTTCTCCTAAGATGCTTGAGGATATTCTTAACGTTTTTCCAGTGATCAAATCTTGGATTAGATTGATACTTACTGACAATCCCTATTGCATAGGGCATTCGTCTCATGTCCTCAACCTCTTGAGGTGTCTTAGGAAACATTTTCTTAGACAAAAGAATTCCATGTCTAAAAGGTAGTGAACCCTTATTGGAATTCTGCATCTTATATCTAACTAACATTTTGTAGATATAAGATACTTGAGACAAGGCTAGCTTTTTGTTCTTACGGTTCCTAAACAATTTGGATCCCAAGAACAAACTCAGCTTCTCCCAAATTTTCATTTGGAATTGAGCTGCTAGCTCCTTTTACTAGTCAGTAAGATAACCTACATCATTCCCAATGATTAGGATATCAATCATATACAACACTAAGTAAGCTACTGAACTATTGATGATCACTTGTAAACACAAGACTCATCAATGTTCTGATTAAAGCCAAAAGATTTGGTCACTATATCAAATCTTATATTTCAAGATCGAAATGCTTAGGTCAATCCATGAATGGATCACTTAAGCTTGCAAACCCTTTTGCTTTTGATCTTGTTGTATGAACCCTTCTGGTTAAGACATGAATGTCTCGTTTCCTCTCGTTAATCCACTTGTAACTAATAGGTGTTACCCATCAAGCAGATCTACAAGATCCCAGATGGAAGTGAAATACAAAAGACTTCATTTCTAGGTTCATGGCTTTAATCCTCTGATCGTTGTCAACATCATTCATTTTCTTTCTAAAAGATAATGAATCCTCTAATGCCATCATCAAGTATGATGACCTAGGCTTCAATCAAGCCCATGTAACGTTCAGGTTATAATATAACCCTCCCACTACATCGAGGCACTCTCAACTATTGAGATGAATGTGTCTGACTAGATGCATTGATCCATCAACAACTCTTGTTGAACAGCCAACCTCATCAACAACTCTTGTGGATGTTACTGTAGCTTCATTAGTTAACTTACTTAAACCGACTTTACTCTTGTGGTTTATGATTTTTGATGTGGACTTCTTCTGAGAATTTAGCATTTGTCGATACAAATTCTTTATTCTCTTGTGAATTGAAGAAGTATCCACTTCTCGTTTTCTTTGGGGTTGCCTACTGCAGTATGCAATGCAGTCAACACTGCATGACCCCAAAACGAGTCAGACAATTGAGCATAGCTCAACATGGAATGAACCATATCCAATAGGGTTCCATTTCTCCTAAATGAGATTTAGGTTGTGATCCCATGTACTATCAAATAGTCTGGAATCTCAAATCCCTATACTCGACACTTTGATCAGATCGAAGTGTTTTTATCATCTCACCTAACAAGTTTTCAACTTCAGTCCTAAGCCCCTTCGAATATCTCAAGAGCTTCAGACTTAAGTTGCATTAGGTAAAGATACTCATACCTTTGAATAATCATCCAAAAAAAAAATGAATTATTCATGCCCTCCCACTGCTTTAACATATTGAACCACAAGGATCCAAATGTACAAGCTCCAAGGGCTCTTTAGCTCTTAGATCTTTTCCAGTAAAAAACCTATCAGTCATATTGCCCATAAGGCATGACTTACAAGGTAGTAGAGAGTCATCTTCTAACTTGCTTAGAAGTTCACTCTTGACCAATCTCCCAATCATATTGAGATTAATATGGTCTACCTTAAAACCAAAGAAATGTATTTTCCTTTAGGAGAAACTTTGCCTCTTTTCACATTGAGTAGTAGCAGTCTTAAACAACTCAGTGTTCATGACTGCTTTACTCTTGATTAGTCTTAAAACATTTAGGTTACTTTCCAGTAAAGCTAAACAAATGTCAACTCCCTTTCTTGAAACAAAACTACGTTAGTAGAGAAAGGTAAAGAGTAACATTGTTCCAGCAAATAAGACACAGAAATCAAATTTCTTTTGATCTTAGGAATTACATACACATTATCTAATAATATGTATTTTCTCCCACTGAGAAAAATAACTTAATGTTCCCCACTGATTTAGCCAAAATAACCTCTCTAATTCTAACTTTGAGAGTTATTACACAAGCAGCAAGCTGTTGTCGGGAACTTATTCCTTTAAAAGAAGAACACACGTGATTTGTGGCCCCTGAATCAAGTATTCAGGGAGAATCACTATTCTTCACTAATCACATTTTCAAGACAGTTAAATAAAAATTACGGTCTTGAACAAGTTCTCTTTTTGCTAAGCAGGGTTCTATGTCATATTCACCAAGACCAATTCTTAATGAATTAGACATATGGGGCATGAGGACATTCCTCAGTTAAGAATAATCCTAGACTTATTTACCACAATTTGTCGTTTAAGCTTGTTGTATTACCGTTATTTATAAAATGACGTAAGACAATACATAAAATTATTATATAATTGCTGAAGTAACAAATTACTTAATAGCACTAACCCATTACAAATAATCCAATCAAATTCTGCAAAAACAAATAAGCAATCAAAGAAACCCTATAAAACTATTGATTTAGTTTTTGCAACGGTACTTCAAAGGTTTAGAACAACAGCCACCGAAGGGTGGTCAGCTACTCCTCCTCTGAATTGAGACAATCTCAACCAAACTCTAACACCAGAATAACTCATATTCCGTTAGCGTTTAGTTACCGTTGTTCGGTCAAGGGTTAGTTAACACATTTAACTCATCCCCGTAAGTGTAACCCTCCCACTTTCAGATCTCAGAGGCACGCACCAACAGGCTACCGAAGGGAAAGACAACTGTTGGTGATTAGCCTAAGTGACCCTATCCTATTCAGGAGTTCACGGTGTTCCGAATCCTATGATCAGGCCTTCCGAAGGGATGGTTGCGCCAGGACAACCTGCAGGCGGATCATAGGACTCTCACGGTGCGAACTAGGGGCGGAGACCGAGGGATACGTTGACACGTGTCCCGCTCCCACTTACTCTAGACATTTTTCCCATTCACCTTGTTATTGATTCATGCAAACACTTTCCGAAGGGAGGCCGCTCCTAAGGCGACTCGAAGCCGAGCATGAACCTCACGTTGTGAATATAGGGACGTAGGAGCAAAACTTGATTTAAATCTCGTTTTGTAATTTTCCTCCCACTGAAAATGTCCTAAGGTTAATTTAGGGTTGTTTAACTTAGATAAAATTCGGCTAAGTCAATCTATCTAAGTCTGATCCTATTATAACAATTATGGAAAAGATTCAACCGCAATGTTTTAGGTGAATTAAACTTCTTTTAATAAACCGAACATTGCAAGTCAACATTACTATGGTTAATTCAACTCAAGGTCCGGGTCAGTTCCCAGGTAGGAGGTGTTCCGTAAACCGTCAACTTAAATACCCCCAACCTTAGACAGAACTTTACCAAGAGAGTTCCCTTATAGCCACAGTAATGTAAGGTCTTTACTCTAAAGATCTAGGTGCATTAAACACTTTTAACAAACCTAGTGACATTGCATGCTAACATTCAGCTATGATTAATTCAACTCCGGTATTCCGGGTCAGTTCCCAAGTAGGAGGTGTTCCGTAAACCGTCAGCTTAAATACCCCCAGCCTTAGACAGAACTTTACCGGTGGAGTTCCCTTATAATCATAGCAATGTTTTTCCTACTTAGTCAATTAAAACTAATTTTAATTCTAAGTAAGAATAATTCTAATCCTATTAGAAATGAGATCTTAGGTCTAATTAATTTTAAACATTTTAAAATTAATTCATTTATCCTAAGATCCTATCTTTACATGCAATTCTTTGTTATAGGCTAACGATTTCTATTCATTAATTTTATAACTATTATAAATTTTAATGAATTAACCCTAGAACATGCTACTATGGTGAATAAATTAACAATCAAATTCTAATTAATTTATAAAACCATACATTAGCATACATGACATACAAAAAATATAACAATTATATTAATCTAAGGTAATGTCATGCTCAATGCAATTTAATTTCCTTTTAATTAACCTAACTCTTAAATTAATTTTCCAAGAAAATTAAAAATTAAGCATTACCATTTTCATACATTAACATAACATTTATTTTAATAGCTCATGAAAACTAATTAAGCATGTTAATTACTTATATAAATATAACTCTTATATTTTTAAACTAAAGTAATTTCTTGCTCAATGCAAATTAATTTTCTTCAATTAATCTAACTCTTAAATTAATAACTCAAGAAAATCAAAATTAAGCATTCATATTTTCATACATTAACATAACACTTTATATTAATTGCTCATGAAAATAAATAAGCAAATAAATTACTTTCATAAATATAACTTTTTATATTTTTACTAAAGTAATTTCATGCTCAATGCTTCTCAATTTTCATCCATTTAATCATAAAAATTTATATTAAATACCCATGAAAATTAAATTCATGCATAATACTTATATTATAACAATTATAATTAAAAATGCATGAATATGCTTAACCTATGGTGGGATTTTAAGCTAAATGACATACTTTATGCAACAATCAATTAATTTAATACATACATCACATGCATAATTAAATTAAAAGTACCAAAATTGACCGGCATATTTGGTATATCCTAAGAAATTGAAAGCAATTTAAATTACAATAATTTAAATCCAAGACATATCTTGGTCTTCAAATATTTTCCTTTTTGGCATTTACAATTGATCTAATCAAAAGTATAAATCTAATGCCAACAAATATGCCTAAATAATCAATTTTGTAAATTAAAACAATATCACATATATGAAATTAAAATACCCACCATTGAACCAATGCTAATTTTAGAGAAACGAAATTAAATCTACGATCGGCTCTGATACCAATTGAAAGGATTTGGAATTCCCCAATTCCGTTAAAGCGGAAGCGTAATTGGGACCGATTCGTAGTTAATTTTGTTTATCCAAAAATACTATTGCATTGGTTAAAACATAGAACAAATTCTATAGAAACTTAAGGCTAAGCATACAAAATTTAGATCTAAATCTATAATAAAGAAAAGAGAAGCAAACCTCCGTTGACGACTCTGAATACTTCAACGGATGATTCTTGATTGTTCTGCAACAACGAAGAACACCACCATTTGATCTTCCCCGCTATAACTCTGAGATTAGGAACGTAGTTGTGGGACTACCTAATCTTGAATGGGAAAAACTCTAGAGAGAAAATTCTTCCTAAAGTTCCTGAGTTGAGAGAATATGAGAGGGCCTTATGGTGGCCATATGTTGTAGCACATAAACCCTAGGGTTAGTGTTCTATTTATAGGAGAAAGGCCATGAATAAAATATTCATTTAAAATCAATTATTTCCATAATTGATTTAATCTTTTTCCATAATTAATCAATTCCATAACTAATCAATTCCATAATTGATTAATCTTTTCCATAAATGATTGATCACCTCCATAAGTGATTAAATCATTTCCATAAATGATTAATTACTTCCATAAGTAATTAATCATTTTCATAAATGATTAATTTCCAACTAATTAATTCTTTAAATTAATTAATCACCAATTAAATATCATATATTTAATTTCAGACCTTCTATTAGTTAATTAATTAATTACCCAATTAAATATCATATATTTAATTTCAGGCCTTCAATTAATTAATTCTATAATATGAATCAAATTCATATTAAAATTGGAACTCCTTCCAATTCTCTTATATCCTATAAATTTAATATGAATCAAATTCATATTGATATTTGAACTTCTTCAAATATTTATTTCTCTCATAATAATAAAGTTTAATTTCAAATTAGACTTTATATCTTAATGTATCATTATACATTATATTAATTTGTATCTCATACAATTAACTTAATTCCCAATATGAATTTGAACTATTCAAATTCTCTCAAGATATAATTGTTCCTAATTACTCTTTACGAGCTAGCAGGGGGACCTAATGGACCTACAGATCAGAAGCTCCAATGATATGAGGTTAACCGATTAAACTCATTAATCAGGTTAACTAATATTCATTAACTGTGGGTCATTCCACTAAAGACCCACAACTGAACTCTTCTCACTGTAGAACATTTCTGTGTCCACGGATATAGACCTATACCGATAAGTCAATCCTTCACGAGTGTTCGTAATCACAGCTGGGTCAAATTACCGTTTTACCCTTGTGTTACATCTGTCTCCTTAAGTACCAGCGTTCCTCTAATGAACAACCTGTTTATGGTCCAACCATTAAACAGAAAGTCCCTCTTGGGCCAGTGAGAGGGCGGGATCCCTTTGTTCAAGTCCCGGAGTCACCACTTAAGAGAACACTCATCTACTTCTCCTAGATGTGGGAAGGAGTGAATTCCTTCTTGTGTTGTCATGTCCCCAGCCTCCCACTCGGTCTTGTCCCAAAAAATGAAGGCATATTGAGTCGGCGTATTGGCCACTCTCACCCATGCTAATCAAAGGACAATCACTCATGAGAAGGAGTTCATGATACACTCAGGATTAAGACTGAGTTACCTAGGTCATCGTATTGAAACAGTAACCTAACTAGTTAACGGTGTTACATCTAGTGGTTTACTATTTTGTGGTCCGGTCTTATGCAAACTCATTGCATAGGATACCCCCGCTCGCATGTCTCCTACATGGATGCCTTGGATTAATACGTCTGTATCAAATACAAAGCGGGCCGTATCACATAGTGTTACCAGGATAAGGTACCCAGCCTTATCCTTGTACTATAGACCTTTTAGGTTGTTACTTGAACACCAATCCCCGTATGTCCCCACATACTAGTTCAAGTCACATGTAAACAACCTTGGATCTTAGTTTATTGGATTTGGGTCAAATTGTGCAATATTTAACAATAACACTTTATTGTAGAAACTCAATAACACTTTATTGAAACAAGTATACAATTTGTTTACATTCACTATCTACGAGTTTTAGGGCATAAAACCCAACACCAGCTAGCTAATGAGCTGAAGGCAAGGCCTCAAGGGAAACTTCCTTCAGATACTGAACACCCTAAAAGGGAAGGTAAGGAGCAGGTAAAAGCAGTGACTCTTAGGAGTGGTAAGCCACTAGAAGAAAGAAAAGAGCCTAGTAAACCCCAGAATGTAGAAAATAATTGTGATAAAGATGATGTTGTTGAGAAAGAGTTGGAGTCTGGTCAGGGTTCTGGAGGCAGCAATAATGATGCTGGAGCATCTGGTTCTGTTCCAGATGTGGAACCACCTTATGTGCCGCCCCCACCTTATGTACCACCTCTACCTTTTCCACAAAGGCAAAGGCCTAAGAATCAGGATGGTCAATTTAAGAAGTTTTTAGAGATTCTTAAGCAATTGCATATAAATATCCCTTTAGTAGAAGCTATAGAGCAAATGCCTAATTATGCTAAATTTCTTAAGGATATTTTAACTAAAAAGAAGAGGTTAGGTGAGTTCGAAACTGTATCTCTTACTGAGGAATGTAGTGCTATTCTTAAGAATGGGCTACCAACTAAGGCTAAGGATCCAGGATCATTCACTATACCTGTGTCTATAGGTTGAAAAGAGTTAGGTAGAGCACTCTGTGATTTAGGTGCAAGCATTAACCTTATGCCTCTTTCGGTCTATCGAAAGCTAGGTATTGGTGAAGCTAGGCCTACCAAAGTCACACTCCAATTAGCTGATAGGTCTATCACATATCCAGAGGGTAAAATTGAGGATGTCTTAGTGAAAATAGATAAATTCATATTTCCTGTTGATTTTATTATCTTGGACTATGAGGCTGATAAAGATGTCCCAATTATTCTAGGTCGTCCATTTTTGGCTACTGGTAGGGCGTTGATAGATGTTCAAAAAGGGGAATTAACAATGAGAGTGTATAATGAGGAAGTGAAATTTAATGTGTTTAAGGTCATGAAGTATCCAGACGAAATGGAAGATTGCTCTTTCATTAGGATTATGGAGAACACAATTTTTGAGACAACAATGCAGGATTCAGCAAACAAACATTTGGAAAATCATGGAGAGGTTAGTGTAGAGGATTTAGAAGTTTGTTCTTTAGAGAGAAAAAATGAAAAAGAAGTGTTTAGATGTGAGGATGTTTTTGAGTCTTTAGATTTAGATCAAAGGAAGGCTCCTCCTATTAAGCCATCCCTGATTGAGGCACCCACTTTAGATTTGAAGCCCTTGCCGGATCATCTAAAGTATGTGTATCTTGGGGGGGGGGTGAGACGTTGCCCGTTATTGTTGCATCAGATTTAATGCCAGAGGATGAAGAGACCTTAATAAAGTTGCTTTTGTGTATTCTTCTCAAATCAGTGTTCTATGTGTGCTTCATTGATGAGTGGTTATTTACAGTAGCTCATATTAAGGCAGTAAAAACACCTTGGTATGATGACTTTTCCAATTACTGTGATTTTGAAAATTTGCCTCCTGGTTTATCAAAAGAACAGATGAAAGAATTTTTCCATGGGGTAAAGTTTTATATATCAAATGATGCATCTATGGTTAGACAATGTGTTGAAGATGAGAGAGTGTTCAAAGTGAATGGACAGCGGGTGAAACATTATTGGGGAGAGGAGTTCCAGACGAAATATCCTTCCCTAAAGTTGGTTGATGAATGAGAAAAGATTTTTGCGGGAGCATTTCACAGAGCAATATTTTTAAGCTCCCAGTGGTTGATTTTATTTCTCGCTGATTTGGTTTGATTTAAATTTGAATAATTTTAGATTTGGTTTGTTTAAATCTTGCATGATTTATTTTAATTCGTTGTTATTTTTAATTCAGTAGATTTTATTTTTGAGTATTTTTTTATTTTTGCTAAGTTTAGTTTTTATTTATTCTGATTAGATTTAGTTAGATTTTAAATTCAGTTTTTATTTTCGGTTATTTGAATTTCTGTTTAGGTTTAGATTTAATAAAGATTTTTCCTGATTTATTCGGCTTCAAATAAAAACAAAAAGATAAGATTTGATTTTAGCGGTTAATGTAAATTTAAAATTTCCTGATTTGATTCTTCTATTTTGAGTTTGAATTCCGTATCCAAGATTCTTCAGGTAATCTTTTGTTTAGAAGGTTGTTGTGGCAAAGTTATGGCTGAAACAAATCTTCCGTCCGAATAAGAAGGGTTTTATTGTGAATTAATTACTTTTACCGTTTGATTTTGAATTTTCTGTGGGCAGGTAAATTGCATAGATGCTGCCACGTGTCGCACAGGGAAGATCAAAGGGCTTAGCCGTTGGACAGCGCATTATTATTTACCATGGGCGTTTAAAATTCGGATTTTACCGTTTGATGGTTTTAATTTCGCAGATTAAACGACAATTTTAATTAATGAAGCAAAATCTTTTCGGTTGGGATTTTCCTTGCTGAAGCCCTATTTATTAAACAGCCTTCGGTAAGTTTTCTTCATCTTCTCGTTTTAACCTTTGCCGATTTTATTCTTCTTTCTTTGTTTCTATGTGTGGTAAATCCTTTTGAGTCTTCAATGGCGAGAACAAGAGCAAGAAAGGAGCGAGATAATGAAGAAGAAGAGGTACCAGTTACCCCTGAGGCACAGAAAGTGAAAACGAAGAAAAAGAAAACGCCGAGGAAAAAGAAGCCAAACGAAGGAGAAGGCAGCAGAGGGCTGAGGACCAAGAAGCTGTCCAAAAGGCGGCGGAAGATGTTGCTGCTACGACAGTTGAAGAAGGAAATCCGAAAGAACCGGAAGTATAGAACCCAGAACAGACTGACTCAGTAGTTGCAGATATGGAGGGAGTTCAAGAAGAACAAACAGAGGAAGTTCAAGAAAAAAAGGCCGAAGATACGCAAGAAGGTAGGACAGAGGATGTTCAGGAAACAGGTAATGAGCAAGTGGAGCAAGAGCAAGAGGCTCATGTTGAGGTTATCATGCCGGAAGTACCAAAACGTCGCCTCGTAAAGCGAAAAGCTGGACGTGTCAAGGTAGTCCGAACTGATACCCCGTCACCACCATCGACGGATTCTAAGAAAGAGAATGCAGAGAGAGAGGAACAGGAGAAAAAGAAGGCTGAGGACAGAGAGAGAGAAGAAGCTGGAAAGAAAGCAGCGGAAGAAACTTTGACAAAGCATCAAGAAGACAAGGGCAAAGGAATTGCTCAAGCATCAGATGAACCTATAGAAGAAGCAGAAGAAGGACCATTCATCCGCTTCATCAATGAACTTGCCCGAGCAAAATACCGGGAGATGCTAAAAAGGGATTTCTTATTCGAAAGAGGGTTTGGTGACGATCTGCCACATTTCTTAAGGGCAGGGATCGCGAATCACGACTGGAGTCAGTTTTGTGCGAAACCAGACCCAGTGAATTTGAACATTGTTCGAGAGTTTTATGCGAATGTTGATAATGCAGAGGAATTTCAGGCCATAGTCCGAGGAGTAACTGTTGACTGGAGCCCAGGAGCTATCAATTCATTATTCAACCTTCAGGACTTCCCACACGCGGGCTTTAATGAGATGGTGGTGGCACCATCGAGTGACCAGTTAAATGCGGCGGTCCGTGAGGTTGGCATTGAGGGGGCTCAATGGAGGCTATCAAAGACGGAGAAGCGAACTTTTCAAGCTGCCTATCAAAAGAGTTAAGCCAATACTTGGTTGGGCTTCATCAAGCTACGTTTGCTCCCAGCTATGCATGATTCAACAGTGTCTCACGACCGAGTGCTTCTGATATTCGCAATTCTTCGATCCTTAAGTATTGATGTGGGAAAAATTATTTCGAATGAAATTTTTAATTGCTGGCGCAAAAAGGTGGGGAAGCTGTTTTTTCTGGACACGACCACTATGTTATGCAGCAGGGCAGGAGTGCCCACGGTTCCGGAGGATGTGATTTTGCTGGACAAGGGAATCATAGATACGCCTAATCTGGCGCGGCTTCAGAGAACGCAGGAGGCACGCCAGGGTGGGCTTGTGTGTGGAATTCATCAAATCCTAGAGCAACTGGCACTGTCTGCCAGTAAGCAAGAGTTTGCTGAAAGGCAAGCTCAAACCTATTGGACCTATGCTAAAAGGAGAGATGACACACTTCGGAGGGCCTTGCAGTCTAATTTCTCCAAACCATATCAGGCCTTCCCTATGTTTCCCGATGATTTATCTAACCCCTGGATACCGCCCCCACCTGTCGAAAGAGAAGAAGAGGATGATGAAGAGCAGGGTCAGGAAGATTGATGGATGTGATGCCCTTGAGCGAGCATTACTTTTGTTTCTTTATTTTTGATTGCTTGCGTATATCTGACCCCGCTTTCTGTTATGTTTTCTTGTTTTTGAATTTTCTGTCTTTTGGCCATAAGAATATATGCTTACGTAATTTCTTTCTTTATTTTTAATGAAATTTTTGAAGTAATTTATGTTCTATAAGCACTGAGCATTCCTAACTTAATTGATTTTCTTCTGAATTTTTGAAGCTTAGACTGGTTAAGCTTAATTAGATCAAGGTATTCTAATCTCCAGAAACCTTTTGCTTGAGCATTTCTTCTAGCCTGGTCGTTGCTGCGGCAAGAAGATTTTGGAGGTAGTGTTGACTTCTATGATCCACTTTAAGCTTAGTTCTAGTCCCGCGCTCGGTTTAAAATTCAGATAGAAATATTTAAGTTTGGGGGTATACTTTTAAATGTTAATGATTCATTGGGGACAATGAATACTTCAAGGTTGGGGGACTTTTTGCTACTCCAATAGTTTTGCTCGAGCATTCCTCTCCTTCATTTAATAATTTAATAGGTTATTGAGTAACCGGGGACATTTGTGATGCCCACAGTTTGTCTTCGCGTCAAAAGATGACCTAGGAAATATGATAAATAATGAGGAATTATTTGCTGAAAAAAGTTGATTGTTGAAAATTTTGCTGAGAAAATTCATGGAGCAAAAGTTTTGAAGGATGAATGATAATCCAGCAGTTTTCTGTCTCCCAGAACTTAGGTGAGCTTCATCATAAAATGTTGCCATTCTGAGGGGCAAGAGATAGAATAACTAAGGATTTTTGAGCTTTACAAAGAGTATTTAGCCTAGTTGGTGATGAGTTTGAGTCAAGGGTATACTGCACCATAAAGTGGGTCATCCCATGCTTAAGAACTTATGACTGTAGGGCTGCTTAAAGTCTGAAAAAAAAAATATAAACCCCTTAAAAATGTGTTTTAATATGTCTGATAATAGAGCTAAGCTGTGGCAAGTTCGTAGAATTGAGTTAAAAGTGGTGATTATTTGTCCATGTCGGAAGAATTATTTTGCTGCATCAGAGCTTGGTTTCGCAGAATGCTCAGGTAGAGGTTGAAGGTAGTGTTGGATTATCTGTTTTGATTAAGCTATGCTTTGTCTGATGTTTTGAATTCTTAAGGGAAGGTTGGTTAGTATTGCTCGGGACGCGCAATAGTTCAAGTTTGCGGGTGTGATAACTCTCCAAAAGGGAGTTATTTAGGCCTTATTTCTATAGGGATTTGTGTGTCTTTTGTGCTTAATAGGGTTGCTTTTAGATAAATATTGCATGTTCTAACCCATTTGGAAGAATGGAAGCTTTGGAAATTATTTTGTGCAGAATATGTTGCTGGGCGACTTAAGGGAGCAAAATCTGTGCTAGAGCAAAGCTGGGAGCAAAACTGCCACGTCACAGCTCGTTAGCCAATTTAACAAACTGAATTCTGTTAAGCTATTCTCAGATTTATGGAGCAAGGAGAGCCATCCACGTGTCTAGGTCAACCTAATTCAAGCCTCCTATCACTCTATAAAAGGAGATAGCCGCCCAAGTCAAATTCATTCCTTTTTGGGGGAAGGAAATTCCATCCTTGGGAGGAGCATTCCACTCTTGGAAGGATCATTTCTTATTTCCATTTTGGGAGCCGAATAGAGGAGAAAGATTGGAGACCAATAAGAAGACCATCAATTGCAAGCTGATCAAGGGAATTAATATTTTCTTGCATTATTTTGTAGTTATGGATATGCTTACTCAGATTGTAACGTGTGTTTCCATGCATTTTATGAACTAAGTAACTTTAGGCGTTGGTTAGGCAACATGTAGTTGTCGTGCTTAATTTCTAGTAATAAATATTGATTTGATGCATCTTGATTAATTGTTGTGTTCATTTCTATTTTATGCCCGCCTGGCCAGCCGGTATGAATACCTCTCTCTAGTTTCAGGGATGATTTAGAGAGTGTGTGGCGGTTAATCACACTAGATCATTGTGTATTGGTGAACGCCAGTGACTGAGCTAGGGATAGCTAGTTGCCTAGTGCTTGATTGGTAGAGCTTCATTGGAGTTGAAATATATTCTAAAAAATCCGGAGTTCCGGGAGGAATCCGCTAATATGACTGCGAGAGTTTTGCATGATCAATAATATTGCTAGAGCATCTTTTAAAACAATTACTAAATCCTGACCAGCGCCTGTTTCTAATCTGTCTGCCTATTTGTTTACTTTCTGTTCTGTCATTTCTTTTGCTTCAGCATTCTATAAAAACCAATCATTTTAACCACCTTTGAAACCATTAAAAAGATAAACAAAATAGATAAAGTGGAAGCTAATTCAGACCTTGGATTCGATAAATACTTATTACTTGCTGCGGATTGTGTATACTTGCACAGAGTTCTAGAGTCTTTTTATATCTTATTTTTACTCACTCTAGGAACCCAACAGCTATCTTATGAGTCTTGAACAATATGTAGGGACATACGGGTATCAATGTTCAAGATACGACCTAAAGGGTTATCCTAGTAACACTATCGATACAACCTACTTTGTATTTGACACAAACGCAGTGATCCAACGCGTTCGTGTAGGTGACATGTGCGAGTGGAGGATCCTATGCAATGAGTTTGCATAAGATCGAACCGCGAAGTAGTAAGCACTAGATGTAACTCTGTTAACTAGTTGGGTTTCTATTTCAATAGGATGACCTAGGCAACTTAATCGAGTGTATTATGGACTCCTGTTCACGAGGGATTGTCCTTTGATTTGTATGGGTGAGAGTGGCCAGTTCGCCGACTCAATAAGTCTACCATTTTGGGGACAAAATCAATTGAGGAGCTCGGAACATAATAACACAAGATGAAATTCACTCCTTCTCGACATTAGGGTAAGTAGATGAGTGTTCCCTTAAGTGGTGTCTCTGGGACTTGAAAAAAGTGTCCTACCCTCTCACTAGCCTGAGATGGGTTTCTGTTTAATGGTTGGGCCATAAACAAATTGTTCATGGGAGGAGCACTGGTACTTAAGGACTGATCGATTCTCAGAGAGATGGTTAATTTCACACAGAAATATCGCTGATATGCATTAATCCAAGTATAAATTAAACATAATCAAGTACTACCTAGAGTATTCTAGGGCCGAATCCACAAGGAAGGGAGGCTAAGGGATTTTAACAAACTTTACTAATGAACACTCATACGCATGGCATTTTGGACTACAATTTTGAATGGTGATGACTGTAATGAAATGAGAGTGTGCTATGAAATAAACTATGCGATGAAATAAGAAGAAATATCAGATGACAAGGCTATCAAGGCTTTTGCTGCGGCAACCACATGCATGCGTTAATAAGCTATTTTGCAGTGCATACTTTGCTTAAATGTCCATTAATGCCTAAGTGAGAAATAATCATGTGATTCCCTTCTGGTACTACTCATGCGTTTGGCATAGAACTAACAACGTTCTGTTCAATTAGTTCATGTGTTGGTACTGTTCTCTAATAACTTGCAAGTGACTGCGTTAGTCCTAAAACAGTCTAAGCACATTCATGAAATATCTTATTGCAAAAGTATTAGCCTTAACACGACCAAGACTACATGCAATGCGCTAACTTGCTCTACTTAGATAATTCCACATGCATTACCTGTCAGGGATTTATCATGCTGCTACCGCATCCGGCTGGCCAGGCGGGAGTTAGTAATGAAAATATTATCGCATCTAAGCAGAAAGCATTAATTTTTCATTCATTCAAAATGTACGAATATAGAATAATCTTATCACCACATGGGTGCCTAAGCTAAGCCTTGTTAAAAGTGAATTAGCTCATGCTAAGAAGGAAAAACATAACGCAATACATCCTATCGCAATGAATTCGCTGCGCTGGGAGAATCTTTCTTCGTCTTCTAGTTCCTCCCTTTAGCTATGTGCTCTCTCCAATCCTCCCTTCTCTTCTGGCAGCTGGCCGCTTCTTTAGGTTGATGAGGCTGACTTCTCCAAGAAATTGGCTTGCGTGCCCTAGTTATCTTTTGCCAGCTTGCACATCAGTCATACATCAGGGCGATCATCTTTCCAGCTATTATCGTACGAATTATGCTCTGGGATCTGCGCCTGTACTGGAGAAAACTTGGACAAGGAAACAACTACAAATTCATGCTTTAGCGGGTAAAATCACATAATTTCCTACCGCATCTAAAAATACTTCCTTTCAAGATTAGCTACTGCAATTCCCTCACTAATATGCTCTAGATCAACACAACTTGGATCTTTTCAGCCTTATTTAGTTTATATTTAGAGGAGAAATAACTTGTTTTTTGCAAGTTATCAAACTCCCAAACTTAAACTATTGTTTGTCCCCAAGCAATGCCTTCTATCAACTCTGCGAGAATGACTTGGCTCAACTGTTTTGGACTTTTACATCCTAATTTTTCCTCATCTTTTTCTCCGCAGCAAAAATAAAGGATTTGACCTTCCATTAGGTTTCCTTTTTGGCTAAGGGAAATTCCTGCGCTTAGGCTATTTCCTTGTGTCAACACACCAAACTCCCTTCTGATAGGTTTTATGCACAAGATAATCATTTTCTCTCTCACTTTTTTTTTTGTTTTTTTTTGTTAAGCAGAAAGCATTAATTAATCGACATCAAAACGCATGCTTTCGTTTTGGCTTACCTACATTTGTGATGAAAGGTATCCAACTACGGGCATGACATTTTTTTACTGCCCTAAATGCTCATGGATACAAATGCGCTTTCGCACAGTGGCAAACGATGGGTGTCATGCATGCCCCTGGCTACCAATGCATAGAAACCAGGGGAACACATATACTTGACTTGCGCTAATTATCGCACCCCCCAACTTAAATTGGACAATGTCCCCATTGTCCCCCAAACTTGAATTGGAGTGCGATAGGTGATTGGAGAAGCTTGTTGAGTTGCGATAGAGACTAAAGCACTAAGCATAAGGAAATTTCCTAAGGAAAAAAGGGAATATAACCAAAGGTAAATCCTTTGCTAAAATTTTGCGGCAACTAAGATATCTTGAAAAAAGGGGATGTGATAACTTGCAATAAGCAAGTTATTTTTCCTTTAAATTCAAACTAAATAAGGCAAAGAAAGGCATAATTGCGCTAATCCAGCTCACGAGGTCAAAGGAATTGCGCTAGTTCTCACCAAAAGGCAATATTGCTAATGCGACAAGAATATTCATTATTTTAGGGTGCTAACGCATGAAAGTTTAGTTGTTTTGTTGCCCACGTTTCCCTTCAGCGCAGGCGCTAATCCCAGAGCATTCGTACAATGAAAGTTGGATTAAAAGGATCACTTTGACGTGGACTTGGCGTGCAAGCTGGCAATAGATAACTTGGGCACGTATACCAATTGCTTGGAGAAATCAGCCTCTTAGCCTATAAAATGAATCCATCTGTCCAAGAAGAGGGGACAGAGGCAAAGGGAGAAAGAGAAGATCAGAAGACGAGAGTCTAGTTTTTACAAGAAGGCGAGTCGTCGCAGGGTAGATTTATATTATATTAGAATTTATTGTGCTATGTATTCCAGCATGAGCTAACTTTCCCGTATCAAGGCTTAGCATAGGCACCCATGCGGTGACAAGTTAGTTTTGTATGCGTACACTTTAATTTAATGAACCATTGATGCTTTCTACTTAGATGCGATACTTCTTTCATTACTAATTCCCGCCTGGCCAGCCGGTTGCGGTAGCAGCATGATAAATCCCTGACAGGTAACACATGTCGAAATATCTAAGTAGAGCAAGCTAGTGCATTACATGTAGTCTTGGTAGTAGTAAAATAATGCCACCGCAATAAGATAATGCATGAATGAGCTTAGACTGTTTTAAGACTAACGCAATCACTTGCAAGTAATTAGAGAACAGGTCCAACGCATGAGCTAATTGAACAAACCAATTGTTAGTTCTACGCCAAACGCATAGGTAATACCGGAAGGGAATCCTATGGTTATTTCTCACTTAGACATTAATGGATCAATTATTCAAAGTATGCGCTGCAAGATATCTTGTAAACGCATGTGGTTGCCAAAGCTAAAGCCTTGATAACTTTATCATTTAATACTTTCTTAAATTCTCTTCGCATAATTTATGTTCATCACATTATTTTCTTTACAAATTTTTCTCACCCTCATTTTAATTAGCATGATGCCACGCGTACATGAGTTTAGTAATAAAACTTGTAAATAGTCCTTCCTAGTGGATTCGACTCTAGAACTCTCTAGGTACTACTTGATTGTGTTAATTTATACTTGGGTTAATGCATATCCGCGACAAGTTCTGTATTAATTAATCGCCATTCTATCATACGATCAAGTTTTTGGCGCCGTTGCCGGGGAAGGAAACCAAGTTTGTTTATCTAACACTCCGTTTGGTATTTTTTTTTCACCTTGTTTCCTGTTGAGTACTTTCTCTAGGCAAACAAGATTGCATGCGTGCTGCCCGCCAGATCAATATAGAGATTGTTCCCGAGATTGACCGAACCTATCATAGAAGAAGAAGAAATCGCCGTGCTCGAAGACCGGTAGTTGAGCAACCAAAAGAAATGGCAGCACCAAACCAACCAAATTCGCCAGTAAACCCCATTCAATTGGTTGATGACAGAGCCAGAGGAATCAGAGATTATGTAGCCCCTGCAAACTGAAATTTTAATCCTGGAATAGTACAACCGACCTTGGAAACTGAAAGGTTCGAGCTTAAGCCAGTAATGTTCCAAATGCTAACCGCTGCAGGGCAATTTGGACGAAGTGTGGCTGAAGATCCACACTCCCACTTGAAATCATTCCTGGATATCTGCAATAAATTCATCATCCCAGGAGTAACACAGGAGCAGCTACAGGTCATCCTCTTCCCTTATTCGCTAAGAGATGCCGCCAAAGTCTGGTTAAATCAACAACCAGCTAATTCCATATCTACATGGAATGATCTAGCCGAAAAGTTTCTAGAAAAATATTTTCCACCAACAGCAAATTCAAGGCTTAGAAAGGAGATTATGACCTTCGCTAAGATGGAAGATGAGACCCGCAGTGATGCTTGGGAACGGTTTAAAATTTTGTTACAAAGATGTCCACATCACGGGTTACCACACTGTCTTCAGCTAGCGACCTTTTATGTCGGACTCAACAAAAATTCGTAAGTCTTAGTGGATTCATCCTCTAACGGTGCACTCCTGCGGAAGACTTATGATGAAGCACATGACATTCTCGACCGAATAGCGCGCAACAATTACGAGTGGGGCACCGTAGAAGATAAAAGAAAAAGACCAGTAAAGACCAACGTAGGAAGTTTTGAAGTCGACCCATTAACATCAGTAAACGCAAAAATTGATGCGCTGACTACGAAAATGGATGCACTAACTGCAAGCACAGCGCCGTTGATTGCGCAACTCCACGCAGTAGGATGCGGAATCTGCGGAGAAGGACATACGCATGACCAATGTCCTTCTAACCCGGAATCAGTGTTCTATGTAGGACCACAAGGAGCTGTGCGCAACAATCCCTTTTCGAATACATACAACCTGGATGGAGGAATCACCCAATTTTTTCATGGAACGGTAACGCAAGCAAACAGCCGCAACAAGGTAACACAAATCCTGCGCTAAGGCAGTTTAATGCTACCAATGAACAATCATCACAGGGACCATTCAAGCGCAACACCAGCGCAAACAGCAGCCATCAAGAAGCTTCATCATCCAATTCACTAGAAACAATAATGAAGGAGTTCATGGCAAGCCAAAAAGAATATATGGCCAAAAATGATGCGGTAGTCCAGAGTCAAGTAGTATCTCTGCGAAACTTGGAGATTCAAGTTGGACAACTTGCGACAGAACTCAAGAACAGACCTAATGGCACATTGCCTAGCAACACAGAAGCCCTAAAAGGAAAAGTACATTGCCATGCATTGACTCTCCGTAGTGGGAAGCAGCTGCCGATAATTGATCCTACGTCAGTACAGGATGAGCCGAACAAAGATGCGACTGAACCAGTGACTATCCAGGAGCAGGACAATGGCACAGAAGTAGCCAACGCAGAACAACAAAAGAAGGAAAACCTAGTGGAAAAAGAACCTGAAGCTTATAAACCCACCATCCCTTTCCCGCAAAGGTTAAGAAAGAAGAATGATCAAGCACAATTCAAGAAGTTTCTAAATGTCTTGCGCGAGCTTCACATCAATATCCCTTTGGTGGAAGCACTAGAAAAATTGCCTAGCTATGCAAAGTTTCTAAAGGACATTTTGACGAATAAAAGACCATGGAAAGAATTTGAAACAGTTGCGCTAACCAGCGAATGCAGCGCGATCCTATCCAACAAGCTCCCACCTAAATTAAAAGATCCGAGAGGTTTCACTATCCCTTGCTCGATCGGAGGGATTGATGTCGGAAGAGCGTTATGTGATCTCGGTGCAAGCATCAACTTGATGTCTCTATCTGTATACAAGTGCCTGGGGATTGGGGAAGCACGACCAACCACTGTTACACTACAACTCGCAGATAGATCTGTCGTTCATCTGGAAGGAAAAATCGAAGATGTTCTGGTAAAGGTTGATAAATTTATCTTTCCAGTTGACTTCATTATTCTTGACTATGAAGCAGACAGGGAGGTTCCAATTATCCTGGGACGACCTTTCCTAGCCACTAGCCAGACGCTCATAGATGTGCAAAAAGGAGAGCTCACTATGCGCATGAACGACCAGAAGGTGGTCTTTAACGTGTTCAACGCATTGAAGTACCCTGATGAGCCTAAGGAAAGTGAAACAGTTGCACGCATAGATGTTTATTCGCCAATGGAGATCCTGAAATTTTATGCGCTTAGAGCTGCTAGGGAAGTAGAAGAGGAAGATCAAGACACATGTGAAGCAGACAAATGTTGTGTCATGGCACAACCTAATGAAGCAATCCATGCGATAGACCTAGAAGACAGAGAGTTCACGCTCTCCTCCGAAGTGCAACCCCCTGCGCTGGAGCTAAAGCCCCTCCCAGCACACCTGAAATACAAATTCTTAGGAAAAGGAGAATCTCTATCGCTGATCATATCTTCAAAATTGAATCTATATCAGGAAGAGTTGTTGATGAAAATGCTGACCAAACACAGAGGTGCTATTGGATGGAGTCTTGCAGATATAAAGGGAATTAGTCCCTCGTACTGCATGCACAAAATCTTATTACTAAATGAATCAGACGAGTTTATTGAGCGACAAAGACGGTTAAATTCTGCGATGATGGCGGTTGTGCGCAAAGAAATCATCAAATAGTTGGACGCAGGAGTGATCTATCCCATCGCAGATAGTAAATGGGTGAGCCCTGTTCAGTGCGTACAAAAGAAGGGTGGAATGACGGTAGTAACCAACGCAAAGAATGAGTTGATTCCAACGTGCACCATCACTTGTTGGTGCGTATGCATGGACTACCGCAAGCTCAATGCAATCACTAAGAAGGATCATTTCCCTCTTCCATTCATTGATCAGATGCTTGACAGACTTGTGGGACAAGCCTTCTATTGCTTCCTCGATGGTTATTATGGTTACAATTAGATATCTATTGCGTCAGAAGATCAGGAGAAGACAACCTTTACCTGTCCCTATGGAACTTTTGTGTTCAGAAGAATGTCTTTTGGGCTATGCAATGCGCTAGGAACATTCCAAAGATGCATGATGACCATTTTCTCAAATTTATTGGAAAAATCAGTCGAAGTTTTCATGGACGATTTCTCTGTCTATGGAAGCTCTTACGCAGATTGTTTAACGCAGTTAGAGCGTGTTCTTACGCGCTGCGAAGAAACAAACTTAGTGCTAAACTAGGAAAATTGCCACTTTATGGTTGAAGAAGGAATAGTGTTGGGCCACCGCATATCAAACGAAGGAATAGAAGTTGACAAAGCAAAGATTGATGTGATTGAAAAACTACCGCCGCCAACATCTGTCAAGGGAATTCGCAGTTTCCTAGGACACGCAGGTTTTTATCGTCGTTTCATTAAAAACTTCTCGCACATAACAAAGCCCTTGTGCGCATTATTGGAGGCAAACAGAAAATTTGAATTCTCAAGAGATTGTGCTCAAGCCTTTTGTGATTTGAAGAATGCGTTAGTTACTGCGCCCATCCTGACAACCCCAGATTGGATAGAACCCTTTATCCTGATGTGTGATGCAAGTGATGTGGCAATTGGCACAGTGCTAGCGCAGAAAAATGAGAAGTCAATTCATCCCATTTATTATGCTAGCAAAACATTAAATGAGGCACAGAGTAATTAGACGACCACCGAGAAGGAATTATTAGCCGTTGTTTATGCATTCGATAAATTTCGTGCGTACTTGATTGACTCCAAGATTACTGTTTACACTGATCATGAGGCAATCAAGTACCTGATCGCAAAGAAGGATGCAAAACCAAGACTGATTAGATGGATCCTGCTTCTACAAGAGTTTGATTTGGAAATCAAGGACAAAAAGGGATGTGAAAACCAAGTAGCTGACCATCTGTCGCGGCTTGACAACCAAGAAAAAGTGGATGCGCCTGACACTCCTATCGCAGAGGAATTTCTAGACGAAAAGCTGTTGAAAATTGAGGAAGAAGTCCCTTGGTTTGCTGATGTGGCAAACTACCTGGCCGAAGGGATTATGCCTGAAGAGTACTCAACGCAGCATCATAAGAAATTCCTTCATGAAGCAAAGTTTTATTTATGGGACGACCCCTTTCTCTACCGCAGAGGACCAGATCAAATAATTAGAAGATGCGTTAATCAGCAAGAAGCACAAAAGATTTTAGACGCATGTCACGAGTCTCCTTATGGGGGCCATTTTGGAGGACAATGCACTGCGGCCAAAATACTACAAAGTGGTTACTGGTGGCCAACATTGTTTCAAGACGCAAAGAAGCATATCGATAAATATCGCAGATGCCAGCGCATAGGAAACATCAGCGCAAAGAATGAAATGCCTCAGACTTACATGTTATAGATCGAGCCATTTGACGTTTGGGGAATCGATTTCATGGGACCATTCCCTCCATCACAAGGTTTTCAGTACATCCTCCTTGCAGTCGACTATGTCACCAAGTGGGTGGAAGCAATCGCCTGTGTCAGAAATGATGCAGCAACTGTGGCAAAATTTCTTAAAAGAAATATTTTCACCAGATATGGGGTGCCATGCCGGCTTATCAGTGATCAAGGAACCCATTTTGTAAACAAAATCATGAGCAAACTCTTGCTAAAATACAATGTCAAACATCATATAGCAACAACTTATCATCCCCTGAGCAATGGTCAAGCTAAGGTATCCAACAAGGAAATCAAAAGAATCCTTGAGAAGGTAGTCGGCGCAGGAAGAAAAGACTGGGCGCAACATTTGGACGATGCTCTGTGGGCATATCGCACGACTTTCAAAACACCTTTAGGGATGTCTCCCTATGCGTTGGTCTTTGGAAAAGCGTGCCACTTGCCGCTAGAGCTTGAATATAAAGCGTATTGGGCGTTAAAATGTCTAAATTTTGACCTAAATGCGGCATGGCAGGCAAGGTTGCGACAGCTCTCAGAACTAGAAGAATTCAGGAGAAGTGCCTACGAAAATGCCAAAATAAACAAAGAAAAACAAAAGCAGTGACATGACAAGAGAATATATAAAAAGACATTGAAAGAGGGAATGAAGGTATTATTATTTAACTCTCGTCTACGTCTTTTTCCAGGAAAACTAAAATCAAGATGGTCGGGACCCTACATTATCCACAAAATATATTCGTACGGGGCAGTGGATTTGCAGTCTGCTGATGGAAAAAAAATTTCAAGGTCAACGGACAACGAATTAAACCATATATTGATGGGACTAGTGACGAGGTTGTTGAGATCATTCTCCTAACCGACCCACCATGAAAGGAAAAAAAGCTTTAGGTCCAGAAAGCAAGTGCTCTAAGTTGCGGCAGGACCTAGCGCAAAGCAAGAGCACTCACAGGTTAGTTATTTTTATTTCTTTATTGTTTTTATTTTGTTGCGAATATTTTTTTAGAGTAGAATTTTGAGTTAGCCTTTAGCGCATACCCATCTTCTTTCCTCAAACCACCTGTGGTGGGGGTCGAAAGCATAACATATCGCCATTAATGAGCCCCCTTTGATTACGACTGCTCCACGATTCACGAGACGACATCCACATTCCCCCACAAACCATCATATCTCTTCCGTATGCGTGGGATTTGAAAAAGCCATCATGATTTCAACTTTTGAAATTCCTTGCGCCGGTATAAACCACCCGAAGAAGCACGTTTCTTTTCCATTCTTCGTTTCATTTTCTTCGTCCTGAAAATAGAAAGCTAATCCTCTTGGCTTTTTCTCTATCTAAAACCCTAAGCAGCCATGTCTAGTTCCCCAAATGTTTTCCTCGCCGATAATGCAGCCCACTCGACTCCAGTCGCCGACGGCCTTTCCGAAGATATAGTCATCCTCCCTGATCATAGCGCAAACGGCCAAGGCGGAGGAGCTAACTTTTTTGAAGAAAAAGACATGGCAACCCTAGAGAATGAACTGCCGATTGAGGGCAGCCAGGCCATTCCCCCACCCGCACCGTCCACCGAGGCCACAGAGGTGTTAAACATAGCACCTCTCGACACATCTTCTTTTCAAGTTCAAGTCGTCAACCTCACTCCTACTCCAAACCTCCCTCTTCCACGAAACCTAACCCCATTTCCGTCCCCATTTCCCCAGTTACTTCTCTTACCGCCACCTGAGTCCTCATCAACCCTGGCCTCCAACCCATCTCCATCCTCTTCATCCACTCCCATGGCCTAACTGAACCTCCCCAGCCATCATCTTCAGCAAATCCCACCTTTATGCAGTTTTCTGAGCAAGAAGAGGAGGTGTGGAACTCTTTGATGGGGGAACTCGACGCAGAAGGCGAAGCCTGAAGGTGTTCATATAACACATGCGGAAGCAATTGAAGATCGAAAGCACTTAACTCAATCAATTTTACTCCTAAAGCATGCATGTTCTAGAAAAGACAGAACAGAAAGAAAGGAATACCAACCTCTTTGTAGCTCAAATGAGTTGATCTCCTTGTGGTGTTTTCCTTCTCCAACTTCTCTTGGACAACCTCTAGAGTCTTGCCTACTATTCTCCGGGCCAAGAACGACTTGTGGGAGTCTATAATCGTAGGGAAAGGGAAGGGAATGCTTGAAGAATCAAGCTCTATAGAGATATGAGATGAGAGAGTGATTGAGGAAGAATTTCTGCAGCATAACACTAAGGTAAAAGCTATATCTCTCCACAATCTGATTCTTCCTCTACTTATAGAGAGAATCCATGCAAGGGGCTTCAAGGTGCAAGACACATGGTGGTCTTAATGGAGAAAGTGGAAGCTAGGTGTTCAAACAACACTACATGCACCATTGCATGAATGTGGTGTAATTCCACTTTGTGTCTTCATGCAATAGTGGATTTCCAACTTTTTCCACTAAATTATGAATCAAAATCAGATTCTAAATTCAGCATTATTGATTTTAATTTCAATTCTAAATTGAAATTAATTATAACAATCAATCTTGTAGCTTGCCCCACTAATTATGTATGATTAATCAAATTAATCATCTAAATGTTGTGCATTATTTACATGTGAATCTTAATTCATGTTTATAGTATTTAAAACCCTTTTAAATACTTTATCTCTCATTTTCTAATTTAATTCATAATTAAATTATTGTGTCAAACACAATTTTACGATAATACCCTTTTTCCCGATTTTGAACAATTCAAAGAATCCTATCAATATGTTATAAGCTTTAATCTGATATGAGCTAGTAGGGGGACCTAATGGACCTATAGATCATGGGCTCCAATGGTTCGAGGCTAACCGACTAATCTCATTATCTAAGCTAGCCAACATTCGTTAACTACCGGGACACTCCACTATAGCCCGATAGTTGCACTCCCCTCACTATAGATATATTTCCGTCCACTTGATTTAACCATGTTCAGTAAGTCGTTCC
Source organism: Luffa aegyptiaca (assembly GCA_017139565.1). NCBI lineage: Eukaryota > Viridiplantae > Streptophyta > Magnoliopsida > Cucurbitales > Cucurbitaceae > Luffa > Luffa aegyptiaca. Next base: position 26,663,027 of record CM029405.1, on the reverse strand, counting down.
TTCACAGGTCGTTCGTAGCTATAGCTAGGTCAAATGATCGTTTTACCCCTATAGTACTTCTTGTTCCTTAAGTTCCACTAATCCTCTAATGAACAATCGGTTTGTGGTCCAACCATCAAACCTAAGTCCCTTTCGATCCAACGAGAGGGTGGGGCCCCTTGTTCAAGTCCTGGAGTTAGTACTTAAGGGAACAACCTCTCTACTATCCTTGAAATGGGTAGGAGCGAATTCCGTCTTGCGAGACTATGTCCCCAGCTATCTATTCGATCTTAACCCCAAAATGGTAGGCTTGTTGAGTCGGCGATGTTGGCCACTCTCACCCATGCAGATCAAAGGATAATCTCGTATAAACAGGAGTTCATAGTTAGCTCAGGATTAAGAACGAGTTACCTAGGTCATCTTTGAGAAATAGTCAGTTTCTTTAGTAAACGGCGTTATAAAGAGAAAGTGACTAATTTCGTGGTCCAGTCTTATGCAAACTCATTGCATAGGACGCCCCCACTAGCATGTCTCCACATGAACAATTCAGGATCTCATCGTTTGTACTTTATACAAAGTGGGCCGCGTCCATAGTGTCCCCAGGATAAGGCACCCAACCGTATCCTTATACTATAGACTATTTTGACTATAAACTTGAACTTGATCCTTCGATATGTCCTTACATATAGTTCGAGTATTCATTTTATAGCCAAGGATCTTAGTTTATTGGATTTAGGTTAATCATTCGTAATTTACATATTCAATAACATCTTTTACTGAATAACTTCAATAACGACTTTATTGCAAATAGAAATAAACTCGTAGTTTGTAGATCATTAAACAAAGCCTTGCATCAGAAGGAAATTGCCACAGCAGCTGCGGCAGTGGAAGCGGCCCGTAAGGCCAATGAAGAAGTAGCCGCAAGAGAAAAGGAGCTCACCACGAAAGAAGAGCAAATCAAGGCCGCAGCAGGTCTGGCCGAAATCACCGCAACCCTCAGCTCTCTGCGGCATGAGTCAACATCTTCAATATCCGAAGACAATCTTCCGCTGACCCACCGTTGCAATGTACAGACGGCTGCGCTGGCCATCAATGAGCCATCGGGAAGTCATGCGGCCGGCCCCAACAGTAAAAGAAAAAGGGCCTCCGCAGCGGACAAAGGCAAGGAGAAGGCAGGGGAAGACAAAGTCAACTTTATGGAGGAACGGGGGTTCAGCTGCAAGCTACCGCAAGCCATGACGGAGCAAATTTCCAAACGCAAATGGGAGCTGGTTTGCGAAAATTTCCCTGACTACGCCCCTGCGTTGGTTATGGACTTCTACAGAGTAGAATGGTAGGACGAGCTAGAAGAGGTCCTTGTGCGCGGTCACGCAATCGCATTTACCCCAGCCTTTATAAATTCAATCTTTGAGCTGCCGGACCTGCCCGACACAGAGGGCAATGCCTTGTTGTTGTCCCAAGATGAGGACTTCCTAACCGCAGTCCTAGTTACGGTGGCTAGACCTGGCGCTCGATATGATGGGCGCGGGACCGCAAGAACCTTGAAGGCGCAGACTCTAGTCTTCGAAGCATCCGCTTGGATGCATTGGATAAAAAACCGGATCATGCCCACAACGCATGATGCTACCCTGAGCTTGCCACAGGTGGTTTTGGTCTACTGCATCCAGCGCGGAATCCCTGTAGATCTAGGCCGTGTATTATCCGAGTCCCTACGCCAGAATGCTGCGAAATCAAAGGGTGCCATCTTCCTGCCGGGACTAGTCACACGCCTCTGCCGCATAGCAGGCCTTTTACCCTCTCACAACGAAGCAACGTGACCTATGCGGCAGTCTTTTGACGAACAATGGATGACGCGCATCATACGAACGTTCAACCTGCGTCTACAGGCGGAAGCTCAACGCCAGGATCCTGCGCCCCCAACTACTTCAGACCCTCCTGCGCCAGAAGAGCAACCCAAGAAAAGGCGCAAGCAAACAGTAGGTCGTAGGCCTCCCGCCGCGACAGGGCACGCCCACCAACAATCTCAGGCGCAGGAAACACCTGTTTGCGCAATAAATCAAGCAGCCCTATCCCCGCCTTCTTCGCCCGACCAACAACCCATTCAAGATGGCTCACGCATAGAAAATGTGAGCCAAGTGGAGGCCCGCGCATCGCCCCCGCCAGATCCGTCGCGTGTAAATGCCAACGAGCCTACGCTTAGCTCCCAACAACAAGCAGGGCCTTCTGCCAGCACCAATCCAGATGCGGCCAGCCAGCCTCTTGACATCGACACCGCGCTCATTTTTATGGAGCTTGGGCATATGATCGATGCACGAATGGAGCCCATGAGCGAGCAATTTGAAGAACTGTCCTAGTGAGTTAACGCCATGATGATATTTCTAGTTCGCTGGACAGGACAATTCGGACGGCTTCTAGTTGCACCGAATATTTTTGTGCGCCGACCCAAACCCGATCAAGCTGAGCCATCGCAAGTTAGGGCGCCCATGGCTCCTCCACCTCAAAATCCACCGCCACCGCCGTTGCCACCACAGTAAATCTGCAACTTCTCTCTCTTTTGTTTATACAAGATTTTTTTTGTATTGCGTCGATTCTCTTATGTATGAAAATTTCTTGTCGCATTAATGATAGCTGTTTTCATCTGTGCATTTCCTATACGCCTTTTCATACCTCACTATGATTGAAACCTTTGCGTTAGCCTGGCTGTTTTCCTTCGCATAACAGTTTTCTTTCATTTTTTCCTTTACTGCAGTTATTTGGCCGGATTTCCCTTTGCCTTGATTTCCTCATTACCTTAGGAAAATTAAAAAATAATAAATAGGTTAATAAGCTATCGCACTCCATATTAAGTTTGGGGGACAATGGGGACATTGTTTGGTTTAAGTTTGGGGGTGCGGAAGCTAACGCAAATAACATTTGCATTCCTCTGGTCTGAGACGTAAGTCTGCATTCCATGAACGTTTAGGGCAGTAAAAAAATGCAATGCCCGTAGTTGGATACCTTTCATCGCAAAATGTGGGTAAGCCAAAACGAAAGCATGCGTTTTGATGTCTGATGCTTTCTACTTAAAAAAAAAAAGGGTTTTCGTTAGCTAATTAGGAAATTTTCGCAAAGGCCAAATCCTACTAGCTCTGCGCTAGGAAAATGTATGTAAGAGTGCAAAGTTGTTGGGCCAAGTCATTCTCGCAAAGTTGATAGCAGGCATTGCTTGGGGACAAGCAATAGTTTAAGTTTGGGGGTTTGATAACTTGCAATAAGTAAGTTATTTTTCCTTTAAATTCAAACTAAATAAGGCAAAGAAAGGCATAATTGCGCTAATGCAGCGCACGAAGTCAAAGGAATGGCGCTAGTTCTCACTAGAAGGAAATATTGCTAATGCGACAAGAATATTCATTATTTTAGGGTGCTAACGCATGAAAGTTTAGTTGTTTTGTTGCCCAAGTTTCCCTTCAGCGCAGGTGCTAATCCCAGAGCATTCGTACAATGAAAGTTGGATTAAAAGGATCACTCTAACGTGGACTTGACGTGTAAGCTGGCAATAGATAACTTGGGCACATATACCAATTGCTTGGAGAAATCAGCCTCCTCAGCCTATAAAATGAATCCATCTGTCCAAGAAGAGGGGACGGAAGAAAAGGGAGAAATAGAAGATCAGAAGACGAGAGTCCAGTTTTTACAAGAAGGCGAGTCGTCGCACGGTAGATTTATATTATATTAGAATTTATTGTGCTATGTTCCAGCATGAGCTAACTTTCCCGTATCAAGGCTTAGCATAGTCACCCATGCGATGACAAGTTAGTTTTGTATGCGTACACTTTAATTTAATGAACCATTGATGCTTTCTACTTAGATGCGATACTTCTTTCATTACTAATTCCCGCTTGGCCAGCCGGTTGCGGTAGCAGCATGATAAATCCCTGACAGGTAACGCATGTGGAAATATCTAAGTAGAGCAAGCTAGCGCATTACATGTAGTCTTGGTAGTAGTAAAATAATACCACCGCAATAAGATAATGCATGAATGAGCTTAGACTGTTTTAAGACTAACGCAGTCACTTGCAAGTAATTAGAGAACAGGTCCAACGCATGAGCTAATTGAACAAACCAGTTGTTAGTTCTACGCCAAACGCATAGGTAATACCGGAAGGGAATCCTATGATTATTTCTCACTCAGGCATTAATGGATCAATTATTCAAAGTATGCGCTGCAAGATCGCTTGTAAACGCATGTGGTCGCCAAAGCTAAAGCGTTGATAACTTTATCATTTAATACTTTCTTAAATGCTCTTCGCATAATTTATGTTCATCGCATTATTTTCTTTACAAATTTTTCTCACCCTCATTTTAATTAGCATGATGCCACGCGTACATGAGTTTAGTAATAAAACTTGTAAATAGTCCTTCCTAGTGGATTCGACTCTAGAACTCTCTAGGTACTACTTGATTGTGTTAATTTATACTTGGGTTAATGCATATATGCGACAAGTTCTGTATTAATTAATCACCATTCTATCATACGATCAGGATGCGAAGAGCAAATGGCGAGGAGCTAACGCAGAGGATTTTTCAGATTCAGGCATGCTGCTAAGGTTATGAGAGAATGCGATAGATCGATCAAAAGAAGATATTTCATTGATGCGACAAGAAATTGTGTACAATAGAAATTCGAGCATTAGAAAAAAAATTCATAAGTATAGAAAAGAAAATATTTTACTCCTGCGACGGCGGTGGTCGGGGATGTCAGGGCGGCGGTGGGGGCATGTGTGGGCGGACCTGGGATGGCCCTTCGCCGTCTTGTCTTGACTGCCCTTGAGGACGCGTGAATTGATCAGGTGCAACTGGCAACCTTCCGAAAGAGCTCGTCCAGCGCACTAGAAATACCATCATTGCGTTGACGCGTTGCGAGAGCTCGAATTGCTGCTGCCGCAGAGGCTCGACAATTGCGTGAAGCTGCCGCTGCATCTCTGCAAACACCCGCGCTTCATCAATGTCAAAGATTTGGTCGAGCAGCTGATGGTTGGGGTCTACGGTCGGCTCGTCTTGCAGCAGCTGGTCAGGGCGCGCAGAAGTTTGCTCGGATTGGTGGGGGAGATCTGGGAGAGAAGTCGGCTGGTTGCTGACCTCTACTTGATGCATTGTCTCGACGTGCACTTCAGGAGGATGGGACTGGCGCACAGGAGAGGATGAAAACGACATCAAGGCTTGCTAATTTAGAGCGCAGACAGGATTTTCTACGCGTGAGGAACTTCACGTACATGCCTTGCCGCGATTGAGGGATTGCAGCCCGCGGTTTGCTTGCGCCTCTTCTTCTTTTGGGGCTCGGGTGCAGGAGGTTGCTCTTCGGCCGCAGGGGCAGGATCTTGGCGAGGAGCTGTGGCTGCGCGGATGCGAATGTTCTGCGTCCGGGTTATGCGCGCAAGCCACAGGTCATCGAACGTCTGCCAGATGGCCCTGACTTCATCTGATGTCGTGGGTACAAGGCCAGCTATGCGGCAGAGCTTCGTAACGAGACCTGGGCCGAACATGACTCCCTTTGGCTTGTAGGTAGTCTTGCGCAGGGAGTCGTAGAGAATTAGGCCCATGTCTATAGGGATCCCCTTGATGATGCAGTAGACGAGGACCACCAGCGGGATTGAAAGGGTGGCATCATGCGTTGTGGGCATGATGCGATTCTTTATCCAGTGCATCCAGGCGGTGGCTTCAAACTCCAGCCATTGTGCTTTAAGAGTCCTCGCAGAGCCGCGCCCGTCCTAATGCCAGGTCGAGCTACCATAGCTAGGCTACGGCCAGAAAATCCTCATCCTGCGAGGATAGTAGGGCAATACCTTCGGCTTCAGGTGCATCGGGCAGCTCGAAGGCAAAGTTGATGATGCTAGGGGCGAATGCGACTGTGTTGTCGCGCACCATCACTTCATTTATTTCTTCCTGCCACTACGCCCGGTAGAATTCTTGGACTAAGCGAGGACGTAATCAGGGATGGTTTCGTAGACCAACTCCCATTTGCGCTGAGAGATTTGGGCCTCCATGGTCTGCGGGAGCGCATAGCTGAATCCGCGTTCTTTGGTGAAGTTGCCCTTGTCTTCACAAACTTTCTCTTTTCCTTTAGATGCGGTAGGGGCCCTCTTTCTCTTGTTCTGGATGCTGGGGCCTGCTGCATTTCCTTGTGCCAGCTCTCTGATGGTGAGCGCGGCGGACTGGACGTTGCGGCGCTGAGTCAACGGGAGATTGTCTTCAGAGTCCATAGACACGGACTCATGTGCCGGCGATTGTAAAGCGGCTGCGATGGCAGCCAATCCTGCTGCGGCCAGTTCCTCGACCACTCTATCTTGCGCTTCTTTCTCTACGCGCTCTTCTTCTCGCGCCACATGCTCTTCGTCAGCGACAGCTTTTCTCGCGACTTCGTCTGCTACAACCTTTGCTTCGGTTTCCCTTTGGCGCAGGGCTTCGCCTTCGGCGCCCATTTCTCCCAACAGGGAGTTCCATGCAGCTTCTTCTCGTTCTAAAAGACGAGGAAAGGGAGGGTTAGAGGAGACGAAAAGGTTGGCTGTGGAGGACGGAGGTAAAGGGTTAGAAACGGTGTTGGAGGAAGAAGGTGCGAAATGCGATGGGTCGAAAGATGGAAGGGCCGAGGAGTCAGGTGGAGGCAGGAGAAGGGTTGATGGAAATGGAGATGGGAAAGGCGTGAGGTTCCGACTAGGGGGAAGTTGTCGACAGGGGAGAGATGGACAGGGTTTACTTGGAATGAAGAGGTGTCGAGAGGTGGGAGGTCGAGGACTTCGAGTGGAACTACGGAGGTGGAAGGAAGAGAGGATAGGTCCTGGGCGGAAGGTCGCTCTCCATCGACGACTTCGGGCTCTTCCTCTTGGCTGAGAGCTTTTTCCTCATGGCTGTTTTCATTTTGCTCTTCATCGGAGGAGATAACAATGTCTCGATTTGGCCAGTTTACTTTCGGCGAAGAGGGGACTTCATCATCGTCTGCGTAGCCGGCGACGGAGAGGTTTTGGGAATCGTCGAGCAACATGGTTCGAACTGGCGGGTATAGGGTTTCTGCGAGAGAGAGGGTTTTTCGAAAACTGATGCAATGAAGAAGATGATGAAAATTGAAAAGAACACATCCCTTGAGGTTTTATATCAGCACATTTGAGGGGAATTTTAACAGTTTTGAAGCAATCACGCCCTTTCACATCCCACGCATACGGATTACTCATGATGGATGTGGGGGATTGTGTCGTCTCCTCGGGTATCGTGCAGCGGATGGGATTCTATGAGGTGCACTGAGATCCTTATCAAGGCTCTATTCTACCAAAATAATCTATAGCATAATGAAAAAATGCTATGCGGAAAGAAAATAAGCGAGAAAACTTTAACCTGCGGGAGCTCTCTTGATGCGATAGGTCCTGTCGCAGATGAGAGCACTTCTTCTCTGGACCTAACTTTTTCACATTCTCATGGTGGATCTGTTAAAATGATGATTTCAACAACCTCGTCATAGGTCCCGTCAATGTATGGCTTGATTCGCTATCCATTGACCTTAAAAATTCTTTTTCCATCTGCGGAATGCAAGTCCACGACCCCATACGGATATATCTTGTGGATAATGTAGGGTCCGGACCACCTTGATTTCAGTTTTCCTCGAAAAAGACGTAGAGGAGAGTTAAATAATAGTACTTTCATTCCTTCTTTCAGTACCTTTTTGGAGATTCGTCTGTCATGTCATTGCTTTTATTTTTCTTTGAGAATTTTAGCATTTTCATAAGCATTCAACCTAAATTCCTCCAACTCTGTTATCTGGCGCATTCGAGCTTGGCCTGCCACAGCCAAATCGAGGATAAGTCGTTTCAATGCCCAATGAGATTTGTATTCAAGCTCCAGTGGCAGGTGACATGCTTTTCCAAACACTAGCGCATAGGGTGACATCCCTATAGGTGTTTTGAAAGCTGTGCGGTAAGCCCATAGTGCGTCGTCTAGGTGTTGCGTCCGATATTTTCTTCCTAAGCTAACCACTTTCTCAAGGATTCTTTTGATCTCTCTATTTGACACCTCAGCTTGACCATTGCTCTGGGGGTGATAAGCTGTTGCAACACGGTGTTTGACATTATACTTCAACAAGAGCTTATTCATGATTCGATTCACAAAATGAGTCCCTTCATCACTAATGAGTCTCCGTGGCACACCATATTGTGTGAAAATGTTTCTTTTAAGGAACCTTGCCACAGTTGCCGCATCATTTCTAACGCAGGCGATAGCTTCTACCCACTTGGTGACATAATCAACCACGAGGAGAATGTATTGGCATCCTTGCGATGATGGAAAGGGTCCCATGAAATCTATTCCCCAAACATCGAATGGTTCTACTTCTAGCATGTAGTTTTGTGGCATCTCATTCCTTGCGCTAATGTTTCCCGTGCATTGGCATTTGTCACATTGCGTGACGTGCCTTCTTGCGTCATGGAATAACGTTGGCCACCAATAGCCACTTTGTAGAACTTTGGCTGCAGTACGCTGACCTCAAAAATGTCCGCCATATGGTGATTCGTGACATTCTTTCAAGATTTTTAACACATCCTGTTCTCTAACGCATCTTCGGATTATTTGATCTGGTCCCCTGTGATACAGAAAAGGGTCATCCCAAAAATAGAATTTTAATTCATGGAAGAACTTCTTACGTTGCTGCATTGAATATTCCTCGGGCACGATTCCTGCGGCAAGGTAGTTTGCCACGTCAGCGAACCAAGGTACTTCAATGTCAATTTTCAGTAGCTTTTCATCTGGGAATTCTTCTATGATGAGAATGTCAGGCGCATCCACCTTTTCAGGATTGTCTAACCGCGACAGATGGTCAGCTACTTGGTTTTCATTCCCCTTTTTGTCCTTGATCTCTAAATCAAATTCTTGGAGCAACAAAATCCATCTAATCAATCGCGGCTTTGCGTCCTTCTTTGCGATTAGGTACTTAATGGGCGCATGATCAGTGTAAACAGTGACCTTTGAGCCAATCAGGTATGCACGAAATTTATCGAACGCGTAGACGACAGCCAGTAATTCCTTCTCGGTGGTTGTGTAATTAGTCTGCGCCTCATTAAATGTTTTGTTGGCGTAATAAATGGAGTGAATTGATTTCTCCTTCTTCTGTGCCAGCACTGCACCGATCCACATCACTTGTGTCACACATTAGCACAAATGGATCTGCCCAATTTGGTGTTGTAAAGATTGGCGCAGTTACTAATGCATGCTTTAAGTCACAGAAGGCCGTCGTGCATTCTTTTGAAAATTCAAATTTCTTGTTTGCCTCCAATAATGCACACAAGGGCTTCGTTATGTGCGAGAAGTTTTTAATGAACCGGCGGTAGAAACTTGCATGCCCTAGGAAACTGCGAATTCCTTTAATAGATGTGGGCAGCGGCAGCTTTTCAATTACATCTACCTTTGCCTTATCAACTTCTATTCCAGCTTTAGATATGCGATGACCCAACACTATTCCTTCTTCTACCATAAAGTGACATTTTTCCCAATTTAATACCAAATTTGTTTCTTCGCAGCGCACAAGAACTTGCTCCAGCAGCGTTAGGCAGTCTGCGTAGGAATTTCCATAGACAGAAAAATCATCCATGAAAACCTCAACGGATTTCTCCAGCAAATCTGAGAAAATAACCATCATACATCTCTGAAATGTTCTTGGCACATTGCATAATCCAAACGACATCCTTCTGAACGCAAATGTACCGTAAGGACAAGTGAATGTGGTCTTCTCCTGGTCTTCTAGCGCAATGGAAATTTGGTTATACCCTGAGTATCCATCCATAAAACAGTAGTAAGCTTGTCCAGCTAGTCGGTCAAGCATTTGGTCAATGAATGGGAGAGGAAAATGATCCTTCTTAGTGATTGCGTTCAGCTTGCGGTAGGCCATGCACACTCGCCAACCAGTGATGGTTCGTGATGAAATTAGCTCATTCTTTGCGTTGGTGACTACCGTCATTCCTCCCTTTTTTTGGCACACACTACACTGGACTTACCCATCTACTGTCTGCGATGGGATAAATGACTCCTGTGTCTAACCATTTGATAATTTCCTTGCGCACTACCTCCATCATTGCTGGATTCAAACGCCTCTGACGCTCAACAAATTCATCAATTAATCGAATTTTGTGCATGCAGTACGAGGGGCTTATTCCCTTAATGTCAGCAAGACTCCATCCGATTGCAGTTTTGTTTCCTTTAACAACTTTTCTTGCGTTAGATTTAATTTAGAAGAAATAATCACTGGTAAGGAATCTTCTTCGCCTAGAAATTTGTATTTCAAATGCGTTGGGAGGGGTTTAAGTTCTAATGCAGGAGGATGTATGATAGAGGGTAAAGTGGACTCCCTGTTTACGAGGTCCAACGCATGGACTGTTTCGTTGGATTCTGCCATGATGCGGCACTCCTCTGCTTCGCATGCGTCTTGAGTTTCTTGTTCTGCCTTACACGCAACTTTTATTGCGTTCATTCGGAGAATCTCCATTAGTGAGCAGACGTCTATTCGCGCAATTGTTTCGCTGCCCTTTGGATCATATGGGTATTTTAATGCGTTAAATACGTTGAACACCACCTTTTGGACATTCATGCGCATAGTCAGTTCTCCTTTCTGAACATCAATCAGTGTCTGCCCAGTTGCTAAAAACGGTCTTCCCAAAATGATTGGAATTTCCCTATCTGCTTCATAATCAAGAATAATAAAGTCAGCTGGAAAAATGAACTTGTTGACTTTTACCAGAACATCTTCGATCTTTCCTTCAAGATGCACTACCGATCGGTCTGCGAGTTGAAGGGTAACAGTGGTTGGGCGCGCTTCTCCAATTCCTAGGCGTTTGTATACAGATAATGACATCAAGTTGATGCTTGCGTCGAGATCACACAATGCCCTTCCCACATAAATACCTCCAATCGAGCAGGATCCTTCATTTGTTACCGCAACTGTTTCGAATTTCTTCCAAGGTCTTTTGTTGGATAAAATGTCCTTTAGAAATTTTGCATAGATAGGCATTTTCTCCAATGCTTCAACCAGAGGAATATTGATGTGAAGTTCTCGCAAGACACCAAGAAACTTCTTAAATTGTGCTTCGTCATTTTTCTTTCTTAACCTCTACGGAAAGGGTATCGGTGGCTTGTATGCGTCAGGTTCTTTTTCTTTTTGCTTTTTGGTTTCCTTCTCAGGTTCAACTTCAGTCGCCGCTGCGCTGCTTTTCTGCTCAGGATCAAGGTTAAAGCTGGGCGCAGGTTCACTTGATTCTTCTTGCGCTGGCGTAGGGTTATTGGTCGAGAGCTGTCTACCACTGCGGAGAGTCAATGCATGGCATTGCTCTTTTCCTTTTGGAGCTTATGTATTGCTGGGTAATGTCCCAACTGGTCTATTTTTCAATTCTGGCGCAAGCTGACCCACTTGAACTTCCAGATTTCTTAAGGATGCAGCTTGACTTTGGATACCGCATCATTTTTTGCCATATATTCCTTCTGACTTGTCATGAACTCTTTCATCATTGTTTCCAGTGAATTAGACGATGATGCGCCTTGGTCACCTCCACTTGTATTGTTGCGCTGAAAATGTCCCTGCGTTGTGTGCTCATGGTTAGCATTAAACTGTCTAGGTGCAGGATTTGTATTACCTTGTCGTGGCTGTTTGGTTGCACCACTATTCCATGAGAAGTTGGAGTGATTTCTCCATCTAGGGTTGTATGTATTTGAAAATGGATTGTTGGGCGCATTACCTTGAGGTCCCACATAAAACACTGATTCTAGGTTGGAAGGACATTGATCATGCACATGTTCTTCTCCGCACATTCTGCATCCTACTGCATCGAGTTGTGCTATGAGAGGATCTGTACTTGCTGTCAACGCATCCATTTTTGTAGTTAACGCATCGATCTTTGCATCTACTGCGGTCAACGAATCAACTTCGAATCCCCTGAACTGGTCTTCACTGGTCTTTTTCTTTTATCTTTTGCGGTGCCCCACTCATAGTTGTTGCGTGCAATTCGGTCAAGGATTGCATGTGCTTCGTCATATGTTTTCCTTAACAATGCACCGTTAGTAGATGAGTCAACCAAAATTTGAGAATTTTTATTCAGTCCGACGTAGAAAGTTTCTAACTGAATGCAATGTGGCAAGCGATGGTGTGGTCATCTTTGCAGCAAACTTTTAAAATGTTCCCATGCATCACTAAGTGTCTCGTCTTCCATTTGGACGAACGTCATGATTTCTTTTCTGAGTCTAGAATTTGCTATTGGTGGAAAATATTTTTCCAGAAACTTTTCGGTTAAATCGTTCCATGTAGCAATGGAGTTTGCTAGCTGCTGATTTAACCAGACTTTTGCAGCATCTCGTAGGGAGTAAGGAAAAAGGATGACCTGTAACTGTTCCTGAGTTACTCCGGGAATAATAAATTTGTTGCATATGTCTAGGAATGATTTGAGATATGAATGTGGATCTTCTGCTACACTTCCTCCAAATTGTCCTGCAGCAGGTAGCATTTGAAACATAATTGGCTTAAGCTTGAACCTTTCAGTTTCCAAGGTTGGACGTACAATTCCTGGGTTAAAATCACAATTTGTGGGAGCTGCATAATCTCTAATTGCTCGTGCTCTATCATCAGCCATTCGTATGGGATTCACTGGCGAATTCTGAGGATTTGGCACTGATAGCGAGCAAAAATGTCGCTATTTTAGTCCCAATTTATTAGGCTTTTCTGTGCTTTAATCGTGTTATTAATGAAAATATTTAATGTATTCTGTTATTTGGTCCTTAGGAGCAAAATCGGTGATTTTGGGAGAAAAAGTGCCTAAAATGAAGCTAATGAAGCCCAAATCCAAGCTTGGATCAAAAGGGGATCCAAAGAGGCCAATCATGATGGAAAAGCCCAAAAAGAAGTGAAGAGAAGGCCCAAAAATTAGCCCAAACCGAAGCTGGAATTTCTGGAAAATGGCACAGCGTCGAGACGCTGTGAAGACAGCGTCGCGACGCTACCCCCAATCCGGGCCTATAAAAGGCACCTCTTGGTGCCTCATTTATGCATCAATCATTCTTCAATCAATCCATTCTTTCCTTCCTTTGGCTCCTTTGGAGCCTCTCTCAAGGCTTTCTAGCCTTTTTGAGAGATTTCTTAGTGGGAAATATTTGGGGAATTTTGGGGAGCATCCTAGGAGGCTCAAGGAGTGTTCGGCGGAGCTCTAAGCGTCAGTGAAGGGGTTCTTTGACGGTCAATTCCTATCCTTTTATGCTCTTAATTATGCTTTCTATTGTAAATGTTGTGGACATTTTAGCTATGGATAGCTAAACCCCAATTTGGGGTCTTCAAATGAAATTATAGCCAAAATGTTGTTATGATTACCTGTCTCTTGCCCTTGTTTTCTAATTATTTGTATGGATGTGCTTAATGCTTTATTCAATCTGGCCAATTGTGTAATGATTCGATTCTTAATGGAAACTCGACAGAGAGAAGTTAGGATAGATCATAATCCATGCAACTAGTTTAATTGCCCGTCGTGACACCGGGATTAGTTGATTAAACTTAGATTCCTAAAATGAATCAGAGCGTAATAATTAATGATTTTTAATAGCGCTAAGGACACTTAGGTTGTTAAAATGAATTAAATACAATTAAGGGAAACCGACAGGAGAACCTATGTGATTAACAGAGATTCTAGGATTATAATTAGTTGGGTAATGAGATAGGATAATTATAACAATTGTTTGGCTAATAATTGATTTTCAAGACCCCTCTTCCCATTAAAAAACTCTTTTTCTCCATTTTATTCTTTTCGATTGATCAAATTATTTTCTTTAACTGCTTTGATTTTTGGAATATTTTTTTTACTGCATGAACTGTCCCCTAAATATTATTTATCCTAATTATTTTTAGTGCTCAAGAGATTTTTGCTTGCTTAAATTTCGCTTCGCCTCCCTGTGGATTCGATACTCGAAATTCTTTCCGTTTTATATTACTTGCGATACCGTGCGCTTGCGGTAGCGACCAACAGGCACTGCCATGTTTGCTAGTCGTTCAATGACTTATCTTCGGGCACGTCGATTTCTTCTTCTTTGGTGGTATGTTCGGTCAATCTCGGGGTCTATCTCAATGTTGATGCGACGAGCAGCACACATACAATCTCGCTTACCTGTAGAAAATTACTCAACAGGAAAAAAGGTACTAGCACCAAACGAAGTGTTAGATAAAAAAAATATATTAAAACCTTAGTTGCCTTCCCCAGCAACGATGCCAAAAACTTGATCGATTCTCAGAGAGATGATTTATTTCACATTGAAATATCGTTGATATGCATTAATCCAAGTATAAATTAAACATAATCAAGTAGTACCTAGAGTATTCTAGGGTCGAATCCACAGGGAAGGGAGGCTAAGGGATTTTAACAAACTTTACTAATGAACACACACACGCCTGGCATTTTGGATTACAATTTTGAATGGTGATGACTGTAATGAAATGAGAATGTGTTGTGAAATAAACTATGCGATGGAATAAGAAGAAATATCTGATGACAAGCCTATCAAGGCTTTTGCTGCGGCAACCACATGAGTTAATAAGCTATTTTGCAGTGCATACTTTGCTTAAATGTCCATTAAGGCCTAAGTGAGAAATAAACATGTGATTCCCTTCCAGTACTACTCATGCGTTTGGCATAGAACTAACAACGTTCTGTTCAATTAGTTCATGCGTTGGTACTGTTCTCTAATAACTTGCAAGTGACTGCGTTAGTCCTAAAACAGTCTAAGCACATTCATGGAATATCTTATTGCAGAAGTATTAGCCTTAACACGACCAAGACTACATGCAATGCGCTAACTTGCTCTACTTAGATAATTCCTACTGCATTCGACTGGCCAAGCGGGAGTTAGTAATGAAAATATTATCGCATCTAAGCAGAAAGCATTAATTTGTCATTCATTCAAAATGTACGCATACAGAATAATCTTATCACTGCATGGGTGCCTAAGCTAAGCCTTGATAAAAGTGAATTAGCTCATGCTAAGAAGGAAAAACATAACGCAATACATCCTATCGCAATGAATTCGCTGCGCAGGGAGAATCTTTCTTCGTCTTCTGGTTCCCCCCTTTAGCTATGTGCTCTCTCCGAGCTTCTTATAGGTTGAGGAGGCTGACTTCTCCAAGAAATTGGCTTGCGAGCCCCAGTTATCTTTTGCCAGCTTGCACATCAGTCATACATCAGGGCGATCATCTTTCCAGCTATTATCGTACGAATTATGCTCTGGGATCTGCGCCTGCGCTGGAGAAAACTTGGGCAAGGAAACAACTACAAAGTCATGTGTTAGCGGGCAAAATCACATAATTTCCTACCGCATCTAAAAATACTTCCTTTCAAGATTAGCTACCGCAATTCCCTCACTAATATGCGCTAGATCAACGCAACTTGGATCTTTTCAGCCTTATTTAGTTTATATTTAGAGGAGAAATAACTTGCTTTTTGCAAGTTATCAAGGACATAGAGGTAACCAAGGGGTAAAATTGTAATTTGACCCAACTGGTGTTATGAACACTTGTGAAGACTAACTTGTTGTTATTGGTCTATATCCGTGGACACAGAAATATATCTGCAGTGAGAAGAGTGGAGTTGTGGGTCTTTAGTGGAGTGTACCCACAGTTAACGAATATGGATTAATGTGGTTAATGACTTTAGCCAATTAATCTCATATCATTGGAGCTTCTGATCTATAGGTCCATTAGGTCCCACTTGTAGCTCGTAAAGAGTAATCTAGCACATTAGTCTTGAATGTAATTTGAAATGTTCAAATTCACTTAGAGAATTAATATAATGTATGGTGATACATTATAATATATTTTAATTAAAATTTACAATATAAATTTAATTTTGGATATGATTCAAAATTAGTTTATGAGAGAGTTAAATATTTGAAGGAGTTCAAATATTAATTTAATTTAATATGAATTGGATTCATATTAAAACTATAGGTTAAATTTAATGTGCATTAGATGCACACATTAAAACTATAGGTTATGAGAGAAATACAATTGAATATGATTCAAATGTAGGTTAAATTAAATATGTGATATTTAATTAATTGGAGAATTAATTAATTAATTAATTGAATTAAAACTATAGGTTATGTGAGAGATGCTCATTTAAATATGATTTAAATGAAATAATTAATTAAATTTGATTTAATTAATTGTTAATTTAGTTAATTAATAAATTACTATTAATTAAATTAATTTGAATTTAATTTTTAATTAAATTAATTTAGGTAACTGCAAGTTGTTACAAAATCGTGGCTTTGCTCCCACGATTTTTCCTCTCTCTCTCACCAACTGCATTTCATGCCTGACAGAGAAAAAAGGATGTGATCTCTTGTCTTTCCTTCACTCTTCACACAAACTTTCTAAGCAAAAAGTTCTCTCTAAACTTCTCTCTGAAAAATCACTACCATTCTTGTGATTTTTTCTTCGCAATTCAAGAGGAGTTCCAACAAGCTAGTGCTAGAACTCAGAGGATGTCAGTGAACAATTTCTTGGTAGTGTTCGGTTTTTGGTCCAATTGCCTTTTGTTGTCAGTTCGTGATTTCAGGCGTGGTAGAAAGAATTGTTGTATATCCTGATTCGTCAATGAAAATCTAGCAGCAGAAGCGTATCAGACCGATTCGTACTTAATTGGTTTCCCCAAAATACTAGTACATTGGCAATAGATAATTCAAGAACATTTTCTACTAAATTATCTACGATTAAGCATGCTATTGAGAGATCTAAGGAATTTGTGAAACTTACTTGTTGAAGATCAAGTTTTCCCTCTAACGAGTTCACCAACTGTTGAATCCCAAGACACCACCACTCTGCCTTTCTCACTATTCTCTGGATCTTGAGATTTGGTTTGTGGGAACCAAAACAACTCTTGAATCTTTTGGGAATAAAAAATTGCGGTAGAATGGTACTGGAATTCTTCTTGAGAGAGATTAAGAAATTGAGAGAGATTATTTTCTTGATTGAAGAATGCAGAGAGTGAGAGAGAGAGATCATCACAGAAGCATCCTGTATATCACGATTGGGAGGGGGTTATGTGGCTGTAACTCCCATATGACAACTTCCCACTCCCCAGCAACTGCTGGGGAGTTATTATTAATCTAATAACTAAATTAAATTAATAAATAAACTATAAAATATACATCTAATTAATTTAACTAAACCGTGTTTAATTAAATTAATTATAACATATAGTTTTATTTCAATTAAATCATATTTAATCGAATTAATGAAGTCAACCTATTAATTAATTCTATAATTAATTAATCCCAATATTAATTAAATATAATATATTTAATTAATTTTTACATTTGAATCATATTCAAATGTGTCTCTCTCTTTAACCTATAATTTTAATGTACATCTAATTGACATTAATTTAATTTATAGAATTAATTTAATAAACTCAATTAAATCATAGTTAATTAAATTTAATTAATTAATTCTAATTAATTAATTTCTAAATTAAATATCACATATTTAATTAACCTTACATTTGAATCATATTCAAATGTATATCTCTCTTATATTATAAAGTATTAATTTAATTAATTCAATTAAATCACATTTAATGAAATTAAATTAAATTAATCAATCAATTAATTCACCAATCATATTTAACTAACGTTGCATTTGAGTCATATTCAAATATTTCTCTCATAACCTTTAGTTTTAATATGAATCTCATACACATTAAATTTAACCTATAGATTCAATACTAATTCATATGTAATTAATATTTGAACTCCTTCAAATATTTAATTCTCTCATAAATAAATTTTGAATCACATCTAAAATTAATTTTATATTATAAAGTTTAATTCAATAATTAAACTTATATTATAATGTATCTCCATACATTATATTAATTGCATCACATACAATTAACTAAAATTTCCTTAATGAATTTGAACATTTCAAATTCCGTTCAAGACTTCTTAACCTCAATACCCTTTACGAGCTAGCAGGAGGACCTAATGGACCTACAAATCAGAAGCTTCAACAATCCAAGATTAATTGGCTAAACTCATTAACCAAATTAATCAACATTCGTTAACTGTGGGTCACTCCACTATTGCACTCTTCTCACTATAGATTATTTATGTGCTTATGAATATCGACGAATAAGAGTATGTCGATCCTTTGCTCCTTAAGTACCACTGATTCCTCTAATGAACAACCTGTTTATGGTCCAACTTATAAACAGAAGTTCTTCTCGGGCCAGGAGAGGATGGGCGCCCTTGTTCAAGACTTGAAATCAACTCTTAAGGGAACACTCATCTACTTACCCTAAAGACGAGAAAGAGTGAATTCCATCTTGTGTTGTTATGTTCCCAGCCCCCACTCAGTCTTGCCCCTAAAATGGTAGGTTTATTGAGTCGACCAAACTGGCCACTCTCACCCATACAAATCTAAGGACAATCCCTCATGAAAAGGAGTTCATAACACACTCAAGATTTAGATTGAGTTACCTAGGTCATCCTATTGAAATAGAAACCTAACTAGTTAACAGTGTTACATCTAGTGGTTACTGTTTCGCGGTCTGGTCTTATGCAAACTCATTGCATAGAATACCCCCTACTCGCATGTCACTTACATGAACGTGTTGGACCATTGCGTTTGTATCAAATACAAAGTGGGTCGTATCCATAGTGTCACAGGATAAAGTACCCAACCTTATCCCTATACTATAGTGTTGGGGTTGGTGCCCTAAAACTCGTAGATAGTGAATGAAACAAATAGTAATATACTCGTTTGCTAAAGTCGTTATTGAAGAGGATGAAAGCCCCGACGCAGTGGAAGTGCGTCGAGAGGACCTCACGCCGTATATTAATTAACATTAAAATACCAATACGAAAAGGCAAAGCGCTACTTTAATTATGCTTTAAAGTCACTATAAAATCGTTATAAACATGCTGAAAATATTGAAAAATAAAGCTACTTTATTTTTCATACTTTTCAAAAGGAAAGAGTAACCGTTACAAACATTCGTTGTAGACTTGACCGATTCTCGCCAACGACGTTCTAACATTAAAAACGCAGCAGCCCTTTTAGATCTTCGCTGGAGTTTTTCTTCTTGAAGAACACAATAACCATTGAGGTTACACCGGTATATCTTTAAGTCTTGGAGGCAATTGACTGGTGGGAATCTATCTCTAAGAGGGAGGCTAGAGAGAATGCAAGAGTCTTGTCTTGTGATTCTAAGAGCAAGAGGGCACCTAAACTATTATGTCTAGTGTTCTATTTATAGGAGAAAGGTCATGAATAAAATATTCACATAAAATCAATTATTTCCATAACTGACTTAATCTATTCCAAATTTAATCAATTCATGATCAATCAATTCCATAATTGATTAATCTTTTCCATAAATGACTAATTACTTCCATAAGTGATTAAATCATTTCCATAAATGATTAATTACTTCCATAAGTGATTAATCATTTCCATAATTGATTAACTTTCAATTAATTAATTCTTTAATTAATTAATCACCAATCAATATATCACATGTTTAATTTCTGGCCTTGAATTAATTAATTTTTCCAATTTAATTTGAGGCCTTAAATTAATTTAATTCATATTTGAACTCTTTCAAATTCCTATAAATTTAATATGAATCAAATTCATATTAATATTTGCAATTTCTTCAAATATTTATTTCTCTCATAATAATATATCAATATATATATTATATTGTTTCCCATAGTAAATTGAACACTTTCAATTTACATTTATTACTTAGTTGCCTCAAATTACTTTATGAGCTACCAGTGGGACCTAATGGACCTACAGATTAAAAGCTCCAATGATGTGAGATTAATTGGTCAAACTCATTAACCAAATTACTCAATATTCGTTAACTGTGTGTACATTCCACTATAGACTCACAATTGCACTTTTGTCACTGCAGACATATTTTCTGTGTCCACGGATATAGACCAATAACGACTAGTTAGTCCTTTACGAGTGTCCGTAACACCAGCTGGGTCAAATTACTGTTTTACCCCTGGGTTAGTTCTATTTCCTTAAGTACCAGTTCTCCTTTAATGAACATCCTGTTTGTGGTCCAACTATCAAACAGAAAACCCTCTCGTGCCATTGAGAGGGTAGGACCCTTTGTTCAAGACTCGTTGTCACCACTTAAGGGAACACTCATCTTCTTCCCTAAAGTCGGGAAGGAGTGAATTCCATCTTGTGTGATTATGTTCCCAGTTCCCCACTCGATATTGTCTCCAAAATGATAGGCTTATTGAGTCGGCGTATTGGCCACTCTCACCCAAGCAAATCAAAGGACAATCTCTCATGAGCAGGAGTCCATAATCAACTCAGCATTAAGACTAAATTGTCTAGGTCATCCTAGTGAAATAAAAACCTAACTAGTTAACGATGTTATAATCAGTGGTTACTATTTCGCGGTCCGATCTTATGCAAACTCATTGCATAGGATACCCCCTCTCGCATGTCTCCTACACGAACGCGTTGAATCATGGCGTTTGTATCAAATACAAAGTGGGTCGTATCCATAGTGTCACCAGGATAAGGCACCTAGTCTTGTCCCTATACTATAGACCCTTTAGGTTATTTCTTGAACAGTGATCCCCATATGTCTCTACATACTGTTCAAGATTCATACTACAGCCTAGGATGTCTAGTTTATTGGATTAGGATTATTTTAGGCAAAGACAAACATAATATAACTAACAATACTTAATGGAAAAATACATCAATATTATTTCATTAATATTCGGTCAACCGTTACATTCACTATCTACGAGTTTTAGGGCATAAAACCCAACAATTATCGAGTTATTGTTCTCTTAAGTTAATAAATAAGTGAATTGCATGTTAAATAAACCCAAATCCAATGTTCATTAGAGAATCATTGGGACTTAAGGAACTAGATGTAACTTTAGGGGTAAAACAAACATTTGACCCAGTTGTCGTTACGAGCAACCTGTGAAAGGTCGACTTACTAAGCATGGTTATATCGGGTGGACAGAAATAGATCTACAATGAGGGGAGTGCAACTATTGGGGTATAGTAGAGTGTCTCGGTAGTTAATGAATGTTGGTTAACTAGGTTAAAGAGTTTTAGCCGGTTAATCTCGGATTGTTGGAGCCCAAGATCTGTACGTCCGTTAGGTCCCCCTGCTAGCTCATACGGAATAAACATTAGAACGTAGTGATGAGAGAATTTAAAACGTTCAAATTTAATTTAAGGAGTTATTGTTAATTATATTCGATATATTTAACGAACTAGTTTAATTAAGATTAAACCATATTTGAGAGAGTTAGAAATATGTAAATATGGCTTAAATATTGAATGTATGAGGGATTCATACTTGGTTTTTTTAAGAAAATTCAGTTTTGAGAGAAGTGGAATTGATGCTAATGTTTAATATTAAAATTGTTTAATATTAAATTATTATTAATTAAAATTAATTCAAAATTAATTATTTGAATTCCTTTTAATTTAAAATCAGTATACAAGATGAAAAATATTTTCATCTTTTGAGAAAATGGGTTTTGATGACTAATTCCATTTTTAACACCAATTTGACACCTTCATGATGAACTTTCATTCCCTCAATGTGGTGGCTTCATAAGATGAAAGAGCTGCATGAGTTTTAGTCTTTAAAAGGGACATGAAAAACAAGAAGGTGTGATGATATTGTTTGTTGGAGAATTCATGAACAGATTACTCAAAATCTCTCTCTCAAAACCATGTGACTCAAGCTGTCAAACCCATATATTATTCTCTAAAATTCATCACGAAAAAGAGTCTCATAACTCGTTCTAAGGCTGGAGGATAGCGAGGAAGACACTCGGGTAGTCCACAACGAGTTCGTGTTCAGAATTATCTCACAGAGGGCTTTGATTTGGTCCAAAAGGTTGGTAATCAAACTTCCTCTATTTTCGGTTTATGGATGTGCATGTTTTAATTTCTAAAATTAAAGAAATTTTAGTGTCTTCGATCCAAATCGCTTCGGCTAGTGTATCATACACTCCTTCATGTAGACCCTTTAGGTTGTTACTTGAACATTGATCCCCATATCCACATAATGTTCAAGTTACATCAAACAACCCTAGATGTTTAGTTTATTAGATTTAGGGTTAATTAATGCAAAAATGAAATAACACATTCAATAATACTTTCTTGAATAACTCAGATAACACTTTATTGAGATTAATTAATTTGTTACATTTACTATCCATGAGTTTTAGGGCATAAAATCCAACAAACTCCCACTTGAACTAAAACTCTAGTGGGGTGTACATCAATATAATAATCCAAAAACAGTATAATACATAAAACGTACAAATACATGTAAAAATACAATAAACTAGGGCATCTAGTATACCCATTACATATTTCCCACTTGCCCTAGATTATCCTATGTACATATCTCGCAGACCTAGACTCTCTAGATGACCCTTGACCACTTTTGTTGTGACAACCTTTGATGTGCGTGTGCTGCAAGCACAACACTTGCTTGAGTGCAAGTATACACTATCAAGTAATAAAGTGGAGAGTACTCCTGATATCGTACCCAAGGGAGATGCTGACTAGTTAAAAAACACAAGATTCTGCAAGACAAGAACCTTCTCTAAATTTGCAACTGAAGATGGTAAGCAAAGAAATATTTTGAATGGGGGTTTGAATTAAGACAAAAATAGAAACAAGACAGTAAATGAAAGCAGTAAAGATAAATGAGATAAGCGGGGAAATTCAAATAGTATCAACCAAAAGCTTTGGATTGTACCCACCTTTGCCCTAGCAACTTACTTGAAGGTCCTACTTGTCGAAGGTCGTGTTGGTCAAATAAAATTTATAATCTACGGCACTACAACTATTTTGTAGAAATAGTGGCTGGGGTCGAACATAGGGAAGGGAACCTAGTAAGTGTAGAATTTTGCGCCTACAAAACAAAGAGATTTTTGGAAAGAAGGACAAGCAGAAATAAATAAATGTTGAATTTAAAAGAGGCAAAAATAAAGCTTGCAAAAGAGAAATAAGACGGAAATCAATAACATGAAAGGGATCGCTTGATTGAAATTTCTTATGCTTGATTCTATTTCTTTTGGCTTCCTAGTTTTCTCTAATAATTATTCTAGACTGATTTCATTAGTCCGGTCGGCTTCTGGGTTACTCGGAGGACCCCCCTACACTAACCTGTGCTAATTAACTTGCTAATCGTGAATTCTGCAATTAACAAGATTAATTAATATATTCTTTATCGCTCGCCACCCCTCATACATAAAATAGCAACCATCCGAGACCTCGCAACGGTCACTAAATTATATCTAACTAGTTTTAGATTAAGCAATTTCACAATCCCCTATTTAAACTAGCTGCTTTGGGATAGTGGGTCTGGAATTGTATTAACTAAATTCAAATGCAATTTGAATCTAATTCGTACAACCTTTAACATGCATCCTAGGCCTATCAAGGGTCGTCTCGCGTAGAGAGTGGCTCCCGACATTGCCTAAGCTCAAAGATCCTGTAAATATGACAGTAAAGCATAAAATAACTCTAACAAGCTTAGATTAGAGCTGATAAAATAGGACTATTTAGGTCCTATGAAATACCCCGAACCTAAATCTTGCTAGTCCTCGAGCAAGGCACACACAGACCAAAGAAGAAGACATTGTGCATATAATTGAAAAGTGACTTAATCCTCAAGACTCAAATACTCCAAAAACTAAAGTAATCAAGAGACATTCGCAAGAGAGACAAATGAGGAGACAAATCAAAATTTTTTAAAGATTATCTTGCACAAGAGAGCTCCATCCCACCTAAAGAAGACTTTACTAGCCCGGGATTGGTTTACTTGACTCTCATCTTATCTTTCCCCTACACTGGCACTAAGGTCTTGCTAAAAGGCCCAAATGGAACAAACTAGGTTGCTTCCTCTTGCTTAGGTGCCTGATCAACGAATTCCTTTTTCTTTTTTTTTTCTCTCTCTTTTTTTCTTTTGCTTTTATTTTTCTTTTTCTCTATCTTTTTCTTTCGTTTTGCATTTCTTTTGGATGGGGCACTAGCTTTCACACTACAATGCAGGGATCCATAACCCGAGTTTAACCCTTGGTTGGCCTAACTGATCACATTGTAGGTAGCTCTTTTTACCCCTAAGCGTTAAGCTCAATGCAAGCATGCTTTTTTTTTTGTCTCAAAATAAAAATGACGAGCATATGATTTTTCCTTTGGCTCGCGCTCACTGACTTATTTTTACATTTTTTTTTACAGACATATTTTCTTTTTCTCTCCTAGGCAAGACTCCACATTCTATTTTACAAAAAATTTAGACTTTCTCACTTAACCTTACACCTATCGGGGTGACAACAGGAATATGAGCTCAGTAACTCGCTCCTAAGCATTCAAGTCCTACCTTAAAGCAACAAAGACACCCAACATGTGCAAGACATATCCTAGAAAAGTATTAAAAAGGTTCCTTTTTGAGCACTCTCAGTCACAACTCATCGAAAGCAATAAATTTTCGAAAAAATTTGAGTCAATCCTAGGAAATCATCACCACTTAAACAAGCATATACACAACAAGCATGCAAGACATTCATTAAGCACAAACGCTGGCCTGATGCTCAGATGCTCAAGGCCCAACAGAAACATAAAGTATAACTCCCCACCCCCAACCTAAATTTACATTGCCCTCAATGTAATAGATTATGAAGAATAAGGCAATGCATAGGGAAAGAATAGAACATCCTGAATTTCGCGCTCGTGGGTGGTGAATCACGTTTTCTTATAAATATAGAAGCTTCGCTTTGGTACCACCATTCCTAAAAGACAAAAACAAGGAAACAAGCATAAAAGAAACTAATAAAAAATAAGCCTATCTAAGAATTGAAAATACAAAAAGCAGTAAAATTATAGATTGCAAATGTTTAAGGTCGTTTGCGCGACCACATTCTGCTCGCTTCTCATCTGAAATCAACCTCTTTGATTTTCATTACATCCTTTTTATTCTTCGTCTTTTTTATTTTCTCCTGCATAGATAAATTAAACTTGCACACAGAGTGCAAGGCATGAGAGAATTCAAGTAAATAATCCATCGTCATCCCCAACATACTTATCAAAACACCTTTATACTCAGAAACAGACTGGTCAACTACCGGAATGACTAAGTCTAGCTCATGCAAATAAAAATTAATAAGCTTAGGGGAAATAAAATTTTGCATAGAATCGGCCGAAGCTAACTCATCATCTATTTCCATTTCTCCTATCATGTATGACATATCACATGAATCAAACTTAGAATCTAAAGAAGATTCAAGCTCAGGCTCACTAACCTCATTAGGCTTACCTTCTTACTGTTGCTTAGGAGTTTGGCTATCCGAAGGATTGGAAGAATTTACCTCTCAAACTTGCCACGCGAGGAATCGAATACACGTTGCCGAGCTTGAAATGATCTTCCTAGCCTCACCTGGTGTTCTGTCAAGCGCATCACCCTTACTCGCTATATCCAACATCTTTCTATCATCGAGTGACAATCCTTCAATGAAGTGCAACAGCAAGGACTCCTCAGACAATGGGCAATGAGGAAGTGCGCATAACCCTTTAAAACGATCCCAGTACTTGTGAAAGTATTCCTCAGGTGCTTGGGTGATGTATATGATTTCTCTTGTGACTTCAAGGTCTCCAAGAGATGGGAGATGACTCGGATCAGGAGCTGCAAGATATTGCATCATGCGCTCAGCCATAATTCTAGCTTAGCACGCCGAGGTTATGCTGATTTCATCGTTAAGCTCTGCAAAAAGAAAAATAAAAAGAACAAAAAGAACACAAAATCCTATAAACACTAGAAAACGCCCTTCCCCGGCAACGGTGCCAATTTGACGGGTCCAACTTGTCGAAGGTGTGTTGGTCAATAAAATTTATAATCCACGGCACTACAACTATTTTGTAGAAATAGTGGCCGAGGTCGAACACAGGGAAGGGGACCTAGTAAGTGTAGAATTTTGCGCTTACAAAACAGGGGGGATTTTTGGAAAGAAGGACAAGCAGAAATAAATAAATGCTGAATTTAAAAGAGGCAAAATAAAGCATGCAAAAACGAAATAAGACGGAAATCAATAACATGAAAGGGATTGCTGGATTGGGATTTCTTATGTTTGATTCTATTTCGTTTGGCTTCCTAGTCGAAAGGGATCGTTGGATTGGGATTTCTTATGCTTGATTCTATTTCGTTTGGCTTCCTAGTTTTCTCTAATAATTATTCTAGACTGATTTTCATTAGTCTGGTCGGCTTCTAGGTTACTTGGAGGACCCCCTACACTAAGTTGTGCTAATTAACTTGCTAACAGTGAATTCTGCAATTAACAAGATTAATTAATAAATTCTTTATCGCTCGCCACCCCTCATACATAAAATAGCAACCATCCGAGACCTCGCAACGGTCACTAAATTATATCTAACTAGTTTTAGATTAAGCAATTTCACAATCACCTAGTTAAACTAGCCACTTTGGGATCATGGGTCCAAAATTGTATTAACTAAATTCAAATGCAAATCGAATCTAATTCCTACAACCTTTAACATGCATCCTAGGCCTATCAAGGGTCGTCTCGCGTAGAGAGTGACTTGCCTCAACCTAGTGGCTATCTAAAAATAACTGATTGAATACACAAGCGGTAATCATATGGGTCGTCAATCCTAATAGACTAGCCTCATGTATTGGTTTAAACGGGATAACATGCAGAACTTAATGAAAAGACAGCAGGAACAGTGCAATAAACTCCAGAAAACTCAACCAATATAAATAGAAATCAAAGCATAATCCCAATCCAACGATCTAAATGCGATTAGCTATTCATAAACGAAGTACAAGGTTCTTATAAACGCACGAGGTTGCAACCGCAACAGCCTTGATACTATTCTCCTTAATACTTTTCCTTTCACTCTTATCGCATGTTTTGCTTTCTGCAAGTTTTATTTTTCAAGCTTACCAACTCTCTTATGTATTCTTTTATATAATATCACACGTTTTCGAGTTTAGATCAGTAAATATTGTTAAAACTTTGCAAATAACCTTTCCCTGTGGATTCGACCCTGGACTCACCAAGTATTACTTGATTTTGTCACTTTATATTTGGATTGATTATTATCTACGACTATTTTTGATTAACTTATTGAACATACTTATTGATCAGTAAATGTCATTCTTGGACATTTGTAATAAATTCATCATTCCAGGAGTAACGCATGAGCAACTGCAAGTCATCCTATTTCCCTATTCATTAAGAGAAGCGGCGAAAGTATGGCTAAATCAGCAACCAGCAAATTCCATTGTGACATGGAATGATTTAGCCGAGAAATTTTTAGAAAAATACTTTCCACCCACCGCAAACTCAAGATGAAGGAAAGAAATAATGACTTTTGCGCAGATGGAAGATGAAACACTGAGTGAGGCGTGGGAACGTTTTCAAAGCCTACTGCAAAGGTGCCCGCATCATGGACTACCACTCTGCATTCAATTAGAAACCTTCTACGTGGGACTTAACAAAAACTCGCAAGTCTTAGTGGACTCATCTGCAAATGGTGCGCTACTCAGGAAAACGTATGATGAAGCTCATGCAATCCTCGATCGGATTGCGCGCAACGATTACGAGTGGGGCACTACGGAAGACAGAAGAAGGAGACCCATTGAAACCAGCTCGGGAAGTTTCGAGGTTGACCCATTGACTTCAGTCAACGCAAAGATTGATGCGTTGACTACCAAAATGCATGCGCTTACGGCTAGCACAACACCTTTGATCTCGCAACTCAACGCAGTTGGGTACGGGATCTGTGGAGAGGGACACACGCATGACCAGTGTCCTTCAAACTCAGAATCAATTTTCTACTTTGGACCGCAAGGAGCTGCGCACAACAACCCATTTTCGAACACATACAATCCAGGATGGAGAAATCACCCCAACTTTTCATGGAATGGTGGCGCAAAAAAACAGCCACAAAAGGTAATGTCAACCCTGCGCCCAGATTATTTAACTCTAACAATGAACAGTCCTCACAGGGACAATTTCAGCGCAACATCAACACAGACGATGGGAACCAAAGAGCATCATCTTCAAATGCATTAGAAACAATGATGAAAGAGTTTATAGCGAGCCAGAAGGAATATATGGCAAAGAATGATGCGGTGGTTCAAAGTCAGGCCGCATCCTTGCGCAGTCTGGAGATGCAGGTAGGATAGCTTGCGTCGAAGCTTAAAAATAGACCTGCGGGAGCGTTACCCAGCAATACAGAAGATCCAAAAGGGAAGGAGCACTGTCATGCTCTGACTCTTCGCAGTGGAAGACAGTTGAAATCAAATGACCTTGCGCCAACGCAGGAAAATTTGACTACAACCGCGACCGCAACAGACAGCAACCAGGCGCAAGAAGAATAAGTAGCTGAAGAAGAAGAACCCAAAAAGAAAGAGACTCACGCAGAAAAAGAGCCTGACGCATACAAGCCCGCAATACCTTGTCCTCAAAGATTAAGGAAGAAAAATGACGAAGCCCAATTCAAGAAATTTTTAAATGTCTTGTGAGCGCTGCACATTAACATTCCACTTGTGGAGGCATTGGAGAAGATGCCTAGCTACGCAAAGTTCTTGAAAGACATTTTGGCGAATAAAAGACCATGGAAAGAATTTGAGACTGTTGCGTTGACAAGTGAATGTAGCGCAATTCTTCCCAACAAGATCCCACCTGAATTGAAAGATCCTGGAAGCTTCACGATTCCCTGTTCGATAGGAGGAATCGATGTTGGCAGAGCATTATGTGACGTAGGCGCAAGCATAAATTTAATGCCATTATCAGTTTACAAGCGCCTAGGGATCGGAGAAGCAAGACCAACCATTGTCACACTTCAATTGGTAGACAGATCAGTGGTGCATCTCGAAGGAAAAATAGAAGACGTTTTGGTAAAAGTTGACAAATTTATTTTCCCTGCAGATTTTATCATTCTTGATTACGAAGCTGACAGAGAAGTTCCCATTATCTTGGGAAGACCGTTCCTTGCCACCGGCCAAACATTGATTGACGTGCAAAAATGGGAGCTTACCATGCGCATGAATGATCAAAAAGTGGTTTTAAATGTACTTACCTCATTAAAATACCAAGATGACAACAAAGAATGCGACATGGTAGCACGCATGGATGTATGTTCTCCACTGGAAGTGCTACAGTCAAATGCGTTCAGCACTACGAGAGAGGAGGCAAAGGAAGAACAAGTTGAGGATAACTGCATCTTGGCGCAACCGACAGAAATTATTCATGTGCTAAATCTTAAAGAAAGAATCCCCACCTTACCTTCCATAGTGCAACCCCCTGCGCTAGAACTCAAGCCGCTCCCAACGCATTTGAAGTACAAGTTTTTAGGAGAAAAAGAATCTCTGCCAGTTATCATTTCATCAAAGCTTGATAAACCGCAAGAACACCTTTTAATGCAGGTCCTCGCAAAGCACAAGAAGGCCATTGGATGGAGTCTCACAAATATTAAGGGAATTAACCCTTCGTATTGCATGCACAAAATTCGCCTACTGGACGAATCCAATGAATTTATTGAGCGACAAAGAAGATTAAATCCAGCAATGATGGAGGTTGTGAGAAAGGAGATTATCAAATGGCTCGAAGCAGGTGTGATTTACCCTATTGCGGACAGCAAATGGGTGAGTCCGGTGCAATGCGTGCCCAAGAAAGGAGGAATGATAGTGGTAGCCAACACAAACAACGAATTGATCCCATCACGCACCACTACTGGGTGGCGCATTTGCATGGATTACCGCAAGCTTAACGCAATCACGAATAAGGATCATTTCCCTCTTCCATTCATTGATCAAATGTTGGACCGACTTGCGGGACTAGCATATTACTGTTTTTTTGACGGGTACTCAGGGTATAACCAAATATCCATTACGTCGGAAGACCAAGAAAAGACTACTTTCACCTGCCCATATGGAACCTTTGCGTTCAGAAGGATGCCTTTTGGGCTATGCAATGCGCCAGGGACATTCCAGAGATGTATGATGGCCATCTTTTCAGAATTGCTAGAAAAATCAGTGGAAGTTTTTATGGACGACTTCTCAGTATATGGAAAGTCTTTCGCAGACTGTCTAACGTAGCTGGAACAAGTATTAGAGCGATGCGAGGAGACTAACCTAGTGCTGAATTGGGAGAAATGTCATTTTATGGTAGAAGAAGGAATCGTCCTAGGCCATCGCATATCACGCACAGGTATTGAAGTCGACAAGGTGAAAATTGATGTTATTGAAAAATTGCCACCACCCACCTCTGTAAAGGGAATTCAAAGTTTCTTGGGTCACGCAGGTTTCTACCGCAGATTCATCAGGAACTTCTCGCATATTACAAAGCCACTATGCGCATTATTGGAAACAAATAGAAGATTTGAATTTACAGAGGAATGCGCCAAGGCATTCAAAAATTTGAAGCATGCGCTAGTCACTGCGCCCATTCTCGCAACTCCTGATTGGAAGAACCATTTGTTCTGATGTGTGATGCGAGTGACGTGGCAGTTGGAGCAGTTCTGGCACAAAAAAAGGAGAAGATTTTGCACCCTATTTATTATGCCAGCAAGACATTGAATGAAGTACAAATTAATTACACAACAACCGAGAAGGAATTATTAGCGGTTGTTTATGCTTTTGATAAATTCCGTGCTTATTTAATTGGCTCCAAAGTCACTGTCTACACAGATCATGCGACGATAAAATACCTAATCACTAAAAAAGATGCGAAACCAAGGTTGATTAGATGGATCTTATTGCTGCAAGAATTTAATCTAGAGATCAAGGACAAAAGGGGGAGTGAGAACTTGGTCGCAGATCACTTATCGCGCTTGGAGAATCCTGAGAAGGTAGATGAATCAAATATCCCTATCGCAGAGGAATTCCCTGATGAGAAGCTACTGATGATTGAAGAAGAAGAACCATGGTTTGCGGACATCGCAAACTATCTCGCAGCAGGGGTCTTACCTGAAGAATACTCAGCACAACATCGTAAGAAATTTTTTCATGAACTAAAATTTTATTTATGGGATGACCCCTATCTCTATCGTAGAGGACCAGACTAGATCATTAGGAGATGCTTTGGACGTATAGATACGTTGAAAATTTTGGGAGCTTGCCATGAAGCTCCATATGGAGGACACTTTGGAGGCCAACGCACTGCGGCAAAGGTGTTGCAGAGTGGTTACTGGTGGCCTACTTTGTTCCAGGATGCAAAGAGATATGCGGATAGATGCGACAAGTGCCAACGCACTGGTAATATCAGTGCAAGAAACGAGATGCCGGAGAACTATATAGTAGAAATTGAGCCGTTTGATGTCTGGGGAATCGATTTTATGGGACCTTTTCCATCATCGCAAGGATACCAATATATCCTCCTTGCAGTTGACTATGTCACAAAGTGGGTGGAGGCAATCGCTTGCGTTAAGAATGATACAACTACCGTGGAAAAGTTCCTTAGGAAGAATATTTTTACAAGATTTGGTGTGCCACGAAGACTTATCAGTGATGAAGGGACCCATTTCGTAAACAAGGTCATGACTAAGCTGTTGCAAAAATACAATGTCAAACATCATATCGCAACAGCTTATCACCCTCAAAGCAATGGACAGGCTGAGGTATCGAACAGGGAAATAAAGAGAATTCTCGAGAAAGTGGTCAGCACAAGCAGGAAGGACTGGTCGCAACATCTGGATGATGCGTTATAGGCATACCGCACAGCTTTCAAAACACCCATAGGGATGTCTCCTTATGCATTAGTGTTTGGCAAGGCCTGCCATTTGCCTTTAGAGTTGGAGCACAGAGCGCATTGGGCACTAAAGCGTCTCAACTTTGATCCAGATGCGGCAGGACAAGAACGATTGTGCCAGCTGACAGAATTAGAAGAATTTAGAAGAAGCGCATATGAGAATGCCAAGATAAATAGAGAAAAACAAAAACAATGGCATGATAGAAGAATATGTAAGAAGGATCTTAAAGAAGGTATGAAAGTATTATTATTCAACTCTCGCTTACGTCTTTCTCCAGGTAAGCTGAAGTCAAGATGGTCGGGCCCATACACTATCTACAAGATATATCCAAATGGGGCAGTGGACCTATTCTACTGACGGAAAGAGAATTTTTAAGGTCAACGGACAAAGAATAAAGTCGTACATTGATTGGACCTTGCACGAGGTAGTTGAAATTATTCTTCTAAAAGATCCGCCTTAAACTAATAAGACAAAAATAGGTCCAGGACAAAAAGTGCTCTCAGCTGCGTCAGGACCTAACGCAAGGTAAGAGCACAACAGGTTAGAAGTTGTAATTATTTTCTTTCCTTCTGCATGTTTATTTTATTGCGTTAATATTTTGATAGGTTAGATCCCATCGCATGTCCTGCTCGCATTAGATTTGTTTGGGTTAGAATTTTGTTGCGATAAAACCTTAGAAGGAAAACTCTAACGCATGTCCCAATTCATCTGTATATTACTCGCATTGGAGGCGCAGCCACAACATTTCACATTTAATGAGCCGCACTAATCCCTGTCTTTGCACATTACCTGAGGCAACCGCCCACATTCCCCCATGATAATCATGATCACCTACCTACGTGGGATGCGAAAAGGCATCAATACCAAAGCTAGCTAAACCTTGCGTTAGCTATAAAAGGGAATGCGCCTTCTCTCTCAAAACTTCATCTTCTTCATCTTCTCCAAGAACCCTAAACAATTGTTTCTCTCTCTCGCGAAGCTTCACTGAACCTTACCATGTCTGACTCTCAAAACCTCCCCATCACCGGTTACGCAGATGATGCGGCTTCCTCGTCACCGGAGGTGAACGGCCCCCTTAATGACGTTGTTTCCTCCTCCGGCGAAGAAAACGAGAACCCAAACCAAAGTAACCCCATGGAAACAGACGAAGCCGAAGTCATTGTCGTTGAGCAAACCCCCACCTCCACAGCCAACCCCACTGAGGTGCTCGACATTGTGCCGTTGGACACCTCCACCTTCACCATAAAACCCGTAGACCTCCAACTTGCCCAAAACATTTCAGCCCCTCGAAACCTAACTCCATTTCCATCCCCCTTCCCCTCTGTTCCCCTTCTTCTTCCACCTCTAGACTCTTCAGCTTCCCTCGCATCAACTACCAACCAATCATCTTCTTCCTCTCACGCAAACACTTCCTTCTTACCATCAACCTCAACGAAATCCACTTCGCCCCAGTTTACTGATAGAGAAGTGGCCGCATGGAACTCCCTGATGGGAGAATTAGGTGAAGAGGGCGACACAATTCACCAAAGAGAGGAGCAAGAAAAGTCTGCCGCAGAGGAAACTGCGCGCAAGGCCGCCGCAGATGAACAAGCGGCCGGAGAAAGAGAACGCGCCAGCAAGATGGCGCAAGACCCAATTGCCGCAGAAGCTGCCGCAACCAATCTAGCAATCATTGCGGCAGCATTAGACTCAGAGTCTACTGATTCTGAGGATGAGCTTCCCCTAACGCATCGCCGCAACATCCAGCCCACAGGGGTAGTCATCAAAAAACCATCCGAGAGGCCTGTGGCAGGCCAAAGCAAGAAAAGAAAAGGGGCACCCACCGCAACAAAAGGAAAAGGCAAAGAAAAAGTGGGCACATGCAAAGAAAAAATGGCTGAGGACAAGGGGAAGTTTCAAGAAGAAAGAGGGTTCAGCTGCACCCTCCCGCAGACGATGACAGATCAGATTTCCCAACGCAGATGGGAAACGGTTTGCGAAAACCCTCGCACCTACGCCCCTACGCTAGTCCACGACTTCTACCGGGCGCAATGGCAAGAGGAAGTCGACGAAGTTTTTGTTCGAGGCCACACAGTCGCATTATCTCTGCATGCATCAACAACGTATTCGAGCTACGAGACATCCTAGACGCAAAGGGGAATGCGCTACTCAACTGCCTCGACGACGATTTCCTGAACGTAGTGCTACTTGCAGTGGCCAGACCTGGGGCCAAGTGGGACGGCCATGAGCTACGAGGACCTTGAAATCGCAACTACTGGACTTTGAGGCCACTTGCTGGATGCACTGGGAGAAGAATCGCATCATGCCCACAACGCATGATGCCACATTGAGCCTTCAAAGGGTGGTCCTCGTGTTCTGCATCATGAAGGGGACCCCACTAGACTTGGGGAAAATCCTTGTCAAAACATTGCGCCAGACTGTCTCAAAACCAAAGGGCGCAATGTTTTGTCCTGGCCTCGTCACCCGTTTATGTCGTGCATCAGGCCTCTTGCCCGCAGCAGACGAAGAAATCCGACCCATGCGGAAGGATTTTGACGACCAATGGTGGTCGCGCGTTATGCGCACCCGCGATATGCGTCTGCAAGGAAGCACCCAGCAACCAGCACCCGCATCCCAACCAACAGCGCCTGTGCCGGAAGCACCAAAGAAGAAGATGCGCAAGCAAACTGCGGGTAGAAATCCTCCACCAATCGCAAGGACCTCGAAATCAACTACATCGGCGCAAGAAAGCACTGTCTGCGCCCAAACTCAAGGATCCTTGCCACCACCACCACCACCACCTTCGCCACCACATGTCCAACAAACACCTTCTCCTCAGCACAACGAGACCTTGCGCCAAGAGGAGATTTTTGAAGACTCATTGCCTAGCCCCACTCGCAATGAAGAAGTTCCTGCGCCGAGCTCCACACCACAAGCCACAGCTTCAGCAAGCACAAGCCATGCTACGGCTGATCCACAACTTGATGTGGATACAACCTTTATATTTTCAGAGCTGCAACAGATGATTCAAGAAGTCGCAGAGCCCCTGCGTTTGCAACAAGTGCGGTTGTGCCAGCAACAAGAGTTGCTGCGCAAGCTGAAGGGATAAAAGCCCCACGCAGTGGAAAGTATTACCGAACCTACTCAGAGTCTTAGATTCTAATTGAAATACCAATACAATTTGCAAAGTATTACAGCAATAAATCTATATTTAATGGGCTGTACATAGGCTATAAACATGCTAAAAGATCAACTAGATTGATCCTAGTGATCAAGGATTTCATAAAAAACTTACTTTTGTAGAAAGCCTTGATCAATTCGCCATTTCTTGCCAATAAGATTGAAAACGCAGCAACCCTCTTGTACGAACACCACCAATCGGCTACACCGGTATATCTCTAAGACTTCTTGAAGCAGGAGACTTGTGGGAGTCTTTTGGGAGAGATCTCTGAGAGAAGGACAGACAACCGGATGCCTTTCACCCCACCCCAGGGGTCCTATATATAGGTAAAGGCCAAGACCTTTTCCTAATAGGAAAAGGTCTCCTTTTCCCAATAGGAAAATGTCTATTATCTGAACAATATCTAATTTTAATAAATAATTAATTAATTACCCAATTAAATATCATATATTTAATCTTAGGGATTTTATTAAAATTAAAATTAATATGAATCCAATTCATATTAAATTTATTTGAACTCTTTCAAATATTTTCTCTCAAGAATTAATTTTTGAATTTAATTAAAAAATTATATTATAAAGTTTCATAAACTTTATATTATAATGTATCAACATACATTATACGATTCCCCAAATAAATTGAACATTTTCAATTTACAGTTTATATTGAATTGCTTCAAGTCTTTTTACGAGCTACCAGTGGGACCTAATGGACCTACAGATCAGAAGCTCCAATGATACGAGACTAATCGGCTTAAACTCATTAACCAAGTTAGTCTCCATTCGTTAACTGTGGGTCACTCCACTAAAGACCCACAGTTGCACTCTTCTCACTGTAGAATATTTCTGTGTCCACGGATATCGACAAATACTACAAGTCAGTCCTTCACGTGTGTTCGTATCCCAGCTGGGTCAAATTACCGTTTTACCCCTGGTTTACATCTTTGTCCTTAAGTTCCCAGTTTGTGGTCCAACCAACAAACAGAAGTCCCTCTCGTGCCATAGAGAGGATTGAGCCCATTGTTCAAGTCCCGGAGACACCACTTAAGGGAACACACCTCTACTTACCCTAGGGTCGGGAATGAGTGAATTCCATCTTGTGTGATTATGTTCCCAGCTCCCCACTCGGTATTGTCCCCAAAATGGTAGGCTTATTGAGCCGGCGTGCTAGCTACTCTCACCCATACAAATCAAAGGACAACCCCTCGTGAACAGGAGTCCATAATCCACTCAGGATTGAGACTGAGTTGTCTAGGTCATCCTAGTGAAATAGAAACCAAGCCAACTAACGGTGTTACAGTTAGTGGTTAACTATTTCGCGGTCCGGTCTTATGCAAACTCATTGCATAGGATACCCCCACTTGCATGTCAACTACATGAGCGCGTTGGATCATTGTGTTTGTATCATAATACAAAGCGAGCCGTATCCATAGTGTCACCAGGATAAGGTACCCAGCCTTATCCCTATACTATAGACCCTTTAGGCTGAATCTTGAACATTGATCCCCGTATG
This sequence comes from Luffa aegyptiaca, assembly GCA_017139565.1. Lineage (NCBI taxonomy): Eukaryota > Viridiplantae > Streptophyta > Magnoliopsida > Cucurbitales > Cucurbitaceae > Luffa > Luffa aegyptiaca. The sequence continues at coordinate 26,626,554 of CM029405.1, read as the reverse complement.
TCCCTACATACTAGTTCAAGCCTCATACTATCAACCTAGGATGTTTAGTTTATTGGATTAGGGTTAATAAGACAAGATCTACTAAATACAAACAAAATAAACTATTTTATTAATGTTCGGTAAAATGTTACATTTACTATCTACGAGTTTTAGGGCATAAAACCCAACAAACTCCCACTTGAACTAAAACTCAAGATAATGGGAAAGAACATGTACAAATAATCTAAAGTTGGAAATGGTAAATAAAATAAATTAGGGCGTCCTCATACCCTATTACACATCTCCTACTTGCCCTACATTACACAATGTACATATCTCGTAGACCTAGACACTCTAGATGACCCTCAAACACTTTAGCCGGGAGAGCCTTCGTAAAAGGATCAGCAATGTTGTGCTCCGAAGCGATCTTGGTGACGATCACATCTCCTCATTGCACAATCTCCCGTATCAGGTGATACTTCCTTTATATGTGTTTTCCTCGTTTGTGGCTTCGAGGTTCTCTAGAATTGGCTACAGCCCCACTGTTGTCACAGTAAAATGTAATGGGCAAGTCCATATTTGGAACTACTTCCAAATCTGTCGGGAACTTTCTTAGCCAAACCGTTTCCTTGGCTGCTTCACAAGCAGCTACATACTCAACCTCCATGGTTGAGTCCGCTATGCATCCTTGCTTGATGCTTCTCCAAACTACAGCTCCCCCGTTAAGGGTAAACACTGACCCCGACGTGGATTTCCTAGAATCCTTGTCAGACTGGAAGTCAGAGACGGTGTATCCAGTGAGAACTAACTCTTTAGCCCCAAACACCAGCATGTAGTCCCTCGTTCTCCGAAGATACTTGAGGATTCCTTTAACGGCAGCCCAGTGGTCTAACCCCGGATTTGACTGATATCTGCTGACTATCCCTACAACATAACAAATGTCAGGCCTCGTGCAGAGCATCGCATACATTAAGCTGCCCACTGCTGAGGCGTAAGGAATCCGTCTCATATCCTCAACTTCTTGAGGTGTCTTAGGACACTGTTCCTTAGACAAGTGAACCCCATGCCTGAAAGGCAACAAGCCCTTCTTGGAGTTCTGCATCGAATATCGGGACAACATTTTGTCGATATACGTTGCTTGAGACAGGGCTAGCGTTTTGTTCTTTCGATCCCGAATGATCTGGATTCCAAGAACATATTTGGCCTCTCCTTAATCTTTCATTTGGAATTGGGCCGCTAGCCATTCTTTTACGTCAGACATATATCCTACATCATTCCCAATGAGTAGGATGTCATCAACATAAAGTACTATGAAAGCTACTTTGTTTTTGTTGATTTTCTTGTATACACAAGGCTCATCAACATTTTGGTCAAAGCCATTAGATTTGATCGCAGTATCAAATCTAATGTTCCAAGATCTGGAAGCATGTTTCAACCCATAAATGGATCGATTCAGTTTACAAACTTTTTGTTCCTGACCTTGGGTTATGAACCCTTCGGGCTGAGACATAAAGATATTCTCTTCAAGATTATCATTCAGAAAGGCAGTCTTGACATCCATTTGCCATATTTCATAATCATAAACGTGGCTATGGATAAGAGAATTCTTATTGACTTTAACATAGCAACAGGAGAAAAAGTTTTCTCATAGTCCACCCCTTCTCTTTGGGTATAACTGTTTGCTACAAGTCTTGCTTTGAAAGTCTGTACTTTCCCAGCAGCATCTCTTTTCCTCTTATAGATCCATTTACACCCTATGGGTTTAACCCCTTCAGGTGGATCTACAAGTTTCCAAACTTGATTGAAGTACATAGACTCCATCTCAAGGTCCATGGCTTTGGTCCATTCGTCTTTATCTACATCATTCATTGCCTGTCGATAAGACAATAGATCCTCAACACCGTCATCAGGAATGACCACTTGTGTTTCAGTTAAACCCAAGTAACGGTCAGGTTGTATCACAACCCTTCCACTGCGTCGAGGCCCTCCCACTATAGGAGGAGGATGGTATTGACGTGAAGAACTGGCTCCTACATCAACTCTTGTTGAAGGACCAGTTTCATCAACAACCCTTGTTGACTCTTCTGTAGCTTCTCCTAATACTTGTTTACTACGTGGTTTGTGATCTCTAATGTGGTCTTCCTCCAAGAAAGCAGCGTTTGTCGATACGAACACTTTGTTTTCTTGAGGGTCGAAGAACAGACCACCTCTCGTTTCTTTAGGATAACCAACGAATTGGCATATTCTTGAACGGGGTTCCAGTTTCTTAGGATTTGTTACTAGCACGTGTGCAGGACAACCTCAGATACGGAAGTAACGCAAACTAGGTTTACGCCCCCTCCAGAGCTCAAAAGGTGTTTCAGAAACACTTTTTGATGGAACGTTGTTTAAAATATGAACTGCAGTCTCTACTGCATACCCCCAAAACGAGCTAGGCAATTGAGCATAGCTCATCATAGAACGGACCATGTATAACAGGGTTCTATTTCTCCTTTCTGATACACCATTCTGCTGAGGTGCACCAGGTGTTGAGAGTTGGGATTGGATTCCATGTTCTATCATATAGTCCTGAAATCTTTGATCCATGTACTCTCCACCTCGATCTGATCGAAGTGTTTTAATCGTCTTACCTAATAGGTTTTCTACCTCAGTCTTAAACTCTTTGAACTTTTTCAAAAGCTTCAGATTTGTGACCCATTAGGTATAAGTAACCATATCGAGAATAATCATCTATGAAAGAGATGAAATATTCATAACCTCCTCGAGCTTTTACATTCATTGGACCACAAATATCCGAATGTATCAACTCTAGAGGTTATTTGGCACGATAACCTTTTCCGGTAAAAGGCCTCTTGGTCATTTTACCCTCGAGACACGATTCACAGGGTGGTAAAGATTCATCTTCTAAATCTGTTAGAAGTCCATTCTTTACGAAACGACCGATCCGATCGATGTTAATATGATCAAGACGTAAGTGCCAAGGATATGTGTTGTTACTTATTGGAGAAATCTTTTGCCTTTTATTTTGCGTTTCAGCCGATTTAAACATCTCATGATTTAAAAGCACTGTTGTGTTGGTTGGTCTTAACACATATAAGTTGTTTTCTAGCTTAGCAGAACATATAAATACTCCATTTCGAGAAATGAACTTTTCATTTAATTCAAAAGAAATAGAATAATTGTGTTCTAACAATCCAGAGACAGAAATAAGGTTCCTTTTAATTCGAGGAACAACATACAAGTTTTCTAAAAACAAAAACTTATTTCTGAAAAACAACTTCGCAGCTCCCACTGCACTTGCTGAAATGACATCTCCCCTTCCAACCATGAGTGTCATTTCACCATCTTGAAGCTGCTGGAAATCATTTCCCTGAAAAGAAGAACAGACATGATTAGTTGCTCCGAAATCTAAAATCCAGGCATACTCATCATGTTCAACAAGGCACGTTTCTAAAACAAGTAAATCAAATTTACCTTCCTTGTCCTTCTTTTTCTCTGCAAGGTATCGAGGGCAGTTCCTTTTTCCAGTGACCATCCACATTGCAGTGGAAGCACTTTCCCTTATCAGCCACATCCTTGGCCTTTCCCTTGCCTCGAGCAGCTTTAGTAGGAGCCTTCCCCTTATTACCCTTCTTCTTCTGTATCTTCTTTGAAGAAGAAGAAGCTTGAGGTACAGGTTTAGTTACTGAGGATGAACCCTTCAGGAACTTTTTGGAATGGGCCACATTGGCCTCTCCTTTAACCACATTTTTGCCCTTGCTTTTCAGCATGGACTCATAAACCTGTAGCTCATTTAGAAGGGTAGTCAGGTTGAATTGAATCTTATTCAAGCTAACGTTTGTTCAAAATTGCATAAAACTTTGTGGAAGTGAATGCAATATAAACGCAACTTGACTTCTTTTGCAGACGACCCCACCATTAGCTTCCGCAATATTGAATTGGTTTATCATGTCGAGAACATGTTCTCGAACAGATTGTCCTTCTTCCATGCGGGAGTTATGGATTTTTTGTAAAGCCTCGTGGTGGAGCTGGTAGGATGGTAATCCAAACATCTCCTAAAGGGAATTCATAATTTCCCTTGCACTTTCCACGTTCTCATATTTCTTGGCCAAAACTTCAATTAAGCTAGCCAAGATATAGACACGGGCCTTTTCGTTGGCCTTAGTCCAGCGGTTGTGCGCATCCTTTATCGCTTGGGATGCATTGCGAGGGGGAACTGGAGGACAATCCTCCGTTAAGACAAACCGGAGATCTTCAACAACCAAAATCGTATTAAGGTTGGATTTCCATGTAGGAAAGTTCTTGCCAGTTAATTTTTCATTTTTCAATAAAGCGATGATAGAGGAAGACATTGCTTGAAAAATAAACTTTTACCGTATTAGTTATCTTTGTCTTAACCCATCAAACAAGCAAACAAACAATTGCACACATCCAATCAATTTTGCAAACAATCAATCAAAGAACCCTAACAAACTATCGATTGTGTTTAGCAACGATGCTTTAGAGGTTTAGAGAAACAGCCACCGAAGGGTGATCAGCTACTCCTCCTCTAAAATGAGACACTTCTCAGTCAATTCTATCACCAGAATAACTCATATTCCTGTAGACATTGACCACCGTCGTTCGGTCAAGGATTCGTTAACGAATTAACTTATCCTCGTAAGTGTAACCCTCCCACTTTCAGATCCCAGAGGCACGCACCAACAGGCTACCGAAGGGAAAGACAACTGTTGGTAATTAGCCTAAGTGACCCTATCCTTTCCAGGAGTTCACGGTGTTACGAATCCTATGATCAGACCCTCCGAAGGGATGGTTGCTCTAGGACAACACGCAGGCGGATCATAAGACTCTCATTGTGTGACCTATGGGTGGAGACCGAGGGATACGTTGACACGTGTCCCGCTCCCACTTACTATAGGCACTTTCCCCATTCACCTTGTTATTGACTCATGCAAACACTTTCCGAAGGGAGGTCGAGCTAAAACGACACGAAGTCGAGCATGGATCTCATGTTGCGAATATAGGGACGTAGGATTAAAAACTTGATTTAAATCAAGTTTTGATTTTACCTCCCACTAAAGTGACCTACCATATATTTTAAGGTTTATTAACCTAGATAAATCCGGCTAATTCAATTTATCTAAGTCTAATCCTATTATAACTATTATAATGAGAATTGTAATGTTCTAGGTGAATTAAATTCTTTTAACAAACCTAGCAACACCGTATGCTAACATGACTATGGTTATTTCAACTCAGGTTTCGGGTTTGTTCCCAGGTAGCAGGTGTTCCGTAAATCGTCAGCTTAAATACCTCCAGCCTTAGACAGAACGTAACTGGGAGAGTTCCCTTTTAACCATAGTAATATAAAGCCTTTACTCTAAAGATCTAGGTGTATTAAACTCTTTTAATAAACCTAGTAACATTGCATGCTAACATTTAACCATGATTAATTCAACTCCGGTACTCCGGGTCAGTTCCCAGGTAGGAGGTGTTCCGCAAACCGTCAACTTAAGTACCCCCAACCTTAGACAGAACTTTACCGGTAGAGTTCCCTTATAATCATAGTAATGTTTGTCCTACTTAGTAGGTTAAAACTATTTTAAAAAACTAAGCAAGACTTAATTCTAATCCTATTAGAATTAACGAGATCTTAGGTCTAATTAATTTTAAACATTTTAAAAATAATTCATTTACCTATGATCCTATGATTGCATGCAATCTTTATAATAGGTTGACGGTTTCTAATCATCAATTTTAAACTATTCAAAATTTTAATGATTAGCCCTATAATCATGCATACTATAGTTTTAAAATAATTAACAATCATATTCAAGTTAATATAATAAAACTATATATATTGCCTTTGCATTGCATGAAATTAATATAACAATTATATTAAACTATGGATGTTTTATGCCCAATGCAACTTTGATTTCCATTAATAATAAATTAACAATTAAATTATTGCAAAAAATGGTCAATCAAAGTAGCATGTTGCAAACAATTTTATTAAATATAAATATTTATATTTAACTAGGTAATTGTATGTATCATGCTTATCCTTTTTCATGATATTAATATAACTCAACTATATATTAAAAACTCATGAAAATAAACCATGCATTTCAATCCATACATTATAACTAATTATTGTTGGGATTGGTGCCCTAAAACTCGTAGATAGTGAATGTTAAACAAAATTATATACTTGTTTGATAAAGTCGTTATCGAGATTAATTCAGTAAAGTCATTACTGAATAAGTAAATTGCACATTAGATAACCCAAATCCAATAAACTAAGATCCATGGCTATAGGATGAACACTTGAGCTTTATGTAGAGACATAAAAGTGGATCAAGCTCGAGTAATAGCCAAAACGGTCTATAGTATAGGGATAGGGCTGGGTACCTTATTCTGGGGACACTATGAGACGCGACCCACTTTATAGATAGTATAGACGATGTGATCCTAAATCGTCCATGTAGAGAAATGCGAGTGGGGGCGTCCTATGCAATGAGTTTGCATAAGACCAGGACCGAGAAATAAGTCGCTCTCGCTTTATAACACCGTTTACTGACGAGACTGACTATTTCATGTGATGACCTAGGTAACTCGATCTTAATCCTGAGCTAACTATGAACTCCTGTTTATTTGGGCTTATCCTTAGATCTGCATAGGTGAGAGTGGCTCAGTATCGCCGACTCAATAAGCCTCCCATTTCAGGGATAGGAACAGGTAGATAGCTGGGGACATAGTCGTGCGAGAAGGAATTCACTCCTACCCAAATTAGGGATAGTAGAGAGGTTGTTCCCTTAAGTGCTGACTCCGGGGCTTGAACAAAGGGATCCCGCCCTCTCATTGGCCCGAGAGGGACTCAGTTTATTGGTTGGACCATAAACCAATTGTTCATTAGAGGATCAGTGGGGCTTATGGAACTAGAAGTACTATAGGGGTAAAACGGTCATTTAACCTAGCTATAGCTACGAACAACCTGTGAAGGATCGACTTATTGAACATGGTTAAATCAAGTGGACGGAAATATATCTATAGTGAGGGGAGTGCAACTACCGGGCTATAGTGGAGTGTCCCGGTAGTTAATGAATGTTTGCTAGCTTGGATAATGAGATTAGTCGGTTAGCCTCAAATCATTGGAGCCCATGATCTATAGGTCCATTAGGTCCCCCTACTAGCTCTTATCGGAATAAAGCCTAGAACAAATTGATAGGATTCTTTGAATCGTTCAAAATCGGGAAATAGGGTATTATCGTAAATTGTGTTTGACACAATTATTTAATTATGAATTAAATTAGAAAATGAGAGATAAAGTATTTAAAAGTGTTTTAAATACAATATATATGTATTAGGAATCATATATAATGGATTGCACAAGGTGACAATGATTAATTGGATTAATCATATCAAATTAATTGGAAATGTCCCATATTAATTACCAAGAAATCAATTTCAATTTAGAATTGAAATTAAGGTTAATTGCAAGCTAAAAATTCAGATCATGAATTCAAGTTAGTGGATTTAGTTGGATTCCCACTCTTGCATGTTGATACAAAGTGGAAAACAACACATTCATGCACTAGTTGCATGTGTTGTGAATTGAACACCTAGAATCCACTTTCAGTTGCAATTCTACCATGTGTCTTGTGTCATGAGGCTTCTCCTTGCATGGAATATCTCTATAAATAGAGTATGAATCAGATTCAAAGGTAAGAGAGTCATTTCCATATTGTTATGCTGCTGGATTTTGGTCTCAAACTCACTTATCTCCATATATCTCTCTTGTGCTTGAACCTTCAAGCATTCCCTTCCCATTCCCTATCTCTATAGACTCCCACAAGTCGTTCTTGACCCGGAGAATAGTAGGGAAGACACTAGAGGTGGTCCACACACCGTTCGTGATCAAAGGAATCAAAGGGAGTTGTTGAATCGGTCTCCAAAAAGGTTGGTACAAATTCTGCTCTCTGTTTACAGTATTTGGACAACATGTTTTCATTTTCTAAAATTGATGTAGTTAAGTGCCTCCGATCCTAAAATTGCTTCCGCATGTGTTATATGAACACCTTCAATTATAATATATATAAAATGCATGAGCATGCTTTATAACCTAAGGTGGGATTTTAAATCTAAATGACATCCATAAAGCATTTAAATAGCGTATAAACCGATTAATTGGCCCCTAGGATAAAATAAAGCACATAAATTACAATAATTTAAGCTATTTTATCCTATTAAAACCTTCTACAGCTCCAAACCGGACCAAAACCGCTCCAAACGTGCCAAAACCGTCAAAACCGCAAAAAAATGGGTCAAAACCGCTTGAACCAGCTGGAAAACCACTGAACCAGTAAAAAACCGTTGCCTAGTCAATGAACCGGTCAATTCTCGCTTGAATCGCGCGCGTGAAAAAAAATCCAGTAATATCTACACAGGTTAGGATCCGAACCCGAGCCCTCGAGGAGAATAGCCAAACGACCAAACCACCAAGACGCGTCTTTGTTTCAAGGCTTGAATTACGTGGTTTTTATTTACCTTGTTTTTGTTTTTTTTAATAATTCGAATTTCTGCACTGTTCCAGCCGCTGTTCTTCGCTGTTTTCCGCCATTTTTGGCCAAATTTAGTCTCGATCTTCACCGTTCTTCAATCTAAACTAGACTCGGACTTACAGAGACTCGATTTACATATTATGCCCAAAAAACGCAGGGGCCTTTACATTGAACCATTCAAGAAAACGTAAATCTATGGCCAAATTAATCGAAACCATTTATACGCAAACTATAACATTCATAATTCATAAATCCCACCAAGAACAAATTGAAAATTTCAATTTAAAATCAAGAATAACTGAGTTGACTCTGATACCAATTGAAGGGATAAAAGCCCCACGCAGCGGAAAGTATTACCGAACCTACTCAGAGTCTTAGATTCTAATTGAAATACCAATACAATTTGCAAAGTATTACAACAATAAATCTATATTTAATGGGCTGTACATAGGCTATAAACATGCTAAAAGATCAACTAGATTGATCCTAGTGATCAAGGATTTCATAGAAAACTTACTTTTGTAGAAAGCCTTGATCAATTCGCCTTTTCTTGCCAATAAGATTGAAAACGCAGCAAGCCTCTTGTGTGAACACCACCAATCGGCTACACCAGTATATCTCTAAGACTTCTTAAAGCAGGAGACTTGTAGGAGTCTTTTGGGAGAGATCTCTAAGAGAAGGAGAGACAATCGGATGCCTTTCACCCCACCCCAAAGGTCTTATATATAGGTAAAGGTCTCATTTTCCCAATAGGAAAAAGTCTCATTTTCCCAATAGGAAAAGGTCTATTAATAAGTTCAAATCTATTAAAGACCCACAGTTGCACTCTTCTCACTGCAGAATATTTCTGTGTCCACGGATATCGACCAATACTACATGTAAACCCGAGACTTTCCCTTAGATAATTTTCTCTTATCATCTATTGTGGCTTCATGGTTGAATCTAAGTTGTTGGAAATTATACACTTAAAAAGAAAGGAGATGGGAAAGAAGAAAAGAAAATAAATGGAAAAGGAAAAGGAAAAGGAAAAAGGAAAAAAAAAAAGAGAAAAGAAATGAAGTGGGAATGGACAGCAAGAAGGGCACCACCGACTAGCATTCTTATCAGCCCATTATCAGCCTCATTTCTCATCCTTTTACACTAAAACTTTCAGAGCACTTTAGGGAGAGAGTGAAGGAGGAGGAAGAAGAAGAATTTCGTGGTTTGAGGTTGAAGAAGATAGGGAAAAGCTCATGGAAAGCCAGCCATTGCAGGATCTGAGATCAACCTGTCAACCTCTGGTTTTTTATCCGGTTTGAGCTACACAGAACGAATCAAGAGGTGAGGTTTGCTTTTCTTGAAAGTTAGTTCATTTTCTAACAAATTTCATGAAGGAAGCATGACCTAAATCGTATGAGACGTTGATGGTTTTTGGAATGGAAAACAGAGCACAGGATTTTCGAGCAAAGCAGAAGGATCTCTGGTTTTCTCTGATGTTTTGAGCATTCTGGGGTGTACAAGTTGAATCAGAAGCTCTATTTGGTATGGTTGGAAATCTTATTCAATTATCTACAACTTTCATGAAGAATTCGTGAGCCAAAAATGACTTGATGTAGGTTTAATTTCAGGAGGAAGATAAAGGGTAACAGAGAAGCTCGAATCTGTGTTGTCTGATTTCGGGGCATTTCTGGGCAAATCGGTTGGGAATCTCATTTTTATTTATTCCGGTAAGTTGTAGAGTGTTTGAAAATGAAGAGTTTGATGTGTATTTCATTAATTTTGGTTAAGTATTGAGGAAGTTATGGGTGTTGGAAGTTAGGGTATAGAATCTGGAAAATCTGGAAAGTAGAATGTGAATGTGATTCTTAATCCAATTGTTTAAAAATTCATGAGCATGGAAAGACAAAGCTATCTATGGTTCTAATGCTCGGTTTTGGTTATTTGACAGGCCAAGAGGAAATAGGTCGAGTCTACAAACCGGGGAGCTAGATAAGACTGTGAGTGACAAAATGAATTTCGAAAATGTTCTTAAACGGTTGTTCATGATTATATGTTTTACATGCTTTCCTATGAATGATACATGGTTTTTATGAATGGTTTCAAGCTTAAGTTATGAGCTTAGATTTCTAATAAGATTTATAAATGAGCACGTGATTATTGAGTTTCAGAAAAATAGTTGAAACGACATCCTTTTAAGTCAAGCATGCGTTAGCAAGAATTATTTAAATGATTTTCGGTTTTCCACGAGCAAGCTGAGTAAGCTTAAGTTTTACGAAAGATAACGATAAGCAGGCATGTTTTAATGTTTTCATGTGATTTTCTGAGATTTCTATTGACTACATGACTGAGATATTGAGCCCGAGGCTATATGGTACCGTGTGCACACAGGTTATATTCCGTTGTCGACGTTGAGTGTACTCCGTGACAACGATGCTGTCGTGAGTGCTGGGCGGGCCCCACTACATCGTAGGACTAGTTAACGTTGGTTGTACTGGGCGTGCCCTACACAACGTAGATCGATCATGTTAGTTAAAACGTTTGATATACTTGATATGCCTTGCTAGATTCTTAATGACGGACTTGCGAAATGTTTTAGAAAGCCTTTATCCTTACACGTTTATGTTAAACGCTTTGACTGAGCATATTTATACGTTTAAAGGTTTATCCCGTGTTTTCACTTCCAGATTTAGAGTTTTAAATTTAGTCACTCACTGGGCTTCGTAGCTCATTCTTTCAAAATGTTTTCCACTTTTCAGGTAGAGATCGAGCTCCCGATGCCTGATACACTGCCAACGTCTGCTGAAAGTTCTAGATCAAGCTCCAGTACGTGGTTGGAGTTGTATATTGAGTCCGTTCATATTGTAAATGTTTTGTAAGGGTATATAATATCGTCCTATAGGTCGTGGATGTATAACCCTAGTTGTATATGTTTTGGTCGTGATATCTATATCAGGTTACTTTCCAAACCAGGTTATGTCAGGGCTGCACCATGTGTATGTGAAAGGTTTCCGTGGATTCCGCTGTGTGGTGTTTCATATAGAATGTTTTATATCCATGATTAGTATGTTTATCAGGTTCAACGTTTCAGTAGGGTCGACAGGGATCGTTAGAGGTGACGATGTCTGTTGGCTTCACGTCGTCTTTCGGGCTAAGCTAGCAGGTGGTCCGGGAGGGGGTGTGACACTACAAGTCAGTCCTTCACGTGTGTTAGTATCCCAGCTGGGTCAAATTACCGTTTTACCACTGGTTTACATCTTTGTCCTTAAGTTCCCAGTGCTCCTCTAATGAACAACCTGTTTGTGGTCCAACCAACAAACAGAAGTCACTCTCGTGCCATAGAGAGGGTTGGGCCCATTGTTCAAGTCCCGGAGACACCATTTAAGGGAACACACCTCTACTTACCCTAGGGTTGGGAAGGAGTGAATTCCATCATGTGTTATTATGTTCCCAGCTCCCCACTCGGTATTGTCCCCAAAATGGTAGGCTTATTGAGTCGGCGTGCTGGCCACTCTCACCCATACAAATCAAAGGACAACCCCTCGTGAACAAGAGTCCATAATCCACTCAGGATTGAGACTGAGTTGTCTAGGTCATCCTAGTGAAATAGAAACCAAGCCAACTAATTGTGTTACAGTTAGTGGTTAACTATTTCGTGGTCCGGTCTTATGCAAACTCATTGCATAGGATACCCTCACTCGCATGTCAACTACATGAACACGTTGGATCATTGCGTTTTTATCATAATACAAAGCGGGTCGTATCCATAGTGTCACCAGGATAAGGTATCCAACCTTATCCCTATACTATAGACCCTTTAGGCTGAATCTTGAACATTGATCCCCGTATGTCCCTACATACTAGTTCAAGCCTCATACTATCAGCCTAAGATGTTTAGTTTATTGGATTAGGGTTAATAAGACAAGATCTACTAAATACAAACAAAATAAACTATTTTATTAATGTCCGGTAAAATGTTACATTTACTATCTACAAGTTTTAGGGCATAAAACCCAACAAACTCCCACTTGAACTAAAACTCAAGATAATGGGAAAGAACATGTGCAAATAATCTAAAGTTGGAAATGGTAAATACAATAAACTAGGGCATCCTCATACCCTATTACACATCTCCCACTTGCTAAATCCTGGCTTGCGGGTCTTCAATGAAAAAATATAGTTAACTGTTATTTTGATTGCTTATCTCCGTGTCCATTATACTGATTATTTGTGTGGGTGCTCATAATGCTCTATAGAATCTGGCCAATTTTATAGTGAATAGATACTTAGTGGAAACTCGACGGAGAGAAACTAAGTCAGGTCATAACCCACTCAACTAGGTTTAACTGCTCGTAGTGACAACGAGAGTAGTTGGTTAGGCTTAGAGACCAAAAATGAATCAGGGCTCAATAATTAACCCGTTTAATAGCGTTAAGGACACTTAGGTTATTAAAATGAGTTAGTTATAATTAGGGGAAACCGAAAGGAGAACCTATGTAATAAACGGAGATTCTAGGTTTATAATTAGTAGGATACAAGATAGGATAATTAGAATAACTAATAAGCTATATTCCGAATTTCAAGACCCTGCCTCTCAATCGACTCTGCCATCCTCTTTGCCACTTTGCTTGATCAATTTAATTCATTGTTTTGCTTAAATTTTGATTGCATCCTTCATTATGTCTAGGTCCCTAAATAATAATCCATCTTAGTATTTTTAGTGCTTAGTTTATTATTTTGTCTAAATACAATCCTCCCTGTGGAATCGATACTCGGTACTCTACCGTTTTATATTACTTGTGGCAACCGTACGCTTGCGGATACGCACAACAAGTTTTTGGCATCGTTGCCGGGGAGGTGTGTTTTTTAGGCAATATAATTTTATGACATTAAAAAGAAAGGATTGAATATTAATTTAGGGTGTAAATATTTGAATTTTTTATTTTTATGAATAGTTTTAGTTTTTATTTGATTAGCTTGGGGGCTGTGCATGCAAAGATATAAGGAGGCTGATTTATTTCCATTAGATCTTGAAATTGATAGAGCATGATTTATTTCTGTTAGATCTTGAAATTGATAGAACAATTAGAGCTATTCGTAAGGATAAAAGACTGACAAAAAATTGGCCCAACAAGAGGACACACCCAAAGTTATTCGTGATTTTTTACAGCCGATTCTCCCCACTGAAAATTCTGGCATCGTCTACACTCCCAACCAGGCGAATAATTTTGAACTGAAGACGGGGTTGACCAAAATGGCGAGGGATTGTTCTTTTAAAGGACATCCTTCAAAAGATCCTCATCCCATCTTTGGTCTTTTCTTGAGATTTGTGGGACGGTCAAGATGAACGGAGTTTCGACAGATGCCATAAGATTGAGGTTATTTCCATTCTCCCTCCAAGATAAAGCTAAAGACTGGTTACAATCCTTAGAACATGTGATAAGGGTAAAAAATATACCTATTTTACCCTTATATTTAGCTCATTTCTTGGTTAAATATTGTATGTTGTGATCAATTTACTGTTTCCGAGCTCAAAATATGCTTAGTTTGATAAGTTAGGGTGTTGAGAATATCTTTTGTCAAATTTAACTCATTTGTGCGTAAAAAGACTTGATTTTAAGAGAATTTGACTCAGTTTGTTGCTGTGCAGAAAAACAGAGGAAAAACTGGAATTCCCCAGAAATGTGACCGCATTTCTGGGAAGGCAAAAATGAAATGCGACCGCATTTATGGAAAAACAGAGTCTGTTCCGCGTCGCACGTGGGTCGTTGTTGACGAGTCTTCTTCGCACCTAACTGGCGGTTTTGACCCCGAAACTGACTGGGCAACCTTCCAGCACCTATTTCGCAGCTCATAACCATTTTCTACACTATATAAGCTCGAGATTCGAAGTCAAATTCAAGCAGAACTTACTTGGAAGAAAAGGTGGTGACAGAACCCTGGCTCAACGCCAATGAGTAAGGATGCCCGAGGTCCTTCTTAGCTGACAAAATTCTAACCCGAGAGAGAGTTAGACATCAAACCTTGTGGTTTGTAGAGAGTTTCACCCATTCCCACTTGTAAAAGCGAGAGAGTGGAGTGTCTTGGCGAACTCTAGAAGGATTGAGTAAATTGAAAAACCCATAATATTTAGCTATCTCCTTTATTTTAAGCTCTTGAATCTTTTCATTATTATGTATTCTTTACATTATTATCTCAATGAAAATGTGTTCATTTGCTTTTTATCCCATCATGAGTAGCTAAATCCCGTTGAGGGGTTCAATATGGTGAATTCCCTTAGGGTTTAATGGCTTGAAAGTGTTTTATTCGCTTAAGTTGTGTTTAATGCATGTCATTCTTTATTGATTATCACTCCAATCTTGCTGAGTTTAATTTGATCACTTAGACATTGCATGCTATGTGAGTTTGATCTCGAAAGGGACAAACGATATCGGTTCTCATAAAGGTGATATAGGAGAAAAAGCTCGAAAGAGATTGTTCAGCAGTATAGGGCAAGCAGCCTAAGGCACCCTATATCGACTATAGGGTTATAGGTTGCATTCGTGAATTATCTATGTCGGAGTCGAGTCACAAAAATGTGCATAACGGTACTCGCTTAGCCTTCTAACGGTTTTTGGAAACAAGGGCGAAATAGAAGTTAAATCTGACCCAATGCATTGAATACACTTAAGTTAGATATTGCATAAGTATGGTTGTTACCTTAGGGATGAATCCATGTTGAATACCTCATTTTATCTTATTGTTATTCTTTATTATTTTATTGCTTGTTTTGTTTATCTTTTCAAAAACCCAATCAATCAACTTATTTTCTTTGGTTACCTTTTCAAAAACAATCATTTGAGCAGTTTCTTTATCAAATCTGAATTTCCAGTTCAGTCCTCGTGGGATTGATACCCTTGGAGTACTTCTAAGGTTTTTTATTACTAGGTGTGACAGTGTATACTTGCACTTAAGTGTTAGCTGAATTATTCTTTATTATTTTATTTATCATCTTAACTCACATCCATCTATTCAGCTGACGACGCACCAAGTTTTTGGCGTCGTTGCCGGGGACCAAAAGTGAAACCAGATTTGTTTTAAATTGCGATCAGATTGCGACCGCAGTTCTGTCTCAAAGGGAATTTGACTTCGGTTTGCATTTGTTTTTCTTTTGCAGGTTGAAGTTAGTGCATGAGCAAGGGGTATCCGCTCCTTGACATTGATTCGGAGATAGAAAGAATCTTTCGTCGTCGAAGGAAGGAACAGAGACGAAAGAAGGAGCAACAAGAGTTGAGCGCACAAGAATCTCGAGGAAGCATCTTACGTTCAAGAGTTTCCAATGGATCCTCCTAGAGTCGTGCCTTATGTTGATCCACAAGATCGTGGAAGGGAGCAAAACGGCAGAAGAATTTCTCCTGTTCCTTCAGTTCCACCGGTGCCACATTAAGAAAACCCGATCTACATTGCGGAAGATCGAAACCGAGCAATAAAGGACTACGCTTTACCAGTTTTCCAGACACTAAATCTAGGAATCTTGGAGCCACCGATTGATGCTCCACAATTTGAACTCAAACCTGTGATGTTCCAGATGTTAAATACTATGGGCCAATTCTCAGGACTTCCAAACGAAGATCCACATAAGCATATTAAGCTATTCTAGAGAGTTTGAAATTCTTTTAAAGTAACAGGAGTGCCAGAAGATACTTTAAAACTAAAACTTTTTCCATTTTCTTTGCAGGGAGATGCAAAAGCCTGGTTGGATTCATTTCCTCCAAACTCCATCACTTCTTGGAATGATTTGGCAGAGAAATTCTTAGAAAAGTTTTTCCCTCCAATAAAAATGCCAAGTACAGAGCAAAAATCATTGCTTTCAGACAGTCTTACAATGAACCTTTGGATGCAGCTTGGGAGAGATTCCAGAGGCTGGTTCGAAAGTGTCCACACCATGGACTACCTGCTTGGATTATTTTGGAGCCTTTTTACAGTGGGTTAGATCAAGCTTCAAAGGCACTAGTAAACGCATCTGCAAACGGATCTTTTCTGAAGAAGTCTGCTAACGAGGCGCATGCTATTCTAGATACCATAGCCACCAATAATCGACATTGGGGAGAAAATGAACCAGCAACCATTTTGAAAAATCCAGTGAAAGCATTAGAAACAGAGGCTAACTCTACGATGCAAGCCTAGATCAAAGCCATTCATAACATGATGATGGGCATGTCCATGAACAATCAAGCCAACATAGTCCCTGCAAACGCTGTTTCTTCTCTTTGTTGTGAGATATGTGGTGAGGAACACATTGCTGATAATTGTCCACTAAACCCAGCATCTGTTTTTTATGTAGGTCCACAAGGAAATCATAACCAAAATAGATGGAATCCTTATTCGGCTACATTCAACCTGGGATGGAGACAACATCCAATTTTTTCTTGGGGAGGACAAGCCGGGTCGAGTAATTCCAACACTCATTAGTTTGGAAAGCAACCTACACAACAACAGCCACAGAAAAATTTCCAACAAGTTCCAATGCAGAGTCAAGAGTCCAATCTAGAGACTCTTATGAAGGAGTACATGGCAAGGAACGATGCTGCAGTAAGGAATTTGGAAGTTCAGCTTGGACAAATTGCTCAGGAGATTAAGAATAGACCTCAAGGGACGTTGCCTAGCAAAACTGAGACCCCACACAGAGAAGGCAAGGAACAATGCAAGGTAGTGACCCTAAGAAGCGGATTAGAATACGATGGACCAAAGTATCCAGGAAGTCCAGAAGTAGAGATCCCAGTTGAAGCTCGAGAAAATATTTGTGAAACGAAGTCAGACAATACCACAGATATTTCAAAGAATAAAGAAGAAGAAGTAGAAAAGACCAAGGAGCCTAAAGCCTTGGTAGAAAAAGAATAAAAATCAAAGTTGGAAAAAAAGCAAGGAAATGCAACCGCAAATGCGACCGCAAAACCTCATAAATTTGTGATAGACTCAGATTACAGACCACCTCCTCCGTATCCTCAGAGATTCAAACATGCCTCAGAAGATGTATAGTTCAAGAAGTTTTTAGATGTATTGAAGCAGTTGCACATCAACATACCATTAGTGGAGGCACTTGAACAAATGCCTACATACGTAAAGTTCCTGAAAGATATTCTGTCGAAAAAGAGAAGGTTGGGGGAGTACGAAACGGTTGCACTCACGGAATGTTCCAGTGCACTAGTAAAGAACGAGATTCCTCCCAAACTTAAAGATCCAGGAAGCTTTACAATTCCATGCTCTATCGGGGGGGCAGGGATGTAGGCAGAGCTTTGTGCGACTTAGGAGCAAGCATCAACTTAATGCCATATTCGGTTTTTAAACAGTTAGGGATAGGTGAAGCACGACCAACAACTGTGACCCTACAGTTGGCATACCGATCACTTACGCATCCCATTGGAAAGATTGAAGACGTATTGGTTAAAGTTGATAAGTTTGTTTTTCCTGCAGATGTTATCATTTTAGACTGTGAAGCTGACAAAGACGTTCCGATCATCTTAGGATGACCGTTCCTAGCCACTGGCAGAACCTTAATAGATGTCCAGAAAGGAGAATTGACCATGAGGGTCAACGATCAGCAAATCACGTTTAACGTGATGAGTGCGATGAAGTACCCTAGAGATTTCGAGGAATGTTCAATGATCGATGAAATTGATGAACTCTCTCAATTTACTTTGCAGGAAATAATGAAGAAAGAAACTTTGGAGGATGTACTTGGAGATGAAGAATTGGACGAAAAAGGTGAGAGAAAGATTGAATTGGAAGAAATCAGTCAAACCATGAAGCGACAAAGGATAAAACTATATTGGGGAAGAGGCTTCGAGGATGAGGAAGCCCATGTCTCCGTGATTGATTTGGTATGACTTCTGCGCCTTGAATAAATTTTTGTATATTATCTGGGTTTATAAATAATAATCTAGACTAGAGTTCCAAACTATAGGGGCAAGAGTAAAAACTCTGTCTAGGAAAATCCTCCCTAGGAAAGGGTATTTAAGATGACCATTGGGAACACCTTTTCCTGGGGATTTACCTGAGAGCTTTGAAAAGTCCATATTATTATGTTGAGCTCTGTCTTGTGTTTGAAATAAAGGAAAATGGGAAAAGTGTAAGTTTGTTTGAATAAATGATTTTTGATCAAGAGGGAACTTTGTCTAAGGCAAGTCCTACCTAGGCTGAGGTATTTAAGCTGACCATTGGGAACACCTCTACCTGGGGACCTACCTGGAAGTTGAATTGATCAAAACATTTCCTTAATTCTTTTTAAATTGAGAAAAATGAAAAAAAAATAGAAATAAATCGTGATTAAGCATATGAGCTTTCTAACTTGTTTATGAGTGTTTCAGAGAAGAGGAGAAAGCAAAGGAAAAGAGAGAAGGCAGAAAAACATAAAGGCAGAAAAACTGTGTGAAATGCGATCACATTTCTCCCCAGTGTATTTGGGAATGCGATCGCATTTTCTCGAATAAAAAGGGAGTCACAAAAATCGTTTGACCTGCACGTGACCTAATTAGAAAAGTAAAAAGAGCTTGACTTAAGTTCTTTTTCTCTTCACCAAACACTAACCCTTTGCATTCAAGTCAAACCCTCAACTCTCCATATTCTCTCCATCCTGAAACCGAAAGACCCACAAGCAAGAAGATGAAGAACACTCAAGGATCGTCATCCTCACTCAAAAACACTCGATCTTAGAGTGCACGAGCAACCCACGAAGCTGAAGTAAACATTAGACGGCAAGAGGAGAACCCCGAAACGCCATGCAAGGCACACGAAGGACGAAACCCACGGGATTCTCGCCGGCGGTCGTGAACCAAGCGCCCAATGCTCCAATTCCATCCTCTTCGACAATGTCGGCTAGTTCGAGGGAGATGTCGAGTTCATCTACGCCAAGGAGGTTCACGAGCGCCGCCGCCGTCCACCAAACCCAAAAGCCCGCCGCTCAAAAGTTCAAGAAACGCTCGCAGGAGTGGTTTGCAATGATCCGGGAGATGGGTGCTCAAAGACGTGTTGCCCTTGAAGAAGAAGGGAATCGGCAAGATGAAAAAGAAGCCGCCAAGGCAGCTGGAAGCTCTCGGCAAGGAGAAGCTTCAATGGGTAAGGTTTCTGAACCATCAACTAACCTCTCTCTATCTTGCAGGATCAAACTCGTTACTTACAGCGCAAGAAAGAGGAGCCCGAAGAAGAATGTGCCTGAAAAGCCACTTGAAATTAAGCCCCTCAAAACTGCAAGGATGCCTCCCGACGTATTCGAAGGAATAATTCGCCAAGCAGTGGCAAAGGCCCTTGTGATTGTTGAAGGGTACAAGGCTGATTAGGATGCTTTGAAAGAGGTTGAAGCCGAGAGGGAGATGGAAAATCAGAAAATGATTGAGGAAGACGAGCTTGTGAAGGAAAGTGACCGTGAAGAAGAGAAAAGAAGAAAAGAAGAAGAGCAAGAGGCCGAGAGGGCCTTAGAGGCTGAAGAAGTTAGAAAGTATGAGGAAAACCTCAGGAGGGCAGCCATGGATTTGCAGCTCCTTGAAGACTTCCTTGCAGCCTTTGAGCCACTCCACAAAGCTCAAAGTGAGGTTGAAGCACTGCAAGGAAGGGTAGAAGAAAAGGCCCAACAGGGGCCAACAGAAGAAAATTTTGAAAAAGAAAAAGAAAGAGAAGTGGAGAATGAAGGCCAGAATGCGACCCCATCTGGGCCGCATTCTGAAGAAGGCTTAGCCGAGGCCACTGTTGATCAGCCAGCTGAAGAGGTTTTTGAGCCTCTATTCACGAATGACCCACCAGCTGCTGATAGCACCTCTTCAGGAGAGAAGATGGAAGAAGAGGAAAAAGAAGACGAGGAGGCCGAGACCTCTAGTGATTCTGACTCTGATACACGATCTGATTCAGAGATTATGGAGCTAGATGGCGACCAAGTCTCTATCTCTGCAGCATTGAGAAGAAAGAGAAAGAGCTAGATTAAGGCTGAGAGGAGGACAAAGAACAATAATGACCCGATATTTGCCAAGAGGCCGATGACAAGGTCCATGGATGCCTCTCTTGCAGTTCCTCCGACCGTCTCACCCGCCAAGCCAAAGGGCAAATCACCTAAGGCTGCATCTCCCAGAAATTCGTTCCCTTAGGTATTTAGAGATGTTAATTTTCAGGAACGAATGGAGATCATGAAGAAGAGAGATTTCCTTAATGAGAAGGGGTTCTCTGACAGAGCTGGAGCACTGCCTGAGTTCGTAACAAGAGTTATCTTCCAGTACAAGTGGCAGGACTTCTATGCTCACCCTCAGGTTGCTGTTGTGCCTCTAGTTCGAGAATTTTACGCTGGCCTGAGGGAGGAGAGTATTAGCAGGGCGGTGGTGAGGGGGAAGATGGTCATTTTCTCCTCAGTCGACATCAATAGGGTGTACAGGATCAAGGTGCCCTTAAACCCAGGTGGGAACGACGTGATAAGGAACCCTTCGGCCAAGCAGATGAAAGAAGCTCTTAAGCTTGTGGCCAACAAGGGGGTTCAGTGGAAAGAATCACAGACGAAAGTGAAGTCGTTAGTGTCAAGCGACCTAAAGCCAAAATCGACAGTTTGGCTTTCACTTAATCAAGAACCGCTTGATGCCAACCACCCATGACAGCACGATTTTCGTGGATAGAGTGATGCTACTCTATTGCCTTATGAAGGGGTTGGAAATCAACGTAGGGAGCATTGTCAGGGATGAGATTTTAGCCTGTGGGAGAAAGCGAGCAGGCAAGCTTTTCTTTGGATCACTCATCACCCAGCTTTGCCAAAGGGTGAAGATCGTTTCGGGCAAGGACGAAGAGCGTCACTTCTTCAAGCCAACCATTGACCTGTCCTTGATTGGAAAGCTCCAGCAGAACAGTATCCAGAGGAAAGAAAAAGCCTCTACATCTAAGGCTACTCCACCTACAGGGTCGAACGTAGCTTCTCCATTCCAGCACACTCCTTTCACAGGGCCTTCAACAGCATCGGAAGCCCTAGGTATGGTCCACCGCCAGTTAGATCAAATCAGGGAGAACCTGAAGACATATTGGGCGTATGCAAAGGAACGGGATGAAGCCATTAGAGAGTTCTACCTCTCTATAGCCCCGAGTATTGCTCTAGTCTTTCCCGATTTCCCTAGATCGCTGCTACCCCAAGAAGAACAGAATTCTGATGAAGAGGAAGATGAAGAGAATGAAGAGAAAGAGACTTCCTCAGACAAGGAATAGGGGGTTTTCTGATCCCCTTTGACTGAAATTTTTCTGTGAATAATACTGTTTACTGTTTTTGTTGTTTGCTGTTTTTGTTAGTTTTAGGATGTTTTCATTCTGTTTTTAGTAGTTTAATTGCTGTTTTTGATGGATTTAAAATGTTTAGTTGTTAATAATTTTGATCATAGGGTAGTTTAGATAGTTTGTGGATAGTTTAGGATAGAAAAACTTGGGTTTTTAGATCTTTTCCTGAAAAATATGCTTCCTGTTTTTTTTTAGCTTAACCTATGGACTTTTTGAAAAAAAAAATCAACTTTAAGAAAAAATTAATTTAAAAAATATTTTGGAAGAAAAAGCATGTTTTCAAAGGAGTTTTCTTTTAAGCCCTTGATGATGATAACTAGAGCTTTGTTCTATCTCAAAAGTGCCACCGCCACAACCGAGTTGTTTTCTAGTCATAGGCTCTCCATTAGTCTTTTTCTTTACAAAATTATCTTAGAGTCTAAACTTCCTCGTGTTTAACCTTTCTAACACTCTCGGAGAGTTTAGCCTTGAAGTTTTGAAAACAAAAAGCCTCATGTTAAGCCCATGCCTCAAAAACAAGCCAATGAGGACATTGTCAACATTTAAGTTTGGGGGGGTGCTTTATGCTTTACTATGTAAATATTTTTTGTAAATTTGTACTGCTGGAAAGAATATGTGCCCAGTCTAAAAAAAAAAAAAAAGAAGAAGAAGAAGAAAACCGAGAGTTACTCCTCCTTCCTAGGGTTTACTAAGTAACCAGGGGCATTCATGACACCCATGGTTTGCCACTGCATGAAAGGTTTACCTAGGGAAGTGAGTATCATTCCGAGTTTGTGAACTTTGCTCATAGCTAGATATCTTCACCACAAAGTGTCAATAAGCTAGAACGAAGGTAAAGATGACAGCGAGGATGCTCTTGGGAGAAAAAGAGGTTGAATAAAAGGAGCACCGGCAGTTAAATAAGTTTGGGGGAGATGGAAAAGGTCTAGTAATTCATATATGCTTTTGTTTTCCTAAAGATTGTTTTCTTAGACTAAAAGGACTACACTAGGCTCTATGAGTAGAAGTTAGGTAGTTTAAGCATGTTGGTTAGGATGGATTAGAGAGAGTTTTGCTTTGAAAAAGAACAATAGAAATCTTCATGCCTAGAAAACTCAGACGTTGTGACTGCCACTAGAGTAGAACCCACTCCTGAAAGGCAAACTTTTGAGAAAACGATCTTGAAGAACATGTTTACTTGATTCCATGTCACTTGATTTGAAATTGAAAGTTGATACTAGTACCATGATTCATTACATGCATGAACTCTAACATTTTCATTTGCAATTAATATTGAGCTCTAACATTTTGATTGGCAATTAAAGAGTTGATCTCTAACATTTTGATTGGTAATTGCTTGAGGACAAGCAATGAGTTAAGTTTGGGGGTATGATAAGGGTAAAAAATATACCTATTTTACCCTTATATTTAGCTCATTTCTTGGTTAAATGTTGTATGTTGTGATCAATTTACTGTTCCTGAGCTCAAAATATGCTTAGTTTGATAAGTTAGGGTGTTGAGAATCACTTTTGTCAAATTTAACTCATTTATGCTTAAAAAGACTTGATTTTAAGAGAATTTGACTTAGTTTGCTGTTGTGCAAAAAAACAGAGGAAAAGCTGGAATTCCCCAGAAATGTGACCGCATTTCTGGAAAAACAGAGGTCGTTCCGAGTCGCACGCGAGTCGTTGTTGACGAGTCTTCTTCGCACCTAACTGGCGGTTTTGACCCCGAAACTGACTGGGCAACCTTCCAACACCTATTTCGCAGCTCCTCAACCATTTTCTACACTATATAAGCTCGAGATTCGAAGTCAAATTCAAGCAGAACTCACTTGGAAGAAAAGGGTGGTGCCGAACCCTAGCTCGACGCCAATGAGTAAGGATGCCCGAGGTCCTTCTTAGCTAACCAAATTCTAACCCGAGAAAGAGTTACACATCAAACCTTGTGGTTTGTAGAGAGTTTCACCCATTCATACTTGTAAAAGTGAGAAAGTGGAGTGTCTTAGCGAACTCTAGAAGGATTGAGTAAATAGAAAAACCCATAATATTTAGCTATCTCCTTTATTTCCAACTCTTGAATCTTTTCATTATTCTGTATTCTTTACATTATTATCTCAATGAAAATGTGTTCATTTGCTTTTTATCCCATCATGAGTAGCTAAATCCCGTTGAGGGGTTCAATATGGTGAATTCCCTTAGGGTTTAATGGCTTGAAAGTGTTTTATTCGCTTAAGTTGTGTTTAATGCATGTCATTCTTTATTGATTATCACTCCAATCTTGTTGAGTTTAATTTGATCACTTAGACTTTGCATGCCATGGGAGTTTGATCTCGAAAGGGACAAACGATATCGGTTCTCATAAAGGTGATATAGGAGAAAAAGCTCGTAAGAGATTGTTCAGCGGTATAGGCCAAGCTGCCTAAGGCACCCTATATCGACTATAGGGTTATAGGTTGCATTCGTGAATTATCTATGTCGGAGTCGAGTCACAGAAATGTGCATAACGGTACTCGCTTAGCCTTCTAACAGTTTTTGGAAACAAGGGCCAAATAGAAGTTAAATCTGACCCAATGCATTGAATACGCTTAAGTTAGATATTGCATAAGTATGGTTGTTACCTTAGGGATGAATCCATGTTGAATACCTCATTTTATCTTATTGTTATTCTTTATTATTTTATTGCTTGTTTTGTTTATCTTTTCAAAAACCCAATCAATCAACTTATTTTCTTTGGTTACCTTTTCAAAAGCAATCATTTGAGCAGTTTCTTTATCAAATCTGAATTTCCAGTTCAGTCCTCGTGGGATCGATACCCTTGGAGTACTTCTAAGGTTTTTTATTACTACGTGCGACAGTGTATACTTGCACTTAAGTGTTAGCTGAATTATTCTTTATTATTTCATTTATCATCTTAACTCACATCCATCTATTTAACTGACGACGCACCAACATGGCAGTATAAACACTGGGGACGAGCTGGCTCGGGCATTTCTCACGAAGTTTTTCCCGCCCGCCAAGACAACTAAACTCCGTACGGAGATTGGAACATTCAAACAGTAGGATGACGAACAATTATATGAGGCGTGGGAAAGCGACAAAGAGATGCTAAGGAGATGCCCACAGCATGGCTACTCGGATTGGCTCCAGGTACAATTGTTTTATAACGGTTTAAATTCTTCCACTAAAACTGTTCTTGATACATCTGCAAGTGGAAGCTTTTTGTCAAAAATCATTAGCGATGCGAATGAGTTATTGGAAGAGATGGCATCCACCATTTATCAATGGCCCACAGAGAGGGCATCAACGAAAAAGGCTGGCATTTACGAAATTGATGAGTCGAATTCACTGAAGGTGCAGATGGCTTCCCTGACGAGTGCACTAAACAAGTTGTCTTCTTCTGAGGTGGTGAAATCCATTGCCACCTTAGCGAAAAATTATTCAAAGGAGGAAAGCCAAGAAGTGGAAGAAGTTCAATTTATTAGCAACCGAGCATTCAATCAGAACCAAGGCCTACCGAACTTCTACCACCCAGGTCTGTGTAACCATGAAATTTTTTCTTATTCAAATACTAAAAATGTTTTGTAGCCACCGCCAGGATTTGCTTCCACATCAAGTACTAAGGAGAAGAAGAGCAACCTGGAGGACATGGTGGCACTCTTCATTAAAGAACAAAAAGTGTTGAATGTTAATCTCCAAACGACGGTGAACACTCTGGTGACATCAGCGAACAACCACGACATTGCTCTAAAAAATATGGAGGTCCAGCTGGGACAGATAGCGACAGTAGTGAATGCCCTTCAGAAGGGTAAATTTCCCAGCGATACATAGGTGAATCCTAGAGAGCAGTGTAAGGTAATCACACTCAGGAGTGGGAGACAGTTGGAGAACCGTTCGGATGATGAGAAGCATAAGAAGAAGGAAGAAAGAACGAGCATGGATGAAGACAACAGAGTTGAGGCAGAAAAAACATCCATAGAAATGTCCCAAAATCCTCCTAGCTTTGTTAAATTTAATTTTGATTTGACTAACAATTTTGCAGGAACCCATTAGAAGAAGTTTGATGAAAAAGAGAAGATAAAAGAAGAAGAAGAAGAAGAGGAAGTCTCGTGCAACCATCACGACCGGAGGTCTCACATTAGCTCGCCCAGAAGGAGGGGCGAATGTTTGACTTTCGATTACAAGGAGTTGCCTTGTCCCTATAGATTTAAAAATGTTAAGTTAGATGAGCATTTTACTAGGTTTCTAGAGATGTTTAAGAAATTGACTGTTAATACTCCTCTAGTAGATACTTTGTCTAACATGCCAAATTATGGGAAGTTTATGAAAGAAATGCTTGCGAAAAAGAAAAATTTGAAGAAAAAAGAAGTTTCTAGATTATCGGAAAACAGTAGCACAGTAGTCTTAGGGAAGATGTCTCTAAAACAGAAAGACCTAGGGAGTTTCATTGTTCCTTGTACTATAGGAGAGGTGTCATTTGATAGGGCATTATGTGATTTGGGTGCGAGTATTGATCTGATGCCTTATTCCCTTTTCAGGAAAATTGGACTTACCAGACTAAAGGATATTGACATTACCCTCCAACTGGTGGATCGATCAATTACCCACCTGATGGGGATTGTGGAGGACGTGTTAGTAAAGGTAAATAAGTTCATTTTTCTCGTAGACTTCATGGTGCTGGACATGCAGGAAGACAAAGAAGTTCCCATCATTTTGGGACGACCTTTCTTGGTCACTGGTAAGGCCGAGATTAGCGTTCATACGGGTAAGTTAACTCTTAATGTAGATGATGAAAAGGTAGTTTTTAGTATCTTTGGCCATGATGAGTCTGTGTGCAGTATACATGTTTTTCTGTTGGCCTAGAATTTCTACCTGATGAGGAGGATGAAGAGATTGACTTAGCTCTAGAATTAGAAGGTCTTCCTGTGGATGATGATAATTTTGACCCTGATGAGTTTTTCGATGATATCATGTTTGAGAATGATGAGGAGATGGAAATTTTTGAATTGCATGTTCTAAATTTTGATGAATATGAGTTAGATGATAGCATTGTACAATCTAGTGTAGATACTGAGTCTTATGATCATATACAGCAGTTTACGCCTGAAGAATGGTTAGTCCTTTTAGATAAACCACCCCAGGACTCGAGACCGGTATATATCATGATGCTAGATGACTCTGTTAATAATTGTTTTGTGAATAGAGATTTAGAAAAAAGTTTTGATTTGATGGCTTATGTTATGAAATGTTATTTTGATAATTTGTATTCTGAAGATGGGCTAGAGGAGATTTTCTTCAATCCCCTGTTTGCTATGTGTGCTACAGCACGAGATTTTACCAGAGGCCCAGAGTGTTGGGTTTAATGTCCTATAAACTCGTAGTTTATAAATCATTAAACATATTTTATTTCCAATAAAGACGTTATTGAGGTTATTCAGTAAAGGTTGTTATTGAATATGTAAATTACGAATGATTAACCTAAATCCAATAAACTAAGATCCTTGGCTATAAAATGAATACTTGAACTATATGTAGGGACATATCGTAGGATCAAGTTCAAGTTTATAGTCAAAATAGTCTATAGTATAAGGATATGGTTGGGTGCCTTATCCTGGGGACACTATGGACGCGGCCCACTTTGTATTAAGTACAAACGATGAGATCCTAAATCGTTCATGTTGAGACATGCGAGTGGGGGCGTCCTATGCAATGAGTTTGCATAAGACTGGACCACGAAATTAGTCACTTTCTCTTTATAACACCGTTTACTGAAGAAACTGACTATTTCTCATAGATGACCTAGGTAACTCGTTCTTAATCCTGAGCTAACTATGAACTCCTGTTTATACGAGATTATCCTTTGATCTGCATGGGTGAGAGTGGTCAGTATCGCCGACTCAACAAGCCTACCATTTTGGGGATAAGATCGAATAGATAGCTGGGGACGTAGTCTCGCAAGACGGAATTCACTCCTACCCATTTCAGGGATAGTAGATAGGTTGTTCCCTTAAGTACTAACTCCAGGACTTGAACAAGGGGCCCCACCCTCTCATTGGATCGAGAGGGACTTAGGTTTGATGGTTGGACCACAAACCGATTGTTCATTAGAGGATTAGTGGAACTTAAGGATCAAGAAGTACTATAGGGGTAAAACGGTCATTTGACCTAGCTATAGTTACGAACAACCTGTGGAGGAATGACTTACTGAGCATTGTTAAATCAAGTGGACGGAAATATATCTATAGTGAGGGGAGTGCAACTATCGGGCTATAGTGGAGTGTCTCGGTAGTTAACGAATGTTGGCTCGCTTAGATAATGAGATTAGTCGGTTAGCCTCGAATCGTTGGAGCCCATGATCTATATGTCCATTAGGTCCCCCTACTAGCTTATATCGGATTAAAGCCTAGAACACATTGATAGGAATCTTTGAATCGTTCAAAAACGGGAAATAGGGTTTTATCGTAAAATGTGTTTGACACAATGATTTAATTATGAATTAAATTAGAAATTGAGAGATAAAGTATTTAAAAGTGTTTTAAATACAATATATATATGTTAGGAATCATATATAATGGATTACACAAGGCAACAATGATTAATTGGATTAATCATATTAAATGATTTGGAAATGTCCCAAATTGATTTCCAATAAATCAATTTCAATTTAGAATTGAAATTAGGGTAAATTGCAAGCTGAAAATTCAGAATGGAGATTCAATTTAGTGGATTTAGTGGCATTCCCACTTTTGCATGTTGATAGATAGTGGAAAACAACACAACCATGCACTAGTTGCATGTGTTGTGAATTGAACACCTAGAATCCACTTATACTTGCAATTCTACCATGTGTCTTGTGTCATGAGGCTACTCCTTGCATGGAAGATGTCTTTATAAGGAGCATGAATCAGATTCAAAGGCGAAGAGAGTGAATTACCTACTGTTATGCTACTGGAATTTACTCTCAAACACACACACCTCCATAGATCTCTCAAGAGCTTGTACTTTCAAGCACTCCCTTCCCATTCTCTATCTCTATAAGACTCCCACAAGTCGTTCTTAGCCTGGAGAATAGTAGGGAAGACTCTACAGGTTGTCCAAGAGAAGTTGGAGAAGGAAAACACCACAAGGAGATCAACTCATTTGAGCTACAAAGAGGTTAGTACTCTTTTCTTTCTGTTCTGTCTTTTCTAGAACATGCATGCTTTAGGAGTAAAATTGATAGAGTTAAGTGCTTTCGATCTTCAATTGCTTCCGCATGTGTTGTATGAACACCTTCACAGAGGAGGACAAAAATTTTTACTTCGAACCTCCATGAGCGTCCTGAGCCTCCTCTAGCTAGAGACATTAAAGAAGCGCTGCTTGGGAGGCAACCCAAGGATTTAAAATTAGTTAGTTTTTCTCTTTTTGCGGTTGTAAATAAATCCCCCTTGTTTCGTGATCCAATTTTGTTTTGCATGATCCACGTAGCAAGCCCCGAGAAATCTAAAGGATGCGCTTTCCCGACCCCGAAGGATGATGACGTTTCCTCCATATGGACTTAGGGAAGTCTCAGTATCCCCTCTTTATGCTTTATTGTTTTAAACATTGTGGACAATGGTTACTTTAAGTTTGGGGTGGAGGCTTTCGCTGTGTTTGAGCTTTGTCTTTGAGCTTAGTTGAAATTCTTCTGGATGCATGTTAGGATAGCGACGATAGTCGAGGATTTGGTTTTTGAGTTTTTGGGGGATGAGGTTTATATGATTGTGGAGTTCGGGAGCATAGCTGAAATTTGAGAAATTTTGAAATTTTTTTGCTTAGTATTAATGTCTAAAGCATGTAATAAACTTATCTTGTGAGATCTTTGAAAATCTAGATTCTTATTATGGTTTTTATAAGTTTGTTGTCACTTCGATAGGCTTAGTCTCTGGCATTAGGAGTTATGCTTGACTGTTTTTAAAAACTAGGTGAAAAGAAAAAGAAAAATATGCTATGCTTGCAAAATGAAAAAGCAACACTAGAAAAAGTATTATCTGTTGAGAAAGAAGAATTTTTGCTTGCAAAAGAAAAATATAGAACTAGGGGTAAAAAGAGCTACCTCCGTTGTGATCAGTTAGAATCATCCAAGGATTAAATTCGGGATAAGGGTCCCTACAGCGGTGTGTGAAAGCTAGTGCCCTTAGGATCATAAGATGCAAGTTTGGGGGGAATCCCCTTAGAAAAAGAAAAGAATCACACGCCCTAGTTTCTTTGTTTGCTAAATTCTGACCTGTTAGGACTCTTAGCCATTGTAGGGGGAAAACAAATGAAAAAAACCGTAAAGCTAATCTAGGTTAGTAAAAGAGCCATTAGATAAGTTTTGAGCATGTTATTCATTAATTCTAAGTTCCATTTTTGAAATTTCTTCATGAGTATGTTGTGTTTGCTTAGTCCACTTGCATGTTTTCCGTATTTCCCTAAGAATTCTAAAATCATTAAGGCTAGAGCGATTCTTTTCATGCATCCTTAGAATTTATTTTGCTCGGGACTAGCAAAAGATTAAGTTTGGGGGTGTGATAGCAAGCATAAATGTTGCTATTTTAGCCTTGAATTTAATAGCTTTTGATGTGCTTTATTGTGTTTTTATTATATAAATTCGTTTAATTGATTAATTTTGGTCCCTAGGAGTTTTTGTGGAAAATTGGAAAAAAAGAGGAGAAAATAAGCCCAAATATTGAAGTTTAATCTTGGAAGATCAAAGTGGGTCAAGTGGGAGAGGTCCAAGACCCATCATGGAAGACAATTGGGCAAAATAATGGAGGAGAGCCCAAAAATCAGCCTTGAAACGCAATCTGGAAGGTCCAGCCGAAGGACAGCGTCGAGACGCTGTGATAACTTGCAAAAAGCAAGTTATTTGTCCTTTAAACTTAGACTAAAACAAGGCCAAAAGAAACAAAGATGTGTTGATTCAGCACATAAAAGAATGAAAAATGTGATAATTCTATGCGGCGAGCTATATTCATGTATGCGGTGAGAAATTATAAAATATAGGGCGCTAACGCAAACTAATTCAGTTGTTTGTTTCAGTTCCTTCTCAGCGCAGGCACACATTCTAAGATGATCAAGAGACAGATAAGATGATGACAAGACAGCGCTGACACAACTTTTGCAACTATCACAAATGGATGGAAAAAGGGCTGAAAAGTGAGCAAGTTGCCTAATGATGATTAACCCAAGTTGCTAATCACTTGGAGAAGTCTCCTTCCCTCGCCTATAAATAGAAGCCCCATATTCCAAGAAAGGGGCATTCGATTGAGGAGGAAAAAAAGAGAACGAAGGAGAAAGAGAGAGATCACAGAGAACTGTGATTAGGAGCAACTTGCGTTTGTAATGTTCTATTTCATAATGTCTTGTTTTGCTCGCATGAGCTAAATTCTTCTTCAAGGCTTAGTGCAAGCACCTCATGCGGTGATAAGTATATTTTGTAAGCACATATTTTGAGATAAATGAAACACTATTTTCCTTTTACTTAGTTGCTATAATCTTTTCATTACTAACTCCCGCTTGGCCAGCCGGATGCGGTAGCAGTATGCTAAATCCCTGACAGGTAATGCATGAGGACATCTCTAAGTAGAACAAGTTAGCGCATGACATGTAGTCTTGGTAGCACGGAAATACTACCGCTAAAAGATAGTGCATGCATGAGCTTTGATTGCGTTGTGACTAACGCAGTCTCTTGTAAGTTTTTAGAGAACTAAGCCTCACGCATAAACTAGCCAAATAACCAATTTATAGTTTTTATGCCAAACGCAGGAGTACCAGAAGGGAAACTTATGATTTTTTTTCTCACTTAGGCATTAATGGATCAATTAATCAATGTATGCGCTACAAGGTTCTTATAAACGCATGAGGTTGCAACCGCAACAGCCTTGATACCATTCTTCTTTATATTTTTCCTTTCACTCTCGTCGCATGTTTTGTTCTATGCAAGTATTTACTTTTCAAATATACCAAATCTCTTGTTTATTCTTTTAAAATAGTATCATACGTTTCGAGTTTAGATCATTAAATATTGTTGAAAACTTTGTGAATATCCCTTCCCTGTGGACTCGACCCTGGACCTACCAGGAACTACTTGATTTTGTCAATTTATACTTGGATTGATGAAAAGACACGACTATATTTCTGAATAGACTGACAAGTAAGCAATCACGCTGTCCCTTAGCGTCTTTGAGGGTCGAGTTGTGAGGAGAGCAAAAAATCTTCTATTGAGCATTTTTTGGACTGCTCGGGAGCTTGTAACGAGGAGGATCCAAGGCACAAGCAATGGGTCCCTCTACGGTTCATCTCCTAAACTCCTTTAATTGTTCATTTATGCTTTCTATTATGTATAGACGGGAAGTTTTGGTATACATGTATAGCTAAATCCCGGTTTGCATGTCTTGGATGAAAGAATATAGTTAATTGTTATTTTGATTGCCTATCTCTGTGTCCATTATACAGATTATTTGTGTGGGTGCTCGTAATGCTCTATAGAATCTAACCAATTTTATAGTGAATATATACTTAGTGGAAACTCGACGGAGAGAAACTAAGTCAGGTCATAACCCACTCAACTAGGTTTAACTGTTCGTAGTGACAGCAAGAGTAGTTGGTTAGGCTTAGAAACCGAAAATGAATCAGGGCTCATTAATTAACCCGTCTAATAGCGCTAAGGACACATAGGTTATTAATGAGTTAGTTATAATTAGGGGAAACCGAAATGAGAACCTATGTAATAAATGGAAATTCTATGTTTATAATTAGTTGGACACAAGATAGGATAATTAGAATAACTAATAAGCTATATTCTGAATTTCAAGACCCCGCCTCTCAATCGACTCTACCATCTGCTTTGCCACTTTGCTTGATCAATTTAATTCATTGTTTTGCTTAAATTTTGATTGCATCCTTCATTATGTCTAGGTCCTTTAATAATAATCCATCTTAGTATTTTTAGTGCTTAGCTTATTGCTTAGTCTAAATACAATCCTCCCTGTGGAATCGTTACTCGATACTCTACCGTTTTATATTACTTGTGGCAACCGTACGCTTGCGGATACGCACAACACTCGATCATGTACTCAAAGTCTTTTCTCAGCTCTGCTATATTGTCTTCAGACTGCTGTGGGGGAGCTGGTTGATCCTGTTTTTGCGGCTGATTTGCGGTCGCATCTTCTTTCTCTGCTACATCAGAAGTTGCTACAGGTGGTTGTTGATTTGCGACCGCATTTGATGCATCAGCCGCTGTGGCAGTTTCTGGAGGAGGTTGAGAAGCTTGGGCTGTAGGAGTAACTTGATGCCCCTTTTTCTCAGGGGAGGTCACCTTCTGTTTGGAGTTTATGATGAGCTTCTTGATTAACCTCAAATCAATTGAAGTCGTGGCTACCTCTTTTTCTTCATTCTCCTCAGGCTCAACTCTTGCAAGCCTGCATAGTTTCGTTATCAAGGTTGGGAAGAAAAGCCTCCATTTGTTCTTGTGCCGATAGGCAAGGATCTCCGTCTAGATGATTCAACCAAGGTTGAGATCCAGGCCTTTGTACATGCTATACAACAGCATGACACGCTCTTGGGAGATGGTCGTGTCATGCATTGTTGGCATGATTCTGTTCTTAATCACATAAAGACAGACTGTTTCCTCTAACTTCAAATCTCCAGATAAGAAAGTTTTGATCCCTGTCCTGGACTCCTGCCATTTGACTCCCTCGTGGCTCACCAAAGATAGGGTCTCTGTCAGCTGCTCGGTCGTTGTCTTCTCTATGACCATGTTTCCAGCTGGATAACGTAGGGATGGCAATCAGAAGACCCGATTGATTTGTTTCACCGAGAACTCCACCACCCGACCTCTCAGGTGCATCACCGTTTGCCTCTCTTCCCCAATCTGCACATAAAACTCACGTACCAGGGGGATAGAAGCTGCTTTCGACTCCTTGCATAGTCGGTCCCAGCCATACCTGTGCAAAATTTCTTCTATAAAGGCTGGGAGAGGTCCTGTC
This sequence comes from Luffa aegyptiaca, assembly GCA_017139565.1. Taxonomy (NCBI): domain Eukaryota; kingdom Viridiplantae; phylum Streptophyta; class Magnoliopsida; order Cucurbitales; family Cucurbitaceae; genus Luffa; species Luffa aegyptiaca. The sequence continues at coordinate 26,592,798 of CM029405.1, read as the reverse complement.
TTGGTGGAGAAGGCCTCTCACACATCAGAACCCTTTTCTTCATTATGGCCAGACGGGCCTGTGTATCAGCATTGAAAGGATAAAAGCCCTTTCGTAGCAGAAGATTTTTACAGAACGAAACACTGCTTTTAAAAACGTTTTAAATACTAATACAGAGGCAAATTACAACAACTCTAAATCCCTATTAAAAGCTGTAAATATAGGTTGTAAAACATGCTAATTTGTTAATAAAATCCTAGATCTAGTCTAGATTAAAACCCTAGATGTCATAGGATAAAGGGAAACTTACTTGCGTTGAAGATCTTGACCGAATTCGCCAATTCTTGCCCTTTGATCTGAAAATACAACAACTAAAGGGAATTGATCCTCGCTGGAAAATTCACGAATGATTTATGGACACCACCACGCTTGAGCCACCGATAAGACTTCTTAGGGTTCTTGGTTAAGAAGCTTGTGGGAGCCAAAATTTTCACTAAAGGGGATTAAGAAGGAATTTTCCTTTCTCTGTGAATCGTGAGAATGAGATTGAGAGATCCAGAGATCACGATGGGTCAAGCAAAACCACCCTTAACTCTCTCTATTCTGCAGGAGATAAAAAAAGGAAGACCTAATCGTGTAAACACACGATTAGGACTTAACTGACTAAGTCAGTTATTTATCTTTTAATTAAAAAATTAAATTAAAAAACAATTTAATTTAATTAATCAATATTAATTAAATTAATAATATTTAATTAAATGAATAATCCTCATTTTTGCTATAGTTTCAATGTGTTTTAATTAAACCAAATTTAATTAAAACATACAATTAATTAATTATTCAATTGAATATCACATATTCAATTACATTATTCTCACATAATGTATAGTATTAATGTGCATCAGATGCACATTAATTTTAACCTATAGTTTAATATGAATCAAATTCATATTTTAAATTTAATATTTGAACCAATTTGAATATTCAATTCCCCTTTAGTAAATTTACCTCAACGCCCTAAATGAGCTACCGGTGGGACCTTATGGACCTACAGTTCAGAAGCTCCAACGATATGACATTAATTGACTAAAGTCATTAATCAATTAACCAATATTCGTTAACTGTGGTTCACTCCACTATAGAACCACAGTTGCACTCTTCTGACTGCAGATATATTTTTGTGTCCACGGATATTGACCAATAACAGCAAGTCAGTCCTTCACGCGTGTTCGTAACCCCAGCTAGGTCAAATTACCATTTTACCCCTGGGTTACATCTATTTCCTTAAGTCCCCAATGATCCTCTAATAAACAACCTGTTTGAGGTCCAACCAACAAACAGAAGTCTCTCTCGTGCCATAGAGAGGGTAGGGCCCTTTGTTCAAGACCTGGAGACACACTTAAGGGAACACACCTCTACTTACCCTAATGTCGAGAAGGAGTGAATTCCATCTTGTGTGATTATGTTCCCAGCTCCCCACTCAGTCTTGTCCCCAAAATGGTAGGCTTATTGAGAGCTCTCACCCATACAAATCAGGGGACAATCCCTCATGAACAGGAGTTCATAATCCACTCCGAATTGAGACTAAGTTGCCTAGGTCATCCTAGTGAAATAGAAACCTAACTAGTCAACGGTGTTACAGCTAGTGGTTAACTATTTTGCAGTTCGGTCATATGCAAACTCATTGCACAAGATACCCCCACTCGCATATCCCCTACACGAACGCTTTGGATCATTGCGTTTGTATCATAATACAAATTGGGTCGTATCCATAGTGTCACCAAGATAAGGTACCCAGCATCATCCCTATACTATAGATCCTCTAGGCTGTATCTTAAACAACGATCCCCGTATGTCCCCACATACTAGTTCAAATCTCATACTAACAACCTAGGATGTTTAGTTTATTGGATTAGGGTTATATAGGCAAGATATACGCAATACAAACAATAATAAATGAATAATACATGAAATATCATTTTATTAATGTTTGGTCAAATATTTACATTTACTATCCACGAGTTTTAGGGCATAAAACCCAACAAACTCCCACTTGGACTAAAACTCAAGATAATAGGATGTATATACATAAATAATCCAAAGCTAGAAATGGTAAATGTATATTGTACATTACATAAAAAGTAAATATACAAAATACAATAAACTAGGGCATCCTTTATACCCATTACACATCTCCCACTTGCCCTAGATTATACAATATACATGTCTCGCAGACCTAGACTCTCTAGATGACCCTCGAACACTTTAGCCGAAAGAGCCTTCGTAAATGGATTAGCAATGTTGTGCTCCGAAGCGATCTTGGTAACGACCACATCTTCTCGTTGCACAATCTCCCGTATCAGGTGATACTTCCTCTCGATGTGCTTTCCTCGTTTGTGGCTGCGAGGTTCTTTAGAATTGGCTACAGCCCCACTGTTATCACAATATAATGTAATGGACAAGTTCATATTTGGAACAACTTCCAAATCTGTCAAGAACTTCCTTAGCCAAACTGCTTCCTTAGCTGCTTCACAAGCAACTACATACTCAGCCTCCATAGTGGAGTCTGCTATGCATCCTTGCTAGATGCTTCTCCAGACTACAGCTCCCCCGTTAAGGGTGAACACTGACCCTGACATGGATTTCCTAGAATCCTTGTCAGACTGGAAGCCAGAGTCGGTGTATCCTGTAAGGATCAACTCCTTAGCCCCAAACACCAGCATGTAGTCCCTCGTTCTCCGAAGATACTAGAGGATTCGTTGTACGGCGGTCCAGTGGTCTAACCCTAGATTAGACTGATATCTGCTAACTATCCCTACTGCATAACAAATGTCAGGCCTAGTGCAGAGCATAACATACATTAAGCTGCCCACGGCTGAGGCGTAGGGAATGCGTTTCATGTCCTCAATTTCTTGAGGTGTCTTAGGACATTGATCCTTAGACAAGTGAACCCCATGCCTGAAAGATTTGATCACAATGTCAAATCTAATGTTCCAATTGAAGGGATAAAAGCTCTTTCGCAGTGGAAACGATCAAGAACCTTAACTCGTTTTTTAATTCGGAATAAAATACCTTACGTTGGCAAATTAAAACACAGCAGTAAAATCAAAATAAAACTACTGAATATTAATTATAAAACATGCTAATTTATATTTAGATCTAATCTAAATTGGATCCTATTGATCCAAGATCAAGAACACTATACCTTTGAAGACGTTCTTGATCGTTTCGCCAAATTCACCAACGGAGTGCAGAAAATACAGCAACCTTTTTGGAATCTTCTTGCTAAATTTTGTGAACCCAACCACAAGATCTTCACCGGTATTCTCACAGGGAAAAATTGGTTGTTTGTTTGTGGGAGCAAGGCAAAATATTGGGAATTTTGGGAAGTTTTTGTTCTCTGTTTTTGCTTGAGAAAGAAAACGCAGAGAGACCTTCTTGGGAGAAAGAGGGAGGCGTGTGAGAGACAACGAGTTGTAAGGGAGTTAATAATCTAATTCAAGATAAGCGTTATATGAAAACGCCAACTCCCTCCTCTTTTTCCTCTCAAACGTGCAAACCCTACGATAGTGGGTAGATTGATTCTTATCAGTTACAAATAACTGATAGGAATATTATTTAATTATTAATTAATTAAGATTACTAATTAACCTTAATAGAATTTACATAAATCACATTTATGTAATCATCCCACATAACCTATAGTTTTAATGTAATGTAATTAAATCACATTTAATTAAATTAAATTAAAACTAAAATATTAATTAATTCATCAATTAATTAATATTATAATTAAATATCATATACTTAATTATATATCTCTCTCATAAACTATAGTTTTAATGTACATCAAATGTGCATTAATTATAACCTATAGTTTTATAATATGAATCAAATTCATATTTTATCTTACTATTCGAACCCCTTCGAATATTCAATTCTACCTTACAAAAATTTACCTCAAGGCCCTTATAGAGCTACCGGTGGGACCTAATGGACCTACAGATCAGAAGCTCCAACGATGTGAGATTAATTGGCTAAACTCATTAACCAAATTAATCAATGTTCGTTAACTGTGGTTCACTCCACTATAGAACCACAGCTGCACTATTCTCACTGCAGATATATTCCTGTGTCCACGGATATCGACCATCAACAGCAAGTTAGCCCTTCACGTGTGTTCGTACCCCAGCTAGGTCAAATTATCGTTTTACCCCTGGGCTACCTCTTCATCCTTAAGTACCAGTGCTCCTCTAATGAACAACCTGTTTGAGGTCCAACCAACAAACAGAAGTCCCTCTCGTGCCATAGAGAGGGTAGGGCCCATTGTTCAAGACCCGGAGACACCATATAAGGGAACACACCTCTACTTACCCTAATGTTGGGAAGGAGTGAATTCCATCTTGTAAGACTATGTTCCCAGCTTCCCACTCGGTCTTGTCCCCAAAATGGTAGGCTTATTGAGTCGGCGAATAGGCCACTCTCACCCGTACAAATCAAAGGACAATCCCTCATGGACAGGAGTCTATAATCCACTCAGGATTAAGCCCAAGTTGCCTAGGTCATCCTAGTGAAATAGAAACCGAGCTAACTAACTGTGTTACAGTTAGTAGTTAACTATTTCGCGGTCCGGTCTTTGTGCAAACTCATTGCACAGGATACCCCCACTCGCATGTCAACTACATGAACGCGTTGGATCATTACGTTTGTATCAATATACAAAGTGGGTCGTATCCATAATGTCACTAGGATAAGGTACCCAGCCTTATCCCTATACTACAGACCCTTTAGGCTAAAACTTGAACATTGATCCTCGTATGTCCCTACATACTAGTTCAAGCCTCATTCTATTAGCCTTGGATGTTTAGTTTATTGGATTAGGGTTAATAAGACAAGATATAATACAAACATTGAATAATACATCACTTTTATTAATGTTCGGTCAAATGTACATTTACTATCTACGAGTTTTAGGGCATAAAACCCAACACCAAGATCTGGAGGCCCGTTTCAACCCATAAATGGATCAATTTAGTTTACAAACGTTTTGCTCCTGACCTTGGGTTATGAACCCTTCGGGTTGAGACATAAAGATATTCTCTTCAAGATTACCATTCAAATGTTGGGATAGGTGTCCTAAAACTCGTAGATAGTGAATGATAAACGAATTATATACTTATTCGATAAAATTACTAAATAAAGTAAATTGCACATATAATAACCCAAATCCAATAAACCAAGATCCATGGCTATAGGATGAACACTTGAGCTTTATGTAGAGACATAAAAGTGGATCAAGCTTGAGTAATAGCCAAAACGGTCTATAGTATAGGAATAGGGTTGGGTACCTTATTCTGGGGACACTATGAGACGCGGCCCACTTTATAGATGGTATAGACGATGTGATCCTAAATCGTCCATGTAGAGACATGCGAGTGGGGGCGTCCTATGCAATGAGTTTGCATAAGACCAGGACCAAGAAATAAGTCACTCTCGCTTTATAACACCGTTTACTGACGAGACTGACTATTTCATGTGATGACCTAGGTAACTCGATCTTAATCCTGAGCTAACTATGAACTCCTGTTTATTCGGGCTTATCCTTAGATCTGCATAGGTGAGAGTGGCTCAGTATCGCCGAATCAATAAGCCTCCCATTTCAGGGATAGGAACGGGTAGATAGCTGGGGACATAGTCGTGCAAGAAGGAATTCACTCCTACCCGAATTAGGGATAGTAGAGAGGTTGTTCCCTTAAGTGCTGACTCCAGGGCTTGAACAAAGGGATCCCGCCCTCTCATTGGCCCGAGATGGACTCGGTTTATTGGTTGGACCATAAACCAATTGTTCATTAGAGGATCAGTGGGACTTAAGGAACTAGAAGTACTATAGGGGTAAAACGGCTTATTGACCTAGCTATAGCTACGAACAACCTGTGAAGGATCGACTTACTAATCATGGTTAAATCAAGTGGACAGAAATATATCTATAGTGAGGGGAGTGCAACTATCGGGCTATAGTGGAGTGCCCCGGTAGTTAACGAATGTTGGCTAGCTTGGATAATGAGATTAGTCGGTTAGCCTCGAATCGTTGGAGCCCAAAATCTATAGGTCCATTAGGTCCCCCTACTAGCTCATATTGGAATTAAGCCTAGAACAAAAGATAGGAAGCTTTGAATCGTTCAAAATCGGGAAAAAAAAAGAGTATTATCATAAATTGTGTTTGACACAATAATTTAATTATGAAGTAAATTAGAAAATGAGAGATGAAGTATTTAAAAGTGTTTTGAATACTATATATATGTATTAGGAATCATATATATGGAATTGCACAAGATAACAAAGATTAATTAGATTAATCATATCAAAATTAATTTGAAAATTTTCAAATTAATTACCAAGCAATCAATTTCAATTTAGAATTGAAATTGGGGATAATTTGCAAGCTTGAAATTTGATTTCAATTTGAATTTAGTGGATTTAGTTGGAAATCCATTTAATGCATGATCATTCAAAGTGGAAAGACAACTCACTCATGCATTGTTGCATGTCTTGTGAGATGTACACCTAGAATCCACTTGAACTTGCAAATACACCATGTGTCTTGTGTCTTGAGGCTTGGCTTTGCATGGAGAATGTCTTTAAAAGGAGCTTGAATCAAATTAAAAGAGTTGAGAGCCATTTTCCTTAATGTTATGCTGCTGGAATTTGGACTCAAAGTTCTCTCATCTCACATTCTTCTCCATTGCTTGATGCTTCAAGAATTCCCTTCCCATTCCCTATCTTATATAGACTCCCACAAGTCGTTCTTGGCCCGGAGTATAGTAGGGAAGACTCTAGAGGTTGTCCAAGGAGCATAGGAGAGGCAAACACCACAAGGAGTTCAACACAAGTGAGCTACAAAGGTTGGTGTTTTCTAAACTCTCTATTCTGTCTTTTCTAGAACATGCATGCTTTAGGAGTAAAATTGAATGTCTTAAGTGCTTTCGATCTTCAATTGCTTCCGCATGTGTAATATGTACACCTTCAATTGGTATCAGAGCATGATTAGAGCACTTAATTCGTTTTAATTTTGCTTTGGTGGGTGCCATTTTGAAATTGAATTTTCTGTGTGCTAAAATGGAAGTGTTCTGGTTTGGCAATTTTTTGAACATTCAAACCTTCATGAAATTGTAATTGCTCGGATATGTAAGAGCGTTAATGTGTGTACTATAGTCTGTAATTTTTATAGAGTCATTAGAGTCCATATAGGCTGTAAAATTGAAGAAAAACCGGAGAAGACGCAGCAGAAAATGAAAATTCCAGCAAGCAGTTTTTTTTCTTCTTCTATTCCAGAATTTTGGTCCGGTTCAGCTGCTGCCTTTTGGTCCGGTTCGGTCTGTTGCAGCCTCATTTCACTCATTGCATGGCCGGTTCATTGCTTGGATGAGCGGTTCGGGATGGTTCGTGAAGCTCGGGCGTGTTGCAAGTTTATTTATTGATTATTATTGTAATAACTAGTAAAATTGCTTGTGTTTTTTTTTTTAAATTGCCAAACTATTCCATTTTAGCTTGATTTAATTACTTTATGCATTGTGAATGTATGATTTAATTAAATGGATTGTATGTGCATTATGAGCATGCCATATAGTTTAAAATCCCACCATAGGAAAGCATGATCATGCATTAATTCAATTATTATAAGAGTTATTAATAGTTATTAATGCATAAAAGAAATTTCATGTTTATTAATATAAGTGTTGTATTAATTAGGGAGATTCATGCTTGAATGGTTAATTTCCTAATTGATTAATTCTTATAATAGTTATAATTATTAAAGATAAAATTAACCAAGCATGTAGCATGAAATTTCTTTAGTTTGTTTATAAGTGTTATATTCAAATTAGACTTGTTATGGATTGATTTTATAATTGTTATAAAAAGAGATAGAAATCTAAAATCTATAACAAGATTAAGTGCATGCTCACTTAGGTTAATGAACCTCCAAATCGATCAACTTGCATAGTTTAGGTCGATATCTTGTAAAACAACGGTTACAAGAGAACTCACCCGACAAGATGCTGTCTAAGGCTGGAGGTATTTAAGTTGACGGTTTACGGAACACCTCCTACCTGGGCATCGAGTCGGTTCTTGAGTTAAGTTAACTCGAGTTTTATGAGCATGCGTGAGCGGTGTGAGGTTTTAAAGTGTTATCACCTAGACATCGTAGTATAAAGTGTTATACAAACCTAGACATAGGTTGTTTCTAAAGGGTGCTTTTCTTATAACTTGAATGATTGATTGTTATATGCTTTAAAACACCATTAGAAAGCATGTTATAGGGTTTATTCATTAAAAGTTATAAGAGTTATAAAAGTTGATGAATAGAAACCGTAAAATCTATAACAAAGAGTTGCATGCTAACATAGGATCTTAGGATCTTGTCATTCTTTAAATGGTTTAAAATGAAGTAGACCTAAGATCGCCTTTTCTAATAGGATTAGAAATATGTCTTACTTAGTTTTTAAAATAGTTTTAAAAATTCGAGTAAGTAGGACATAAGACCTTGGTTATAAGGGAACTCTCCCGGCAAATGGTTCGGAACCTGAGTTGAATTAACCATAGTCTTACTAGCATGCAATGTCACTAGGTTATTAAAAGTGTTTAATCACCTAGACATTTAGTGTAAAGACCTTGTTTAATAAGGCATAAACTTAGATAGATTCATTTAGCCGGAATTTACCTAAGTAATAAGACCCTAAAACTTTACAACACTTTAGTGGGAGGAAAAGTATAGAAACGAAATATTCATATTAAGTTTCTACTCTCACGTCCCCTTGAGTTCACACCGTGAGATCCATGCTTGGCCTCGAGGCGCCCTGGGAGCGTCCCCCTACGGATGGTGTTTGCATGGGTTAATATCAAGGTGTGAATGGGGAAAGTGTTCATAGTAAGTGGGAGAAGGAAACGTGTCAAACGTATCCTGCGGTCTCCATCATTAGGTTGCACCGTGAGATTCCTATGCGCTGCCTGCGAGTCGCCCTGGGAGCGATCACCCTACGGAGGGCTTGCGCATGGGATTCGGAACAACGCAAACTCCAGAAATGGATAGGGTTTCCTAGGGCCATTCCCAACATTAGCTCTTCCCTACGGTGGCATTGTTGGGGCCGTCCTCTGCGATCTGAAAATGATGGGTAACACTTACAAGATGGTCTTGACCAAATTAACGTTAGCTAATAACTATTGGAGTAAGAGTTATTCTGGGAATAGTATTTGGCCGAGATTGTCTCGATTCAGAGGAGGAGTAGCTGATTGCCCTACGGTAGAGGTTATTCTAAACCCCTGAAGTATCGTTGCAAATAAATCAATTGTATATATGGGTCGATGATTGCTTTTGCTAAATCTGATTGGATAAATGTGATTAATGGGTTTAGTGCATGTTTCTAATAGAGATTAATTTGTTTGTTTCAGCAATATGTGGAAAAACGTATGTGCTTTGTCAAATGCCAAATTAAACGGTTTAGTACATACGACTAAGAATACTTGCTTAAACGCTAAACACGTGGCAAAGAATTTAGGTTTGGTCTCAACTGAGGAATGTCCTCAAACTAACTGCATAGCCAAGAAAAACATGATCCACGACTCTAAATGCGATTTATTAGTCTTGGAAACGTGTTTAGTGGAAAACGACGATTCTGCCTGGATACTCGATTTAGGTGCCACTAATCACGTATGTTCTTCATTTCAAGGAATGAGTTCCTGGCAACAACTAATAGTTGGAGAGATGACTCTTAAAGTTGGAACAGGAGAAGTCATCTCGGCTATTGCAGTGGGAGACGTAAAATTATTCTTCACCAAGGAACGTTACATGATATTAGATAATGTGTACATAGTTCCGAAAATTAAAAGAAATTTGATTTCTTTATCTTGTTTATTAGAACAAGGTTACTCAATTTCTTTTTCTGTTAATGAAGCGTTCATAACTAAAAGAGGTATTGATGTTTGCTCTGCAAACTTGAAGAATAAATTGTATGTTTTGAGACCAATTGAGTCTAAAGCTATTTTAAATCACGAGATGTTTAAAACCGCTGAGACTCAACCTAAAAAGCGAAGAGTTTCTCAAGATACCTATCTTTGGCACTTGAGGTTAGGCCATATCAACCTCAATAGGATTGGGAGATTAGTCAAAAGTGGACTTCTAAACAAGTTAGAAGACGACTCGTTGCCTCCTTGTGAGTCATGCCTTGAGGGCAAGATGACAAAACGACCTTTTACCGGAAAAGGTTATCGTGCCAAAAAGCCCTTAGAGCTCATTCATTCGGACCTTTGTGGACCAATGAACATTAGAGCTCGAGGAGGGTACGAATATTTCATCAGTTTCATTGATGATTATTCGAGGTATGGCTATCTCTACCTAATGCATCATAAGTCCGAGGCTTTTGAAAAGTTCAAAGAGTACAAGGCTGAGGTTGAGAACCTATTAGGTAAGACGATAAAAACACTTCGATCCGATCGAGGTGGAGAGTATATGGACTCAAGTTTTCAAGACTATTTGATAGAGCATGGAATTACGTCCCAACTCTCAGCCCCTGGTACACCTCAGCAAAACGGTGTATCAGAAAGGAGAAATAGAACCTTGTTGGACATGGTTCGTTCAATGATGAGTTATGCTCAGTTGCCTAACTCGTTTTGGGGATATGCAGTAGAAACTGCGGTTTATATCTTGAACGTAGTTCCATCAAAGAGTGTTTCTGAAACACCGTTTGAGCTCTGGAAAGGTCGTAAAGCTAGTTTACGACATTTCAGAATTTGGGGATGCCCTGCATACGTGCTAGAAGCAAACCCAAAGAAATTGGAGCCTCGTTCTAGATTTTGCCTATTTGTAGGCTATCCCAAAGAATCGAGAGGTGGATACTTCTTCGATCCAGAGGAAAATAAAGTACTTGTATCGACAAATGCTACATTCCTAGAAGAAGGCCACCTCAGAGATCACAAGCCACGAAGTAAAGTCGTTTTAAGTGAACTATCTAACGAAGCTACAGAAACATCAACAAGAGTTGTTGATGATGCTGGCACCTCGAGTCAATCGTGTCCTTCTCAAGAAATAAGAGAACCTCGACGTAGTGGGAGGGTTGTTAGACAGCCTGATCGCTATTTGGGTTTAGCTGAAACTCCAGTCGTCATACCTGATGACGGGATCGAGGATCCATTAACCTTTAAATAGGCAATGGATGACGTTGACAAGAACGAGTGGATTAAAGCAATGGACTTAGAGATCGAGTCCATGCATTTTAATTCAGTATGGGATCTTGTAGATCAACCTGAAGGGGTTAGACCCATAGGGTGCAAATGGATCTACAAGAGAAAACGAGACGCTGCTGGAAAGGTACAGACCTTTAAGGCACGACTTGTGGCAAAGGGTTTTACCCAGCGGGAGGGGATTGACTATGAAGAAACCTTCTCCCCTGTTGCCATGTTAAAGTCGATCCGGATACTTTTGTCCATTGCCACGTTTTACGATTATGAAATATGGCAAATGGATGTCAAGACTGCCTTTCTGAACGGTAATCTTGAAGAAAGTATCTACATGTCTCAGCCAGAGGGGTTCATAGCTCAGGATCAAGAGCAAAAAGTTTGCAAGCTTAAGCGATCCATTTATGGATTAAAACAAGCATCTAGATCCTGGAATATGAGATTTGATACTGCGATCAAATCTTATGGCTTTGAACAAAACGTTGATGAGCCTTGTGTTTACAAAAGGATCATCAACAACTCCGTAGCTTTCTTAGTACTGTATGTGGATGATATCCTACTCATCGGGAATGATGTAGGTTATCTAACTGACATTAAACTGTGGCTAGCAACTCAATTCCAAATGAAAGATTTGGGTGAGGCACAATTTGTTCTAGGGATCCAAATTGTTCGAAACCGAAAGAACAAAACGCTAGCCCTGTCTCAAGCGTCTTATATCGACAAATTGTTAGTTAGATATAAAATGCAAAATTCCAAGAAAGGACTATTACCTTTCAGGCACGGAATTAACTTGTCTAAGGAACAGTGTCCTCAGACACCTCAAGAAGTTGAGGACATGAGACGTTTTCCCTATGCCTCTGCAGTAGGTAGCCTAATGTATGCCATGTTGTGTACAAGGCCTGACATTTGTTATGCAGTAGGGATTGTCAGTAGATATCAATCCAATCCAGGATTCGATCACTGGACAGCCGTTAAAAATATCCTCAAGTATCTAAGGAGAACGAGGGACTATATGCTCGTGTATGGTTCGAAGGATTTGATCCTTACAGGATACACTGATTCTGATTTTCAAACCAATAAAGATTCGAGGAAATCTACATCGGGGTCAGTATTCACTCTAAATGGAGGAGCAATAGTATGGCGTAGCATCAAGCAAGGATGCATTGCAGACTCGACCATGGAGGCCGAATATGTAGCCGCTTGCGAAGCAGCAAAAGAGGCAGTATGGCTCAGGAAGTTCCTAACTGACTTGGAAGTCATTCCGAATATGCATCTGCCTATCACCTTGTATTGTGATAATAGCGGCGCAGTTGCAAACTCAAAGGAACCTCGCAGCCATAAGAGAGGCAAGCACATCGAAAGGAAATACCATCTCATTAGGGAGATTGTGCACCGAGGAGACGTGATCGTCACGAAGATAGCATCGGAGCACAACAATATTGCTGATCCATTCACAAAGACTCTCATGGCTAAAGTGTTCGAGAGTGATCTAGAAGGTCTAGGTCTGCGAGATATGTACGAGAAATAATCTAGGTCAAGTGGGAGATTTTGTAACCGGTATTTTGATACCTTTGCATACTGGGTATTTAGATGCCCTAGTTTATTGTATTTTTACTCTGTTATTAATACAAGTATTTATTCACCCACTGTTGTTATAGATTATAGTACATCCCACTAAACTAAGAGTTTTAGTTCAAGTGGGAGATTGTTGGGATAGGTGTCCTAAAACTCGTAGATAGTCAATGATAAACGAATTATATACTTATTCGATAAAATTACTGAATAAAGTAAATTGCACATATAATAACCCAAATCCAATAAACCAAGATCCATGGCTATAGGATGAACACTTGAGCTTTATGTAGAGACATAAAAGTGGATCAAGCTTGAGTAATAGCCAAAACGGTCTATAGTATAGGAATAGGGTTGGGTACCTTATTCTGGGGACACTATGAGACGCGGCCCACTTTATAGATGGTATAGACGATGTGATCCTAAATCGTCCATGTAGAGACATGCGAGTGGGGGCGTCCTATGCAATGAGTTTGCATAAGACCAGGACCAAGAAATAAGTCACTCTCGCTTTATAACACCGTTTACTGACGAGACTGACTATTTCATGTGATGACCTAGGTAACTCGATCTTAATCCTGAGCTAACTATGAACTCCTGTTTATTCGGGCTTATCCTTAGATCTACATAGGTGAGAGTGGCTCAGTATCGCCGACTCAATAAGCCTCCCATTTCAGGGATAGGAACGGGTAGATAGCTAGGGACATAGTCGTGCAAGAAGGAATTCACTCCTACCCGAATTAGGGATAGTAGAGAGGTTGTTCCCTTAAGTGCTGACTCCGGGGCTTGAACAAAGGGATCCCGCCCTCTCATTGGCCCGAGAGGGACTCGGTTTATTGGTTGGACCATAAACCAATTGTTCATTAGAGGATCAGTGGGACTTAAGGAACTAGAAGTACTATAGGGGTAAAACGGCTTATTGACCTAGCTATAGCTACGAACAACCTGTGAAGGATCGACTTACTAATCATGGTTAAATCAAGTGGACAGAAATATATCTATAGTGAGGGGAGTGCAACTATCGGGCTATAGTGGAGTGCCCCGGTAGTTAACGAATGTTGGCTAGCTTGGATAATGAGATTAGTCGGTTAGCCTCGAATCGTTGGAGCCCATGATCTATAGGTCCATTAGATCCCCCTACTAGCTCATATCGGAATTAAGCCTAGAACAAAAGATAGGAAGCTTTGAATCGTTCAAAATCGGGAAAAAAAAGGGTATTATCATAAATTGTGTTTGACACAATAATTTAATTATGAATTAAATTAGAAAATGAGAGATGAAGTATTTAAAAGTGTTTTGAATACTATATATATGTATTAGGAATCATATATATGGAATTGCACAAGATAACAAAGATTAATTAGATTAATCATATCAAAATTAATTTGAAAATTTTCAAATTAATTACCAAGCAATCAATTTCAATTTAGAATTGAAATTGGGGATAATTTGCAAGCTTGAAATTTGATTTCAATTTGAATTTAGTGGATTTAGTTGGAAATCCATTTAATGCATGATCATTCAAAGTGGAAAGACAACTCACTCATGCATTGTTGCATGTCTTGTGAGATGTACACCTAGAATCCACTTGAACTTGCAAATACACCATGTGTCTTGTGTCTTGAGGCTTGGCTTTGCATGGAGAATGTCTTTAAAAGGAGCTTGAATCAAATTAAAAGAGTTGAGAGCCATTTTCCTTAATGTTATGCTGCTGGAATTTGGACTCAAAGTTCTCTCATCTCTCATTCTTCTCCATTGCTTGATGCTTCAAGCATTCCCTTCCCATTCCCTATCTTATATAGACTCCCACAAGTCGTTCTTGGCCCGAAGTATAGTAGGGAAGACTCTAGAGGTTGTCCAAGGAGCATAGGAGAGGCAAACACCACAAGGAGTTCAACATAAGTGAGCTACAAAGGTTGGTGTTTTCTAAACTCTCTATTCTGTCTTTTCTAGAACATGCATGCTTTAGGAGTAAAATTGAATGTCTTAAGTGCTTTCGATCTTCAATTGCTTCCGCATGTGTAATATGTACACCTTCATCAAAAAAGTAGTCTTAACATCCATTTATCATATTCCATAGTCATAAAATGTGGCTATGGATAAGAGAATTCTTATAGACTTTAACATAGCAATAGGAGAAAAGGTTTCCTCATAGTCAACCCCTTCTCTTTGGGTGTAACCCTTTGCTACAAGTCTAGCTTTGAAAGTCTGTACTTTCCCAGCTGCATCTCTCTTTCTCTTATAGATCCATTTACACCCTATGGGTTTTACCCCTTTAGGTGGATCTACAGCTCCCATACTTGATTGAAGTACATAGACTCCATCTCAAGGTCCATCGCTTTGACCCATTGGTCTTTGTCCACGTCATTCATTGCCTGACGATGGACTTCTAGTTAGCTCGAAAACTCTCTAAATCGCCCGAATTAGCTCCAATTTGTGTGGTTTGTCCCCGATGCCCTTAATGCACAAATAATCTACAAAATAGACAAATAAAGCATAAAGTGCACTCTAATAGGCTTAGATTAATAACAAATAAATAGGACTAATTTGGTCCTATCAAATACCCCCAACCTAAACCTTGCTAGTCCTCGAGCAAGCACATAAAACAAAAGTAAAGGATTCAAAAGTTGTAGTTCTTAAAGTCAAATCTCAATGCTAAAAATGCTAAAATCATTGCAATTAAGAATAATGCACACATTGCCCGTTAAAGAGACAAATTAAAATTTTTCATGAAGTTTCTCTCTAAAGCTCACACTTAGTCTACTTAGGACCAGTTTTACTGGCCCTGGAGTGGATTATATAACCCTCAACCTACCTTCCCTCTACACTGGCACTAAGAACTAACCAAGGAGCAAACAAAACAAATTAGACTGTTTTTCTCGTTACCTAGGTGCCTGAAAAATAAAAGACATTTTCTTTCTGCATTCTTTTTAGGCGGGGCACTAGCTTTCACACTACGATGCAGGGACCCATAACCCAAGTTTAACCCTTGGTTGGCCTAACTGAATACACCACAGGCAGATCTTTTTACCCCTTATCGCTCATGAACATTGCATAACATGTTTTTTCTTAAAAAAATAAAAATAGACGAGCATATGATTTTCTTTTAAGCTCGCGCTCATTTTTCTTTTCTTTCTTTTTCTTTTCTTTTCTCTCTTTTTCTTTTTCTTAGGCATATTTTCTTTCTTTTCTCCTAGGCAAGATATCACATGCTAATTTGCAGGCATTTGGCTCTCTAGCTCATCCCTACACCTATCGAGGTGACAACAAGCATATGGTTCTATAATTCGCTCCTAGGCCTACAAACTAATCCTAGGCATGCTAAGGTTTACTCTTGCAAGAAAAGTACTAGAAAAGTTTTAAAAAGGCTCAATTTCTGGGCAACATGCTTATAATTCAATAAAAGCAATGAGATAAGCATAGATGGCATGTCATGGATTTTTATAGTTTAAGAAAAATAACAGTGTCATCCACACATAAGCACTCAAATTTTTAAAATTTACTTAAAAATAGGTCCAATGCTCAGATGCATGGCCATAATCAAGTCAAAATGAAGCAATGAAATAACGCATGCATAATAAAGAAGTCTGACGCTCAGATGCATCAAAACCCAAACAAAGCATATGCAAACAAAGCAAAGCATGTGAAGCACCCCACCCCCAACCTAAATCCTACATTGTCCTCAATGTATATGAAGTAGAAAGAATAAGGGATAATTAGAGTAGGGAACAGAAAACCTCCCTGAGTATATGGTCAGGAGCTAGCTAGATCAAAAATGAATGCCCTCATTTATATTTTGCCGAAAGCTACGAAAAAAACAAATAAAACAGGAAAAAGAAGGAGAACAAGCTAAGAAATAGAATAAAGAAAAATAGGGAAAAGGATAGAAAAAACTGCGAATGACCTCATATGAAAGCGCATCACTCCTCATCCCAGGAGACTCATAAGGCAGCAACGGTGGTGGAAGAGTCTGTCCAGACGCTGAGGCAATTATGTACTGATGAATGTAAGCGAACTGTGCCTCATATCGTCTGAAGTGTCTAGCCTCCCTACGCTGCTGGCTCTCATACTGGCGCAGCTGCGCGAGTCTCATCTGCTTCATCCTTTCCTCCAACGCCTCAAGCGTGAGAGGTGGATGCTCGACGTGGGGTTGCTCTTCCTGCTCTAGGGGCTCATTTGCTGGTTCTTCCTGCTGTGGCGGTGGTGGTTCCTCTGCGAATCCGACGCATGGAAGCATGAATAACCTTCCCTACATCTACAGAACGACTGGTCGCTGTAGCGAATAATAGAGCCGCCCTTTCCTTTGTTACATCACTCAGATGCAACACATGCATAAGTTTGGCACACAGAAAGCTATGCCAAGCTCTGTTATCCATTGTTAAATCAGAGGATTTAAAGTTAATTGCCTCACCCCTCCTCATTAACCATTCTACCTCTGGCCTGCATAAATGCTTAATGATCTGATGGACATCAAAGTAGTTACTCGCGTAATCGTTGTACCCATCACGATCTATGTCAGGAAGGCCATCGAATTGGTTAATGGAGGCCAAATCGAAGGGAATAATTTTACCCCTAACAAAGGAAGTAGTGGATCCTTCCACCATGTTGGTGTAAAACTCTCTCACTATTGGGACTATGGCGGCCTCGAGGTGCCTAGTAAATCTACCCCAACCCCTCTCAGCAATATTATGGGTGAGGTCAGGCTGGGATCGGGCGCTTGGAACTAAACCTCTCTCGAGAATGACCCCTCTATTCACCACGTAGGTGTTGAAGACAGCTTCAACATCCCTACTGACAAATTTAAGCCTATCGAAAGGTGTAGGGGATGAAGAAGCTACCGGTCTTCTCGATCTTTTGGCACTCATGGTGGTGGGATAAAAAGGTTAGGTACTAAGAATCTAGAGGTTTAAAAAGGAAAAAGGGTGTTCCCTAAAAGATCTAAAAACTAGTTGGAAGCAAGGGAATCTAAGAATCTAAGCACCAAAGTTCCAAAACTCCAACTCTTTTTAGCCCTTCCACCTTAACAATCAAAATATCAACAACCCAGCAGAAAAACCCAACAAATTTAAGCAGCAAATTAACACAATAAACAAAATACAGCAACCACAATGTTTTTACAACAATTTTTCAACAAGAACTTTACAAGACTATGCTCAAAATATGCTCATACAACTCCTGATCTTAAGCAAATAATTCTAAACTTGAAGAACCAAGTAAAAGATAGAAGAAGAAGCTGAAAAATGCTTTACCCACGGCTTGAATCGTGAAAATTGCCCAAACCCCTTCGAAAATCGCTCAACCGCAAGAAAACCCAAGACATCAAGGCTCAAAATCTGAAAATCTGGAAGAATAGAACTTGAAATCGTGAAGAAATCGTGAAATGGTGAAGAGATTTGGTAGAAATAGGTGGGATATTGAGTGAGAAGTGAGAAGTTTTGAGAGAAAATCGATTAGGGCTCCAAATTTATTTTTACCCGACTGTTAAAATCGGGGTATTAATCCCAGATTTTGGACCAGCGTTGAGACGCCGAGAGCACAGCGTCTCAATGCTGGCTCTCTGGTTTTTGACCCAAAATCGCGATTTTTTTTTCAAATCTAATTATTCTTTCTTTTAAAACTAAATTATTTCAAAGAATATGAAAAGAAGTAATTGATTAGATTGAGATTAAAATCAAAACAAATAGAACTAAGAAAATAAAGACTATGAAAACAAAAGAAAAGAAAAGAAAAGAAAAACAACAAACTTTTGGTTGCCTCCCCAAAGCGCCCTGTTTAACGTCTTGAACTCGATGGAGTTCTTCTTGAACTCATCTGGGATCCAAATTTTCCCGCTCTAGAACATTGATCGCCTTTGATCTAGAAGCTCTATGCCTGTTTTCCTGAATCTTATGGGAAACATTCAAACAGGTAAGAGAAGAGTTAAGATGACCTATAATGTTAGAATAAAAGCAACTTCTTCTTCCATTAAATTCAACAGAAATGATTCCCTTGCCTATGTTCATTTTAACCTTGGTAGTTTTCATGAATGGACGACCTAAAATTATTGATGTGGCATTAGGTGAACCATTTTCATGCATATCTATGATGAAGAAGTCAGCTGGAAATATAAATTCATCAATCTTAACTAAGACGTTCTCGCAAAGCCCTAAAGGTCTAATTAAAGATCTATCTGCTAGTGGAATTAAATTACTTGTTTTCTTAATATTGGAAAATTTTAGCTCACAAGCGAGTGCATGAGACATGAAATTTATAGAGCATCCTAAATCTAACATGACATGCTCAATCTCTAAATCCCCTAAAATGCATGGCAAAGTATAGATACCATGATCTAAACACTCATTAGGTAGTTTCTTCAAAATAGCAGAAATGTTTTCACGGCTTACCTTTCCTGGAACACCATTTCTTTAAAAAAAATTCTACCTTGGGAATTTGCTTCACGACGTCCCGAAGCAGGATGTTGACCTCCACCTTCTTGAATAGGTCAAGCATGCTCTTCTCATCCTCTCCCTTGGAAGGCTTAGGCTGCAGTGCTAACCTGCTAGGAAAAGGAGCTTTAGGAACATAAGAATTAAAATTCAAAGGAGGATCGAAGTGTACTCCTCGCTTTTTTAGATAGTCGAGATTGTCTGATTTCTTTTCAGGCTTCTTTGCTTCTTTGCTCTTTTTGAATGCAGAGGAAGAAGGAATCTGGGGACTGGAACTCAGGAACGTTCCACTCCTTGACGTGACTGCGCATACTTCTTCTCTCTTTGGGATCTCAGGACGAACAAGTAGTTTGTCTATCTTAGCCTCCAACTTACTGACAATGTCAGCCAACTGGGAAATTTAGGTTCTCAGTTGCTGCATCCCAGCTCGGGTCTCCTCCTGGAATTTGAGTTGACCTTCCTGCAAGACTTGAATGCTATCAGATGAATTTTTAACTAAAATTTCTAAAATACCTGAAGTTGATACATGCTACACATTTAGGCCTTGACGTTTTGGAAGTAATAGTTTTGGTGGTCTCTCCAACCAGGATAAAAATTGTTCCCAAACTGGTCAAGTGTATGTTGGCTCTGCATTGCCGGAAATTTCTCAAAGGTATTCATTTCAGACGGAGATTCATGCTCTGCAGCCAACTGACTAATGAGAGTTTTAAGCTCGGACTGTTCAGATTTGAACTTACTTACCTCGTTGTCTGCGCTTATTCTCTCCGCCATAACAAGAAAGATAAATAAAAACTAGACTAAACTAAAAACTAAAGACTCAAGATAAAAGAAAATAATTAACTGTTTGCACTCCCCGGCAACGACGCCAATTTGATAGAGCAACTTGTCAAGGGTCGTATCAAATAAATTTTATAATCACCGATCACTAAACTACTTGCAGTAGTAGTGGTCGGGGTCGATCATAGAAAGTGGTGTTTGGTTATTTATTTCCTATTTACCTTGAGTTTGAAAGCAGTTAGATGGGGGGATTTCAACGCTAGGGAGATAAGCATGCAAAGAATTAAAATGCGAGAATTTAAATGACAACAAATTAAAAGACAAGAAACTAAATTACAAGAAACATAAATCAACAAGAAAATCAATTAAACTGGCGACACCGATTGGGGAGATTCTTGGGGTTGAATGGTTTGCTTTGATCATTGTCATCTTACCTATTTTAAGGATAACTTAACTTGCTTAATTGCCCAATCGATCTAGTCTGAACCCAGAAAAGACCCCAAGTCCACCTAAGCCATCTAATCCGATCATACACCGTCCATCGAATTAGATCCTAATTGATTAACTAATTAATTCGATTTAACCATCAAATCATAAATCAACCAGTTGCCTTAAGTCTAGTGGATTGATTAGGATATTAGAAATAATTAAGCCTAAATTACTCCTAACGCTATTTTGGATTCTAGACCTATCGTGTCAAGCAACAAAGTCAGAGAACTGCTCTTGGGACCCGTGCCCATGAATCGATCTATGTGCTAACTATTGAACTAACTATCCATTAGCTACTTGGAAATCAATTCTTTAGCATATCATCAACATACGAGCTGTGAGTTAGGGCGTCAATCTAACCTACTGCACATGCTAATTTTACATATCAAATCCAAAATACAATAGCAAGATAAAATTAAAGAAGCAATCAGAACATGAAACTCACAAAGAAACATATTCTACAACCCAAGAATCATCCAATCGGTGTCAACGAGTTTAGACGACGGTAAAGCCGACTAAAACCCACGACCATATGCAATAACAATGAAGAAATACAAGAGAAGTCAGTAAGAACACATCCACTACAGAGGTCTGGTCGTGCAAGACAGAGAAGAACCGAAAAAGGTACCAAAAATTACCACAAAAACTAACCAACGGCAGAACAAAACGAGGGTTTATATAGAAAATTAATCGTGGCATCGAGACGCTGGGCATGACGTCTCGACGCCATGTCGTCTGGGCCTAGGTTTCGAGAACAAGCCCGCTTCGAGACACTGGCCTTTATCCTGCGTGCCTTCATTCTTTATTGGTCTTCTTTGTTGCCTGCTTGGTTTGGGACTCGAACCTTTGACTCCTTGGAACCATTCTTCGGGCTCATCACAATCCTCACGGTCTTCTCACCTCCTCGAGATCCATGACTTCAAGTTAGCTCGAAAACTCTCTAAATCGCCCGAATTAGCTGCAATTCAGGTGTTTGGGACGCTAAAAGAAGCTAAAGAAACGAATAGGATCAAAGTTGGAGGCTTACAAATGAGGCAAACCCGAGAGCTAGCGTCGAGACGCTGCAAAAATCTCCTTAAACAGAATGAGCGATAAAGAGGACAACATCGAGACGTTGTCCCTAGCGTCTCGACGCTATCAAGAATTTCCATATCAGAATAAGGCGGCAAGCGATAGCGTCATGGTGTTGTCCATAGCGTCTTGACGCTGTCAACAGATTCCTATAAATACAATCTTATGCTCTACAGCCAAGAGGAGTCCATTTGGTTAGATTTTAGCCCTAATTTTTACTAGAGACCTTTGGTGGGAGCTGAAGCAAGGCCAACGAGCGGGAATCAAGCGAGAAGATGTGGAGATCGTGACGGGGGCGTACGGTGCCGACAGATTCAAGTTTTATCCCTTTCTTTCCCTTACCTCTTGTTGTTTTTATGACATTTCTTTCAATTAGTGTTTGTAGTTTCATGACTATGAGTTGCTAGTTGGTTGTCTTAGGGATGGATGTAGTTGTTTAGTTTGTTGGATTGATTTTTGATATGAATGTGCTTTTGTTTTATTCATGCAATTATATTATAATGCATTTGATTAATTGGCCATTGGTTGAATGTGATTTAGTGTTGCTCGGGAGAGAGGATTTAGCTTAGACCCTAATAGCATAACTTAAGTAGAATTCAAAGATCAGGAGATTTAGAATCACTTTAGAAGTTGTTGAAAGAACTAAGCCCAAAGCCTTGCAACTGAATGAACTTGATAGGGATATCAAGTTTGTTGTATGCAAGAGAATCAATTATGCTCAGGAGAGATATTTGTGATTTACGGTTCTGAGACTTGTAAAATAATTGCACGCTAAATTCATTCCCATTAATTAATCCTCAATCTTAAATAATGAAATCAATTCCCTAAGAGTCTTTGCTTTTGAGTCTCCATCTTTATTTTATGCTTTTGTCTTTAGATTTATCTTTGTCATTAAGTCTTGCTCTCTAAATAAAATTGGACAAAATTATTTACGGTAATTAATTCGCTAGAAAACCAATCTAGAGGACGACATTCGATTTAGATATCACTATATTATTACTTGACCCATACACTTGCGGTAAGCAAATTGCGCATCACTCAACAATTCCTGTATTGAGATTGTAGAAAGTTGTGGCCGCATTTCATCTGCAATAAGAATAGGATTATGTGCTGCCACAGCTTGTTGTTGCACATTGTTAGGTTGTGCTCCTCTTTGCTGCGCACCAAGAGGGTCTCCAACAGGTGGCTCCATAGCAATTTCCAGAAGAAAATTTTCTTTTGGGGTTTCCTGTTGTTGAACTTCTCGTAGTTCCTTTAACTTCCTTCTTTGCTCCTTACGACGCTGTCGGAAAGTCTTCTCTATCTCAGGATCAAAATTAAATTTAGGTCTCTTGAGCATACACCAATCCAATCCACAAAGAAGTCCCTGCAAAAAGAATTAATGCCCTACGATAGAGGAATTTGCGGTCGCAAACCGATCGCAATTCTTGCTTTATAGAAACTGAAAAATGTGTAATTCAAGCGTTTTTCCAAAACTCCCCGACAACGGCTCCAAAAACTTGATACGAATGTTGTGAAACAAGACACTTCTAAGTGCAAGTATACATTATCAGGTAATAAAGTGGAGAGTACTCCGGATATCGTACCCAAGGGAGATGGTGACTAGTTGAAAAACACTCGGTTCAATAAAACAAGAACCTCCTCTAAGTTTGCAACTGAGGATGGTAATCAAAAAAATAATTTGATGAAGGTTTTTTTGATTAAAGACGATAAGATAAAAGAAAGCAAGTAAATTAAAGCACTTAAAGACTCTGCCATCTCAACCCAAGTATTAATTGAACCACTAGGAAGAAAATACAACCAATCTTTTGCCATATCTTTTAAAGAAAAAGGGAAAGCACGTAAACTTATTTATTCGTCAGTTACACCGTTGGGCTTCATTCCTGTGCAAACGATGTAGAACTCCTTTAAGTGCTTGTGTGGGTCCTCCCCTACACTTCCCCTGAAAATAGGCAAAAGATGGATTAGTCCAGATTTTAATTCAAATGCACCTTCGGTCTCGGGATAAGTGATGCAAAGTGGTTGTTGGTTCAGATTTGGGGCCGCGAGTTGCTTCAATGTTTGCTCGGCCATAGCTTGCGGTTCGTTGACTTCCTCTCTTTTTGCCTCCCTTCGAAGTCTACGTTCTTCCCTCGTGATGTCAGAACAAAACAGAAATTTTCTATCCTGCGAAGAACGGGTTTGCATAAACTGTAGACAAAAAGTAGAAAAGTCAAATGAAAACAAAAAAGGAAAGAAAAATTTGTCGAAGACTCCCCCTGCAACGGCACCAATTTAATGGAAGAGATTGTCGAGGTCTCTTATCAAATAAATTTATAATCCTCAACCTCTAAAGCTAACTTGTAGCAGTAGCGGTCGGGGTCGATCACAGGGAGTCTATGCAAACTAATCTTTAATTCCTTAATTTTTTTAGGTAACCAAAAAGGAGGTTTTGTATTTGGAAAGAAAGTAAACAAGGAAAAAAAACTAATTATGGAAAATATTGCAAAAGGAAGTAAGATAATCAAATTAAGGAAAGAAATTAATACCTCAAAAATCATGCAACCAGGTTAGTCATGGTAAGTTCAATTCAATTAAATCATTAATTTCACTAATGAATCAAAACAAATTTAAGTCCGGCGTATTTCGGCAACAAACCGAGAACCATGATCCAACTATCACAAACATGCAAACGCTAAGTTTAATTCTAGTTTAAATTAATTAATATGCCTATTAACTAATCTAAACCGCATTGGGATCTAGTCGAATTAATTCACATGCAACGGGCAACAAACCACAATTACAATTGATTAAATCATTTAGTTCTAGGGACGCATGCGTATAATCATAACGTTAACCTATTTGCTACTTAGATTTAGCAAGTAAATTTAGAGAGGACACGGTCAAGGTTGTCAATCTTTCCTACCACAATCTAAACTTATAGAAAAAGAACTAAAATCATATAAACATGCTTTGATAATTCAAACAAGAAATTTCATTAAAAGAACTTGAACTTACTCTTTTACACCCTGGTAACATGAATGAAGAATCTAGCCTCTCATGGAGCAAAAGCAAGCTTGAATCTTCATTGAATACATAAAGGAAAGCAAGAAAGACTAAAAACTAAGAAGAATGGTGGAAAGGGGGAGAGAGATGGACTACAATGTTGTAGTGAATTGTGTGTTGAGGGATGATTCTAAACCTACACCAAGGCCCTCTATTTATAGTGATTCTTGGCCTTCAATTCGTGGCCATTTGGTGCTAAATTGGGTCTTCAAACAAGGAAAAATTCCAGCCAAAATAGGAAAAATTCGATTATGGAAAACTGCCTAGCGTCGCGACGCTAAACCTTCATATAAGGAATGAATCTCTCGGATCAACACAACATCGAGACGCTATGGTGGCAGCGTCGAGACGCTGCTACTTCATCTTCATGCCCAAGTCTTTTCCTTATTTGAACAGCGTCCCGATGCTTGGATGGCAGAGTCTCGATGCTGCAACGGCTCCAAGGGCAGAATAGTCATTTTATGCTCCGGTTTCGCTCGTTTAAGCCCCGAATTGCTTCCAAAGCTCCGGCGATGACCTATAGACATATTATACTCATTTTAAAGCATTTTTCTCAATGAATTCAACTAAGATAAGCAAATTGGGAGATTCTAAGTGTATAATAAATTGGACTTATCACGAGGAATTCAAATAAGTATCAACCGAAAGCATTACAATGCGTCCACCTTTGCGCCAACAACTCACTCAGACACTGCACACGTCTGGAGATTACTATCTATAAGTGCCCACATAGACATGGTGTAGATAGATTGCTACTAGTTTGCGCCCGCTGATGGTTCGCAAAGCGCACGGGTCAAGTAATATAGTGATTTTGAGTATAGAGTATCGTCTCCACAGGGATTGGATTTATTCAATTAATTACCGTGAATACTATTGCTTAGCTTTATTTAGAGAAAAAAATATAATGTCAAAGAAGAATAACTAAAAAAAGCTAATCTAGAAAGCAAAAGATAGATGGAGACACAATTTGGAGGGGTAATTCTAGGGTGTTGATTTCATTAATTGGATCTTTAATTGCTTAATCAATTAAAAAATTCAGACTAATTAGACATTTGATTCATAAGTCTAGAAGCCTAATATCAAGGACTCTTCTATCGGTCTCCTCCTATTCTCGTGTTGTTTAATAAAGAATCTCCTTTCGGTTTCCTCCTTACTTACTACGCATGACATTACGACTCTTCAATAGCAACCTCTAACATTATTTATTTTATCCCGTGTCACTCGAGTAAATAAACATTAGTTATGCATTCAAATGTGGTCTAAGCTTCTCTCCGTCGAGTTTCCACTTAGAAAACAATTCATTTAATCAGTGATCAGGTGATTAAAAGCATTAAGGACAAAATCGACATATGAATGATAATGATAATCAACCAAATTAATTCATTAATTAAGCAAAGGTTCAACAAACTAAATCATACTCATAGAATTTAGGAATTAACTACTCATAATCACTAAACATCCAATAATTCCTAATCACATCTAATCTAGAAACTAAAAACAAAGGAAAAGTGAAGAGAATTGCTCATAATAGTGTCGATCTCCTCGATCCCATGGCGACCTCTATCGATCTCGAGCTCCCAAGATCTTCAACAAGGCTTCAAATCTTCTCCCAAAACCCCCAATTTTAGTGTGGACTCTAGAATGGGGTGAAAACCATCAAATTGGCTCCCCAAACAAGGCTGAAAAATGCTCTTATTTATAGCTGCCCAGCCGCACCAGCGTCGAGACGCTGACGTCACAGCGTCGAGACACTGTTATATCATATACTTGCAGCCAACGAAGCCTCAGCATTGAGACTCTGCCCCATTTCTAGATTTTTCTTCACGGCTGCCTAGCGTCGAGACTCCCAAGGCTAGCATCTCGACGCTAGTGATAGCTCAATTATTCAGCTACATTTTACAGTATTTTTAGTGTCAGTCTTGAAGATTATTTGGCCAATTTTATGTATATTTGGTTTCATTTTGTAGGAATCAAACATTTTGATGGACATTGATGTTTTTGATGAATACCGGTTATTTGGGAGCAAAAGAATTAAATTGATTGAAGAAATGAGCAAAAGAAGACAAGGTTCAAGGCCCCCATCCAAAAGGGTAGCGTTGAGACGCTATCATTAGTGCGTCTCAACGCTAGTCCCTTAAGCAGAATGCGCGCAATCGAGGAAGCGTCGAGATGCTACCTCCACAGCGTCTCGACGCTGCGACACTTTCCTGAATTATTAGGGTGTTCAACGCGACAGCGTCGAGACGCTGTCGCGACAGAATGTGGGTTACAAATTCTTAGCGATGCATCAGTTTAAGGGGAGCTTCTTTGGAGAGGAAAATACGACTACAAAGAGGGAAATTCGGGCAGAAGACGAATGTGACCAAGGGGAGTTGATTTTCGGAGCTTAGATTGTATGGAACGCGCGGTTATCACGGCTAGCGAGTTTACTCTTTCTCCCTTTGTTTCTTGTACTGATTTTATGATGTATTGGACATATTTTGCTTGTGATTTCGAGACCATGAGTAGCTAAATTTCGTTTCTTAGGGGCTTGAAGTAGCCATTAGATTGTATGGATTAATTTAGGGATTTTTTGTGGACAACTAACGCCTTTTATTTATGCAATTGAATGCTTAATGCTTATAATCTCTTGATCACGGATTATATGTTGTTTTATCTGAACTAATTGCTCGGGAGAGGGTAGTTTAGATAAGATTATCAATTGCATGACTTAGGTGGTTCTATAATTGGGAGATTTAAGATTGCTTGAGAAACCGTTATAAGGATTGATCTTTAATGCTTGTGCTTGTTGTAGAAATTAAATAGGGATATCAATTTCTTAATTTTTCATAAAGAATTAATTGTGCTCGGGAGAGGCTTTTAATAATCAATAATCCTTGGTTTATTAAATTGTTACGTGTTCTTTCATATTTAATCACTGAATTAATTCATGCATCTAATAGGTGAAATCAATTCCCTAAAGTTTTTCTCCATTAAGTTTCCACCCTTTTAATTGCTTTGAGTAGTTTTTAATTAATTTGCATCTTTCTCGAATCTTTTCTCTAAATAAATTTGGGCAAATATACCTTTAGTAATTAGGTGAGCTAGAAAACCAATCTAGAGGACGACATTCGATTTTTAATCACTATATTATAACTTGGGTCCGTACACTTGCGGTTAGCAATTTGTGTAACAAGTTTTTGGCGTCGGTGCTAGGTATTGGCAATTATTTAGTTTCACTTAATATTTTGGGGAAATTGTTTGGTCTTACTTTCGAGTGTAATTTTATTATGTTTTTCTTATTTTTCCTTTTTGCTCTTTATTTTTGTTGTTTTTGTTTTATTTTTGGTTTATTTTAGGTTGTGATTTTGTATGCGAAATGATAAGGACGCTCTGTTAGTTCCTTTTGATTTTGAAATCGAAAAGACTTGCAAAAAGAACAGGAAGGAGAAAAGGGAAAGACTTGCAGCAATGACCAATCCAAATCCACAGGAGGAGCCGAAACCGATACGGGACTATTTCCAGCCTACTTTTCCTGATCAACAATCTGGGATAGCCTACGCGCCAATCAATGCAAATAATTTCGAGTTGAAAACTGGCCTCATCCAGATGGCTAGAGATAGTGCATTTAGAGATTCCCCTCTGAGGATCCTAAATCTCATTTAAAATCTTTTCTGAATATTTGTGGAACTGTGAAGTTAAATGGTGTTACTGAAGATGTCATACGCTTACGATTGTTACCTTTTTCTTTGCAGGATAAAGCGAGGGACTGGCTTCAATCACTTCCACCTGGAAGTATCACTACGTGGGAAGCGTTGGTTCAGGCTTTCCTTGCTAAATATTTCCCACTTGCAAAGATAGTCAAGCTAAGGACTGAGATTGGGACATTCCAGCAGCAAGGCGATGAACAGCTCTTCGAGGCCTGGGAGCGCTATAAGGAGTTACCGAGGAAGTGCCCTCAGCATGGATATCCTGATTGGCTACAAATCCAGTTGTTTTACAATGGCTTAAATCCAAATACTAAAACCATTGTTGATGCAGCTACAGGTGGGACTCTGTTGTCCAAGACCGTAGATAACGCACGTACACTACTGGAGGATATGGCCACAACAGTTACCAGTGGCCAATTGAGCGGTCTACACCTAAGAAAATTGCAGCTGGGATCTATGAGATTGACAATGTAAGTGCTCTTCAAGCCCAGATGACCTCCCTTGCTAATGCTTTCTTCAAATTCTCAAGTACAGGGGGTGCACAATCTATTGAGACAGCTGCTCTTGCATCTCAGTCTCAGGAGGAGACCACTATAGAATGGTTCATTATGTTGATAGAAATTCTAACTATAGGGGACACCATAATTCTACACCCACACATTACCACCCTAATGTTAGAAATCATGAAAATTTCTCGTATGCTAACAATAAGAATATCTTGAACCCTCCTGGATTTACATCTCAAAAGACTGAAAATAAACCTTCCCTTTAAGATATGGTTGGAGCTTTTATTGCAGAGTCCAGCAACAGAACTAACAAACTGGAGGAAGTAATGATAGCAATAAATACCACAGTAACAGGTCACAGTGCAACAATTAAAAACATAGAAACTCAGTTGGGATAGTTGGTGAATGTTGTAAACACTATTGATGACATGCAAAAATTTCATCATTTTCCTATTAATTTTAGCTAGTTTTGTGCATGAATTGTGAGCTTTAGTGCATTTTTATGTTGATTTTATAGAAAACCGAGTTCGAGAAGCAAAACCAAGAATTTTACCAATTTTGGGTATAAAAAGAAGACTTTGGGCCATAAAAGGAGAAAAGAAAAGAAGATATTTGAAGTGGAGGCCCAAAAAGCCCAAAAGAATGAAGAAAGGAGGCAAAAATCCATGTTTAAGGCTTCTAGAAGGCCTAGCGTCGAGACGCTTGGCAAGCAGCGAAGAAAATTCCAGAATCGCGGTAGCATCGCGACGCTGTCCGCGTAGTGTCGCGACGCTACGACAACTTCTGCTCCAAGAAAACCTAACGTCACAGCGTCTCGACGCTGTGCGTCTTGGGTAGCAAGAAAGGTCCGTTTCTGCTCCTATAAATAGTCCCCTTCCCAAAGGTGAAAATCATCCCATTTTGGGGAGCTCTCCCCTAGCTCAATAGAGAGAAAAAGTGAGAAGAATTGTGAGGAAAAAGGAGGAATTGAGCGAGATTCCAAGGCTTGGGATCAACTTATCGGTTATTTCTTCCTTACTTCTTTGTAATTTCTTATTTTGAGTTAGGCCTATGTATCAAGATCATTTTGGCAAAATTATTTCCATGTGTGAGTAGATCTTGAGACCTAGGTCGTTATTCTAGTTAATCGGATATTGGAGCGCAATTACTTGGATTATGTAATGAATTTCTTCATATTTCATCTATGCAATTTATGCTTAATGCCTTTAATCCCTTGATCACAGATTGATTGATTTGTTGGTCTAAATTGATACTCGACAGAGAGAAATTAGATTAGATCCTAATTGCATGGCTAACGATTGCTTAGAGCACGAGAGTGAAAGAGAATTGTTAGAAATTGATAATGAAGTTGCTTAATGACATACTATGATTAACTATGGAGATGGACACATAAATTAGTTATGTTAGTATGAGATGTGGAGGAGCTTGAAAGAGAAATCTGCTTATAATTACTTCTAGATTTATGAAATTGAAGAATTATTAGTTAAATACATCCATGTATTTGAGCTACATATCCAAAAAGCTAGTTAACACCCTAGGTCAAGCCCCCTTAATTGGATATTTCCATTTTGTTATTGCATGTTTATTTTTATTAGTTTCTTTAATTTTTGCTTCATCATTCGAGTTGGAATTCTAAATAAAATTGAACATGATGGTTTTTGGTACTTAATGGATATAATTCAAATTCCCTGAGGATTCGATACTCGGTATTACCTACCGTTTTATATTACTTGCGGCCCGTGCACTTTGCGGTCATCAACTATGCAGAAAGGTAAAGCCCCAGCTGAGCCAAAGAAAACCAAAATGGAGTACTGCAAGGCCATCACCGTGCATCATGTTGAGTATAGAGCTCTTGGCATCGCGACGCTGTCGCGATTCTGGAACTAAAAATTCCAGAATAGCAATGGGTTTTTTTTTTCAGTTTCGTGTGCCCTAGCCTCCGACGCCCTTCTTCTCTATTTCCCCTGAGATTTTTTAACATTTTCGAGTGATTCCTCCCTCGTTTTCTTGCCTAGCTTACGGATTTCATCTTCCTACTCTTTATTTTTCAGATAAGCCGCAGTTCACAGTGGCTTTCAGCGTTGTTTCGGCGGCTTCAGCGTGTTTGGTCGTGGGTTTTGGTGTTCTTGCGGATTACATCACTTTATTGCCTTTGATTTTGCAGATTCACAGCAGTTTAGCAGTGGGTTTTGATCTTTTTCGTGCGATTTCATCCGTATTGGTCGTGGGTAAGCATTTTCGGTATTCTTCTCCACTTTCAGCAAGTTGTGGGTGATTTTCTCAGTATTTTTCGCTGTGGGCTGTTGATTTTTGGTATCATTTTCGCCTAATCAGTTGGAATCTTGAGATTTTAGTGCATGTACCTTGGATTTAGAGAGTTCATTGTTGATTATATGACCCATTAGAACTTTTAGCTGTTGGTTTTCGATTTGTTTGGACTCGTTTTAACTGTTTTGCTGCTGATTTTGGTATATTGCCTAGTGTTGGGTGTTGGGTTTAATTTGTGCATCATTGTGTGAGCTCTTTGTGAGATATGGTTGGCTTCTATACACTGTTTAGAGCTTGTGGGGCTGATTTGCTATTGTTTTATGCACTATTGCTGCTGGTTTTTTGCACTATATTGAGGCAGACGGGTTGACTTTGTGTGTTGTTTGGTTGTTGAATTATTTTCTGTGGCGGACGGGATTGAATTGGAGTTTGTGGCTATTTTTGTGGATTGAGACTGTTTTAAGTAGTTCTCTATTCCTAGATTTTTAGTACCTTCCCTTTAGTCATCATGAGTAAAAGATCTAGGAGAAACACTGCCTCTTCCTCTTCCTCCGTCCCTTTCGATCACCATCGCTTTATTAGTAGGGACGCAAAACAACTTTTTAAAACCTATGTCGATCCTATGAATATTATCCCTGAGAGAGGCCTAATCCCTGACCCTGAGGTACAGCCCAATCTAGTCCATAACATTACTAAGCGGGGTTGGGGTAGTTTTGTTCACCATCTAGAGGCTGGGGTAGCATCAGTGGTTCGAGATTTCTATGCTAATATGGTAGAGGGCTCTTTTTCTTCGTTCATTCGTGGGCACTATGTTCCTTTTGACTCCCAGACCATAAACAGTTTTTACAACTTACCCAACTTCGATAGGGATGGCTGGTGCGTCGTCAGCTGAATAGATGGATGTGTGTTAAGATGATAAATGAAATAATAAAAAATAATTCAGCCAACACTTAAGTGCAAGTATACACTGTCGCACGTAGTAATAAAAAAACCTTATAAGTACTCCAAGGGTATCGATCCCACGAGGACTAAACTGGAAATTCAAATTTGATGAAGAAACTGCTCAAATGATTGCTTTTGAAAAAGGTATCCAAAGAAAATAAGTTGATTGATTGGGTTTTTGAAAAGATAAACAAAACATGCAAATAAAATAATAAAGAATAACAATAAGATAAAACGAGGTATTCAACATGGATTCATCCCTAAGGTAACAACCATACTTATGCAATATCTAACTTAAGTGTATTCAATGCATTGGGTCAGATTTAACTTCCATTTGGCCTTTGTTTCCAAAAACCGTTAGAAGGCTAAGTGAGTACCGTTATGCACATTTCTGTGACTCGACTCCGACATAGATAATTCACGAATGCAACCTATAACCCTATAGTTGATATAGGGTGCCTTAGGCAGCTTGCCCTATACCGCCGAACAATCTCTTTCGAACTTTTTCTCCTATATCACCTTTATGAGAACAGATATCGTTTGTCCCTTTCTAGATCAAACTCACATAGCATGCAAAGTCTAAGTGATCAAATTAAACTCAGCAAGATTAGAGTGATAATCAATAAAGAATGGCATGCATTAAACACAACTTAAGCAAATAATACACTTTCAAGCCATTAAACCATAAGGGAATTCACCACATTGAACCCCTCAACGGGATTTAGCTACTCATGATGGGATAAA
Organism: Luffa aegyptiaca; assembly: GCA_017139565.1. Lineage (NCBI taxonomy): Eukaryota > Viridiplantae > Streptophyta > Magnoliopsida > Cucurbitales > Cucurbitaceae > Luffa > Luffa aegyptiaca. Next base: position 26,560,062 of record CM029405.1, on the reverse strand, counting down.
AAGCAAATGAACACATTTTCATTGAAATAATAATGAAAAGAATACAAAATAATGAAAAGATTCAAGAGCTGGAAATAAATGAGATAGTTAAATATTATGGGTTTTTTGTTTACTCAATCCTTCTAGAGTTCGCTAAGACACTCCACTCTCTCACTTTTACAAGGTGGGAATGGGTGAAACACTCTACAAACCACAAGGTTTGATGTCTAACTCTCTCTCGGATTAGAATTTGGTCATCTAAGAAGGACCTCGGGCATCCTTACTCATTGGCGTCGAGCCAGGGTTCTGTCACCACCCTTTTCTTCCAAGTGAGTTCTGCTTGAATTTGACTTCGAATCTCGAGCTTATATAGTGTAGAAAGCGGTTGAGGAGCTACGAAATAGGTGCTGGAAGGTTGCCCAGTCAGTTTCGGGGTCAAAACAACCAGTTAGGTGCGAAGAAGACTCGACAACAACGACCCGCGTGCGACTCGGAAAGCCTCTGTTTTTCCAGAAATGCTTCTGGGGAATTCCAGCTTTTCCTCTGTTTTTCTGCACAGCAGCAAACTAAGTCAAATTCTCTTAAAATCAAGTCTTTTTAAGCACAAATGAGTTAAATTCAACAAAAGTAATTCTCAACACCCTAACTTATCAAACTAAGCATATTTTGAGCTCGGGAATAGTAAATTGACCTAAACACTCAATATTTGACCAAGAAATGAGCTAAATATAAGGGTAAAATCGGTATATTTTTTACTCTTATCAATGGCTATAGCACCTATATTAGTGACCACGTAGATGTTAATGAGGTCATTCAGATGCTATGTCGGCCAGGTACAGAGTGGGTTCTTAATGGGAATGAGGTAGTGCGTTTTAGGGCTACAGACCTCAACGTAGATCATCGGGCCTGACACAGTTTTCTCTGTGCCAAGTTAATGCCGGTGGAGCACCTGAGTGACGTTACCAAGACACGGGCCATCCTTCTCTTTGCTATAGCTACTGGTCGCTCTATTGACGTCGGCAAGGTGATTGTTCAGTCCTTGTGCCATATTCGCCGGCATAGCACGACTGTGGGGCTTGGGCACCCTTCCTTGATCACTGCCCTATGTCGAGCTGCTGGTGTTGTGTGGGGCTCCCAGGGGGAGTTGGTCCACCCCAGGGGGATAATAGACAAGAACTTCATCAGCAGATACCGAGTGCCTGGACCACAGGGTGCACAGCCCGCTCTCCCCATACCTGAGCAGCCTGAGCATCCAGAGCAACCTGAGCGGCCCGAGCATCAGGAGCAGGAGGTCCCACCTCCATCTATTGAGGAGCAGATGCAGCAAATGCGACTCACCATGCAGCATCTTGTGGCGGATCAACAACGTATTACGACGGATCAGCAGTGTATTCTGGAGGATCATCAGTGCTTTTTCCTGGAATTCCAGCACCAGCAGCGTCGGGAGCGGCGCCACTTTATGTGCAGTACGCGGTTTTAGGCTTATTCTATTCAGTATCAGATCGCAACCCACACTGGACAGCCTCTGCCGCCACCTTTACCGCCATACGAGTCGCCCAAGAACGAGGACGAGGATGAGTGATGCCATGTCGTCCTCCTATTTGCACGGTTGTTTCTTTCCCCTTCATTCTTCTTTTCATTTTATTTGTTCTCATCTTTGTATATATTTCTTATCTATTTTACATTGAGGATAATGTAATTTTTAAGTTTGGGGGTGGATTATTTATCTTTGGTCTGTAGTTAACTGTTATTTTTTCTGTTTGACCATGATTTGAGATGTTTATGTTTTATCTTTCTGGATGGACTATCAGTTGGATTATCTTGAGTTTCATTGTGATTCGGGATTGAATATCTATCTATGAGTTCTTTTTTTTTTTATTTGAGGGTTGTTGCTTTGATTATGACAGCCGATGAGGATACCTAATTCCAGAAAGCATGTGAGTTATTCTGTTCAATAATAATTTAACATAGGATTCATGATATTTTGATTTTATTTTATGAATCTCTTGCACCCCTTGAGCACGTAGTCTCCCGTCTTTAGTTTTGCGAGCTTAGAATAGGGTTATGTGATCTAGGCCTTGTTGTCACCTCGAAAGGTTTTAGGGACTAGTTTGATGGTTAATTTGCATGATAGTTAGTAATGTTACACTTAGGAGAAAATTATGCCTTTTAAAGAAAAAAGAATGTGATGAAAAAAAAATGATGATGAATGAAAAAAAAAATTGATTGAGCTTAGTAAATGAAATTGAATTAAGGTCAAAAAGAGCTACCCCTGTTGTGATCAGTTAGGCCAACCAAGAGTAAGACTCGGGTTATGGGTCCCTGCAATAGGTGTGTTAAACCTAGTGGCCACCATTAATGATGATTGTTTAATTTGAAAAAGCTCAAAGTTTGGGGGTTCTGTATCCCATCTAGGCACCCTAGTGGCATATTACCATCTTGAGTGTGAAGAAGCTTGATAATTGGAACTTAGGACCAGAGTAGGGGAAAAACGAGCAAAGGGTTGCATTAAACTGTTTCGGGCTTAAAAGATTCAGATAGGAAGGACTAGTGACACACACACGTAAGAGAGGAAAGAAATAAATGAGGTTTATATTGATGAATGTGTTTGATCATTATTGTTTCAGTGTTAATTATCTGTGATTTGAAATTCCTGAGGCAAGAGTCACTAGCAACATTCCCTCAATTGTTTTTGATTGACAGACTATTTTGATTCTTACTGTGCTCGGGACTAGCAAATGCTTAAGTTTGGGGGTATTTGATAGCTCAATTATTGAGCTATATTTTATAGTATTTATAGTGTTAGTCTTGAAGATTATTTGGCCAATTTTATGTCTATTTGGTTTAATTTTGTAGGAATCAAACATTTTGATGGACATTGATGTTTTTGATGAATACTGGTGATTTAGGAGCAAAAGAATTAAATTGATTGAAGAAATGAGCAAAAGAAGAGAAGGTTCAAGGCCCCCATCCAAAATGGTAGCGTTGAGACGCTATCTTTGGGGTGTCTCAACGCTGGCCCCTTTAAGCAGAATGCGTGCAATCGAGGCAGCGTCGAGACACTGCCTCCATAGCGTCTCGACGTTGCGACACTTTACGGAATTATTAGGGCGTTCAACGCGACAGCGTCGAGACACTGTCCTTAGCGTCGCGATGCTGTCGCGGCAGAATGTGGGTTATAAATTCTTTGCTATGCATCAGTTCGAGGGGAGCTTCTTTTAAGAGGAAAATACGACTACAGAGAGGGAAATTCAGACAGAAGACGAAAGTTACCAAGGGGAGTTGATTTTCGGAGCTTAGATCGTGGGGATCGTGACGGGAACGCGCGGTTATCATGGCTAGCGAGTTTACTCTTTCTCCCTTTATTTCTTGTACATATTTTATGATGTATTGGACATATTTTGCTTGTGATTTCGAGACCATGAGTAGCTAAATTTTGTTTCTTAGGGGCTTGATGTAGCCATTAGATTGTATGGATTAATTTAGGGATTTTTTGTGGATAGTTCGTAACGCCTTTTATTTATGCAATTGAATGCTTAATGCTTATAATCTCTTGATCACGAATTATATGTTGTTTTATCTGAACTAATTGCTCAGGAAGGGGTAGTTTAGATTAGATTATCAATTGCGTGACTTAGGTGGTTCTATAATCGGGAGATTTAGGATTGCTTGAGAAACCATTATAAGGATTGATCTTTAATGCTTATGCTTGTTGTAGAAAATAGATGGGGATATCAATTTCTTAATTTTGCATAAAGAATTAATTGTGCTCGGGAGAGGTTTTTAATAATCAATAATTCTTGGTTTATGAAATCGTTACGTGTTCTTTCATATTTAATCACTGAATTAATTCATGCATCTAATAGGTGAAATCAATTCCCTAAGGTTTTTCTCCATTAAGTTTCCACATTTTTAATTGCTTTGAGTAGTTTTTAATTAATTTGCATCTTCCTCGAATCTTTTCTCTAAATAAAATTGGGCAAATATACCTTTAGTAATTAGGTGAGCTAGAAAACCAATCCAGAGGACGACATTCGATTTTTAATCACTATATTATAACTTGGGCCCGTACACTTGCGGTTAGATATTTGCGTAATAGCTAGCCTCTCGGTCTTCCTCTTGAAAATGGTCCTTTGGACTTCATCTTAGGCCTCCAACTTGCTTTTCTTGAGCTTTTGGTCTTGGATCTTTAATGGACTTCTCAAAATGCTCCAAACGCCTCCAAAATCATCCAAAATCTCTCAAGAACTCCGGTTTTGCTTTTTTGGCTCGGTTTCTGAAATTTAAACATAAAAACATCTCAAAGCACACAATTTAAGCACAAAACTAGCTAAAATTAATAGGAAATAGATAGCATTTATGCATGCTATCACTCGAAAATACCCTGACAACTAGATTGTGAGTTAAATCCTACTCCTATTCAACTCCACTATAGGTGCCTAGCCAACTAAACATTTATTTCTAAGGCTAGCTGAAACTTAGATAATTATTGCACACGACTCCCAAAACTCTAGTGGCTCCAGTCCTATTTCTAGGATGCAAGAAAACAAAGTCATATTTCTAAGATATTTTCCACTATTTTTTTTTTTTTTTTGCGAACCCGCGCATTCAACTCCAACCTTTCGGCCACCAGTTGAACACAAAGTTGAAAGTGTTAATATCTAAAATACGGAAGTAGTTTTGGATCTTAGGCACATAACAATCTCAATTTGATCATTCATTGCATGTTGTTCATGAGAAGAAAAATAGAGACAGTTTACCAACCTTTTGTTAATGGAGAAATTGGTTGGATTCTCTTGTTGTTTTTCTTCACCAATCAATCACGAAACATCACTGGATCTTCCTTGCTATCCTCAAGCCTTTGGAACAGATTGTGGGATCCTCAAGTGATGGACTTTAAAGAGAAAAGCTTGAAGAACAAGCTTATGGAGGTGGGTTTGGTGAGTTTCAAATTTGGCAGCAATTCATTACTTTCTCAGCTCTAATCTTTCAACCTTCTTCTTCCCTTTTATAAAAGGATCAATAAAGAAGAAAAGCCCTAGGAGTTGACACCAAATCAGCCATGAAGAAGGTGGGAAATGGAGTGGCTTTCATGAGGGGAGTGCATGGGTTTAGTCAACATGCACTCCACCTCCAAAAATTCAAGATTTTGAATTTTAATTAAATCAATAATTATCTTAATTAAATTAGATAATTATCTAATTTTTAATAATCTAAAAAATCAAAAATTTAATTTCAATTTTTCAATTTTAAATTAATTTTAAATTAATTTTAAATAATTATTAATTAAATAATTAATTATTAATTTAATATCTAATATTAAATTAATATTTTGTCACCATTCCCGAACATTTCCAAAATGTTAATTTTCAATCATGAATCCCTATTCATGTTCTCGATATTTAAATCATATTTAAATATTAAATACCACACAAACTTAGTTTTCACAAAACCTGACGTACCGACAACGTCTATCACCTCTATCCATTTCTCTAAACATGAACATAAAGCAATTCATTTTTATCCATCATATTGTTCCAAAGGTTAGTCTCGAGCTAGCAAGGGGACCTAATGGTCCTACAGATCATGGGCTCTATCGGTATGAGGTTTAACTGGCCAAACTCTTTTAACCTAGCTAACCAACATCCGTTAACTACCGGGACACTCCACTATAGCCTAGTAGTTGAACTCCCCTCACTGTAGATATATTTCCGTCCACTCGATATAACCATGATTATTAAGTCAATCCTTCACAGGTCAAATGTTCGTTTTACCTCTATAGCACATCTTAGTTCCTTAAGTCCACTAGTCCTCTAATGAACAATTTGTTTATGGTCCAACCAATAATCAAAGTCCCTCTCAGGCCAATGAGAGGGTGGGGCCCCTTGTTCAAGCCCTCGATTCAGCACTTAAGGGAACAACCTCTCTACTATCCCTGAATTGGGTAGGAGTGAGAATTCCATCTTGCTTTACTATGTCCCCAGCTATCCATCTAGTCTTATCCCTAAAATGGTAGGATTATTGAACGACACTTTTAGACCACTCTTACCAATGCAGATCAAAGGATAACCTTAAACGAACAGGAGTTCATAGCAAGCTCAGGATTGAGATCGAGTTATCTAGGTCATCGTATGAAATAATTAGTCTTAACAGTAAACGGCTTTATAAAGTAAGAGTGACTTATTTCTCGGTCTTGTATTGTGTAAACATCTTTTACACAGGATGCCCCTACTCGCATGTCTCTATATGAACAATCCAGGATCACATCGTTTGCCTCATTCGCAAAGTACGCCGCATCTATAGTGTTACCAGAATAAGGTACCCAGCCTTATCCATTTACTATAGATAATTTAGGTTATATACTCGAACTTGATCCCTGTCTATATTCACGATATAGTTCGAGTATCTCATATTATAACCATGGATGTTTCTATTGGATTTAAGATATAAAATAAAAAATTTCACTAAATAACATCTTTATTATATAATAACCATGGATGTTTCTATTGGATTTAAGATATAAAATAAAAAATTTCACTAAATAACATCTTTATTATATAAAGGATAACAAAACTTGAGTTCTAGGACATAAACCCCAACAAACTCCCACTTAGACTATAACTCAAGTGAGATTACAATATTGTCAGGTCACTTAGCAACACATCATATGCTAAAAACTCATAGTCCTAAACTCTGGAGATGTCCCTCAAACACTTTAGCCGTGAGGGGTTTTGTAAATGGATCAGCCATGTTCTGCTCTAAGGCTATCTGGGTGACGATCACGTCTCCTCTCTGTACTATCTCCCGAATGAGATGGTATTTGCGTTCAATGTGCTTTCCTCGTTTATGGCTTCGAGGTTCCTTCGAATTTGCAACTGCTCCACTATTGTCACAATAGAGAGTGACAGGTAGGTGCATGTTAGGAACTACTTCTAACTCGGTTAGAAATTTTCTAAGCCATACTGCTTCCTTTGATGCTTCACAGGCTACAACATATTCAGCTTCCATTGTAGAGTCGACGATACATCCTTGTCTAATACTTTTCCACACTACTGCTCCTCCATTCAGAGTGAACACAGATCCCGATGTAGATCTCCTGGAGTATATGTCGGTTTGAAAATCTGAGTCAGTGTATCCAGTAAGGATCAAATCCTTAGTGCAGGGATAAAAGCCCTAGCGCAGCGGAAACAATCAGAGGACCAATCGATCTAAACGTCGATTGGAATACCAATACGACGACAATAAAATCACAGCAGTATAATACATAATTAAAACTAATGTAAAGGGCATAAAGCATGCTAAAAATAATATAAAACAACCTAGATTAAATCTAGATGCAATCCCTAGTGATCAAAGGGGCAAGAACACTTACTTTCGCTGTCGTTCTTGATCGTGATCACCTATTTTTCTTTCCGTAACCCAAAAAACAGCAGCCTCCAAAGACCTTCTTTGCTGGAATTTTTTACGAACACCACCAATTAATCACACTGGTATTCTCAAGAGGCTTGTTGTCAAGAATTCTTGTGGGAGAATCAAGATTACTAAGGTATTGCTGGAAAATTCTCTCTGTGTGAATTTTCTGGAGTTACACGAATGAATTGAGATCTGAGAGAGAGAAAAGGGGAACCTCCAACCATAATAACTTCCTACCTATCGATAAGGAGAGGGCCAAAGACTAGGAACCACTTCCACGTTCAAGTAACCGATTTAATCAGTTACCTGATAATTTTGATTTTATAAATTAAAATCAAAATTAATTTAATTTAATTAACAAAATTAATTAAATTAATATAAATCAATTTAAATCACATTTAAATTAATTCCCCTTTATCTTATAGTTTAACTAAATCGAAGTTAATTAAACTAAATTAATACCTTACAATTAATTAATTCTAAAATTAATTAAAATTAAATAATTATAAAATTGAATATCATATACTCAAATGTTTTTCTCTCATATAAACTATAGTATTAATGTGCATCCAATGCGCATTAATTTTAACCTATAGTTTTAATATGAATCAAATTCATATTTTAAACTTAATATTCGAACCACTTTCGAATATTCAATTCTTCGTTAGTAATTTACCTCAACGCCCCATACGAGCTACCGGTGGGACCTAATGGACCTACAGATCATAAGCTCCAACAATATGAGATTAATTGGCTAAACTCATTAGCCAAGTTAATCAATGTCCGTTAACTGTGGTTCACTCCACTATAGAACCACAGCTGCACTCTTCTCAATGCAGATATATTTCTGTGTCAACGGATATCGACCAATAACAGCAAGTCAGTCCTTCACGTGTGTTCGTACCCCAGCTTGGTCAAATTACCGTTTTACCCCTGGGTTACCTCTTCATCCTTAAGTCCCAGTAATCCTCTAATGAACAACCTGTTTGAGGTCCAACCAACAAACAGAAGTCCGTCTCGTGCCATAGAGAGGGCAGGGCCCATTGTTCAAGACCCGGAGACACCACTTAAGAGAACACACCTCTACTTACCCTAGAGTCGGAAAGGAGTGAATTCCATCTTGTGTGATTATTTTCCCAGCTCCCCACTCGGTCTTGTCCCCAATATGGTAGGGTTATTGAGTCGGCGTGCAGGCCACTCTCACCCATACAAATCAAAGGACAATCCCTCGTGAACAGGAGTCCATAACCGACTCAGGATTGAGACCATGTTGCTTAGGTCATCCTAGTGAAATAGAAACCTAGCCAGCTAATGGTGTTATAGCTAGTGGTTAACTACTTCACTGTCTGGTTTTATGCAAACTCATTGCATAGGATACCCCCACTCGCATGTCCACTACATGAACGCGTTGGACCATTTTGTTTGTATCATAATACAAAGCGGGTCGTATCCATAGTGTCGCCAGGATAAGGTACCCAGCCTAATCCCTATACTATAGACCCTTTAGGTTGTATCTTGAACATTGATCCCAGTATGTCCCTACATACTAGTTCAAGCCTCATACTTACAGCCTAGGATGTTTAGTTTATTGGATTAGGGTTAATAAGACAATATTACTCAATACTAACAAGATAAATGAACAATGCATCATTTTATTAATGTTCGGTCAAATGTTACATTTACTATCTACAAGTTTTAGGGCATAAAACCCAATACTTAGATCCATACACAAGTGAATAGTCTCTGGTTCTCCTCAAATATTTGAGGATATTCTTCACGAAAGTCCAATGTGCTTGACCAGGATTGGACTGATATCTGCTGCCAATACCTATCGCATAGCATATGTCGAGACGTGTGCATAACATTGCATACATAATACTTCTGACTGCCGATGCATACGAAACTTGTTTCATTTCCTCAAATTCTTGAGGTGTTTGCCACTATGTTCCTTTGATAGGTGAATTCCATGTCTAAAGGGCAACAAACCCCTTTTGGAATTCTGCATCGAATATCGATTCAGAATTTTATCGATATAAGATGCCTGAGACAGTGTTAGTAATCTGCTCATCCGATCTCTTAGTATTTGGATCCCTAGAACGTACTGAGCTTCTCCCAAATCTTTCATTTGGAATTGAGCTCCTAGCCACTACTTTATGTCAAACAATGCTCCCACTTCATTTCCTATGAGTAGGATGTCATCCACATATAGAACTAAGAAAACTACAGTAGAATCAATGATCCTTTTATATACACAAGGTTCATCTATGTTCTGTTCAAAACCATAAGATTTGATTGCGGTGTCAAATCTTATATTCCAGGATCTAGAAGCTTGTTTTAATCCATAGATGGATCTATTAAGCTTGCAAACCTTTTGCTCTTTTCCCTGGACTATAAACCCTTCTGGTTGGACCATAAAAATACTCTCGTCAAGATTACCGTTTAAAAACGCAGTCTTGACAAACATTTGCCAAATTTCATAATTATAGAAAGCAGCAGTGGAAATGAGTATTCTTATCGATTTTAACATCACTATTGGCGAGAAGGTTTCATCGAAATCAATTTCTTCTCCTTGGTTATAACCTTTAGCCACCAATCGGGATTTGAAGGTTTGTACCTTACCAGTTTGGTCTCGTTTTCTCTTATAGATCCATTTGCAACCAATAGGTTGTACATCACTGGGTTGATCTACAAGTTCCCAGACTGAGTTAAAATGCATAGATTCTATCTCAAGGTTCATGGCTTTGATCCACTGGTCCTTGATAGCGAGCAGAAATGTCGCTATTTTAGTCCCAATTTATTAGGCTTTTCTGTGCTTTAATCGTGTTTTTAATGAAAATATTTAATGAATTCCGTTATTTGGTCCTTAGGAGCAAAGTTGGTGATTTTGGGAGAAAAAGTGCAAAAAATGAAGCAAATGAAGCCCAAATCCAAGCTTGATCAAATGGGGGCCCAAAGAAGACACTCATGAAAAAATGCCCAAAAGAAATGAAGAAGAAGGCCCAAAAATCAGCCCAAAAAGAAGCTGAAAAATCTAGAATTTTAGGGCAGCGTCGAGACGCTATGTAAGCAGCGTCGCGACGCTACCCTTTTCGTGTTGCCCAAGCCGCGTGCGTTGCAGCGTCGCGACGCTGTGCAAGGTAGCGTCGCGACGCTACCCCCAATCCGGGCCTATAAAAAGGCACCCTTGGGTGCCTCATTTACCATCAATCAATTCATTCTTCAATCCATTCTCTCCTTCCTTTGGCTCCTTTGGAGCCTCTCTCAAGGCTTTCTAGCCTTTTTGAGAGAATTCTTTAGTGGGAAATATTTGGGGAATTTTGGGGAGCATCTTAGGAAGCTCAAAGGAGTGTTCGGCGGAGCTCTGAGCGCCAAGCGAAGGGGTTTTTCGACGGTCAATTCCTTTCCTTTTATGCTCTTAAATTATGCTTTCTATTGTAAATGTTGTGGATATTTTAGCTATGTATAGCTAAACCCCAATTTGGGGTCTTGGAATGAAATTATAGTTGAAACGTTGTTATAATTACCTGTCTCTTGCCCTTTGTCCTAATTATTTGTATGGATGTGCTTAATGCTTTATTCAATCTGGCCAATTATGTAATGATTCGATTCTTAATGGAAACTCGACGGAGAGAAGTTAGGATAGATCATAATCCATGCAACTAGTTTAATTGCCCGTCGTGACACCGGGATTAGTTGATTAAACTTAGATTCCTAAAATGAATCAGAGCGTAATAATTAATGATTTTTAATGGCGCTAAGGACACTTAGGTTGTTAAAATGAATTAATTACAATTAGGGGAAACCGACAGGAGAACCTATGTGATTAACGGAGATTCTAGGAGTATAATTAGATGGGCAATGAGATAGGATAATTATAACAATTGTTTAGCTCATAATTGATTTTCAAGACCCCTCTTCCCATTTAAAGAAATCTCTTTCTCCATATTTTTTTTTTATTTGATTGATCAAATTATTTTCCTGCTTTAAATCTTAAATTTTTCTTATTTGCATGAGTTGGTCCCTAAATATTATTTTGCCTAAGTACTTTTAGTGCTCAAGAGATTTTGTTTTTGCTTAATTTTCGCTTCGCTTCCCTGAGGATTCGATACTCGGAATACTTTCCGTTTTATATTACTTGTGCGACCCGTGTGCTTGCGGTAGCAAACAGCGAACAGTCCTCATCCTTGTCACCCATTGCTTGTCTATGAGACAATGGATCCTCTACTTCATCATTAGGTATGATGAATTGAGTTTCAGTTAAACCCATGTACCGATCAGGTTGAATTATAACCCTCCCACTACGACGAGCCATTCTCATTTCTTGAGATGGTTTTGAAGGACCAGCTTCACTAACAACTTTTGTTTGTTTGTTTGTAGTTTCCCCAGAAATTTCTTTAAGTATTAGTTTGTTGCGTGTTTGATGATTTCTCATATGATCTTCCTCAAGGAACGTGGTTGTAACGACACGACTAAAAAGGAATTAAAAACATACTAAAGGTCGCTACTACATGCATGAGAACGTAAAACTTTGGAGTTTAAATGCGGAAGAGATCATAAGTAAAAATCTTTTATTTAATAAACGGGGCCCAAAACCATCAGTCATTTTACAATATCAAACTAGTCAAAACAAGATAGACAATTTTCATAAAATAGAACATTAGAAACATTTGAAAACATGAGACTAGGAAGCCCGATCCTAGACCTCTAGGGACATGTTTTGCAGCTGCATCCCATAGCCTAGCCAAGTCACTACCCTCGCCACTCGTCTGATGTCATCAAGTACCACCTGAAAAGGAAAGTCATGTAGCATGGGTGAGTATATAAGAATATACTCAGTAAGTAGCCCACTTAAGGGTTCAAACTGATAACATGAGATCTGATAACATGGAAACTAATAGCATGAAACTTGACTTTGGGTCTTAACATCAGAGGGACCTAACTGGAACAGTCATTCGGGTTTCTAACCCTTGGCCATAACTAAGTTAAGGAAATGTTCTGTCTAGGGTGATTACTGTTGCCTTCTAGAGTGGGTTAAAAATATGATAGAAATTAGCTTTAGAATATTATGCAAGTGCACATAGTCTGCAACAAGGGATAAGTAATTTATCGTATCCACGAGGTTTTGAATAGCTTTCACTCTACCTATCTTGTGTACTTTTTAGTGATTTCAAGGTTGTTAAAATGATTGGGTTTTGAAATAATGTAAACGGATAAAGTAGACAGATTGGAAACAGGCATTGGTTAAGATTTCTATAATTGTTTAAAAAGATGCTCTAGCAATAATATTGATTAGGCATTCTCTTGCAGTCTTATCAGCAGGATCCTCTCGGAACTCTGGATTTTTTGGAATGTGTTTCAACTCCAATGACGTTCTACCGATCAAGCACTAGGTGGCTGGTTATCCCTAACTCAGTTACTGGCATCCACCAACACATAATGGTCTAGTGTGATTACGAGCCACAGACCTCTTAAATCATCCCTGAAACTAAGAGATGGTATTCATACCGGCTGGCCAGGCGAGCACAAAATAAGAATAATAACAACAAGTAATCAAGATGCTCAAATCAATATCAATTGCTAAAGTATGAAGTACGACAATTACATTGATCCTAACCAACACCTAAGTAAATTAGTTCATGGAATCGAAAATAACACATGCTACAATCTGATCTCGTGCATCCATAACTACAAACTTTTACAAGAAAAGAGAAATTCCCTTGAAGAAATTCATAGTTGATGGTCTTCTTGAGTCTCCAATTGTTCCTCCTTTATTCGGCTTCCAAAGATGGAAAGTGAGTCTCCAACTTGGAATTGGACTTTCCTCCTGGAATGATTTGACTTGAGACGGCTACTTCCTTTTATAGAGTGGAGTCAACCCTAATTAGGTCAAAGATTACACGTGGAGGGCTCTCCAAGCTTCCTAGATCCGAGATTGCTTCTAAAAACGCCACCTCATTAATGAATCACGTGTAGCTCACGCGGCAAGTTTTGCTCCTAGCTTTGCTGGATCATGGAATTTGCTCCCTCAAGTCGCTCAGCATTATTTTCTCTGCAAAATAACTTCCAAAGCATCAATTCTTTTAAATAGGATAAAACACATAATATTCATCTAAAAGCACACCTATTTGGCACAAATGACACACAAACACTATAGAAATAAGACCTAAATAACTCCCTTTTGGAGAGTTATCAATTACTTATCCCCAACCTGTGCCAACTAGAGTGTTGTGTGGATCAGTCCGATAAGGCAAGTAAACTAGAGACTAGCTGACAAGCTCTAGCAGAACTATACCTATCCCAACACAACACCCCTGAATCATGAAAATATGGTGGAGCAATCTGGTGCATGAAAACATGCCTGAGTGTCATCTGGCGCACGATCTCGTGCCTGGCTCAACACCGACCTGAGACTGATAAAGCGCATGATCTCATGCCTGAAAACTGGACTCTAACAGTGAAGGATTGGAATTCCGTAATTCCGTAAAGCGGAAGCGTGATTGGGATCGATTCGTAATTAATTTTGTTTAATCTAAAATATCAATATATTGGCAATAATTTTAGAACTATTCTAAATTTATATTAAGGCTAAGCATACAAAAATTAGATCTAAATCTAATTTATATAGTAACAAATTACTTATTCTCGTTGACGACTCAGATTAAATCACCAACTGCTTGTGAAATAATCACGAACTAGTGCGAACACCACCACTATGGCTACACCGGTATGACTCTGAGACTTCTAGAGGCAGGAGACTGGTGGGAGTCCAGAAGAAGCCTTGAGGGAAATTCTTTGAGAGTAGGAGAATGAATGGGATGCCTTTCACCCCACCCCAGGGGTCCTATATATAGTAAAGGCCAATACCTTTTTCCTAATAGGAAAAAGAAGACCTTTTCCTAATAGGAAAAGGTCTCTAATTTTAATAAATAATTAATTAATTCCATAATTAATTAATTTCCCAATTAAATATCATATATTTGTTGGGTTTAATGTCCTATAAACTCGTAGTTTGTAAATCATTAAACATATTCTATTTCCAATAAAGACGTTATTGAGGTTATTCAGTAAAAGATGTTATTGAATATGTAAATTGCGAATGATTAACCTAAATCCAATAAACTAAGATCCTTGGCTATAAAATGAATACTTGAACTATATGTAGGGACATATCATAGGATCAAGTTCAAGTTTATAGTCAAAATAGTCTATAGTATAAGGATAAGGTTGGGTACCTTATCCTGGAGACACTATGGACGCGACCCACTTTGTATTAAGTACAAACGATGAGATCCTAAATCGTTCATGTGGTGACATGCGAGTGGGGGCGTCCTATGCAATGAGTTTGCATAAGACTGGACCACGAAATAAGTCACTTTCTCTTTATAACGCCGTTTACTGAAGAAACTGACTATTTCTCATAGATGACCTAGGTAACTCGTTCTTAATCCTGAGCTATCTATGAACTCCTGTTTATGCGAGATTATCCTTTGATCTGCATGGGTGAGAGTGGCCAGCATCGCCGACTCGACAAGCGTACCATTTTGGGGATAAGATCGAATAGATAGCTGGGGACATAGTTTCGCAAGACGGAATTCACTCCTACCCATTTCAGGGATAGCAGAGAGGTTGTTCTCTTAAGTACTAACTCCAGGACTTGAACAAGGGGCCCCACCCTCTCGTTGGATCGAGAGGAACTTAGGTTTGATGGTTGGACCGCAAACCGATTGTTCATTAGAGGATTAGTGGAACTTAAGGAACAAGAAGTACTATAGGGGTGTAACGGTTATTTGACCTAGCTATAGCTACGAACAACCTGTGAAGGAACGACTTACTAAACATGGTTAAATCAAGTGGACGGAAATATATCTATAGTGAGGGGAGTGCAACTATCGGGCTATAGTGGAGTGTCCCGGTAGTTAACGAATGTTGGATAACTTTGATAATGAGATTAGTCGGTTAGCCTCGAATCGTTGGAGCCCATGATCTATAGGTCCATTAGGTCCCCCTACTAGCTCATATCGGAATAAAGCTTAGAATATTTTGATAGGAAACTTTGAATCGTTCAAAAACGGGAAATAGGGTTTTATCGTAAAACATGTTCGACACAATGATTTAATTATGAATTAAATTAGGAATTGAGAGATGAGGTATTTAAAAGTGTTTTAAATACCATATATATGTATTAGGAATCATATATAATTCATGGCATTAGGTGATAAAGATTGATTGGATCAATCATATCAAAATTACTTGGAAATGTCCCAATTAATTACCTAGAAATCAATTTCAATTTTGAATTGAATTTGAAATGAATTGAAAGCTGAAAATTCACAATTAGGATTCAATTCATAGTGGATTTAGTGGTTTTTCCACTCTTGCATAATGATACATAGTGGAAAACAACACAACCATGCACTAGATGCATGTGTTGTGAAGTAGACACCTAGAATCCACTTTGAGTTGCATCTTGACCATGTGGCTAAGTGTCATGAAGCTTGTCTTTGCATGGGAGAGGTCTATAAAAGGGGCTTGAATTAGATTCAAGAAGAGAAAGCTTTCATTTAGTGTTATGCTGCAAATTTTCTCCCTCAAATTCTCTCTCATTTCATCTCCTTCCAAAAACTTGTACCATCAAGCATTCCCTTCCTATTTCTTTCTTCTATAGACTCCCACAAGTCTTTCTAGGCTCAAGAGAATAGTAGGGAAGACACTAAAGGTTGTCCAAGAGAAGTTGGAGAAAGATAATATCACAAGGAGTTCCTTACAAGTGAGCATCAAAGAGGTTGGTACTCATTTACTCTCTTTTCTACCCTTTCTAGAACATGCATGCTTTAGGAGTAAAATTGAATGTCTTAAGTGCTTTCGATCTTCAATTGCTTCCGCATGTGTTATATGAACACCTTCAATTGGTATCAGAGCATGATTAGAGCACTTAATTCATTTTAATTTTGCTTTGGTGGGTACGATTTTGAAATTGAATTTTCTGTGTGCTAAAATGGAAGTGTTCTGGTTTGGGAATTTTTTGAGCATTCAAACCTTCATGAAATTGTAATTGCTCGGATATGTAAGAGCGTTAATTTGTGTACTATAGTCTGTAATTTTTATAGAGTCATTAGAGTCCATATAGGCTGTAAAATCGAAGAAAAACCGGAGAAGACGCAGCAGAAAAGGAAAATTCCAGCAGCAGTTTTTTTTTTTTCTTCTTCTTTTGGGGTCCGGTTCGGTCTGCTGCAGCTTATTTACACATTTTTGAAGGCCGGTTCACTCCATGGAGGGTTGGTTCGGGTCGGTTCGTGAAGCTCGGGATTGCTACAAGCTTTTATTTATTAATTATTATTGTAATAATTAGTTAAAGTGCTTGTTTTAAATTGCCAAACCATTCCATTTTAGTCTTCATTTAATTTCTTTTATGCATGGAGAATGTATGGTTTAATTAGATTAAATGTATGTGCATTATGAGTATGCCATATAGATTAAAATCCCACCATAGGAAAGCATGTTCATGCATTTTTAATAAGTGTTATTAATAGTTCAAATGCATGAGGGAAATTTCATGTTTAAATTGATATAAATGTTGTATTGATTTAGGGAGATTCATGCTTGAATGGTTAATTAAAATTGATTAATTGATATAAAAGTTATATTAATCAAAAGATAAAATTAACCTAGCATGAAGCATGAAATTTCCTTAGAATTTTGTTTATAAGAGTTATATTCAAAAGGCAAGTTTGTTATAGTTTAGATTTATAATTGTTATAAATCACATAGAAATTTAAAATCTATAACAAAGAAAAAGGTGCATGCTCACTTAGGGTTAATTTGATCCAACTCTCGATCGATTTCAATTAGATTCAAATAGGTCGATAAGCTTGTAAAACATAGGTTACAAGAGAACTCACCCGACGAGATGCTGTCTAAGGCTGGAGGTATTTAAGTTGACGGTTTACGGAACACCTCCTACCTGGGCATCGAGTCGGTTCTTGAGTTAAAGTTAACCCAGTTTTATGAGCATGCACGTGTGTGATGTGAGGTTTTAATCGTTATCACCTAGACATCGTAAGATTATATGAACTTAGACTTAGGGTTATTCAATTAGCCGGAATTCGCCTAAGTATAAGTATACCCAAAACCGTTTAAAATACTTAGTGCGAGGAGAGAGATATATCAAATCCATTTCCCTTTTACGTTCTCCCTTTTGTTAACAAGGTGAGATTTATGCTTGGCCTCGTGTTGATTATACCTCAACTGCTCCATTCGGAAGGTGTTTGCATAAATCAATAACAAGGTGAATGGAGAAAGTATTTATAGTAAGTGAGTGAAGGAAGTGTGTCAACACATCCTGCGGTCTCCTCCTTTAGGTTGCACCGTGAGATTTCCATGTTGCGCCTGCTTGTATGCCCTGGAGCTACTAACCATTCGGAGGGTTGTAACATGGAGATCGGAACAACGCAAACTCCAGAGATGGATAGGATTACTTAGGACCATTTCCAACATTAGCTTTTCCATTCGGTAGCATTGTTGGGGCCGTTCTCTGTAATCTTAAAACGGCGGGTCACACTTACAAGGGTTACTAAGTGTTAGTAAATTCCTGACCAAACGTAACGATAACTAAACAACTATAGGAATAAGAGTTATTATGGGATTAGTATTTAGTCAAGAACGTCTTGGTTTAGTGAAGGAGTAATTGACTGCCCCTCGGTAGCGGTTGCTCTAACTCACTAAAGTATCGTTGCAAAATAATAATCCTGGGTACATTATTACTTTTGCTAAAACCTAATTGGATTTTGTCTAAAAATGGTTAATAAGCAATTTCTAATAGTTTTGTTTAATTTTTCAGCATGTCTAGCTCACTAGTACAATTACTCGCTTCGGATAAGCTTAACGGGGATAACTATGGAGCTTGGAAGTCTAATCTAAACACAATACTAGTAATCGAGGATCTTAGATTTGTCCTTACCGAAGAGTGTCCGCCTAACCCTGGCTCGTCAACAAACCGAATTGTTCGGGAAGCATATGAGAAATGGACTTGAGCTAATGATAAAGCAAGAGTCTATATTTTAGCAAGCATTTTGGATGTCTTGTCGAAAAAACACGAGAGGATGGTCACCGCAAGGGAGATCATGACTTCGTTGCAAGGTATGTTTGGACAACCGTCCTCACAAATCAGGCACGAAGCTCTCAAGAATGTTTACAATTCCCGAATGAAGGAAGGTGCTTCAGTTAGGGAACATGTTTTGAACATGATGGTTCAGTTTAACATTGCTGAAGTAAACGGTGCTACAATTGACGAGGGTAGTCAAGTAAGTTTCATAATGGAGTCTCTTCCGAAGAGCTTCATTCAGTTCAGGACAAACGCTGTCATGAACAAAATAGACTTTAACCTGACTACTTTGCTAAACGAGCTCCAGACTTACCAAAGTCTCACTAAGAGGGGACATGAAGGGGAGGCAAATGTTGCTACAACCAAGAGGTTCCAAAAGGGATCGTCCTCAGGAACCAAGTCTGGACCTTCCAATTCAAAGAATAAGAGTATTCAAATGAAGAAAAAAAAGGATAAAGGGAAAGGAAAAGTTCCAGTGGGAAGCAAGGCAAAAACTAAAGCTGCAGATAAAGGAAAATGTTTCCATTGTAATGTAGACAGACATTGGAAACGCAATTGTCCCAAGTACCTTGCGGAAAAGAAGGCTGAAAAGGAAAAACAAGGTAAATATGATTTGCTCGTTATCGAAACATATTTAGTTGAGCAAGATAGCTCTGCCTGGATATTAGATTCAGGAGCGACTAACCATGTATGCTCTTCTTTACAGGAAATTAGTTCCTGGCATATGCTGGAAGACGGCGAAGTAACTCTCAAAGTTGGAACTGGAGAGGTCGTCACAGCCAGAGCTTCAGGAACTCTCAAGTTGTCTTTTGGAGATAGATTTTTATTACTTGAAAATGTCTTGTACGTTCCCGATATAAAAAGGAACTTAATCTCTATCTCTTGTTTGATTGAACATGAATACCAAGTATCTTTTGATATTAATAAAGTGTTTGTTAACAAAAGAGGTATGCATATATGTTCTGCAAAACTTGAAAGCAACTTATACGTGTTAAGGCCAATTCAAGTTAAAGCTATTTTTAATACGGAGATGTTTAAAGTAGCGGAAACTCAAAACAAAAGGCGAAAAGTTTCTCCTAATACCTATCTTTGGCACTTGAGATTAGGCCACATAAATCGCAATAGGATTGAAAGATTGGTAAAGAGTGGACTACTAAACCAGTTAGAAGATGACTCGTTACCACCATGTGAGTCCTGCCTCGAGGGAAAAATGACCAAACGACCTTTTTCAGAAAAAGATTATAGGGCCAAAGAACCTTTAGAACTCGTGCATTCGGATCTCTGTGGTCCTATGAATGTCAAAGCACGAGGAGGGTATGAATACTTCGTCAGCTTCATTGATGATTATTCAAGGTATGGCTACCTTTACCTAATGCATCACAAGTCTGAAGCCCTTGAAAAGTTCAAGGAGTACAAGACCGAGGTTGAGAACCAATTAGGTAAAACGATTAAAACACTACGATCAGATCGAGGTGGAGAATATATGGACTTACAATTCCAAGACTATTTGATAGAACATGGAATTACGTCTCAACTCTCAGCCCCTGCTACACCACAACAAAATGGTGTATCAGAGAGGAGAAACCGAACTCTGTTAGACATGGTTCGATCAATGATGAGCTATGCTCAGTTGCCTGATTCGTTCTGGGGATATGCAGTTGAGACTGTCGTATACATTTTGAACATGGTTCCCTCTAAAAGTGTTTCTGAAACACCTTATGAGCTATGGAAAGGGCGTAAAGGTAGTTTACGTCACTTCAGAATTTGGGGATGCCCGGCACACGTGTTAGTACAAAACCCAAAGAAGTTGGAACGACGTTCAAAACTGTGCCTGTTTGTAGGATATCCTAAAGAAACGAAAGGTGGTCTATTTTACGACCCTCAGGATAATAAAGTGATTGTATCGACAAATGCTACTTTCCTTGAGGAAGATCACATAAAAGATCATCGACCTCGCAGTAAACTAGTATTAGATGAGATTTCAAGAAAAACTACAAAAGAATCTACAAAAGTTGTAGATCAAGCTGGTCCATCAAAAGTTGTTGATCAAACACATCCATCTCAGGTAGTGAGAGAGCCTCGACGTAGTGGGAGGGTTATAATTCAACCTGACCGTTACATGGGTTTAACAGAAACTCAAACCATCATGTCTGATGATGGTGTAGAGGATCCATTGTCCTTTAATCAGGCAATGAATGATGTTGATAAGGACCAGTGGATCAAAGCCATGGATCTCGAAATGGAGTCAATGTACTTCAATTCGGTCTGGGAACTTGTAGAACAGCCGGATGGGGTAAAACCTATTGGTTGTAAATGGATCTACAAAAGAAAACGAGACCAAGCTGGTAAGGTTCAAACCTTTAAGGCTCGACTTGTGGCAAAGGGTTTTACCCAGCGGGAAGGAGTCGATTTTGAAGAAACTTTTTCCCCTGTTGCCATGCTTAAGTCGATTAGAATACTCTTATCCATTGCCACATATTATGATTATGAAATATGGCAAATGGATGTCAAGACAGCCTTTTTGAACGGCAATCTTGAAGAGACTATCTATATGGCTCAACCAGAGGGATTCATAGTCCAGGGTGATGAGCAGAAGGTTTGCAAACTTAAACGATCCATTTATGGATTGAAACAAGCATCAAGATCCTGGAATATACGTTTTGACACTGCGATCAAAACGTATGGCTTTGAGCAGAATATTGACGAACCTTGTGTTTACAAGAAAATCGTCAAATCCACTGTAGCTTTTCTAGTTCTATACGTAGATGATATCCTACTTATTTGGAATAATGTAGGATTCCTGACTGACGTAAAACAATGGCTAGCGACTCAATTCCAAATGAAATATTTGGGTGAGGCTCAATTTGTTCTAGGCATTCAAATCATTAGAAATAGAAAGAACAAAACGCTAGCACTGTCTCAAGCATCATATATCGACAAAATGTTGGTACGATATTCGATGCAGAACTCCAAGAAAGGATTATTACCTTTTAGGCACGGGGTTCACCTGTCTAAGGAACAAAGTCCTAAGACACCTCAAGAAGTTGAGGAAATGAGACGTATTCCGTATGCATCAGCAGTTGGTAGTTTGATGTATGCAATGTTGTGTACTAGACCCGACATATGCTATGCCGTAGGAATTGTCAGCAGATTTCAGTCCAATCCTGGTAATGCGCATTGGACTGTCGTTAAAAACATCCTTAAGTATCTAAGGAGAACTAGGGATTATATGCTCGTGTATGGAGCTAAGGATCTGATCCTTACAGGATACACTGACTCAGATTTTCAGACCCATATAGATTCAAGAAAATCAACATCGGGATCTGTGTTTACTCTAAATGGAGGAGCGATAGTATGGAGGAGTATTAAGCAAGGTTGCATTGCTGACTCCACCATGGAAGCAGAGTACGTAGCCGCCTGTGAAGCAGCAAAAGAGGCAGTATGGCTAAGAAAATTCCTAACAGAGTTGGAAATTGTTCCAAATATGCAACTACCTGTCACCCTCTATTGTGACAACAATGGTGCAGTTGCAAACTCTAAGGAACCTCGAAGTCACAAGCGAGGAAAGCATATTGAGCGCAAATACCATCTCATCAGGGAGATCGTGCAACGAGGAGATGTGATCGTCACGCAGATTGCTTCGGAGCACAACATGGCTGAACCGTTTACAAAACCCCTCACGGCTAAAGTTTTTTAGGGTCACCTAGTTAATCTAGGATTACGAGCTTTATTAGACTAGGGCAAGTGGGAGAAATGTAAGGGTATGGTTGATGCCCTAGTTTATTGTCTTTATACTTCTCTCACACCTAACTTTATGTACCCCACTAGAGTTTCTAGTCCAAGTGGGAGTTTGTTGGGTTTAATGTCCTATAAACTCGTAGTTTGTAAATCATTAAACATATTCTATTTCCAATAAAGACGTTATTGAGGTTATTCAGTAAAAGATGTTATTGAATATGTAAATTGTGAATGATTAACCTAAATCCAATAAATTAAGATCCTTGGCTATAAAATGAATACTTGAACTATATGTAGGGACATATCATAGGATCAAGTTCAAGTTTATAGTCAAAATAGTCTATAGTATAAGGATAAGGTTGGGTACCTTATCCTGGAGACACTATGGACGCGGCCCACTTTGTATTAAGTACAAACGATGAGATCCTAAATCGTTCATGTGGTGACATGCGAGTGGGGGCGTCCTATGCAATGAGTTTGCATAAGACTGGACCACGAAATAAGTCACTTTCTCTTTATAACGCCGTTTACTGAAGAAACTGACTATTTCTCATAGATGACCTAGGTAACTCGTTCTTAATCCTGAGCTATCTATGAACTCCTGTTTATGCGAGATTATCCTTTGATCTGCATGGGTGAGAGTGGCCAGCATCGCCGACTCGACAAGCGTACCATTTTGGGGATAAGATCGAATAGATAGCTGGGGACATAGTTTCGCAAGACGGAATTCACTCCTACCCATTTCAGGGATAGCAGAGAGGTTGTTCTCTTAAGTACTAACTCCAGGACTTGAACAAGGGGCCCCACCCTCTCGTTGGATCGAGAGGAACTTAGGTTTGATGGTTGGACCTCAAACTGATTGTTCATTAGAGGATTAGTGGAACTTAAGGAACAAGAAGTACTATAGGGGTGTAACGGTTATTTGACCTAGCTATAGCTACGAACAACCTGTGAAGGAACGACTTACTAAACATGGTTAAATCAAGTGGACGGAAATATATCTATAGTGACGGGAGTGCAACTATCGGGCTATAGTGGAGTGTCCCGGTAGTTAACGAATGTTGGATAACTTTGATAATGAGATTAGTCGGTTAGCCTCGAATCGTTGGAGCCCATGATCTATAGGTCCATTAGGTCCCCTTACTAGCTCATATCGGAATAAAGCTTAGAATATTTTGATAGGAAACTTTGAATCGTTCAAAAACGGGAAATAGGGTTTTATCGTAAAACATGTTCGACACAATGATTTAATTATGAATTAAATTAGGAATTGAGAGATGAGGTATTTAAAAGTGTTTTAAATACCATATATATGTATTAGGAATCATATATAATTCATGGCATTAGGTGATAAAGATTGATTGGATCAATCATATCAAAATTACTTGGAAATGTCCCAATTAATTGCCTAGAAATCAATTTCAATTTTGAATTGAATTTGAAATGAATTGAAAGCTGAAAATTCACAATTAGGATTCAATTCATAGTGGATTTAGTAGTTTTTCCACTCTTGCATTATGATACATAGTGGAAAACAACACAACCATGCACTAGATGCATGTGTTGTGAAGTAGACACCTAGAATCCACTTTGAGTTGCATCTTGACCATGTGGCTAAGTGTCATGAAGCTTGTCTTTGCATGAGAGAGGTCTATAAAAGGGGCTTGAATTAGATTCAAGAAGAGAAAGCTTTCATTTAGTGTTATGCTGCAAATTTTCTCCCTCAAATTCTCTCTCATTTCATCTCCTTCCAAAAACTTGTACCATCAAGCATTCCCTTCCTATTTCTTTCTTCTATAGACTCCCACAAGTCTTTCTAGGCTCAAGAGAATAGTAGGGAAGACACTAAAGGTTGTCCAAGAGAAGTTGGAGAAAGATAATATCACAAGGAGTTCCTTACAAGTGAGCATCAAAGACGTTGGTACTCATTTACTCTCTTTTCTACCCTTTCTAGAACATGCATGCTTTAGGAGTAAAATTAAATGTCTTAAGTGCTTTCGATCTTCAATTGCTTCCGCATGTGTTATATGAACACCTTCAATATTTAATCTTAGGGATTTTACTAAAATTAAAATTAATATAAATCCAATTCATATTAAATTTATTTGAATTCTTTCAAATATTTTCTTTCCTAATAGGAAAAGGTCTCTAATTTTAATAAATAATTAATTAATTCCATAATTAATTAATTACCCAATTAAATATCATATATTTAATCTTAGGGATTTTATTAAAATTAATATGAATCAAATTCATATTAAATTTATTTGAACTCTTTCAAATATTTTCTCTCAAGAATTAATTTTTGAAATTAATTCAAAAATTATATTATAAAGTTTCATAAACTTTATATTATAATGCATCAATATACATTATACGATTCTCCAAATAAATTGAACACTTTCAATTTATAATTTATACTTAATTGCCTCAAGTCTATTTACGAGCTACCAGTGGGACCTAATGGACCTACAGATCAGAAGCTCCAACGATACGAGACTAATTGGCCAAACTCATTAACCAAGTTAGTCAACATTCGTTAACTGTGGGTCACTCCACTAAAGACCCACAACTGCACTCTTCTCACTGTAGAATATTTCTGTGTCCACGGATATCGACCAATGCAGTAAGTCAATCCTTCACGTGTGTTCGTAACACCAGCTGGGTCAAATTACCGTTTTACCCCTGGGTCACCTCTGGTTCCTTAAGTACCACTGATTCCTCTAATGAACAAGTTGTTTAGGGTCCAACCACTAAACAGGAGTTCCTCTCGGGCCAGGAGAGGACGGTGCGCCTTTATTCAAGTCTCGGAATCAGCCCTTAAGGGAACACACATCTACTTACCCCAATAGGGGAAGGAGTGAATTCCATCTTGTACTGTTATGTTCCTAGCCCCCATTCGGTCTTGCCCCTGAAATTGTAGGATTATTGAGTCGGCGAACTGGCCACTCTCACCCATACAAATCTAAGGACAATCCCTCCTGAAAGGGGTTCATAACAGACTCAGGATTGAGATTGAGTTACCTAGGTCATCCTATTGAAATAGAAACCTAAACTAGTTAACGGCGTTACATCTAGTGGTTACTATTTCGCGGTCCGATCTTATGCAAACTCATTGCATAGGATACCCCCACCTGCATGTCTCCTACATGGATGCTTTGGATCATTGCATCTGTATCGAATACAAGGTGGGCCGTATCACATAGTGTCACCAGGATAAGGTACCCAACCTTATCCCTATACTATAGACCTTTTAGGTTGTTACTTGGACACTGATCCCCGTATGTCCCCACATACTAGTCCAAGTTTCATTTAAACAACCTTGGATCTTAGTTTATTGGATTTAGGGTTTATTAATGCAAACTCAATTATTCAATAACCAAATTACTAAATTACTCAAACAACACTTCATTGAGATCGATTAATTTGTTTCATTTACTATCTACGAGTTTTAGGGCATAAAACCCAACAACTCCCACTTGAACTAAAACTCTAGTGGGCAATGTACATCAACAATCAAAATTGAATGAATAATCATTGAAGTAGGAATAGTAGTTTGTATTAATACTGTATAATACATGAAAACTACAAATACAGATAAATACAATAAACTAGGGCATTCACAATACCCATTACACTTCTCCCACTTGCCCTAGATTATTCTATGTACATATCTCGTAGACCTAGACCCTCTAGATGACCCTTGAACAGTTTAGCCGTGAGAGCCTTCGTAAATGGATCCGCAATATTGTGCTCAGAGGCTACCTTCGTGACGATCACGTCCCCTCGTTGCACGATCTCTCTGATGAGATGATATTTGCGCTCTATGTGCTTGCCTCTTTTATGACTGCGAGGTTCTTTAGAATTTGCCACTGCACCACTATCATCACAGTAAAGGGTGATTGGCAAGTTCAATTTTGGAACAACTTCCAAATCCATCAAGAACTTCCTTAGCCATACAGCCTCCTTAGCTGCTTCACAAGCAGCGACATATTCGGCCTCCATGGTGGAGTCTGCAATGCATCCTTGCTTGATGCTACGCCAGACTACAGCTCCCCCGTTGAGGGTAAATACTGACCCTGATGTGGATTTCCTAGAATCCTT
The DNA here is from genome assembly GCA_017139565.1 of Luffa aegyptiaca. Taxonomy (NCBI): domain Eukaryota; kingdom Viridiplantae; phylum Streptophyta; class Magnoliopsida; order Cucurbitales; family Cucurbitaceae; genus Luffa; species Luffa aegyptiaca. The sequence goes on along the minus strand of CM029405.1, from coordinate 26,533,727 downwards.
ATCAGTCTGAAAGTCAGAGTCTGTGTATCCTGTAAGGATCAAATCCTTAGAGCCATACACAAGCTGATAGTCCCTCGTTCTCCGAAGATACTTGAGGATGTTTTTAACTGTAGTCCAGTGGTCTAACCCTGGATTGGACTGGTACCTGCTGACTATCCCAACTGCATAGCAAATGTCAGCCTAGTACACAACATGGCATACATAAGACTGCCCACAGCTGAAGCATAAGGGATGCGTCTCATATCATCAATTTCTTGAGGTGTCTTAGGACACTATTCCTTAGACAAATGAACTCCATGCCTGAAGGGTAGTAAACCCCTCTTGGAATTCTGCATCTTATATCTAGACAACATCTTGTCTATATATGATGCTTGAGACAGGGCTAACGTTCTGTTCTTACGATTCTTGATAATTTGAATCCCTAGAACATACTGAGCTTCACCCAAATCTTTCATTTGGAACTCAGTCTACATCATTCCCAATGAGAAGAATATCATCTACATACAACACCAAAAAAGCTACTGAACTGTTGATAATCCTTTTGTAAACACAAGGCTCATCAACGTTCTGGTCAAAGCCATAAGATTTGACAACAGTGTCAAACTTTATATTCCAAGATCTGGAAGCTTGCTTCAACCCATAAATGGATCGTCTAAGCTTGCAAACTTTTTGCTTCTGACCTTGAGCAACGAACCCCTCTGTTTGAGACATAAAGATGTTCTCATCAAGATTGCCATTCAGAAAGGCAGTCTTGACGTCCATTTGCCAAATCTCATAATCATAAAAGGTGGCAATGGACAAGAGAATTCTTATTGACTTTAACATGGCAACTGGGGAGAAGGTTTCCTCATAGTCCACCCCCTCCTTTTGGGTATAACCCTTTGCCACAAGTCGAGCTTTGAAAGTCTGTACTTTCCCAGCTGCGTCTCGTTTTCTCTTGTAGATCCATTTGCACCCAATGGGTTTAACCCCTTCAGGTAGGTCTACAACATCCCAGACTTGATTGAAGTACATAGACTCCATCTCTAGGTCCATAGCTTTGTCCCACTGGTCATGGTCCACATCATTCATTGCCTGTTTAAAGGTCAATGGATCCTCAACCCCATGATCAGGTATGACAGTTGGAGTTTCTGCTAAACCCAGATAGCGTTCAGGTTGAATAACAACCCTCCCACTACGTCGAGGCATTCTCAACTCTTGAGAAGGATAGGCTTGACCAGATGTACTGGGCTCATCAATAACTCTTGTTGAAGGTCTAGCCTCTGAACTGGGCTCATCAACAACTCTTGTTGAAGGTCCAGTCTCATCAACAACTCTTGTTGATTCATTTGTCGCTTTTCCAGAAAGTTCACTTAACACAATTTTACTGCGTGGTATGTGTTCTTTAACGTGGTCTTCTTCCAAGAAAGTGGCATTTGTCGATACAAACACTTTATTTTCTTTTGGATCGAAGAAGTATCCACCTCTTGTTTCTTTTGGGTAGCCTACGAGTAGGCATAATTTTGAACGTGAATCCAATTTCTTTGGGTTTGCTACTAACACATGTGCAGGGCAGCCCCAAATTCTGAAATGACGTAAACTAGCTTTACGTCCTTTCCAGAGCTCAAATGGTGTTTCAGAAACACTCTTTGAGGGAACAACATTCAAAATATAAACTGCAGTCTCTACTGCATAATCCAAAAAATAACTAGGCAACTGAGCATAGCTTATCATAGATCGAACCATGTCTAACAAGGTTCTGTTTCTCCTTTCAGATACACCATTCTGCTGAGGTGTACCTGGTGCTGAGAGTTGGGACGATATTCCATGTTCTATCAAATAGTTTTGGAATTTTAAGTCCAAATACTCTCCACCTCGATCAGATCGAAGTGTTTTAATGGTCTTACCTAACAAGTTCTCAACTTCAGTCCTGTACTCCTTGAACTTTTCAAGGGCTTTAGACTTATGACTCATTAGGTATAAATAACCATACCTTGAATAATCATCTATAAAAGAGATGAAATATTCATACCTTCCTCGAGCTCTTACATTCATTGGACCACAGAGATCCGTATGTACGAGTTCTAAGGGCTCATTGGCACGATAACCTTTTCCAGTAAAAGGTCGTTTGGTCATCTTACCTTCGAGACATGACTCACATGGAGGTAAAGTACCATCTTCTAACTGGCTTAGAAGTCCGTTCTTAACCAACCTCCCAATCCTATTGAGATTTATGTGGCCAAGTCTCAAGTGCCAAAGATAGGTACTTTGAGAAACTTTTTGCCTTTTTGGTTGAGTATCAGCTGTTTTAAACATTTCATTGTTCAAAATAGCCCTAGACTCTATTGGTCTTAAGACATACAAATTGTTCTCCATTTTTGCAAAACATATATCAGCACCCCTTTTAGTAATGAAAGCTTCATTCACAGAAAAGGACACTGAATACCCTTGTTCTAGCAAACAAGAAATAGAAATCAAATTTCTTTTTATTTTGGGAACTATATATACGTTATCTAATAACATATAGCGTTCCTTGGAGAAGAACATTTTAATATCTCTCACTGCTTTAGCTTAAATGAGCTCCCCAGTCCCAACTCTGAGAGTCATTTCCCCAGCATCTAACTGTTGCCAGGAGCTCATTCCCTCAAAGGAAGAGCATACGTGATGAGTGGCACCTGAATCAAGGATTCAGGCTGTATCATCATTTTCCACTATACACGTTTCAATGATCAATAAATCAAATTTATTTTCATTGAGATGTGCTAAGCAGTCTATGTCATATTCATCATGAACAATTTCAGATAAATTAGACATATGGTCTTGAGGACCGTCCTCAGTTAAGACCAATTCCACGCATTTAGTGTTTAAGTTCATTTTCTTAGTTGTATTAGAAATACCAGTTTTGTAATTGGCATTATTAGAGGCATACAAAGAACGTTTCATTGCTGATAGAAAAAACAAATTAACTTAATAAGTATTGTTGCATTAACCCATTACACAAAATAATATTATTATTTTAATCCAATCAATTTAGCAAAAGTAATGATCAACCCATAGAATAAACATTCATTTTGTAACGATACTTCAGAGGTTTAGAACAACAGCTACCGTAGGGTATTTAGCTACTCCTCCTCTGAATTGAGATAATCTCAGCCAATCCCTATTTCCGAAATAACTCATATTCCAATAGTTCTTAGCTACCGTTTTTTTCGGTCAGGAAATTATTAACACCTTAACAATTTCCCGTAAGTGTGACCCTCCATTTTTCAGATTTCAGAGGTCGACCCCAACAATGCTACCGTAGGAAAAGTCAAAGTTGGAAATGGTCCTAAGAAACCCTATCCATTTCTGGAGTTTGCGTTGTTCCGACTCCCATGATCAAGCCCTCCGTAGGGTGATCGCTCCCAGGGCGACTCGCAGGCAGATAATAGGGATCTCACGGTGCAACCTAATGGAGGAGACCGTAGGATACGTTGACACGTGTCCTGCTCCCACTTACTATAAAATACTCCCTCGTTCACCTTGATATTAATCCATGCAAACACCATCCGTAGGGGGTCACTCCCAGGGTGACTCGAGGCCAAGCATGGACCTCACGTTGTAAACTTTTGGGGACGTGAGAGCAAAACTTGATTTATGAAAATCTTGTTTTGACATATTTCCTCCCACTAAGTATTTTTATAATTATAGGGTCTATTACTTAGGTAAATTCCGGCTAAGTGAATCTATCTAAGTCTATGCCTGTATATAACTTTTATATATATAGGTCTTTTCTCTAATGTCTAGGTGGATTAAACACTTTTAATTACCTAGAGACATTGCATGATAATATAACTATGGTTAATTCAACTCAAGTTCCGGCTCAGTTCCTAGGTAGCAGGTGTTCCGTAAACCGTCATCTTAAGTACCTCCAGCCTTAGACAGAACTTTACCGGTAGAGTTCCCTTATAACCAATAGTTATGATAAATCTTTACTCTAAAGATCTAGGTGAATTAAACTCTTTTAATAAACCTAGCTAGTGTCATTGCATGCTAACATTTAACTATAATTAATTCAACTCCGGTATTCCGAGTTAGTTCCCAGGTAGGAGGTGTTCCGTAAACCGTCATCTTAAGTACCCTCAGCCTTAGACAGAACTTAACCGGTGGAGTTCCCTTATAGTCATAGTAATGTTTTTCCTACTTAGTCAATTAAAACTATTTTTAATTCTAAGTAAGAAAATAATTCTAATCCTATTAGAATTATAATGAGCTTAGGTCTAATTAATTTTAAACATTTTAAAATTAATACATTTTAACCTAAGGTCCTATGTTTGCATGCAACTCTTTGTTATAGGTTGACGGTTAGCCCGATAACATGCTTCTATGGTGTTGGAAAAATAACAATCATATTCTAATTATTAAACACCATATTATTATGACGCCGATAATGATAATATAACGATTATATTAATCTAAGGTGGTGTCATCCTTCATGCAATTTCAATTTCATTTAATTAATATCGATTATATTAATTAAACATCCACGAAATTAAATTACATGAAATTTGACATTAATCTAATATAACTCTTATATTAATCTAATTAATGTCATGATCAATGCTATTCCATTTTCATTTAATTAATATAACATTTTATATTAAATCATACATGAAAACAAGCATTGATATATATTGATTATTTTCATTCATAATATAACTAATTATATTAATTCTCATGAAAATAATCCTAAGCATGCATGCTACATTAATAAAATATAACAATTATATTTAGCTAAATTAATGTCATGCATCATGCTTCACCAATTTCTTATATTTAATATAACGATTATATTAAATAACTCATGAAATTAAATTCATGCATAATTGTCATACATTATAACAATTATAACATAAATATGCATGAAAACTTGCTTAACCTATGGTGGGAATTTAAGCTATATGACATCCATAAAGCAAATAAATAGCAATTGAACCGGTTAATTTTGGCCCCTATGATAAAATAAAGCATAAATTACAATAATTATAGCTAAATTCTATCCTAAAAGTCCTTTTGCAGCTCCAAATACTGGTCTAGACCGTCCGAACCGACCCGAACCACTTCGAACCAGCTACGAAAACCACGAACCGAGCCAAATTCCAGCTGAACCAGACAAAATCGGTCCCATCCCAGCCAGTCCGCGTGAACCGGACCGCCCAACCGCCTTAAACCGTCCTGTTGCGAATCCTTAACGCGTGCTGTAATCGTGACAGCGTCGCGATTTCTCCGATTTTTATCTCATAAAAAACATATTCTAGACCCGGACTTACATAGGACTCGATTTTACATAAAATACCCGAAACACCGGGCCCTTACATGATCAAATCACATAAAAACAGTAAAATCTATGGCCATAAAATTAACTTAAACAGTTCAATGCAAACCATACATACATTATGCATTAATCAATCCCACCAATAGCCAATGCAAATTTTAGAGAAACAAAATTAGATCTTCGATCGGCTCTGATACCAATTGAAGGATTGGAATTCCGTAATTCCGTAAAGCGGAAGCGTGATTGGGACCGATTCGTAATTAATTTTGTTTAATCTAAAATATCAATACATTGGCAATAATTTTAGAACTATTCTAAATTTATATTAAGGCTAAGCATACAAAAATTAGATCTAAATCTAATTTATATAGTAACAAATTACTTACTCTCGTTGACGACTCAGATTAAATCACCAACTGCTTGTAAAATAATCACGAACTAGTGCGAACACCACCACTATGGCTACACCGGTATGACTCTGAGACTTCTAGAGGCAGGAGACTGGTGGGAGTCCAGAGGAAGTCTTGAGGGGAATTCTCTGAGAGTAGGAGAATAAATGGGATGCCTTTCACCCCACCCCAGGGGTCCTATATATAGTAAAGGTCAAGACCTTTTTCCTAATAGGAAAAGGAAGACCTTTTCCTAATAGGAAAAGGTCTCTAATATTAATAAATAATTAATTAATTCCATAATTAATTAATTTCCCAATTAAATATCATATATTTAATCTTAGGGATTTTACTAAAATTAAAATTAATATAAATCCAATTCATATTAAATTTATTTGAACTCTTTCAAATATTTTCTTTCCTAATAGGAAAAGGTCTCTAATTTTAATAAATAATTAATTAATTCCATAATTAATTAATTACCCAATTAAATATCATATATTTAATCTTAGGGATTTTATTAAAATTAATATGAATCCAATTTATATTAAATTTATTTGAACTCTTCCAAATATTTTCTCTCAAGAATTAATTTTTGAAATTAATTCAAAAATTATATTATAAAGTTTCATAAACTTTATATTATAATGCAGCAATATACATTATACGATTCTCCAAATAATTTGAACACTTTCAATTTATAATTTATACTTAATTGCCCCAAGTCTCTTTACGAGCTACCAGTGGGACCTAATGGACCTACAGATCAGAAGCTCCAACGATACGAGACTAATTGGCCAAACTCATTAACCAAGTTAGTCAACATTCGTTAACTGTGGGTCACTCCACTAAAGACCCACAGCTGCACTCTTCTCACTGTAGAATATTTCTGTGTCCACGGATATCGACCAATGCAGTAAGTCAATCATTCACGTGTGTTCGTAACACCAGCTGGGTCAAATTACCGTTTTACCCCTGGGTGACCTCTGGTTCCTTAAGTACCACTGATTCCTCTAATGAACAAGTTGTTTAGGGTCCAACCACTAAACAGGAGTTCCTCTCGGGCCAGGAGAGGACGGCGCACCTTTGTTCAAGTCCCGGAATCAGTCCTTAAGGGAACACACATCTACTTACCCCAATAGATGAAGGAGTGAATTCCATCTTATACTATTATGTTCCCAGCCCCCATTCGGTCTTGCCCCTGAAATGGTAGGATTATTGAGTCGACGAACTGGCCACTCTCACCCATACAAATTTAAGGACAATCCCTCCGGAAAGGGGTTCATAGCAGACTCAAGATTGAGATTGAGTTATCTAGGTCATCCTATTGAAATAGAAACCTAAACTAGTTAACGGCGTTACATCTAGTGGTTACTATTTCGCGGTCCGGTCTTATGCAAACTCATTGCATAGGATACCCCCACCTACATGGATGCTTTGGATCATTGCATCTGTATCGAATACAAGGTGGGTCGTATCACATAGTTGTTGGGTTTTATGCCCTAAAACTCGTAGATAGTGAATGTAACTGTTGACCGGATATTAATGAAATAATATTGATATATTTTTCCATTAATTGTTATTAGTTATTTTATATTTGTCTTTGCCTAATAATAACCCTAATCCAATAAACTAGACATCCAAGGTTGTAATATGAATCTTGAACTATATGTAGCGACATATGGGATCATTGTTCAAGAAACAGCCTAAAGGGTCTATAGTATATTGATAAGACTGGGTGCCTTATCCTGGTGACACTATGGATACGGCCCACTTTGTATTTGATACAAACGCTGCGATCCAACGCGTTCGTGTAGGAGACATGCGAGTGGGGGTATCCTATGCAATGAGTTTGCATAAGACCGGACCGCGAAATAGTAACCACTGGTTATAACACCGTTAACTAGTTGGTTTTCTATTTCACTAGGACGACCTAGACAACTTAGTCTTAATCCTGAGTTGATTATGGACTCCTGCTCATGAGAGATTGTCCTTTGATTTGTATGGGTGAGAGTGGCCAATACGCCGACTCAATAAGCCTACCACTTTGGGGACAAGACCGAATGGGGAGCTGGGAACATAATCGTACAAGATGGAATTCACTCCTTCCCGACTTTAGGGAAGCAGATGAGTGTTCCCTTAAGTGGTTACTCCGAGTCTTGAACAAAGGGCCCTACCCTCTCAATGGCACGAGAGGGTTTTCTGTTTGATGGTTGGACCACAAACAGGTTGTTCATTAGAGGAGAATTGGTACTTAAGGAAATAGAGGTAACCCAGGGGTAAAACGGTAATTTGACCCAGCTGGTGTTACAGACACTCGTGAAGGACTAACTAGTCGATATTGGTCTATATCCGTGGACACAGAAAATATGTCTGCAGTGAGAAGAGTGCAACTGTGAGTCTATAGTGGAATGAACACATAGTTAACGAATATTGATTAATGTGGTTAATGAGTTTGACCAATTAATCTCACATCGTTGGAGCTTCTGATCTGCAGGTCCATTAGGTCCCACTGGTAGCTCGTAAAGTAATTTGAGGCAACTAAATAATAAATTGAAAATGTTCAATTTACTAAGGGAAACAAATATAATATATATTGATATATCATTATGAGAGAATTTAATATTTGAAGAAGTTCAAATATAAACTTATGGAAGTTTGAAAGAGTTCAAAATAATGAATTAATTAATTTAAGGCCTAAAATGTGTTTGGGAAAATTAATTAATTCTAGGCCGGAAATTAAATATGTGATATTTAATTGGTGGTTAATTAATTAAAGAATTCATTAACCGGGAATTAATCAATTATGGAAATAATTAATCACTTAAGGAAGTGATTAATCATTTATGGAAATGATCTAATCACTTATGGAAGTAATTAGTCATTTGTGGAAAAGATTAATCAATTATGGAATTGATTGATCATGATTGATTAATTAAGGAATAAGATTGAATCAATTTTGGAAAAGATTGATTTAATTGAATATTTTATTCATGGTCTCTCTTCTATAAATAGAACACTAGACCTAATTGGTCATGACACTTGACATTCTTGCTCTTGCTCTTAGACTCTCAAAGACAAGACCTAGAATTCTCTCTAGCCTCCCTCTTAGAGAAAGACTCCCACAAGTCTTTTGCCTCCTAGACTTAGAGACATACCGGTGTAACCTTTGTGGTTATTGTGTCAATCAAGAAGAAAATTCCAGCGATTAAGAGGCGAGGAGGCTGCTGCGTTTTCGTTCGTTGGAGCATCGTTGGCGAAGAACGGTCAAGTCTACAACGGAGGTTTGTAACGGTTCTTCCTCTTTTCTTTAGAAAAGCATGAAAATAAATTTAGATTTATTTTTAAGCATGTTTAAACTGAATTTCCAGCAACTTTAAAAGGAGTTTAAAGTTTGATTGAGTTTTCGTAACGGTATTTTAATGTTAATTAATATACGGCGTAAGGTCCAATCGATGCACTTCCGCTGCGTGGGGACTTTTATTCCCTTCAATAGTGTCACCAGGATAAGGTACCCAGTCTTCATAACCCAAGGCATACTTCTAAACTTAGCATTTTTATTCACTATAGTTCTACCGAAAATTCGGCAACATAACGACATACGAATAGAAAATCCCAAATTTTCTTATCACCTGGAGAGAAGATAATACACTCCTATAACCAATGCGAGTCAGATCTCGCATCCCCAATTCATCCACAACTTCAACAGACAATCAGCCCATCCTCCAATATCATAAACAGACGCCCAGAGTAAACCATAGGCTATCCAACCCCAACATGCTTTAACATAAACCAAAAGATACTAGTCCAATTAAAAGCAGTCTCATCATGCTACCATTAATTAAAAAATTCTCATTCAAACAACATGTTTCACAATAAAACTCAACATGCTTATTTAAATCCAAAAGTAAAACTCAAGGCTTAAATCCGATTCATGCTAACATATTAAATTCCTAATTTAAATGGGTCCAAAATATGGGAACTTAATCCAAACAGCTACTTACCTTAGCCAAAAAATTACTTGCTAACTCTTATCAAATTCTTAACTTCACAACCTTAGGCAAGCTACACAAAAGAAAGGAAAAGCTTTCCTAGTTAGATGAAATTAAACAGTTAATTTCACAAACACTCACTTACTAATGAGGCTAAGCCGTGAAGGAACTTACCCCAAATTCGAACCTATGCTTGATGTCTGGGATCTTAATTTGGCCTAAATTCAATGATCCTAGCTCCCATCCCAAAGGATACCTTAAAATGTTGGGTTTTATGCCCTAAAACTCGTAGATAGTAAATGTATTTTTGACCGAACATTAATAAAATGATGAATTATTCATTTATCTATGTTTGTATTATGCTATCTTGTCTTATTAACCATAATCCAATAAACTAAACATCCTAGGCTAATAGAATGAGGCTTGAACTAGTATGTAGGGACATACGGGGATCAATCTTCAAGATTTAGCCTAAAGGGTCTGTAGTATAGGGATAAGGCTGGGTACCTTATCCTGGTGACACTATGGATACGGCCCACTTTGTATTTTGATACAAACGCAATGATCCAACGCGTTCATGTAGTTGACATGCGAGTGGGGGTATCCTGTGCAATGAGTTTGCACAAAGATCGGACCGCGAAATAGTTAACCACTAACTGTAACACCGTTAGTTAGCTTGGTTTCTATTTCACTAGGATGACCTAGGCAACTTGGCCTTAATCCTGAGTAGATTATGGACTCATGTCCATAAGGGATTGTCCTTTGATTTGTACGGGTGAGAGTGGCCTGCACGCCGACTCAATAAGCCTACCATTTTAGGGACAAGACCGAATGGGGAGCTGGGAACATAGTCACACAAGATGGAATTCATTCATTCCCTTCTTTAGGGTAAGTAGCGGTGTGTTCCCTTAAGTGGTGTCTCCGGGTCTTGAACAATGGGCCCTGCCCTCTCTATGGCACGAGAGGGACTTCTGTTTGTTGGTTGGACCTCAAACAGGTTGTTCATTAGAGGAGCACTGGTACTTAAGGATAAAGAGGTAGCCTAGGGGTAAAACGGTAATTTGACCTAACTGGGATACAAACACACGTGAAAGGCTGACTTGCTGTTGATGGTCGATATCCGTGGACACAGAAATATATCTGCAGTGAGAAGAGTGCAGTTGTGGTTCTATAGTGGAGTGAACCACAGTTAACGAATATTGATTAACTTGATTAATGAGTTTAACCAATTAATCTCATATCGTTGGAGCTTCTGATCTGTAGGTCCATTAGGTCCCACCGATGACTCAAATAAGGTGTTGAGGTTAATTTCTAAGGAAAAATTAAATATTCGAAAGGGTTCGAATGAAAAGTTAAAATATGAATTTGATTCATATTAAAACTATAGGTTATAATTAATGTGCATTGGATGTACATTAACACTATAGTTTATTTGAGAGAATTACAATTAAATATGTGATGTTTAATTATAATAATTAATTGATTGGAGAATTAATTAATTGTTGTTTTAATTTAATTTAATTAAATTTTGGTTTAATTAAACTGTATTAAAACTATAGGTTATGTGAGGGATAATCATTTAAATATAGTTTAAATGAGTTGGTTATTTAATTATGAATTAAATAACTTATTTTAATTTAATTTAATTAATTTGCTAATTAATTAAATTGAATTTTAAATTAAAATAACTGATATTTGATCAGTTATAGGTACGTAGGTGATTGACCTACTATCCCTCTCTTTCACGCCTACTAAGGAGAGAGTTACGGGGTTGATTGGAGAAGTACTTTTATTCTACGTATTGTGGCTCTCTGGATATACAGAACGCTCTCCAGAAAATTCTGAAGCTCTCTTTGATTCTCTCAACCATCTTCCTTAGAGAAAAAGAGTTCCCACCATCTCTCTCAAAATAACCTTTAGAGACCATTGGTGTATCCCTTTTGGTGGTGTTCGTGGAGATTTGCAGTAAAAATGAAGACTTCTTGTTGCTGGAATTTTCAGAATTTCGAGGAGATTTTGGCGAAACGATCAAGTACTTCTTCCACAGTAAGTGTATCTTGATCTTGGATCATTATGATCCAATCTAGATTAGATCTAGAAGTTTTTCTTATTGAATTCAGCATGCTTTATACATGAAATTCAGTAGATTAAATTATTTTTCTGCTGTGATTTATTTTTCCAACGTATCGGTATTTTAATCCGAATTAAAAACTGAGTCAAGGTTCTGATCGTTTACACTGCTCAAGGGCTTTTATCCCTTCATAAAATATAGACCCACACATTAATGGGTATTTCATTAGGAGGCTAAAACAAATCTGAAATTCACAAAATCTTGCTTACCCACTGCTCGAAATGATCGAGATTGCCAAAAAAATGAAAACCCACCTACTATACCACCGAAAAACGCAAAGGTAAGGCTGCGTCATGGGTTTTCTCTCTAGAAACCGAAAAGAGGTGACAGTTGCTCACGTTCGGGGTGTTGTATCAGCTGGGATAATGATCGGGGAAGACAACGGTCGCTTGAAACACTTGAAATCGAGCCCTCACCCTTGCTAATCATCAAAACGCGAGAAAAAAAAAAAGAAAAACCCACGTCGTCGCTGTGCCAGACTGCTCGCGAATGATAAAACCACATGCTGTCGCTGCTTGCCTACATGGAAATGTTCATCGGAGATGGTTGGAGGTGAGATGAACGACCGACAACGGTCTGATTCCATGGCAAGAAGAATAGAAGAAAAAGGAGGAAAAAAAACTTGAAGAAGAAGGGGCTGGAAAAATCGTACAAGTGAAGAGAGGAGGAAGAAGATGAAGGCTCCTTGGGCTGCATAAGGCTTAAAAGTAAAGGTTCGGGTTTGGCTTGGCTCATACTCCATTTAATTACAAGAATGCCATCAAGCTCAATTAAATTGAAATTCAAAAAACTCAATTCAATTTAATTATCTATCCACACTAATTACACGAAATTAACTCAATTCAAATTAATTATCATTTCATCAGGGAGATCGTGCAACGAGGAGATGTGATCGTCACGAAGATAGCTTTGGAGCACAACATGGCTAATCTGTTTACAAAACCCCTCACGGCTAAAGTTTTTGGGGGCCACCTACTAAATCTAGGACTACGAGCTTTGATAGACTAGGGCAAGTGGGAGAAATGTCATAAAGGTATGGTTGATGCCCTAGTTTATTGTCTTTATGTATATTATCTCTCACACTCAACTTTTTGTACCCCACTAGAGTTTTAGTCCAAGTGGGAGTTTGTTGGGTTTAATGTCCTAAAACTCGTAGTTTTGTAAAACATTAAACATATTCTATTTTCAATAAAGATGTTGTTGAGGTTATTCAGTAAAAATGTTATTGAATATGTAAGTTGCAAATATTTAACCTAAATCCAATAAACTAAGATCCTTGGCTATAATATGAATACTCGAACTATATGTAGAGACATAAAATTGGATCAAGTTCAAGTATATAGCCAAAACGGTCTATAGTATAAGGATAGGGTTGGGTACCTTATCCTGGGGACACTATGGACGCGACCCACTTTGTATTAAGTACAAATGATGAGATCCTAAATCGTTCATGTGGAGACATGCGAGTGGGGGCGTCCTATGCAATGAGTTTGCATAAGACCGAACCGCGAAATAAGTCACTTTCACTTTCTAACGTCGTTTACTGTAGAAACTGACTATTTCATAGGATGACCTAGGTAACTCGATCTTAATCCTGAGCTAACTATGAACTCCTGTTTATTTGGGATTGTCCTTTGATCTGCATGGGTGAGAGTGGCCAAAGGTCGCCGACTCAATAAGCCTACCATTTTGGGGATAAGACCGGATATATAGCTGGGGACATAGTCTCGCAAGACGAAATTCGCTCATACCCATTTCAGGGATAGTAGAGAGGTTGTTCCCTTAAGTACTAACTCCGGGACTTGAACAAGGGGCCCCACCCTCTCATTGGCCCGAGAGGGACTCGTTTGATGGTTGGACCACAAACCAATTGTTCATTAGAGGATCAGTGGAACTTAAGGAACAAGAAGTACTATAGGGGTAAAACGGACATTTGACTTGGCTATAACTACGAACAACCTGTGAAGGATCGACTTACTGAACATGGTTATATCAAGTGGACGGAAATATATCTACGGTGAGGGGAGTGCAACTACTGAGCTATAGTGGAGTGTCCCGGTAGTTAACGAATGTTGGTTAGCTTGGTTAATGAGATTAGTCGGTTAACCTCGAATCGTTGGAGCCCATGATTTGTAGGTCCATTAGGTCCCCCTGCTAGCTCATATCGAAATAAAGCTTAGAACAATAAGAAAGGAAAGTTTGAATCGTTCAAAATCGGGAAGGGAATTAGTGTCAATTATATTTGATATTATTGACACAATAATTTAATTATGAATTAAATTATTAATTGAGAGATAAATGAAGGTGTTCATATAACACATGCGGAAGCAATTGAAGATCGAAAGCACTTAAGACATTCAATTTTGCTCCTAAAGCATGCATGTTCTATAAAAGACAGAATATAGAGTTGAGAGAACACCAACCTTTGTAGCTCACTTATGTGGAACTCCTTGTGGTGTTTGCCTCTCCTATGCTCCTTGGACAACCTCTAGAGTCTTCCCTACTATTCTCTTGGGCCTAGAAAGACTTGTGGGAGTCTATAGAAGTAAGAAATAGGAAGGGAATGCTTGAAGGTACAAGCTTTAGGAAGAAATGAGATGAGAGAATGCTTGAGGGAGAAATTTTGCAGCATAACACTAAGATGAAAGCTTGATTCTTCTTGAATCTGATTCAAGCACCTTTTATAGACCTCTCCCATGCAAAGACAAGCTTCATGACACTAGCCACATGGTCAAAATGCATCTCAAAGTGGATTCTAGGTGTTTAATTCACAACACATGCATCTAGTGCATGGTTGTGTTGTTTTCCACTATGCATCATCATGCAAGAGTGGAAATGCCACTAAATCCATTATGAATTGAATCCTAATTGTGAATTTTCAGCTTGCAATTCATTTCAATTTCAATTCAAAATTGAAATTGATTTCTAGGCAATTAATTGGGACATTTCCAAGTAATTTTGATATGATTAATCCAATTAATCTTTATCACCTAATGCCATAAATTATATATGATTCCTAATACATATATAGTATTTAAAACACTTTTAAATACCTTATCTCTCAATTCCTAATTTAATTCATAATTAAATCATTGTGTCGAACACGTTTTACGATAAAACCCTATTTCCCGTTTTTGAACGATTCAAAGATTCCTATCAAAATTTCTAGGCTTTAATCCGATATGAGCTAGTAGGGGGACCTAATGGACCTATAGATCATGGGCTCCAACGATTCGAGGCTAACCGACTAATCTCATTATCAAAGTTATCCAACATTCGTTAACAACCGGGACACTCCACTATAGCCCGATAGTTGCACTCCCCTTACTATAGATATATTTCCGTCCACTTGATTTAACCATGTTTAGTAAGTCGTTCCTTCACAGGTTGTCCGTAGCTATAGCTAGGTCAAATAACCGTTTCACCCCTATAGTACTTCTTGTTCCTTAAGTTCCACTAATCCTCTAATGAACAATCGATTTGTGGTCCAACCATCAAACCTAAGTCCCTCTCGATCCAACGAGAGGTTGGGGCCCCTTGTTCAAGTCCTGGAGTTAGTACTTAAGAGAACAACCTCTCTGTTATCCCTGAAATGGGTAGGAGTGAATTCCGTCTTGCGAAACTATGTCCCCAGCTATCTATTCGATCTTATCCCCAAAATGGTAGGCTTGTCGAGTCGGCGATGCTGGCCACTCTCACCCATGCAGATCAAAGGATAATCTCGCATAAACAGGAGTTCATAGATAGCTCAGGATTAAGAACGAGTTACCTAGGTCATCTATGAGAAATAGTCAGTTTCTTCAGTAAACGGCATTATAAAGAGAAAGTGACTTATTTCGTGGTCCAGTCTTATGCAAACTCATTGCATAGGACGCCCCCACTCGCATGTCACCACATGAACGATTTAGGATCTCATCGTTTGTACTTAATACAAAGTGGGCCGCGTCCATAGTGTCTCCAGGATAAGGCACCCAACCGTATCCTTATACTATAGACTATTTTAACTATAAACTTGAACTTGATCCTACGATATGTCCCTACATATAGTTCGAGTATTCATTTTATAGTCAAGGATCTTAGTTTATTGGATTTAGGTTAATCATTCACAATTTACATATTCAATAACATCTTTTACTGAATAACCTCAATAACGTCTTTATTGGAAATAGAATATGTTTAATGATTTACAAACTACGAGTTTATAGGACATTAAACCCAACAATAAAAGTATTTAAATATAAATTAAATACAATATACATGAATAAGGATTCATGATTAGTGGATTGCATTAGGTAAATTGGATTAATTTGATTAATCACATGAAATTGATTGAAAATTGTTTCAAATCAATTGCTAGATTAAAAAGCAATTTGGAATTGAATTTTTAATTAAAATGCAAGATGAGATTTTGATCTTGTATCAAATGGAGACAGTGGAGAAATCTATAATCCCACTCTTGCATGTAATTCAATAGTGGAATTACATCACACTCATCCAACCTTGCATGTAGTCTCATAAGAACACCTAGAATCCACTTATTCTTGGTTGTTCACCATGTGTCATTCTAATTGAGAGTCTTTGATGCATGCATATCCTCTATAAGTAGATGATAAATCAGATTAGGAGAGAAGAGAACAATTTCCATACTGTTATGTTGCTGGAATTGTCTCTCAAATTCACTCACTTAAAAGAAACTCTCTCATTCCCTTTTCAATCCCTATCTCTATAGACTCCCACAAGTCTTTCTTGGCCCGGAGAATAGTAGGGAAGACACTAGCAGTTGTCCTAAGTTGATCAGAGAAGAAAAGGAATCCACGGAGGTCCATTCATTGAGCTACAAAAGGTTGGTCTTTCTGTTCTCTCTGTTTCTGGATGTTTAGAACATGCATGCTTTAGGTCTAAAATTGATGTAGCTAAGTGCCCTCGATCTCTAATTGCTTCCGCAAGTGTTATATGAACACCTTTAAACTGCTACCGAGGGGCAGTCAATTACTCCTTCACTGAACCAAGACATTCTTGACTAAAAATTCTATAACCAGAATAACTCTTTTATTTCTGTATCATTTTAGTTATCGCTACTTCGGTCAAGAATAAGCTAACCATTAGTTTATCTTGTAAGTGTGACCCTCCATTTTTCAGATCTCAAAGAACGGCCCCAGTAATGCTACTGAATGGAAAAGCTAATGCTAGGAATGGTCCTAAGAAATCCTTATCCAAATGTGGTGTTTACTGTGCTCCAATCCCTATGTTACAACCCTCCGAATGGTGTAGCAGCTCCAGGGCGTGCTTAGCAGGTGAACATAGAGACCTCGCGTTGTAAACTAATGGAAGAAACCGTAGGATGCGTTGACACGCTTCCTTCTCCCACTTACTATAAATACTTTCTCCATTCACTTTGATATTGATTTATGCAAACACCTTCCGAATGGAATAGTTGTGTTAGTAAGCAACAAGAGGCTAAGCATAAATCTCACCGTGTGAATTTTATAAGGAGTGCGTGAGAAAAACTATGTTTTATCTTTTCTCCCACTAAGTATTTTAACGATGTTGGGTAAATTGTTACTTAGGTATATTCTGGCTAATTGAATATTAACCTAAGTCTAGGTTAAAAATTACCCTACGATGTCTAGGTGTTTTATAACCTTACATCTCTCACCTGCATGCTTGTAAAACCTAGGTTATCCTAACTCAAGTACTGGCCCGATACCCAGGTAGGAGGTGTTCCGTGAATCGTCAACGTAAATACCTCCAGCCTTAGACAGCATCAAACCGGGTGAGTTCTCTTGTAACCTTAGCTTTACAAGTTATCGACCTATTCTATGAGATTGATCGATGTGGCTCATTTTAACCTAGGTGAGCATGCATTTATCTTTGTTATAGATTTTACGTCTATTTCGTTTTATAATTTGATTATAATTGAGATCAACCTATAACATGCTTTCTAATCGACGTTAACTCTTTAATATCGAGCTAAGGAAGTTTCATGTTGCATGCTTGTTCATTTTCGTTTAGAATATATAGCGATTATAATTAACGAGAACTATTCATTCAACATGCATCTAACATGAAAACTAAATCATGCATACTTATATTATAACACTTTATAACATACTTAAATGCATGAAGCATGCTTCCTATGGTGGAATTTTAAATCTATATGACATACTCTTATGCATATTTCATTCATATTAATTATAACATGCATTCATAAAGCATAAATAATTAAACACACTGAAACGGACCGGTTTTGGCAATCTAAGCAAGCAATTAACTAAATTATTACATATAATAATAAAATATTGTGTTGAGAAACTCCCGGGAAACTTGAACCATCTCGAACCAGCTTGAATGGACCCGAACTGAACCTCCCAAGGCTTGAACATCACTGAACCGGACAAAAGGGGACTGAAGCGGCCAAATATGAGTGAATCGGACCAAGTTTTGTTTGAACCGTTGAAATCTAGAAAAATTCGCGCCTGTCTTTGAAACCTCATCAGCGTCACGACGCTGATGCGACTGGAAGCCCCTTGTTCTTCGGCCGGCTTGAGTTCTTCTCATTCTTTCGATCAATTACAGTACTAAATGGACTC